>CM077647.1:113210109-114700109 GCA_039707465.1 Rhabdophis nuchalis
GGGGGCGCACCTTGCTTCTGACACTTGCGGGGAGAAAAAGGCTCCGGATCTGCAGCGACTGAGAAAGACTTCTGGCAGCTCGAAAGCATCGCTCACAAAGTTCAAAATTAACTTTCAGCTCGGAAAAATTAATGATAATTTTGCCGGCTATTCTGAACTACATTTACATTATTTTATAATTTGAAAGGAGGGCCTTTTCTGTTTTTAACCGTGCTGAACTTACTATAGGGTAAACAAATTTAAATGCCTTCATAATTTTGTTTTATTTGAACGGACTGCAGGACTTTTACTTTTTTGACGGGGCAAGAAAAATAACTATTTTCTTTATATTTCACCCATTCTGTACTTTTGCATCCCTCATTTCATTCCTGCAAACTGTTTCATGCTAAAAAAAACCCTACTTTAAAAAAAAGATCTAAACATAGACGCAAATATTACAAGAATGAATTGGGCATTCGAAATAATTTCCTGCTAAAATGTTGGATAGGATAGGATAGGGTTAAAATTTATTCTAATGTTAAAATCTAATTCAAACGTAGGATAAAGAAAGCAAAAAAAAAGGTAAAAAGTACAAGAGAAAAAGGAAAACAGAAAGGAAAAGAACGATTATAATGAAGAGAACAAAATATGTAAAGAAGTGGTTTACAATCTTCATTAAAAATATAAATAAATTTAGTGACTTGTCTTGCCCCTCTAGAATACAAATATTTATCCCATATTCCATCTCTTATCTATAAACAAATCTATAAACACCATCTTTTCAGTTCTGGTATCAGCAGAAAATCCATAAAGGGTTACCAAAAGCCACAACATATCTCGATCAAATAAACTGTCTTTGTATTTCTTTCTTTTATTTTTAACAGTCTTAATCTTCAGCTCAAATATTTTTGTTAGATTTGATTTCATTTATTTCATAGCACTGAATTTTTCAGGTCTTTAACATGCCTCTTTTCTAAACCCAGTAATAAAAAAAATACCCAGGTCACTTTCTTGGTTTATAAGTTATAATTATAGTTTATAATTTGTATTTCCCTTTTGATTTTTTTTAAAATACCAGACAGTTTCTTTTGTGTATCTGCTGGTACATCCTTCACCAAGTTGTTATTTTGGCCATCATTTGCATATCCACTTTCATTATCATCTCTATCTTGTCATCTGTGACATCTGTCATTTCTTCATTAATCTAGAGCAGGGGTCTGCAAAGTCGACTCTTTTAAGACTGGTGGACTACAACTCCCAGAGTTCCCCAGCCAGCATAGCTATGCTATGCTGGCTGGGGAACTCTGGGAGTTGTAGTCCACCAGTCTTAAAAGAGCCGACTTTGCAGACCCCTGATCTAGAGGAAGACATCATGACTGATATAGTCAGTCTGTCAGTAATTGTGACTAGTAATTTTGGTCACATTTTTCAAAAGTCTTTAATATTTTCAGTGTTGTAACATTTTATAATATGTTATCGATCCCAATTAATATACACAAAAGGTAGGTTTATATGTGTCCTCTCCCCCTCCTCGCCTGCCTGGAATTAGTCCCCCTAGTGTTGATTTTTTAAAATCATTGGTCTTGTAAATACCAAGACATCTACAGTATTTCCCATGAAAAGTTGTTGTTTATAATTACAAAATTTTATTGTAATGATTTCTAAATTTCAAATTATTTAGATTCCCAATCCATTTATAACATTCTAAGATCACCACTTTATTTTTGCTGTTCATTTCATTAAAAAAAATAAATCTTAAACTTATAATTACATTTTTCTTTCATTCAGGATTTAAATCAAATCATCTGCTGTTTTCAAACATTTCATCCCAAGGCCTCTAAAAGTAGTTAATAAGCAATTTCTGAAAATGAGAAATTAACGAACTTAATTTAATAGGCGCCAACTGCAGTTCTGAGCAAGATGGCTATTTCTCTTATCTCCCAGCACTTACATCCATGGTAGTGTGATCTCCTGCAGTGTCCTGGCAGAGATAAACTGTTTGGAGCACAGGTAACTGATCCCCTCTTCTCTCCTTATCTGGAAATTTTTCAAACACCCACAGCTCCTCAGTCTTTGCCATGGTTGTAAGCTCTGTTTTCTTAGAGGTGTCTTTAGTCAAGCAATCTCACTCTTAAACATTAACAAGATTTAAAATCTTTGTTCTTATTCTTTTCTCAAAGAGATAGCTACCCGTTAAATTGTTGTGGCAGAATCCTCCTTAAAGGCCCAGAAATTATTGTGGCCGAAACATCCATCAATGAGAAATGAATACACCAGCAGAGATCCAACATTTGGATTTTTTTTTACTCTGTCTTCCATTCCTCTTTTACAGCTCCAGATTTGGTGTGGACATTTGTTAGAAGATAACAGATGTTACTCTCTTCATGTGATTCTCCAAAGATGATACAGTATTGTACTCAAAACAGAAAGGCCATTTTGTGTCCTTTTTTCTTTTGTACAAATAGAGACAATTTTTTCCTTTAGCTACATGGGGGAAGAAAGTAGAATATGCTGCAGTGAATGTAACAAATCACTCAGCTGAAGGCATCCTTGAGTTGGGGGTTGACCTCTTGGTGACTGCATGGATGTCTTGTGGCATGGCTACAATCACGTTTCATTCAATGGCCTCATAAATGTGGGTACAAGCATAGAGCAGCTTTTCCGTGTTGATTTCCTTCCTTGTGCAGTGGACTGCAACACTCAGCCTCCATGGATGGTACAGCCATACACATATATATGACATATAAATGCATCCGTCATTCTTATTCTTTGCACTACTACTGTTGCACTACTCTAGCAAAGGGTCTGGAGAAAGGCATCCATCTCATTATTTTTATATATAACTGTTTTGTTTCTGACATTCTCTGATTAAAATGATTACTGGTCTGTAACTACAAACCATAGAATACAGAATAAGAATCAGGCAAAAAGCTCATAGCCTGAGACTCTCTCTGCATCAGCTCTGACAACAAGTGATCCAATACGGTCTGTCACATCAAAGTTTTACTTCCCAGCCTTTCTTCAAGGACCTTGATAATTCCAGATTTGGTTTGAGCATTTGTTACAAGACAAAATATGTCATTTTCTCATTCTGAATTGATCCATACACAAAAGCACCAGTGGACATCAGGAACGGCCATATCCTGAAATATAGGACATTGCTATCTGCCAGAACATTCTTGTTACACAAGCTTAATGCTTTGAATGCTGAATATGAAATTCTGGTTAGAGAATGCTGAATTGCATCATTTTTTTCATGTTACATGTAGAAATCAGTTTACTTGTCTCAGAATGTTTATAAAATCATTATTTATTTATTTATTTATTTATGTAATCAAATTTATATACCGCCCTATCTCCCCGGAGGGACTCAGGGAGGCGCACAGAAGAAATAAAAACACAATAAATACTATCACAATATAAAATAGAAATTAAATTTAGTAAATCTGCACTAAAATATGATTAAAAACTATTAAAAACATTATATTAAAATTAGATCATTAAAACTATGCCAGGCCGGCCATGTGGAATAGATGTGCTTTAAGCGCCCGGTGGAAGAGGCGTAGGTCCGTGATGGTGCGAAGGTCGGGGGACAGGTCATTCCAGAGGGCAGGGCCTGCCACAGAGAAGGCTCTCCCCCTGGGGGTCGCCAGCCGGCATTGTCCAGCAGACGGCACCCTTAGGAGGCCCTCTCTGTGGGAGCGGACAGGTCGAAGGGAGGTATGTGGTAGGAGGCGGTCCCGCAGGTAACCAGGTCCCATGCCATGGAGCGCTTTGAAGATGGCTACTAACACCTTTTTTTTATATTGAAAAAGTTTTATTGAGTTTTAAAAATTTTCCAGGTAGGGTGAGGGTAAGGTGTGAAAAAGATATTTTGAGAACTTTCACGTCGAGATCGTTGGCCCCCTCCGGGGCTTCATGACAAAATATAAATGATACAAAATTTCAATAGTACTACAAAGTGAAGAGAAGTGCATACATCATTGTAAAATTCTGTGCTAGCAATCATATACAAACATCCAAACAAAAATTATACTATATTAAAAAAGTTATTTTTTAGATCTAAATCTCTTAGCAATTGTATCTTCTTGCTCTCCTCCCTGGCCCCCAGTGGGCGAGGCCGCGGCCCCCTCTGCTCTTCCATTTTCATCCTCCAGGATTGAGGAATGATTTTTAAGAAAGGCTTCCGCCTCTGCAACTGTTTTAATCCTCACTCTCCCTCCTTCCCAGAACACCAACATCCCTTCTGGCATCACCCACTTAAACCAGATCCCCTGTTTGAATAATTTTTTAGATAAGAAGGAATATTTCCTTCTTACCTCTCTAATCTTTTTCGGGATCTGCTTCAAGATAGCGACTTCTTTTTGTTGATAAATTAAAGGACCGTCTCTCTGCGCCCTCAAAATTCCCTCCCTTGTTGACCTTCTAACAAATTTAATATGTATCTCTCTGGGTACTTCATTTATCCTGGCATATGCTGAATTTATTCTATATACCAAATCAATATCCCCCCTGATCTCCTCTTTGGGTTTATGTAAATAGTCTGCTAAAATTGTACTCATAAGATCAGCTAGGCTTTCACCAGGTTCTTCAGAAATATTTTGAAATCTTAAAAAATATGACATCCTTTCAAAATCCATCCTAGACATATGACCAGTTAAATCTCCAATTTCAGTATTAACATTTTTAAGCTCTCCCCTTGCCCCAGCCAGCCCCTCCTCCAATGGCTACTAACACCTTGAGGCTCACCCGGAAGGCCACAGGCAGCTAGTGCAGCTCGCGCAGAAGAGGTGTTACATGGAAGTATCTTGAAACTCCTCAAATCTCCCGCGCGACCGCATTCTGTACTAGCTGGAGCCTCCGGGTGCACCTCCGGGAGCGTTACAGTAGTCCAGGCGGGAGATGACGAGGGCTTGAGTGACGGTGTGTAGGGCGTCCCGATCTAGAAAGGGGTGCAACTGGCGTATCAGGTAAACCTGATAAAATGCCCCCCTGGCCACAGCTGTCACATGGTCGTCCAAAGACAGTGGAGAATCCAGGAGGACGCCCAAGTTGCGGGCCCTTTCTGCGGGGGCTAATGACTCGCCCCCGATAGCCAGAGATGGAACCAACTGGCTATATCGAGATGCTGGAAACCACAGCCATTCGGTCGTGGACAGGTTGAGTTGAAGCTTGTTCCTCCCCATCCAGGCCCGCAAAGCCTCCAGACACTGGGACTTCACTTCAATGGCATTGTTGGGGTGGTGAGGGGTAGATATGTACAGCTGAGTATCATCAGCGTACTGATGGCACTCTACCACAAAACCACGGATGATCTCACACAGCGGCTTCATGTAGGTGTTGAACAGGAGAGGCGAGAGGACCTACCCCTGAGGCACCCCACATATGAGGGGCCTTGACATCGACCTCTGCCCTCCTGCTAACACAAATTGTGATCGGCCTGAGAGGTAGGAGGAGAACCATCGCAGAAGGGTGCCTCCCAACCCCAACCCCTCCAGCCGGTGCAATAAGATACCATGGCCGATGGTATTGAAAGCCGCTGAGAGGTCTAATAGGACCAGGATAGAGGAATAGCCTCAATCCCAGGCCCTACAGAGATCATCTACCAACGCGACCAATGCCATCTCTGTGTTGTACCCAGGTTGGAAGCCAGACTGGCGAGGGCCTAGATAGACAGTTTCCTCCAGGTGCTGGGGGAATTGGTGTGCCACCACACTCTCAACAACGTTCGCAAGGAAACGAAGATTGGGGACCGGACGATAATTAGCCAACACCACTGGGTCCAGGGAAGACTTCTTGAGGAGGGGTCTCACCACCACCTCTTTCAAGACAGCCGGTAGAAACCCCTCACTCAAGGAAGCGTTCATTATTACCTGGAGACAGCCTCGTGTGACCTCCCAGGAGGCCAGTACAAGACAGGAGGGACACGGGTCCAATAAACATGTGGTGGCATTCAGTCACCCCAGCAACCTGTCCATGTCATCTGGAGTCACAAGGTCGAACTCTTCCCACAAAACGGTCTCAAGACCTGCCTCCGCCTGCCCAGGCTAACCTCATTGGAGGCCAGTTTGTCCCGGATCTGAGCGATTTTATCCTGCAGATAACATCCAAATTACTCTGCACGACTCTGCAAGGGAGCTTCCCACGACCTCTGTTGAAGGAGGGAGCGGGTCACTCTAAACAGGGTGGCAGGGCAGTTATCTGCGGATGCGATGAGAGTGGCGAGATAATTGCATTTCGCCGCTCTCATCCCCACAAGGTAGGTCCGCAAATGCGACCTTACACGTGTTTGGTCAGATTCGGAGCGAGTGGACCTCCAAATGCTCTCTAGGCATCTCTTTCGGCGCTTCATCACCCTCAGCTCCTCAGAAAACCAAGGAGCCAAGGTGGATTGACGCCGAGTGAGAGGCCGCAAGGGCATGACCCGGTCCAGGGCCCCAATGGCCGCATTATTCCAGGCGGCCACTAGGTCCTCAGTCGAGTGACGGGTCAGGATCACCGGTATTGGCCTAAGCTCCATCTGGAACCTCTCCGGGTCCATCAGGCGCCTGGGACGGAACCATCTTGGTATTTCTGGTTCCACCTCCCCACGGTGGAGTGTAGCGGTTGGAAAGTCTAGCCGAAGGAGAGAGTGATCTGTCCATCACAGGGATGTGATGACTAAATTAAATGTGATTAACACTGCCCTGTTTAGAAACCTTCGCAGATGTAACATTTGGTGGAATAAAGTACAGTATACAAGATGGCAAGAACCATCTTGATGCTTAAAGGTCTATGCCAGAAAGCAGAAGACGCTGAGTTCTTCTTGTCCTGCCTTAGCAGAAGGCCAGCTGGACGACTTTGGTCACTGACTTGTTCTCAGCCCGTAGGAGGTGATAATGGCAAACTGTGTCCAAAAAATGTTGCAAGAGAATTGCATGGCTTGTGTTCAAATTCACCAGAAATCAGAACGGCCTCAAAGACACAGGGAAAATAATGACAGGACCACATGGCTGCAAGAGTAGGGAAAGAAAATTGAGATCAGGGACAGTGAATTGCAAAAGAAAAAAAGTGTAGTGAAAGTTGTATAAAAACAAAAGAGTTGTGCTGTTAATATGGCTAGGAATGTCCATGTGGGTGCTCAAAATAGTCAAATAGATGCCGTGAGATGGATTTTTAAAATCTGCATTTCATGGGCTTCCGTCATGCAGCTGCAGCCACCATCTTGATTTTTATGAACCTCTCTGGACATTCCTGGCCTTGATAATGGTTCCTATAGCTTCTATACCTTGGCATTTATAATATGCCAGTTGTCACGCACACCCGCCTCACACCCTTTCACTACTGCTATCCTCCCCTTAACCCTTTGCAGCCATCAATGTCTAGCATCTTGCGTAACGGACTTTACTTCAACCAAATACAAATGTGTGAATCTGGATGAGTCAGGATGAGCAGCCTGTCATCCCAGGCTTGTAGGCGGACCTCAGCCTCATTTCAAAATTCTTCACTAGAAGGTTTCTCAGCTTTGTTGTAAGCTTTCATAGCTTTAATAGCTATTTGCTATTTCTAGCAGAAGGTGAGAATCAAGGCAAAACCTTGCAGAGGTCGCCTTTGAGTTGAATGCTGGTTATCTGAAATACAGCAATGCAAAAAATAGGATTATTTGGTGAGCAGGCCAGTATTCCAAATTCCTGTTTAACCAGCAGGAAGCAGCCAGTGGCTGTTACAGAGGTTTAGACTAGTTATTTAGCAGTCATAAAAAATACAGCAGAGCCAAACTCAAGCTTATTCCAATCAACCAGTATTTCCAGTATTTAAAATCAGCCAATTGTCCCTACAAATATTGACTACATTTACTCATAAGGCTATGCAAGGAATTTTAAACCTTGGTATGCTGAACAATCAATAGTGACCTGATTAATAATAATGCTAAGTAAGCCACAGTAGGGTCTTTTATATATAATGGTATCAAACAGGCATAGATTGTTGCCAGAATCCCCATGCATGAGGTGCTAATATTTTTCTAGATTTCTTTTCTTAAAACCCATCATAGGTTCTCCACATTTTAAATATAAAAATATTGCTGAAATTTAAAACAAAACAAGGAAGGAAGCATGTTACAAAGAAAGCACTGGAATGCTCTTTATTTCCAAGGATGACTTTGGATTCTTCAGAGGCCTTAAAGGCATCCTAAAAGCTTCAATTGGTCCAGAATTCAGCAGTGTGGGAAGAGTAGTTGGGGTGTGTGTGTAGATTTGACCATGTAATACCTCATTGCATTAATTGTGTTGGCTTCCAGTTTCTTTCTGGGTGCAATTCAAGGTTTACAATATACAAAAGCAGAGTGGGAAGGGACCTTGGAGGTCTTCTAGTCCAACCCCCTGCCTAGGCAGGAAACCCTATACCATTTCAGACAAATGGCTATCCAACATCTTCTTAAAGACTTCCAGTGTTGGGACATTCACAACTTCTGGAGGCAAGCTGTTCCACTGATTAATTGTTCTAACTGTCAGGAAAATTCTCCTCAGTTCTAAGTTGCTTCTGTCCTTGATTAGTTCCCACCCATTGTTTCTTGTTCTGCCCTCAGGTGCTTTGGAGAATAGTTTGACTCCCTCTTCTTTCTGGCAATCCCTGAGATATTGGAAGACTGCTATCATGAAAGGTACTAACACCCCACCACAAATGCTCTATCTTAAAAAAGTGAAGTCTCCAAGTCAAGGTGGGATCCAGGCAATTTTTTGGCCTGTCACAGCCAAATTTAAGACTTCCCAGGACACTCAATTGACAGGAATCTACAAGAACGTTTTTCCATATACAGATATATGTCATTATAGAAAAATTCACCTGTCAGTTTCAGCTAGTAAGGCAGCTGTGCAGACGATATAGCCCAACTTTGTTTCTGAGCAGACAACTTTAGCAGACTTCCTCCAAAGAAAGTCATGAAAAAAAGGAACAGAGGAATCACCTAAGCCTCAGACCTCATAGAAGATGCATCATAGCACAGTCCATCACAGCCAGTTGGTTGGACTTCAAAAATCATTCTGAGATTCCCCTAATAATGTAACGGCAACCCTTCATGCAAGAAGACTTCCATTTATACCAAGAGAAAAACAACAATACAATACAATACAATAGCAGAGTTGGAAGGGACCTTGTAGGTCTTCTAGTCCAACCCCCTGCGTGGGCAGGAACCTTATACCATTTCAGACAAATGGCTATCTAACATCTTCTTAAAGACTTCCAGGGTTGGGGCATTCACAACTTCTGGAGGCAAGCTGTTCCACTGGTTAATTGTTCTAACTGCCAGGAAATTTCTCCTTAGTTCTAAGTTGCTTCTCTCCTTGATTAGTTTCCACCCATTGCTTCTTGACCTGCCCCCAGGTGCTTTGGAGAATAGTTTGACTCCCTCTTCTTTGTGGCAACCTCTGAGATATCGGAAGACTGCTATCATGTCTCCCCTGGTCCTTCTCTTCATTAAACTAGACATACCCAGTTCCTGCAACCGTTCCTCATGTTTTAGCCTCCAGGCCCCTAATCATCTTTGTTGCTCTTCTCTGCACTCTTTCTAGGGTCTCCACATCTTTTTTACATCATGGCAACCAAAACTGAATGCAGTATTCCAAGTGTGGCCTTACCAAGGCATTATAAAGTGGTATTAACACTTCTTGTGATCTTGAATCTATCCCTCTGTTTATGCAGCCTAGAAATGTGTTGGATTTTTGGCAGCTGCTGCACACTGCTGGCTCATATTTAAATGGTTGTCCACTAGGATTCCAAGATCCCTCTCACAGTTGCTATTATTGAGCAAGGTACCACCTATACCCGTGATGGTGAACCTATGGCATGGGTGCCACAGGTGGCACGTGGAACCATTTCTTAGGGCATGCAAGGTGTTGCCCACTCAGCTCCAATGTGTATGCGTGTGCTAGCCAGCTGATTTAGGCCTTCTTTTGAGGCTGTTTTTTGCCCTCTGGAGGCTTCAGGGAGGCTCCCCGCCTCTGGAGGTGGGGAAGAGGCTGTTTTCACCCTCCTAGGAAGCCTTTGGAGCCTGGGGAGGGCAAAAAAAGCGTGCCAAAAACAGCATTATGGGTGTGGCATGCCTGCGCACATCTCCCCTGTATTCCCCTCGCTTTTGGCATGTGAGCCAAAAAAGGTTAGCCAACACTGACCTATACTGTACCTGTGCATTTTGGGGCTTTTTGCCTAAAAAACTGTCCAACACCGAGTGGCTGTGGTTCCTGGCGTCCCGGTTTAGCCAGGTGACTCCATCACTGGCCATGGGGGGCAAATTATTGGCCCCCGTGGAGAGGGCGCGCAATTTAGGAGTCCTCCTGGATTCCCGGCTGTCCTTGGAGGACCATGTGATAGTGGTGGCCAGGGGGGTGTTTTACCAGGTTCGCCTGGCCCACCAATTGCACCCCTTACTTGACTGGGACGCCCTTCGCACAGTCACTCAAGCACTCATGACATCCCATCTGGACTACTGTAACGCTCTCTACATGGGGCTCCCCTTGAGATGCACTCGAAGGATACAGTTAGTTCAGAACATGGCCGCGCGGGTGATCATGGGAGCCTCAAGGCAGTCCCATATAACACCTCTCCTGCGCGAGCTGCACTGGCTACCTGTGACCTTTCAGGTGCGTTACAAGGTATTGATGACCATCTTTAAGGTGCTCCATGGCACGGGGCCTAGTTACCTGCGAGACTGTCTGCTGCCCCATACGTCCCTTTGACCGATTCGCTCCCACAGAGAGGGTCTTCTCCAGGTGCCGTCGGCCGGGCAATGCTGGTTGGCGATGCCCAGGAGAAGGGCCTTCTCTGTGATGGGCCCAACCCTCTGGAACGACCTACCTCCCGAACTCCGTGTCATCTCGGACCTCCGCCTGTTCTGCCAGCGCTTAAAAACGCATTTTTTCCATCTAGCCGGCCTGGCATGAACCACCCAATACCGAACTGAGTATTAGTTGATCAAAGTTTTAATCTGGGGGTTTTAATTATGTTTTAGCACAGGGTGGAGTTTAATGTAGTTTTTAGGAGTATTTTGTATATTTGTATTTGTTTTTAATTTTCCTGTGCGCCGCCCCAGGTCCCTCTGTGGGAGATGGGTGCGGGATGTAAATACGAATAAATAAATAAATAAATAAATAAATAAATGTAGAACTTTACTTTTTTCACCATTGAATATCATTTTTTTAGATAATGGCCAATGTTCAAGTTTGTCAAAATCCTTCTGTATCTTAAGCCTATCTTCTGGAGTGTTGGCTATTCCTGCCAGCTTGGTGTCATCTGCAAATTTGATGAGTTCCCCATTTATCCCCTCATCCAAATAATTGATGAAGATGTTGAAGAATACTGGGCTTAAAACAGAGCCTTGAGGTACTCCACTGCATACTTCCCTCCATGTAGATGCAGTTCCATTGAGGGCTACATGTTGAGTGCGGTTGGTCAGCCAGTTACAAATCCATCTGGTGGTGATGCTGTCTAACCCACATTTTTCTACTTTATCTAGTAGTAGGGTATGGTCTACTTTATCAAATGCCTTACTGAAGTCCAAGTAAATTATATCGGCAGCATTCCTCTGGTCCACTAATTTTGTCACTTTGTCAAAGAATGCAATTAGATTAGTCTGGCATGATCTGTTTTTGACAAACCCACGTTGGCTTTTGGCTATTACTTTGTTTGCTTCTAGGTGTTCATTAATTCGTTGCTTAATTATCTTTTCCAAAATCTTCCCTGGTATTGAGGTTTGGTCATCACCTTTAAAACATTGCATGACCCAGAGCCAGGCAACCTATGGAACTCTCTTTCCATAAGGACATTTATTTATTTTTCCTACCAGGTCAGATAGGATGGGCGTGTTCCTAGTCCCCTAAACGTTGTTATCTAATGGGAGCTAGGAAGTGTGCTTTTTCTGTAGCAGTCCCTATCCTATGGGACCCTCTTCCCTTTCTGAAGTTCAACAGGCCTCCACCCTTTAGCCTTCTGTAAGGCTTAAAAGACTTGGCTTTCCCTCTAAGTGTTGAGAGAAAATTAAATGACCACACATTAGAGCTGGCTTGCACCAGGTTTTTGTTGTTTTTAATGCTTTAATCAGTTGAACTGTACAGTTTTAAAATGATTTTATGTATCTCTTAATTTTTGCTTGGGAGCTCCGCAGAGTTGATTGGAAGATGGGTGGCTATATAATGAAATAAAATACAAAATAAATAAACAAAAAGAAAACAAAATAAAAATTGTGAATGGAATTTGTTTATTTATTTATTTACCAGTAAAGCAGACCATTAAAACAAAATGGTCTGGGATGGATCGAAAGAAAAGTGGATCGAAAGAAAAACATCATCACTGATGTTTTTTAACTAAGGACATCCAAGGTGGGGGGAGGGTAAGTGAGCTCGGAATGCATGATTAAAGCCCTGCTCCTTTTATGGGTTCCATACATGTGATCAGTGATGGGATTCAAATATTTTTACTACCCATTCTATGGATGTGGCTTTGTGGGCATGGCAGGGGAAGGATAGTGCAAAGTCCCCATTCCCTCCCCACCCCACTAACCTGCTTTCCAGCTCTGTTCTCCTGTTCAGGGCAACAAAAGAAGATCAGCTGGGAGGCTGGGAGACAGTGGGGATGGGGCCAGCCAGCCTATTTGCTGGTTCTCCGAACTACTCAAAATTTCCACTACCAGTTCTCCAGAACTGGTCAGAAATGGCTGAATGCCACCTCTGCATGTGATGCATGTAAAAAAAGCCAATATCTGCCTTTTTTTTAAATTAGCAAACCACTGTAGCAGCCATTTTCATCCAGGACCAATGGGCACATCTAACATATGCTGTAGCCTCTAAAATCTATCTATCTATCTATCTATCTATCTATCTATCTATCTATCTATCTATCTATCTATCTATCTATCTATCTATCTATCTATCTATCTATCTATCTATCTATCTATCTATCTGTCCAGCCTGTGTAGGTCTGTGTAGGAAATTGCCATCCTTTTTATAGCTTTTGAATTTATTTAGTCAAAACGATTCATCTTGATTTTGCATTTCTGTGGAAACCAAGAGGGGTATTAAGCCTGAGTATCTCCTAGGATTGGTTCTTTATTAGTATTCTGTGTCAATGTTTATTAGAGGAATGCAATATGTATTGCTAGTCACGTGCTTTAAAGCGTTTTGAGTGCAAACTGGATGCTTTATGAATCCTAAGAATTGACTTTTTATCTGCTGCAAATTAACATCTCCCTGTGGAATACAGTATGTGAAGGAAAAGCAAACAAATATTTTTTTTTATTATTAGAACTTTAATTTAGCCTAGATTTTAAATTTTCATTATTCTTCATGTTGCTTGTAATTCTTCCTCCTATAATAGCTATTCAGCAGGAGGCTGCTATTATATCATTTATTTATTCCTGTTATTAATAATCAAGGACTACCTGTATTTCATTAATAAACATATAAGTTTAGAAACTATAATTGTATGTTTCTATTAAGCTGGAACCAATATTTTCCACAAGAATATATTTTGAATAGGGAAAATTTGAATAATGCAACCATTTTAAATCAAGGCTTATGTATATTTTTCTGGGATGCAGTGGCTCAGTGACTAAGATGGTGAGCTTGTTGATCAGAAAGGTTGGCAGTTTGGATCCCTAGCACCGTGTAATGGAGTGAGCTCCCATTACTTGTCCCAGCTTCTGCCAACCTAGCAGTTCAAAAGCATGTAAAAATGCAAGTAAAAAAATAGGAACCACCTTCGGCATTTAGTTATGCCAGCCACATGACCACGGAGACATCTTCGGACAGCGCAGGCTCTTCAGCTTTGAAATAGAGATGAACACCAACCCCTAGAATCAGGAACAACTAGCACATGTGTGCGAGGGGAACATTTACCTTTACCATGTATATTTTTAATCTATAATCCCAATAAATTAGAGGGAACCATATTCTGGAAGATTGCTATAGCTCAGTGATGGCTAACCTTTTTTGGCTCACGTGCAAAAAGCAGGGGGAGCGCAGGGGGGTCGTGCGTGGGCATGCCACACCCATAATGCTATGTGCGCGACCCCCTGCTTTTGGCGTGCTTTTTTCACCCTCCCCAGGCTCCAGAGGCTTTCTAGGAGCCTGGGGAGGGTGAAAACAGCCTCCTCCCACCTCCAGAGGCTTCAGGAGCTTCCCTGAAGCCTCCAGAGGCTTCAGGGGAGGCCTAAATCAGCTGACCAGCGCACACATGCGTGCTGGAGCTGACAGGGCAACGGCTCGCGTGCCCTAAGAAATGGTTCCGCGTGCCACCTGTGGCACCTGTGCCATAGGTTCACCATCACTGCTATAGCTGAAACTTGCAGCCCCAACTGAGAAACTGGCTCTCAAAAGAGAAAGCATTTTTTGCAGGAATTCAAAGACAGAGAGACTATAATTCTCTGTTGGATTTCAGGGATTCTAGCAAATATGAGGAGAATTTATCATTCTGCTCCTTGTTGAGCCTTGATATTTAGCCTCCCCCCCCCCCCCAGGGCCACACCTACAATTTGCATTGGGAGTAAAAGTTTTTTTTGGCAGAAACAGAAACTTTTCTTCACTTCCAGCAGCAGGCATAAGGGTGAATAGGAGGGAAAAATAAGCACCCTGTTGGATTGGTCCAATTACCCTATGCTTTTTAAAAAGCTGTTCATATTTATGTTAATTGCATGATAGGTATATTATATAGTTTGGACCCTTTTCATCAAATCCAGGTGGCAGCCATCAACCTGTTCCAAAATTTCAACTAATCCACTGGACTGTGTAAACTAATGATTCTATAAGTAACTACATAAGTTCCTATCCACTCTAACATTAAATCATTATATGACTCACAGTCACTCATGCCCTAGTCACTTTCCGGGTTGACTATTGCAACACACTCTACATGGGGCTGCCTGTGAAGAGCATCCGGAAGCTCCAGTCAGTGCAAAATGCAGCGGCCTGCATGATTTTGTGAAAACCCTGGTGTGCACATGTGCCACCTCTCCTGTGGGAGCTGCATTGACTGCTGATTTGCTTCTGGTGCAATTCAAGGTGCTGGTTGTCACCTTTAAAGCCCTTCATGTCTTGGGACCAGGTTATCTGAGGGATTTTCTCTTGCTGGTTACATCTACTCAACCCATCAGGGAGGCAGGGAATGTTACGGGTTCCATCCCCTAGAGAGATATGCCTGGTGAGACCCAGAAGAAGGGCCTTCTCCATGGTGGCTCCCTCTCTCTGGAACATCATTTGCCTGAAGATTAGAACAGCCCCCACTCTAATACTCTTCCAGAACGGGCTGAAGACCTGGTTCTGCCATCGGGCCTGGGGAACCCAGAGCGTGATGGAGTCCATTAAATGGCTCGTGTGAGGTGCTGTTGCTGGGGTGGAGGGTGGGGGGTAATTTTAGTATATTAATTTATTATATGATTTCTTCTATTAATTGTATTATTTTTTATATGGTTTTATATTCTGTAACCCACCTTAAGTCGCCATGTGCGAATAGGTGGCAATATAAATTAATCAAGTAAGCAAGCAAGCAAGCAAACAAATAAATAAATATATTGTCTCTAAACTGGGATTAGGGGGGAATATCATCTACTCTGAAAGCTGTTTATAACCCTAGGGATGCTGATGGTTCAAGTGAAAGTCACAAACACACATTCAAGGCTACCCTGCATTCCCAACTAACATCCATAGCCAGAAGTATTATGAGTCTCAGAAATATTCCAACTTTAGAATATAACAAAAGCTGCTGGATTTTTTCTTCTCAAGTTCTCCTAAACATTGAAGCAACCTTTTTGCTTGTAAATGGTATGTTACTGTGTTAATTGCTAGTGTTATTTATTTATTGAAAAAAATTGGGAGGTTCAGTCTGAGCTAAAATATGACAATGACTCATACAGGAAAAAGCAGAGGACTCCAGGGTTTTAGCCTAATGGAAAGTATTAATTTGCCAAGACTGCAATATATAAAGTGAGTGACAGCATGAAATCACACTGCTGACAAAACAGAGAATATAATATTTGGAGAAGCACTGGGACATTTATTAATAGATGAACTGATGGTTCCAGTTCTTTTACTTGTCAAAGCAGGCTTACCTTTTACTAGGAAATTCATGACTCATTGGGTCATCATTTCAGAAATATTCTCTTATCTAATCAGAGAAACAGGATGACCACAGTCAAAGCAGCAGGAGCAGGAGCAGCTTTCTATTTCCTGTTAACTCCCCCCCCCCCTTGACCTTCCTTGTAAGAAGCTGGAAGGGAGCACTGGAAATAACAATCACGTAATTACAACTAACTGTGAGAATGCAGTGGCCTGGCAGCATGGCAGCACTAAAATGGCCACATTGATTCAAAAATTGTTGCCCAATGATGCACTGTTTAATCCAAACAATCCAAACAATCAAACAGTCATGAGAATTTTACATCATCTTGATTTAATGACCCCATAACCCCTTGTGGGTGGAGTCTGGGCAATTGAATGGAGCTAAGTGTTTACTGGCCGGATGACCTTCCTGTCACCAATGTGGAATATACAGTATACATGATTGTGCTTGTTTTGTCTGGAAAAATGTGCACTGAGGAGGAACTGTACAAAAGACAAAAAATTGTAGCAGGGATAATGTTGCATTAATATCGGATTCCATTTTTTTATTGGACAGAACTCTGAATACTACAAGTAGACTAGGTCAAGTTCAAATTGGAAAGCCAATGCCATTCTGTATTCCGTACTCTCCTGATTTTTTCACTGCTGCACAGGAAAAATGCAACATCGTTTAACTTTGGTCACACCCTTCCATCCAGCTCAACTGATCTCTTTAATTACAGAATTTCCATCTTATCTAGATTAAGCTTCAATTGATACAATTTCATCTATCCCAGAACTGCTTCCAGATGTTTATTGGAGTTATAATATCAGCATATTTATAGCACTTCAGCAGCAGCAACAATAGCAAAACTGCTGGATTATTACTTCCATTAGTTCCATGTAGACCTCAGCCTGAAGCTCCCACCATGGTATCCATTTTTGATCTGACCATGTTTCTTTATATATAATGTTTTAATTAATAATCCCTCTTTTTCCTTACGTCCTGTTTATGAGACTCAACACAATTGCTTTGGTAACAAAAGTTGAAATCAGAAGTACCCTTCTCTGACTGACATAAGAATAAAATTAAAACACAAAGTATCCTTCAGATAAGTTCAACTCCTAATGATTTCTGAACATATCTATGTTGGTTTCTGGCAACAGCATGGATAGGATATGTCACTGCCTTTTCCAGACCAGCCTATAATCCGGGATTTTTTAAATGGCCTCCTATTCAAGTAGAAAAATAATTAATATTTTGTTGCCCTTTTGTGATGCAAGCTTTTATCTATCCTCAGAGATGTTGTGGTTAAAAAGAGGAAGAGTGAATTCTTTGCATGCTGCCTAGAAGTCCAGAATTAAAAGTGGGATATACCAGTAAATCTCATAAAATATATATATTCAAAAATCAGTAGCTCCAGGAAGGAGGAATTTCATTCTGCCTCACGCACACCTGACCTTTATATATTAATAATTAATTTTTGATATGTAGTTTTTGTATTTTTATTAATAAGTTTAATCATTAATAACACTTTGAAAAGACTCCCTCACTGGTTCTTTGTGAACCCTAAAAAGTCAGGCAATTCCAAAGACTTTGAGAAAACGAACACCAGCCACAGCCACAAGAGGACTAGATCAAAGCTTCAGTCAAGATTCTTTCACAAAAAGACATTGTAAGGTTTTGTTTTTTTAAACTGTTGTGCATTTTAAAAACAATATGTAAATAACCTATAGTGGTTGGAAAGCATAATGGTGCCCTTTGTCGTGAGAAACTGAAGTTTGAATTGTGGCTGATACCCACCTCTTGGGTAAAGACTCTTTAACGCTTCACTTACCTACCTCAGATATGACAATGACACAAGCTATAAGAATGATGGCAGCTTGTACATTGTCCAGATTTATTTTATTTTATTTTATTTTATAAATAAGTCAAGCATATATAAGATAACAGACATAAGTATAAACATGATTATGAATATGGGAAATGGATACGAATAAGTGGGGATAGTAGGACAGGGACTGTAGGCACATTGGTGTGCTTATGCACGCCCCTTTCAGGCCTCTTAGGAATGGGTTGAGGTCAACAGTAGACAGTCTAAGGTTAAAGTTATGGGGGTTTGGGGATGAAACCACACAGTCAGGTAGTTCATATCAGGCATTGATTATTGCTGAAGTTGTATTTTCTGCAGTCGAGTTTGGAATGGTTTACGTTAAATTGGTACCTATTGTGTGCTCGTATATTGTTGTGGTTGAAGGTGAAGTAGTCATTGACAAGTAGGACAAGTTCAAGAGTAGATCAGCTACCTGTTCTGCATGGATGATATCAAGCTATATACTAAGAGTGAACAAGACATTGGCTTCTTGATCCAGCTGACTTGGATGTACAGTGAGGATACTGTGATATTATTCAGACTGCAGACTGGATTTGTAAAGAAGAGGCAGGTAGGTAAGATTGATGGGATGGAACTACCAGCAGGCTATGTAGCAGAGATCCATAGCTACAAGTACCTTGATATCTCATAGTCACACATGGGGACTATGATGAGGAAGCAAGGAAAGCAGTAACATCCAAGTACCACCAAAGAAGAAACAACTCAATGGGAAGAGCAAGATCTATGCACTGAATACATATATGGTACTTTGCCAGTCCCAAAGGCTTTTCTTGTTTTTTTTCCTTTGGACATGTTTTGCTTCTCATCCAAGAAGCTTCTTCACTTCTAAAGAACTGGTGGGAATGAAATGATTTATATTTATAATTATTTCCATTCCTCACCACTCAGATAGAACTGAAAAGCAAAATGTTTTCAAAGGAAAAAATAAAAAAATATTCAGTTGCCTTTTGGAAAAAGTGTCTTTGGGACATCATGACCAGGATGATTGAGAATCGCCATAGGCCCTGCCAGTCATCAGATACCCTGCTCGTATAATGAGTTGGTCAAAGGAAGATATGGAGGCTCCAGATACGAAGGCTGGAAACTCATCACAATATCTACAGTTTTCTACCCCACGTCCAACACCTAGAGACTGTACACTAGCCAGAAAAAGGGTGGGCAGGATTTATGAATTCAAAGCTACTGGATGAAAAAGCATACAGGAATACATGTGTAAGATGGCAACCAAAGGTAAGCAAGCTGCTGAGAGAATGCCTGAGGCAGCAGTATACATGGAAGGAAGATTAAACTATTGCAAGACAATCTTGTATGGATTATATAGATAGCTGTTATGATTGACATTGGGAAACTCTACCCAGTGGTCAGAAAGGAGTTACCGTATTTTTCAGAATATAAGATGCTCCAGAGTATAAGACGCACATTAGTTTTTGGGGAGGAAAACAAAAAAAAAATCTGCCTCTGCCTACCGGTATCCATCAGTATTCATCTGGCTAGCGTCCTTGCAGCAAACAGCAAACAGCCTGGTCAGCTTCAGTATATTATCGCAAGGTGATTAAGCATGAACAGCTGACTGGCAGTTGGATCAGCCTCCCAGAATACTGCCAATCAGCTATTCCAGATTGCAAGGATTGCCACAGCCTATTACTGCCTCCATGAGTCACATTTTTGGCCTATGCACACCCCGTTTTTGGCTCTGCATGTCACATTTTTGGCTGGTTCCAGGCAGCAGGGATCTGCACCACTGCAGCCGCTGATCACAGCCACCTGGAAATGTCTGAAAATGTGATGCACGTAGGCCACAAATAGGGTATGCAGAGGCCAAAAACACAATGTGCATAGGCTGAAAACATGATGCACAGAGGTCGCAATTGGTGGCAATGTGCTGTGGCAATTCCTGCAGCCTGGTATGGGTCTAAAATGGGGTGTGTGGAGGTCAGAAATGTGGCACGTGGAGGTCCAGAAATGTGGCACATGGAGGTCCAAAATGGCCGAAGGGTGGAGGCCAGTGGATGGGTGAGACATTTGGTGTGTAAGACACACTAGAATTTTCACTCACTTTTAGGGGGAGAAATGTGTGTCTTATACTCCCAAAAGTACAGTAATAGAGTGCACTGAGGCATTGATCACAGCAGCATAAGAAAAGGTACTAAGCTTCAGATCCATAGTAGTAACAGTCTACCACAATAGACAAGACTCAGGATGCAAAGTGGCCTCAGAGACAATGCAGCACATAGTGGAATTGTGTAAGATGCAGGTAGAAACAGCATACACTGAATGGCACCTCTAAGTAGTTGGCATGTTGTACAGGAACATCTGCAGAGCGGATGGACTAGATCAGGGGTCCCCAACCTTTTTTGCACCAGGGACCGGTTTCATTTTAAAGAAAGTTTTGCGAACCGGCTGAGTGCTCAGCAGTCATGTGACTGGGTGGGTGTGGCCAACTTGGAAAATGTGAAACTCACTTAACAATGGTCTTGGTTAACAACCAAACTTTTGGCCTCAATTGTAGTCATAAGTTCTTTCTTTCTTTCTTTCTTTCTTTCTTTCTTTCTTTCTTTCTTTCTTTCTTTCTTTCTTTCTTTCTTTCTTTCTTTCTCTCTTTCTCTTTCTTTCCCTCTTTCTCTTTCTCTCTTTCTCTCTCTCTTTCTTTCTCTCTTTCTTTCTGTCTCTTTTTCTTTCTCTTTCTCTCTCTCTCTTTTTCTCTTTCTTTCCTTTCTGTCTCTCTTTCTCTCTCTCTCCCACTTTCTTTTTCTTTCTTTCTTTCTCTTTTTCTTTCTTTCTCTCTTTCTCTCGCTCTCCTTCCGCCCATCTGTCACTCTATGTGTGTGTGTGTGTGTCTGTCTGTCTGTCTCGCATTCACGCACTTAATCACTCATTCTGTGTCTCTCTCTTTCTCTCCCTCCCTCTCTCTCCCTGTCTCTCTGTGTGTGTCTGTCACTCTCTGATTCCCCCCTCCCTGTCTCTCTCTGTGTCTGTGCCTCTCTCTGTCTGTCTGTCGTCGTCCCCGCCCCGCCCCCGCCCCCCGCGGAGCCTCCTCAGCCCGGCCTGCCGTGCTCACTCACCTTAGCATGCCCCGCCCGCCCGCCTGCCCACCCGCCGTGCTGGGTCGCTCGTTCGCTCGCTCAGGCTCCTTCCAGGAGCTGAGAAGGCTCCGTGTGTGTGTGGGGGGGAATCGGCGGCCGGTAGGGAGGGCTGCTGCTGTGGCGCCCAGGAGTCCCACCGTCGACGAGGGCGGAGGAAGAGCCGCCCTCCAACGGCACAAACAGCCGCGCCTGTGCTCTCCCGCGCGCTCTGCCCAGGGGGCTGCTCCCTCCTCCTCCTCTCCGGCCCTGCGGCTCGGTTCCTACCAAGCCATGGACCGGCACCGGTCTGCGGCCCAGGGATTGGGGACCCCTGGACTAGATCATCGAAAGTCCAGATGGGAGATTCTACAGAAGGTTGTAAAGTATAACAGGACTAAGATATGTGGGACTTCCAGATGCCAAGTACAGGCCAATTTATCAGACATCATGATAGCAGAAAAAAGCAGGGTTTAGTTAGTTTAGTTTAGTTTATTTGATTTATATACCGCCCTATTTCACCTAAAAGGGACTCAGGGCGGTGCCCAGAAAGATAAAAACCCAACAATACATACAAAATATAAAAGACAATTAAATTATTAAATCTGTGCTAAAATTTGGATAAATAAAATTAAAACCAATAAATATCAACGTTTAAAATTATTCCCTTAGTCTATGTCAGGCCGGCTAGATGAAAGAAATGTGCTTTTAACATCCGACGGAAGAGTCATAGATCCGTGATGGTACGGATATCGGGTGGCAGGTCGTTCCAGAGTGCCGGACCTGCCACAGAGAAGGCTCTTCCTCTGGGAGTCGCCAGCCGGCTGACAGCACCCTGAAAAGGCCCACTCTGTGGGAGCGGACAGGTCGAAGGGAGGTATGTGGTAGGAGGCGGTCTCTCAAGTAACCAGGACCCATGCCATGGAGCGCTTTGAAGATGGTGACTAGCACCTTGAAGCGCACCCGGAAGACCACAGGCAGCCAGTGCAGCTCGCGCAGGAGAGGTGTTACATGGGAGTAATGAGAAACTCCCAAAATCCCCCACGCAGCCGCATTCTGCACTAGCTGGAGTCTCCGGGTGCACCTCAAAGGGAGCCCCATGTAGAGGGCGTTACAGTAGTCCAGGTGGGAAATAACGAGGGCTTGAGTGACCGTGTGTAGGGCATCCCGATCTAGAAAGGGGCGCAACTGGCGTATCAGGTAAACCTGATAGAAGGCCCCCCTGGCCACGGCCGTCACATGGTCGTCCAAGGACAGCCGTGAATCCAGGAGGACGCCCAAGTTATGAGCCCTTTCCGCGGGGGCCAATGACTCGCCCCCGATAGCCAGCGATGGAGTTAACTGGCTATATCGAGATGCCGGAAACCACAGCCACTCGGTCTTGGACGGGTTGAATCTGAGTTTGTTCCTCCCCATCCAGACCCGCACGGCCTCCAGACACTGAGACAGCACTTCCACGGCATCGTTGGGGTGGCCAGGGGTAGAAATGTACAGCTGGGTGTCATCAGCGTACTGATGGTATTCTACCCCAAAGCCACGGATGATCTCACCCAGCGGCTTCATGTAGATGTTAAACAGGAGGGGTGAGAGAACCGACCCCTGAGGTACCCCACATAAAAGGGGCCTCGAGGTCGATCTCTGCCCTCCTGTCAGTACACACTGCGACCAGTCAGAGAGGTAGGAAGAGAACCACTGCAATACAGTGCCTCTCAATCCCAACCCTTCCAGCCGGTACAGTAGGATACCATGGTCGATGGTATCGAAAGCCACTGAGAGGTCTAATAGGGCCAGGACAGAGGAACAACCCCTGTCTCGGGCCCTCCAGAGATCATCTACCAACGCGACCAATGCCGTCTCTGTGCTGTGCCCGGGATGGGAGCCGGACTGGCGCGGGTCTAGATAGACGGTTTCCTCCAGGTGTCGGGAGAACTGTTGAGCTACCACACTCTCTACAACCTTAGCAAGAAAGTTAAGGTTGGAGACCGGACGGTAATTAACCAACAATGCTGGGTCCAGGGAAGGCTTCTTGAGGAGGGGTCTCACCACCGCCTCTTTCAAGGTGGCCAGAAGAGACCCCTCACTCAAAGAGGCATTCACTATCTCCTGGAGCCAGCCTCGTGTGACCTCCCGGTAGGCCAGTACTAACCAGGAGGGACACGGGACCAATAAACATGTGGTAGCGTTCAGTCGTCCCAACAGCCTGTCCATGTCATCAGGAGTCACAAAGTCAAATTCTTCCCATAAAACGGTCTCAAGACCTGCCTCCGATTGCCCGCCTGGACCCACCTCATTGGAGACCAGCTCGCTCCGGATCTGAGCGACTTTATCCAGCAGATATTGTCCAAACTTCTTTGCACGACCCTGTAAAGGAGCTTCCCACGGCCCCTGTTGGAGAAGGGAGCGAGTCACTCTAAACAGGGTGGCAGGGTGGTTATCTGCGGCTGCGATAAGGGCGGCAAGATAATTACGTTTCGCCATCCTTATCGCCACGAGGTAGGTCCTCAAGTGGGACCTAGCACGTGTTCGGTCCGATTCGGTGCGAGTGGATCTCCAAATGCCCTCCAGGCATCTCTTGCGTCGCTTCAATGCCCTCAGCTCCTCAGAGAACCAAGGGGCCAAGGCAGTTTGGCAATGCATGAGAGGCCGCAAGGGCACGACCTGGTCCAGGGCCCCAGTGGCCGCATTTTTCCAGGCAGCCACCAGGTCCTCAGTCGAGTCGCAGGTCAGGATCCCCGGTATTGGCCCAAGCTCCGTCTGGAACCTCTCTGGATCCATCAGGAGCCTGGGGCAGAACCATTGTGGAATATCCGGTTCTGCCTCCCCGCGGTGGGGTGCAGCGGTTGGGAAGTCTAGTCGAAGGAGAGAGTGATCTGTCCATGACAGGGGGGTAACCGTTAAATCCCCTAATCCCAGATCACTCCTCCACTGGCCGGAGATAAGAACAAGATCCAGGGTGTGGCCTCCGGTGTGAGTGGGGCCATGAATTACTTGAGTCAGGTTCATGGTCGTCATGGAGGCCATGAACTCCCGAGCCATCTCAGAGGTTTCACCTACCGATGGCAGATTAAAGTCCCCCATGACTAATAGTCTGGGGGTCTCAACTGCCATCTCGGCTATCACCTCGAGGAGCTCGGGCAGGGCTGCTGAGATGTAGCGGGGAGCCAGGTACACAATCAGCAAGCCCAACTGCCTCCCAAGGCCCCACTTCATACCTAAGGCCTCACAGCCGGCTATCTGCGGCACAGAGGTCTCCCTCGGAGCCAGATCCTCCCTCACAATGACCGCCACTCCTGCCTTGGGCTTGTGGCTGATGAAATGCCCAGTAGCCTGGTGGGCACATTTCCATGAGGGGCACCCCCCTTGGGGCCCAGCCAGGTTTCCGTAACACCTACCAGGTCTGGCTCCCCCTCTAATACCAAATCATGGATGAGGGGGGCCTTGTTGATAACAGACCTGGTGTTGCACAACATCAGCCTCGAGCCCAAGCCCTAGGAACTCGAACCTCCTGGGTTGCGAGTGGAGCCGTGGAGATCGGAGCACGCAACCTCTTGTAAACAGCGGGTGCACGCTCCCAAAAACTGATATGGTCTCCGGCTCCTGCCATGCCTACCCCTCCCATACACTGTCCTGATAGAATGGCACTCCGGTTGATTGACCTTCGTACCCCCCCCCTAACAATAGATCCCCACATCCTCCCTGTCGGGATTATAGGTCGGCCTGGACATAGTACCCTGTGGGTTATACCTCCCACTCACCTCCCTAATTTCTATTAACCCACCTTCTACCCTGGAACCCCTTAAAACTCTAAGTAAAAAACTCCCTAAAAACCCTCTAAGCTTCCGCTTCCTCCACCTCTCGGGATTCACCAATCCGTCATTGAAGTGGGCCCTCGTTAATGCTGAGGGCCACACCTACAAGAGGAATACATAAGTCTGCGTAAGAAAATTTACAGAAGGATGTGCCATCTAGGAATGTGATCTCAAAAATGTCCTGAATCCGGAGGGGACCAATGTGCCTTGCCGACTCCACCAGACCTGCGAAGCATTGACTGAATAGGCCAAGTTCAGTCACTAAGGTCTTTCATAGTGTAACAGAGCTGGTGGGAATGATGGTAAAAAAGCTGGTCATCATAGATGGACTAAGAAAGGGCCTGATTGTGCCTCTAGTACTCTCCTATAGTCTCTTCGACCCAGCAGGGTAATAGATATAGCAATGCCAAGTGACAAAAGTATCAGGAAGAAGTATGAAAAACTGGAGAAGTACCAGGGTCTGAAGGAGGAACTGGAGAGGATGTGGAAAGTAAAGGCCAAAAAGATCCCAGTGGTGGTAGGAACATTTGGGGCTATGACTTCTAAGATGGGAGAATGGCGCCAATAGATCCCAGGAATGATATTAGAGTTCTCCATCTAGAACAGTTCAGTGCTAGCAATTGCTAGGATACTGTGCAGAACCCTCAAACTACTAGGCCCCTAGCAAAGGTCTTGGAGTTTGAGGAAGATACATATCACCCATGGGGAAACTTTGCAGATTTTAGGACAGCTTCATATTTTTTTTCTCTAGTTACTTTTCACTATCCTTAGTTCAAGTGTATCATATGTAATCTATATAAATAAAAATGTAAAATAGTTTGTACGAATCCACTAATCTCAAAAAGTACCGGACCGATTTAAACGAAACTTTCACACAACGTAGCGAAGCACTTCGGATAATAGAATACCAAATCATTTTGTGCCTAGCACACGTGTGTTGTGTACAAATGACACACAAAAAAATGTACTCACTGAAATGTGATTTAACATCCCTGTAGCCATGCCCATCAAACTGCTTTTCAACTGCCAGTGTTGGAAAAGCCTCATACGGCGGCCTCTTGGGGCCAAAAAGGCACAGAGGATAGCAAACTCCCAGGTGGCCCATAGAGGGGGGGGAATTCTGCTCAGGACTGTTCTCTGAGGTAAAAAAAATGGAGCCAGGCAGCTGCTTTAAATTGTTTAATACCAACTGAACGAAACTGTTACAAAGAATCACCCATCTGACAGCAAATACAGTTTAATGAAAAGAAGGACTAGGAAAGACATGATAGCAGCCTTCCAATATCTCAGGGGTTGCCCCAAAGAAGAGGGAGTCAAGCTATTCACCAAGGCACATGAGGGCAGAACAAGAAGCGATGGGTGGAAACTAATCAAGGAGAGAAGCAACCTAGAACTGAGGGCAAATTTCGTGGCAGTGAGAACTATTAACCAGTGGAACATCTTGCCACCAGAGGTTATGGATGCCCCAACATTGAAGAGAGAAGAGACTGGAAAACCATTTGTCTGAAACGGAATAGGGTCTCCTGCTTGAGCAGCGGGGTTGGACTAGATGACCTCCAAGGTCCCTTCCAACTCTGCTATTGTATTATTGTATTACAGTAGATAGGGGAATAGAGAGACAGGGAGAAATACAGTTTAATAAAAGAGGGACTAGGGAAGACATGATAGCAGCCTTCCAATATCTCAGGGGTTGCCCCAAAGAAGAGGGAGTCAAGCTATTCACCAAGGCACCTGAGGGCAGAACAAGAAGCAATGGGTGGAAACTAATCCAGGAGAGAAACAACTTAGAACTGAGGGCAAATTTCCTGGCAGTGAGAACTATTAACCAGTGGAACATCTTGCCACCAGAAGTTATGGATGCCCCAACATTGAAGAGAGAAGAGACTGGAAAACCATTTGTCTGAAACGGCATAGGGTCTCCTGCTTGAGCAGCGGGGTTGGACTAGATGACCTCCAAGGTCCCTTCCAACTCTGCTATTGTATTGTTGTATTACAGTAGGTAGGTAGATAGGGGAATAGAGAGACAGGGAGAAATACAGTTTAATAAAAGAGGGATGGGGAGACAGCATAGCAGCCTTCCAATATCTCAGAGGTTGCCACAAAGAACAGGGAGTCAAGCTATTCTCCAAAGCACCTGAGGGCAGAACAAGAAGCAATGGGTGGAAACTAATCAAGGAGAGAAGCAACTTAGAACTGAGGAGAAATTTCCTGACAGTTAGAACAATTAATCAGTGGAACAGCTTGCCTCCAGAAGTTGTGAATGCCCCAACACTGGAAGTCTTCAAGAAGATGTTGGATAGCCATTTGCCTGAAATGGTATAGGGCAGTGATGGCTAACCTTTTTTGGCTCGCGTGCCAAAAGCAGGGGGAGTGCAGGGGTGATGTGCACAGGTGTGCCACATCCATAATGCTATGTGCATGACCCCCTGCATTTGGCATGCTTTTTACGTCATCCCCAGGCTCCAGAGGGTTTATAGGAGCCTGGGGAGGGTGAAAACAGCCTTCCCCCACCTCCAGAGGGCAAAAAACGGCCTCAAAAGAAGGCCTAAATCAGCTGGCCAGGGCACACATACACACTGAAGCTGACAGGGCAATGCCTTGCGTGGCCTAAGAAATGGTTCCGTGTGCCACCTGTGGCACCTGTGCCATAGGTTCGCCATCATGGGTATAGGGCTTCCTGCCTAGGCAGGGAGTTGGACTAGATGACCCCCAAGGGATAGATAGAGAGGGAGAAATAAGGTACGTAGGTAGGTAGGTGGGTGGGTGGGTGGGTGGGTGGGTGGATGGATGGATGGAAAGAAAGAAAGAAGGAAGGAAGGAAGGAAGGTAGGTAGGTAGGTAGGTAGGTAGGTAGGTAGGTAGAGGGAGAAAGGAAGAAATACAGTAGGTAGGTAGGTAGGTACATAGGTAGGGGGATGGATAGATAGATAGGGAGAAATACAGTAGATAGGTAGGTAGAGAGATAGAGAGGGAGAAATACAGTAGGTAGGCAGGTAGGTGGATAGGGGGATAGATAGAGAGGGAGAAATACAGTAGGTAGGTAGGTAGGTGGTGGGAGAAAGCAAGAAATACAATAGGTAGGTAAGTAGAGGGATAGAGAGAGAGGGAGAAATACCGTAGGTAGGTAGGTAGGTGTATAGATAGATAGCGAGAAATACTGTAGGTAGGTAATACAATACAATACAATAGCAGAGTTGGAAGGGACCTTGTAGGTCTTCTAGTCCAATCCCCTGCGTGGGAAGGAACCTTATACCATTTCAGACAAATGGCTATCTAACATCTTTTTAAAGGCTTGCAGGGTTGGGGCATTCACAACTTCTGGAGGCAAGCTGTTCCAGAGGTTAATTGTTCTAACTGTCAGGAAATTTCTCCTTAGTTCTAAGTTGCTTCTCTCCTTGATTAGTTTCCACCCATTGCTTCTTGTCCTACCCCCAGGTGCCTTGGAGAATAGTTTGGCTCCCTCTTCTTTGTGGCACCCTCTGAGATATCGGAACACTGCTATCATGTCTCCCCTGGTCCTTCTCTTCATCAAACTAGACATACCCAGCTCCTGCAGCCGTTCTTCATATGTTTTAGTCTCCAGTTCCCTAATCATCTTGGTTGCTCTTCTCTGCATTCTTTCCAGAGTCTCTACGTCTTTTCTACATTGTGGCGACCAAAATTGTATGCAGTATTCCAAGTGTGGCCTTACCAAGGCACTATACAGTGGTATTAACACTTCACGTGATCTAGATTCTATCCCTCTGTTTATGCAGCCTAGAACTGTGTTGGCTTTTTTGGCAGCTGCTGCACACTGCTGGCTCATATTCAAATGGTTGTCCACTAGGATTCCTAGATCCTTCTCACAGTTGCTACTATTGAGCAAGGTACCACCTATACTGTACTTGTGCATTTTGTTTTTCTTGCCTCTATGTAGGACCTTACTTTTTTCACAATTGAATTTCATTTTATTAGATAGTGCCCAATGTTCAAGTTTGTCTAGATCCTTCTGTATCTTAAGCCTATCTTCTGGAGTGTTGGCTATTCCTGCCAGCTTGGTGTCGTCTGCAAATTTGATGAGTTCCCCATTTATCCCCTCATCCAAATCGTTCATGAAGATGTTAAAGAGTACTGGGCCTAAAACAGAGCCTTGGGGGACTCCACTGCATACTTCCTTCCATGTAGATGCAGTTCCATTGAGGACTACACGTTGAGTGCGGTTGGTCAGCCAGTTGCGAATCCATTTGCTGGTGGTGCTGTCTAACCCAGGGGTCCCCAACCCCCGGGCCGTGGACCGGTGCCGGTCCGTGGCTTGATAGGAACCGGGCCACAGGGCCGGAGAGGAGGAGGAGGGGTCAGCCACCTGGGCAGAGCATGCACTGGATTCGGGAGAGTGC
The DNA here is from genome assembly GCA_039707465.1 of Rhabdophis nuchalis. NCBI lineage: Eukaryota > Metazoa > Chordata > Lepidosauria > Squamata > Natricidae > Rhabdophis > Rhabdophis nuchalis. Next base: position 113,239,289 of record CM077647.1, read on the forward strand.
AGGCGCAGCCATTTGCGCCGTTGGAGGCCCTAGAGGGCCGAGTGAGCCAACTCCCCCCCCCACGTGCGCATGCACCGCCTGTTCCCCCTCCCACCCCGCTCCTCCTCTACGCCAGCCGGTCCGCAGAATTTTCTTTAAAATGAAACCGGTCCCTGGTGCAAAAAAGGTTGGGGACCCCTGGTCTAACCCACAATTTTCTACTTTATCTAATAGTAGGTTATGGTCTACTTTATCAAATGCCTTACTGAAGTCCAGGTAAATTATATCAACAGCATTCCTCTGGTCCACTGATTTTGTCACTTTGTCAAAGAATGCAATTAGATTCATCTGGCATGATCTGTTTTTGACAAACCCAGGTTGGCTTTTGGCTATTACTTTGTTTGCTTCTAGGTGTTCACTTATTTGTTGTTTAATTATCTTTTCCAGAATCTTTCCTGGTATTGAGGTCAGGCTGATGGGTCTATAGTTTATAGGTAGGTCTATAGGTAGGTAGAGGGATAGACAGAGAGGGAGAAATATAGTAGGTAGGCAGGTAGGTAGATAGGGGGATAGATAGAGAGGGAGAAATATAGTAGGTAGGTAGGTAGGTAGGTGGAGGGAGAAAGCAAAAAATACAATAGGTAGGTAAGTAGAGGGATAGACAGAGAGGGAGAAATACCTTAGGTAGGTAGGTAGGTAGGTAGAGGAATAGAGAAAGAGGGAGAAATACAGTAGGTAGGTAGGTAGAGGGAGAAAGAAAGAAATACAGTAGGTAGGTAGGTAGAGGGATAGATAGATAGAGAGAGAGAGAAAAATACAGTAGGTAGGTAGGTTGGGGCTTATATGGTGGTTGGGTGTATGTGTGCAGGTGTAGATCTACACACAGATTGGTTGGCCATTTAACCAGACTGGGCCACAGCAACTCGTGGCCGGGTACAGCTAGCTAATTAATATTTAATCTTTGGATGTTTTTAGATTACAACTTTCCCCTTGTGTCCATTTTAGAACAAAGACAGCATTCCACGAAAAACATTTTTGATGTCTTTTATTATTATGCAAATGAGGATGATCTCTCTCTCTCCTGTCTTCTGCTGCTATGCTCTCCCCATAAGACAACTGTCAGAGGCAGACGAGCAGTGACCTTTTCCTTGCAGAATTTGCTCAGTTCCTACTCCTACCAATAATACCTCTAATTTAACACATACGTTTCCTGATTGTTTAGAAGCTGCAGAAATGTACCATTTAACCCTCTTGGTTGGGAGTTTTGGAATTCACAGTCTCAGTACATCTGGAGCTTCTGGTTTGTATGTGTGTGCTACAGTTGTGTGTTGCTGCCAGATAAATGGTGCATTTGCCTGTCTCTCAGTTAGGATCTATGGTGCGGAGCGGGCAAGTTACTCGGTTAGGGCAGAAAGATGATTTATCAGCAATGGGGGAAATGAAAAATGGCTAGATGAGACAGACAATTAAAATGCTTTGTTGTCTTGTCAACAAAATGGGAATTGGACACATGGGTTGTAGGCAATAGGCAAGGACCAGAAGTGCTGCTTGATTTATAGAGGAGACAAAGAACAGCTCATAAAGCCCTTTCTCTGAGTGGGATTGGTGCTGTCAAGAGAATTTGGGATTTCTACAGAAAGAGCTTCTGGCAAGAGATCAGCCACACCTCACAAGGACTGGGAAGAATGTGTTTGAAAAACAACTGGCTCAGCTCATCCCAAGGGCTTTAAGCTAAAAAGGGGAAAGTGACCAATCTTTCAGTCAAAATCCTAACCATAAACCCCAGCACAACAAATCAGACAATGAGGAAGGGAATGGTCACAAGGAAGAGAAACTCAACTATAAATCAAGAGACATAGGAAGCAAATGCAGGGTCAGCCATATGTAGGATGCCTATATACTTTGAAGAACAAACAAGTAGAACTTTAAGTCCTAGTACGTGAGGGCAGATATGATATTGTTGACATTACTGAAACTTGATGGGATGGAATCTATGACTAGAACATCATCTTAAAAGGATATAGATTGTTTTTTAAAAAAATCAGACCCAATAAAAGAGGAGGGGGAAATGCATTGTATGCAAGGAATTACTATACCTCTACAGAAATACACAATACCAGGGATGAAAGCCCTCTTGAATCCATTATGGTGAATATTAAAGAAAAAAGAAGTGGCATTGCTATAGATGTCAGCGGTGGGATTCAAATATTTTTACTACCGGTTCTGTGGGTATGGCGTGGTGGACATGGTGTGGCTTGGTGGGCGTGGCAGGGGAAGATTACTGCAAAATCCCCATTTCCTCCCCATCATCTGGGACTCAGGAGGCAGCGAATAGATAGGGGCAGGGGCAGGCAGAGGTGTTATTTACTGGTTCTCTGAACGACTCAAAAGTTCTACTGCTGGTTCTCCAGAACTGGTCAAAAACCTGCTGAATGCCACCTCTGTCTGGTTATGTGTCTGGCCACATAACCAGACAAAGGAAATAGCCAGCTATAAGGGACTTAATTCTTATCAATAGGGATGAAATGATAGAAATGATAGATATGCAAGATAATTCAACACCTTGCTTCTACTTGGCAAGACTTGCTGGGTGTTCCCATGTAAAACAGATTTGGAGAATTTGCCTGATTGCTGATCAACTGTCACTACCACTATCTAGATGGGTAAATTTATCAAGGATCGTACCCTGCCTGAACATTCCCCATGGATTGTGCTTCACCCATGTGCCCAACTGTACTGCCTTTACTGCCTGATGGTGCCAGATGAATTTCATCAGCTTATCACCCTCATGTGGGGGTCCAAATCCAGCCCTTCCTGGTCTCCCTTTTCCCTTGAAGGTGGGATTTCTGCAGACTCCAGGGCAGGGAGCTCCAACATCAGCAGGGAGTGAGGACAGTGCAGCCAGCCAGGCTGGTGAAGCACAATCCCTTGGGATCGTTCAGGCAGGTTATAATCTTTGATTACCGTAATTATCCTATATAGACAGCAGCGGCAGCTTATCAGCTCTGGCATCACTTCTCAGACCGCAGTGGGAGAAGATGGGGGTTCAGTGCTTTCCCACGCCTCAGAAATAGCCAAGGCTCTTGGGGTGATCTGGTAGGGCATGGGGGGAATTTCAAGGCAGAGATAGCCCTAGATTCCCCCCCCCCCAGGGACCCAAGGCCTATGGGGTTGGGGGGCTTCTGTGGAAAAGAAGTCCAAATGCTTCAAGCATCTTTTCCATGCAAGTCTTGTCAGGAAAAGCAAGGAGTTGAATTATTCCACTGGATAATTATCCAATTATCCCTGGAATTGTCCTGTGATGAATTTCTGACGGTGACTTTTCTGTGATGAATTGTCCTGTCATAAGTTGGCTGTGGTGACATGGCCATGGCAACATAGCCACAGCAAATTGTCTAGACACCCCTCCCCAAAAAGAGTGCAGAAAGAGCAACAAAGGTGATTAAAAAGTCTAGAGACTAAATCGTATGATGAATGGTTAAGAGGATTAGGTATGTCCAGCCTAGGGTTAGGGATGATATGATAGCAGTCCTCTAGTACTGAGGTCCCTAACACCTGGACTGCAGCCCGCTACCAGGCTGCAGCCCATTCAGAACTGGACTGTACAAACAGTGGGCAGGCGCACATGCATGTGACACTCCATTTGTGCAAGCAGCAGGCACTAAAAAAATATCTTGACTCTCCTATAGCAAATTATACAGCTTTTGGAAGAAGAGGGTCTAAAAGATTGGAAGGTTTATTTAATCCAGAAGGATTCATCTTTGGTGTCATGCATTTCATCCATCCAACATCATAATAAAGTTTGCAGATGACACAACGGTGGTGGGTCTCATAACTGGAGGGGACGAATCAGCATACAGGGAAGAAGTCCAGAAGGTATCCGCATGGTGCTCAAGAAACAACTTACATCTAAATACTAGCAAGACAAAGGAGATGGTGCTAGATTTCCGGAGGCACAGAGAGGAACCTGCCCCACTCTATATCGAGGGGGGCTGTGTGGAGAGGGTTTCCTCTTTTAAATTCTTAGGAGTGCTTATTAACCAAGATCTCACCTGGAAAAAGAACACGTCTCTGGTGATTGGAAAAGCTCAACAGAGACTTCATTTCCTTAGAGTCCTGCGGAAAAATCAGGTGGAACAACGGCTGATGATCTCTTTCTATCGGTCCATCATAGAAAGTGTCCTCACTTATTGTATCACAGTGTGGTATGCTGGTTTAACAGTTGCGGAGAGGAAGACACTACAGAGAGTGATCAATTCGGCACAAGAAACCATCGGTTGCCCTCTGACATCACTGGATAACATCGCCAGATCTCGCTGCTTTAGCAGAGCAAGGAAGATTCTCAAAGATGATTCACACCCTGGTTGGTATCTCTTTGCCCTTCTACCATCAGGCAGAAGATATCAAAGTATAGCCAGCCGAACGAACAGGTTTAAAGGTAGCTTCTATCCATGGGCTGTGAGACTTTTAAATTCAACCGCAATCACTCCATGCACATGCTAATTTTTTCTTTTTTCTTTTCTCTCTTTTTTGTTTCTGTTATAATTTTGCACCAGTGAAGTTAAAACCAATTTCATTGTAATTTTTACAATGACAATAAAGATTATTATTATTATTATTTCCTCCTCTTTACTGGCTCTCATGCCACTATCAAATATACTATAGACACACCCACCTCCATGCTCTCTCACTCATTCACAAAGTTTATAATACAATATCCTGGATTGTAATTTTGACTTTCTTCTTTATATGGAACTAAGCTCTTCCAGTCAACAGTTATCACATTAGCTAGTGACAGGGAGTTTTTTTCCCTTTCTTCCACAGGATGTTCTGGAGTAAAGGATGGAGAAAATTAAGTACTCTATGAAAAAAACGATTCAAATAATAATCCTTGATTAATGGATTATTACTTGAATTAATGAAAAATGGATTCAAGTAATAATCCTTGAGTATTACTTGATTCTGATTCTTGCATCTTAGGTGGTTGGGAAAATTGGAAATATTTTTAGGAAATTCCCTGCTTCAGCCTTGTTGTTTTTTAGACCTCTGGATCATATATATGTTGCATTTTTTGATTGCAAACTGCACACTTTCATATTCCTGAATTGCAAAGCAATGTCTTGGTTTGCATATTCTCAGCCCAAAGCTCTGGGGATTACAAATCCTTAATTCTTTTTACAGTGAACAGGATGGGCCCACACAGTTCTTTTGTAGAGTAGTATCACCCTGGTGCCATGTATTTTATTCCATGACCTTTCAGAGGAGATACACAGGCTGCAGACAAGCAATCCCCAGATGCAGGTCCCAAAACTCTTCTATGGCAAACATCCAAGATCTTGGAATGTTCTGCCCATCTTTTACATTCAGCAGGACACTCTTTCTTGCAACTGGAATTTACCCAGCAGAGGAGAAATTAAAAGGCATGTTGTCATGGAGAAATTGATCTTTTTTATCCATGGAAACAGCATACAAAATGGCCGAGGCTACTTTTAATGCTTGGCATAGTCACGGCCATAAACAATGTGAAATGTTTCCCTCACTGGTTTAAGTGCATGGGTAGGGATGTGCGCATGCAAATACATTTGTGTGCAAACTCACCAGCATGCACAGAGACAGATGCAAAGAGGCTGGTTGAAGTTCTGCCCAGAATGAAGCTGTTTGAATGTCACTGAGGTGCTGCGAGTTTCCCCAGTTTTGCTCAAGAAGCCCTTGATACACAAAGCATAAAGTATAAACTATCTTCCAGACAGAAAGCTCACGCAACTTATTATTAGATGTCATTCTCATAGGATGGGCCCCATTATAGACAAGGCCCTCCTTTGGACCAGTGATTGGCAAATTGCAGTATCAACAGCAGCTTCTCCTTGAAGATGTTTTGCAGCTGTTCTTCAAGGTAATCTGGCCCTGAGTTGTTCAGACTTCCTATATACTAATGTAAGAATAAGAAAATTTTAGTATGATTATTATGGAGGTTTTCGTGGTTAACTCTACTTCATGAGATACCTGAAATGGTATCCTCGGTAGATTGAGGTGATCATGTGTGTGTGTGGGGGGACTTTTGGTGAATTTTTCTTTTTTTGAGTTACTGCTAACATGAAAAGCCTGCACCCCCAGCTCCAAGGGATGGGTGGGAAATGCTGGATATGAGGACAATTGGCTATATAGCACCTGACACACCATTAATTGGGTTGATTCAGCTGATTTGGAAGCACTCATGGATTTTTTTAAGGCAGGCACAATCAGCATGCAGATTGCTAAATCATGCTTTGTTGAATAAGCCATAAATTACTGGGTTTACTCATCATCTAATCCATACACTGTTAACTAACAATCACAATGTAGTTGTGTTCAAAAGTATTAAAATAAACAGTATTCTAAGCATATATACGAATCAGGCTGTCTTCCTAAATATTAACAAACTAAATAATGGAGAAGAATGCTGAAACACATTTTGAGTCATCTAGTTGAAAGTGATCAGAATAAAGCTGTATCTGAAGATCAAATTTCATTCTGTGGAGAGAAAAACTTAAACCCAGGCATTTCCTACTCAGTGAGTTGTTGCCAGATCTATAGTCAGCTCTTGGCACCCCTTTGTTTCTTGCAGTCTAATCCTTTATAACATAAAAAGACAACAGGACTTGTCAACAATTAAAGTAAATTGCAGAAGAGCAACAACTTCAGAGGACCCTCACGGCTCCTCTTGCAACCCAGGGGATTTAGGATCTCAGGGCCTGGGTCTGCGGCTGATGCTGTGTAACACCAGGTCCGTGGTTAATAAAGTCCCCCTCATTCACGATCTAGTTTTAGAGGGGGGTGCGGACCTAGCGGGTATTACGAAGACCTGGTTGGGCCAAGAGGGGGGGGGATGCCCCTCGTGGAAATGTGCCCACCAGGTTACCGTGCATTTCACCAGCCAAGAGCCCAGGGTCGGGGTGGGGGGGGTGGCGGTTGTTATAAAGGAGAGTCTGGATCCGAGGAAGACCACTGTGCCTCAGGTAGCCGGATGTGAGTCTCTCTGTGTGAAGTGGGGTCGTGGGAGGCAGTTGGGCCTGCTGATTGTGTACTTGGCTCCCCGCTACGTATCAGCAGCCCTACCCGAGCTTCTTAATGTGATAGCCGAGGTGGTGGTTGGCACCCCCAGACTGTTAGTCATGGGGGATTTCAACCTGCCATCGGTAGGTGAGACATCTGAGATGGCACGGGAGTTCATGACCTCCATGACGGCCATGGACCTGACTCAGTTAATTCATGACCCCACCCACACTGGAGTACACACACTATATCTAACTTTTGTCTCTGGCCAGTGGTTGACTGATCTTGGTTTAGGGGAAATAGCCATCGAACCCCTGTCATGGTCAGATCACTCTCTCCTCCGGCTTGACTTTCCAACCGCTGCACCCTAGCGCGGGGAGGCGGAACTGGAATCGGTGAGATGGTTCGGCCCCAGGTGCCTGATGGACCCTGAGAGGTTCCAGATGGAGCTTGGGCCGATACCTGAGACCCTGACCCACGACTTGACTGAGGACCTGGTGGCTGCCTGGAACAGTGTGGCCACGGGGGCCCTGGACTGGGTCGTGCCTTTGCAGCCTCTTACCTGGCGCCGAACCACCTTGGCTCCTTGGTTCTCTGAGGAGCTGAGGGTGATGAAGCGTCAGAAGAGATGCCTAGAGAGCGATTGGAGGGCCTCCCGCTCTGAGTCTGACCGGACATTGGTAAGGTCTTATTTAAAGACCTACCTAGTGGCGATAAGAGCGGCGAAACACAATTATTTCTCTGCTCTTGTCATGTATGCAGATAACCGACCAGCCACCCTGTTTAGGGTGACCTGCTCCCTTCTTCACTTGAGGGCGCGGCATGCTCCCCTACAGGGTCGAGCGGAGGATTTGGGGCGTTATCTGCATGATAATATCAATCAGATTCGGGACGGGTTGGCCTCCCACTGGACTAGTTCGGACGGGCTGATGGAGGCAGGTCCTGTGAGTGTTATCTGGGAGGAGTTCGATCCTGTGACTCCTGAGGAAATGGACAGGATACTGGGGCGGCTGAACACCACGTGTCCCTCCTGGCTGGTACTGGCCTCCCGGGAGGTTACACAAGGCTGGCTCCAGGGAATTATTAATGCTTCTTTGAGTGAGGGGTTCCTGCCGGCCACCTTGAAAGAGGCGGTGGTGAAACCCCTCCTCAAGAAGCCCTCTCTGGATCCGGCTGTTTTGGTCAACTATCGTCCTGTCTCCAACACTGTGATTCATTGCGAAGGTTGTTGAGAGTGTGGTGGTGCGACAGCTTCCTCAGCACCTGGATGAAGCTGTCTATCTGGACTCGCGCCAGTCCGGCTTTCGGCCTGGGCACAGCACGGAGATGGCATTGGTCGCGTTGGTCGATGATCTCTGGAGGGCTCGGGATAGGGGTTGTTCATCTATCCTGGTCCTGTTAGATCTCTCAGCGGCTTTTGATACCATCGACCATGGTATCATGCTGCACCGGTTGGAGGGGTTGGGGGTGGGGGGCACCGTTTTACGGTGGTTCTCCTCCTATCTCTCTGATCGGTTGCAGTTTGTGTTGGCAGGGGGGCAGAGGTCGACGTCAAGGTGCCTCACTTGTGGGGTCCTCTCGCTCCTCCTGTTCAACATTTATGTGAAGCCGTTGGGTGAGATAATACAATACAATACAATAGCAGAGTTGGAAGGGACCTTGTAGGTCTTCTAGTCCAACCCCCTGCGTGGGCAGGAACCTTATACCATTTCAGACAAATGGCTATCTAACATCTTTTTAAAGGCTTCCAGGGTTGGGGCATTCACAACTTCTGGAGGCAAGCTGTTCCAGAGGTTAATTGTTCTAACTGTCAGGAAATTTCTCCTTAGTTCTAAGTTGCTTCTCTCCTTGATTAGTTTCCACCCATTGCTTCTTGTCCTGCCCCCAGGTGCCTTGGAGAATAGTTTGGCTCCCTCTTCTTTGTGGCACCCTCTGAGATATCAGAACACTGCTATCATGTCTCCCCTGGTCCTTCTCTTCATCAAACTAGACATACCCAGCTCCTGCAGCCGTTCTTCATATGTTTTAGTCTCCAGTTCCCTAATCATCTTGGTTGCTCTTCTCTGCACTCTTTCCAGAGTCTCCACGTCTTTTCTACATCGTGGCGACCAAAACTGTATGCAGTATTCCAAGTGTGGCCTTACCAAGGCACTATACAGGGGGACTCCACTGCATACTTCCTTCCATGTAGATGCAGTTCCATTGAGGACTACACGTTGAGTGCGGTTGGTCAGCCAGTTGCGAATCCATTTGCTGGTGGTGCTGTCTAACCCACAATTTTCTACTTTAATAGTAGGTTATGGTCTACTTTATCAAATGCCTTACTGAAGTCCAGGTAAATTATATCAACAGCATTCCTCTGGTCCACTGATTTTGTCACTTTGTCAAAGAATGCAATTAGATTCGTCTGGCATGATCTGTTTTTGACAAACCCATGTTGGCTTTTGGCTATTACTTTGTTTGCTTCTAGGTGTTCACTTATTTGTTGTTTAATTATCTTTTCCAGAATCTTTCCTGGTATTGAGGTCAGGCTGATGGGTCTATAGTTTCCTGGATCTGGTTTTTTCCCTTTTTTGAAGATGGGAACCACATCAGCTCTTTTCCAGTCTTCTGGCAGTTCCCCGGTACTCCAGGATCACTGAAAGATATAGTTCAGTGGTTCTGAGATCTTGTCTGCCAGTTCCTTCAGAACCCTGGGGTGTAATCCATCCGGTCCTGGTGATTTGAACTCGTCCAGGGCAGACAGGTGCTCACTTACCATTTTCTTCCCTATTTCAACTTGCGTTCCTAATCTGATTTTTGTGGTGCTATTTTTGATTGGTTGGACTGTTTTATCCCTTTGTGTAAAGACAGTTGCAAAAAAAGAGTTAAATAGTTCTGCTTTCTCCCTGTTGCTTATCATCTTCTTGCCATTTTCTCCCAGCAGTGGACCAATTGTTTCCTTAACTTTTTTCTTATTTTTAACATGTTGGAAGAAGCTTTTTTTATTATTTTTTACTTTTTTGGCAAGCCTTTCTTCATTGCGAGCCTTAGCTTTCCTCACTTCGTCTTTAAAGGCTCGGGCTATTTGCTGATATTTTGCCTTAGTTATGTCCCCCTTTTTCCACTTTTTATATTTATCCTTTTTGTCTTTCAATTTGTCAGAGAGTTCTTTATGCAGCCATGCTGGTTTCTTTTGGGAACTGTTATTTTTCTTCTTCATTGGTATTGCGCTGGACTGGGCTTTTATAATCTCATTTTTCAAAATTTCCCAAGCTTCTTGAGTTGTTTTCCCCTTGAGGATTCTCATCCATGGAATCCTTCCCAAGCTCTCTCTGAGTTTATTGAAATTAGCTCTCTTAAAGTCTAAGACTGTAGTTTGACTTTATTCAACTACTTTTGTTTGCATAATGTTGAATTCCAGTATTTCATGATCGCTTGCCCCCAAAGTTCCTGTAGCTTCTACACCTTCTATCATTTCCTCTCTGTTAGTGAGAATTAAGTCCAATATTGCTGATCATCCGTGATTTTGGGGTAGAGTTCCATCAGTACGCTGATGATACTCAGCTGTACATCTCTACCTCGGACCACACCAACGATGCCGTGGAAGTGATGTTCCAGTGTCTGGAGGCCGTGCGAGTCTGGATGGGGAGGAACAGGCTCCGACTCAACCCATTCAAGACTGAGTGGCTGTGGCTTCTGACGTCACGGTATAGCCAGCTGATGCCATCTCTGGCTATTGGGGGTGAGTCATTGGCCCCCACAGAGAGGGCTCGCAACCTGGGTGTCCTCCTGGACTCTCGGCTGTCTTTAGACCACCTGACGGCCGTGGCCAGGGGGGCTTTCTATCAGGTTCGCCTGATATGCCAGTTGCGCCCCTTTCTGGATTGTGACGCCTTATGCACGGTCACACAAGCCCTCGTCACTTCCCGCCTGGACTATTGTAACACTCTCTACATGGGGTTTCCCTTGAGGTGCACCTGGAGGCTCCAGTTAGTTCAGAATGCAGCCACGCGGGCGATTCTGGGAGCGTCTAGACGCTCCCATGTGACACCTCTCCTGCGTGAACTGCACTGGCTGCCTGTGGCTTTCCGGGTCCGCTTCAAGGTATTAGTGACCACCTTTAAAGTGCTCAATGGCAAGAGACCTGGTTACTTGCAAGACCGCCTCCTGCTGCCAAATACCTCCCACCGACCAGTTCGCTCCCACAGAGAGGGCCTCCTCAGGGTGTCGTCGGCCAGACAATGTTGGCTGGCGACCCCCAGGTGGAGAGCCTTCTCTGTGGCAGCTCCTACCCTCTGGAATGACCTACCCCCTGAACTATGGACGATCATGGACCTACATCTCTTCCGTCGGGCCCTGAAGACACACTTATTTTGTGCTGCCAGCCTGTCATAGTTTTAAAGTGATTTTAGTACGGGGTTTTTAAACACAGGCCAATTACATTTAATTCATTTTAACATACTATTTTAGCTTTTGTATTACCCATTTTTATTATGGCTGTGCACCGCCCTGAGCCCCGAAAGGGAGAAGGGCAGTACATAAATTGAATAAAACTGAAACTGAAACTGTTGCTGCAAGAATTACAGTCCCTTCCCATTTAACCAGCAAATTTCTAATTGCATACATGTTGAATGTAAAATATTGTCTTCAACTAATAGAGAGTGCAGATGAAAACTACAATTTTGGCAATCTATAAAGACAAAGGAATAAGATAAGTGAAATTTTGGAGGTCTTGGTAGTTACAATTTTGGAAGAAATGCTGTTTAATAAGCAGGTAATGTCTGGTTAATAGTTGGAAATATTAGGAGTAGATTACATCAAGCAAGTGATAAAAACACCTTAAAGGCAGCAACAGCAAGCTACTTCTGTACTGTTGGTAAAAGAATCCTTGATATCATTGCACCTGGAGTCCCACTCAAAAGGTGAATTTAACTATTTAAAACAGGGGTATCAAATTTGTGGCCTGCAGGTTGGATGTGTCATGCGCTGACCATGCCCACCCCAGTTTAGTAAAGGGGGGGGGGGAGAATTGCGATACATCATATGATGACAACATGACAATAGAAAGGATATTATTTTTACATTGAACCTACACATGTGCCTGGAATGTGTAAGTTAAGAGTAGTGGATAAATTTTTACTCCTTTGATTCTTGTATGTTATTAAATGCATAAGAATATGGGCAATTTATAACTCATCAAGATGTCTGAGGAAGAAAAAGGATTTTTTGGTGGTGGTGGCAGGGAGATCCAGCTACGCAACCAAAGGGCAAAGAAAAATAAAAAGTAATAAGTAAGAAAATAGCTGGTTTCTTTATTCCTTTTGGCACAACAGTTTCCCCGTCACCTGGAGGAAGTTGATTATCTAGACCCGCGCCAGTCCGGCTTTCGGCCCGGGCATAGCACCGAGACGGCATTGGTCGCGTTGGTCGATGATCTCTGGAGGGCCAGAGATGGGGGTTGTTCCTCCATCCTGGTCCTATTAGACCTCTCGGCGGCTTTTGATACCATCGACCATGGTATCCTATTGCATCGGCTGGGGGGGTTGGGGGTGGGAGGCACCGTTTTATGGTGGTTCTCCTCCTACCTCTCTGGCCGATCGCAATTTGTGTTGACAGGAGAGCAGAGGTCGACCTCGAGACCACTCACATGTGGGGTGCCTCAGGGGTCGGTCCTCTCACCTCTCCTGTTTAACACATATATGAAGCCGCTGGGTGAGATCATCCGTGGTTTTGGGGTAGAGTACCATCTCTATGCTGATGATACTCAGCTGTATATATCTACCCCAAACCACCCCAACGATGCCGTAGCGGTGATGTGCCAGTGCCTGGAAGCCGTACGGATCTGGATGGGAAGAAACGGACTCAAGCTCAACCCGACCAAGACCGAGTGGCTGTGGTTTCCGGCAGCCCGATTCAACCAGCTGACTCCATCGCTGGCCATTGGGGGCGAACATCTTGTCCCAGTGGATGGGGTGCGCAACGTGGGTGTCCTCCTGGATGCCCGGCTGTCCATGGAAGATCAAGTGACAGCCGTGGCCAGGAGGGCGTTCTACCAGGTTCGCCTGGTTCGCCATTTGCGCCCCCTATTGGATCGGGACGCCCTTCGCACAGTCACTCATGCTCTCGTGACATCCCGACTGGATTATTGTAACTCTCTCTACATGGGGCTCCCCTTGAGGTGCACCCGGAGACTTCAGCTAGTCCAGAATGCAGCCGCGCGAGCAATTATGGGAACCTCTAGGTTTACCCATGTAACACCGCTCTTGCGCGAGCTGCACTGGCTGCCTGTCATCTTCCGGGTGCGCTTCAAGGTTCTAGTTATCATCTTTAAAGCGCTCCATGGCTCGGGACCTAGCTATTTGCGGGATCGGATCCTGCCTCATACATCCACACGGCCTATTCGCTCGCACAGAGAGGGACTTCTCCGGGTGCCGTCCACTAGACTTTGTCAGCGGGCGACGCCCAGGGGAAGGGCTCTCTCTGTGGCGGGCCCAGCCCTCTGGAACGACCTTCCCCCCGACATTAGAACAACCACGGACCTCCACTCCTTCCGTCTAAAACTAAAAACATATTTGTTCTGCTTGGCCGGCCTAGGGTAGTCTCCCTTCTATGGGGTTGTTAATAATTTTAGATTTTTAACTGGGAATTTTTAGCGCAGGGATATTATTTAATTCGTTTTAATTATGTGTGTATATTTATTGTTTTATTTGCCCTGTGCACCGCTCCGAGTCCCTTTGGGGAGAGGGAGTGGTCAACAAATTAAATTTATTATTATTATTATTATTATTATTATTATTATTATTATTATTATTATTATTATTATTATTATTATTATTATTATTATTATTATTTTCTCACACTGATTCTCCAGGAAGACAAGGAACCATTCAACCAGCCTTTCAAAACTGATGCCCTCAAGAAGTGCAGGACCATTCTGCTTGGTAGCAATCCCAACACTTTGGAAGGGGACCAACTTGGAGAAGAATGGACTGCATATCTTACATACCAGCTATTTTACCTCCTCACAGGCTTGCCCAAAGAACAAAACAACCTTCTCAATAGGGTTGTTTCGATTCACTAAGCAGGAATACTTTTGTGTGGAAATTATCATCCACAATGTAAAGAATGCCATCCTAGTACCCATGAATTTATAACTCACAAACTTGGGCTAAAGTTCCTAGGAATCCCATTCCAGATAAGCTCACAACATACTGAACTATGAATGCAGCTCTTTTACCTACTGTGTTTATTCAGATCGACCATGGTGCAAAAAATCCACACTTTTGAAATAAATACTGGTTGAATATTATATGTAAATGCTGCCAGTGACACTTCCTGCAAATTGCTCAGCATTTGCATCAACCAGATATCTCACAACTTCAACATGGAAAAGCATCATGTTATTTTTTTAAATCACATTTATATCCCGCCCTTCTCCACAAAGGATCCAGGGCGGCGCACAGGAATTTAAAAACATACAAAACAATACAATAAATACTAAATTTAAAATATATTAAATTAAATTATAATCCTATGCTAAAATCAAATTAAAATCCCCAATTTAAAACTATCTAAATAGTCTCGATGGGAGGTTTAGGCTAGGCCGGCTTGCTGAAAAAGATGTGTCTTTAGACACTGGCGGAAGAGGCGGAGGTCCATGATGGTACGCAATTCAGGGGGTAGGTCGTTCCAAAGGGCAGGGCCCGCCACAGAGAAGGCTCTTCCCCTGGGTGTCGCCAGACGGCATTGCCCGGCTGACGGCACCCTGAGAAGGCCAACTCTGTGGGAGCGGATCGGCCGAAGGGATGTATGGGGCAGGAGACGGTCTCGCATATAACTAGGCCCCGAGCCATGGAGCGCTTTAAAGATGGTCGTCAAAACCTTGAAGCGCACCCGAAAGACCACAGGAAGCCAGTGCAGCTCGCGCAGGATCGGTGTTATATGGGAGCATCTAGAGGCTCCCATAATCACCCGCGCGGCTGCATTCTGGACTAACTGTAGCTTTCGAGTGCACCTCAAGGGAAGCCCCATGTAGAGAGCATTACAGTAGTCGAGTTGGGATGTGACGAGAGCTTGAGTGACGGTGCAAAGGGCAGCCCGGTCCAGTAAGGGGCGCAATTGGCGCATCAGGCGTACCTGATGAAACACCCCCCTGGCCACGGCTGCCACATGGCCCTCCATAGACAGCCGAGAGTCCAGGAGGACACCCAAATTGCGCACCCTCTCCACGGAGGCCAGTGTTTCGCCCCCAATGGCCAGAGTTGGAGTAATCTGGCTGAACCGGGGTGCCGGAAACCACAGCCACTCAGTCTTGGATGGGTTGAGCTTGAGTTTGTTATTACTCATCCAGATCCGTACAGCCTCCAAACACCGGGACAGCACCTCGGCGGCATCGTTGGGGTGGTCTGGGGTGGATATGTACAACTGAGTGTCATCAGCGTACAGATGATATCCCACCCCAAAACCACGGATGATCTCGCCCAGCGGCTTCATATATGTGTTAAACAGGAGGGGCAAGAGGACCGACCCCTGAGGAACCCCACATAAGAAGGGTCTCGAAGTCGACCTCTGCCCTCCTGTCAACACATATTGCGACCGACCAGAGAGGTAGGACGAGAACCACCGTAAAACGGTGCCTCCCAGCCCCAACCCCCCCAGTCGGTGCAATAGGATACCATGGTCGATGGTATCAAAATCCGCTGAGAGGTCTAACAGGACTAGGATAGAGGAACAACCTCTATCCCGCGCCCTCCAGAGATCATCAACCAACGCGACCAATGCCATCTCGGTGCTATGACCGGGTCGGAAGCTGGACTGGCGCGGGTCTAGATAATCAACTTCCTCCAGGTGTCGCGGAAACTGTTGGGCCACCACTCTCTCAACAACCTTCACTAAAAAGTCCATCAGGAGCCTGGGGTGGAACCATCTAGGAATGTCCGGTTCCGCCTCCCCGCGGTGAGGTGAGGCGATTGGAAAGTCCAGCCGGAGGAGAGCGAGATCTGTCCATGACAAGGGAGTGATGGCTAAATCCCCTATTCCCAGATCACTACTCCACCGTCCCGAGACGAAGATTAGATCCAGAGTGTTTCCCCCCTTGTGAGTAGGGCCTAAAACTACCTGGGTCAGGTACATGGCCGTCATGGAGGCCATGAATTCCCGAGCTACTCCAGAGTCCTCGCCTACTGACGGCAAGTTAAAGTCTATGACTATCAGTCTGGGGGTCTCAACCGCCGCCTCAGCTATCACCTCTAGGAGCTCGGGCAGGGCTGTTGTTGCATAGCGAGTAGCCAGGTATACAACTAACACGCCCAACTGCCTCCCTGGGCCCCATCTCACGCAGAGAGACTCACACCCGGTCGTCTGAGGGATCGTGGTCTCCTTCAGCTCAAGACCTTCCTTAACCATAATCGCCACCCCCCACCCCTCCCTAGGGCCCTAGGCTGATGAAAGGCTCGGTAACCTGGTGGGAACATTTCTACGAGGGGTAAACCCCCCTCGTGGCCCAACCAGGTCTCCATTATACCCACCAGGTCCGGGTCCCCCTCTGACACAAGGTCATGAATGAGGGGAGCCTTTTGTACCACAGACCTGGCATTGCATAACATCAGCCTAGGGCCCCGGTCCTGTGATTCCTGCCCTCCTAGTCTGCGATGGGAGGATGGAGAGTTGGAGCGCGTGACTGCCTGTATCCAGCAGCCACGGTCTCCCAACCGATGATGTCCATTCCACCTCCCACCGCCCCTGCCCCTCCCTAAGACCGAATCGATGGAAAAAACCTCAGTGGAAACGACCCCCCCTTCCCCTTTCTCCGTTACCCTTCTTCCGCCAGCCGGCCCAATCGTTTGCCATCCCCCCCGGACTATTCCCCCCCCGGAACCCCCTAAAAGCTGAATTAAAAAATTATACAAAAAAACCCTTAATTTGCGCTTAATTTTGCCTTGAAACGGGGACCAACAAGGGCGGCTGAATGCTACCACATGTTTATTGGACCCGTGTCCATCCTGGTTGGTACTGGCCTCCTGGGTGGTTACACGAGGCTGGCTCCATACAATAGTGAACACTTCCTTGAGTGAGGGGCTTCTGTCGGCCGCCTTGAAAGAGGCGGTCGTGAGACCCCTCCTCAAGAAGCCTTCCCTGGACCCAGCATTGTTATTAAATTATCGTCCGGTCTCCAACCTTCACTTTCTGGTGAAGGTTGTTGAGAGTGTGGTAGCACAACAGTTCCCTCAACACCTGGAGGAAACTGTTTATCTGGACCCGTGCCAGTCTGGCTTCCAGCCTGGGCACAGCACGGAGACGGCATTGGTCGCGCTGGTGGATGATCTCTGGAGGGCCCGGGATAGAGGCTATTCCCCTATCCTGGTCCTGTTAGATCTCTCAGCGGCTTTCGATACCATTGACCATGGTATCCTATTGCGCCGACTGGAGGGGTTAGGAGTGGGAGGCACCGTGTTGTGGTTGTTCTCCTCCTTTCTCTCCGGCCGGTCGCAATTTGTGTTGGCAGGAGGGCAGAGGTCGACGTCGAGGCCCCTCACATGTAGGGTGCCTCAGGGATCGGTCCTCTCGCCCCTCCTGTTCAGCACCTATATGAAGCCGCTGGGCGCGATCATCCGCGGTTGTGCGGTGGAGTACTATCTGTATGCTGATGATACTCAGCTATACATATCCACCCCCAACCATCCCAGTGATGCCGTTGAAGTGATGACCCGGTGTTTGGAGTCCGTGCAGGTCTGGATAGTAACAAACTCAGACTCAACCCATCTAAGACCGAGTGGCTGTGGTTTCCGGCGCCCTGGCACAGCCAGCTGACTCCAATGCTGGCCATCGGGGGCGAGTCACTAGCCCCCGTGGAAAGGGCTCGCAACTTAGGCATCCTCCTGGATTCACGGCTCTCCTTGGATGACCATGTGACGGCCGTGACCAGGGGGGCTTTTTACCAGGTTCGCCTGGTACACCAGTTGCGCCCTTTCCTTGACCGGGATGCTCTCCGCACAGTCACTCAAGCACTCATTACGTCCTGCCTAGACTATTGTAATGCTCTCTACATGGGGCTCCCCTTGAGATGCACCCGGAGGCTCCAGCTGGTACAGAATGCGGCCGCGCGGGGGATTTTGGGAGCCTCATGGTGCTCCCACGTAACACCTCTCCTGTGCGAGCTGCACTGGCTGCCGGTAGCCTTCCGGGTACGCTTCAAGGTGCTGGTGACCATCTTTAAGACGCTCCATGGCATAGGGCCTAGTTATCTGCAGGACCGTCTCCTACCACGTACTTCCCTTTGACTGGTCCGCTCCCACAGGAAGGACCTCCTCAGGGTGCCATCAGCTGGTCAATGCCGGCTGGCGACGCCCAGGAGAAGGGCCTTCTCTGTGGCGGGTCTGACCCTCTGGAATGGCCTACCCCCCGAACTTCGCACCATCATGGACCTTCGCCTTTTTTGCCGATCATTAAAAACGCACTTTTTCCACCTAGCTGGCCTAGCTTAGAGTTAGATTATAGCTTAGAGTTAGATTTTAGTCTGTATTTTAGCTTAGATTTTGGATTTGAGGATATTTTTAGTGGATTGGTAGAGATTTTAATATTTTTAGTTCAATTTTTTAGCACAGGCTATCTAATTTAATCGTATTTTATCATTGTATTGTATTCATTGTTGTTGTCGTGGTATTTTAATTCCCTGTGCACCGCCCTGAGTCCATTTGGAGATAGGAGTGGTATACAAATCCAATAAACTGTAACTGTAAACTGTAACATCTGTGGAAAGTAAGAAAAGTCAAGATTGAAATAGGAGCCACATAATTGAAGCTTTTACATGTGTTGCATGTAAAGATGCACATAAAAGGCCTGTGTCAGGGCAAAGCATCCCTTATCTGCTCTTGAATTGCCAACCAGTGGGCTTTGTGCACATAATGGTAGTCACTATTGTAATGGGAAGTAGGAATGATCTTGAAGACTGAGAGGAAGAACCACAACCAAACAACCTTCAAATAATCTGTAATATGAATCTGGGGCAGAAATGTAATTTGAGAAAGTATCTCGGACTTCACCCCCTTAAGTTCTCATGAAGATAAAAGAAAGGAAAGAGGAAGAAGCATTTTTAGACTTGCAAGATTCTGTTACTGTAACCATACAATAAAAGAAGCACCAGCATCCGTAACTTGGTTTTCTAGGCTGGTCAACCTTGAAGGGCTCATAGCCTTTCTATTCTGCCCACCCCCACCAGTGGATGCTTTTGAGACTGCTCTGCCAAAGCAGAGTACTTTGTTTTTATGTCTGAAGCTTCTGAGCTTATATTTTTTGAGCTGCAAATTGTGCAACAGGGCCGATCTGTACTTTCAAAAGGATGTGATACTTTAGGGTTTGCTCAATCCTTTGATGAAGCAAAGGGCCCCTTTAAAACTCCACACAATTGTAATATGTTGGGAAATATGCAAATGGTTGTTTAAGCCTCAAATAGTTATAAAGAAGCATGATAGGCCCCATAAGAAAAACACAGGTAGACTTGGGTTGGGGTTGCATTTGACATTGGAATTGCCATAGCTACTCATAATGTGCAATGTCATGTGACTGCATCACTTAGCCATGGCAATTCCAGCAGTCCTGGCTGCTGTTGTTAAGTGAGGACAATGCAGATCATTGAGTGAAGATCTCACGTGATTGTGACTCCCAACTTCCAGCCAGCTTCTACATTGATTTGGCTTGTAAAAGCCAGCAGGGAATGTTAGAAATCTCAGTGACATTACATGGGGATACTGCCATAGCCAGAATTCTGAGGGTCAGTCATAAATCTCTCTCATTCATCATGGTCACTAGTTTGAATGGTTGTTGAACAGTTGTCGTAACCTGAGGACTGCTATCCTGTAACAAACTCAAGTGCCAACTCCAATGCCATTGCTCAGTTAGACCTAATAACACCATCACATCATTGACTTCAGATATACTTACTTACTATTTCCCAGTAAGATGCGCCATCTTCTAGCATTGTTTTCCCCCCCCTTTTCTATATTGGCAAACAGCAGATCAAAATAAATTAATCTGACCTAAAATAGCAATTCTCAAAAAATAGAAGGGAACTATTCAGTATTTTAGAAAAATCCCTTACAATCTTCCTCTGTGGATATTCTAGAATTAAGAAATACCAAAGGAAGACTCAGACAAGAGATTGTCACAAGTTAATATGTTTAAATATTTCCCCACCAGTGATTCATAGCATTATCAGATATCACTGAAGTTATATAAATATTATCTTCATTACTATTATCAGCACAGGAATAGTTGGGGATATTATACATTGTACATTGATGCAAAATGTATCAAATGTAAATGTATCAAATGTATTAAATGTAAATGTAATCAAAATGTAAAGGGAAATGGCCATTTTTAATGTACAAAAAGAGGCTTCACTACTTTTGTGACTCAGAGGTACTTGTCACTTTAGGTGTTCTGATCATTTCTATGTGGTTGACTTGACTCTGCTTGCCTTTTAGGCTTTTATCTTATTGTAGCCCATTGCCTTCTTTAAAAAAAACCTTTTTTACTGACATGATCAAAGTATCAAGAAAGATTTATCCCAAAAAATTAATTCCAGAGCTGTTGCTGCAAAAGTGTCAGGAAATTGAAATACCGTAGAAGTAAAAATATATTATGGTGTAAGATTTCATATACCAAGCCTATTCCTTATAACCCAGATATTCTTGTATCAGTGAACAAATTCACACATGGAACAAACTGTGAAGTTTCTTCAATCTGCAAGAAATGGTTCTAAATCTGCTAATGTAGTTATTTTTGTGGTTCTGGTTGCTTTAAAGGCAGTGATCAAATATCCTGAAGAATTTATTTTTGTTTTTGTTAGAAAGTTGGCATTTAAAACTTGTCCCATTCACTCTTTTGAATAGCCAATGTGCCACATATAAAATATAATGTCATCCCAGGGGGAATTTCATGTTTACAAACAAATTGTTTCTCATTGAGGCAGAGATCCCAGCCAATTCACCCAGGTTTACCAATAATATTTTGCTACCAGTATACTATAATGGAAATGAGGAAGTTTATTTTCCTGTCAAAAATGGGTAACATTATAAAATTCAGCACATATAGAAGCTGAAATAGAGAGATAGACAGTATTTCCGCTATAAGGTTTATTCCTATGTCTGCAGTCATTAGAGGCTTTATTAATGCTATGTACGAATGCTAAAGATTCTGTGTCTGTTAGAGCCACAGCAACATTGTACTTTATTATAATTATTTTCTCAGTGCAAGTAATCTCATTGAACCTGTTTGGATATCTTTAAAATAGGGTTTCAGCTAGGTGAAAATTAGATTTAAAAGTATAGGAATAAGATGCTGTTAATATTTTCAGATGTGTATGTAGCTTCTCATTTATTGTGCACCAGTCTCTCAAAAAAATTGGGTCATGGTTAAGTCATGTGACTGTGCCCCTGGGAAACTCCAAATGCAATTCAAATCTGGTAGCATCAAAGTTACAGTTAGTTATACATTTCTTATTTCAGAGTTCTGGTCCACCTTAAATGTAGCTAGTTCAGCTGCTTACTTCTTCTCTCTCTCTCTCTCTCTTTTAAAAAAGAGGAAAATATATGTTAAATTAAATATGTATATTGAAAAGGAATTATAAATACCATCAACATAAAATGGAGCTCACTCGAAAGTTGAAATACACCAAGTAAATGAGATGAAGAGTGTGAAGTAGAGGAGAGAGGTAAGGGAAGAAGTGAGGGATAGGAGGGAGGTGGGGGGAAGAGGAGGAGAGAAAGAAAGAGTGGAAAGGGGAGAAAGGAGGAGAGAGGAAGGGGAAGTAGACAAGAGAAGGACGACAGAGGGAAGAAAGGAGGTAAGGAGGAAGAGGAGAGAGGGAGAAGAAAGCGATGGATAAGGTACAAATATGGTGTATCGAGAGCAGCAGAGCCAATAATTGTTTTGGGGAGTTGATGGTAAGATGAATTATACATGTGGCTATGTTATGAAAATGAAAAAATAAAAAACTTTATATATAATCTGGTAGCATCAGTTGCTAGCACAGTATCATGTACAAATAGCATCTCCGCAAGATCTCCTCTGGTCCAGCTCATAATTCTCTTTGGAACAGGCCTTACATTTTGCAAGTCAGGTTTATCACCACAGATGTCTCCACTGGCAGCATGAGGGAAATAGTTAGTAAATTAACCCATAAAATCTGCAAGCTCATGGTGATAATACACAGCGTTTGCAAACATGTTCTCTCTCTCTCTCTCTCTCTCTCTCTCTCTCTCTCTCTCTCTCTCTCTCTCTCTCTCTCTCTCTCTCAAAGAGCACCTGGAAACCCAAGATAATGTTATTGAAGCTCAGAACATAATATAATAGGGGTGAAAAGGACCTTGGAAACCTTCTAATCCAATCCGCTGTCCAGCAGAAGACACTATATCATTTCAGACACATCCTTGTCCAGACTCTTTTGAAAGTCTCCAGTGATGGAGCACCCACAACTTCTGAAATAAGCTATTCCATTAGTTGATTGCTCTAACCATTATGAATTTTCTCCTTAGTTCTAGTTAGCTTCTCTCCTTGGTTAGTTTCCATCATTTCTTGTCTTGCCTTTTGGTGCTTTTTGGAAAACAGTTTGATCACCTTGTCTTTCTAGGAGCCCCAGAAATATTGGAACTCTACTATTATGCTCCCCCTAATCCTTTTCTTTACACTAGACATACCTAATTCCTATAATAGTTCTTTGTAGCCTCCAGCCCCCTAATCATTGTTGCTGCTCTTCTCTGCACTCTTTCCAGAGTCTCAACATCTTTTTTATATTGTCGTAGCCAGAACTGGATGCTGCATTAGTGTGGTCTTACTAAGGCTTTGTAAAGCACTAGTAGAACACTGTTGGCTCATATTTAAGTGATTATCCACCAGGACTCCAAGATCTGTCTCATAATTACTGACATCAATCATGTTTCACCTAGTCTGTACCAGTGGTGGGTTGCTAATTTTTTTTACTACTGGTTTGGGTGTGCTCCTGTGTGTGTGATGCTTCTGCGCATGTGCAAAAGCATCCAGGTGGGTAGGCAGAGCCTCCCATCACCACTACTACTAGTTCAATCGATCTGGGCCAAACTGGGAGCAACCCACCTCTGGTCTGTACCTGCACAGTTGGTTTTCCTTGCCTAAGTACAAAACCTTACTGTTATCTATGTTGAATTTCATTTTGCTAGATAGAATCCAATGTTCAAGTCTGTCAAGATCTTTTTGGATCTTGTCCTGATCTTCTGGGGTGTGGCTATTCCTGTCAGCTTAGTGTTATTTGCAAATTTGATGAGTTCCCTTCTATTCCCTCATCTAGATAATTTATTGAAGATATTCAAGAGTACTGGACCTGAAACAAAACCTTTGGCTACTCCTCTGCTTACTTCCCTCCATGAGGATGTAATTCCATTGAGGACTACATATTGAGTACAATTTCTTTGCCATACAAACCCATTAGATTATGGTGCTGTCTATCCCATATATTTCTAGTTTCACAATTAGGTTCTCTATGCTAAATGGCCGGTGTGGGCTGGTTGAATCTGTGGGTGAATCTGTGTTGTAATTGGGGTGTAATCTGTCTATCCTGCTTCCCTGAAAATATGACCTCCCTGGATAATAAGCCCAATCAGGCCTTTGTGTGCATGTGCTAAAATAAGCCCTCCCCAAAAAATAAGCCCTCCCCAAAACTATTGCAACATAGCAGCAGCCATGAGGGAACCACGTTCACTGCCTCCTGCATCTCAAAAATAATAAGATCTCCCTGAAAATAAGGCCAAGCGCTTATTTCAGGGATCAAAAGAAAATAAGACCCTGTCTTATTTTTGGGGAAACACAGTGGCTGTGATCTGAATTTGCAGCCCATTAGCAATTCTGCTGGGCTGCAGTTTGTGGCAGCGCTAAGGGTGATATGCTGCACTAGAAGGAATTTGTTGAGTTTGGCTTGTTGGGGGAACTTGTTGAGTTCCCCTGGTCCCATTTTTTGGCTAGAGTCTCTTTGATTGACTGCATCATCCATTCCGCCTGACCATTTGTGCTGTCATGTAGGGATCTAGAGTCCATTTTAAATCACCCCATTTTACACAGCTTCATTAAGTAGCAATCAACTTAAAACTTCTGGTAGTCCACAGGTATCCCACCTGGGACTTGCCCAAGGTCCTGCAGGCCCTCTCCTTGGATCCCTTTGAGCCACTATGGACAGCCAGCCTGCGTTTCCTCAAGTGCAAGGTAGCCTTCCTTGTGGCCATTACCTCTACTAGACAAATTTCAGCATTGGTGACCCTCTCCATAAGAAGAGACCTGTATGTATTCCATTCAAAAAAGGTGGTTCTGCGGCTGGATCCCTCCTTCCTGCCCAAGCTTAATTCCTTGTTCCACAGGGCACAGGAAATCATTTTGCCAGACTTCTGTCCAGGGCTGACTCATGCTCTAGAAAAGAAGTGGCATATTTTGGACATCAGGAGGGCCCTCCACATCTACATTAATAGAACAGCTCCTTTCAGGAAAATGAGTCTCTATTCATGACATTCCAACCTTCTACAATGGGCAACAAGGTCACGGCATCAACAGTGGGTCAGTGGATAAGGGCATGCATTGCCAAAGCATATGGGCTTCATGCTCTTCCATTGCCCCGGCAAGTTACTGCCCACTCTACCAGGAACATGACCACCATGGCAGCATGGGTGACAGAGGTATCCCTTGAAGAGGTCTGTAGGGCAGTGACTTGGTCCTCTCCATCCCCATTCATCAGACACTATAAGCTGGACACTCTCACCTTGGCTGAAGCGGCCTTCGGTAGACGAGTGCTCCAACCCTCAGACCTGGAGACTCAGGACCAGATCATGGCCCACCCTTAGGACAAGCAAGCTTTGGTATGTCCCATGCTTTGGATTCTCTGCTCAGCACACTGGAGAAGTGGCATTGGCCTTATCTAATACTCCTCGGTGTGCTGAGAGAGAATCCAACCCTACCCTGGTAATCATCTGGTCCAGAGTTCAGGATAACAAGATCAGTAATGTGTTAAGTCAACTGCTACGCCTTTGTCAAAACTGGGATGCAGCTAAGAGAGACCTGTTGTGTTGGTGATAAATCTAGGCTGAGTTTTTATTGTCAGCTGTAGATGTTCATCAATTAATTGCTTAATAAAAGAGGATCTTGATGTGTGAACATAATAAGTTTAAAGTAGTTATCTAATCTTGCAGTTGCTGTGAGGATTTTGTATCTTACAAAATAGAATCAGAAGCACCATAAGGATCTGCTTTATACTATAATTTAGATTGCCAAGCACTGGTGCGAAAGCTCCAAAATTCACAATGTTTCCCTGTCTTTATTTTTCTGGCATTCAACTATTCTCCAAAAATGCTTGAAGATTTCAGCTGTTCTGAAAACTCCTTGAATATCTTGATATATAATCTAATTGGCTTGGAGGTTTAATTCTTTTAATCTCCCCAATGATTTTTATATGCAATATGACACCTTGTCACAAAATAACTTTAGTGTTTTGGACCTGGCTCTAATGTCTACATTTAATGAAAATATCAATCCTCTAAGGACCTCTCTGAGAAAAGCATTACAAGTGATGAGATTAGAATGTTAAGGAAGGAAAATTGTACAGAATTCATCTATAGTATGTACAGAAAGCCCCACTGGCAATTGTCAGTATTTTCAGGAGGAGCTGGAATACTCAGTCCTAGAAACCTGAAAGGCACCAGTTGACCCAGTAGTGGTAGATAGAATAATGGCCAGACTCAGTGGCCGATTGGTTTGTGGCATAGCATTATGTGTGGACACAGATAAGTATGGCCTCATGTAGCTTTGCATATCCAAGTTAGCTGCAGTTCGTCATTATAGGTAAACCATTGTTTTATGACTTAGTGTTAACGCACGAACCACATCTCTATGGCTTGCTGAACCCATCATGACATGTGAACTCAGCCACTATAAAGTCCTGCTTTACATATAGTTCCCAAATTCAACTTGGGCTGGTAAAATGTGTATCTGATTCCTTGGACACCAACAATCAGGGGTGAAATTCAGCAAGCTCTGACAGCTTCTGGAGAACCGGTAGCGGAAATTTTGAATAGTTCGGAGAACTGGCAAGTACATCTGGCTGGCCCCAGAGTGAGGAGGGAATGGGGATTTTGCAGTATCCTTCCCCTGCCATGCCCACCAAGCCAGGCCCACAGAACTGGTAGTAAAAACATTTGCATTTCACCACTGCCAATAATGCAAATTTACAATTACCAATCCCAGGATCAATGCAGCTTGCTGTGATCCTAATCTGTTCTGAAAGAAAAAGAGATGATGATAGTGATGAAATTGGAAAAAACAGCAAGAAAAAAAGGATGTTGAATAGTGATAAATTACTGCCATAACAAAGAAGGTGCTGGAAAATGAGAGTGCAAGAAGGGAGATTTACTATTCTATGCATGCTTCCTTGAAGGAATAAACTCACAGCTCAGAGGAAGTGCATAAAGGAGGGTTGCCATTGTATGCGTATTTGCTTAGAAGTTTGATTCATTCAACACGGAGGGGCTCGGTCTAAAAAGACGCGTATTAAATCTGGTTGTACATCTGCGGTGCTACGTGCGATTTTACTTGGGAATGACCCTATTATGCTCAGGGAAAATATGGAAAAAACAAGCACGAGCTTCATTTTGTTTCCGCCGGTCACACCCAGCCCTACTCTAGTCTCCGCCTCATTTCCTGAACAAGGAGATGGTGGGCGTATTGGATCCACTGACGAAAAGTCAGGCGGGCAGGTCTTTCTAGGTGGAGCCATCGATTCTGTTTTCCATTCCGCGTTTTCCAACTCAGCATACTAAGTTAGATTCAGCTAGCGTTAACCTCCAGCTCCAGGTTTTGCAGGCGGCCCACAGCTGTTTAGCGCATCTCGTCCGCCGCGCCTTCTCCTCCTCCTCTTCCTTGTGTAGGCACGCCATTAGCTGCTAGTGACCAAGAAGCAGCCATGTCTGGAGAAGAAGCTGTCGGAGAAGATGCGGGAGCCCCTCAAACCAGCACAGTTGCTCCTCCCGCAGAGCAGCAGCAGAACGAAGCAGCAGTAGCGGAGGCAACAGCGACTGGCGGGGAGGGAAAGGCTGCCGAAGGAACGTCGGAGGAGGCTCCCGCCGTTTCCACCAGTACCACTGCTTCTGGTCGCCAGTATAAAGCACTGGTGCTCACCGCCTTTGGTGGTTACGAGAAGGTGAAGGTGCAGATTCGGCAGCTGCCTCAAGCGGATCCCAGTCCGGGCGCTGGCCAAGTCTGCGTGCAGGTCCGGGCCTGCGGGCTCAACTTCGCTGACCTGCTGGCTCGCCAAGGCCTCTACGATAGGCTTCCCTCGCCGCCTGTTAGCCCTGGCATGGAGGCGGCGGGAATCGTCCTGGCCGTGGGCGAGGGCGTCTCCAGCCCAAAGGTGGGTAAAGAGCTCTCGGCGCACAACGGACGGAGGCCACCACGCCCTGGCCAGCCCGTCTGCAGAATTCAGACGCGGGGAGTGGCTGGCAGCAATTTTTTGCTCCGGGGCTGCGAATAACGGGCCGCACATCCTAATCGGAAATGATTGGGATGCAGAAAGATGGATGGTGGGCGTAGTCACTACCCCGATATTTAGGTGCAAGAAAACGGGTGGGGCCCCTCGAGGCGTTCGGGAAACGGCCTGCAGTGCTGAGGAAGACCAAGATTTGAGTGGGTCTTCCCCAGCACTGGGTCTTCTGAAGGGTGTGTGTGTGAGAGAGACACACACAAATTCTAAATGTGAGTTGTAGAAGAAAGAAAATGTGTAAAACTGACTAAGGGTCCCACCCTGTGGATCAAGAGGTGGGTGGAAGGATAGAATGACCAGTTTTTGATGACCACCAGGACATTTTGCTCCCTCAAGGGGATGGGGTTTTTGTCCCTGGCTTCCCTTGGCCTCAAGCTTAATCCTTTGAAGGTACTTGGGGGCCCCCAGGGATATTAGGTGGAGAAGACCTACGCCATTACTCATCTCAGCCACTGAATTGAAGGTGGGTGGGGCTTATCCTAGAAAGGGATTCAGAAGCTTTTTGAAATACAAATCCAGCTGAAGCCCTGCTGCAACTGTGACCTTTTGCCCAACCCACTCCCAAGCCTGGAGCTCTCAGCCTTGTCCAAAAGGGTGGGATGCAGTGAGCGGAGCTGTGGATCCTTGACTTAAGAGAGCCCTTCTCAGCCTGGTTAGAGAACAGGAAATGGCCTGCCAGTGGGATCAGGATGCAGGTTTTCATATTCCTTATTTGTAGAATTTTGTAATTCTAGCATCAATATCTTTTCCTTATCAGTTTTATCGCAAGCTATATGGCATAGTGATGCCTTTTCTTCCCAAGAGTTTAATCTCTTAATTTGTTTTTCGGTGCCTCTGTTCAACCTGAAACACATGGAAATATTGACACCCATATTCACTCACTTTCTCACTCATTAGAAATTGCATAAGAGTATTCCACTCTGGGAGGCTCCCCTGTTCACTCTGGGAGGAATTCAAGGATTACAACTGTGTCTACGTCATCTACATCTGCTCCCCCCTCCTTTTTCTTTTGGGGGCCCCCCCAGTCATTAAGCTGAAGCACAATGTGCTTTCACTGTACTTCTTATCTGAGTTCATAAATCATGTGTCTAAAACAAGCTTGAAGCATATCTAATCTGCTTTAAATGGGGGTGGGTGGAGTAAAGAAAACTGGACTTGGTCCCTGTTTCTGCTTTAACCCAAGGGCAATTGCAAAGATTCTAAGTAGGTTTTTTTTTAAGCCACTGATTAATTAAATAAGATGGCGTGGCAGTGGGGAATCTCTGTTCTTCTTAGTCATTTTTGTCTCGTAACAACCCTTTGATGAATCTGGATGTGCCACCAAGTAATACCTGGACAGATACATTACTCTGATAGGTACAAGGTCAATTGTGAACTAGTGTTCCTGATTCTTGTCTAATTGCTATATTTTCATATTGGGAAAATGTAGATCATGCCTAACCATATTACCTTCCTCCTATTAATGTTTGAAACATATCCCTGAATGTCTCTTTAAACACAAATCTATTTTCGTTCATTAACTTTTGAAGGTTGACTTTCTAAACAGTTTGATTTACATGTTAAGAACCTGGCAGTGCATGCATTTATTGGTGTAGACTTGTTTCTAGGCAGAGTCAAATAGTCAATTAAAAATTAGATCTAGTTTTGAAGAATTAAGCCTGCTTTTCATTGCAAACCAGTGTTAATAAAAATTTAACAATTGCTTTACATAGATTATGTACAGAATGATCAACCAGCTGTTTAAGAAGGACTGGATTTCATGAGGGGCGGGAGTTTTTTGGCCACCTACAGGAAGACATTTCATGAGCAGCTATTTTCTTTGCAGTTAACTAAGACCTTTCATCAATCTTATCCTTGAAATAGGAAAATTATTTTGTTGGTTTCTGTTCAGAAGCTTCAATCTATCTCACAAGTATTTAATTAGCAGGGATTCTACGCAGTCCTCAAAGGTCCTGTCTCATGCTATTGTTCTTTGTTAAGCAGGATATCAAAGGAGATTTGTAAGAAGAAGATGTGGCATTTCAACCTATTTGGTAGTATGAGACTGGGACAGAACAAAGGCTGGACACACCAATGTGACACACCTAGATATCTTTCAAATTATCTACTAATGATAACCCTGATTGGGACTAAGATTTATAATTGGAGAAATCGGGAAATGCCAGTTTGGGGAATTTCTAAAGTGTTTGATCTGTGCATTTTTAAAGAATGGCAAGATTTTAAAAAAAATTCACTTACAAGGGAACTGGCCCAAACCAGTAGGAACCCACCAGTAAATTGGATCAGAACGTTAAAATATTAGTGAAACTAACTTATTTGCGGTGGCAACTTGTAATGGTGTGAAGGGCGTAACTCAGCCTAACAACCTGTTGAAAGGCTATAGGGATGCTTTTGGTAATGGAATGGTATTGCACTGGGAAAAAAACCAGATTTTTTTTTCATGGCTTTGAAGATGGCTGGAACAGCAGCAGGAAAATGTCTGTCATTTCTGTCCTTCACCCCTCCATCTCCAAAATGGTCTAAAATATATTGCTAATATTAATCCATTTTGCTGCTAAAATTTGGCAGTGCAATTTTAGTGTGTATGTGTTTTTCTAAATTAGGAGTGCAGTTAAGGGTGGAGAAGGGAGTATTTTACCTTTCAGGGGCCTCATATTCCCATTTCAAAAGAAAATAAAAGAAAACTCCTTAATGATTTTTGCAGCCACATTTCTTATAATGTGTAATCTTCAGGGGGAGGGGGTTGTGGGAAAGGATTAAGAGTCAAAATGACAGTGGTTGGCTTGCCATTTCTGTCCTCATTTTTTAAAAAAGAAGTGCAAATTTCAAAAAGAAAATTCAGTTGCATTGCCACCAAATTTTACCTTTACAATCCTAGGATGTTTAGAAGCTGTGTTTTTCTTGTTAGTTACTTACTATACATTCTAAAATGTTTGGCAATCTAATTTATTTCCTAAACATGTGTATTTGTATGTATGTAGACATCATGAAATTAAGGTAACTAGAAGGTTTTCAATAAAAGTATTAGTTACATCAAATTAATGTATAAATGCATCGTATTAAATGCACGATCAGTCTTTATACTGCTGCCTTTTTGCTGTGTGGGATTTCAGGTTTGCACCCTTCAAACCATGCCTGTCTATTAGGCTATGGAGTTCTATAGACCAAGCACAGAAAGATTATTGGAATATGTAGGAAGAGTCACATAATACATCAATTTTTGAAAGCAATCATATCTTTTTCTGGAATCATACAACCACTTCCTTAATCTCTCATTGCAGCAGAATCGAAGAAGGAAGCCATGGCAAGTTTAAGCAGCTGCTAAATGGATATGTGTGCTATGTATGCTTTGAAGCACTTTTTCCTCTTCCGCTCTAAAGTGTTACATAACCCTAATGTTGCCCTTATCATCCCAGACAAGCTAGAAAACAGCCTTGTGTATTGGGGTGGATTGTCCAATGAAGAACACACTTTTCAGAAAGCTCTGACCTAAAATAGAAATGGGGAGGGGGGTTATTTTATACATTCCCTCTCTTATGTGCCTTATGTGTATTTTTACACATAAAAATACACATTTTGTTCTTATTAGGCATAGGGTAAATAACATCGGGGGGGAGGGTTAGTTTAGATTTAACCTAGTCTAAATCACCATTTGACTCTGGAAATAAATATGAATGGAAAACAGTCTTTGAGTTCCTACTTTCCTTCATCCCTGGCAAGATTATGAAGAGGAAATTATAAACTTCTAATTTAGATTGGTGAGATATGGTGGTGTAAATGTAGAAATGTGGTCAATATAACTATACTTGATGAAAGCAAAATAGGTAAAGGTTTCCTATAAGTCATGTCCAACTGTAGGGCACATCACTCATCTCTGTTTCTTGGCAGGGGGAGCCAGCATTGTCCAAAGACAATTTCGTGATCTTGTGGGGAGCATGACTATACACCAGTGATGGTTAACCTTTCCCGGACTTAGTGCCCAAAGCACACACGAATGTGCACACCCCGAACCCTGAAAATATAATGTGTGTGTAGCCCCTATGCAAGTGCCCCACCACCACACATGTATGAATATTTCCCGCACTCCCCATCCACATGTGCAGCAGAGACTCGAAGACCAGCTGCCTGATGGGAGGTGTGCGCGCATGTGCAGCAGAGCTGAACTGGGGTGACGGCTCATGTGCCCACAGAGAGGGTGCTGCATGCTACCTCTGGCAGGTGTGCCATAGGTTCACCATCACGGCTATAGACAAAAGATGCATAGGACCCTGTTATCTTCCCACCAAAGTGGTACCTATTAATCTACTTGCATTTGCATGCTTTCAAACTGGTTCTTGGACAGTTATATTGAAAGCAAATATCATAATTTACTGAATTGTTAAGAGTTTATAAAGGGGTAAGAGCTACTCCTCACAACCCTGTTCAATTATTTTTAAATGTATTGGCAGCCCATTTTATCACAGACAGTGGTAAGGTGGGTGGCCACTAATATACCACAATATCTTAACATGTACTACTCCAGCCTAGACTGTCTGGTTCTCATGTGGGACAAATTATTGATGGAATCAACTGGCTGTGAGGCATCACTAGCCTGCAGGAGAAACAACATTGGCATGTCCATAGCATCTTGTGGTTTTATGGTCTCATAGCCTTGTGCCAGGGGGAAAAAATGAAGCCACAGATAGTTGAAGAATAATTTAGGCCCATCCCTATGTTGAAGTGGAATAAGCAATGGTATGTAGAGATATTGTTTGAAAATGTTTGGTGGTCTACCTTCATACTGCAGTTGAACGAATGTGAGAACAATCACCCAGTGCAGAGCTGCCACAGGCTGCCAAACTCTAGATGAGTAGTAGATGATAGCAAAGAGATACAGAAAACCTAGTTCTAACATTCAAGGATCACCTATTTTCCAACGCAACAGAAGGCGAGACAAGAAACAAAGGATGGAATGGAAACTAATCAAGGAGAGTTCCAAACTAGAACTAAGGATAAATTTCCTAAAAGTGAGAACAATTAACCAGTGCAACAGTTTGTCTTCAGATATTGGGAGTGCTCTGTCATTCAAGGCTTTTAAAAAGAGGCCACTTGTCTGAAATGGTAAGGTTTCCCGCTTGAGCAGGGGGTTGGACTAGAAAACCTTGAAGGTCCCTTCTAACTTTGTTATTCTGTTCTGTTAACCTCCATCCCAGATAATCTGTCCCTAATATTGCATAAATACTAAACTTATATTTTAGTCTTTAAAAGACGTGTGTAAAAATATATATCTTAAAATATGATAGACAACTGCAATAGAACAGAGAGACAACATCTTGAGATGGTAAGCCAAACATATACAGTACGTTTGAGGTTCAGAATAAATAATTTTTCCCTTAGAAAAACTAGATAATACACAACACTAAAATTGACTTCAGACTTAGGGCATGTCAAAATTTTCAACTTTCAATGTCCAAACAATAGGGATGCTCAAAAGTTGTGACATGCCTTGGGGATTGTAAAGTTATCTTGATTACTTTAATTTAGATGTGCTTGGTAAGTAACTAGATAAATATCATAACTTTTTAATATTTTGTTTGTTTCATATACCACAGAAATCATTGTTTCTGAAATTCCTCCCAAACCGATCTGCTGCTTGCTGTGATGGTGAAGGAGGTTAAGAGAAAGAATAACACTGGAGCCTGAGAGTTCCGTAAAAGCATCTTTGTATCAGCATGTGTAATTTTAATGTAGCAAAGCCTTTTGAGAATTAAATTAATGTATTTGTTGTTATGGGCTGTGGAAGGAAAAGCTAAGCTACATTTAGTATTAACAATGACTAATGAACTTTGCCACAGCCTGCAGATGCAGAAGAAGCTAATGCTAACAAAGATAAATCATTGCTTTCCCAATTAGCCAATCTTTATAGACTTGCGCAATGCACTGAACCATAAGCTAATCACACCAATTGAATTTGCACA
Organism: Rhabdophis nuchalis; assembly: GCA_039707465.1. Taxonomy (NCBI): domain Eukaryota; kingdom Metazoa; phylum Chordata; class Lepidosauria; order Squamata; family Natricidae; genus Rhabdophis; species Rhabdophis nuchalis. The sequence goes on from CM077647.1 coordinate 113,272,784, forward strand.
CATCCCTATATTAGTTGGCTCTTTTCTAGCTTGATGTTTACAGGCAAGTTATATAGCCCAAATGCCTCAGCAAAACATGGCCATCAGTGATGTGCAAATCCCCCCTTTCCACGTGGCATTTGCAGGAGCCTCTCCAGATCTTATTTTCAATTATTTATGGGGCAAAAAATACACTTGTTTATGGCCTGATTCATATGGGAGCCACTATCCACAAGGAAAGGTTAATTCTTTTATGAGCATCTTATTTTCCAAATAGACAACGCTTGCCCCAAAGAAAAATGGTCAGAATCCAGATAAGTAAACACTAGTAAATAGTTTATCACTATTTCTCCTTTATTCCTAGAAGCCAGAAGAAGTAATTACTGGGTTATTTGCTGTAGCTGTGACATGCAGGCAGTATCATGGCTAAAAGAAATTAAGATTTCGAAAGGCTCTACAGTTAATAACTATATTTCAAATTTAGCAGATACGTCAAGGCCAAGCCATTAACTGCCTTAGCATATTGTAAGAATGTATCTAAAATTATTCTTTAGGATGAAGGTCTAGCACTACCAGTCTCTGGCTTCTTGAAATGAATTTTAAGGGTGCATGTTAGATATCCAAAATTGTTTTTCTATAGTTAGGAGAAAGGTGGAAAAAATGATGGTCACACCGCTCCGAGTCCCCTTGGGGAGAGGATGCGGTATATAAAAATAAAATATTATTATTATTATTATTAAAAAAGTAACAAGCATAAGACCATGTTGTCTAGACCAGGGGTCTGCAAAGTCAGCTCTTTTAAGACTGGTGGACTTCAACTCCCAGAGTTCCCCAGGGAATTCTGGGAGTTGAAGTCCACCAGTCTTAAAAGAGCCGACTTTGCAGACCCCTGGTCTAGATTACCGATAAAATGTTGCGATTGAGGCAAGAGCAATTGCACAATGAAATCTTCTGGATATATACAATAGCAACTGCAATTCAATCCAATTATAATACATGTGTTGTATTTTGGATTCTCACAGAAGGAAGGAAAGTCTCTGTTAAACTGCCTGGAATATTAATAAGTTTGACAACCATTATTTTTACAACAGGTGTTTTTTTTGCCACACTGAATAAATTGGCATCATGCTGGGAAAACAGGTAGCAGATCTCAGACAAAGTTCCTTGGCATTTAGTAATTATTTCTGCCTTCCCACTTTGTAAAGGGTAGGGCATTGTCTTAATCTGGTCTTCAGATTAATGGACAGATTCATTCTGCTGTATGTTTTATTGCAGGGGTCTCCAACCTTTGCAACTTTAAATCTGAAGGACTTCAGCTCCCAGACTTCTCCAGCCAGCAAAGCTGGCTGGAGAAGTCTGGGAGCTGAAGTCCTCAGACTTAAAGTTGCAAAGGTTGGAGACCCCTGTTTTATTGTCTTCTCTGTGCTTGCAATATAGAAATAGCTTGTTCAAATTTTCAGGCATTGTTTCATTCCCCATCCCTTTATTTTCCATTTCTCTGTTATCTTAATTAGTCCTTGACACTGAATTTTGATATTTATTTTTTTCAGCAATATGTTCTTCTAGAACTACTGATTCTTCCTTTCCATGTAAATCTGGCTATCAAGACCAGTCCTAGAAATTGATATTGTTTTATTATATTAAAATTAGATTGGAAATGTTTTGAAAGAAATAATGTATTTGAGAATTCATAGAGAGAGAAATTCTTCCAAAACATACAAAATCCATTTTTTAATCTGCTTTTATGGCTTGTAAGCTGTGGTGAAATGCAGCCAGTTCTATCCGGTTCAGGTGAGCCGGTAGCAGGAGGCTCCGCCCACCCACCTGGATGTCATCACGTCCTATTTTTGACACTCTGCACATGTGCAGAACGTCTGCAAATGCACGGAAGATGGTGCAAATGAGCAAAGTGAATGCACATGCATTCACATTTGCAAACCGATAGCGAAGGTAAGTTGATTTCACCCCTGCTTGTAAGTCATTAAAAGTTGTAGAGAGTTATAGGGAGTTATAGGGAGGATGAGGAGAGAAAAGAGGAGTGGAAAGAGAGTGGAAGAGAGAGATAAGGGAAGTAGAGAAAGGAACAGGGAAAAAGGAGGTAGGGAGGAGAGATGGATGGGAGAGAGGGCAAAGAGGGAGGAAGCGGAGGAGAGAAAGGAGGAGTGGAAGAGCGGAGAGAGGTAAGGGAAGGAGAGAGGGATGAGAGGGCAAGGAGGGTGGAAGAGGAGAGAAAGGAGGAATGGAAAGAGTGGAAGAGAGAGATAAGGGAAGTAGAGAAAGGAACAGAGGGAAAAAGGAGGTAGAGAGGAGAGAGGGATGGGAGAGAGGGCAAGTAGGGAAAAGAGGAGAGAAAGAAGAAGTGGAAAGAGTAGAAGAGGAGAGAGGGAAGGGATGGGAGAGAGGGCAAAGAGGGAGGAAGCGGAGGAGAGAAAGGAGGAGTGGAAGAGAGGAGAGAGGTAAGGGGAGAGGGATGAGAGGGCAAGGAGGGTGGAAGAGGAGAGAAAGGAGGAGTGGAAAGAGTGGAAGAGAGAGATAAGGGAAGTAGAGAAAGGAACAGAGGGAAAAAGGAGGTAGGGAGGAGAGAGGAAGAAGAAAGTGGCAAATACAATACAATAGCAGAGATGGAAGGGACCTTGTAGGTCTTCTAGTCCAACCCCCTGCGTGGGCAGGAGCCTTATACCATTTCAGACAAATGGCTATCTAACATCTTCTTAAAGACTTCCAGGGTTAGGGCATTCACAACTTCTGGAGGCAAGCTGTTCCAGAGGTCAATTGTTCTAACTGTCAGGAAATTTCTCCTTAGTTCTAAGTTGCTTCTCTCCTTGATTAGTTTCCACCCATTGCTTCTTGTCCTGCCCCCAGGTGCCTTGGAGAATAGTTTGGCTCCCTCTTCTTTGTGGCACCCTCTGAGATATCAGAACACTGCTATCATGTCTCCCCTGGTCCTTCTTTTCATCAAACTAGACATACCCAGCTCCTGCAACCGTTCTTCATATGTTTTAGTCTCCAGTTCCCTAATCATCTTGGATGCTCTTCTCTGCACTCTTTCCAGAGTCTCCACGTCTTTTCTACATCGTGGCGACCAAAACTGTATGCAGTATTCCAAGTGTGGCCTCACCAAGGCATTATACAGTGGCATTAACACTTCACGTGATCTAGATTCTATCCTTCTGTTTATGCAGCCTAGAACTGTGTTGGCTTTTTTGGCAGCTGCTGCACACTGCTGGCTCATATTTAAATGGTTGTCCAATAAGATTCCTAGATCCCTCTCACAGTTGCTACTATTGAGCAAGGTACCACCTATACTGTACTTGTGCATTTTGTTTTTCTTGCCTAAATGTAGAACCTTACTTTTTTCACAATTGAATTTTATTTTATTAGATAGTGCCCAATGTTCAAGTTTGTCTAGATCCTTCTGTATCTTAAGCCTATCTTCTGGAGTGTTGGCTATTCCTGCCAGCTTGGTGTCGTCTGCAAATTTGATGAGTTCCCCATTTATCCACTCATCCAAATCGTTGATGAAGATGTTAAAGAGTACTGGGCCTAAAACAGAGCCTTGGGGGACTCCACTGCATAATTCCTTCCATGTAGATGCAGTTCCATTGAGGACTACATGTTGAGTGCGGTTGGTCACCCAGTTACGAATCCATTTGGTGGTGGTGCTGTCTAACCCACAATTTTCTACTTTATCTAATAGTAGGTTATGGTCTATTTTATCAAATGCCTTACTGAAGTCCAAGTAAATTATATCGACAGCATTCCTCTGGTCCACTAATTTTGTCACTTTGTCAAAGAATGCAATTAGATTAGTCTGGCATGATCTGTTTTTGACAAACCCATGTTGGCTTTTGGCTATTACTTTGTTTGCTTCTAGGTGTTCACCTAGAAGCACCTAAAATGATGGATAAGGTACAAATACGGTGTATGAAGAGCAGAAGAGCCAATAATCATTTTTCGGGAGGTGATTGTAAGGTGAATTGATGTAAACATTGAATAACAAAATACGAAGCTGGCCACGTAAGAGTAAACAGTTCATTGTATGTTATGAAAATGGAAAAATAAAAAAACTTTACCAGGAAAAAGTTATAGACTTACAAGTTTGTAAGTCAAGTGACAAATTGTTAAGAGAAAAAAGCCATAGGTTTGCTAGTGTATTTACAGAAAATAATTCAGATATTGCTTCCCAAATAATTACATTAAAATTAAAAACAATAAAGGAGATACTAGGTATATTTATGTAGTAGGAAGCTTTTCACTAATTGTATTCTTCCTGGGAAAAACATCATGTAAATAATATTTCGAGCAAATCAATGTAGAAAATCTTTTAAAATTCTTTTAAAAGAAATCAATGAACAGGAAAAGAAACATTGGTATTGTTCTGCATACGTCAGCAATAAATAGCTGCAGAAAAGTGCCCCATCAACCAGAAGGAAATACAACTGTTTTTCTGAATGCCTTGCCTTTGCTGTGTTTAATAAATCAAGTTCACGAAGTTCTTGAAAAATAGGCTTTAAAATAATGCTCATCATTTCAGCAATAACGCTGTCATTTGAACTGTGTTTTCTTTCCATTTCAGCAGTGCTCTGTACAGTAGCTTGAGGGGGAAAAAACATATTTGTAGTAATAGTTCATGTTGCTGCCTTCCAGATACATTGGAACTTTAATTCCCAAATGACCAGAATAGTTGGAAATTCTGGAAATTGTAATTCTAATTTATCTGGAGGCACATCGACATCTATGAAGCATATATTTTCCTTTCTTAAATGTAGCAGGCCCAACCACTTTTTTCCACACCCAGTTGGAAACAAGATAATATTCTACACCAAGGGTGGGAAGTCTGCAGCTCTTCAAAGGTTGAATTACAACTGACTGATCTAGGGAGAAATGGAGGGAGTTATTGTTCACTGATTCCTTGAAAACCAACTTCTCAGATCTTCACCTTCATTGAAAAACTAGCAGAACCAGCACATGGAGCTGCTCCTGGTTCTTTAAGAGCTGGTAACACAGCTCTTAAAGTAGAGATGTTACATGGGTGCACTGATACTGAGCTTGTTGCTTCCAAATGCTCTTCAACAGCAGGCCAATGCAGAGTGCATTGCAGTAAACCTCTCGAGAGTTGACAGGCGCTTTACGAAATGCAGCCTTACATCAATAAATTCTGACAAACTCCAAACACTGTAACTTTCATAAATTTACATAGCTAGCTACTAAACAGAGTATATGTAGCTCTGGAGTCCAACTTTCCTTTATTTGGTCAAGGGGGAAATTTGCTATTTGAAGACAGCAGTTCATGAGAAGGTGAAGGATGCGGGGCCTCAGTCTTACACTTTTTCCTAATACCAGAGCCAAATAAACACAGGATTTCCTCTCTGCAGAGGAAACAGTGGTGTTTTCTTTCAATAGTGAGCTGGCGGAAATCTGGAAATGTTGCCAGAAAGATGTGTTGTTTTCACGGTCACCTCCAGAAACCCTTGCACCCTGCCACTGTAAGGTAGCGTGAGCAAGAAGCAAAGAACTTATCCATACTAGCATTCAAGCTAGATGCTTGATTGGTTTTAAGCTGGGAAGCTCTGAGAGTTGTGTCCACATATCTTTTAAGTTGCCAATGTTTTAAATTTATCTAGTTAAAACTTGCAGACTTGTTTTCAAATACGTACTATTAGCTGATCACATGGTTCTAGTCTAAAATACAGCAAGACCTTTTAATGGAAGAATGATCCGCTAATTTTATGGTGCATCTTTAGATAACACATCACCTAAGAGTGGACAGTTGCTTCTCTTGAGGAAATGTACAAGGAGTCAACCAAGTTTTCAAGGAGTTTTCAGGAGAAAAAATGGATTTCTTGAATTAAAAGTCTTTGAAAAAAATTCCAGTGAGAAACCTCATGTCAAAGTTACTCACATGAACCTTACATATGCTTTTTCTTAATATTCAGTGTAGATCTAGCCAAGGATTGTTCTAAAATTTGCCATCTAGTGTACAAGCATATGCCTAACATGAAGCAGATTCTTGCACTGACTTGTAAATGGGATAGCATCCTGTTCATGGAGAAATCTCACTGTAAGAGTATAAAAGACCTGGGGCAAACTTTGCATTTATAAAGGTTGCCTGGAGCTGTGCAGTGGGTAGCTTGAGATTTATTTTGAAATTTAGTCATTCATAATCCTGAATTTGTGTTGGGTGTCCTAGTTTTCACAATTATCTTTTTTCTTTTTTTTTTGCTAGGTTGGTGATAAGGTGATGGTTATGGCTCGGTCAGGTCTCTGGCAAGAAATTGTGACAGTCCAAGCCAATCAGACTTTTCCCATGCCGGAAGGCATGAGCTTTGAGGAAGCAGCTGCCTTTCTAGTCAATTACATCACTGCCTACATGGTTCTCTTTGATTTTGGCAATCTGCGCCCTGACCAGAGTGTCCTTGTCCACATGGCAGCAGGTAACAAAACCTGCCCTACTGTTCTTGCAGTGTATTGCTAATATGCTTCAGGCAAAAGTCACTTCCAACATGGACCTTGAAGTCTTCTCCTGCTCTACAATACTAATGTATTTACACTCATTTGTTAGATTTATAGGTAGCCCTCGACTTACAACAGATTGTTTAGTGAACGTTTGAAGTTACAACAGCACTGAAAAAAGTGACTTCTGAACATTTTTCCCACATGACTGTGCAGCATCTCCATGGTCATGTGATCAAAATTCAAATGCTTGACTCATATTTAAGATGGTTGTGATGTCCTGGGGGTCATGTGATCATCTTTTGCGATCTTCTGACAAGCAAAATCAAAGCCAGAGTCACTTAACAACTGTGTTACTAACTTAACAGTTATAGTGATCTATTTAACAACTGGGTCAAGAAAGGTCATAAGTTGTTCACTTAACAACTGCCTTGCTTAGCGATATAAATTTTGAGCTCAATTGTGGTCATAAGTCGAGGATTACCTGTACCGTATATCCCACCTTTTAGAGTGCTTGTGTGGTGACAATTTTTACCTCTGTTATTTTTAAATGATTATTCTGTTGGGACATTTATTTGCAAGTATTTTACTTCTCTGTGCATCTTTTTGAGAGATTTTTAGATAAAAGGTACTAACATATCTTAGATGCAAGTGAAACAAGTCACATTATGAAAACGTATCTGGCATAAGTTCATATAAATTGGATTTATGCATTTGTGCTATCAAGGCAACTTTATTTTTGTTTCATGAGAATTCAGTTTTGGTGGTTTTTAAATTATGGTTTATGACTTAGAATGCTCTGTGAATCAGATACTTATGGCTTATTCACTAAACATTGTTTAAAAATCAAAGGTGTACATAATGTACAGATAGTCCTTGACTTAAAACTATTCATGTAGTAACTGAAGTTATAAAGGCATTGAAAAAATGTGACTTACAATCATGTCTTGCACTTATGACTATTGCAGCATTCACCATGGTCATGTGATCAGAATTTGGGTGCTTGGCATACAGCATGTATTCCAATTATGTCACCTTCATTTGTGACCTCCCCAGCCAGCTTCTGATAAGCCCGGTCAATGGGGAAGCTGAATAACCACACGATCCACTTAACAACTGCAGGAATTCACTTAACAATCATGGCAGAAAAGATCATAACATTGGGCATTCTTAACAGTGGAAATTCTGGTCCCAGTTGTGATTATAAGTTGAGGACTACTTGTATAAAGTCAGCCATCATAAATTTCATGGGGAAGTGGGATTGGAAAACGATTTTTCCCTAGTCATAAATTGGGTTCATAATGGTGTTAAGTTGGATGGGCAATTTCCCCATGAACATTCTCTCTTTGTGATTATAATGGGTAAAAACTGATGGCAAAGTTTCATCCCATTTTGAGATGGAAACACTGATATCCATCTTAAAAAGGACATTAAATAGTTAAAAATAGTTTAAAAAACCTCTACATATCTAGCATCACTCTTATGTGTACTTACGTGTACTGTCAAAGAATGCAACATATGGCCCTTGATCATAGAAACATTGCTACCTCATTCTGAGGTTTAGTTTCTTTTAACTTTGGCTTGTTAAACATACTGTAATGGCCTGGATTTATAATATTGCAGGACACAAAACTAATACATAGTTGGATAGTTTATGGTTAGCCCATAGCTATTATGGTTACCATAGTTAACAATTCAGTGTATTGTGAGAACCTGGCTATTGGATTACCAGTAATTAAGCAAATCATGGCATAGAGATAAGCGGTTTGGTACCTTTTCTTGGTGTACATTAAGCCCCCTGATTTGGACTATTTTTTTAAAAAAAGAAAAAGATTCCCTTATTATTTTTAATGGAATCAGATATATTGCAAAGAAAAACATTAGCCACAGTGTTTAAGCTTAATGTATTATGATTGGCTAAGCCTACCATAAGCAGATATTTATGAGTGGACCTCAGGCATTTTAAAGTTCCAGGTATGTTACCAGTCCCCAAAGTGGCCTCTTCTTGCTTTAGTTTGTTGTGCAAATACAGCCACTCTGTTCGCTTTATGTTATATAAGAACGTAGCATGTGGTATGTTATATGTAATGTGATATGCACCAATTGTATGGCTAAAGGTTAGAAATGAAATGGAATTGATCCAATAGCAACTGGATGCCTGTTCTTATTCAAAAAAGTTCTCACTCACTCACAATCTATTCAGTTCTTGGGGATTATGGTGGGGAGATAGTAGGACCATTAAACAGTATCAAATACCTTTCCTTGTGTTAACACTGTCTTCATGCTTTGCCCATTTTATGGTACTACTGAGAACATCTTCCACTAATTTAACTTTGATTAAGTTACATGAAAACATGCAAGTTTAGGGAGGATAACCCATGTTGATTCTTAATGAATTGAAAACTTTGCATTGGAGGAGGGGCTTGTGGGCCTTCTTCATTACTCACTTGACACATTTTCCTCGCTCTCTAGGTGGTGTGGGAACTGCAGCCGTCCAACTCTGCAAAACCGTGGAAAATGTCACCATTTTTGGCACAGCATCTGCTTCCAAGCATGAGGCCCTCAAAGAGAATGGGGTGACTCACCCTATTGATTACCGGGCATCTGATTATGTGGCTGAAGTCCGGAAAATTTCTCCCAAAGGTTAGTAGAGGCTGAAGAAAGGGATGGGGTAAAGCAAGACAATCTGAAATTTCCTTCATTTTCTGTGTTCCTGCTTGGGACGCTCAGGTATTATGGGAGCTGGAAAAATGGTGCTTGATGAACTGGCATAATTTCAATGATTTATTATTTAGAGTTTTAAGTTTAACTTGCAGAGCGCGGCTAATCATATGAATTGAAATGCAACAAATCTGCTGAAATGTGCAGAAAAATGTCAAACAAAGTATGGTCGGGGTGGTGATGGTGATGATAGGATTGATGTGTCACTTCAAGTTCTTAAAAAACACACACTCTCTCTCCCCTTTAGGTAAATGTTGCTCTCCAAATTTGGCAGCCCACGTGTTATTTTATGTACTTTTATTTTAACTGCAGCCCAGCTTAATCAGGGCCACCTTTTAAATCAGGTTAAATAAATAACTTGAATTGTAGAGCTATCAATCTAAATTAATTTTTCAAGAATGGAGATTAGTGGATTCATTCCAAAATCTGCTCAGGCCATAACTTTATCAGGACTTACAAAAATATATCAAACTGGGAGCAAACTTTAAGATCCAAGTATTACTAGATTTGTTCTCTCTGTAAGAATAGTTAACTAAACTGCATGAATATGCTTTGATGTCTAGAATGACTTCATATCTAATCTTAGATACAGTTCAGTCTTATTTGGAAACACTTTTTGGATTACAATTCTATACATGAGTTGTGGCAAATCTGGGTTATAGAATTTATATTTCAATCTGATATGCGGTCTACATTATTTATAGTATTTTTCTATTGTATGTTTACATATAGCTTTTTCCTGTCATGGTGTCAGTTTTCCATGTTATGTATTTTTACATAGAGACATGTTTTAGCTAGAAATGGCATGCAAAATTTCTTACATTACTGTTAAGTTGTTAATGGTGTATTACAATATGTTAGCCAAAAGAATTAGTTATTCAATTTTTATTTAGTTTTATCCATATTTTAATGCTTACATTGGTTTTCCCTTCATTTAATTCCTATATGCTGTTAAATCAGCATTTATATCAACATTATTTGTTTTCCTTTTTTCTTGAAATTATTATAATGAAAGAAAAAGGGAAAAATTGAAATCATACGCAGCATCTATAAATATATTGGTAGATGTATAGTAAAAATAAAGAGAGTATGAAAAAATGTTATGGGCATTCTGGTTGACTGAATAATAGATTTCAATAAATTATTAGTTCAGATTTGAGACTGATTTTATTTTATTTTAACCAAAACCTAACAATAAAATTAAAAGTAACTGAAATTAAAATTATTGAAACCAGGGTTAAACTGAAAATGTCATGTGGGGAAATTTATTTCCTTTCAATTGAAATTTTCCATTAAATAATTTATGTTTTCTTCCCCCCCCCCCCTTTTCTTTTTTAGGTGTAGATGTTGTTTTGGACCCCTTAGGAGGTTCAGATACCACAAAAGGGTTTCACCTCCTGAAACCAATGGGCAAGCTGGTCAGTTATGGTGAGTCAGAAAGCATTCCATCAAAGGATGATGGAATTCATCAGAAGTTGAGTCTTGGAATCTTCTCAATCTTAAAGATTAGATCTGGAATTTGGGAATAAGTGTGCCAAAATGAGATTACTTTGCAGTATCAAGAATCATTCTCTGAAATTCAAACAAAAAAAAAATTGCATATAAGGGGGCTGGTTTTCTGGATCAAGTCAAAGCTCTAATAGTGGTTAGCTGGGTGCTTTAGTGAAATTGTTCTTTTAAGATTCTTTTTTATTCTGCCTTTATCCTTTTTATAAATCACTCAAAATGCTGAACATATCCAACATAGCTTCCTCCTTCTACTTGCTCCACAACAACCACCCTGTGAGATGAGATGGGCTGAGATAAAGCAAATATCCAAAGGCTACCCTGCTGGCTCACAGTCTCCCACAACTCAGTCTCCTGGTTTCTAACCCAGTTCCTTAACCATTTTAAAAAAAATGTGTGTGTGTGTATTTGTGTGCACTTTGGGAAAGGAAAATCTTTTCCCAAATCCCATCCTTGCAAGGTATTATTCTGCTGTTGAGATAGAAATAGACTTTCATCTGCTTATATAGAAGGCAGGGGTAGATTGAGTTGGTGTATATTGGTGTAACCTAGAATGTCCTATCTGTCCTTCTTACAGATAATTTATTAATTAAATTATAAGCGCCATAAATTCATGATAGAAGAATGCAGTTTTGGAATGAGAATTGTAGCTTGCTCCTGAGCTGCAGTACTTTGCATTTTAAAAAAAAGCCATTTTGGTTTTTGAGACATAGTCGCCAGAGTTATTATATTGAAGGATCTCAAACAGGGTATTTCTCAATTTTGTAGGTGTAGCCAACTTGCTAACAGGGCAGAGGAAGAACCTAATGGCTATGGCAAAGACCTGGTGGAATCAGTTTAGCATCAATGCCTTGCAGCTGATTCATCTCAACAAAGCAGTTTGTGGCTATCACCTGGGCTACCTTGAGGAGGAAGTGGAGCTTTTAACTGCTGTAGTGACCAAGTTAACTGCTCTCTACAATCAGGGCAAAATCAAACCAAAGGTGGATTCTGTTTGGCCCTTTGAACAGGTGAGAATGCTTGGTCACCCAATGAGGTATTTTGTGTTCCACAATAAAAAAAATGCTACCTTTAGCTTAATGTATTCCCCTCCAAAGAACTGACATCATTACAGACTTCAACCCTAGCAGTTGTCCCCAAAATTTTTGAGTGATTTCAGAATGTTAAATGTCTGCTGGCCATCTGCCATACTCTTATAATAGTGTAAGTTGAATGTCCAGAATATAAATCACATTCATTTGGCTGGCTTTCTAAATGCTTGAAGGAAGGCAGATTCATAAAAAAAATTCTGGCAGACTTTTCAAGGGCGAAGACCACAAAAAGAAAGTATAAAAGGCAAAGTTGTGTTAAAGTTTGTGTAAAGCCTTTGACTGATTTTATATTTGGCCTTCTGATGACAGGAAATATTTTAAAAAGTGACTAAGCAATAATTAAGTAAGTGGCTGAATCAACACTCTCTCTCTCACATGTATATGCTTCTCTTTCAAGGCAGATACTACCAAAAACAAACTCCATGCCATGTGTGACTTTAGTGAACAGTGAGTATGTGTTAGAAAGAGAATAATTAGGATAGCTAGTTTAGAATGCACCAATTTGGGAAAGTCGGACATATGTCCTTGGATGCATTCTCCTTGGTCAGATTTCTTGAGGCAGAAAGAATGAAATGGTCTGGTCCTTCTTCTGATGCAGGTGGTTGATGCCATGAAGCAGATGCAAGAGAAGAAGAATGTGGGGAAAGTTGTCTTGGTCCCTGAAGCTCCACCGAAGGATGAAAACAAGAAAACAGAGAATTAAAGCAAGGGGCATGGGTGAACTATTTGACCTCAGGTTGATTTTGGGGGACTTTTTTTAACTGCCTCCCTTCCCCCCTACATCTGACCCTTGAGGGAAGTAGGAATGGACAGGTCTCTCACTGCTGTTAATGGGATAAGTGACTGAAGAGAAAAAAAATGTCTTTTCTTGTGGTTAGTTGACCATTTAAAGTTGAGGCAAGCTTCTGAGTTTCATAAAATCTTTACAGAGTGGAACTTAAAAGATTGCCACATCCCAATGAAATTATCGGTTGGTCTAGTTTAAAAAAGAAATCCAGCACTTCTTTTGCAATCTTGATATTTTGCTCTTAAAGGAACCATATAGAGAATTATCTGAAGTGAAAAGCTTCACTTACAAGGCCAAACATATCAATTGGCAATGTCTTTGATTTCTTGATCTTAATTTTTTTTGAATGCACTGTTCAAAAATTCCTAGCTATTGTTTTTCTCTATAACATCTTCTCTCCTTAGCCATCCTTAGCTCACCTCTGAATACTTAATGATTAGTAAGTTTAGAAAGTGTAAAACACCCTTTGTTTTAAAAGCTATTGGCAGTTGACAGTTTCCATAGAAACAAATCTTTGAATCTGCTACTTTGGAAGGGCACATTTAACAAACAAAACACACTAGATATCTTTGCAGCTGGAGGGATGGGGGAGATGTGAGGAAGGGAATTTTGTCTTTGGGGTATTCATTTACCTTTGTGCAACAAACATTTAGACATTGGTCCTGCTATATGAAAATCATCTGTGCTATCTAGGTAAAGCTCATATATCATATTTTTTTGTCAAAATCTACTACAGAGAATGCAAGCATGGAAAAATCAAGGAATTGCCAATGAAGGAAGCTGCAAGAGTCCAAGTATGGCTTCTTTTGAAGAGAAACATTGACTGTTTCCATTTAATGGTTATGTAGACAGACATATATTTAACAGTACTAAACAGTTGACTAGCCTCTAATCTCAAAATAGTGATATCATGTTTGCCATCAATAGTTTGTGGCTTGATATGAAGCTGCTCTAAGGATTAACTGTAAAAACAGCATACATGTTCTCAGTCAAAGATTGGAGAAATACTTTAATAACCTTATTTCCTCTTACAATTCTTGTTTAACTTCTAGACCCAAAATATCTAGATGTGCATCTGTGCCTGTGATTTGCAAGTTACATCAAGGATGAACCTAGTTTATGCTTAAGACTCACTACAGATGAAACATTGTCTTAATATTTTTATGCTGCAGAGGAAGGGCAACAGGACCAATTCTCTACAAGAAACAGATTGGGCAGGAAATAGTAACAGATTTTAAATTTGTAAGTTTCTGTCTTGACTTGAAAAAAACCAGTTGGTCACTTTGAGAATGTATCTGGAACTATTTCTGCTGATTACCTTTTTTGTTGAATAGATTAAGTCTAATCCTATTTCATTCCCCACCATTTCTGAAAGTTCTTCCTTGAAAATCTTCAGAGGGTTTTTGTATATGTATGTCAGTTAATCTTTTTGCTATTTTAGGAATTTGATCCTCAGAGTATTTCTCAGCACTTTGAATTATCCATTTTTAAAGTTCCTTCTCTTTCCAGGACTGTTGCCAATCTACTTTGGGTGAGGCTGTTATCCTTCTTCATATTCCAGTAAACAAAATATCCAAGAAAAGATAAGGATCCCAAGTTGCTTCCCTGGACTTTTCTTTTGATTCTCACAGTTATGGCAGAAAAATCCTAAATATAATATTCTGTCTTTTATTGGCCTAAGAAAAAAATATTTTCAGTAGATGTATCAGCTAAGCATTTTTCTTTCTGACAATTCTTTTTCTTTCACCCACCAGAAAGCCCCCTATGAAAATGTTGAGACCAACCCTCAATCCCCACAGAAAATATGTATTTGTGAGGGGTCCTTGGTGCTCTATGAACGTGCTTGTTTTCTTCCACACGTTTCATTTCCCTAACTAGGTAAGTTAGCACTGATGATGTTACCTAGTTAGAGTAATGACACATCTGCAAGAAAACAAGCAAGTTCAGAGAAAACTAAGGAATTCTCGTGTCAACCCTGAGCTACAAACACTCTTATTGATGTATTTGTGAGAATTGAAACCATCTTTGACATCTTTTTAGCCATCAGCCCTTGATAGTTCATGTTATTTAGGGGAATCCTCAGCTTACAATCTTTTGCAGAACCATGTTTATTTAGCGTGTCTGTTTTGTGAATAGAACATTTTCACAATTCTTGCACAATGCTACAGCTTTTCAATCTTTAGTACTGCATCTCATTCCTGATACTTAAATGGGGGTAGTGGGGAGAGAGATTCATTTTCTTTAAAAAAAAAACAACCTGAAATGGAACGCCTTCAATATAATATAAACATTTTCTCTTCCTTCTCAAACATCCAATTGCTGAAATCGTTGCCCTCTTGTGATTATGGAAACTATAAGACAATATATTTGTAAAACTCCAACTTGAGAAGGCGGTTTTAAGATAGCTGTCTTCCTTATACAATCTGTTAACCATTATGGTGAGTAACATAAGAAAGGAGGCATCTAGTTCAATCACTGTGGGGAAAATTTAGCTTGGAAATGCCAAACATCCATTGGATAGTTCTAAGCAAAAGATGGACGTTCTGGAAATGGTTATTTTTGCTATGGATCGTTCTTTTATTATTTTGTATATATTAATATTTTCAGATTGGTGATAGCATTAGTTCTACCAAGCATTTAAAAACATTATTTAATCTGCCATGTTCTTACTGAAAGATAATACAGTAGAGAATGCCAATTAACTCATGGGATCCTGGAACTGGGAGGAACCAAAAGACCAGTTGCTTGAAGGAGCTGATGCTCAATGCGAGAGCATGTGATTTTTGTGACGGTAATTCCAAATCCAAGCCATGCTAGATAAAGTTAGGACAGTTGGCGAAAATATTGGCCCAAGAACTTCCAATGCTTTAGTGTAGTATAAGACAGATTCCTAGAATATCATACCTTATGGAAGGACAGTTGGCTAGTCACTTGACTCACTTAAGTCAAATGCAACTTTTCCAGTTTGAAGGCCTTCAGAGATATTGAACTTCAACTTTCAGCATTTCCAGCTGAGGGAATTTCCAGGCTCCATATCTAAAGGGCACCGGGAGGGGGAAATGCAGAGATCTGATATGCAAAGGCGATTCAATAGATATTGGAGACTAACCTAGAGCATGAGGCTGTAGCTCTGATTATCTGATGTGGCCTTTCTTCTGCCACCTATTTTATAAATATATCCTCATACCTCTTGATATTTGTACCATTTCCAAGGACCTATCAAGGTACAATTTTTTAGCTTCTAGTCTTAAGATTATAGACCAACAGGAGTTTACAGATCCCAACTGTGTGATCAATAAGAGAACATGAGTTCCCAATTTTCTGTTATTTTAAGCACAACAGGGAGGGAAAAGTATTACACCATCAGCTGTGGTCTCCCAAGCTTTTACAAAATAATGGGGGAACGGGTGGGATGGGGAGAGAATCTATTGTAAAACTTCATGGGTTTAATTGTTGGTTTTTTCCCTCATGCCTGCCTTCTTGCTGCTGCCTGGTGCCTTACTTGGGATGGCATTCCAAAACATTTCTAACCTCATTGTTGTAAAACTGCAAGGAATAGCCTTGCCTTTAAAATAACTTATATGCTGCATTGTTATTCCCAATTTATTGTGCCTTGTTCCAAATAGTGAGTAAGGTCTAATTCAAGAAGCCTTTGCCAATGTTGACTTGTTAAAAAAGAAAGTCCCATCCCAAGGAAACAGTTTGAAATGTACCTATGGCTTCTGTTCCTTAATCAATGAGAACACTTACATAATAGGATATATTGTTATAGAAATGCATAAATTTTGATGCTATTAACAGATACAATGAATTTTCCTAGATACGTTCATCCTTCCTTATGAGAGCCATCAGACAATTTTTGCATAATACTGTGAAAGTGTGGTTTAAGTTTCATGACCACTACTTCTGAACCTTATTGGCTCGAAGCAATTTTTGAATTGAGTAGATATATAGCTTAATGAGCCTGTCACATAATAAATATGGAAAATCTGAATTCTGTTAATAGTATAATTTGTGGAACTTCCCATTGGTTGAGAGAAAACCAACTCTTTCCTGTAGGGCCTTTGGGAAAACATGGGCCAAGTATAGCTTTTCATGTATTTCCAAAGGCACGACAAAGGGAAAACTGTTTTTAAACTAAAGCAGCAGCAAGAGATGTCCTGTTCCCTTCCTGCAACCTTGCTCTCTCATGCTGGAATCTGACAGTTTTTAAATGTTCTTCCTGAACAGAAGAGATCTTTATCTTTGTGCTAATTTGTCTTACTACTACTCAGCTGTAGTTCTTTTATACAGAAAACATCAAATTTTAAAGCACTATAACTATATTCTTTGTTGCCTTGCTGATTAATACTGTAATCTTGAACTTTTTATCATCTCTTTTATTTTGCAGCTTGATTTCTGGTGTCTGTGTGAAGTGCATGTATGTATGTATTTCAGACAATGATTATATGGGCCATTTGTAATAATAAAGCCTTTTGACCAACTCTCCCCCACTTTAAAATTAAAACCACTCCTCTTGAGTAGTTAAAACAATGTGCTTAACTTCAAAGTAAAAAATGTGTGGGGTGGGGTGAGAGGAGAAATAGGATGTTTTCTATTGCGATAAATGTTGTCCATAAAATAAAATACAACATTTATTGCAAGAAATCTTTATTGATACATGTTCTTGCAGAGTTCAAGATAGTTAAAGATTTTAGCATAAAACTTCAAAATGATGCTGCCTAAATTGCCATGGGTGTAGGGCTGATAGAGCAGTTTAATTGGGGGGGAAAGTGCCATATTTCCTGCTCAGTAAGCAACAAGTAGCCTGAGCATTATTGAAGGCCTAAAGAGCATATGTTGAAAAGCCTATTTGTTAGTGCTGAAGTGGGTCCTCAGTGGTATGAACTAACAGCAGCCCTTTTGCACAATAGCTCCCACAACTTGATCTGGCAATTGATACCAGCTCACCTTATTTAGGGACCTTCTCAAATAAAGAAATGAAAGAGGCAAAGCTCCCTCAGGGAAATGATTTGCAATGTGCCAAAGTTAACATCGGAGCTGTCTTTAGAGAGATTTTAAAATGTTTCTTGAATGAATGAAATCTCTCTCTAATTTTTATAATGTTATCAATTATAGATAGCATAGTATGTGGTAGTGGTGGTGGATGGAAACTCACTCAGAGATGTCTATGGAGATTCTCAGTCATCCAGGTCATCCCAAAGGTGCTTTTTTTCCCAAAACACAACTGGACTGGCTTGGTTTTTTTCTTTGAAAATGTTTCAGTTCTCATCCTAGAAACCAAAAAAATCAGTTACCTTTTGAGGGAAAGCACCTTTGGGTCACAGAGAGTAAAATAAGAAGCTTTACATTCCTTTTGTAGACCCATTCTTATCTTTGATTATCAGGATGACTGAGTTCAACTGTCCTTTAAGCATTTCAGAATTCTTAGTTCAGAAGTAAACAAATTCTTTAAAATTTGTTTCCCCCTTTTTAAGTCTCTGAAATAAAAACATTTAAAATATTTTCTCTCCATTATCATCAATTAGCTTTTCCTTTTGTTTTCAAAGTGACATTTGGCATTTTGTTAGGCTTGGCTCACCAAATCCCAAAAAGAGTATTTAATTACCACTGGGAGAGATGTTAGTACTGAAGGCTAAAGCCAAGGTAATTGTGGGTCTTTCAGAGGCAGGAAAAGCTCTCCTTTTGTCAAGGCAGGCCTGTTTTATTTGCATGATTGTTTTAGTGTGATGTAGGCTTGAATGACGAGCAGTGGATATCCTGGTCCTGCAGAGCCAGCTGTGGAATCACCACTGTTGCCAAATAGATTCCCCCATGATAGGGAGATACTGATAATGAAAGGCTGTTGGCAGTGGGGGCAGGCTGCTCAGTCCCTTAACACCTGGTGACAGCACCTGCCCAACCCCTCTGCTTTGGTTGGTCCACAAACAGCTTTTGTGTCTTTATGGTTCAAGGTGCTTTTTCAAGTCTTTATGGTGTTTGAAAAGAAGTTCTCTTCTGCTTGCGCCTGTGTGTGTGTGTGCCTGCGTGTACGTGTGTATCAACAAAGCAAATGTGCCGATGCTGTTTACAGATTCAGACATGAAATTTCTAGTCTGCCTACTGTTACCATATGCCTTATGTGTTTATTGGGTGTTCCATTAAAAGCATAACAAAAATGAAAAAAAAAAATATCCTGTGATTTTCCTGTTCTTTCAATAGTTTGTGTGTTTGACTTTCCCAGCACATGGGAGAGTAATTTCATTATTAGGGTTTTCTGAGAGCTTCCCAGAGACCTAGCATGAAGAAGGAAATTAATATAGCTCCCTGGAATAGTTTAAAGTTATCTGATCACCCTGGTTTAAACTAAAGGCAAATTAAAATGCTATATAAGTGCTATATAAGAACAACTATATGTAAAGAAAGGCCTGTAAGAACTGAAGAACCTGACTTCTAAATCCGTCCCTAGTGATCATGCTGTTGGTAGCTGCTAGACATTTAGTTTAGCAATATCTGAGTGGCGGAGGTGGAGGAAGGCTCCTTTAGACTTTGACAAATATTATGAGGAATGTAATGATCTAAATAACTAAAACATCACATGATGTTAGCAAGGCAACTTTAACCATATGTTATAATCCTCTCATGTGATTCTTTTAAACTCATGTGACATCTATATGTACTTGGCTGCAGTACTTCCCCGGAACAGCAGTCACCTCAAAAAAAGTGTTTCTGAAAAAATACTTCCTGATCTATCAATTATTTGCAGAGAGATAGATAGATAGATGTATTTTAAAAGAGAGGCGTGCAAGTACCTATAGATGCTGTTTAGACGGTAGAAAGCAAGGCAAATACTAGACCTACAGAGAGAAATATAGCTATGAAAGTTGGGAAATTAAAAATCCTGTCCCCATCTGTAGAAAGCAGTAATTGTTAAAATTAAGGCTTGAGTAGATAGACCAGTTTAAAGAAAAAATCAATGTTGGATGAGTTATACTTTTAATTGCCAAAACCATTACTGCAAAACAAAAAAAGAAGGTGGCACTTACTTCATTCTGATGCAACTTTATTAGTTGGCCAAGAAATGCTCGGTGTTATATCGAAGTCTTGCTGGATATCAATAAAGGATTAAAGGTCAAGATATTTTATACCCAGAGATAGCAATGGTGCAATTTTCCATTTGTTTCTAGATAAGGGCATAGGATTGAAAATGCGGCACTGATATCCATGAAGGGCAGCATTTTTAGAAACTGAAGAAATGACAATATCTGACTTCATTCTTCACATAAAATGTTGTGTAAGGAGTACGGTCCTAGGGTATCTCCCCCACCCCTCTTTTAAGTGCTGAATAAAAAATATTTGTCTCCAGATACAGTGAAATTATGTAAGCAAAAATCCTCACATTTAGAAGATTTCAGATTTCAGAAATCTAAAATACATTTACAGAATAAGATATGCATATTAAATCCACCTATTGTAAATTAGAAATTAAAAAGCCCTTTCACATGAGTAGTCTCAAACGTTTAGACCCCTTGGCATTATACAAATCAAGTCTGTTGCCTAGTGACTATTAAAACTGTTCATTGTCTTCTCTAACATATAAGATTTTGGCAGGTTTTTCTTATCTCAAATATTGCAAATTATAACTCCTAGTGGCCTGTCACCATTTTGGCAAGCCATTGCTGAGAGCTGGTTCATCAACTGAAGAACCAGTTTCCCCAGTTTAAGTCTAAAGTATAATATATATTCAGCATTTTTACTCAATGCATTTCATTATTTCTATTCAATAACAAAATTCTTGGAGCAAATTCAAAGTCAAGGTGATTACAACATAAAGTCGTGAAAGCTAAAAAAAATATTCTCAATGACAGCTTAATTCTCACACAACCCTTTTTGTGTGTCTCCCCCCCCCCCCAACATTTTCAAAGAACTGAGATGTATATATATTTGGCAATGGGAAAATATGATAGTTTCTGTCAAATCATTTGTGAAAATTAACACTACTGTGAAATATTTTGTCCTTCCTTCGATGAAACACATAACATCTATTTTTCCAGAATCTACTGATGGCTAGCAGATAGGATTTCAATAATTTCTGCTTTGTTTTCTGCATAAAATATTAATTTTAAAATATAAAATTAGTGGACCAATGTAATGCAATGGATATAGTATACTTGGATTTCAGTAAAGCACTTGACAAACTAGACCACAACCTCTTTAGTAAGGTAGAAAAATGTGGGATAAACAGTATCACTGGATGGATTTGTAACTGTCTGACAAACCATACTTAATGTGTAGTCCTTAATGGAATTACATCCACATGGAAGGAAGGAGGCAGTTGGCAGGAATAGGCAAACCCCAGATGATAAGCTCAAGATCCATGTGGATCTTGATAGACCTGAATACTGGGCTGTATTTAACAAAATGAAATTCAGTGTAGAGAAAAGTAAGGTGTTACATTTAAGAAAGAAAAACAAAAAGTACAGCTGCATATTGGATGAAATATGGCTCAATACCAGCAACTGTGAGAGAGAGAGTCCTAGTGGACAATCATTTAAATATGAGCCAGCAGTATGTGGTAGCAACCAAAAAACCAATGCAATCCTAGATGCATTAACACAGGCATAGAATCAAAATCACGTGAAGTATTAGTACCACTTTACAAAGTCTTAGTAAGACCACATCTGGAATACTGCATCCAGTTTTCTTCACTATATAAGAAAGATGTTGAGATTTTGGAAACAGTGCAGAGAAGAGAAACAAAGATAATTATAGATTTGAGACTAAAACATGATGAACTATTACAAGAATTGGGTATGGCTAATCCAGTAAAAAGAAGGACCAGAGAAAACATGACAGCAGTGTTCCAATATTTATGGGGCTACCACAAAGAAAAGAGGGTCAATCTATTTTTTCCAAAGCAGCCAAAGGGAAGACAAGGGAAAAAAGATGGAAACTGATCAAAGAGAGATCCATCCTAGAACTAAGGAAAACATTCTGACAGTGTGAACAATCAACTAGTTGCATTCATAAGTGGTGGGTGCCCAATCACTGGAGGCTTTTAAAAAGAGAATGGGCAGCTAATTGTTTGAAATGATTGCCTAGAGGACTAGAACATTGGTCACCAACTGGTGGTTCATGAATCACTGGTGATCTGTGAAAAAAGTGTGGTGGTCTGCAGGAAAAAATTGCATTTTTTAAATATTGCACTAAATCAGGGGTCTTGGGCCAGATACATGCAATGAATGTTTGTGTTGCTGTAGAGTGTCTCCCTGTTTGGGGTCTTTGTGTGGGTCAGAGGGTGGCAGAAATTCTGACTTGGGGTTTGCTTTGGCCTCCTCGTGTGGTGCTTTGGGCAAAGGCTGGAGGGAAGTGCTGCTGGTGGTGCAGTGCCGGAGGGCTTTGTTCCAGTGGGACTGCATCATGGCTTGGAACTGGTTGACCATCTCAGCCCACTGATCTTCCAGGTCAGTACTTGACCTTGCACTCTTTCCTCTGCTTGGAAAGCCTATGCTCATAGTCCTCAGTGAAGTGCTTCTGCTGAGCCTCCTTCTCGGTCAGATCCTATTTGAACTGAGCCAGGTATTTTGCTAACTTTTTCTGGTGGTGGCTGCTTATCTCCCACATCTGCTTCCTGTTGGGGCCTTAAGGAGCCTGGGTGGGCAGCCAAGTAGTGGCTGGCAGGGGAGGGGTGAGTAGAGGCCAACGAGATGCCCCTCAATGTGAGTGACATTGAGTTGGCCACATCCACCCAGTCACATTGAGTTGGCCACACCCACCTAGGAATAGGGGATTTAGTCATCGAACCCCTGTCATGGTCAGATCACTCCCTTCTGCGACTTGACTTTCCAACCGTTACACCCCACCGTGGGGAGGCAGAACCAGAGATACTAAGATGGTTTTGCCCCAGGTGCCTGATGGATCCAGAGAGATTCCTAAGGGAGCTTGGGCCAATTCCTGTGACCCTGACCCATGACTCGACTGTGGACCTGGGGGCCGCATAGAATAGTGCAGCCACGGGAGCCTTGGACCGGGTCGTGCCTTTGTGGACTCTCACACAGCACCGATCCACCCTGGCTCCTTGGTTCTCTGAAGAGCTACGGGTGATGAAACGCTGCAAGAGACATCTAGAGAGCACTTGGAGGTCTACTCGCTCCGAGTCCGACCGAACACGAGTAAGGTCCTATTTAAGGACCTACTTAGTGGCGATAAGAGTAGCGAAACGGAACCATCTCACCACTCTTATCGCATCCGCAGATAACTGCCCTGCCGCCCTGTTTAGAGTGACCCGCTCCATCCTTCACCAGAGGCCGCGGGAAGCTCCTTTGCAGGATAGAGCAGAGGAATTTGGAGAGTATCTGCAGGATAAAATCGCTCGGATCTGGGATGAGTTGGCCTCCAATGAGACAGGTCTGGGTGGACCGTCTGAGGCAGGTCTTGAGACTATATTATGGGAAGAGTTTGACTTTGTTGCTCCTGATGACATGGACAGGTTGCTGAGGCGGCTGAATGCTGCCACATGTTTATTGGACCCGTGTCCCTCCTGACTGGTACTGGCCTCCTGGGAGGTTACACAAGGCTGGCTTCAGGCAATAGTGAACACTTCCTTGAGTGAGGGGTTTCTGCTGGCCGCCTTGAAAGAGGCGGTCGTGAGACACCTCCTCAAGAGGCCTTCCCTGGACCCAGCATTGTTATTAAATTATCGTCCGGTATCCAACCTTCACTTTTTGGCGAAGGTTGTTGAGAGTGTGGTAACACAACAGTTCCCTTGACACCTGGAGGAAACTGTTTATCTGGACCCATGCCAGTCCGACTTCCAGTCCGGGCGCAGCACGGAGACGGCATTGGTTGCGCTGGTGGATGATCTCTGGAGGGCCTGGGATAGAGGTTGTTCCTCTATCCTGGTCCTGTTAGATCTCTCAGCGGCTTTCGATACTATCGACCATGGTATCCTATGGAGGGCAGAGGTTGACGTCGAGGCCCCTCACATGTGATGTGCCTCAGGGGTCGGTCCTCTCGCCCCTCCTGTTCAACACTTATATGAAGCCGCTGGGCGAGATCATCCGCGGTTGTGGGGTGGAGTATCATCTGTATGCTGATGATACTCAGCTATACATATCCACCCCCAACCATCCCAGTGATGCTATGGAAGTGATGACCCGGTGTTTGGAAGCCGTGCGGGTCTGGATGGGGAGTAACAAACTTCGGCTCCACCTGTCCAGGACCGAATGGCTGTGGTTTCCAGTGCCCCGGCACAGCCAGCTGACTCCAACGCTGGCCATTGGGGGTGAGTCACTAGCCCCTGTGGAGAGGGCTTGCAACTTAGGAGTTCTCCTGGACTCACGGCTCTCCTTGGACGACCATGTGATGGTCGTGACCAGGGGGGCTTTTTACCAGGTTCGCCTGGTACGCCATTTGCGCCCTTTCCTTGACCGAGATGCACTACGCACAGTCACTCAAGCACTTGTTACGTCCCACCTAGACTATTGTAATGCTCTCTACATGGGGCTCCCCTTGAGGTGCACCTGGAGGCTCCAGTTGGTCCAGAATGCGGCCACGTGGGGGATTTTGGGGGCCTCACGAAGCTCCCACGTAACACCTCTCCTGCGCGAGCTGCACTGGCTGCCGGTGGCTTTCCGGGTGCGCTTCAAGGTGCTGGTCACCATCTTTAAAATGCTCCATGGCACAGGGCCCAGTTATTTGCGGGACCGTCTCCTACCGCATACCTCCCTTCGACCGGTCCACTCCCACAGGGAGGGCCTCCTCAGGGTGTCATCTGCCGGTCAATGCCGGCGGGCGGCGCCCAGGGGGAGGGCCTTCTCTGTGGCAGGCCCGGCCCTCTGGAATGACCTACCCCCCGAACTTCGCACCATCACGGACATTCGCCTTTTTCGCCGTTTACTGAAAATACACTTCTTTCACCTAGCTGGCCTAGCTTAGATTTTAGATTTTAGCTTAGACTTTAGCCTAGATTTTAGACTAGAAATAATTTAACTGTATTTGGTAGGGGATTTTAAAAGTTTTTAGTTATGTTTTAGCACAGGCTAGTTAATTTAATTTCATTTTAACACTGTATTGTATTTATTGTATTGTTTTATATTTGCCTATGAGCTGCCCTGAGTCCCTTCGGGGAGATAGGGTGGGATATAAATCCAAATAAACTGAAACTGAAACACATGCCCACCTAGCCACTCCCACCCAGCTGATCATTAGGCAGATCATGTTAGTGGTCCGCAGGATTTAAAATTATGAATGTAGTGGTTCCTGAGGTCTGAAAGGTTGGGGACCCTTGGATTAGAAGACCTCCAAGGTCCCTTCCAATTATTCTAATTCTATTATAGTTGCTTCTTTTGAAAAGTCATTGAGGTTACAGTAGGCCCTGTTCAACAAGCTTTGTTGGGTTATATAAGAAGCTTAAGTGGGCTGGGGTGGAGATGTAGATGATTGGGTTTGGTATTTCATATTTCATATATGGTATGTTATGGAAACAGCTCAACTTAATCTGTCCTGGGGTTAGAAGTAGCTGCCTTTAACTGGAAATAGTTCAGGCAGAATTGGAACAAAATCAATTTCTCCTTGTCAGCTGTATTGGATGAAAAATGGTTCTACTGAGATAAGAAATCATATAAAATCTCCCTTTTATTTTTCAGCTCCTTAGGAGGGAAAAGAAGCATAATTATGAAATCTATAAAGACATCCAAGATTAAAAGAGATATAAAACTAGGAAAGTTTTTTGAAGAAGATCTGAATTCATAAGAAGGTTTCAACCTCAAACTGCTTTGCTAAAGGAATATAATCAAATTATGTCTAGCAGAGATGTCAATATGAAAACTTTAAAAAGTGGTTTAGCATTCCTATCATTACCAATGAGAAAACTGTGGGAATTAAAGGATTCTCTATAGAAATATGATAAGCAACAGAAGAAGAATCAGTAAAAACAATTTCAGCAAAACTAGAGAATGAAATAGTAGCTAATGGACTGAAAGAAGTCAATCTACATATCAGTACAAGGAATGAAAGTTTAATAAAATGTGCAAACTATTGCATTTTATTCTTAATTTAATTTGCTAGGAAAATAATATCATTTAATGCTGATTAGAGCCCAGGAAAACGTTCAAGTTGGCTTTAGAAAAGACATGAGCAATAGATTTTATTCAGTGATGCAAATTGAATAATTGAAAAAGCCACAAAATATCAAACGTAAGTCAATATGGGCATCACTGGATTATATAAAAACATTTGATTGTGTCAACCATTCCACGCTGAGAAAATCTTGAGGAAAATGGGAATTTTATTGTCCACAAACAAAATCAATACATGAGGCAGGAAACCCAGTTTGGATGGAACATAGTGAAACAGACTGGGGGCCAGCAAAGGAGTAAGACAAACCTACACATTCTCCACTTATTCATTAAAACAACATTAGCATTGCATCCTCCCATGCTATGTAGTGGGTTCTCAACCCCCACTCTATGAACTGGTACTGGTCTGTGGCATGCCAGCAACTGGGCCACACAAACAAGTGAAGGCCGCCCTGCAGGATGTAGGCAGTAGACAAAAGCATGTCCCCTCCAGCCTGTGGAAAAACCTCTGGTGCCAAAAGGTTGGGGGCTGCTTCTATGTAGTATATCAAGCAACAAGGAGTCTCTAGCATTTTCGGTCTTGGGCAAGGATTTTGGTATCTTTTCATGTGATATTTAGAGTCTGTAAGTGCTCCGTGAATCTTCTTCACTGTGTATTTCAAGGGTGCTCTGTTGGTCATTTGGAATTGAGGGGAGAGCAAGATGGAGTTGCCATCTTGGAGATTTGATTGTTCTCCATGAGAAGAATATGATCTGCAAGTTGGAGTCTTTTGTATGCGACAATGTTATGTTGTTTGCAGAAGAAACTCTTTTGGGGGACATGATCGAAATCAGGGATTGGATTTCTGCTAATTCAGTCCGGTATGCCCGTACTGGATGGTCAAATTTACTGTGCCTTTCAGTACCGGTTGGTCTGGTAGCACCAAACCGAAATGCTCGTGCCCAACCCCGCTCGCTCCCCACGCCCACCCGGTGGCCACTCGATCTCTCTCTTTGCCTTACCATGCTTGCAAAGCATGGCATTAGGATCAGAAGCCCCCTCAAACCCAGCAGGGCGCCTAAGAAAAGGAGAGGAGAACTGAGCAGAGGAAAGGGGAAACCCTAGTGAGGGCTGCCTGCCGCCAACTCTATGCAGAGTGTTCTGCAAAGGGTGCCATAAGGCAGGTTGATCAGGGTGGCGTGCTACTGCAAAAAGCCATGCTACTACTGCTGGAACTGTGTTGGCCTGCTGGGTTCATGCCTCAGGGACTTCTGCCACTTGTGCTGCGCTTTGCAGCTGCCATAGCCCTACACGTATCTCTTTGGGGTGAAGAAGAGGCAGAAGTCCTCGAACTAGGGTTCCCCCTTCCTCCAACCAGCTCTCCACCTCCTCCTTTGCTTAGGCTCCCTGCTGGGTTTGGGGCTTCTGCCCCTTATGCCGTGCATTGCAGCCCTGTGCAGACCTCTTCAGGATGCTGGGCAACCTGGTTCTGGGGATTCCACCCCCCAAAAAAGACCGGCCGTGCTGCCGAGGACGGGCACCAGACGGGATGCTGGCAGCGCTGGGAGCCGGGCTGTGCATGGAGGAGCCAGCAGCCAGGGCACCCTGAAGCAGCGCCAGCCAGCATGTCCTGCAGGAACCACCCCAAGGGCAAGGGCGGCAGCGCCACGCCCGCCCTGCCCATCGCCCAGCAACGTGCCTCCGCCGCTTCGTCAGGCAGGCCAGGCAGGGGCACGGGTGCAGGTGCGGCCTAGGAGGGGGCAGCCAACGGGAGCGCTGCCCAGCCGGCACTCCCTCAGCAGCAGCGGTGAGTTCCACGACGTCACCTCCAAGGTAAGCGGCGGCCGCGGGCGCCACTTGGCCAGGACAGCGGGGCTAGCCTGCTTGGTGGGTGGGTGGGCGGAGGGTTGCCCTGGCCCAACTGGCAGCTGGTGTGAACTCCCCTTGTGTTCCTTCTTCTGCAGGGTGCGCTGCCTCGTCTTTGACAGTTGCCTCATTTCCAATTTTGGGGTGGGGAAAGATCCTCTAGATGGATCCCCCCAATAGGAAATGAAGTAGCTGTGAAAGATGTGTGGGGTCCGGAGCCCACCCGCCCATGTGTGGAGTCTGGAGCCCATCCTAACCCTAACCCTCTCTCTCTCTCTCTCTCTGCCTCTCTCTTTCTGTCTATCTGTCTGTCTGTCTCTCTCTCTCACACACACAGATACACAAACTGTGGTTACCTTGTGTTCCAATCACAGATTAAAAGTACCTGGCAGTAGCATTTTTCTCTTTGAGGACAGGTCCTCTTCAGAAGGACAAGGCCCCACTGGTTGCCTTCCCATTCCTCATCTTCAGGCTGCGGCTCCACACTGTTGAAAACATAGGCGTGTGTGCACGTCCCATAAATTACAGTCTCAGAGACTTTCCCTCCGGAAAAACACTGCTGCCAGGTACTTTTAACCTGTGATTTGGACACAAAGTGATCTCAGTATGTGTGTGTGTGTGTGTGTGTGTGTGTGTGAGAGAGAGAGAGAGAGAGAGACAGACAGGCACAGAGAGAGAGGGATGGAGGGAATCAGAGAGAGAGAGACAGACACAGAGAGACAGAGAGAGAGATGGGAGGGAGAGACAGACACACACACACACAGAGAGTGAGTGAGTGAGTGAGTGACACACACACACACACACAGAGTGACCGAGAGAGAGAGAAAGGGTGGGGAGAGACACACAAAGAGAGAGAGAGTCAGAGACACAGAGAGAGTGAGTGAGAGACAGGCGGACACATGCACAGAGAGTGACAGGTGAGGGAGGAGAGAGACAGATATACAGAGACAGACATATACAGAGAATGACAGAGGGAGGGAAGGAGGGAGGGAGAGACAGAGCCACACAGAGACAGACAGACAGACACAGAGAGATAGAAAAAGAAAGAAAAGAAGAAAGAAAGAAAAAATGTGAAAAATGGAAGGAGGAAGGAAGGAAAAAGGAAGGAAAGAAAGAAAGAAAGAAAGAAAGAAAGAGAGCTTAGGACAACAATTGAGCCCAAAATTTTGGTTGCTAAGCAAGAGCATCATTAAGTTTTTCACTACATTTTCCATGTTGGCCACACCCACCTGGTCACATGACTTCTGAGCCACTCCCACAAAACAGGCCACACCTACAGAATAGGTTCTAAAAAATTTTTAAACTCTCCATTGGTCGAAATAGTGAATCTTTAAGATTTAATGAGTGCATCTTTGTTAGTCTTTTGTTAAAGTTGCTGACATGTTCCAAGTCAAACACTGGAGAAAAAAACATTAACAACTTGTGTTATATTGATGACACAATTCTGATAGACAAAAATGCAAATGATTTGCAACTCCTAGTAAAGTCAAGAGGCGCAGTGAACAAAATGGGACTAAACATAAATATAAAGATTAAATTAACTGCCAAAGTTACAGCAAACAAGCCATACAATTAACAATGAAGATACTGAACTGATGGATGGCTTCTGCTTTTTAAGATCAACTATCAACAGTATAGGAACTAGCAATCCAAAAACATCCTGCAGAGTTGGTACAGTCTGGAAATTTTCTAGGGTCTTGGAATAGATAGTCTGATTCTGAGAAGTATGTATACAAAGATCAGAATCATGCAGGCAAATGTTTCCCCTGCACAGGAGCTTCATGGAAGCAAAAAATAGACTTTGAAAGAGCAGAACAGATTAAAGTGTATTTACATTTTTGAAAATTTATGAGAATATCATGGATAGCCAAGAAAACAAACGAATAGTTCATAAAGCAAATCAAACAGTATTCACTAGGCACAAGTTATCATTTCAAATGATCATATTTTGGAATTTATTTATTTATCAAATACATATAGAAACTGCCCATCTCCCTCACAGAGAGAGATGATATGAAGACCTAGCTTTCTGATAAAGTCTATGATGCTGGGACAAGGTGGGGAAAAAAGACAGAGAAGAAGAGGATGAGCAACAGATAGAAGGCTTCAAATATAGCAGTAATGGGTGCACCATTGGAAAATTTGAAGGACAATTTTGAAGATAATCCGTTCTGAAGAAATATAAGTCTCAGCACCAACTTAATGTTATAGCATCATCATCATCCTCTAACCATCATAAGTAGCCATAAATATTCATTGCTAATCCTAATGACTATGTGTCTCATGATATAACACAAGTTTTCTCTCGTGGTTATGTTATGGTTGCAATGTAGCATGCTAGTATACAAAGAGGTAAGCTTTGTCAATGTTCCTGAACATTTCTGTCCAAGAGTGTTCATGTGGAGAAACGTGCATCATCATATCCAAAGGTGGGTTCTGGCAGCCACTACTGCTGGTTTGCTCATGGGTGCGCGCTGCATGTGCATGCACAGTATTATAAAAATGCTTCTGGGCATGTGCAGAAGCCAAAAACAAGATGGCAGCGCCCACACCGTTGCTGGGAGAACCGGTTCGGGAGCATGGCAAGTCTGGGTCACTGTAGGTTCCAGCGACCCAGGCCGCCAAACCGCTACTAATTCGGCTGAACCAGTCCAAACTGGTAGGAACCTACCACCGATCATATCACAATGCAAAGGCCACTCTTTATAGACCTGTGTGCAATATTATAATGCAAATATAAAAGGGAGTCATATCAATATGCCACAATCTTTATTTCTCATGTTGGTGTCATCTTGGTTAACTAATGATGATTCTGCACATAATTGTTTTTAATTTCTCTTCAATTTCCTATGCAATTATAAGTCCAAAAGATTAAACTTAGATAAAGGTGTTTATAGTGACTGTGAATCTCATTGAGTGAAAGAATATGAGAGCCCAGGAACAATCTTAATTCAGAAGCTGAAGTTCCACACAAACAAACTCAAGATGAAGGAATCAGGGTTGAGGAGAATCTTGTACCAATCCAGAGGTCAGTTAGTAATTTCAAAAAGTTAGATCCGAAGGTGGAAAGATGTTCAACTAAGAGAACTTTGATCCCTTTTTAAAGAGTCCTGACCCAAGCATACCTTTTTCTTTCAAGCAACCTCATTTAACTTCTCTGTTCTACTCACTTGATCTTTCTGTGTATGCAAAGGGTGAGGATCTTTCCTGAAACAGCTGACTCAGCCTACTCTTATGGTTCCTGTGACAGGTGGCTTATTACCTGACTGCTCCAGATCTGCAAGCTCATCCTTCAACAGGCCCCATGATTGCTAAGCCTCCTATGCAGATACCTGAAAGTCTGTTGAGCCTTGTATTGCAATAATCAAACTTAGCCTGACCTGCTCCTCTAATCCAAAGTTTAGGTTATAACAGGTATCTGTACAACAAGTAAGGCAACTACTACATACAACTAACAATTGTAAGGATCTGGAAAGAGGCAAATATGAATTGCACTTGAAAAGGGAAATAGATTAGGGGAATTAGATTGATTTACATTTGCCAAGATATAGATCAGAGGAAGTCAACCTGGTCCCTACCATCCACTAGTGGGGGTTCCAGCTTTCATGATGGGTGGTAGGGGTTTGGCCAATACTGAAGCACTTTCCTTTTTTTAATGTAATTGACTTCCCTACTTTATAAATCACCATTACTGTGGAACTGGTGGTCGGTTAGAAAATTTTGCTACTAACAGAGATACAAAAGTGGGTGGTAGGTATAAAAAGGTTGACTACCCCTGAAAGAGATAAATCTGAGAAGTTACGAAGCCAAGCTTCCCATTTAAGAATCTTTGTAAAGGATGCTTGATTGTTGCAAATAATTTTCATATTATTGCAAAAAAAATTTTTTATTTTTGTTGCAATTTCAGTCTTCAAAAATACAATGTAACTGACCCAGAAATTAGTTGGCTCAGCTGATGAAACCAGGCAAGACAGGAGCACACAGTTCTGGACTGATACTGGAGCAGTACAGTGTGGAAGTGGCTATGCACATTACACAACAATATTTCCAGGCAACAAAACACATCTTATCAAACAAAAAAATTTCCAGTCAACATATACCAGTGAACAGCAACTATCCTACCATACTTCACAATTTAGCACAGGGGTGGGTTTCTGCCAGTGTTACTGCCAGTTTGATGCATGTATGATTTGAACACTATTTACAGGCTGCCGCATGTGCATAGTTGCTTTTAAATAGATCTGTGCATACACGGAATATTAAAAATATTTTTTAAAAACCATGCTGTGGTGACCAGGTAACCGGTTCAGGTATGTGGCAAGCTTGCCGTCCCTACCGGTTCGGTGACCGAGTCACATTTGCCACTACTGGTTCGCCCAAACCAGTGCAAACTGGTAGCAACCCACCTCTGGTTTAGCAGCAACATAAAACTAACTGGTTGTTGTTGTTGTTTCTACAGGCCATCAGGTTAGATAGCTGGAGGGCAAAGTATCATTTTCATTTTAACCCCATTTCTTATTCTTCCTTTGTATGATTACTTCTGGGTCCACCTGGGTGCAAAGGCATCCTGGAGAAATCAAAGGAAGAAAGCATGACAGCTGAAGCTCAGTCTCTTCACATCAAACTAAGAGGGAGAGTTTTAAGAATGAGTAGAGACCAGGGCATTATTAGTAGACCCGGATATACCTGAAGCAGCAGGTAAAAGTCAAGAGGGAAAGCCTCAAAGAGCCTTCTTGATATTGATGTCCTAAGTGAGGATTACAAACCTTTGGGAAGAAGAAAGGTGATAATATACAAGCAGTCCTTGACTTACGACCGTTTGTTTAATGACGGCTTAGAGTTTCAATGACCTCAGCAAAAGTGACTTATGGTCCATCATTGAAGTTACAAGCATTGCACTACATCCATAGTCATGTGATTGTAATTTGGGTCCTTGGCAACTGACTTGCACTTACAATGGTTGCAGGATTTGTGGGATCATAATTTCTGACCTTCCAAATTGCTTCCAACAAGCAAGGTCAATTGGGAAAGCTGGATTCTCTTAATGACTGTGATTCATTTAATAGCCATGTAATTTATTAAATGATTATAAAAAATATTATAAAATTGGGTCCAGTCATGTGAAAAGTTGCTTAACATCTGCATCATCTACCTATCAAAATTCTGATCCCAGTTGTAGTTGGAAATCAAGAACTACCTAGATTACTAAATTAAGAAGCATCCACTAAAAGAGTTAATGGACAAGTCATATACAGATAAGACTGGGTGGAAATATTAAAACGTGCTTATTTAACTCCAAGGTAGCCATATTCAGGCCTCTCATTGGCCAATTCAGAATATCTGACGATTTTGAAGATATACATATATGGATGCACAGGGAAGGTCTTAGCTACTTGTACAGTTGAAGGTTTTTTGCTGTCCTTCTGGATAGTAAGCAAAGGGGAATTAGAGAGTCTCCATTCAATGTGAGAGTGGGCATCGTGAGCTCCCAGATATCTCTTGCTGATGTTCTTTAAAGTGCCCCCCAATCGCTGAGAAAGCTAGAGATTGCCAAGTGAACGGACACTCCTGTTCCTATCTAATCAGGTGCTACTCTTAAATTAAAAGTGTGATCTCATCATTGCTGAAGTCCACTACATTTATCCAGTGCTGGTGCAGAATCCTATTCAATTCTCATTGCAGAATTTCATAAATGCAGGAGGTTTCATGACCTATCAAGGTAAATGTCAGAGTCTGTCAGCAGTGGCTCTCCATAGAGTTTCTGTCTGGTAATGGGTTTCCAGAAGTTCTCTTCTCTTTTTCCAGTTCTGTCTTCCCTAGCCTTGTCTGCAGATCTTCTGATTACCACAGAAATGCTTTCCACTTTCTTGCTCCCGGGACACTTCAGTAACTCAGAACTGAAGGCTTGTACTTCTAGACAAGGAAATTCTTTGACTGAACAGGTCTTGGAGTTAAATGTTAAAGTAAGTTCCTATATTACTTGTAGAGATGGCATAGGGCGTTCTTTCCACTGGTGAATGATCCACATTCACTCTTCATATAGACATACACAAAGATCTAAGCTCACAGTCCACTGAACACAGTTTTACTGTCTATAAGTTCAGTGAAGTAAATCCAGTTACTAACAGCAAAGGTAAGGATAGAAGTTTTGTAAAGCTAGTTCCATTTCTTCCAGGTTTATAGAATGTGACTTACAATACATAAATACATAAACCAAGTTTTCATTGACAGCCTACAACTCAGGCTAAGACTCCCGATATAAGGAATATATTCAAAGTCCTTTAAAATTTTGAATGGGATTTCTAGAAAACACCTGCTAGATAAATAAATAAAAAGAAAGGGGGGATGACGACACCAGAGATAGAACACATGGCCGTAATTAGAATTCAAGGCATTCCATTGGTACTAAAATAAATGCTTCTCTCTCT
Source organism: Rhabdophis nuchalis (assembly GCA_039707465.1). Classification (NCBI taxonomy): domain Eukaryota; kingdom Metazoa; phylum Chordata; class Lepidosauria; order Squamata; family Natricidae; genus Rhabdophis; species Rhabdophis nuchalis. The sequence goes on from CM077647.1 coordinate 113,306,653, forward strand.
TCTAGACAAATAACTGGAAGGGCTTTAATATCAAGTAGTATTTCCCAGAAAATAAACAAGAGCTATAACAGATAACAATAAAACCACATCAACCTATGATCCTGGAAATTGTGTCCAAGGAGAGTTCCCTGCATAAAGAGAGGGCACCTTTTTTATGCATCAGTACTACAGGGAATACACTAGAACACAAAGGTCTTACCTCTGAAATTTTGACACATTCACTGGCCTGCAAGATCCCTAGTTTTTTTGACAAGGTAAATATACTGTAGTGAATATGGCGCTTAATTGTGACCAGGGAAATTGAAGTTCACCTTCAGCTATGGAAGTGATTTGGATAAGTCACTTTGTTTCCATAGTCTACAAGGCAAGTGTTATTGGGAACAATAGAATCCATATAATTTAAATTTCCCTAGAATATATAGCTCATGTTCAGAATGCATTTCCACCATTTTTTCCATACAGTTTCAGGGCTTTGTCCATTAAACTGAATGCAGAATCTTCAGGATAAAACATTTTTCAGCTTGCAGGATATACAAATATACAATATTTTTAGAGATACTGTAGTATTTTGGCTTCTTAAAATATTATATATTTTCTGCTTTAGAATAATTTCTGAATATCTTTACCAGATTGCTCAGTAGCTTTGGAAATGACCTCTGGTATGCGATGTACTCCCAATTACTCTCTCTTCAGTAATTAAGACAGTATTCTTTTGAAGTGAAGTTTTGTTGCCACTTGGTGGCTATAGCTGCTTACAACAATTCCAATGATGATCCTAATAGGCAGAACAAGTTCCACATATTCATAAAAATAAATTCAGTATTATTTTGGTAAAAAAATTGGATGGTTCATAATTTCAAATTTAAAAATTTCAGTTCCCCATCACAACTCAGGATTGAGACATCTCCTAGACCCGTAATGGCGAACCTATGGCACGGGTGCCACAGGTGGCATACAGAACCATTTGTTAGGGCACGCGAGGCGTTGCCCTGTCAGCTCCAATGCGCTTGTGTGCGCTGGCCAGCTGATTTAGGTCTTCTTTTGAGGCCGTCTTTCACCCTCTGGAGGCTTTAGGGAAGCTCCTGAAGCCTCTGGAGGTGGGGAGGGGAGGCTGTTTTCATCCTCCCCAGGCTTCTATTTTTTTAAAATAATAATTTATTATTATTATTATTTTTTGACATGAACACAAATAATACAAACTTCACAACAAAAAGAGCCAATATCAATAAGCCATTTTTCCTTACAAACTATATCAATTTTTAAGAATGTATCATTTTATCACAGGTTTCTATAATGTTCTTCAAAGTTTATCACTTATTTTTCATATCAATTATTACAATTCTCATATCTCAACCCTAATCTTACTAGTTGTTTTAACATCCTTTTATATAAGGCATAATTGTATAATGGCATTCTATTTATAAAGCCAATCAAAAGAGAGGGAAAAAAAGAACAATAATAACAAGTAGATAGATTTAGGTAAATTTAAAAAGGAAAAGGCCACTCTGAATAATGTCCTGTAAAGCAGGGGTCCCCAACCTTTTTTGCACCAGGGACTGGTTTCATTTTAAAGAAAATTCTGCGGACTGGCTGGTGTAGAGGAGGAGCAGGGAGGAGGGGGAACAGGCAGTGCATGCGTACTCGGGGCGGGGGGGGGGAAGTCAGCTCACTCGAGCCTCTAGGGCGCGAACGGCCACCCCTTGCGTTCTCCCGCATCCGGCGCGCGCTCTGCCCAGGGGGCTGCCCTCTCCTCCCTCCTCCTCCTCCTCTCCAGCCCTGTGGCCTGGTTCCTATCAAGCCACGGAATGGCACCGGTCCACGGACTGGGGGTTGGGGACCCCTGCTGTAAAGGACATTCTAGTCGGGTATCCATAAATTCTGTGCCCCTCTGAAATAGTTATTATTCATACAATAGCAAAGTTGGAAGGGACCTTGTAGGTCTTCTAGTCCAACCCCCTGCGTGGGCAGGAGCCTTTTACCATTTCAGACAAATGGCTATCTAACATCTTTTTAAAGACTTCCAGGGTTGGGGCATTCACAACTTCTGGAGGCAAGCTGTTCCAGAGGTTAATTGTTCTAACTGTCAGGAAATTTCTCCTTAGTTCTAAGTTGCTTCTCTCCTTGATTAGTTTCCACCCATTGCTTCTTGTCCTGCCCCCAGGTGCCTTGGAGAATAGTTTGGCTCCCTCTTCTTTGTGGCACCCTCTGAGATATCGGAACACTGCTATCATGTCTCCCCTGGTCCTTCTCTTCATCAAACTAGACATACCCAGCTCCTGCAACCGTTCTTCATATGTTTTAGTCTCCAGTTTCCATAAGTAATCTCATTTTATTAATTTTAAATCTAACAATTTATCTTGTAGTTTAATATCAATATCCACAGTTCTTACCAAGTATTTTAACATCAATCTATTTCTTTAATAATATCTTTAAATTTTGGCTAACTATTAATATCCCTCATTTAATTAATTAATTTATTTATTTATTCAAATTTATACCCCGCCCTTCTCCTTGTTAGGACCTAGGGCGGCGCACAGGCATTATTAAAACCACAGTAAAAAGCAATATACATCATTAAAACTTTATTAAATTGTTAAACCCATGCTAAAACCCATTTAAAACCCTGCCAAATTGCAATTTGTGTGTAAAAAGTTAGAAACGGGGGGCTGTGCTAGGCTGGTTTGTTGGAATAAATGTGTCTTAAGACGTTGGCGGAAGAGGCGGAAGTCCAAGGTAGTGCGAAGGTCGGGGGTAGGTCATTCCAGAGGGCCGGGCCTACCACAGAGAAAGCCCTTCCCCTGGGTGTCGCCAACCGGCATTGCCCAGCCGACGGCACCCAGAGAAGACCCTCTCTGTAAGAGCGGATCGGACGAAGGGATGTATGGGGCAGGAGGCGGTCTTGTATATAGCTAGGCCCCGAGCCATGGAGCGATTTAAAGATGGTCGTCAACACCTTGAAGCGCACTCGAAAGGCCACAGGCAGCCAGTGCAGCTCGCACAGGAGAGGTGTTACATGAGTTTTTCCTTGAGGCACCCATAATCACCCACGTGGCCGCATTCTGCACTAACTGTAGCCTTCGAGTGCACCTCAAGGGGAGCCCCATGTAGAGAGCATTACAGTAATCCAGCCAAGATGTAACAAGCGCTTGAGTGACTGTGCGAAGGGCCCCCCGGTCCAGTAAGGGGCATAGGCGTATCAGGCGTACCTGATAAAATGCCCCCCTGGCCACGGCCGCCACATGGTCCTCCATGGACAGCCGGGAATCCAGGAGGATGCCCAAGTTGCGCGCCCTCTCCACGGGGACCAGTTGTTCGCCCCCAATGGCCAGTGTTGGACTTATCTGGCTGAACCGGGGTGCCGGAAACCACAGCCACTCAGTCTTGGACGGGTTGAGTTTGAGTTTGTTACTACCCATCCAGACCCGTACGGCCTCCAAACACCGGGACAGCACCTTGACGGCATTGTTAGGGTGATTTGGGGTGGATATGTACAGCTGGGTGTCATCACCGTACAGATGGTATTCCACCCCAAAACCACGGATAATCTTGCCCAGCGGCTTCATGTAGGTGTTGAACAGAAGTGGCGAGAGGACCGACCCCTGAGGAACCCCACATATGAGGGGCCTCGGGGACGACCTCTGCCCTCCTGCCAACACCTATTGCGACCGACGAGAGAGGTAGGTACCTCTCAACCCCAACCCCCCCAATCGGTGCAATAAGATACCATGGTCGATGGTATCAAAAGCCGCTGAGAGGTCTAATAGGACAAGGATAGAGGAGCAACCTCTATCCCATGCCCTCCAGAGATCATCAACCAATGCGACCAATGCCGTCTCGGTGCTGTGACCGAGCCGGAAGCCGGACTGGCGCGGGTCTAGATAATCAACTTCCTCCAGGTGTCGAGGAAACTGTTGGGCCACCACACTCTCAACAACCTTCACTAAAAAGTGAAGGTTGGAGATGGGATGATAGTTTTCTAATAATGCTGGGTCCAGGGATGGCTTCTTGAGGAGGGGCCTCACCACCACCTCTTTCAAGATGGTAGGCAAGGACCCCTCACTCAGAGATGAATTCACAATACCCTGGAGCCAGCCTTGCGTCACCTCCCAGGATGCCAGTACAAGCCAAGAGGGGCACGGGTCCAATAAACATGTGGTGGCTCTAAGGTTCCTCCGCAACCTGTCCATATCCTCGGTAGTGAGAAAGTCAAACTCCTCCCAAGGTGTTATCTCAAGACCAGCACCGGACACATCAACTGGATCACTTTCAGTGGAGGGCAGCTCGTTCCAAATCTGAGTGATTTTATCCTGCAGAAACACTCCAAATTCCTCTGCTCGACCCTGCAAAGGGGCTTCCCGTGGCCTCAGGTGGAGGAGGGAGCGGGTCACCCGAAACAGGGTGGCAGGGTGGTGGCACAATACTCACGTTTGGCCACTCTTAGCGCCACTAAGTAAGTCCTAATATGGTCTCTCACTAGTGTTCGGTCAGCTTCGGATCGAGAAGATCTCCACCTACTCTCTAGGCATCTCTTGCGGCGTTTCATCTCCCGAAGCTCCTCGGTAAACCAAGGGGCCTGGGTGACTCGACGCCGCATGAGAGGCCGCAAGGGCGCGACTCTGTCCAAGGCCCCCGTGGCCGCACTATACCATGTGGCCACTAGATCCTCAGTCGAGTCGCAGGGCAGGGACACAGGTATTGGCCCAAGCTCCCTCTGGAACCTTTCTGGGTCCATCAGGCACCTGGGGCGGAACCAACTCGATATCTCCGGTTCCGCCTCCCCGCGGTGGGGTGTGACGGTTGGAAAGTCCATCCGAAAGAGAGAGTGATCTTTCCATGACAAGGGTAAGATGACTAAATCCCCTGTTCCAAGATCACTTCTCCACTGTCCAGAGACAAAAATCAGATCCAGCGTGTGTCCTCCCTTGTGAGTGGGACCCTGAACTACTTGGGTCAGGTCTATGGCTGTCATGGAAGCCATGAACTCCTGGGCTACCTCAGATGTTTCGCCCGCCGATGGCAGGTTAAAGTCCCCCATGACTACTAGTCTGGGGGTCTCCACTGCCATCGCGGCGATCACCTCGAGTAGCTCGGGCAGGGCTGCTGTTACATAGCGGGGAGCCAGGTATACAATCAGCAAGCCCAACTGCCTCCCTAGGCCCCAGTTCATGAAGAGGGACTCACAGCCGGTCGTCTGAGGCACAGTGGTCTCCTTTGGCTCCAGACTTTCCTTAACCATAACCGCCACTCCCCCACCCCTGCCTAGGGCCCTAGGCTGATGAAATGCACGGTAGCCTGGTGGGCACGTTTCCATGAGGGGTAAACCCCCCTCGGGGCCCAACCAGGTCTTCGTGATTCCCACCAGGTCCGGGTCCCCCTCTGACACAAGGTCATTTATGAGGGGGGCTTTGTTCACCACGGATCTGGCGTTGCAGAACATCAGCCTAGGGCCCCGGCTCTGTAGTCCCTGACCGCCTAGCCCACGAGTGGAGCACAGGGGGTTGGGGCAAGCGGTAATCCCATCATATCCCTATAGATTCCATAATAATGTAATATATAACAATCTAGAATTTTATAGGTGTTTGTTAATTAATTGATCATTTACCAAGAGTATTCTATAACCATCTAAATAGCATAACTTCCCATCTATAGATAAGCAAATATATACCATTAACTAAAACATTTATTATAATTAATCTTATTGTAGGCATCTATAATTATTATTAACAATCAATTAACTGATAATCCTTTGATGATAATTTGAACACAGCCTGATTAGTTATTACTCATCAAGGGATAATCATTTCTCTTTTCAGCCATTGTCTTTCCAACAGTGGATTAAATTTGCCTCTTTTATAGTTTGTGTTCTCCATCTCTTTCCCCCCCCCCTTCCCAGGTCCTTTGTCAACTTCCATTGGCACATTGTGATCCAATATAGCTATCCAATCATAACGCTGACCAACTCCTTTTCTTGTATATTATTTATTTTTAAATGTCAAGTTTAAAAAAGCCTCTGAAGCCTGGAGAGGGCAAAAAGAGCTTGCCAAAAGCAGGTGGTCACGCATATAACATTATGGGTGTGGCATGCCCACGCACGACCCCTCTGCGCTCATCCCACTTTTGATACACGAGCCAAAAAATGTTAGCCATCACTGTCCTAGACTGTTAACTGCAGTGAAGTTCAATTCAGTTGAATGTGGTGTTATTTCCAAAAAATACATTTTCTGACTGACTGACAAATTCTTTGACTTTCAATACTTGCTGAGGTATTGAATATGGGGGGGAAACAAGGATAAAGGGGAGTCAACAGAAAGTCCTAAGCCCATCACTGCAATAGAGGAAAACCTCTCTCTCTGATTGCTTCTTTCTGCTTTCCCCCATCATTCCAAGTGATACTCATTAAGTCCTCAGAAGGTTTTTCAAAACCCTCAGCTCAAAATCTCCTACATTTTAAAATTTAAAATCTTGATTTAAAAATCAAGCAATTTTGTACAGTTTATTACATTTAATTCTAGGCACCCTGTCCCCTCAAATAGTTAATGTCCAAATCAGTACAATTTCTTCTGTTTCCAGCACCAAATATTCACTATATCAATGTCATCCTCTGATCTCTATTTTTCCCAAAATCTTGCAACAATTTGAACTGAATTTTCCAAAACTGTCAGCAATCCATCAGTAAGAAGTTTCCATTTTGAAAATGTACAATAAATTCTAAATAATAATTGTTTCCCTCATTTCAAAGGTATGCAAAACATAATAAGCCAAATGTCATAGTATTGAGGTGTGGTATATTTGCATCAGAAGTTGTATGTAATCAGCCAACATCTCTTTGGTAGTCCCCAGGGACTTTCACTTTGAGGAGGACAATTATTTATTTATTTATTTATTTTACATTTTGGAATGGTTGAGGAAATTTATGGAATAATCTGGGGATTTGATTGCATAAACTCCTTAAAATTCCTAGGAACTCACCTTGTCTTGCCAAAACACACTACAACCCTGCTTCCTTCTGAAGTGTATCTTTTGGTGTGTGCTGCACAGTGCTGGTACAGGCCTCTAGCTGTCAGAAATAAGACATGCCAAAGAGAAGATTACTGGTTACTCCAATCCCTGGTGATGGAGCTGGTCACTAACATTTATCAATAAAAGAACCTTCATTGTTTTTCTTCCACTATAAATTATTCCATCCCTGATATATATGCCAGCATGGTACCATACCATGCTTGACGGTTTCTCCACTATCATTGGAGGCTTGTGTAGCAATTGGATTGTCAATCTGTCAGCTGCCTGTTCTGGGTTAAGTCCCTGGAATATCCACATAGACATAATTCTACTTATCCCCACAGAGCCTGATTGTTGCAAAAAGTAGGCAACAATTTCTTCCCATTGTACGATCCCAACATTTTCTTCCCATTGTACGATCCCTCAGACGACAGGGTGTGAGTCCCTCCTTGTGAAGTGGGGCCTAGGGAGGCAGTTGGGTGTGTTAGTTGTATACCTGGCTCCTCGCTATGCAACAACAGCCCTGCCCCAGCTCCTAGAGGTGATAGCCGAAGCGGCGGTTGAGACCCCCAGACCTTTGGTCATGGGGGACTTTAACCTGCCGTCAGCAGGCAAAACCTCTGGTGTAGCTCGGGAGTTCATGGCTTCCATGACAGCCATGAACCTGACCCAAGTAGTTTTAGGCCCTACTCACTAGGGTGGACACACCCTGGACTTGATCTTCGTCTCAGGACAGTGGAGTAGTGATCTGGGAATAGGGGATTTAGTAATCACACCCCTGTCATGGACAGATCACGCTCTCCTTCGGCTCGACTTTCCGATCGCTGCATCTCACCGCAGGGAGGCGGAACCGGACATTCCCATATGGTTCCGCCCCAGGCTCCTGATGGACCTGTTAAGGTTCCAAAGGGAGCTTGGGCCAATTCCTGTGGACTTGCCCTGTGACTCGACTGAGGACCTAGTGGCCACATGGTTAAGTGCGGCCACGGGGGCCTTGGACCGAATCGCGCCCTTGCGGCCTCTCTTGCGGCGACGAACCACCCGGGCTCCTTGGTTCACCGAGGAGCTTAGGGAGATGAAGCGCCACAAAAGACGCCTAGAGAGCAGATGGATATCCTCTCGCACCGAAGCCGACCGAACACTAGTGAGAACCTATATTAGGACTTACTTGGTGGCGATAAGAGTGGCCAAACGTGAGTATTGTGCCACTCTTATTGCATCCGCAGATAACCGCCCTGCCACCCTGTTTGGGGTGACCCTCTCCCTCCTTCAACAGAGGCCGCGGGAAGCCCCTTTACAGGGTCGAGCAGAGGAATTTGGGATTTATCTGCAGGAGAAAATCACTCGGATTCGGAGCGAGCTACCCTCCATCGACAGTGGTCCAGTTGAGCGGTCTGATGCTGCTCTTGAGACACCATCTTGGGAGGAGTTTGATTTTGTTACTACCGAGGATATGGACAAGTTGTCAAAGAGACTTAGAGCTACCATATGTTTATTGGACCCGTGTCCCTCCTGGCTTGTACTGGCATCCTGGGAGATGACACAAGGCTGGCTCCAGGGCATTGTCAACGCATCTCTGAGTGAGGGGTCCTTGCCTGCCATCTTGAAAGAGGCGGTAGTAAGGCCCCTCCTCAAGGAGCCGTCCCTGGATCCAGCATTATTAGAGAACTATTGTCCCGTCTCCAACCTTCACTTTTTAGTGAAGGTTATAGAGAGTGTGGTGGCCCAACAGTTTCCACGACACTTGGAGGAAGTTGATTATCTAGACCCGCACCAGTCCGGCTTCCGACCCGGTCACAGCACCGAGGCGGCATTGGTCGCATTGGTTGATGATCTCTGGAGGGCGCGGAATAGAGGATATTCCTCTATCCTAGTCCTATTAGACCTCTCAGCGGCTTTTGATACCATCAACCATGGTATCCTATTGCGCCAACTGGGGGGGATTGGGGCTGGGAGGCACTGTTCTGCAGTGGTTCTCGTCCTACCTCTCTGGATGGTCGCAATATGTGTTGGCAGGGGGGCAGAGGTCAGCCTCGAGGCCCCTCATATGTGGGGTTCCTCAGGGGTCGGTCCTCTCGCCCCTACTGTTCAACACATATATGAAGCCGCTGGGCGAGATCATTCGTGGTTTTGGGGTGGGATATCATCTGTACGCTGATGATACTCAGCTGTACATATCCACCCCAGACCACCCCAACGATGCCATCGAGGTCATGTCCTGGTGTTTGGAAGCCGTACGGATCTGGATGAGTAGTAACAAACTCAAGCTCAACCCGTCCAAGACTGAGTGGCTGTGGCTTCCGGCACCCCGGTTCAGCCAGATTATTCCAACTCTGGCCATTGGGGGCGAAACACCGGCCCCCGTGGAGAGGGCACGCAATTTGGGTGACCTCCTGGACTCCCGGCTGTCCATGGAGGACCATGTGGCGGCTGTGGCCAGGGGGGCATTTCATCAGGTACGCCTGATGCGCCAATTGCGCCCCTTACTGGACCAGGATGCCTTACGCATAGTCACTCAAGCACTCGTCACCTCTCGACCCGACTACTGCAATGCTCTCTACATGGGGCTCCCCTTGAGGTGCACTCGAAAGCTGCAGTTAGTCCAGAACGCAGCCGCACAGGTGATTACGGGAGCGCCTAGACACTCCCACATAACACCAATCCTGCGCGAGCTGCACTGGCTTCCTGTGGTCTTTCGGGTGCGCTTCAAGGTTCTGACGACCATCTTCAAAGCGCTCCATGGCTCGGGGCCTAGTTATACGCGAGACTGCCTCCTGCCCCATACATCCCTAAGACCGATCCGCTCCCACAGAGAGGGCCTTCTCAGAGTGCCGTCGGCTGGACAGTGCTGACTGGCGACACCCAGGGGAAGAGCCTTCTCTGTGGCGGGCCCTGCTCTGTGGAACGACTTACCCCCTGAACTTCACACCATCTCCAACCTCCGCCTCTTCCGCAAGTGTCTAAAGACACATTTGTTCCATCTAGCCGGCCTAGCGTAACCTCCAGTACTGACTTTTAGATAGTTTTTAAATTTGGGGATTTTAATTTGGTTTTAGCGCAGGATTTTTTGAATAAGTTTTTTAAAATTTTATATGATCTTTGTATTTATTTTTAATATTCCTGTGCGCCGCCCTGAGTCCGTTTGGAGAAGGGCGGGGTATAAATTTAATAAATTTAAATTTTAAAATTTAATTTAAATTTAAAATTTAAAATTTAATTTAAAATTTAATTTTTTAAAATTTCCCATTGTATTTAATGTTACATGCAGAAGTAAATATTTTCATAAGCCACATCTAAAGTTGATAATTTTCTGCCTAAAAAGGAGTTTACCTAAATCTGATCTTGCTTAACTTGGAGAGCATCTGTACATGATATTTGTACAAATTGAAAATATATTAACTACATACATTACCACCTTAGTGTAGTAGGCAGTAGGATCTGGGAAAAGCCAAAGCTGGAACATCAATGTATTTATATCTATAAGATATATTTATTTTTAGAGTGCATTGTTCTTTCTGAAGAGGAATGCTTTTATTTTGACAGACCAAGCTGCAAGGGACCCTTCCCTCTCCCTCCAAGCCCACAAATGTTTCCTTTGACAAAACCTTTTCAGCCTTAACACTGCCATTCTCAGGAGCTACAAATAAATGAGCCCCATTAGGTCCCCTTGCCCCCAAACCAGGTCCCCTGCCTGGTTTGTCTTGCTGGGTCCCACATGAATAATGCAACAAAGGAGGGTCCTACGCAGCTTATAGTGGTGAGGAGCAGTGGTGGGTTTCAATTTTTTTAGAACCTATTCTTTTTTTGTAAGAAAAAGAATTATTTTTAAACAAAGACAAACAAAACATAAAAACATACAACCTCCTACCATCTCATATAGTTTGTCATTTGGTTACAGGATTTTGTGCATCCTTTCCATTATCAACATTTAGAATTATACATCGCATCACGAATTGTCCATTAGGTAAACATAAATACATTATCATTATATATCAATTATTCAACTGTAATTATTATTCCTTCATTTTAAACAAGCTATTCTAGGTATTGGATTCATACATACAACATCATTCCATTACATCATTCTAGTCTATTTAACAATGCTAAACCTTTATAATATTGCATATATCATTCTGTTATTCTTAAGTAGAATTTAGAATTTAGTAGAATTTAATTTGTAGAACCGCTCCCTCTCCCCACAGGGACTCGGAGCGGTGCACAGGGAAAGTAAAAACAATAAATATACAAATATAAATACATAATATAAAAACAGATTAAATCTATTCCTGTGCTAAAACCCGTTAAACTAAAATACCCAGCAGCTATAAATAAGTTTAAAACCCTCTTAACATATAAGAAGTTCTTCAACATTTTTTCATTACCATAATTTTTTATCTAGCCATTGATAAAACAAATCCCATACCTTATAAAATTTTCATCTTCTTGTTCTCTAATTTCAAATGTCAATTTACTCATTTCCGCACATTCCATTATTTTTCTAATAACTTCCTCCTGCGTTGGTATTTTCTCATTTTTCCAATTTATAGCAAATACAATTCTAGCTGCTGTTAAAACATTTACAATAAGGTATTTCAAATCTCTATTATATATTTCTGGTATAATTCCCAATAAAAAAATCTCTGGTTTAAATTCTGTCTTTTTGTGTCATTTTCTCCAACGTCTGGATCTTAGTCCAATATATTTTAGCTTCTGCGCAAGTCCATCACATATGGTAATATGAACCTGGCGTCTGATGACATTTCCAACACTTTTCCAATTTGTTCTTGAACATTCTTGCTATTCTTCTCGAGGGTAGGTGCCACCTGTAAAGCATCTTATAAAATGTTTCTTTATATGCTGTTGACATTGTCATTTTGTCATTTTGAGACCACAATTTCTGCCACTTCTCTAATTCAATCCCATGCCTAAGAGTTTGCCCCCAGGCTATCATAGATCCTTTAACTTGTTCTTCTACTAACTTAACCTCTAGTAAGTGTCCATAAAGTTCTTTCATCAGTATCCATCAAAATTTTATCTAACTCAGTCATTTTATCATTAAAAACTTCCTCTTTATGGCCTTTGTCATATCTAGATTGTATTTGCACATATGAAAACCAGTTCATCTTTATACCTTCCTGTTCCAGATCTTGCATAGATTTAAGTTCACCCTCTGCATTCAATATTTCACCATATCTAACTGTTTGTTCCTTTTTGTATGTTATTGAATATGAAAAGGCTTCCATGGTTGATAGCCAGACTGGAATTTTTAAATAATATTGTCTTTTAATCTTCTTTCAATTTAGTAGCAAAGCCTCCCATAGGTAATGTCTCCTAAAATACCCCTGTGATTTAGTTCCGTTGTACCATAAAAAGGCATGCCATCCCAACAATATAGAATGTTCTTCAACAGTCAATAATCTGGTGTTCCTTAATGTTATCCACTCTTTAACCCACATCAAGCTTGCTGCCTGATAATATAGTTCCCAGTTAGGCAGGCCCAGTCCTCCTCTTATTCTTGCATCTTGTAACAGTTTTAGTTTTATTCTTGCTTTTCCCCCTGCCATATGTACTTCAGCACTATTTTATTTAAGTCACAAAAGTATTCCTTCCCTAATCTAATTGGAATTGTCTGGAACAGATATAAGATTCTAGGTAAAATGTTCATTTTAATTGTAGATATTCTTCCTATCATCGATAGTTGTAGATTTTCCCATTTCGTTAGGTCCATCGCAATCTATTGTTTCAGTTTATAGTAATTCTTCTCTTTAAGTGCACTGCATCTTGCTGTTAAATACTGTATATCCCCAAACATTTAACCTTATTTGTAACTTGCATCTCCAAGGTTTCCGCCAGTTCTTCTTTTCCTCTTACTGATATATTTTTTGCCAAGATCTTTGTTTTGTCTTTATTTATTTTCAATCCTGCTACTTTTCCATATTCGTCTATTTTTTTCTATCAGTTTAGGTGCTGTTTCTAATGGATCCTCTGGAATGAAAACCAAATCATCTGCAAATGCTTGTAACTTGTATTCTTTCTTTTTTATTTTCATTCCTTTTATTTCTTTTTCTTCTCTGATATTTCTATTTAAAACATCTAATGTTAGAACAAAAAATAAAGGTGATAGTGGGCAGCCTTGTGTCGTCCCTTTCTTTATTTCAATGGACTCTGTCAGATCTGCATTTATCATTAACTTTGCTGTTTGTTTGTGGTATATAGTTTGTATGGCTTGAGTAAATTTCTCACCAAAAGCCATCTGTTCCAGTTGTGACAGCATGAAGTGCCAGTTCATATTGTCAAATGCCTTCTGTGCAACCAAGAACATTAAAGCCAATTGTTTTTCAGGATGGGCCTCATAATGTTCCAAAGAATCTAAGATCATTCTCATATTATATTTAGTTTGTCTCTTTGGTAGAAACCCATTTTGATCAGAGTGAATAAAACTATTAAGTATTTTTTGAGTTGTTCTGCCAATATTGAAGCAAACAACTTATAGTCTGAGTTTAACAGGGAAATCGGTCTATAATTCTTAATTTGTAGTAAATCAGCCTCACCTTTAGGTAGAAATGTGATATCTACTTCTGACCATGATTTGGGTATCCTCCTCTCTGACATCACCGCATTCATTACTACTATCAATGGAAGAGACAATGATTCCATACATAGTTTTATAAAATTCCACTGGTAGCCCATGTGGACCTGGGGCCTTCCCATTCTTTTGTTTCTTAGGCACTACATTATGAAGCTGTAAGCTGTTTCAGCAACCTTTATGGCTGCTTCACGGCTGCTGGCAAAATGGGCTTTTTCTGAGACTTTGCGGGTGTCTCTGGAATCAACAGGATGTGCCCCTTCTTGTCACCATCTCTTCAGGACGGTTTAGGTCCAAATTGGACCATCTAGCGACCAGAATACGAGAATTAGTATTATTTAACGTCCACCTAGATCTTTTTCTTTGTCCTTTCCATTTAATTCTATACTCTCAATTCTTTTTTTCATGTTCTTTGTTCTCTTTTCAATAGTGTCGCTCTTTAATTGTAGCTTCTGGATTCCCTGCATAATCATCTCTAATGTAACTCCCTTTTCTTTTTCCTGCTGCAGCATTGTTTGAATTGATTTTTGGCTTCCTGCTGGTGAGGAGGAGGGTGTCGTTGCTGAGCCAGTGGTTGTTAATTTTTTCACTCTTCTTCAAATTCTTCTATGTTATAATTAGCATGGGAATCAATTATAATCCAATTATAATCCAACTTTTGACCAAAGGTGGTCAAAAATAAGAAAATAAAAAAGGGTTAGGCAAAAAAAAAAAAAGCCAAAAAGACAGCAGGAAAGAAAAAGAGTGTTAGCAACTCTGGGTTCAGAACCAGTGTTACAACTCTGGTCCTGTGACCAGTATTTAGAAATAAATGCGGAATAGTGTAATACACCGGACAGTAAAGAGATACGTTGCTTTAACCACACACAAACTAAAACAGTGATAGTAAGAAAATAGTCTTTACTTTGTAGCAACTAAAATACTTCTTCCTACCAGTGATTCTAACTTCTCAAACAATAACAGTCCTTCACCAAACACAGTTATCTTACAGTGTTGCAAAACAAATACTTCTTCTCTCTTCAGCTTCAACTCCTCCAGCGGCAATCAGTAAACACAGGACTCAGTGGTCAAACAAGGGAATGGACTGTGTTCCTGAGCTTCTTTTATGGTAGAGCTGAGAAGCACAGCCAATCAGAATTTAACACAGTTCTTAAAGCTACATAATTCCTTAAGAACATAGGCTCATATATATTGTCAATCCAATATAAGACTGAATATGCTAACAAAGAGGACAAACCTGCTGTAAAAAACCAGCTTGTCCAATAAGATCTAATTTAAAAAAAAGATAAAAGACAAAGAGAGAGAGAGAGAGATATATATCTCTCTCCCAGGATAAAAATATCACAATGTGGGAAGGTGAAAATTATAAAATAAAATAAAAAGGATTTAAATTCTCCTGCAGTCCAATTCAATCAAAACAAAATAGCAGATGTCTCCAAAAGATGAGAAAAAGACAAAAAATAAAAGTTACCAGAGAACAAACACAACTTTCACAACAAAGAGGAGCAGACACTGCCACCAAAAAAAGAGAAAAAGTTTCAAGGCTTTTATAAAATGAAAGTCTTGCCAAGATCACTCCAAGCTTTCTGTTAAAGTTATTATTTATTCTTTCCAAGTAAAGTTTCAAAGTTTCAAACACTGATGGTTTCAAGTTGGGCACCTGTGTAAATAACCGTGCTTATCTCCTATCAATCCTCAGCTTTTCTTTTCAAGTGGTACATCCATATCACAGCGATGTCAAGCTCCTCTTTTAGAACCTATTGTGTAGGTGTGATTATATCCAGTTTTAGTTTTCCTAGTTTGTGGAATATTTTCCTTCTTTTATTTGCCGAGTTAAGAACATTTATATTAATTGAGATCATTTTTTTCTCTTCCATGTTTATTTTTTAAATGTAGGATTTATTGCTTTAGTAGATTTTTGTGGTTCTCTAATATCCACGCTCCCTATAGCACCTTCTTCTATCTCGATCCCGCCTACTGCTCCTTCTTTTATCCTGGTTGCAGCTGTAGTTGAAGGTCTGTCACTGTTTCTTCATTTTCCACCTTCCCTCTCAATTGTTCTGCGAGGAATGCTTCTGCTTTTTCAGTTGAGTCTATTCTGTATCTTTCTCCTTGCTATACAAACATTAAACTCTGGTATCAGCCATCTATAGTTAACATCTTTTTTAAGTAGACTTTTAGTCAGGAATTGATATTCTCTTCCCGACTCTCTCACTTTTCTTGGGATTTGCTTCAAGTCTACAATCTCCTTGCCTTTGTGCTCGAATTTTCTGTCTCTTGCTTTTTGAAGTATTTGCGTCTTGATTGCTTTGTTAGTCAATCCTACAGGGACTTCCTTTCGAAGATCATTTATCTCTGCATATCTTGTATGAACTTGAAGTGCCTCACTATAGCATCCGCCATCTTCTCTTGGGTTACCTCGAGGACATCTTTCAAAATTTCTATCACTCTTTTTAACAAGTTCTCTCCTATTTCTTGTTCTATCTTTTGAAATCTTAGAACAAATTCTGACCTTCTTTGGTGGGGATTTCTATAATTCTTTTTCAAGACCCTTACAGTCGTTCTCTAGCCCTTTACATATTTGTCTATTCTTTATGTTTCTCTTCCTTGTATAGTCAATTATCAAGCCTAGTGGAATAAAAAGTATATTTTTGTAGGATTTCTCTCTCTCCAAATATCTTTTCAACCTGTTTCGTCGATCATTTTCAAGAAGGATTTGGGGGGGGGGGGACTATCTGTTTAACCTTGTTATTTTTGGTGTATTGTAGTCCATATTCTTCTCTACAATTCCGTTTAAAATCTCCCATCATGCCAATATTTGCATAGTCCAAATCAGTTATTTTCCAGTGTAGTTTTCTGTAAAATTCTTCTTCTTTATAATGAGGTTCCTACACTGCTATTCAAAGCGTTTTCTTATTGCTGTCCATAATTTCCACCATCAAAATTCTTCCATCGTCACCTTTATAAATTTGTTCCCCTGGGATTGTATCTTTAATATATAGGAACTTGCCAAAGATGTAAACATTTTCCCCAGTTTTGGTTGGACTAATAACTGTTCATGTTGTTTTTGAATATGCACTTCTTGAAGGCAAATTATATCCAGTTTTAGTTTTCCTAGTTTGTGGAATATTTTCCTTTTTATTTGCTGGGTTAAGAACACTTATATGAATTGAGATCATTTTTTTCTCTTCCATGTTCATTTTTTATATGTAAAATTTTTGCTCTAGTATATTTTGGTTTTCGTGGTTCTCTAATATTCATGCCACCTATAGCACCTTCTTCTATCTCGATCCCGCCTACTGCTCCGTCTTCTTTCCCGGTTGCAGCTGTAAACGCCGGTTGAAGGTCTGTCACTGTTTCTTCATTTTCCACCTTCCCTCTCAAATGTTCTGCGAAGAATGCTTCTGCTTTTTCAGTTGAGTCTATTCTGTATCTTTCTCGTTGCTATACAAACATTAAACCCTCTGGTATCAGCCATCTATAGTTAACATCTTTTTAAAGTAGACTTTTAGTCAGGAATGGATATTCCCTTCCCGACTCTCTCACTTTTCTTGGGATTTGCTTCAAGTCTACAATCTCCTTGCCTTTGTGCTCGAATTTTCTGTCTCTTGCTTTTTGAAGTATTTGCGTCTTGATTGCTTTGTTAGACAATCTTACAGGGACTTCCTTTCGAAGATCATTTCTCTCTGTATGTCTTCTACGAACTTGAAGTGCCTCACTATTGCATCCGCCATCTTCTCTTTGGTTACCTCGAGGACATCTTTCAAAATTTCTATCATTCTTTGTAACAGGTTCTCTCCTTTTTCTTCTTCTATCTTTTGAAATCTTAGAACAAATTCTGACTTTCTTTTGTGGGGATTTCTGTAATTCTTTTTCAAGTTCTCTAGCCCTTTACGTATTTGTCTATTCTTTATGTTTCTCTTCCTTGTATAGTCAATTATCAAGCCTCCTGGTATACACCTTCATTGTATCCCAGAGATTCTGCACTGATATATCCTCTTTTCTATTTTCTTTGTAGAAGAAGACCAATTCATTTTCCATTTTCTGTACGAAATCTTTCTCTTTTGATATATTATTATTTTACGTCCACCTAGATCTTTTTCTTTGTCCTTTCCTTTTAATTGTCATTGGGTTGTGGTATGCCCAAGTACTTGTTTCAATCTCAATTTCCTGTATATTATAGAGTAAGTCGATCGTTTCCCATATCATATTGATTCTAGTACAAGATAAATGTCTATTTGAATAAAAAGTATATTTTTTGTAGGATTTCTCTCTCTCCAAACATCTTTTCAACCTGTTTGTCGATCATTTTCAAGAAGGATTTGGGGGGGGGGGACTATCTGTTTAACCTTGTTATTTTTGGTGTATTGTAGTCCATATTCTTGTCTACAATTCCGTTTAAAATCTCCCATCATGCCAATATTTGCATAGTCCAAATCAATTATTTTCAAGTGTAGTTTTCTGTAAAATTCTTCTTCTTTATAATGAGGTTCTTACACTGCTATTCAAAGCGTTTTCTTATTGCTGTCCATAATTTCCACCATCAAAATTCTTCCATCGTCATCTTTATAAATTTATTCCCCTGGGATTGTATCTTTAATATATAGGATCTCTCCTATTTCTTACAACTTGCCAAAGATGTAAACATTTCCCCCAGTTTTGGTTGGACTAATAACTGTTCATGTTGTTTTTGAATATGCATTTCTTGAAGGCAAATTATATCCAGTTTTAGTTTTCCTAGTTTGTGGAATATTTTCCTTTTTATTTGCTGGGTTAAGAACACTTATATGAATTGAGATCATTTTTTTCTCTTCCATGTTCATTTTTTATATGTAGGATTTATTGCTCTAGTATATTTTGGTTTTCGTGGTTCTCTAATATCCACGCTCCCTATAGCACCTTCTTCTATCTCGATCCCGCCTACTGCTCCTTCTTTTATCCTGGTTGCAGCTGTAGTTGAAGGTCTGTCACTGTTTCTTCATTTTCCACCTTCCCTCTCAATTGTTCTGCGAGGAATGCTTCTGCTTTTTCAGTTGAGTCTATTCTGTATCTTTCTCCTTGCTATACAAACATTAAACTCTCTGGTATCAGCCATCTATAGTTAACATCTTTTTTAAGTAGACTGTTAGTCAGGAATTGATATTCGCTTCCCGACTCTCTCACTTTTCTTTGGATTTGCTTCAAGTCTACAATCTCCTTGCCTTTGTGCTCGAATTTTCTGTCTTTTTCTTTTTGAAGTATTTGCGTCTAGATTGCTTTGTTAGTCAATCTTACAGGGACTTCCCTTCGAAGATCATTTCTCTCTGCATATCTTGTACGAACTTGAAGTGCCTCACTATAGCATCCGCCATCTTCTCTTTGGTTACCTCGAGGACATCTTTCAAAATTTCTAACATTCTTTGTAACAGGTTCTCTCCTTTTTCTTCTTCTATCTTAGAAGAAATCTTAGAACAAATTCTGACTTTCTTTTGTGGGGATTTCTGTAATTCTTTTTCAAGTTCTCTAGCCCTTTACGTATTTGTCTATTCTTTATGTTTCTCTTCCTTGTATAGTCAATTATCAAGCCTCCTGGTATACACCTTCATTGTATCCCAGAGATTCTGCACTGATATATCCTCTTTTCTATTTTCTTTGTAGAAGAAGACCAATTCCCTTTCCATTTTCTGTACGAAATCTTTCTCTTTTGATATATTATTATTTTACGTCCACCTAGATCTTTTTCTTTGTCCTTTCCTTTTAATTGTCATTGGGTTGTGGTATGCCCAAGTACTTGTTTCAATCTCAATTTCCTGTATATTATAGAGTAAGTCGATCGTTACCCATATCATATTGATTCTAGTACAAGATAAATGTCTATTTGAATAAAAAGTATATTTTTTGTAGGATTTCTCTCTCTCCAAACATCTTTTCAACCTGTTTCGTCGATCATTTTCAAGAAGGATTTGGGGGGGGGGGGAACCTATCTGTTTAACCTTGTTATTTTTGGTGTATTGTAGTCCATATTCTTGTCTACAATTCCGTTTAAAATCTCCCATCATGCCAATATTTGCATAGTCCAAATCAATTATTTTCAAGTGTAGTTTTCTGTAAAATTCTTCTTCTTTATAATGAGGTTCTTACACTGCTATTCAAAGCTATATTATTGCTGTCCATAATTTCCACCATCAAAATTCTTCCATCGTCATCTTTATAAATTTATTCCCCTGGGATTGTATCTTTAATATATAGGATCACTCCTATTTCTTACAACTTGCCAAAGATGTAAACATTTCCCCCAGTTTTGGTTGGACTAATAACTGTTCATGTTGTTTTTGAATATGCATTTCTTGAAGGCAAATTATATCCAGTTTTAGTTTTCCTAGTTTGTGGAATATTTTCCTTTTTATTTGCTGGGTTAAGAACACTTATATGAATTGAGATCATTTTTTTCTCTTCCATGTTCACTTTTTATATGTAGGATTTATTGCTCTAGTATATTTTGGTTTTCGTGGTTCTCTAATATCCACGCTCCCTATAGCACCTTCTTCTATCTCGATCCCGCCTACTGCTCCTTCTTTTATCCTGGTTGCAGCTGTAGTTGAAGGTCTGTCACTGTTTCTTCATTTTCCACCTTCCCTCTCAATTGTTCTGCGAGGAATGCTTCTGCTTTTTCAGTTGAGTCTATTCTGTATCTTTCTCCTTGCTATACAAACATTAAACTCTGGTATCAGCCATCTATAGTTAACATCTTTTTTAAGTAGACTGTTAGTCAGGAATTGATATTCGCTTCCCGACTCTCTCACTTTTCTTTGGATTTGCTTCAAGTCTACAATCTCCTTGCCTTTGTGCTCGAATTTTCTGTCTTTTTCTTTTTGAAGTATTTGCGTCTAGATTGCTTTGTTAGTCAATCTTACAGGGACTTCCCTTCGAAGATCATTTCTCTCTGCATATCTTGTACGAACTTGAAGTGCCTCACTATAGCATCCGCCATCTTCTCTTTGGTTACCTCGAGGACATCTTTCAAAATTTCTATCATTCTTTGTAACAGGTTCTCTCCTTTTTCTTCTTCTATCTTAGAAGAAATCTTAGAACAAATTCTGACTTTCTTTTGTGGGGATTTCTGTAATTCTTTTTCAAGTTCTCTAGCCCTTTACGTATTTGTCTATTCTTTATGTTTCTCTTCCTTGTATAGTCAATTATCAAGCCTCCTGGTATACACCTTCATTGTATCCCAGAGATTCTGCACTGATATATCCTCTTTTCTATTTTCTTTGTAGAAGAAGACCAATTCCCTTTCCATTTTCTGTACGAAATCTTTCTCTTTTGATATATTATTATTTTACGTCCACCTAGATCTTTTTCTTTGTCCTTTCCTTTTAATTGTCATTGGGTTGTGGTATGCCCAAGTACTTGTTTCAATCTCAATTTCCTGTATATTATAGAGTAAGTCGATCGTTACCCATATCATATTGATTCTAGTACAAGATAAATGTCTATTTGAATAAAAAGTATATTTTTTGTAGGATTTCTCTCTCTCCAAACATCTTTTCAACCTGTTTCGTCGATCATTTTCAAGAAGGATTTGGGGGGGGGGGGGGACTATCTGTTTAACCTTGTTATTTTTGGTGTATTGTAGTCCATATTCTTGTCTACAATTCCGTTTAAAATCTCCCATCATGCCAATATTTGCATAGTCCAAATCAATTATTTTCAAGTGTAGTTTTCTGTAAAATTCTTCTTCTTTATAATGAGGTTCTTACACTGCTATTCAAAGCGTTTTCTCATTGCTGTCCATAATTTCCACCATCAAAATTCTTCCATCGTCATCTTTATAAATTTATTCCCCTGGGATTGTATCTTTAATATATAGGATCACTCCTATTTCTTACAACTTGCCAAAGATGTAAACATTTCCCCCAGTTTTGGTTGGACTAATAACTGTTTATGTTGTTTTTGAATATGCACTTCTTGAAGGCAAATTATATCCAGTTTTAGTTTTCCTAGTTTGTGGAATATTTTCCTTTTTATTTGCTGGGTTAAGAACACTTATATGAATTGAGATCATTTTTTTCTCTTCCATGTTCATTTTTTATATGTAAAATTTTTGCTCTAGTATATTTTGGTTTTCGTGGTTCTCTAATATTCATGCCACCTATAGCACCTTCTTCTATCTCGATCCCGCCTGCTGCTCCGTCTTCTTTCCCGGTTGCAGCTGTAGACGCCAGTTGAAGGTCTGTCACTGTTTCTTCATTTTCCACCTTCCCTCTCAAATGTTCTGCGAAGAATGCTTCTGCTTTTTCAGTTGAGTCTATTCTGTATCTTTCTCGTTGCTATACAAACATTAAACCCTCTGGTATCAGCCATCTATAGTTAACATCTTTTTAAAGTAGACTTTTAGTCAGGAATGGATATTCCCTTCCCGACTCTCTCACTTTTCTTGGGATTTGCTTCAAGTCTACAATCTCCTTGCCTTTGTGCTCGAATTTTCTGTCTCTTGCTTTTTGAAGTATTTGCGTCTTGATTGCTTTGTTAGACAATCTTACAGGGACTTCCTTTCGAAGATCATTTCTCTCTGTATGTCTTCTACGAACTTGAAGTGCCTCACTATTGCATCCGCCATCTTCTCTTTGGTTACCTCGAGGACATCTTTCAAAATTTCTATCATTCTTTGTAACAGGTTCTCTCCTTTTTCTTCTTCTATCTTTTGAAATCTTAGAACAAATTCTGACTTTCTTTTGTGGGGATTTCTGTAATTCTTTTTCAAGTTCTCTAGCCCTTTACGTATTTGTCTATTCTTTATGTTTCTCTTCCTTGTATAGTCAATTATCAAGCCTCCTGGTATACACCTTCATTGTATCCCAGAGATTCTGCACTGATATATCCTCTTTTCTATTTTCTTTGTAGAAGAAGACCAATTCACTTTCCATTTTCTGTACGAAATCTTTCTCTTTTGATATATTATTATTTTACGTCCACCTAGATCTTTTTCTTTGTCCTTTCCTTTTAATTGTCATTGGGTTGTGGTCTGCCCAAGTACTTGTTTCAATCTCAATTTCCTGTATATTATAGAGTAAGTCGATCGTTACCCATATCATATTGATTCTAGTACAAGATAAATGTCTATTTGAATAAAAAGTATATTTTTTGTAGGATTTCTCTCTCCAAACATCTTTTCAACCTGTTTCGTCGATCATTTTCAAGAAGGATTTGGGGGGGGGAACCTATCTGTTTAACCTTGTTATTTTTGGTGTATTGTAGTCCATATTCTTGTCTACAATTCCGTTTAAAATCTCCCATCATGCCAATATTTGCATAGTCCAAATCAATTATTTTCAAGTGTAGTTTTCTGTAAAATTCTTCTTCTTTATAATGAGGTTCTTACACTGCTATTCAAAGCGTTTTCTTATTGCTGTCCATAATTTCCACCATCAAAATTCTTCCATCGTCATCTTTATAAATTTATTCCCCTGGGATTGTATCTTTAATATATAGGATCACTCCTATTTCTTACAACTTGCCAAAGATGTAAACATTTCCCCCAGTTTTGGTTGGACTAATAACTGTTCATGTTGTTTTTGAATATGCATTTCTTGAAGGCAAATTATATCCAGTTTTAGTTTTCCTAGTTTGTGGAATATTTTCCTTTTTATTTGCTGGGTTAAGAACACTTATATGAATTGAGATCATTTTTTTCTCTTCCATGTTCATTTTTTATATGTAGGATTTATTGCTCTAGTATATTTTGGTTTTCGTGGTTCTCTAATATCCACGCTCCCTATAGCACCTTCTTCTATCTCGATCCCGCCTACTGCTCCTTCTTTTATCCTGGTTGCAGCTGTAGTTGAAGGTCTGTCACTGTTTCTTCATTTTCCACCTTCCCTCTCAATTGTTCTGCGAGGAATGCTTCTGCTTTTTCAGTTGAGTCTATTCTGTATCTTTCTCCTTGCTATACAAACATTAAACTCTGGTATCAGCCATCTATAGTTAACATCTTTTTTAAGTAGACTGTTAGTCAGGAATTGATATTCGCTTCCCGACTCTCTCACTTTTCTTTGGATTTGCTTCAAGTCTACAATCTCCTTGCCTTTGTGCTCGAATTTTCTGTCTTTTTCTTTTTGAAGTATTTGCGTCTAGATTGCTTTGTTAGTCAATCTTACAGGGACTTCCCTTCGAAGATCATTTCTCTCTGCATATCTTGTACGAACTTGAAGTGCCTCACTATAGCATCCGCCATCTTCTCTTTGGTTACCTCGAGGACATCTTTCAAAATTTCTATCATTCTTTGTAACAGGTTCTCTCCTTTTTCTTCTTCTATCTTAGAAGAAATCTTAGAACAAATTCTGACTTTCTTTTGTGGGGATTTCTGTAATTCTTTTTCAAGTTCTCTAGCCCTTTACGTATTTGTCTATTCTTTATGTTTCTCTTCCTTGTATAGTCAATTATCAAGCCTCCTGGTATACACCTTCATTGTATCCCAGAGATTCTGCACTGATATATCCTCTTTTCTATTTTCTTTGTAGAAGAAGACCAATTCCCTTTCCATTTTCTGTACGAAATCTTTCTCTTTTGATATATTATTATTTTACGTCCACCTAGATCTTTTTCTTTGTCCTTTCCTTTTAATTGTCATTGGGTTGTGGTATGCCCAAGTACTTGTTTCAATCTCAATTTCCTGTATATTATAGAGTAAGTCGATCGTTACCCATATCATATTGATTCTAGTACAAGATAAATGTCTATTTGAATAAAAAGTATATTTTTTGTAGGATTTCTCTCTCTCCAAACATCTTTTCAACCTGTTTCGTCGATCATTTTCAAGAAGGATTTGGGGGGGGGGACTATCTGTTTAACCTTGTTATTTTTGGTGTATTGTAGTCCATATTCTTGTCTACAATTCCGTTTAAAATCTCCCATCATGCCAATATTTGCATAGTCCAAATCAATTATTTTCAAGTGTAGTTTTCTGTAAAATTCTTCTTCTTTATAATGAGGTTCTTACACTGCTATTCAAAGCGTTTTCTCATTGCTGTCCATAATTTCCACCATCAAAATTCTTCCATCGTCATCTTTATAAATTTATTCCCCTGGGATTGTATCTTTAATATATAGGATCACTCCTATTTCTTACAACTTGCCAAAGATGTAAACATTTCCCCCAGTTTTGGTTGGACTAATAACTGTTTATGTTGTTTTTGAATATGCACTTCTTGAAGGCAAATTATATCCAGTTTTAGTTTTCCTAGTTTGTGGAATATTTTCCTTTTTATTTGCTGGGTTAAGAACACTTATATGAATTGAGATCATTTTTTTCTCTTCCATGTTCATTTTTTATATGTAAAATTTTTGCTCTAGTATATTTTGGTTTTCGTGGTTCTCTAATATTCATGCCACCTATAGCACCTTCTTCTATCTCGATCCCGCCTGCTGCTCCGTCTTCTTTCCCGGTTGCAGCTGTAAACGCCGGTTGAAGGTCTGTCACTGTTTCTTCATTTTCCACCTTCCCTCTCAAATGTTCTGCGAAGAATGCTTCTGCTTTTTCAGTTGAGTCTATTCTGTATCTTTCTCGTTGCTATACAAACATTAAACCCTCTGGTATCAGCCATCTATAGTTAACATCTTTTTAAAGTAGACTTTTAGTCAGGAATGGATATTCCCTTCCCGACTCTCTCACTTTTCTTGGGATTTGCTTCAAGTCTACAATCTCCTTGCCTTTGTGCTCGAATTTTCTGTCTCTTGCTTTTTGAAGTATTTGCGTCTTGATTGCTTTGTTAGACAATCTTACAGGGACTTCCTTTCGAAGATCATTTCTCTCTGTATGTCTTCTACGAACTTGAAGTGCCTCACTATTGCATCCGCCATCTTCTCTTTGGTTACCTCGAGGACATCTTTCAAAATTTCTATCATTCTTTGTAACAGGTTCTCTCCTTTTTCTTCTTCTATCTTTTGAAATCTTAGAACAAATTCTGACTTTCTTTTGTGGGGATTTCTGTAATTCTTTTTCAAGTTCTCTAGCCCTTTACGTATTTGTCTATTCTTTATGTTTCTCTTCCTTGTATAGTCAATTATCAAGCCTCCTGGTATACACCTTCATTGTATCCCAGAGATTCTGCACTGATATATCCTCTTTTCTATTTTCTTTGTAGAAGAAGACCAATTCACTTTCCATTTTCTGTACGAAATCTTTCTCTTTTGATATATTATTATTTTACGTCCACCTAGATCTTTTTCTTTGTCCTTTCCTTTTAATTGTCATTGGGTTGTGGTCTGCCCAAGTACTTGTTTCAATCTCAATTTCCTGTATATTATAGAGTAAGTCGATCGTTACCCATATCATATTGATTCTAGTACAAGATAAATGTCTATTTGAATAAAAAGTATATTTTTTGTAGGATTTCTCTCTCTCCAAACATCTTTTCAACCTGTTTCGTCGATCATTTTCAAGAAGGATTTGGGGGGGGGAACCTATCTGTTTAACCTTGTTATTTTTGGTGTATTGTAGTCCATATTCTTGTCTACAATTCCGTTTAAAATCTCCCATCATGCCAATATTTGCATAGTCCAAATCAATTATTTTCAAGTGTAGTTTTCTGTAAAATTCTTCTTCTTTATAATGAGGTTCTTACACTGCTATTCAAAGCTATATTATTGCTGTCCATAATTTCCACCATCAAAATTCTTCCATCGTCATCTTTATAAATTTATTCCCCTGGGATTGTATCTTTAATATATAGGATCACTCCTATTTCTTACAACTTGCCAAAGATGTAAACATTTCCCCCAGTTTTGGTTGGACTAATAACTGTTCATGTTGTTTTTGAATATGCATTTCTTGAAGGCAAATTATATCCAGTTTTAGTTTTCCTAGTTTGTGGAATATTTTCCTTTTTATTTGCTGGGTTAAGAACACTTATATGAATTGAGATCATTTTTTTCTCTTCCATGTTCATTTTTTATATGTAGGATTTATTGCTCTAGTATATTTTGGTTTTCGTGGTTCTCTAATATCCACGCTCCCTATAGCACCTTCTTCTATCTCGATCCCGCCTACTGCTCCTTCTTTTTTCCTGGTTGCAGCTGTAGTTGAAGGTCTGTCACTGTTTCTTCATTTTCCACCTTCCCTCTCAATTGTTCTGCGAGGAATGCTTCTGCTTTTTCAGTTGAGTCTATTCTGTATCTTTCTCCTTGCTATACAAACATTAAACTCTGGTATCAGCCATCTATAGTTAACATCTTTTTTAAGTAGACTGTTAGTCAGGAATTGATATTCGCTTCCCGACTCTCTCACTTTTCTTTGGATTTGCTTCAAGTCTACAATCTCCTTGCCTTTGTGCTCGAATTTTCTGTCTTTTTCTTTTTGAAGTATTTGCGTCTAGATTGCTTTGTTAGTCAATCTTACAGGGACTTCCCTTCGAAGATCATTTCTCTCTGCATATCTTGTACGAACTTGAAGTGCCTCACTATAGCATCCGCCATCTTCTCTTTGGTTACCTCGAGGACATCTTTCAAAATTTCTATCATTCTTTGTAACAGGTTCTCTCCTTTTTCTTCTTCTATCTTAGAAGAAATCTTAGAACAAATTCTGACTTTCTTTTGTGGGGATTTCTGTAATTCTTTTTCAAGTTCTCTAGCCCTTTACGTATTTGTCTATTCTTTATGTTTCTCTTCCTTGTATAGTCAATTATCAAGCCTCCTGGTATACACCTTCATTGTATCCCAGAGATTCTGCACTGATATATCCTCTTTTCTATTTTCTTTGTAGAAGAAGACCAATTCCCTTTCCATTTTCTGTACGAAATCTTTCTCTTTTGATATATTATTATTTTACGTCCACCTAGATCTTTTTCTTTGTCCTTTCCTTTTAATTGTCATTGGGTTGTGGTATGCCCAAGTACTTGTTTCAATCTCAATTTCCTGTATATTATAGAGTAAGTCGATCGTTACCCATATCATTTTGATTCTAGTACAAGATAAATGTCTATTTGAATAAAAAGTATATTTTTTGTAGGATTTCTCTCTCTCCAAACATCTTTTCAACCTGTTTCGTCGATCATTTTCAAGAAGGATTTGGGGGGGGGGGGACTATCTGTTTAACCTTGTTATTTTTGGTGTATTGTAGTCCATATTCTTGTCTACAATTCCGTTTAAAATCTCCCATCATGCCAATATTTGCATAGTCCAAATCAATTATTTTCAAGTGTAGTTTTCTGTAAAATTCTTCTTCTTTATAATGAGGTTCTTACACTGCTATTCAAAGCGTTTTCTCATTGCTGTCCATAATTTCCACCATCAAAATTCTTCCATCGTCATCTTTATAAATTTATTCCCCTGGGATTGTATCTTTAATATATAGGATCACTCCTATTTCTTACAACTTGCCAAAGATGTAAACATTTCCCCCAGTTTTGGTTGGACTAATAACTGTTTATGTTGTTTTTGAATATGCACTTCTTGAAGGCAAATTATATCCAGTTTTAGTTTTCCTAGTTTGTGGAATATTTTCCTTTTTATTTGCTGGGTTAAGAACACTTATATGAATTGAGATCATTTTTTTCTCTTCCAAGTTCATTTTTTATATGTAGGATTTATTGCTCTAGTATATTTTGGTTTTCGTGGTTCTCTAATATCCACGCTCCCTATAGCACCTTCTTCTATCTCGATCCCGCCTACTGCTCCTTCTTTTTTCCTGGTTGCAGCTGTAGATGCCGATTGAAGGTCTGTCACTGTTTCTTCATTTTCCACCTTCCCTCTCAATTGTTCTGCGAGGAATGCTTCTGCTTTTTCAGCTGAGTCTATCCTGTATCTTTCTCCTTGCTATACAAACATTAAACTCTCTGGTATCAGCCATCTATAGTTAACATCTTTTTTAAGTAGACTGTTAGTCAGGAATTGATATTCGCTTCCCGACTCTCTCACTTTTCTTTGGATTTGCTTCAAGTCTACAATCTCCTTGCCTTTGTGCTCGAATTTTCTGTCTTTTTCTTTTTGAAGTATTTGCGTCTAGATTGCTTTGTTAGTCAATCTTACAGGGACTTCCCTTCGAAGATCATTTCTCTCTGCATATCTTGTACGAACTTGAAGTGCCTCACTATAGTATCCGCCATCTTCTCTTTGGTTACCTCGAGGACATCTTTCAAAATTTCTATCATTCTTTGTAACAGGTTCTCTCCTTTTTCTTCTTCTATCTTTTGAAATCTTAGAACAAATTCTGACTTTCTTTTGAGGGGATTTCTGTAATTCTTTTTCAAGACCCTTATAGTCGTTCTCTAGCCCTTTACATATTTGTCTATTCTTTATGTTTCTCTTCCTTGTATAGTCAATTATCAAACCTCCTGGTATACATCTTCATTGTATCCCAGAGATTCTGCACTGATATATCCTCTTTTCTATTTTCTTTGAAGAAGACCAATTCACTTTCCATTTTCTGTATGAAATCTTTCTCTTTTGATATATTATTATTTAACGTCCACCTAGACCTTTTTCTTTGTCCTTTCCTTTTAATTGTCATTGGGTTGTGGTCTGCCCAAGTATTTGTTTCAATCTCAATTTCCTGTATATTATAGAGTAAGTCGATCGTTACCCATATCATATTGACTATCTGTTTAACCTTGTTATTTTTTGTGTATTGTAGTCCATATTCCTGTCTACAATTCCGTTTAATATCTCCCGTCGTGCCAATATTTGCAAAGTCCAAATCAATTATTTTCCGGTGTAGTTTTCTGTAAAATTCTTCTTCTTTATAATGAGGCTCCTACACTGCTATTCAAAGTGTTTTCTTATTACTGTCCATAATTTCCACCATCAAAATTCTTCCATCATCATCTTTATAAATTTGTTCACCTGGGATTGTATCTTTAATATATAGGATCACTCCTATTTCTTACAACTTGCCAAAGATGTAAACATTTCTCCCAGTTTTGGTTGGACTAATAACTGTTCATGTTGTTTTTGAATATGCACTTCTTGAAGGCAAATTATATCCAGTTTTAGTTTTCCTAGTTTGTGGAATATTTTCCTTTTTATTTGCTGGGTTAAGAACACTTATATGAATTGAAATCATTTTTTTCTCTTCCATGTTCATTTTTTATACGTAGGATTTTTGCTCTAGTATATTTTGGTTTTCGTGGTTCTCTAATATCCATGCCACCTATAGCACCTTCTTCTATCTCGATCCCGCCTACTGCTCCTTCTTCTTTCCCGGTTGCAGCTGTAGACGCCGGTTGCAGGTCTGTCACTGTTTCTTCATTTTCCACCTTCCCTCTCAAATGTTCTGTGAGGAATGCTTCTGCTTTTTCAGTTGAGTCTATTCTGTATCTTTCTCCTTGCTATACAAACATTAAACCCTCTGGTATCAGCCATCTATAGTTAACATCTTTTTAAAGTAGACTTTTAGTCAGGAATTGATATTCCCTTCCCGACTCTCTCACTTTTCTTGGGATTTGCTTCAAGTCTACAATCTCCTTGCCTTTGTGCTCGAATTTTCTGTCTCTTGCTTTTTGAAGTATTTGCGTCTTGATTGCTTTGTTAGACAATCTTACAGGGACTTCCTTTCGAAGATCATTTCTCTCTGTATGTCTTGTACGAACTTGAAGTGCCTCACTATAGCATCCGCCATCTTCTCTTTGGTTACCTCGAGGACATCTTTCAAAATTTCTATCATTCTTTGTAACAGGTTCTCTCCTTTTTCTTCTTCTATCTTTTGAAATCTTAGAACAAATTCTGACTTTCTTTTGTGGGGATTTCTGTAATTCTTTTTCAAGTTCTCTAGCCCTTTACGTATTTGTCTATTCTTTATGTTTCTCTTCCTTGTATAGTCAATTATCAAGCCTCCTGGTATACACCTTCATTTTATCCCAGAGATTCTGCACTGATATATCCTCTTTTCTATTTTCTTTGTAGAAGAAGACCAATTCACTTTCCATTTTCTGTACGAAATCTTTCTCTTTTGATATATTATTATGTTACGTCCACCTAGATCTTTTTCTTTGTCCTTTCCTTTTAATTGTCATTGGGTTATGGTCTGCCCAAGTACTTGTTTCAATCTCAATTTCCTGTATATTATAGAGTAAGTCGATCGTTACCCATATCATATTGATTCTAGTACAAGATAAATGTCTATTTGAATAAAAAGTATATTTTTTGTAGGATTTCTCTCTCTCCAAACATCTTTTCAACCTGTTTCGTCGATCATTTTCAAGAAGGATTTGGGGGGGGGGGACCTATCTGTTTAACCTTGTTATTTTTGGTGTATTGTAGTCCATATTCTTGTCTACAATTCCGTTTAAAATCTCCCATCATGCCAATATTTGCATAGTCCAAATCAATTATTTTCAAGTGTAGTTTTCTGTAAAATTCTTCTTCTTTATAATGAGGTTCTTACACTGCTATTCAAAGCGTTTTCTTATTGCTGTCCATAATTTCCACCATCAAAATTCTTCCATCGTCATCTTTATAAATTTATTCCCCTGGCATTGTATCTTTAATATATAGGATCACTCCTATTTCTTACAACTTGCCAAAGATGTAAACATTTCCCCCAGTTTTGGTTGGACTAATAACTGTTCATGTTGTTTTTGAATATGCATTTCTTGAAGGCAAATTATATCCAGTTTTAGTTTTCCTAGTTTGTGGAATATTTTCCTTTTTATTTGCTGGGTTAAGAACACTTATATGAATTGAGATCATTTTTTTCTCTTCCATGTTCATTTTTTATATGTAGGATTTATTGTTCTAGTATATTTTGGTTTTCGTGGTTCTCTAATATCCACGCTCCCTATAGCACCTTCTTCTATCTCGATCCCGCCTACTGCTCCTTCTTTTTTCCTGGTTGCAGCTGTAGACGCCGGTTGAAGGTCTGTCACTGTTTCTTCATTTTCCACCTTCCCTCTCAATTGTTCTGCGAGGAATGCTTCTGCTTTTTCAGTTGAGTCTATTCTGTATCTTTCTCCTTGCTATACAAACATTAAACTCTCTGGTATCAGCCATCTATAGTTAACATCTTTTTTAAGTAGACTGTTAGTCAGGAATTGATATTCGCTTCCCGACTCTCTCACTTTTCTTTGGATTTGCTTCAAGTCTACAATCTCCTTGCCTTTGTGCTCGAATTTTCTGTCTTTTTCTTTTTGAAGTATTTGCGTCTAGATTGCTTTGTTAGTCAATCTTACAGGGACTTCCCTTCGAAGATCATTTCTCTCTGCATATCTTGTACGAACTTGAAGTGCCTCACTATAGCATCCGCCATCTTCTCTTTGGTTACCTCGAGGACATCTTTCAAAATTTCTATCATTCTTTGTAACAGGTTCTCTCCTTTTTCTTCTTCTATCTTAGAAGAAATCTTAGAACAAATTCTGACTTTCTTTTGTGGGGATTTCTGTAATTCTTTTTCAAGTTCTCTAGCCCTTTACGTATTTCTCTATTCTTTATGTTTCTCTTCCTTGTATAGTCAATTATCAAGCCTCCTGGTATACACCTTCATTGTATCCCAGAGATTCTGCACTGATATATCCTCTTTTCTATTTTCTTTGTAGAAGAAGACCAATTCCCTTTCCATTTTCTGTACGAAATCTTTCTCTTTTGATATATTATTATTTTACGTCCACCTAGATCTTTTTCTTTGTCCTTTCCTTTTAATTGTCATTGGGTTGTGGTATGCCCAAGTACTTGTTTCAATCTCAATTTCCTGTATATTATAGAGTAAGTCGATCGTTACCCATATCATATTGATTCTAGTACAAGATAAATGTCTATTTGAATAAAAAGTATATTTTTTGTAGGATTTCTCTCTCTCCAAACATCTTTTCAACCTGTTTCGTCGATCATTTTCAAGAAGGATTTGGGGGGGGGGACTATCTGTTTAACCTTGTTATTTTTGGTGTATTGTAGTCCATATTCTTGTCTACAATTCCGTTTAAAATCTCCCATCATGCCAATATTTGCATAGTCCAAATCAATTATTTTCAAGTGTAGTTTTCTGTAAAATTCTTCTTCTTTATAATGAGGTTCTTACACTGCTATTCAAAGCGTTTTCTCATTGCTGTCCATAATTTCCACCATCAAAATTCTTCCATCGTCATCTTTATAAATTTATTCCCCTGGGATTGTATCTTTAATATATAGGATCACTCCTATTTCTTACAACTTGCCAAAGATGTAAACATTTCCCCCAGTTTTGGTTGGACTAATAACTGTTTATGTTGTTTTTGAATATGCACTTCTTGAAGGCAAATTATATCCAGTTTTAGTTTTCCTAGTTTGTGGAATATTTTCCTTTTTATTTGCTGGGTTAAGAACACTTATATGAATTGAGATCATTTTTTTCTCTTCCAAGTTCATTTTTTATATGTAGGATTTATTGCTCTAGTATATTTTGGTTTTCGTGGTTCTCTAATATCCACGCTCCCTATAGCACCTTCTTCTATCTCGATCCCGCCTACTGCTCCTTCTTTTTTCCTGGTTGCAGCTGTAGATGCCGATTGAAGGTCTGTCACTGTTTCTTCATTTTCCACCTTCCCTCTCAATTGTTCTGCGAGGAATGCTTCTGCTTTTTCAGCTGAGTCTATCCTGTATCTTTCTCCTTGCTATACAAACATTAAACTCTCTGGTATCAGCCATCTATAGTTAACATCTTTTTTAAGTAGACTGTTAGTCAGGAATTGATATTCGCTTCCCGACTCTCTCACTTTTCTTTGGATTTGCTTCAAGTCTACAATCTCCTTGCCTTTGTGCTCGAATTTTCTGTCTTTTTCTTTTTGAAGTATTTGCGTCTAGATTGCTTTGTTAGTCAATCTTACAGGGACTTCCCTTCGAAGATCATTTCTCTCTGCATATCTTGTACGAACTTGAAGTGCCTCACTATAGTATCCGCCATCTTCTCTTTGGTTACCTCGAGGACATCTTTCAAAATTTCTATCATTCTTTGTAACAGGTTCTCTCCTTTTTCTTCTTCTATCTTTTGAAATCTTAGAACAAATTCTGACTTTCTTTTGAGGGGATTTCTGTAATTCTTTTTCAAGACCCTTATAGTCGTTCTCTAGCCCTTTACATATTTGTCTATTCTTTATGTTTCTCTTCCTTGTATAGTCAATTATCAAACCTCCTGGTATACATCTTCATTGTATCCCAGAGATTCTGCACTGATATATCCTCTTTTCTATTTTCTTTGAAGAAGACCAATTCACTTTCCATTTTCTGTATGAAATCTTTCTCTTTTGATATATTATTATTTAACGTCCACCTAGACCTTTTTCTTTGTCCTTTCCTTTTAATTGTCATTGGGTTGTGGTCTGCCCAAGTATTTGTTTCAATCTCAATTTCCTGTATATTATAGAGTAAGTCGATCGTTACCCATATCATATTGACTATCTGTTTAACCTTGTTATTTTTTGTGTATTGTAGTCCATATTCCTGTCTACAATTCCGTTTAATATCTCCCATCGTGCCAATATTTGCAAAGTCCAAATCAATTATTTTCCGGTGTAGTTTTCTGTAAAATTCTTCTTCTTTATAATGAGGCTCCTACACTGCTATTCAAAGTGTTTTCTTATTACTGTCCATAATTTCCACCATCAAAATTCTTCCATCGTCATCTTTATAAATTTGTTCACCTGGGATTGTATCTTTAATATATAGGATCACTCCTATTTCTTACAACTTGCCAAAGATGTAAACATTTCCCCCAGTTTTGGTTGGACTAATAACTGTTCATGTTGTTTTTGAATATGCACTT
Source organism: Rhabdophis nuchalis (assembly GCA_039707465.1). NCBI lineage: Eukaryota > Metazoa > Chordata > Lepidosauria > Squamata > Natricidae > Rhabdophis > Rhabdophis nuchalis. Next base: position 113,340,939 of record CM077647.1, read on the forward strand.
CTTGAAGGCAAATTATATCCAGTTTTAGTTTTCCTAGTTTGTGGAATATTTTCCTTTTTATTTGCTGGGTTAAGAACACTTATATGAATTGAAATCATTTTTTTCTCTTCCATGTTCATTTTTTATACGTAGGATTTTTGCTCTAGTATATTTTGGTTTTCGTGGTTCTCTAATATCCATGCCACCTATAGCACCTTCTTCTATCTCGATCCCGCCTACTGCTCCTTCTTCTTTCCCGGTTGCAGCTGTAGACGCCGGTTGCAGGTCTGTCACTGTTTCTTCATTTTCCACCTTCCCTCTCAAATGTTCTGTGAGGAATGCTTCTGCTTTTTCAGTTGAGTCTATTCTGTATCTTTCTCCTTGCTATACAAACATTAAACCCTCTGGTATCAGCCATCTATAGTTAACATCTTTTTAAAGTAGACTTTTAGTCAGGAATGGATATTCCCTTCCCGACTCTCTCACTTTTCTTGGGATTTGCTTCAAGTCTACAATCTCCTTGCCTTTGTGCTCGAATTTTCTGTCTCTTGCTTTTTGAAGTATTTGCGTCTTGATTGCTTTGTTAGACAATCTTACAGGGACTTCCTTTCGAAGATCATTTCTCTCTGTATGTCTTCTACGAACTTGAAGTGCCTCACTATTGCATCCGCCATCTTCTCTTTGGTTACCTCGAGGACATCTTTCAAAATTTCTATCATTCTTTGTAACAGGTTCTCTCCTTTTTCTTCTTCTATCTTTTGAAATCTTAGAACAAATTCTGACTTTCTTTTGTGGGGATTTCTGTAATTCTTTTTCAAGTTCTCTAGCCCTTTACGTATTTGTCTATTCTTTATGTTTCTCTTCCTTGTATAGTCAATTATCAAGCCTCCTGGTATACACCTTCATTGTATCCCAGAGATTCTGCACTGATATATCCTCTTTTCTATTTTCTTTGTAGAAGAAGACCAATTCATTTTCCATTTTCTGTACGAAATCTTTCTCTTTTGATATATTATTATTTTACGTCCACCTAGATCTTTTTCTTTGTCCTTTCCTTTTAATTGTCATTGGGTTGTGGTATGCCCAAGTACTTGTTTCAATCTCAATTTCCTGTATATTATAGAGTAAGTCGATCGTTACCCATATCATATTGATTCTAGTACAAGATAAATGTCTATTTGAATAAAAAGTATATTTTTTGTAGGATTTCTCTCTCTCCAAACATCTTTTCAACCTGTTTGTCGATCATTTTCAAGAAGGATTTGGGGGGGGGACTATCTGTTTAACCTTGTTATTTTTGGTGTATTGTAGTCCATATTCTTGTCTACAATTCCGTTTAAAATCTCCCATCATGCCAATATTTGCATAGTCCAAATCAATTATTTTCAAGTGTAGTTTTCTGTAAAATTCTTCTTCTTTATAATGAGGTTCTTACACTGCTATTCAAAGCGTTTTCTTATTGCTGTCCATAATTTCCACCATCAAAATTCTTCCATCGTCATCTTTATAAATTTATTCCCCTGGGATTGTATCTTTAATATATAGGATCACTCCTATTTCTTACAACTTGCCAAAGATGTAAACATTTCCCCCAGTTTTGGTTGGACTAATAACTGTTCATGTTGTTTTTGAATATGCATTTCTTGAAGGCAAATTATATCCAGTTTTAGTTTTCCTAGTTTGTGGAATATTTTCCTTTTTATTTGCTGGGTTAAGAACACTTATATGAATTGAGATCATTTTTTTCTCTTCCATGTTCATTTTTTATATGTAGGATTTATTGCTCTAGTATATTTTGGTTTTCGTGGTTCTCTAATATCCACGCTCCCTATAGCACCTTCTTCTATCTCGATCCCGCCTACTGCTCCTTCTTTTTTCCTGGTTGCAGCTGTAGACGCCGGTTGAAGGTCTGTCACTGTTTCTTCATTTTCCACCTTCCCTCTCAATTGTTCTGCGAGGAATGCTTCTGCTTTTTCAGTTGAGTCTATTCTGTATCTTTCTCCTTGCTATACAAACATTAAACTCTCTGGTATCAGCCATCTATAGTTAACATCTTTTTTAAGTAGACTGTTAGTCAGGAATTGATATTCGCTTCCCGACTCTCTCACTTTTCTTTGGATTTGCTTCAAGTCTACAATCTCCTTGCCTTTGTGCTCGAATTTTCTGTCTTTTTCTTTTTGAAGTATTTGCGTCTAGATTGCTTTGTTAGTCAATCTTACAGGGACTTCCCTTCGAAGATCATTTCTCTCTGCATATCTTGTACGAACTTGAAGTGCCTCACTATAGCATCCGCCATCTTCTCTTTGGTTACCTCGAGGACATCTTTCAAAATTTCTATCATTCTTTGTAACAGGTTCTCTCCTTTTTCTTCTTCTATCTTAGAAGAAATCTTAGAACAAATTCTGACTTTCTTTTGTGGGGATTTCTGTAATTCTTTTTCAAGTTCTCTAGCCCTTTACGTATTTGTCTATTCTTTATGTTTCTCTTCCTTGTATAGTCAATTATCAAGCCTCCTGGTATACACCTTCATTGTATCCCAGAGATTCTGCACTGATATATCCTCTTTTCTATTTTCTTTGTAGAAGAAGACCAATTCCCTTTCCACTTTCTGTACGAAATCTTTCTCTTTTGATATATTATTATTTTACGTCCACCTAGATCTTTTTCTTTGTCCTTTCCTTTTAATTGTCATTGGGTTGTGGTATGCCCAAGTACTTGTTTCAATCTCAATTTCCTGTATATTATAGAGTAAGTCGATCGTTACCCATATCATATTGATTCTAGTACAAGATAAATGTCTATTTGAATAAAAAGTATATTTTTTGTAGGATTTCTCTCTCTCCAAACATCTTTTCAACCTGTTTCGTCGATCATTTTCAAGAAGGATTGGGGGGGGGGGGACTATCTGTTTAACCTTGTTATTTTTGGTGTATTGTAGTCCATATTCTTGTCTACAATTCCGTTTAAAATCTCCCATCATGCCAATATTTGCATAGTCCAAATCAATTATTTTCAAGTGTAGTTTTCTGTAAAATTCTTCTTCTTTATAATGAGGTTCTTACACTGCTATTCAAAGCGTTTTCTCATTGCTGTCCATAATTTCCACCATCAAAATTCTTCCATCGTCATCTTTATAAATTTATTCCCCTGGGATTGTATCTTTAATATATAGGATCACTCCTATTTCTTAAAACTTGCCAAAGATGTAAACATTTCCCCCAGTTTTGGTTGGACTAATAACTGTTTATGTTGTTTTTGAATATGCACTTCTTGAAGGCAAATTATATCCAGTTTTAGTTTTCCTAGTTTGTGGAATATTTTCCTTTTTATTTGCTGGGTTAAGAACACTTATATGAATTGAGATCATTTTTTTCTCTTCCAAGTTCATTTTTTATATGTAGGATTTATTGCTCTAGTATATTTTGGTTTTCGTGGTTCTCTAATATCCACGCTCCCTATAGCACCTTCTATCTCGATCCCGCCTACTGCTCCTTCTTTTTTCCTGGTTGCAGCTGTAGATGCCGATTGAAGGTCTGTCACTGTTTCTTCATTTTCCACCTTCCCTCTCAATTGTTCTGCGAGGAATGCTTCTGCTTTTTCAGCTGAGTCTATCCTGTATCTTTCTCCTTGCTATACAAACATTAAACTCTCTGGTATCAGCCATCTATAGTTAACATCTTTTTTAAGTAGACTGTTAGTCAGGAATTGATATTCGCTTCCCGACTCTCTCACTTTTCTTTGGATTTGCTTCAAGTCTACAATCTCCTTGCCTTTGTGCTCGAATTTTCTGTCTTTTTCTTTTTGAAGTATTTGCGTCTAGATTGCTTTGTTAGGCAATCTTACAGGGACTTCCCTTCGAAGATCATTTCTCTCTGCATATCTTGTACGAACTTGAAGTGCCTCACTATAGTATCCGCCATCTTCTCTTTGGTTACCTCGAGGACATCTTTCAAAATTTCTATCATTCTTTGTAACAGGTTCTCTCCTTCTTCTTCTTCTATCTTTTGAAATCTTAGAACAAATTCTGACTTTCTTTTGAGGGGATTTCTGTAATTCTTTTTCAAGACCCTTATAGTCGTTCTCTAGCCCTTTACATATTTGTCTATTCTTTATGTTTCTCTTCCTTGTATAGTCAATTATCAAACCTCCTGGTATACATCTTCATTGTATCCCAGAGATTCTGCACTGATATATCCTCTTTTCTATTTTCTTTGAAGAAGACCAATTCACTTTCCATTTTCTGTATGAAATCTTTCTCTTTTGATATATTATTATTTAACGTCCACCTAGACCTTTTTCTTTGTCCTTTCCTTTTAATTGTCATTGGGTTGTGGTCTGCCCAAGTATTTGTTTCAATCTCAATTTCCTGTATATTATAGAGTAAGTCGATCGTTACCCTTATCATATTGACTATCTGTTTAACCTTGTTATTTTTTGTGTATTGTAGTCCATATTCCTGTCTACAATTCCGTTTAATATCTCCCGTCGTGCCAATATTTGCAAAGTCCAAATCAATTATTTTCCGGTGTAGTTTTCTGTAAAATTCTTCTTCTTTATAATGAGGCTCCTACACTGCTATTCAAAGTGTTTTCTTATTACTGTCCATAATTTCCACCATCAAAATTCTTCCATCGTCATCTTTATAAATTTGTTCACCTGGGATTGTATCTTTAATATATAGGATCACTCCTATTTCTTACAACTTGCCAAAGATGTAAACATTTCCCCCAGTTTTGGTTGGACTAATAACTGTTCATGTTGTTTTTGAATATGCACTTCTTGAAGGCAAATTATATCCAGTTTTAGTTTTCCTAGTTTGTGGAATATTTTCCTTTTTATTTGCTGGGTTAAGAACACTTATATGAATTGAGATCATTTTTTTCTCTTCCATGTTCATTTTTTATACGTAGGATTTTTGCTCTAGTATATTTTGGTTTTCGTGGTTCTCTAATATCCATGCCACCTATAGCACCTTCTTCTATCTCGATCCCGCCTACTGCTCCTTCTTCTTTCCCGGTTGCAGCTGTAGACGCCGGTTGCAGGTCTGTCACTGTTTCTTCATTTTCCACCTTCCCTCTCAAATGTTCTGTGAGGAATGCTTCTGCTTTTTCAGTTGAGTCTATTCTGTATCTTTCTCCTTGCTATACAAACATTAAACCCTCTGGTATCAGCCATCTATAGTTAACATCTTTTTAAAGTAGACTTTTAGTCAGGAATTGATATTCCCTTCCCGACTCTCTCACTTTTCTTGGGATTTGCTTCAAGTCTACAATCTCCTTGCCTTTGTGCTCGAATTTTCTGTCTCTTGCTTTTTGAAGTATTTGCGTCTTGATTGCTTTGTTAGACAATCTTACAGGGACTTCCTTTCGAAGATCATTTCTCTCTGTATGTCTTGTACGAACTTGAAGTGCCTCACTATAGCATCCGCCATCTTCTCTTTGGTTACCTCGAGGACATCTTTCAAAATTTCTATCATTCTTTGTAACAGGTTCTCTCCTTTTTCTTCTTCTATCTTTTGAAATCTTAGAACAAATTCTGACTTTCTTTTGTGGGGATTTCTGTAATTCTTTTTCAAGTTCTCTAGCCCTTTACGTATTTGTCTATTCTTTATGTTTCTCTTCCTTGTATAGTCAATTATCAAGCCTCCTGGTATACACCTTCATTTTATCCCAGAGATTCTGCACTGATATATCCTCTTTTCTATTTTCTTTGTAGAAGAAGACCAATTCACTTTCCATTTTCTGTACGAAATCTTTCTCTTTTGATATATTATTATGTTACGTCCACCTAGATCTTTTTCTTTGTCCTTTCCTTTTAATTGTCATTGGGTTATGGTCTGCCCAAGTACTTGTTTCAATCTCAATTTCCTGTATATTATAGAGTAAGTCGATCGTTACCCATATCATATTGATTCTAGTACAAGATAAATGTCTATTTGAATAAAAAGTATATTTTTTGTAGGATTTCTCTCTCTCCAAACATCTTTTCAACCAGTTTCGTCGATCATTTTCAAGAAGGATTTGGGGGGGGGGAACCTATCTGTTTAACCTTGTTATTTTTGGTGTATTGTAGTCCATATTCTTGTCTACAATTCCGTTTAAAATCTCCCATCATGCCAATATTTGCATAGTCCAAATCAATTATTTTCAAGTGTAGTTTTCTGTAAAATTCTTCTTCTTTATAATGAGGTTCTTACACTGCTATTCAAAGCGTTTTCTTATTGCTGTCCATAATTTCCACCATCAAAATTCTTCCATCGTCATCTTTATAAATTTATTCCCCTGGGATTGTATCTTTAATATATAGGATCACTCCTATTTCTTAAAACTTGCCAAAGATGTAAACATTTCCCCCAGTTTTGGTTGGATTAATAACTGTTCATGTTGTTTTTGAATATGCACTTCTTGAAGGCAAATTATATCCAGTTTTAGGTTTCCTAGTTTGTGGAATATTTTCCTTTTTATTTGCTGGGTTAAGAACACTTATATGAATTGAGATCATTTTTTTCTCTTCCATGTTCATTTTTTATATGTAGGATTTTTGCTCTAATTTATTTTGGTTTTCGTGGTTCTCTAATATCCATGCCACCTATAGCACCTTCTTCTATCTCGATCCTGCCTACTGCTCCTTCTTCTTTCCCGGTTGCAGCTGTAGACGCCGGTTGCCAGTCTGTCACTGTTTCTTCATTTTCCACCTTCCCTCTCAAATGTTCTGTGAGGAATGCTTCTGCTTTTTCAGTTGAGTCTATTCTGTATCTTTCTCCTTGCTATACAAACATTAAACCCTCTGGTATCAGCCATCTATAGTTAACATCTTTTTTAAGTAGACTGTTAGTCAGGAATTGATATTCGCTTCCCGACTCTCTCACTTTTCTTTGGATTTGCTTCAAGTCTACAATCTCCTTGCCTTTGTGCTCGAATTTTCTGTCTTTTTCTTTTTGAAGTATTTGCGTCTAGATTGCTTTGTTAGTCAATCTTACAGGGACTTCCCTTCGAAGATCATTTCTCTCTGCATATCTTGTACGAACTTGAAGTGCCTCACTATAGCATCCGCCATCTTCTCTTTGGTTACCTCGAGGACATCTTTCAAAATTTCTATCATTCTTTGTAACAGGTTCTCTCCTTTTTCTTCTTCTATCTTAGAAGAAATCTTAGAACAAATTCTGACTTTCTTTTGTGGGGATTTCTGTAATTCTTTTTCAAGTTCTCTAGCCCTTTACGTATTTGTCTATTCTTTATGTTTCTCTTCCTTGTATAGTCAATTATCAAGCCTCCTGGTATACACCTTCATTGTATCCCAGAGATTCTGCACTGATATATCCTCTTTTCTATTTTCTTTGTAGAAGAAGACCAATTCCCTTTCCACTTTCTGTACGAAATCTTTCTCTTTTGATATATTATTATTTTACGTCCACCTAGATCTTTTTCTTTGTCCTTTCCTTTTAATTGTCATTGGGTTGTGGTATGCCCAAGTACTTGTTTCAATCTCAATTTCCTGTATATTATAGAGTAAGTCGATCGTTACCCATATCATATTGATTCTAGTACAAGATAAATGTCTATTTGAATAAAAAGTATATTTTTTGTAGGATTTCTCTCTCTCCAAACATCTTTTCAACCTGTTTCGTCGATCATTTTCAAGAAGGATTTGGGGGGGGGGGACTATCTGTTTAACCTTGTTATTTTTGGTGTATTGTAGTCCATATTCTTGTCTACAATTCCGTTTAAAATCTCCCATCATGCCAATATTTGCATAGTCCAAATCAATTATTTTCAAGTGTAGTTTTCTGTAAAATTCTTCTTCTTTATAATGAGGTTCTTACACTGCTATTCAAAGCGTTTTCTCATTGCTGTCCATAATTTCCACCATCAAAATTCTTCCATCGTCATCTTTATAAATTTATTCCCCTGGGATTGTATCTTTAATATATAGGATCACTCCTATTTCTTAAAACTTGCCAAAGATGTAAACATTTCCCCCAGTTTTGGTTGGACTAATAACTGTTTATGTTGTTTTTGAATATGCACTTCTTGAAGGCAAATTATATCCAGTTTTAGTTTTCCTAGTTTGTGGAATATTTTCCTTTTTATTTGCTGGGTTAAGAACACTTATATGAATTGAGATCATTTTTTTCTCTTCCAAGTTCATTTTTTATATGTAGGATTTATTGCTCTAGTATATTTTGGTTTTCGTGGTTCTCTAATATCCACGCTCCCTATAGCACCTTCTATCTCGATCCCGCCTACTGCTCCTTCTTTTTTCCTGGTTGCAGCTGTAGATGCCGATTGAAGGTCTGTCACTGTTTCTTCATTTTCCACCTTCCCTCTCAATTGTTCTGCGAGGAATGCTTCTGCTTTTTCAGCTGAGTCTATCCTGTATCTTTCTCCTTGCTATACAAACATTAAACTCTCTGGTATCAGCCATCTATAGTTAACATCTTTTTTAAGTAGACTGTTAGTCAGGAATTGATATTCGCTTCCCGACTCTCTCACTTTTCTTTGGATTTGCTTCAAGTCTACAATCTCCTTGCCTTTGTGCTCGAATTTTCTGTCTTTTTCTTTTTGAAGTATTTGCGTCTAGATTGCTTTGTTAGTCAATCTTACAGGGACTTCCCTTCGAAGATCATTTCTCTCTGCATATCTTGTACGAACTTGAAGTGCCTCACTATAGTATCCGCCATCTTCTCTTTGGTTACCTCGAGGACATCTTTCAAAATTTCTATCATTCTTTGTAACAGGTTCTCTCCTTCTTCTTCTTCTATCTTTTGAAATCTTAGAACAAATTCTGACTTTCTTTTGAGGGGATTTCTGTAATTCTTTTTCAAGACCCTTATAGTCGTTCTCTAGCCCTTTACATATTTGTCTATTCTTTATGTTTCTCTTCCTTGTATAGTCAATTATCAAACCTCCTGGTATACATCTTCATTGTATCCCAGAGATTCTGCACTGATATATCCTCTTTTCTATTTTCTTTGAAGAAGACCAATTCACTTTCCATTTTCTGTATGAAATCTTTCTCTTTTGATATATTATTATTTAACGTCCACCTAGACCTTTTTCTTTGTCCTTTCCTTTTAATTGTCATTGGGTTGTGGTCTGCCCAAGTATTTGTTTCAATCTCAATTTCCTGTATATTATAGAGTAAGTCGATCGTTACCCATATCATATTGACTATCTGTTTAACCTTGTTATTTTTTGTGTATTGTAGTCCATATTCCTGTCTACAATTCCGTTTAATATCTCCCGTCGTGCCAATATTTGCAAAGTCCAAATCAATTATTTTCCGGTGTAGTTTTCTGTAAAATTCTTCTTCTTTATAATGAGGCTCCTACACTGCTATTCAAAGTGTTTTCTTATTACTGTCCATAATTTCCACCATCAAAATTCTTCCATCGTCATCTTTATAAATTTGTTCACCTGGGATTGTATCTTTAATATATAGGATCACTCCTATTTCTTACAACTTGCCAAAGATGTAAACATTTCCCCCAGTTTTGGTTGGACTAATAACTGTTCATGTTGTTTTTGAATATGCACTTCTTGAAGGCAAATTATATCCAGTTTTAGTTTTCCTAGTTTGTGGAATATTTTCCTTTTTATTTGCTGGGTTAAGAACACTTATATGAATTGAGATCATTTTTTTCTCTTCCATGTTCATTTTTTATACGTAGGATTTTTGCTCTAGTATATTTTGGTTTTCGTGGTTCTCTAATATCCATGCCACCTATAGCACCTTCTTCTATCTCGATCCCGCCTACTGCTCCTTCTTCTTTCCCGGTTGCAGCTGTAGACGCCGGTTGCAGGTCTGTCACTGTTTCTTCATTTTCCACCTTCCCTCTCAAATGTTCTGTGAGGAATGCTTCTGCTTTTTCAGTTGAGTCTATTCTGTATCTTTCTCCTTGCTATACAAACATTAAACCCTCTGGTATCAGCCATCTATAGTTAACATCTTTTTAAAGTAGACTTTTAGTCAGGAATTGATATTCCCTTCCCGACTCTCTCACTTTTCTTGGGATTTGCTTCAAGTCTACAATCTCCTTGCCTTTGTGCTCGAATTTTCTGTCTCTTGCTTTTTGAAGTATTTGCGTCTTGATTGCTTTGTTAGACAATCTTACAGGGACTTCCTTTCGAAGATCATTTCTCTCTGTATGTCTTGTACGAACTTGAAGTGCCTCACTATAGCATCCGCCATCTTCTCTTTGGTTACCTCGAGGACATCTTTCAAAATTTCTATCATTCTTTGTAACAGGTTCTCTCCTTTTTCTTCTTCTATCTTTTGAAATCTTAGAACAAATTCTGACTTTCTTTTGTGGGGATTTCTGTAATTCTTTTTCAAGTTCTCTAGCCCTTTACGTATTTGTCTATTCTTTATGTTTCTCTTCCTTGTATAGTCAATTATCAAGCCTCCTGGTATACACCTTCATTTTATCCCAGAGATTCTGCACTGATATATCCTCTTTTCTATTTTCTTTGTAGAAGAAGACCAATTCACTTTCCATTTTCTGTACGAAATCTTTCTCTTTTGATATATTATTATGTTACGTCCACCTAGATCTTTTTCTTTGTCCTTTCCTTTTAATTGTCATTGGGTTATGGTCTGCCCAAGTACTTGTTTGAATCTCAATTTCCTGTATATTATAGAGTAAGTCGATCGTTACCCATATCATATTGATTCTAGTACAAGATAAATGTCTATTTGAATAAAAAGTATATTTTTTGTAGGATTTCTCTCTCTCCAAACATCTTTTCAACCAGTTTCGTCGATCATTTTCAAGAAGGATTTGGGGGGGGGGGAACCTATCTGTTTAACCTTGTTATTTTTGGTGTATTGTAGTCCATATTCTTGTCTACAATTCCGTTTAAAATCTCCCATCATGCCAATATTTGCATAGTCCAAATCAATTATTTTCAAGTGTAGTTTTCTGTAAAATTCTTCTTCTTTATAATGAGGTTCTTACACTGCTATTCAAAGCGTTTTCTTATTGCTGTCCATAATTTCCACCATCAAAATTCTTCCATCGTCATCTTTATAAATTTATTCCCCTGGGATTGTATCTTTAATATATAGGATCACTCCTATTTCTTAAAACTTGCCAAAGATGTAAACATTTCCCCCAGTTTTGGTTGGATTAATAACTGTTCATGTTGTTTTTGAATATGCACTTCTTGAAGGCAAATTATATCCAGTTTTAGGTTTCCTAGTTTGTGGAATATTTTCCTTTTTATTTGCTGGGTTAAGAACACTTATATGAATTGAGATCATTTTTTTCTCTTCCATGTTCATTTTTTATATGTAGGATTTTTGCTCTAATTTATTTTGGTTTTCGTGGTTCTCTAATATCCATGCCACCTATAGCACCTTCTTCTATCTCGATCCTGCCTACTGCTCCTTCTTCTTTCCCGGTTGCAGCTGTAGACGCCGGTTGCCAGTCTGTCACTGTTTCTTCATTTTCCACCTTCCCTCTCAAATGTTCTGTGAGGAATGCTTCTGCTTTTTCAGTTGAGTCTATTCTGTATCTTTCTCCTTGCTATACAAACATTAAACCCTCTGGTATCAGCCATCTATAGTTAACATCTTTTTTAAGTAGACTGTTAGTCAGGAACTGATATTCCCTTCCCGACTCTCTCACTTTTCTTGGGATTTGCTTCAAGTCTACAATCTCCTTGCCTTTGTGCTCGAATTTTCTGTCTCTTGCTTTTTGAAGTATTTGCGTCTAGATTGCTTTGTTAGTCAATCTTACAGGGACTTCCCTTCGAAGATCATTTCTCTCTGCATATCTTGTACGAACTTGAAGTGCCTCACTATAGCATCCGCCATCTTCTCTTTGGTTACCTCGAGGACATCTTTCAAAATTTCTATCATTCTTTGTAACAGGTTCTCTCCTTTTTCTTCTTCTATCTTTTGAAATCTTAGAACAAATTCTGACTTTCTTTTGTGGGGATTTCTGTAATTCTTTTTCAGGTTCTCTAGCCCTTTCCGTATTTGTCTATTCTTTATGTTTCTCTTCCTTGTATAGTCAATTATCAAGCCTCCTGGTATACACCTTCATTGTATCCCAGAGATTCTGCACTGATATATCCTCTTTTCTATTTTCTTTGTAGAAGAAGACCAATTCACTTTCCATTTTCTGTACGAAATCTTTCTCTTTATATATATTATTATTTTACATCCACCTAGATCTTTTTCTTTGTCCTTTCCTTTTAATTGTCATTGGGTTGTGGTCTGCCCAAGTACTTGTTTCAATCTCAATTTCCTGTATATTATAGAGTAAGTCGATCGTTACCCATATCATATTGATTCTAGTACAAGATAAATGTCTATTTTAATAAAAAGTATATTTTTTGTAGGATTTCTCTCTCTCCAAACATCTTTTCAACCTGTTTCGTCGATCATTTTCAAGAAGGATTTGGGGGGGGGGCTATCTGTTTAACCTTGTTATTTTTGGTGTATTGTAGTCCATATTCTTGTCTACAATTCCGTTTAAAATCTCCCATCATGCCAATATTTGCATAGTCCAAATCAATTATTTTCAAGTGTAGATTTCTGAAAAATTCTTCTTCTTTATAATGAGGTTCTTACACTGCTATTCAAAGCGTTTTCTTATTGCTGTCCATAATTTCCACCATCAAAATTCTTCCATCGTCATCTTTATAAATTTATTCCCCTGGGATTGTATCTTTAATATATAGGATCACTCCTATTTCTTACAACTTGCCAAAGATGTAAACATTTCCCCCAGTTTTGGTTGGTCTAATAACTGTTCATGTTGTTTTTGAATATGCACTTCTTGAAGGCAAATTATATCCAGTTTCAGTTTTCCTAGTTTGTGGAATATTTTCCTTTTTATTTGCTGGGTTAAGAACACTTATATGAATTGAGATCATTTTTTTCTCTTCCATGTTCATTTTTTATATGTAGGATTTATTGCTCTAGTATATTTTGGTTTTCGTGGTTCTCTAATATCCACGCTCCCTATAGCACCTTCTTCTATCTCGATCCCGCCTACTGCTCCTTCTTTTTTCCTGGTTGCAGCTGTAGACGCCGGTTGAAGGTCTGTCACTGTTTCTTCATTTTCCACCTTCCCTCTCAATTGTTCTGCGAGGAATGCTTCTGCTTTTTCAGTTGAGTCTATTCTGTATCTTTCTCCTTGCTATACAAACATTAAACTCTCTGGTATCAGCCATCTATAGTTAACATCTTTTTAAATAGACTGTTAGTCAGGAATTGATATTCGCTTCCCGACTCTCTCACTTTTCTTTGGATTTGCTTCAAGTCTACAATCTCCTTGCCTTTGTGCTCGAATTTTCTGTCTTTTTCTTTTTGAAGTATTTGCGTCTAGATTGCTTTGTTAGTCAATCTTACAGGGACTTCCCTTCGAAGATCATTTCTCTCTGCATATCTTGTACGAACTTGAAGTGCCTCACTATAGCATCGGCCATCTTCTCTTAGGTTACCTCGAGGACATCTTTCAAAATTTCTATCATTCTTTGTAACAGGTTCTCTCCTTTTTCTTCTTCTATCTTTTGAAATCTTAGAACAAATTCTGACTTTCTTTTGTGGGGATTTCTGTAATTCTTTTTCAAGTTCTCTAGCCCTTTACGTATTTGTCTATTCTTTATGTTTCTCTTCCTTGTATAGTCAATTATCAAGCCTCCTGGTATACACCTTCATTGTATCCCAGAGATTCTGCACTGATATATCCTCTTTTCTATTTTCTTTGTAGAAGAAGACCAATTCACTTTCCATTTTCTGTACGAAATCTTTCTCTTTTGATATATTATTATTTTACGTCCACCTAGATCTTTTTCTTTGTCCTTTCCTTTTAATCGTCATTGGGTTGTGGTCTGCCCAAGTACTTGTTTCAATCTCAATTTCCTGTATATTATAGAGTAAGTCGATCGTTACCCATATCATATTGATTCTAGTACAAGATAAATGTCCATCATTTTAAGAAGGATTTGGGGGGGGGGGGGAACCTATCTGTTTAACCTTGTTATTTTTTGTGTATTGTAGTCCATATTCCTGTCTACAATTCCGTTTAATATCTCCCGTCATGCCAATATTTGCATAGTCCAAATCAATTTTTTTCCGGTGTAGTTTTCTGTAAAATTCTTCTTCTTTATAATGAGGCTCCTACACTGCTATTCAAAGCGTTTTCTTATTGCTGTCCATAATTTCCACCATCAAAATTCTTCCATCGTCATCTTTATAAATTTGTTCCCCTGGGATTGTATCTTTAATATATAGGATCACTCCTATTTCTTAAAACTTGCCAAAGATGTAAACATTTCCCCCAGTTTTGGTTGGACTAATAACTGTTCATGTTGTTTTTGAATATACATTTCTTGAAGGCAAATTATATCCAGTTTTATTTTTTCTAGTTTGTGGAATATTTTCCTTTTTATTTGCTGGGTTAAGAACACTTATATGAATTGAGATCATTTTTTTCTCTTTCATGTTCATTTTTTATATGTAGGATTTATTGCTCTAGTAGATTTTGGTTTTCGTGGTTCTCTAATATCCACGCCACCTATAGCACCTTCTTCTATCTTGATCCCGCCTACTGCTCCTTCTTCTTTCCCGGTTGCAGCTGTAGACGCCGGTTGAAGGTCTGTCACTGTTTCTTCATTTTCCACCTTCCCTCTCAAATGTTCTGCGAGGAATGCTTCTGCTTTTTCAGTTGAGTCTATTCTGTATCTTTCTCCTTGCTATACAAACATTAAACTCTCTGGTATCAGCCATCTATAGTTAACATCTTTTTTAAGTAGACTGTTAGTCAGGAATTGATATTCGCTTCCCGACTCTCTCACTTTTCTTTGGATTTGCTTCAAGTCTACAATCTCCTTGCCTTTGTGCTCGAATTTTCTGTCTTTTTCTTTTTGAAGTATTTGCGTCTAGATTGCTTTGTTAGTCAATCTTACAGGGACTTCCCTTCGAAGATCATTTCTCTCTGCATATCTTGTACGAACTTGAAGTGCCTCACTATAGCATCCGCCATCTTCTCTTGGGTTACCTCGAGGACATCTTTCAAAATTTCTATCATTCTTTGTAACAAGTTCTCTCCCTTTTTCTTCTTCTATCTTTTTAAATCTTAGAACAAATTCTGACCTTCTTTTCTGGGGATTTCTGTAATTCTTTCCAAGACCCTTATAGTCGTTCTCTAGCCCTTTACCCATTTGTCTATTCTTTATGTTTCTCTTCCTTGTATAGTCAATTATCAAACCTCCTGGTATACATCTTCATTGTATCCCAGAGATTCTGCACTGATATATCCTCTTTTCTATTTTCTTTGAAGGAGAAGACCAATTCACTTTCCATTTTCTGTATGAAATCTTTCTCTTTTGATATATTATTATTATTTAACGTTCACCTAGACCTTTTTCTTTGTCCTTTCCTTTTAATTGTCATTGGGTTGTGGTCTGCCCAAGTACTTGTTTCAATCTCAATTTCCTGTATATTATAGAGTAAATCGATCGTTACCCATATCATATTGACTATCTGTTTAACCTTGTTATTTTTTGTGTATTGTAGTCCATATTCCTGTCTACAATTCCGTTTAATATCTCCCGTCATGCCAATATTTGCATAGTCCAAATCAATTATTTTCCGGTGTAGTTTTCTGTAAAATTCTTCTTCTTTATAATGAGGCTCCTACACTGCTATTCAAAGCGTTTTCTTATTGCTGTCCATAATTTCCACCATCCAAATTCTTCCATCGTCATCTTTATAAATTTGTTCCCCTGGGATTGTATCTTTAATATATAGGATCACTCCTATTTCTTACAACTTGCCAAAGATGTAAACATTTCCCCCAGTTTTGGTTGGACTAATAACTGTTCATGTTGTTTTTGAATATGCACTTCTTGAAGGCAAATTATATCCAGTTTTATTTTTCCTAGTTTGTGGAATATTTTCCTTTTTATTTGCTGGGTTAAGAACACTTATATGAATTGAGATCATTTTTTTCTCTTCCATGTTCATTTTTTATATGTAGGATTTATTGCTCTAGTAGATTTTGGTTTTCGTGGTTCTCTGATATCCACGCCACCTATAGCACCTTCTTCTATCTCGATCCCGCCTACTGCTCTTTCTTCTTTCCTGGTTGCAGCTGTAGACGCCGGTTGAAGGTCTGTCACTGTTTCTTCATTTTCCACCTTCCCTCTCAAATGTTCTATGAGGAATGCTTCTGGTTTTTCAGTTGAGTCTATTCTGTATCTTTCTCCTTGCTATACAAACATTAAACCCTCTGGAATCAGCCATCTATAGTTAACATCTTTTTTAAGTAGACTTTTAGTCCGGAATCGATATTCTCTTCCCGACTCTCTCAGTTTTCTTCGGATTTGCTTCAAGTCTACAATCTCCTTGCCTTTGTGCTCGAATTTTCTGTCTCTTGCTTTTTGAAGTGTTTGCGTCTTTATTGCTTTGTTAGTCAATCTTACAGGTACTTCCCTTCGAAGATCATTTCTCTCTGCATATCTTGTATGAACTTGAAGTTCCTCGCTATAGCATCCACCATCTTCTCTTGGGTTACCTCGAGGACATCTTTCAAAATTTCTATCATTCTTTGTAACAAGTTCTCTCCTTTTTCTTCTTCTATCTTTTGAAATCTTAGAACAAATTCTGACCTTCTTTTCTGGGGATTACTGTAATTCTTTCCAAGACCCTTATAGTCGTTCTCTAGCCCTTTACCCATTTGTCTATTCTTTATGTTTCTCTTCCTTGTATAGTCAATTATCAAACCTCCTGGTATACATCTTCATTGTATCCCAGAGATTCTGCACTGATATATCCTCCTTTCTATTTTCTTTGAAGAAGAAGACCAATTCACTTTTAATTTTCTGTACGAAATCTTTCTCTTTTGATATATTATTATTTAACCTCCACCTAGATCTTTTTCTTTGTCCTTTCCTTTTAATTGTCATTGGGTTGTGGTCTGCCCAAGTACTTGTTTCAATCTCAATTTCCTGTATGTTATAGAGTAAGTCGATCGTTACCCATATCATATTGAATCTAGTACAAGATAAATGTCTATTTGAATAAAAAGTATATTTTTTTGTAGGATTTCTCTCTCTCCAAACATCTTTTCAACCTGTTTCATCCATCATTTTAAGAAGGATTTGGGGGGGGGGAACCTATCTGTTTAACCTTGTTATTTTTTGTGTATTGTAGTCCATATTCCTGTCTACAATTCCGTTTAATATCTCCTGTCATGCCAATATTTGCATAGTCCAAATCATTATTTTCCGGTGTAGTTTTCTGTAAAATTCTTCTTCTTTATAATGAGGCTCCTACACTGCTATTCAAAGCGTTTTCTTATTGCTGTCCATAATTTCCACCCTCAAAATTCTTCCATCGTCATATTTATAAATTTGTTCCCCTGGGATTGTATCTTTAATATATAGGATCACCCCTATTTCTTACAACTTGCCAAAGATGTAAACATTTCCCCCAGTTTTGGTTGGACTAATAACTGTTCATGTTGTTTTTGAATATGCACTTCTTGAAGGCAAATTATATCCAGTTTTAGTTTTCCTAGTTTGTGGAATATTTTCCTTTTTATTTGCTGGGTTAAGAACACTTATATGAATTGAGATCATTTTTTTCTTTTCCATGTTCATTTTTTATATGTAGGATTTATTGCTCTAGTATATTTTGGTTTTCGTGGTTCTCTAATATCCACGCCACCTATAGCACCTTCTTCTATCTCGATCCCGCCTACTGCTCCTTCTTCTTTCCCGGTTGCAGCTGTAGACGCCGGTTGAAGGTCTGTCACTGTTTCTTCATTTTCCACCTTCCCTCTCAAATGTTCTGCGAGGAATGCTTTTGCTTTTTCAGTTGAGTCTATTCTGTATCTTTCTCCTTGCTATACAAACATTAAACTCTCTGGTATCAGCCATCTATAGTTAACATCTTTTTTAAGTAGACTGTTAGTCAGGAATTGATATTCGCTTCCCGACTCACTTTTCTTGGGATTTGCTTCAAGTCTACAATCTCCTTGCCTTTGTGCTCGAATTTTCTGTTTGTTGCTTTTTGAAGTATTTGCGTCTTGATTGCTTTTATAGTCAATCTTACAGCGACTTCCCTTCGAAAATGCAATTAAAATTCAATGCAAATGCAATGTGTCATGCAAATATTTTTTACCAAAAATTGGTAACCCATAATGATAGACGGCTTTTTGCTGTGGTTTTCTGTGAAATGTGTACTAATGTTTATAAAAAATAATTTAAACTATTTTTTTTAAAGGCTACAATCTCCTTGCCTTTGCACTCCTATGTTCTGTTTCTTGCTTTTTGAAGTATTTTCCTCTTGATTGGTTTGTTATTCAATCTTACATGGAGTTTTCTTCGAAGATCATTTCTCTCTGCATATCTTGTATGAACTTGAAGTGCCTCATCTATAGCATACGCCATCTTCTCTTGGGTTATCTCAAGGACATCTTTCAAAATTTCTATCATTCTTTGTAACAAGTTCTCTACCTTTTTTCTTCTATATTTTGAAATCTTAGAAAAAATTCTGACCTTCTTTTGTGGTGATTTCTGTTATTCTTTTTCAAGACCCTTATAGTCATTCTCTAGCCCTTTACGTATTTGTCTATTCTTCATGTTTCTCTTCCTTGTATAGTCAATTATCAAGCCTCCTGGTATACGCATTCATTGTTTCCCAGAGATTCTGCATTGATATATCCTTTTTTCTATTTTCTTTGAAGAAGAAGACCAATTCGCTTTTCATTTTCTTTTCTTTTTTTGGGGAAAACAATTTTTATTGGTTTTACAATATATAAAAGGAAAAGGGGTATATAGGGTATTTTGTTAACTTTTTAGGACTTCCATGCCAGGGGTGGTGACTGCCCCCGAAGCTTCGTATAAAATACAGTTAAGTAAATGGTGGCAAGAGATACATATATACCATATCATAAACTTCATACATTCAATCGTTTGTTTCATATTAACATCCTTTTTCAGGAATTACAATAATAGTTTCAAAATAAACTCATTTTTGTGATCTGAGTCTCTTTGCTATTGTTTCTTCTTCCTCTTTCCTGCCAATGTGCGGGGCCATGTCCCCTCCCATTCTCTCCTTTTCATCTCCCAGGATTGAGGAATGTTTTTTAAGAAAGGCCTCCGCCTCTCCTACTGTTTTAACTCTAACTCTACCTCCATCCCAGAATACCAACATTCCTTCTGGCATTAAACATTTGATCTATACTCCTTTTTTGTATAATTTTTTGGACAAGAAGGAATACTTCCTTCTTATCTCTCGAATATTTTTGGGAATTTGCTTCAATATGGTAACTTCTTTTTGTTGATATATCAAAGGCCCCCCTCGTTGTACCCTCAGAATCTCATCCCTTGTGGACCTTCTTACAAATTTAATGTGAATCTCTCTAGGTACATCATTTATTCTAGCATATGCTGAATTAATTCTGTAAATCATGACTATGTCCCTCCAGATATATTCTTTATTCTTTTCAGTATAATCTGCTAAAATTGTGCTCATTAATCCTCATTAAAGATTTGCTTCGTCTACAATTTCCTTTACTTTGTGCTCCAATTTTCTGTCTGTTGCTTTTTGAAGTATTTGCATCTTGATTGCTTTGTTAGTCCATCTTACATGCACTTCCCTTCGACGATCATTTCTCTCTGTATATCTTGCATTAACTTGAAGTTCCTCATCTATAGCATCCACCATCTTCTCTTGAGTTACCTCGAGGACATCTGTCAAAATTTCTATCATTCTTTGTAACAAGTTCTCTCCTTTTTCTTCTTCTATATTTTGAAATCTTAGAAAAAATTCTGACCTTTCAATTTCCAAACCCAGTGTTGTCTTTTTCCACAACATTCAATCTACTATCAATCTCCCCAATTTTCTTCTCTCTTTGGTCACCTTTTTCTTCAATTTTTTGTAGGCTATCTTCATATTTCATCATCATTTGTTGAATATCAGTTTTGATTGCTTTTTAAAAAATATTTTCTCACCAAAATGACACGCTTCTCTCCTGCTCCTTGCATTAGCTGTTGCTGTTAGCTGATTCAGCAATCTTTATTGCTGGTTTGTGGCCACCAGCAAAAGGGGCTTTTCCTGGATTTCCAGAAACTTTGTGGCTGTCTCCAGAATAAACAAGATGTGCCCTTTCTTGTCACCATCTCTTCAGGATAGTTTAGCTCTAAATTGGACCATCCAGCAACCAGAATTTGGTGGCAAACTTGGAGCCCCAAGATTGTCCATCCAATTCAATCAAAACAAAATAGCAGAATTCTCCAAAAGATGAGAAAAAGACAAAAAATTAAAGCAATCAGACAGGAAACACAACTTTCACAAGAGGATTAGACACTTCCACCAAAAAAAGAGAAAAAGTTTCAATGCTTTTATGAAATGAAAGCCTTTCCAAGATCACTCCAGGCTTTCTGTTAAAGTTGTTATTTATTCTTTCCAGGTAAAGTTTCAAACACTGAGGATTTCAAAGTGGGCACCTGGGTAAATAACCATGCTTATCTCCTATCAGTCCTTAGCTAAACACAGTGGCCTTGAAAAGAACATCCTTTCTCTAAACATTCATGCAAGAATAGAAACAAAGTTTCAAAGCTTCTAGATGACAGTGTTACTTATTTTCCACTTTCCCTGTTCTGTAGGTGTGGCCTGTTTTGTGGGAGTGGCTCAGCAGTAATGTGACCAGATGGGCATGGCCTACTTGGAAAATGTGGTGAAATTCGCTTAATGATGCTCTTGCTTAGCTACCAAAATTTTGGGCTCAATTGTAGTCATAAGTTCTCTTTCCTTTTCCTTCTTTCGTTCCTGCTTTTTTTCTTTCTTTCTTTCTTCCTTCCATCTCTCTCCCTTTCTTTCTTTCTTTCTTTCTTTCTTTTTCTTTCTCTTTCTTTCTTTCTTTCTTCCTTTCTCTTTCTCTCTTTCTCTTTCTCTCTCTCTCTCTCTGTGTCTGTCTGTCTGTCTCTCTCTCTCTCTCTGTGTATGTCTGTTTCTGTCTCTCACTCACTCTGTGTGTGTGTCAGTCTGTCTGTCTCCAAGGTGTTAATGACCATCTTTAAAGCGCTCCATGGCTCAGGGCCTAGTTACATGTGAGACCGTATCCTGCCCCATACATCTCTCCGACCGATCTGCTCCCATAGAGAGGGCCTTCTCCAGGTGCCGTCGGCTGGGCAATGCCAGTTGGCGACACCCAGGGGAAGGGCCTTCTCTGTGGCGGGCCCAACCCTCTGGAACGACCTGCCCCCTGAACTCCGTACCACCACAGACCTCCACCTTTTCCGCCAGCGTCTGAAAACGCATTTATTCCAACAAACCGGCATAGGTTAAACACCCGATCTGGACTTTTTAGTTATAAATTTTAATTAGAGAATTTTAAAATGTTTTAGCACGGGGTAATTTAATTTAATTGGATTTTAATAATTGATCTATTTATGTACGTTGTGTTTTAATTTACCTGTGCGCCGCCCTGGGTCCTTTTGTAGGAGAAGGGCGGGGTATAAATTTAATAAAATAAAAATAAAATATCCCTCCCTCTCTATCTCTCTGTGTGCCTCTCTGTCTCTCTCCCTTCCTTTCCTCTCTCTCTATCACTGTGTGTATGTTTGTTTTTGCGTGTCTCTTTCTCTCTCTGTCTCTCTCTGTCTCTCTCTGATTCCCTCTCTCTCTGTCTCTCTCTGTGCCTCTCTCTGTCTGTCTCTTGCATCTTGTGTTCCAAGCACAGATTAAAAGTACCTGGCAGCAGTGTTTTTCTCTTCAGGGACAGGTCCTCTTCAGAAGGATGAGGCTCCGCTGGTCACCTTCCCATTCCTCATATTCTGGCTGTGGCTCTATGCCATGGAAAACATAGGTGAGTGCATTCCCCGCACAATTATAGCCGGGAGCAGGACCAAGGATCCTCTCCCAACTGGCCTTTCCTCCCTCGGAGGGCTTCGGCTTCAGAGGGAACCTTCTGCAGAAGCCCAAGTGAGTGATGACAAGTTCCTGCTGTTATGAAGTCTCCGAGGCTGTAATTTATGTGGTGTGCCCAAGCACCTATGTTATCCATGGTGTGGCTCTGCATGGCTGGTGATGACTCTGGAGCCCATCCAGGAAGACAAGGAACGTGAGGGGGACCCCTCCCCTCATGGATGGGCTCTGGAGCAGTAGAGCCTCGACCTTCTTTTTAACCAGGCAGCTGTCAGAGAAAAGAGGGCAGCGCATGCCCGTGGACTTGTGCAACAGCCGAATCCTCACCTCCTATTCTTTGGCTGATGCACAGGGAGCATAGGGAGGGGTGGGGGAGTGGCGATTATGGTTAGGGAAGGTCTTGAGCCAAAGGAGACTACGATCCCTCAGACGACTGGGTGCGAGTCCCTCCTTGTGAAGTGGGGCCTAGGGAGGCAGATGGGCGTGTTAGTTGCATACCTGGCTCCTCGCTATGCAACAACAGCCCTGCCCGAGCTCCTAAAGGTGATAGCCGAGGCGGCGGTTGAGACCTCCAGACTTTTGGTCATGGGGGACTTTAACCTGCCGTCGGTAGGCGAAACCTCTGGTGCAGCTCGGGAGTTCATGGCTTCCATGACAGCCATGGGCCTGACCCAGGTAGTTTTAGGCCCTACCCACGAGGGTGGACACACCCTGGATCTCATCTTCGTCTCGGGACAAGGGAGTCGTGATCTAGGAATTGGGGATTTAGTCATCACACGCCTGTCATGGACAGATCACGCTCTCCTTCGGCTCGACTTTCCGTTCGCTGCACCCCACCGCGGGGAGGCGGAACCGGATATTCCTATATGGTTCCGCCCCAGGCTTCTGATGGACCCGGTAAAGTTCCAAAGGGAGCTTGGGCCAATTCCTGTGGACTTGCCCCGTGACTCGACTGAGGACCTGGTGGCCGCATGGTTAAGTGCGGCCACCGGGGCCTTGGACCGAGTCGCGCCCTTGCAGCCTCTCTTGCGGCGACGAGTCACCCCGGCTCCTTGGTTCACTGAGGAGCTGAGGGAGATGAAACGCCACAAGAGACGCCTAGAGAGCAGATGGAGATCCTCTCACTCCGAAGCCAACCGAACACTAGTGAGAATCCATATTAGGACTTACTTAGTGGCGATAAGAGTGGCCAAACGTGAGTATTGTGCCACTCTTATTGCATCCGCAGATAACCGCCCTGCCGCCCTGTTTGGGGTGACCCGCTCCCTCCTTCATCAGAGGCCGCGGGAAGCCCCTCTGCAGGGACGAGCAGAGGAATTTGAGATTTATCTGCAGGAGAAAATCACTCAGATTCGGAATGAGTTACCCTCCATCGAGAGTGGTCTAGTCGAATTGTCTGAGGTTGGTCTTGAGACTCCATTCTGGGAGGAGTTTGACTTTGTTACTACCGAGGATATGGACAGGTTGTCAAAGAGACTTAGAGCTACCACATGTTTATTGGACCCGTGTCCCTCCTGGCTTGTACTGGCATCCTGGGAGATGACACGAGGCTGGCTCCAGGGCATTGTCAATGCATCTTTGAGTGAGGGGTCCCTGCCTGCCATCTTGAAAGAGGCGGTGGTAAGGCCCCTCCTCAAGAAGCTGTCCCTGGACCCAGCATTATTAGAGAACTTCCGTCCAGTCTCCAACCTTCACTTTCTAGTGAAGGTTGTTGAGAGTGTGGTGGCCCAACAGTTTCCGCGATACCTGGAGGAAGTTGATTATCTAGACCCGCGCCAGTCCGGCTTCCGACCCGGTCACAGCACCGAGACGGCATTGGTCGCGTTGGTAGATGATCTCTGGAGGGCGCGGGATAGAGGATATTCCTCTATCCTAGTCCTGTTAGACCTCTCAGCGGCTTTTGATACCATCGACCATGGTATCCTATTGCACCGATTGGGGGGGTTGGGGCTCGGAGGCACCCTTTTACGGTGGTTCTCGTCCTACCTCTCTGGTCGGTCGCAATATGTGTTGGCAGGGGGGCAGAGGTCGGCCTCGAGGCCCCTCGTATGCGGGGTCCCTCAGGGGTCGGTCCTCTCACCCCTCCTATTCAACACATATATGAAGCCGCTGGGTGAGATCATCCGTGGTTTTAGGGTGGGATGTCATCTGTACGCTGATGATACTCAGCTGTACATCTCCACCCCAGACCACCCCAACGATGCCGTCGAGGTTATGTCCCGGTGTTTGGAAGCCGTACGGATCTGGATGAGTAGTAACAAACTCAAGCTCAACCCATTCAAG
The DNA here is from genome assembly GCA_039707465.1 of Rhabdophis nuchalis. Taxonomy (NCBI): domain Eukaryota; kingdom Metazoa; phylum Chordata; class Lepidosauria; order Squamata; family Natricidae; genus Rhabdophis; species Rhabdophis nuchalis. The sequence goes on from CM077647.1 coordinate 113,365,092, forward strand.
ACTGAGTGGCTATGGTTTCCGGCACCCCGGTTCAGCCAGATTACTCCAACTCTGGCCATTGGGGGCGAAACACCACCCCCCGTGGAGAGGGCACGCAATTTGGGTGTCCTCCTGGATTCCCGGCTGTCCATGGAGGACCATGTGGCGGCCGTGGCCAGGGGGGCGTTTCATCAGGTACGCCTGATGCGCCAATTGCGCCCCTTACTGGACCGGGCTGCCCTTCGCACAGTCACTCAGGCCCTCGTGACATCCCGACTGGACTACTGCAATGCTCTCTACATGGGGCTTCCCTTGAGGTGCACTCGAAAGCTACAGCTAGTCCAGAATGCAGCCGCGCGGCTGATTACGGGAGCTCCTAGATGCTCCCACATAACACCAATCCTGCGCGAGCTGCACTGGCTTCCTGTGGTCTTTCGGGTGCGCTTCAAGGTCCTGACGACCATCTTCAAAGCGCTCCATGGCTCGGGGCCTAGTTATATGTGAGACCGTCTCCTGCCCCATACATCCCTTAGACCGATACGCTCCCACAGAGAGGGCCTTCTCCGGGTGCCATCGGCCGGACAATGCCGGCTGGCGACACCCAGGGGAAGAGCCTTCTCTGTGGCGGGCCCTGCCCTGTGGAACGACCTACCCCCTGAACTCCGCACTATCACCGACCTCCGCCTCTTCCGCCGTTGTTTAAAAACACACTTATTTCATCAAGCCGGCCTAACATAGCCTCCGCTGGGACTAATACTAGACAGTTTTAAATGAGGGATTTTAATTTGGTTTTAGCGCAGGTTTTGTGCTATTTAATAGCTTTTTAAATTTATGTATTTTGTATTATTTTTGTATACTGTTTTAAGATTCCTGTGCGCCGCCCTGGGTCCTGTTGGAGAAGGGCGGGATATATATTGAATAAATAAATAAATAAATAAGCCCAAGTAGTGTGCACTGCCCTCTTCTCTCTGACAGCTGCCTCATTTCCAATGCATGGGGTGAGGAATACATGGATTTTCCTCCCTCTGCATGGACTTTCCACCCCCTATTGGTTCCATTGTTGCTGGAGCTGTTTTTGCTGAATCTGGCAGGACTCTTGCCATCATTGAGAGCTTTGCTGGCAGCCATGCCAGATTCCGCAAAGTGACTCCAGCAGCAACGAGACATGATTGGGGAAGGGAGAGCTGGAACTGACTGCCTGGGATTGTGCTTCTGCCGCTGCTGTGAGAGGGAAGGTTCTTTCTGAAGACTGGCTTCTTTCATTCAAACATTTTCACAGTGGCAGCTGAAGCACAATCCTGGGCAGTCAGTTCCGTCTCTCTCTCCCTGGTTTCCTGAATCCGGTGCAGCAGCAGGACTCTTGCCATCGTTGAGAGCTTCGCTGGCAGCCCCTTCTTGACATTGCTGTCATGCCAGAAAGAAGCCAGTCTTTGGAAAAAACCTTCCCCAGAGAGCCCATGCTGGGAGACAAAAGGGGGTGGGCTGGTTTGAATGCGGACGAGTGGCGATTTGGGGCCAGCACCTCCTTCGCTCATTCAGGCAGGCAGAGAAAGAAAGAAGGCTTGTGATAAAGCCACCAAGGATAAAGGGGAGCACCTTTGCCCTCAACTATTGCATGCCTCCTTTCTCCACCCACCCGAACTAGCAAAGAAGGCAGGCCACTAAACTGCCAGCCCACCTCTTCTCTTTTGGCATGGGCTCTCTGGAGGGGGACAGAAGGTCTCTCCCAAGACCTGCTTCCCTCACCTCACGGCGCAGTTCCAGGACACGTTTGGGCAATGGGGGAGGAGCTTTCTCGCATGCCTTTGGAGAAAGAAAGGTGTGTGAAAAAGCGCCCCCTGGCTGTCCAGATGTTTGAATGAAGAAGGCTGCAGGCTCCTTTGCCTTCGGCTATGCAATCTCTTTTTGTTTCTTGCTGGCCAAACGAGTGAATGAGGCAAACAGAGAATGAAAGGAGATCGTGTCGGGCGGTGGGAGTGAGCCAAGCTATTCCACCGGAGGAATGGGTTCTAAAACCTATCCTAAATTTCATGAATGGGTTCTAACATACCGATTAGAACCAGCTGAAACCCACCCCTGATGAGAAGCCAGCTTGTCACTTCCCGTGGAAGCCTTGTTGCCCTAGTACAAGTGCTTAGACTGTCTATCCACCTTTGAATTATTCACTAGAGATCAAATTAACATGCAAAGACGTATTTCTGCATAGCATAAATATTCATGAAGTTTCAGGGATTGTTCTTCTTTTTCCAAGCCTATTTATTAAACCTGGGTAAAATGCAATGCAACAGGGAGTGGAAGATGTACATGCTTGCATGTGTTCACATGTGTAAAATGCTGGTCTAGAAAAGGCCCTAGAGCATCAGATCTCTGAATATCTGTGGGCATGAAAGAGAGCTGAGGGAGATAGATGGGCAAACTGAGATAGTGATAAAGCAGGAGATCGTGCAATAAACACTCAAGGAACAGTTGTTGGAGGCATGGCCAACATGGTCAGTGTCATGATGGGTTTCTTCAGGTCTCCAGAGAAACATCTATATTTCAACCATTTAGGGGATTGCCTGGTGAATCGGATCTATCTCATAGGGATAGTGGGGACTGGTGGCATGTGCTGAATGGGGAAGTCCCAAATTCCCCGAAGCACCAGTAATAGCCTCGACAGTCAGGAAGACAGCCATTGTGTGCTGTCAAGAAGCTGGGGGCAGTCACATGGAGAGCGTAAAGAAAGTAAGGTGAATCATCTGGATGAGTGTGTAAGTTTGTGTTGAAGTACAGTGGTTCCTTTCTCTTTGGGATTCCCTGATTGGAAAACTTTAAAAGAATAAAAGAAAAAGAGACTGGCAAAGGCGGGGGGGAGCAGACTTTTGTTTGTCTGTCTCTCCACTTCTGATATTAGCAGCAAAAGGGTGATCATGTTTATTGCACGATCTCCTGCTTTATCACTAAATCACTTTATCATTGGACAGAGCAAATATTTTTTTTGAATCTATAAGGTTATATTTTGAATTTTGACACACTGAGATTTGCTTTCAGAATTGCTGGTTTTTATCAAGAGAATACAGGTGTAACTAATGGGAGCAAACTGCAGTGCCATCTAATGGAACTAGAGGAGATATATTAAATACAGCCAAAGAACAAAGGACGAGATAAGAAAGGGAATGGCCTTGAGTAATTTTACAGATTTGGTAAGTAGAGTGCAGAAATTTGTCCTTTAAAAAAATAAAACCAGATGTGTATTTATTTATTTATTTATTTATTTATTTATTTATTTATTCATTCATTCATTCATTCATTCATTCATTCATTCATTCATTCATTTATTTATTTATTTATTTATTTATTTATTCATTCTTTTTTTCTTTCGTGAAAAATGGGTGTTCGCTATTTGGAATACTAAGAATCTAACTCTGGGAATACCCTTTTTGAATATTTTTGTTTTTTCCTCGGCTTCCCCCCCCCCCCCCCCCCCATTTTGCTGAGAGTTTGGATTACCAATAAGTGTTAGTGATCTTTCCTTTCCTTTTTTAACTTTTTATATATTGGTAATTTGCTTCAGTGATTTTTAGGGGGGAATTCTTTTTGGGAACATCAACACTTATTTGGATTAGGATAACAAGACTCCAAAGATTCAGAATTGGAATTGGATTTGGAAGTGAAATTCAAAAATTTGGGGGTTGATTTTGTGCGGTTTGGGCTGGTTGGGGGATTCACAATTTGGATTACGTTTTTAACTGGCATTTGGATTATGAAATCAAACACAAGAAGGAAGATGGAGAAAATAACAGCATATTCATCATCAGCATGATGTCTTGGGTGTTTCAGGGGGTAATTTCTTTTGGCAAAATTTTGGGCTGTGGGCATTGACATCCCCGATAGAGGAAGAGCCACTTGTGGCTCATGAGCTACGGTTTGCCACCTTCTAGATTAGGTTAACAAGTATCCGAAGATTCAGGATTGGAATTGGAATTGGAAGTGAAATTTGAAAATTTGGGGGATAAATTTGTACAGTTTGGGATGGTGGGGGATTCACAATTTGGATTACAGTTTTAACTGGCATCTGGATTATAAAATCAAACACAAGAAGCAAGATAGAGAAAATAGCAGTATATTCATCATCAGCATGATGTCTGGGTGTTTTAAGGGGTAATTCCTTTTTGGCAACTTCGACACCTACTTGGATTAGGGCAGTGGTGGGCAAACGCCTTAGTCAATAAAGCCAAATATCAACAGAACAACATTTGAAATTTCTTTTGAGAGCTAAAAGAAGGTGTGGCCTGTTTGTGGGATAGGCTCAGCGGTTATGTGACGGGGTGGGTGTGGCCAACTTGGAAAATGTGGTGAAATTCACTCAACGACAGTCTTGCTTAGCAACCAAAATTTTGGACGTAATTAGTTCTTTCTTTTTCTCTTTCTCTCCCACTTTCTTTTTCTTTCTCTCTTTTTCTTTCTGTCTCTCTGTGTGTGTGTGTCTCTCTCTCTCTCTGTATCTGTCTCTCTCTACACCCTGCAACCATCTCTGTCACTCGTTGTGTGTTTGTGTGTGTGTCTGTCTGTCTCACTCATTTAATAACTCACTGTCTCTGTATACCTATCTCTCCCTCCCTCCCTCTCTCGGTCTCTCCTGTCTCTCTGTGTGTCTGTCACTCTCTCTGATTCCCTCCCTCCCTCTTTCTCTGCCTCTGTCTGTCGGTCTCTCCCTCTCTCCCCCTGTCTTTCTCTGATTCAATCCCTACCTCTGTAATTTTCCCTCTGTGCCTCTCTCGGTCTCTCTCCCTCCCCCTCTCTATCGCTTTCTTGTACTCTGTGTCTGTGAGTCTCTGATTCCCTCCCTCCCTCCCAATTTCTCTCTATCTCTCTGTCCCTCTCCCTGTCTGTCTCTCTCTGTCTCTCTGCCTCTCTCTTTGTCTCTTTGTCTGTCTCTCCCTCCCTCCCCCTCTGTCTCTCTGTCAGTGTCTCCCTCCCTCTCTCCTCCCTTCCCAGGAAGAAGCAAAGGAGCCAGCATGCCGGCTGTGGAAGTGCCCGGCTACCCTACTCGACTCTCTTGCTGAGTGACCTCGGGCAGTGGGAGCTGCGTGTCGCAGGGCTTGGGGGTAGCAGCAGCAGCCACCTATGCCACAGAAGGAGTATCCCCGACAGAGGAAGAGCCACTGTTTGCCAACCACTGGATTATGGTAACAAGTATCTGAAGATTCAGGATTGGAATTGGAATTGGAAGTGAAATTTGAAAATTTGGGAGATGAATTTGTACAGTTTGGCTGGTGGGGAATTCACAATTTGGATTACAGTTTTAACTGGCATATGAATTATAAAATCAAACACAAGAAGCAAGATAGAGAAAATAGCAGCATATTCATCATCAGCATGATGTCTTGGGTGTTTCAGGGGGTAATTCCTTTTTGGCAACTTCGACACCTACTTGGATTAGGGCAGTGGTGGGCAAACGCATTAGTCAACAGAGCCAAATATCAACAGTACAACATTTGAAATTTCTTTTGAGAGCTAAAAGAAGGTGTGGCTTGTTTGTGGGATAGGCTCAGCTGTTTTGTGACAGGGTGGGTATGGCCAACTTGGAAAATGTGCTGAGACTCACTCAACAACAGTCTTGCTTAGCAACCAAAATTTTGGATTTAATTGTAGTCATATGTTCTTTCTTTTTTTCTCTATTTCCCACTTTCTTTTTCTTTCTTTTTTCTTTCATTTTCTTTCTCTCTTTTTCTTTCTGTCTCTCTCTCTCTGTGTCAGCCTCCACTTTTTGCTTCCTTCGACTGTCATTGAAACGGGGAGGGAGGGGCTGTGGGCATTGGACATTATGTGTGCTGGAGGTATTTGGAGCCAGGACTTGATATCAGAAAGGCCAAGGGTCTAGCATTCTATTCTGATGATGTTCCTGGACGTGCTGCCCACCTGACATTGTGGGTGATTGTGCATTGGCTATTATCCTAGGGGTCATGGGTTATAAGGGATGGGTAATGCTTTGATATGTATACTGCGCACCCAAATATCTCATTCCTTGCTTGACTTTCGCTGCTGTCTTTTCATAATCAGTAAAAGTAACCTTAAACTTTCACAATGAGTTTGAGTGTGGTCTTTCTTGATTAATGGAGGAAGCAGGCCTGACAAAAAGCAAGGAATCACTTCACACTCAGCTCTGAGCTAACAACTTCAGCAGGGAGTGTAATAAAACCATCAATCCTCAAACAAATGTCGGACCTTGGAGAAGAAGGATCCCTGGGGGCTACCGCGCCTGATCTGACCTTTCCAAAAACTAAAGAGAAGGAAAATAAGGAAGAAATCAGGTCAGTGATGGAACTTTTGGCGGATATCAGTTTGGGGGCTAAACCTGAGGAAAAATCGGTTTGTCATTGGTGGTCCGAGGGAGAGGGCACGAAGGGAACATTTGGAGAAATCCCCTTGGGATTTACAACCACCAGACGCTGGCGGGCCCACTCCATCTCCCTCTGGCAGGAAATAGAGGAAGAGAACCTTTTGAGAGAACAGGCAAAAGCACTAATTCGAGAGGCAGATGAGAAATGACGAGCCAGAGAAAGTAGAGGAGGGGGGGACCCTGACCCTCAGGAGTGGAGGCTGCAGAAAAGGGAGGAAGAAAACCCCCAATGGAAGGGGGGATTACCCAGAGAGATGAACCTCCACCACGCATAGAAGTAGCAAGGGCGGTTCAACAGATTTATGACCGCTCTGAGAAGGCGTTTTGAAGACCCCCTCCTTCATAGAAAGGCGCAGTTTGAAATGAAAACTCTTCGACAAGGGAACAAGCCGGTTCAGGAATGCACACATTTCTGTGAGCTGGCTATTTACATGAGAGGCTGAAGTGAAGAGGCTCTTATCGATAATTATACTGAGGATTTACATCCAACTATATACCAAAGCTGTGTAAACAGACACAGTCCCCAAACCCTCCAGGATTGGTACGAATTGGCCGCTGACGTGGAAATTGATCAGGCAAGAAATAAAGGCCTTCATGAGATTGAAGGAGAAAGGGAAAGGAAATTCTCCCCCTCCCACCCCACGGCGTGATTTCCCCAGAGGAGGAAAGGGAGGGGCCACTAGCAAACCTCGCACTAACGCTTGTTTCTGGTGCGGGATGGAGGGGCATTGGGCAAATAACTGCAGAATGAAACCGAAGCCCCAGCCCCAATCATCATCCGAGATGAGGAAAAGCGCCAGGAACCCAGACCTGTGCACTAAACAGGCATTGAAGGGAGTGGAGTCACTGGATCTTACCAGCTACTGTCACCAGCCAGGGGAGGAGCTTGACGACTGGGAGAAGGAAATGGAATCTGGCGATGAGAGCTACGGATCTTGGGTGAATTCCCAATCGGGTCCCATGACCATCCCTCTTAAGCTTAGAGCTCCCTCTAGTGGTCGCCAGTCTGAATTACTAGCCTTTTTGGATTCTGACTGCACATGCTGCCTTATCAGTCAGGACTTAGTAGAGCGGCTTGGGCTTCACCTAAAGACTTTAAAAGTTCCGATTGCATTCTGCCAGATGGATGGATCGGTGGCTGGAGGTGCTCCAGCACGGTTTGTAACAGAACCAATTGAAATGTTCATTGGTGACCACCACCATGAGTCCTTAAATTTTATGGTAGCCCCTATTGCGGATAACCCAATTATTTTAGGCTTGCCATGGCTGCGGAAGTGGAACCCTATTATTAACTGGAAGGAGTGTTGGGTACTCATTCCTTCACCTACAACCCCCCTATGGAAACCAAGCTCCACCACCCCTCCCACCACAGGAAACCGAGACTACACCCCTCCCTGTAAACAATCAAGCTCCACCACCCTCCCCACCCCAAGAAACCGTAAAGACTGACCAGGGAGCGGCCATTTTGGAGCAGATACCGGGAGAAGAGAAAATTCCTAAAGAATATTGGGACCTTAAAGATGTTTTTAGCGAGAAATCTTCTGACAAACTAGCCCCCCACCCCCAACTGTACTACAGACTGTACTATTGATTTCCTCCCGGGGGTGCAACTCCCAAAACCTCGCATTTATTCTATGACTCGAGGAGAAATGATTGAATTACGTAAGTTCATAGACAAGAATTTGGCGAGGGGTTTATTAAGCCTGCTAGGCCTCGGGTAGCGGCACCTGTTATGTTCAGAGAGAAGAAAGATGGCCAACTTCATCTGGTAGTAGACTACAGGTACCTTAACATTATTTGCGCAGAAAATGTCTACCCCCTCCCCCTCATGAAGGACATGTTGGCCCATTTGGCGAAGGGTAAGATTTTTACAAAGTTGGATCTCAAGAGAGGCTTATTATAGAATCAGAATTAAAGAAGGAGATGAATGTAAAACTGCATTCAACTGCCCTTTAGGGTGTTTTCAATTTAAGGTTTTGCCGTTTGGCCTACAGGGGGCACCAGCGGGTTTCATGCAATTGATAAATAAAGTGTTGCATCAACACCTGTACAAGGGCGTCATCGTCTATCTCGACGATATCCTTATTTACATGGAAACTCATGAAGAACATGTGAAGTTGGTCCGCTCCGTTTTGCGCAAATTAAGGTCCGCGAACTTTACAATAATAATAATAATAATAATAATAATAATAATAATAATAATAATAATAATAATAATAATAATAATAATAATAATAATAATAATAATAATAATAATCTTTATTGTCATTGTAAAAATTACAATGAAATTTATGCTAAATTTTCAAAATGTGACTTTCATCAAAATAAGATTGACTACCTAGGTTATCGCATCTCCGCAGAGGGCATTGAGATGGATCCTGGGAAAGTTAAGGCCGTAACCGAATGGCCTCCGCCTTGCACCTGTAAACAATTGCAAAGTTTTTGGGATTTGCCAATTTTCCCGCCAGTTTATGCCCGTCATTTGCGAGTATTGCTCTGCCTATTACGAACCTACTGAAGACGAAGGGTGATGACAAGCCGCGGCCAAGTAAACCTTTGAACTGGACTATGGAATGCCAAGCAGCTTTCGAAAAACTTAAATGTCTGTTTTCTGCGGAGCCAATTTTAAAGCACCCTGACAAAGAAACATCTTTCATGGTCCAGGCTGATGCCAGTGATGTAGCTGTGGTAATCTTATTGCAATACAACTCCAATGGGGATTTACAGTCTTGTGCTTACACCTCTCGTAAACTCTCCGACACTGAAAGAAGATGGGCTATTTGGGAAAAGGAAGCATTTGCCGTGCGTTGGGCGCTTATGACCTGGTGCCATTTTTTGGAGGGTGTGGCTCACCCATTTGAAGTATGGACTGATCATAAGAATTTTGAATCCTTGCGAATGCCCCACAAACTTTCTCCGAAACAGGTCCGTTGGTCTCAATATTTCAGTCGCTTTAATTTTACCCTCAAGTACATTCCGGGTGGAAAAAACTTTATGGCTGATGCTTTATTGCAACTGCCCCAATATAATAGCTTGAAGCTCACTATCGTCCAACCTGTGGTTCCGATGTGTAGCATGGCTGCTCCTGTCGTGACTAGGAGCCATTCGATCCTGCAAGTTGAGACCCCACTCGAATTGAGGTCTAAGATTAAGGAAGAACTTCAAACTGATGAATGGTTTGCAGCGCACTGCGGGGACTGTACTTTGAGAGATGATTTACCTTGGGTGGGTTCTAAGATTTATGTCCCTGCGACACTCCGTCCTTTCGTACTTCAAAGAGCACATGACTCCAGGTTAGCTGGACATTTTGGATTCGTGAAGATTATGCATTTAGTTAAATGCCAATTTTGGTGGCTGTCATTGAAAAAAGACATTGAATCCTACATTGCAAGTTGTCAAGTTTGTGTGGCTCTCCTGGAAAACCTCAAGGTCTCCTCCAGTCTGTGGTGCAGCCGGAGGCTCCTTGGAAAGAAATATCTATGGATTTCATTGTTGATCTTCCAAGTAGCCAGGGTTTTACTGTCATATGGGTGGTTACTGATCTGTTTTCAAAACAAGTTCACTTTGTACCGTGCACGAAGATCCTGTCGGCCAAAACCTTGGCGAAACTGTTTCTAACTCATATTTATCACCTGCATGGTGTTCATAAACATATCATTTCGGATAGGGGAGTTCAATTCACTTCGAGTTTCTGGAAGGAATTTTTGAAATTGATTGGCTCCTCCCAGGGCTTCAGCTACTCCCACCACCCTCAGACTAATGGGGCTTGTGAAAGGGCCAATTCTGTTCTAGAACAATATCTTCGTTGTTTTATAAATTACCAACAAGATGACCGGCCGACCTCTTAATTCATGCTGAGGTAGCGTACAACAATTCAGTTCATAGCAGTACTGGCATGACCCCTTTCAAAAGTGATTTACGGACAGGATTTTGTGCCGATTCCCGAGCTCCCTCATGGGACTCCAGCTATTCTATCTCTCTCGGATTGGAGTACTAAGCTGGCGACATTTTGGCCCATTGCATGGAAAACGTTAGATGATGCTCACCAGTCTCATAAGATGTATGCTGATAAGAAACGGGCCGCACCCCCACAATACAAAGTTGGTGACCGGGTGTACATTTCTACTAGATTTTTGGAGAGTCCTCAGCAATGCAAGAAGGTGGGTCCGAAGTTTAATGGCCCTTTTCCAATTGTTAAAATTATCAGCTCTGTTTAGGTTAAATTGGGCTTACCTAAAACCTATCGGCGGCTTTATCCGATTTTCCATGTCCACTTGTTGAAACCAGAACGTTTATCCCATCTTCGCCAGCCACAATCTACTTCCCCTGCACCAATCTTGGTTGATGATGAAAAGCATTATGAAGTTCGGGACATTTTGGACTCCAGAAGGCAGAGGAACAGGGTACAGTACCTTGTTGCTTGGAAAGATTTCCCTCCATCCCACACTGAGGGGGTGGACAAACGTCGCATTAGAGCCCCTAAACTATTGAAAAAGTTTTATGCTAAATATCCTGACAAGCCGTAACCGCTATTGCTTCACGTTATTTTTCTGTTGTTGTATGTCCCTGTCTATTTTGGGCTGTTTTGCAGGACTGAGTCCACTTTTGTGGAGGAGGGCCGAATGTCAGCCTCCTCTTTTTGCTTCTTCGGCTGCCATTGAAACGGGGAGGGAGGGGGCTGTGGACATTGGACATTATGCATGCTGGAGGTGGTTGGACCCAGGACTTGATATCACCAAGGCCAACGATCTCGCATTCCATTCTGAGGATGTTCCTGGACGTGCTGCCCACCTGACATCCTGGGTGATTGTCCATTGGATATTATCCTAGGGGTCATGGGTTATAGGGGATGGGTAATGCTTTGATATGTATACTTTGCGCCCAAATATCTCATTCCTTGCTTGACTTTCGCTGCTGTATTTTCATAATCAGTAAAAGTAACCTTAAACTTTCACAATGGGTTTGAGCGTGGTCTTTCTTGATTAATGGAGGAAGCAGGCCTGATACTCTCTGTGTGTCAGTCTCTCTCTCTATCTGTCTCTCTCTCTTCCCTGCACCCATCTCTGTCACTCATTGGGTGTTTGTGTGTCTGTCGGTCCATCTGACTGTCTCTCACTCATTTAATCACTCACTGTCTCTGTCTACCTATCTCCCCTCCCTCCCTCCCTCGGTCTCTCCTGTCTCTCTGTGTGTCTGTCACTCTCTCTGATTCTCTCCCTCCCTCCATTCTCTTTCTCTGTCTGTCTGTCTCTCCCTCTCTCCGACTGCCTTTCTCTGATTCAATCCCTCCCTCTGCAATTTTCCCACGGTGCCTCCCTCGGTCTCCCTCCCTCCCTCCATCCCTCTCTCTGTCTCTATCTTGTACTCTGTGTCTGTCAGTCCCTCTGATTCCCAACCACCCTCTCTCTTTCTTTCTGTCTGTCTCTCCGTCTCTCCCCCTGTTTGTCTCCCTCTGTCTCTCTGCCTCTCTCTCTGTCTCTTCGTCTGCCTCTCCCTCCCTCCCCCTCTGTCCCTCTCTGTCTCTCTGTCAGTGTCTCCCTCCCTCTCCCCTCCCTTTCCAGGTTGAAGCGGAGGAGCCAGCATGCCGGCTGGGAATGCGCCTGGCTGCCCTACTCGACACTCCTGCCGAGCGACCTCGGGCGGAGGGAGCTGTGTGTCGCAGGGCTCGGGGGTAGCAGCAGCAGCAACCTATGCCATAGACGGAGTCTCCCCGACAGAGGAAGAGCCGCTTGTGGCTCATGAACCACGGTTTGCCAATCACTGGATTAGGTTAACAAGTATCTGAAGATTCAGGATTGGAATTGGAATTGGAAGTGAAATTTGAAAATTTGAGGGATGAATTTGTGCGGTTTGGGGTGGTTGGGGAATTCACAGTTTAGATTACAGTTTTAACTGGCATATGGATTATAAAATCAAACACAAGAAGCAAGATAGAGAAAATAGCAGCATATTCATCATCAGCATGATGTCTTGGGTGTTTCAGGGGGTAATTCCTTTTTGGCAACTTCGACACCTACTTGGATTAGGGCAGTGGTGGGCCTACTCATTAGTTAATAGAGCCAAATATCAATAGTACAACAATTGATACTCCCTCTCTCCTCCCTTCCCAGGAAGAAGCGGAGGAGCCAGCATGCCGGCTGGGGACGTGCCCGGCTGCCCTATTCGACACGCTTGCCGAGCGACCTCGGGCAGTGGGAGCTGCGCGTTGCAGGGCTGGGGGGTAGCAGCAGCAGCCACCTATGCCACAGACGGAGTCTCCCTGACAAAGAAGAGCCACTTGTGCCTCACGAGCCACGGTTATCCAACCACTGGATTAGGGTAACAAGAACCCGAAGATTCAGCATTGGAATTAGAATTGGAAGTAAAATTTGAAAATTTGGGGGTTGATTTTGTGCAATTTGGGGTGGTTGGGGAATTCACGATTTGGATTACAGTTTTAACTGGCATCTGGATTATAAAAAGAAGCGAGATGGAGAAAATGGCAGCATATTCATCATCAGCATGATGTCTTGGGCGTTCTTTGGTGTAATTCGTTTTTGGCAACTTCGACACCTATTTGGATTAGGGTAACAAGAACCCGAAGATTAAGAATTGGAATTGGAATTGGAAGTGAAATTTGTAAGTTTGGGGGTTGAATTTCTGCGATTTGGGTTGGTTTGGGGATTCACAATTTAGATTACAGTTTTAACTGGCATCTGGATTATAAAATCAAACACAAGAAGCAAGATGGAGAAAATGGCAGCATATACATCATCAGCATGATGTCTTGGGTGTTTTAGGGGGTAATTCCTTTTTGGCAACTTCGACACCTACTTGGATTATGGCAGTGGTGGGCAAACTTCTTAGTCAATAAAGCCAAATATCAGCAGTACAACAATTGAAATTTGTTTTGAGAGGTAAAAGAAGGTGTGGCCTGTTTGTGGGATAGGCTCGGCGGTTATGTGACGGGGTGGGTGTGGCCAACTTGGAAAATGTGGTGAAACTCACTCCACAACAGTCTTGCTTAGCAACCAAAATTTTGGACTTAATTGTGGTCATAAATTCTTTCTTTTTCTCTCTCTCTCCCATTTTCTTTTTCTTTCTCTCTTTTTCTTTCTGCCTGTCTCTCTCTGTGTGTCTCTCTCTCTGTTTCTGTCTCTCTCTCCACCCTGCACCAATCTCTGTCACTCTGTGTTTGTGTGTGTATCTGTCTGTCTCACTCATTTAATAACTCACTGTCTCTGTATACCTATCTCTCCCTCCCTCCCTCTCTTGGTCTCTCCTGTCTCTCTGTGTATCTGTCACTCTCTCTGATTCCCTCCCTCCCTCTTTCTCTGCCTCTGTCTGTCTGTCTCTCCCTTTCTCCCCCTGTCTTTCTCCAATTCAATCCCTACCTATGTAATATTCCCTATGTGCCTCTCTCAGTCTCTCCCCCTCCCCCCCTCCCCCTCTCTATCTCTTTCTTGTACTCTGTGTCTGTGAGTCTCTCTGATTCCCTCCCTCCGTCCCTATTTCTCTCTGTCTGTCTCTCTGTTCCTCCCCCTGTCTGTCTCTCTCTGTCTCTCTGCCTCTCTCTCCATGTCTTTGTCTGTCTCTCCCTCCTTCCCCCTCTGTCTCTCTCTGTCTCTCTTTCAGTGTTTCACTCCCTCTCTCCTCCCTTCCCAGGAAGAAGCGGAGGAGCCAGCATGCCAGCTGTGGAAGTGCCCGGCTGCCCTACTCGACTCTCTTGCTGAGTGACCTCGGGCAGTGGGAGCTGTTTGTCGCAGGGCTCGGGGGTAGCAGCAGCAGAAGCAGCAGCAGCCACCTATGCTACAGACGGAGTCTCCCCGACAGAGGAAGAGCCACTTGTGGCTCACGAGCTGCGGTTTGCCCACCACTGGATTAGGTTAACAAGTATCCGAAGATTCAGGATTGGGATTGGAATTGGAAGTGAAATTTGAAAATTTGGGGGATGGATTTGTGCAGTTTGGGCTGGTGGGGAATTCATAATTTGGATTACAGTTTTAACTGGCATTTGGATCATACAATCAAACACAAGAAGCAAGATAGAGAAAATGGCAGCATATTCATCATCAGCATGATGTCTTGGGTGTTTCAGGGGCAATGGTGGGTTTTTGCAGGCTCGCACCTACTTGCGAGAGCTGGTTGGTGAAATTTAGAGAACCGGTGAGAGGGGGTTCCACTGCGTACCTGGAAGTAAATCTGGCCCGCAGCTGCCAGTAACCCAATGGGAAGGAAAGGAAAGGAAAGGAAGGAAGGAGGGAAGGAAGGAAGGAAGGAAGTAGGGAAGGAAGGAAGGAAGGAAAGAAAGAATTTATCATCTCAATTGAGTCCAAAATTATGGTTGCTAAGCAAGAGCGTTGTTAAATGAGTTTCACCACATTTTAAAAGGTGGCCACTCCCACCCTGTCACATGACTGCCAAGCCACGCCCACAAAATAGGCCACACCCACAGAGTAGGTTCTAAAAAAATTTGAAACCCACCACTGTTCAGGGGGTAATTCCTTTTTGGCAATTTCGACACTTACTTGGATTAGGGTACTGATGGGCAAACCCATTAGTCAATAGAGCCAAATATCAAGAGTACAACATTTGAAATTTCTTTTGAGAGCTAAAAGAAGGTGTGGCCTGTTTGTGGGAGTAGCTCAGCAGTTTTGTGGCGGGGTGGGTATGGCGAACTTAGAAAATGTGCTGAAACTCACTCAACAAAAGTCTTCCTTAGCAACCAAAATTTTGGATTTAATTGTGGACATAACTTCTTTTTTTTTCACTCTCTCACCTTTCCTTTTCTTTCTTTTTTCTTTCTTTTTCTTTCTCCCTTTTTCTTACTGTGTCTCTCTCTGTGTGTCTGTCTCTCTCTGTCTCTGTCTCTCTCTCCTCTCCCTCCACCCTCTTTGTCACTCATTGTGTGTTTGTCTGTCTGTCTGTCTGTCCCGCATTTAATCACTCACTGTCTCTGTCTACCTGTCTCTCCATCCCTTCCTCCCTCTTTCGGTCCCTCATGTCTCTCTGTGTGTCTGTCACTCTCTCTGATTCTCTAGCCCCCTCTTTCTCTGTCTCTGTCTCTCCCTCTCTCCCCCTGCCTTTTTCTGATTCAATCCTTCCCTCTGCAATTTTCCCACTGTGCCTCTCTCGATCTCTCTCCCTCCTTCCCTCCGTCCCCCACTCTGTCTCTTTCTTGTACTCTGTGTCTGTCAGTCCCTCTGATTCCCAACCACCCTCTCTCTTTCTCTCTGTCTGTCTCTCCGTCCCACCCCTGTCTGTCTCCCTCTGTCTCTCTGCCTCTCTCTCTGTCTCTTCGTCTGTCTCTCCCTCCCTCCCCTTCTGTCACTCTCTGTCTCTCTGTCAGTGTCTCCCTCTCTTTCTTCTCCCTTCCCAGGAAGAAACGGAGGAGCCAGCATGCCGGCTGGGGATGCGCCCGGCTTCCCTACTCGACACTCCTGCCGAGCGAACTCGGGCGGAGGGAGCTGTGTGTCGCAGGGCTCGGGGGTAGCAGCAGCAGCCATCTATGCCATAGACGGAGTCTCCCCGACAGAGGAAGAGCCACTTTCGGCTCACGAGCCACAGTTTGCCAACCACTGGATTAGGTTAACAAGTATCTGAAGATTCAGGATTGGAATTGGAAGTGAAATTTGAAAATTTGAGGGATGAATTTGTGTGGTTTGGGCTGGTTGGGGGATTCACAATTTGGATTACAGTTTTAACTGGCATATGGATTATAAAATCAAACACAAGAAGCAAGATAAAGAAAATAGCAGCATATTCATCATCAGCATGATGTCTTGGGTGTTTCAGGGGGTAATTCCTTTTTGGCAACTTCAACACCTACTTGGATTAGGGCAGTGGTGGGCAAACGCATTAGTTAATAGAGCCAAATATCAATAGTACAAAAATTGAAATTACTTTTGAGAGCTGAAAGAAGGTGTGGCTTTTTTGTGGGAGTGGCTCAGCGGTTATGTGACGGGGTGGGTATGGCTAACTTGGAAAATATGGTGAAACTCACTCCACAACAGTCTTGCTTAGCAACCAAAATTTTGGATTTAATTGTGGTCATAAGTTCTTTCTTTTTTTCTCTCTCACCCACTTTCTTTTTCTTTCTTTTTTCTTTCATTTTCTTTCTCCCTTTTTCTTACTGTGTCTCTCTCTGTGTGTCTGTCTCTCTCTGTCTCTGTCTCTCTTTCCTCTTCCTCCACCCTCTTTGTCACTCATTGTGTGTTTGTCTGTCTGTCTGTCCCGCATTTAATCACTCACTGTCTCTGTCTATCTGTCTCTTCATCCCTCCCTCCCTCTTTCGGTCTCTCATGTCTCTCTGTGTGTCTGTCACTCTCTCTGATTCTCTAGCCCCCTCTTTCTCTGTCTCTGTCTGTCTGTCTCTCCCTCTCTCCCCCTGCCTTTTTCTGATTCAATCCTTCCCTCTGCAATTTTCCCACTGTGCCTCTCTCGGTCTCTTTCCCTCCCTCCCTCCCACTCTCTGTCTCTTTCTTGTACTCTGTGTCTGTCAGTCCCTCTGATTCCCAACCACCCTCTCTCTTTCTCTCTGTCTGTCTCTCCGTCCCACCCCCTGTCTGTCTCCCTCTGTCTCTCTGCCTCTCTCTCTGACTCTTTGTCTGTCTTTCCCTCCCTCCCCCTCTGTCCCTCTCTGTCTCTCTGTCAGCGTCTCCCTCCCTCTCTCCTCCCTTCCCAGGAAGAAGCGGAGGAGCCAGCATGCCGGCTGGGGACGTGCTCAGCTTCCCTACTAGACACTCCTGCCGAGCGAACTCAGGCAAAGGGAGCTGTGTGTCGCAGGGCTCGGGGGTAGCAGCAGCAGCCACCTATGCCGTAGACGGAGTCTCCCCGACATAGGAAGAGCCGCTTGTTGCTCACGAGCCACAGTTTGCCAACCACTGGATTACGGTAACAAGTATCTGAAGATTCAGGATTGGAATTGGAATTGGAAGTGAAATTTGAAAATTTGTGGGATGAATTTGTGCGGTTTGGGCTGGTTGGGGGATTCACAATTTGGATTACAGTTTTAACTGGCATATGGATTCTAAAATCAAACACAAGAAGCAAGATAGAGAAAATAGCAGCATATTCATCAATAGCATGATGTCTTGGGTGTTTCAGGGGGTAATTCCTTTTTGGCAACTTTGACACCTACTTGGATTAGGGCAGTGGTGGGCCTACTCATTAGTTAATAGAGCCAAATATCAATAGTACAACAATTGATACTCCCTCTCTCCTCCCTTCCCAGGAAGAAACGGAGGAGCCAGCATGCAGGCTGGGGACGTGCCCGGTTGCCCTATTCGACACGCTTGCCGAGCGACCTCGGGCAGTGGGAGCTGCGCGTTGCAGGGCTCGGGGGTAGCAGCAGCAGCCACTTATGCCGCAGACGGAGTCTCCCTGACAAAGAAGAGCCACTTGTGCCTCATGAGCCACGGTTATCCAACCACTGGATTAGGGTAACAAGAACCCGAAGATTCAGCATTGGAATTAGAATTGGAAGTAAAATTTGAAAATTTGGGGGTTGATTTTGTGCAATTTGGGGTGGTTGGGGAATTTACGATTTGGATTACAGTTTTAACTGGCATCTGGATTATAAAAAGAAGCGAAATGGAGAAAATGGCAGCATATTCATCATCAGCATGATGTCTTGGGCGTTCTTTGGTGTAATTCTTTTTGGCAACTTCGACACCTATTTGGATTAGGGTAACAAGAACCCGAAGATTAAGAATTGGAATTGGAATTGGAAGTGAAATTTGTAAGTTTGGGGGTTGAATTTCTGTGATTTGGGTTGGTTTGGGGATTCACAATTTAGATTACAGTTTTAACTGGCATCTGGTTTATAAAATCAAACAGAAGAAGCAAGATGGAGAAAATGGCAGCATATACATCATCAGCATGATGTCTTGGGTGTTTTAGGGCAGGGGTCCCCAACCTTTTTTTCACCAGGGACCGGTTTCATTTTAAAGAAAATTCTGCGGACCGGCTGAGGGGCTCAGCAGTCATGTGACTGGGTGGGCGTGGCCAACTTTGAAAATGTGAAACTCACTTAACAATGATCTTGGTTAGCAACCAAACTTTTGGCCTCAACTGTGGTCATAAGTTCTTTCTTTCTCTCTCTCTCTTTCTTTCTCTTTCTTTGTCTCTGTCTCTCTTTTTCTCTCTCGCTATTTCTTTCTTTCTCTCTTTCCCTTTCTATTTCTTTCTCTTTCTTTTTCTCTTTCCCTCTTTCTGTATCTTTTCCTGTCTCTTTCTTTCCTTTCTGTCTCTTTCTCTGTCTTTCTCTCTCCCATTTTTTTCTTTCTTTCTCTCTTTCTCTGTGTCTCTCCTTCATCCGCCCATTTCTGTCACTCTGTGTGTGTGTGTGTGTCTGTCTGTCTGTCTTGCATTCATTCATTCAATCACTCCTTCTGTGTCTGTCTATCTTTCTCTCCCTCCCTCCCTCTGTCTCTCTATGTGTGTCTGTCGTCGTCATCGTCGTCCCGTCCCCCCGCCCTCAGCCTCCTCATCCCGCCTGCCAGGCTTGGTCGCTCGTTCGCTCGGTCAGGCTCCGTGGCTGGATAGGAGCCGGGCTGGAGAGGAGGAGGAGGGAGGGGGGCAGCCCATTGGGAAGAGCGCGAGGGAGAACGCAGGAGGATGGTGGGGGCTCTTCCTCCACCCTCGTCGACGGAGGGACTCCTTGCGCCGCCGGAGCAACCCGCCAGTTCCCACCCCAGCCCGCAGAGCCTCCGCAGTCCCTGGATGAAAACGAGTGGCCGGCATGCCAGCAGGGGAGGGAATCGGTGGCCGGTCCGGCGGCGTCCAGGAGTCCCTCCGTCGACGAGGGTGGAGGAAGAGTCACACTCCAACGGTGCGAACAGCCGCGCCTGCGTTCTCCTGCGCGCTCTGCTCAGGGGGCAGCCCCCTCCTCCCTCCCTCCTCCTCCCTAGCCTTGCGGCCCGGCTCCCATCCAGCCACGGACCGGCACCGGTCCGCGGCCCGGGGGTTGGGGACCCCTGTTTTAGGGGGTAATTCCTTTTTGGCAACTTCGACACCTACTTGGATTATGGCAGTGGTGGGCAAACTTCTTAGTCAATAAAGCCAAATATCAACAGTACAACAATTGAAATTTCTTTTGAGAGGTAAAAGAAGGTGTGGCCTGTTTGTGGGATAGGCTCAGCGGTTATGTGACGGGGTGGGCGTGGCCAACTTGGAAAATGTGGTGAAACTCACTCAAGGACAGTCTTGCTTAGCAACCAAAATTTTGGACTTAATTGTGGTCATAAGTTCTTTCTTTTTCTCTCTCTCTCCCTCTTTCTTTTTCTTTCTCTCTTTTTCTTTCTGTCTGTCTCTCTCTGTGTGTGTCTCTCTCTGTTTCTGTCTCTCTCTCCACCCTGCACCCATCTCTGTCACTCGTTGTGTGTGTGTGTGTGTGTGTGTGTGTGTCTGTCTCACTCATTTAATAACTCACTGTCTTTGTATACCTATCTCTCCCTCCCTCTCTTGGTCTCTCCTGTCTCTCTGTGTATCTGTCACTCTCTCTGATTCCCTCCCTCCCTCTTTCTCTGCCTCTGTCTGTCTGTCTCTCCCTTTCTCCCCCTGTCTTTCTCCAATTCAATCCCTACCTATGTAATATTCCCTATGTGCCTCTCTCAGTCTCTCCCCCTCCCCCCCTCCCTCCCCCTCTCTATCTCTTTCTTGTACTCTGTGTCTGTGAGTCTCTCTGATTCCCTCCCTCCCTCCCTATTTCTCTCTGTCTGTCTCTCTGTCCCTCCCCCTGTCTGTCTCTCTCTGTCTCTCTGCCTCTCTCTCCATGTCTTTGTCTGTCTCTCCCTCCCTCCCCCTCTGTCTCTCTCTGTCTCTCTTTCAGTGTTTCACTCCCTCTCTCCTCCCTTCCCAGGAAGAAGCGGAGGAGCCAGCATGCCAGCTGTGGAAGTGCCCGGCTGCCCTACTCGACTCTCTTGCTGAGTGACCTCGGGCAGTGGGAGCTGTTTGTCGCACGGCTCGGGGGTAGCAGCAGCAGAAGCAGCAGCAGCCACCTATGCCACAGACGGAGTCTCCCCGACAGAGGAAGAGCCACTTGTGGCTCACGAGCTGCGGTTTGCCCACCACTGGATTAGGTTAACAAGTATCCGAAGATTCAGGATTGGGATTGGAATTGGAAGTGAAATTTGAAAATTTGGGGGATGGATTTGTGCAGTTTGGGCTGGTGGGGAATTCATAATTTGGATTACAGTTTTAACTGGCATTTGGATCATACAATCAAACACAAGAAGCAAGATAGAGAAAATGGCAGCATATTCATCATCAGAGTGATGTCTTGGGTGTTTCAGGGGCAATGGTGGGTTTTTGCAGGCTCGCACCTACTTGCGAGAGCTGGTTGGTGAAATTTAGAGAACCGGTGAGAGGGGGTTCCACTGCGTACCTGGAAGTAAATCTGGCCCGCAGCTGCCAGTGACCCAATGGGAAGGAAAGGAAAGGAAAGGAAGTAAGGAGGGAAGGAAGGAAGGAAGTAGGGAAGGAAGGAAGGAAGGAAAGAAAGAAAGAATTTATCATCTCAATTGAGTCCAAAATTATGGTTGCTAAGCAAGAGCGTTGTTAAATGAGTTTCACCACATTTTAAAAGGTGGCCACTCCCACCCTGTCACATGACTGCCAAGCCATGCCCACAAAATAGGCCACACCCACAGAGTAGGTTCTAAAAAATTTTTGAAACCCACCACTGTTCAGGGGGTAATTCCTTTTTGGCAATTTCGACACCTACTTGGATTAGGGTACTGGTGGGCAAACCCATTAGTCAATAGAGCCAAATATCAAGAGTACAACATTTGAAATTTCTTTTGAGAGCTAAAAGAAGGTGTGGCCTGTTTGTGGGAGTAGCTCAGCGGTTTTGTGGCGGGGTGGGTATGACGAACTTAGAAAATGTGCTGAAACTCACTCAACAAAAGTCTTCCTTAGCAACCAAAATTTTGGATTTAATTGTGGACATAACTTCTTCTTTTTTTCACTCTCTCACCTTTCTTTTTCTTTCTTTTTTCTTTCTTTTTCTTTCTCCCTTTTTCTTACTGTGTCTCTCTCTGTGTGTCTGTCTCTCTCTGTCTCTGTCTCTCTCTCCTCTCCCTCCACCCCCTTTGTCACTCATTGTGTGTTTGTCTGTCTGTCTGTCTGTCCCGCATTTAATCACTCACTGTCTCTGTCTACCTGTCTCTCCCTCCCTCCCTCCCTCTTTCGGTCCCTCATGTCTCTCTGTGTGTCTGTCACTCTCTCTGATTCTCTAGCCCCCTCTTTCTCTGTCTCTGTCTCTCTGTCTCTCCCTCTCTCCCCCTGCCTTTTTCTGATTCAATCCTTCCCTCTGCAATTTTCCCACTGTGCCTCTCTCGATCTCTCTCCCTCCTTCCCTCCCTCCCCCTCTCTGTCTCTTTCTTGTACTCTGTCTCTGTCAGTCCCTCTGATTCCCAACCACCCTCTCTCTTTCTCTCTGTCTGTCTCTCTGTCCCACCCCGTCTGTCTCCCTCTGTCTCTCTGCCTCTCTCTCTGTCTCTTCGTCTGTCTCTCCCTCCCTCCCCCTCTGTCCCTCTCTGTCTCTCTGTCAGTGTCTCCCTCCCTTTCTCCTCCCTTCCCAGGAAGAAGCGGAGGAGCCAGCATGCCGGCTGGGGATGCGCCCTGCTTCCCTACTCGACACTCCTGCCAAGCGAACTCGGGCGGAGGGAGCTGTGTGTCGCAGGGCTCGGGCGTAGCAGCAGCAGCCACCTATGCCATAGACGAAGTCTCCCCGACAGAGGAAGAACCACTTTCGGCTCATGAGCCACAGTTTGCCAACCACTGGATTAGGTTAACAAGTATCTGAAGATTCAAGATTGGAATTGGAATTGGAAGTGAAATTTGAAAATTTGAGGGATGAATTTGTGTGGTTTGGGCTGGTTGGGGGATTCACAATTTGGATTACAGTTTTAACTGGCATATGGATTATAAAATCAAACACAAGAAGCAAGATAGAGAAAATAGCAGCATATTCATCAATAGCATGATGTCTTGGGTGTTTCAGGGGGTAATTCCTTTTTGGCAACTTTGACACCTACTTGGATTAGGGCAGTGGTGGGCAAACGGATTAGTTAATAGAGCCAAATATCAATAGTACAAAAATTGAAATTACTTTTGAGAGCTGAAAGAAGGTGTGGCTTGTTTGTGGGAGTGACTCAGCGGTTATGTGACGGGGTGGGTATGGCTAACTTGGAAAATATGGTGAAACTTACTCCACAACAGTCTTGCTTAGCAACCAAAATTTTGGATTTAATTGTGGTCATAAGTTCTTTCTTTTTTTCTCTCTCACCCACTTTCTTTTTCTTTCTTTTTTCTTTCATTTTCTTTCTCTCTTTTTCTTACTGTGTCTCTCTGTGTCTGTCTCTCTCTGTCTCTGTCTCTCTTTCTTCTTCCTCCACCCTCTTTGTCACTCATTGTGTGTTTGTCTGTCTGTCTGTCCCGCATTTAATCACTCACTGTCTCTGTCTACCTGTCTCTTCATCCCTCCCTCCCTCTTTCGGTCTCTCATGTCTCTCTGTGTGTCTGTCACTCTCTCTGATTCTCTAGCCCCCTCTTTCTCTGTCTCTGTCTGTCTGTCTCTCACTCTCTCCCCCTGCCTTTTTCTGATTCAATCCCTCCCTCTGCAATTTTCCTGCTGTGCCTCTCTCGGTCTCTTTCCCTCCCTCCCTCCCACTCTCGGTCTCTTTCTTGTACTCTGTGTCTGTCAGTCCCTCTGATTCCCAACCACCCTCTCTCTTTCTCTCTGTCTGTCTCTCCGTCCCACCCCCTGTCTGTCTCCCTCTGTCTCTCTGCCTCTCTCTCTGACTCTTTGTCTGTCTTTCCCTCCCTCCCCCTCTGTCCCTCTCTGTCTCTCTGTCAGCGTCTCCCTCCCTCTCTCCTCCCTTCCCAGGAAGAAGCGGAGGAGCCAGCATGCCGGCTGGGGACGTGCCCAGCTTCCCTACTAGACACTCCTGCTGAGCGAACTCGGGTGGAGGGAGCTGTGTGTCGCAGGGCTCGGGGGTAGCAGCAGCAGCCACCTATGCCGTAGACGGAGTCTCCCCGACATAGGAAGAGCCGCTTGTTGCTCACGAGCCACAGTTTGCCAACCACTGGATTACGGTAACAAGTATCTGAAGATTCAGGATTGGAATTGGAATTGGAAGTGAAATTTGAAAATTTGAGGGATGAATTTGTGCGGTTTGGGCTGGTTGGGGGATTCACAATTTGGATTACAGTTTTAACTGGCATATGGATTCTAAAATCAAACACAAGAAGCAAGATAGAGAAAATAGCAGCATATTCATCAATAGCATGATGTCTTGGGTGTTTCAGGGGGTAATTCCTTTTTGGCAACTTCGACACCTACTTGGATTAGGGCAGTGGTGGGCCTACTCATTAGTTAGTAGAGCCAAATATCAATAGTACAACAATTGATACTCCCTCTCTCCTCCCTTCCCAGGAAGAAGCGGAGGAGCCAGCATGCCGGCTGGGGACGTGCCCGGCTGCCCTATTCGACACGCTTGCCGAGCGACCTCGGGCAGTGGGAGCTGCGCGTTGCAGGGCTCGGGGTAGCAGCAGCAGCCACCTATGCCGCAGACGGAGTCTCCCTGACAAAGAAGAGCCACTTGTGCCTCACGAGCCACGGTTATCCAACCACTGGATTAGGGTAACAAGAACCCGAAGATTCAGCATTGGAATTAGAATTGGAAGTAAAATTTGAAAATTTGGGGGTTGATTTTGTGCAATTTGGGGTGGTTGGGGAATTCACGATTTGGATTACAGTTTTAACTGGCATCTGGATTATAAAAAGAAGCGAGATGGAGAAAATGGCAGCATATTCATCATCAGCATGATGTCTTGGGCGTTCTTTGGTGTAATTCATTTTTGGCAACTTCGACACCTATTTGGATTAGGGTAACAAGAACCCGAAGATTAAGAATTGGAATTGGAATTGGAAGTGAAATTTGTAAGTTTGGGGGTTGAATTTCTGTGATTTGGGTTGGTTTGGGGATTCACAATTTAGATTACAGTTTTAACTGGCATCTGTATTATAAAATCAAACACAAGAAGCAAGATGGAGAAAATGGCAGCATATACATCATCAGCATGATGTCTTGGGTGTTTTAGGGGGTAATTCCTTTTTGGCAACTTCGACACCTACTTGGATTATGGCAGTGGTGGGCAAACGTCTTAGTCAATAAAGCCAAATATCAGCAGTACAACAATTGAAATTTGTTTTGAGAGGTAAAAGAAGGTGTGGCCTGTTTGTGGGATAGGCTCAGCGGTTATATGACGGGGTGGGTGTGGCCAACTTGGAAAATGTGGTGAAACTCACTCAAGGACAGTCTTGCTTAGCAACCAAAATTTTGGACTTAATTGTGGTCATAAGTTCTTTCTTTTTCTTTCTCTCTCCCACTTTCTTTTTCTTTCTCTCTTTTTCTTTCTGTCTGTCTCTCTCTGTGTGTGTCTCTCTCTGTTTCTGTTTCTGTCTCTCTCTCCACCCTGCACCCATCTCTGTCACTCCTTGTGTGTGTGTGTGTGTGTGTGTCTGTCTGTCTGTCTGTCTCACTCATTTAATAACTCACTGTCTTTGTATACCTATCTCTCCCTCCCTCTCTTTGTCTCTCCTGTCTCTCTGTGTATCTGTCACTCTCTCCCATTCCCTCCCTCCCTCTTTCTCTGCCTCTGTCTGTCTGTCTCTCCCTTTCTCCCCCTGTCTTTCTCCGATTCAATCCCTACCTATGTAATATTCCCTATGTGCCTCTCTCAGTCTCTCCCCCTCCCCCCCTCCCTCCCCCTCTCTATCTCTTTCTTGTACTCTGTGTCTGTGAGTCTCTCTGATTCCCTCCCTCCCTCCCTATTTCTCTCTGTCTGTCTCTCTGTCCCTCCCCCTGTCTCTCTCTCTCTGTCTCTCTGCCTCTCTCTCTGTCTCTCTGTCTGTTTCTCCCTCCCTCCCCCTCTGTCTCTCTCTGTCTCTCTTTCAGTGTTTCCCTCCCTCTCTCCTCCCTTCCCAGGAAGAAGCGGAGGAGCCAGCATGCCGGCTGGGAACGCGCCAGGCTTCCCTACTCAACACTCCTGCTGAGCGAACTCGGGCAGAGGGAGCTGCGTGTCGCAGGGCTCGGGGGTAGCAGCAGCAGCCATCTATGCCGTAGACGGAGTCTCCCCGACAGAGGAACAGCCACTTGTGGCTCACCAGCCACTGTTTGCCAACCACTGGATTATGGTAACAAGTATCTGAAGATTCAGGATTGGAATTGGAATTGGAAGTGAAATTTGAAAATTTGAGGGATGAATTTGTGTGGTTTGGGCTGGTTGGGGGATTCACAATTTGGATTACAGTTTTAACTGGCATCTGGATTATAAAATCAAACACAAGAAGCAAGATAGAGAAAATAGCAGCATATTCATCATCAGCATGATGTCTTGGGTGTTTCAGGGGGCAATTCCTTTTTCGCAACTTCAACACCTACTTGGATTATGGCAGTGGTGTGCCTACTCATTAGTTAATAGAGCCAAATATCAATAGTACAACAATTGAAATTTCTTTTGAGAGCTAAAAGAAGGTGTGGCCTGTTTGTGGGAGTAGCTCAGCGGTTATGTGACGGGGTGGGTTTGGCTAATTTGGAAAATGTGGTGAAACTCACTCAACAACAGTCTTGCTTAGCAACCAAAATTTTGGATTTAATTGTGGTCATAAGTTCTTTCTTTTTCTCTCTCACCCACTTTCTTTTTCTTTCTTTTTTCTTTTGTTTTCTTTCTCCCTTTTTCTTACTGTGTCTCTCTCTGTGTGTGTCTCTCTCTCTGTATCTGTAACT
Source organism: Rhabdophis nuchalis (assembly GCA_039707465.1). NCBI lineage: Eukaryota > Metazoa > Chordata > Lepidosauria > Squamata > Natricidae > Rhabdophis > Rhabdophis nuchalis. The sequence continues at coordinate 113,391,228 of CM077647.1, forward strand.
GTCTCCTCTGCCTCCACCCTCTGTCACTCATTGTGTGTTTGTCTGTCTGTCCCTCATTTAATCACTCATTGTCTCTGTCTACCTGTCTCTCCCTCCCTCCCTCCCTCCCTCCCTCTCTCTTTCGGTCTCTCCTGTCTCTCTGTGTATCTGTCACTTTCTCTGATTCCCCCCTCCCTCTTTCTCTGCCTCTGTTTGTCTATCTGTCTCTCCCTCTTTCCCCCTGTCTTTCTCCGATTCAATCCCTACCTCTGTAATTTTCCCTCTGTGCCTCTCTCGGTCTCTCTCCCTCCCTCCCACTCTCTATCGCTTTCTTGTACTCTGTGTCTGTCAGTCTCTGATTCCCTCCCTCCCTCCCTATTTCTCTCTGTCTATCTCTCCATCCCTCCCCTCTGTCTCTCTCTGTCACTCTATCAGTTTCTCCCCCCCTCTCTCCTCCCTTCCCAGGAAGCAGCAGAGGGGCCAGCATGCCAGCTTGAGAACAGTCTTGCTTAGCAACCAAAAGTTTGGATTTAATTGTGGCCATAAGTTCTTTCTTTTTTTCTCTCTCTCCCACTTTCTCTTTCTTTCTTTTTTCTTTCGTTTTCTTTCTCTCTTTTTCTTTCTGTCTCTCTCTCTCTGTCAGCCTCCACTTTTTGCTTGCTTCGATTGCCATTGAATCGGGGAGGGAGGGGCTGTGGGCATTGGACATTATGTGTCCTGGAGGTGGTTGGAGCCAGGACTTGATATCACGAAGGCCAATGGTGTAGCATTCTATTCTGATGATGTTCCTGGACGTGCTGCCCACCTGACATCATGGGTGATTGTGCATTGGATATTATCCTAGGGGTCATGGGTTATAAGGGATGGGTAATGCTTTGATATGTATACTGCGCACCCAAATATCTCATTCCTTGCTTGACTTTCACTGCTATCTTTTCATAATCAGTAAAAGTAACCTTAAACTTTCACAATGGGTTTGAGCGTGGTCTTTCTTGATTAATGGAGGAAGCAGGCATGACAAAAAGCGAGGAATCACTTCACACTCAGCTCTGAGCTAACAACTTCAGCAGGGAGTGTAATAAAACCATCAATCCTCAAACAAATGTCGGACTTTGGAGGAGAAGGATCCCTGGGGGCTACCGCGCCTGATCCGACCTTTCCAAAAACTGAAGAGAAGGAAAAGAAGGAAGAAATCAGGTCAGTGATGGAACTTTTGGCAGATATCAGTTTGGGGGCTAAACCTGAGGAAAAATCGGTTCGTCATTGGTGGTCCGAGGGAGTGGGCATGAAGGGAACATTTGGAGAAATCCCCTCGGGATTTACAACCACCAGATGCAGGCGGGCCCTCTCCATCTCCCTCTGGCAGGAAATAGAGGAAGAGAACCTTTTGAGAGAACAGGCAAAAGCACTAATTTGAGAGGCAGATGAGAAACGACGAGCCAGAGAAAGTAGAGGAGGGGGGGACCCTGACCCTCAGGAGTGGAGGCTGCAGAAAAGGGAGGAAGAAAACCCCCAATGGAAGGGGGGGCTACCTAGAGAGATGAATCTCCACCACGCATAGAAGCAGCAAGGGCGGTTGCTCCTGGAGCAGATCAAAGGAGAGAGGAAAGCCCTGCAGCACGCAGAATGGCAAAAGTCCCTCCCTTGGGAGTAAAATTCGGAAGGGACCCTATAGAATTGCGATTCTTTTTACTGCATGTCAGCAACTTTGTAAGGCAGGCTGCTTTTGATCTACCAAATGACGAAGCAAAAATAAGAATTGTATCCCTCGCACTTGAAGACAAAGCGGCAGATTGGATAGTTTCTCTGCATAATGATAACTCACCCTAAATGGGAGATTTCAACAGATTTATGACCGCTTAGAGAAGGCGTTTTGAAGACCCCCTCCTTCATAGAAAGATGCGGCTTGAAATGAAAACTCTTTGACAAGGGAACAAGCCGGTTCAGGAATACACACAACGTTTCCGTGAGCTGACTATTTACATGAGAGGGTGAAGCGAAGAGGCTCTTATCGATAATTATACTGAGTGTTTACATCCAACTATATACCAAAGCTGTGTAAACAGACACAGTCCCCAAACCCTCCAGGATTGGTACGAATTGGCCGCTGACATGGAAATTGATCGGGCAAGAAATAAAGGCCTTCATGAGATTGAAGGAGAAAGGGAAAGGAAATTCTCCCCCTCCCACCCCACGGCGTGATGTCCCAAGAGGAGGAAAGGGAGGGGCCGCTAGCAAACCTCGCACTAACGCTTGTTTCCGGGGCGGGAGGGAGGGGCATGGGGCAAATACCTGCAGAATGAAACCGAAGCCCCGGCCCCAATCATCATCCAAGATTAGGAAAAGCGCCAGGAACCCAAACCTGTCCACTAAAAAGGCAATGAAGGGAGTGGAGCCACTGGATCTTACCAGCTACTGTCACCAGCCAGGGGAGGAGCTTGACGACTGGGAGAAGGAAAGGAAATCCGGCGATGAGAGCTACGGACCTTGGGTGAGTTCCCGATCGGGTCCCATGACCATCCCTCTTAAGCTTAGAGCTCCCTCTAGTGGTCGCCACTCTGAATTACTAGCCCCCTTGGATTCTGGCTGCACACGCTGCCTTATCAGTCAAGAATTAGTAGAGCAGCTTGGGCTTCACCTAAAGACTTTCAAAGTTCTGATTGCATTCTGCCAGATGGATGGATCGTTGGCTGGAGGTGCTCCAGCACGGTTTGTAACAGAACCAATTGAAGTGTTCATTGGCGACCACCACCAGGAGTCCTTAAATTTTATGGTAGCCCCTATTGTGGATAACCCAATTATTTTAGGCTTGCCATGGCTGCGGAAGTGGAACCCTATTATTAACTGGAAGGAGTGTTGGGTACTCATTCCTTCACCTACAACCCCCGTATGGACAACCAAGCTCCACCACCCCTCCCACCACAGGAAACCGAGACTACACCCCTCCCTGTGAACAATCAAGCTCCACCACCCTCCCGACCCCAAGAAACTGTAAAGACTGGCCAGGGAGCGGCCATTTTGGAGCAGATACCGGGAGAAGAGAAAATTCCTAAAGAATATTGGGACCTTAAAGATGTTTTTAGCGAGAAATCTTCTGACAAACTAGCCCTCACCCCACCGTACTACAGACTGTACCATTGATTTCCTCCTGGGGGTGCAACTCCCAAAACCCCGCATTTATTCTATGACTCCAGGAGAAATGATTGAATTATGTAAGTTCATAGACAAGAATTTGGCGAGGGGTTTAATTGAGCTTGCTAGGCCTCGGGTAGCGGCTCCTGTTATGTTCAGAGAGAAGAAAGATGGCCAACTTCATCTGGTAGTGGACTACAGGAACCTTAACATTATTTGTGCAGAAAATGTCTACCCCCTCCCCCTCATGAAGGACATGTTGGCCCATTTGGCGAAGGGTAAGATTTTTACAAAGTTGGATCTCAAGAGAGGCTTATTATAAAATCAGAATTAAAGAAGGAGATGAATGGAAAACTGCATTCAACTGCCCTTTAGGGTGTTTTCAATTTAAGGTTTTGCCGTTTGGCCTACAGGGGGTGCCTGCGGGTTTCATGCAATTGATAAATAAAGTGTTGCATCAACACCTGTACCAGGGCATCATCGTCTATCTTGACAATATCCTTATTTACACGGAAACTCATGAAGAACATGTGAAGTTGGTCAGCTCCGTTTTGCGCAAATTAAGGACTGCGGAACTTTATGCTAAACTTTCAAAATGTGACTTTCATCAAAATAAGATTGACTATCTATGTTATCGCATCTCCGCAGAGGGCATTGAGATGGATCCTGGGAAAGTTAAGGCCGTAACCGAATGGCCTCCGCCTTGCACCTGTAAACAATTGCAAAGTTTTTGGGATTTGCCAATTTTCCCGCCAGTTTATGCCCGTCATTTGCGAGTATTGCTCTGCCTATTACGAACCTACTGAAGACGAAGGGTGATGACAAGCCGCGGCCAAGTAAACCTTTGAACTAGACTATGGAATGCCAAGCAGCTTTCGAAAAACTTAAATGTCTGTTTTCTGCGGAGCCAATTTTAAAGCACCCTGACAAAGAAACACCTTTCATCGTCCAGGCTGATGCCAGTGATGTAGCTGTGGGTGCAGTCTTATTGCAATACAACTCCAACGGGGATTTACAGCCTTGTGCTTACACCTCTCGTAAACTCTCCGACACTGAAAGAAGATGGGCTATTTGGGAAAAGGAGGCATGCGTTGGGCGCTTATGACCTGGTGCCATTTTTTGGAGGGTGTGGTTCACCCATTTGAAGTATGGACTGATCATAAGAACTTGGAATCCTTGCGAATGCCCCACAAACTTTCTCTGAAACAGGGCCGTTGGTCTCAATATTTCAGTCGTTCCGGTACATTCCAGAAGGAAAAAACTTTATGGCTGACACTTTATCACGACTTCCCCAATATAATAGCTCGAAGCTCACTATCGTCCAACCCGTGGTTCCGGTGTGTAGCATGGCTGCTCCTGTCATGACTAGGAGCCATTCGATACTGCAAGCTGAGACCCCACCCGAATTGAGGTCTAAGATTAAGGAAGAACTTCAAACTGATGAATGGTTTGCGGCGCACTGCGGGGACTGTACTTTGAGAGATGATTTACCTTGGGTGGGTTCTAAGATTTATGTCCCTGCGACACTCCGTCCTTTCGTACTTCAAAGAGCGCATGACTCCAGGTTAGCTGGACATTTTGGATTCGTGAAGACTATGCATTTAGTTAAATGCCAATTTTGGTGGCTGTCATTGAAAAAAGACATTGAATCTTACATTGTAAGTTGTCAAGTTTGTGTGGCTCTCCTGGAAAACCTCAAGGTCTCCTCCAGTCTGTGGTGCAGCCGGAGGCTCCTTGGAAAGAAATATCTATGGATTTCATTGTTGATCTTCCAAGTAGCCAGGGTTTTACTGTCATATGGGTGGTTACTGATCTGTTTTCAAAACAAGTTCACTTTGTACCGTGCACGAAGATCCTGTCGGCCAAAACCTTGGCGAAACTGTTTCTAACTCATATTTATCGCTTGCAAGGTGTTCATAAACATATTAGTTCAGATAGGGGAGTTCAATTCACTTCGAGTTTCTGGAAGGAATTTTTGAAATTGATTGGCTCCTCCCAGGGCTTCAGCTACTCCCACCACCCTCAGACTAATGGGGCTTGTGAAAGGGCCAATTCTGTTCTAGAACAATATCTTCATTGTTTTATAAATTACCAACAGGATGACTGGACCGACCTCTTAATTCATGCTGAGGTAGCGTACAACAATTCAGTTCATAGCAGTACTGGCATGACCCCTTTCAAAAGTGATTTACGGACAGGACTTTGTGCCAATTCCTGAGCTCCCTCATGAGACTCCCGCTATTCTATCTCTCTCGGATTGGAGTACTAAGCTGGCGACATTTTGGCCCATTGCATGGAAAACGTTAGATGATGCTCACGAGTCTCATAAGATGTATGCTGATAAGAAACGGGCCGCACCCCCACAATACAAAGTTGGTGACCGGGTGTACATTTCTACTAGATTTTTGGACAGTCCTCAGCAATGCAAGCAGTTCGGTCCGAAGTTTGTTGGCCCTTTTCCAATTGTTAAAATTATCAGCTCTGTTTAGGTTAAATTGGGCTTGCCTAAAACCTATCGGCGGCTTTACCCAATTTTCCATGTCCACTTGTTGAAACCAGAATGTTTATCCCATCTTCGCCAGCCACAATCTACTTCCCCTGCACCAATCTTGGTTGATGATGAAAAGCATTATGAAGTTCGGGACATTTTTGACTCCAGAAGGCAGAGGAACAGGGTACAGTACCTTGTTGCTTGGAAAGATTTCCCTCCATCCCACACTGAGGGGGTGGACAAACGTCACATTAGAGCCCCTAAACTATTGAAAAAGTTTTATGTTAAATATCCTGACAAGCCGTAACCGCTATTGCTTCACGTTATTTTTCTGTTGTTGTATGTCCCTGTCTATTTTGGGCTGTTTTGCAGGACTGAGTCCACTTTTCTGGAGGAGGGCCGGATGTCAGCCTCCGCTTTTTGCTTCTTCGGCTGCCATTGAAACGGGGAGGGAGGGGGCTGTGGACATTGGACATTATGCATGCTGGAGGTGGTTGGAGCCAGGACTTGATATCACCAAGGCCAACGGTCTCGCATTCCATTCTGAGGATGTTCCTGGACGTACTGCCCACCTGACATCCTGGATGATTGTGCTTTGGATATTATCCTAGGGGTCATGGGTTATAAGGGATGGGTAATGCTTTGATATGTATACTTTGCGCCCAAATATCTCATTCCTTCCTTGACCTTCGCTGCTGTATTTTCATAATCAGTAAAAGTAACCTTAAACATTCACAATGGGTTTGAGCGTGGTCTTTCCTGATTAATGGAGGAAGCAGGCCTGACACTCTCTGTGTGTCAGTCTCTCTCTGTATCTGTCTCTCTCTCCTCCCTGCACCCATCTCTGTCACTCGCTGTGTGTTTGTGTGTCTGTCGGTCCATCTGACTGTGTCTCACTCATTTAATCACTCACTGTCTCTGTCTACCTATCTCCCCTCCCTCCCTCTCTTGGTCTCTCCTGTCTCTCTGTGTCTCTTGCCATTCTCTTTGATTCTCTCCCTCCCTCCTTCTCTTTCTCTGTCTGTCTGTCTCTCCCTCTCTCCCACTGCCTTTCTCTGATTCAATCCCTTCCTCTGCAATTTTCCCACTGTGCCTCTCTCGGTCTCTCTCCCTCCCACCCTCCCCTCTCTGTCTCTTTCTTGTACTCTGTGTCTGTCAGTCCCTCTGATTCCCAACCACCCTCTCTCTTTCTCTCTGTCTGTCTCTCCATCCCTCTCCCTGTCTGTCTCTCTCTGTCTCTCTGCCTCTCTCTCTGTCTCTTCGTCTGTCTCCCCCTCCCTCCCCCTCTGTCCCTCTCTGTCTCTCTATCAGTGTCTCCCTCCCTCTCTCCTCCCTTCCCAGGAAGAAGCGGAAGAGCCAGCATGCCGGCTGGGGATGTGCCCGGCTGCCCTACTCGACACTCCTGCCGAGCGACCTCGGGTGGAGGGAGCTGCGTGTCGCAGGGCTTGGGGGTAGCAGCAGCAGCCACCTATGCCATAGACGGAGTCTCCCCGACAGAGGAAGAGCCGCTTGTGGCTCATGAAACACGGTTTACCAACCACTGGATTAGGTTAACAAGTATCTGAAGATTCAGGATTGGAATTGGAATTGGAAGTGAAATTTGAAAATTTGAGGGATGAATTTGTGCGGTTTGGGCTGGTTGGGGGATTCACAATTTGGATTACAGTTTTAACTGGCATATGGATTCTAAAATCAAACACAAGAAGCAAGATAGAGAAAATAGCAGCATATTCATCAATAGCATGATGTCTTGGGTGTTTCAGGGGGTAATTCCTTTTTGGCAACTTCGACACCTACTTGGATTAGGGCAGTGGTGGGCAAACTCCTTAGTCAATAAAGCCAAATATCAACCGTACAACAATTGAAATTTGTTTTGAGAGGTAAAAGAAGGTGTGGCCTTTTTGTGGGATAGTCTCAGCGGTTATGTGATTGGGTGGGTGTGGCCAAGTTGGAAAATGTGGTGAAACTCACTCAAGGACAGTCTTGCTTAGCAACCAAGATTTTGGACTTAATTATGGTCATAAGTTCTTTTTCTCTCTCTCTCCCACTTTCTTTTTCTTTCTTTCTCTCTCTCTCTCTCTCTCTCTCTCTCTCTCTCTCTCTCTCTCTCTCTCTCTCTCTCTCTCTCTGTGCCTCTCCCTCCCTGTATCTGTCTCTCTCTCCACCTGCACCCATCTCTGTCACTTATTGTGTGTTTGTGTGTCTGTCTTTCTGTCTCACTAATTTAATAACTCACTGTCTCTGTATACCTATCTCTCCCTCCCTCCCTCTCTCGGTCTCTCCTGTCTCTCTGTGTGTCTGTCACTCTCTCTGATTCCCTCCCTCCGTCTTTCTCTGCCTCTGTCTGTTTGTCTCTCCCCCTCTCCCCCTGTCTTTCTCCAATTCAATCCCTACCTCTGAAATTTTCCCTCTGTATCTCTCCCCCTCCCTCCCTCTCCCTCTCTATCTCTTTCTTGTACTCTGTTTCTGTCAGTCTCCCTGATTCCCTCCCTTCTTCCCTATTTCTCTCTCTCTGTCTCTCTGTCCCTCCCCCTGTCTGTCTCTCTCTGTCTCTCTGCCTCTCTCTTCGTGTCTTTCTCTGTATCACCCTCCCTCCCCCTCTGTCTCTCTCTGTCTCTCTGTCAGTGTCTCCCTCCCTCTCTCCTCCCTTCCCAGGAAGAAGCGGAGTAGCCAGCATGCCGGCTGGGGACGTGCCCGGATGCCCTACTCGACACGCTTGCCGAGCGACCTCAGGCAGTGGGAGCTGCGTGTTGCAGGGCTTGGCGGTAGCAGCAGCAGCCACCTATGCTGCAGACGGAGTCTCCCTGACAGAGAAGAGCCACTTGTACCTCACGAGCCACGGTTTGCCAACCACTGGATTAGGGTAACAAGAACCCGAAGATTCAGGATTGGAATTAGAATTGGAAGTGAAATTTGAAAATTTGGGGGTTGATTTTGTGCAATTTGGGGTGGTTGGGGAATTCACGATTTGGATTACAGTTTTAAGTGGCATCTGGATTATAAAAAGAAGCGAGATGGAGAAAATGGCAACATATTCATCATCAGCTTGATCTCTTGGGCGTTCTTTGGGGTAATTCGTTTTTGGCAACTTCGACACCTATTTGGATTAGGGTAACAAGAACCCGAAGATTAAGAATTGGAATTGGAATTGGAAGTGAAATTTGTAAGTTTGGGGGTTGAATTTCTGCGATTTGGGTTGGTTGGGGGATTCACAATTTAGATTACAGTTTTAACTGGCATCTGGATTATAAAATCAAACACAAGAAGCAAGATGGAGAAAATGGCAGCATATACATTATCAGCATGATGTCTTGGGTGTTTTAGGGGGTAATTCCTTTTTCGCAACTTTGACACCAACTTGGATTAGGGCAGTGGTGGGCAAACTTCTTAGTCAATAAAGCCAAATATTAACAGTACAACAATTGAAATTTATTTTGCGAGCTAAAAGAAGGTGTGGCCTCTTTGTGGCCGCTCAGCGGTTATGTAACGGGGAGGGTATTGCCAACTTGGAAAATGTGGTGAAACTCACTCAAGGACAGCCTTGCTTAGCAACCAAAATTTTGGACTTAATTGTGGTCATAAGTTCTTTCTTTTTCTCTCTCTCTCCCACTTTCTTTTTCTTTCTCTCTTTTTCTTTCTGTCTGTCTCTCTCTGTTTCTGTCTATCTCTCCACCCGGCACCCATCCCTGTCACTCGTTGTGTGTTTGTGTGTGTGTCTGTCTTTCTCACTCATTTAATAACTCACTGTCTCTGTATACCTATCTCTCCCTCCCTCCCTTTCTCGGTCTCTCCTGTCTCTCTGTGTGTCTGTCACTCTCTCTGATTCCCTCCCTCCCTCTTTCTCTGCCTCTGTCTGTCTGTCTCTCCCTCTCTCCCCCTGTCTTTCTCCGTTTCAATCCCTACCTATGTCATTTTTCCTATGTGCCTCTCTCAGTCTCTCCCCCTCCCCCCTCCCCCTCTCTATCTCTTTCTTGTACTCTGTGTCTGTGAGTCTCTCTGATTCCCTCCCTCCGTCCCTATTTCTCTCTGTCTGTCTCTCTGTCCCTCCCCCTGTCTGTCTCTCTCTGTCTCTCTGCCTCTCTCTCCATGTCTTTGTCTGTCTCTCCCTCCTTCCCCCTCTGTCTCTCTCTGTCTCTCTTTCAGTGTTTCCCTCCCTCTCTCCTCCCTTCCCAGGAAGAAGCGGAGGAGCCAGCATGCCAGCTGTGGAAGTGCCCGGCTGCCCTACTCGACTCTCTTGCTGAGTGACCTCGGGCAGTGGGAGCTGTTTGTCGCAGGGCTCGGGGGTAGCAGCAGCAGAAGCAGCAGCAGCCACCTATGCTACAGACGGAGTCTCCCCGACAGAGGAAGAGCCACTTGTGGCTCACGAGCTGCGGTTTGCCCACCACTGGATTAGGTTAACAAGTATCCGAAGATTCAGGATTGGGATTGGAATTGGAAGTGAAATTTGAAAATTTGGGGGATGGATTTGTGCAGTTTGGGCTGGTGGGGAATTCATAATTTGGATTACAGTTTTAACTGGCATTTGGATCATACAATCAAACACAAGAAGCAAGATAGAGAAAATAGCAGCATATTCATCATCAGCATGATGTCTTGGGTGTTTCAGGGGGTAATTCCTTTTTGGCAACTTCAACACCTACTTGGATTAGGGTAGTGGTGGGCAAACTCATTAGTCAATAGAGCCAAATATCAATAGTACGACATTTGAAATTTCTTTTGAGAGCTAAAAGAAGGTGTGACCTGTTTGTGGGAGTAGCTCAGCGGTTTTGTGACGGGGTGGTTATGGCGAACTTGGGAAATGTGCTGAAACTCTCTCAACAACAGTCTTGCTTAGCAACCAAAATTTTGGATTTAATTGTGGACAAAAGTTTTTTCTTTTTTTCACTCTCTCCCACTTTCTTTTTCTTTCTTTTTTCTTTTGTTTTCTTTCTCCCTTTTTCTTACTGTGTCGACTCTGTGTATCTGTCTCTCTGTTTATCTGTCTCTCTCTCCTCTCCCTCCACCCTCTTTGTCACTCATTGTGTGTTTGTCTGTCTGTCTGTCCCGCATTTAATCACTCACTGTCTCTCCCTCCCTCCTTCCTTCTTTTGGTCCCTCATGTCTCTCTGTGTGTCTGTCACTCTCTCTGATTCTCTAGCCCCCTCTTTCTCTGTCTCTGTCTGTCTGTCTCTCCCTCTCTCCCCCTGCCTTTCTCTCATTCAATCTCTCCCTCTGCAATTTTCCCACTGTGCCTCTCTCGGTCTCTCTCCTTCCCTCCCTCCGTCCCCCTCTCTGTCTCTCTTGTACTCTCTTTCTGTCAGTCTCTCTGATTCCCCCCACCCTCTCTCTTTCTCTCTGTCTGTCTCTCCGTCCCTCACCCTGTCTGTCTCTCTCTGTCTCTCTGCCTCTTTCTCTGTCTCCCTGTCTGTTTCTCCCTCCCTCCCCCTCTGTCTCTGTCTCTCTGTCAGTGTCTCCCTCCCTCTCTCCTCCCTTCCCAGGAAGAAGCGGAGTAGCCAGCATGCCGGCTGGGGATGTGCCCGGCTTCCCTACTCAACACTCCTGCCGAGCGAACTCAGGCGGAGGGAGCTGTGTGTCGCAGGGCTCGGGGGTAGCAACAGCAGCCATCTATGCCATAGACGGAGTCTCCCTGACAGAGGAAGAGCTGCTTGTTGCTCACGAGCCACTGTTTGCCAAGCACTGGATTACGGTAACAAGTATCCGAAGATTCAGGATTGGAATTGGAATTGAAAGTGAAATATGAAAATTTGAGGGATGGATTTGTGCGGTTTGGGCTGGTTGGGGGATTCACAATTTGGATTACAGTTTTAACTGGCATATAAATTATAAAATCAAACACAAGAAGCAAGATATAGAAAATAACAGCATATTCATCATCAGCATAATGTCTTGGGTGTTTCAGGGGGCAATTCCTTTTTGGCAACTTCAACACCTACTTGGATTAGGGCAGTGGTGGGCCTACTCATTAGTTAATAGAGCCAAATATCAATAGTACAACAATTGAAATTTGTTTTGAGAGCTAAAAGAAGGTGTGGCTTGGTTGTGAGAGTGGCTCAGCAGTTATGTGACGGGGTTGGTATGGCTAACTTGGAAAATGTGGTGAAACTCACTCCACAACAGTCTTGCTTAGCAACCAAAATTTTGGATTTAAATGTGGTCACACGTTCTTTCTTTTTTTCCTCTCTCACCCACTTTCTTTTTCTTTCTTTTTTCTTTCATTTTCTTTCTCCCTTTTTCTTACTGTGTCTCTCTCTTTCTCTGTCTGTCTCTCTCTGTCTCTGTCTCCTCTCCCTCCATCCTCTGTCACTCATTGTGTGTTTGTTTGTCTGTCTGTCTGTCTTTCCCTCAGTTAATCACTCATTGTGTCTGTCTACCTGTCTCTCCCTCCCTCCCTCCATCTTTCGGTCTCTCCTGTCTCTCTGTGTGTCTGTCACTCTCTCTGATTCCCCCCTCCCTCTTTCTCTGCCTCTGTCTGTCCGTCTCTCCCTCTCTCCCCCTGTCTTTCTCCAATTCAATCCCTACATCTGTAATTTTCCCTCTGTGCCTCTCTCGGTCTCTCTCCCTCCCTCCCCCTCTCTATTGTTTTCTTGTACTCTGTGTCTGTCTGTCTCTGATTCCCTCCCTCCCTCCCTATTTCTCTCTGTCTGTCTCTCTGTCCCTCCCCTCTGTCTCTCTCTGTCACTATCAGTGTCTCCCTCCCTCTCTCCTCCCTTCCCAGGAAGCAGCAGAGGGGTCAGCATGCCAGCTGGAGTAGCTATGGATGTCTCCTCCTGCAAAAGGTGGGTGGGTGGGGCGAACACCCAAGCCTACGGCCACCTTAAGTGTTGCCGAGGCTGTCTGGGGTCTCCGCGTCCACCTACCTCACAGCCTCGCCTGGTGGGCAGCCCCGAAACGTGCACCATGGAGGCTGTCGGAGGGAGCCAGTGGAGATGCCCCCGGCTGCCCTACTCGACACTCCTGCCGAGCAACCTTGGGTGGAAGGTGCTCCGTGTCGCAGGGCTCGGGGGTAGCAGCAGCAGCCACCTATGCCGCAGACGGAGTCTCCCTGACAAAGAAGAGCCACTTGTGCCTCACGAGCCACGGTTTGCCAACCACTGGATTAGGGTAACAAGAACCCGAAGATTCAGGATTGGAATTAGAATTGGAAGTGAAATTTGAAAATTTGGGGGTTGATTTTGTGCAATTTGGGGTGGTTGGGGAATTCACGATTTGGATTACACTGTTAAGTGGCATCTGGATTATAAAAAGAAGCAAGATGGAGAAAATGGCAGCATATTCAACATCAGCATGATGTCTTGGGCGTTCTTTGGCGTAATTCGTTTTTGGCAACTTCGACACCTATTTGGATTAGGGTAACAAGAACCTGAAGATTAAGAATTGGAATTGGAAGTGAAATTTGTAAGTTTGGGGGTTGAATTTCTGTGATTTGGGTTGGTTGGGGGATTCACAATTTAGATTACAATTTTAACTGGCATCTGGATTATAAAATCAAACACAAGAAGCATGATGGATAAAATGGGAGCATATACATCATCAGCATGTTGTCTTGGGTGTTTTAGGGGGTAATTCCTTTTTGGCAACTTCGACACCTACTTGGATTAGGGCAGTGGTGGGCAAACTCCTTAGTCAATAAAGCCAAATATCAACAGTACAACAATTGAAATTTGTTTTGAGAGGTAAAAGAAGGTGTGGCCTGTTTGTGGGATAGGCTCAGCGGTTATATGACGGGGAGGGTGTGGCCAACTTGGAAAATGCGGTGAAACTCACTCAACAACAGTCTTGTTTAGCAACCAAAAATTTGGACTTAATTGTCATACGTTCTTTCTTTTTCTCTCTCTCTCCCTCTTTCTTTTTCTTTCTGTCTCTCTCTCTCTCTGTGTGTCTCTCTCTCTCTCTGTATCTGTTTCTCTCTCCACCCTGCACCCATCTCTATCACTCGTTGTCTGTTTGTGTGTCTGTCTGTCTGTCTGTCTGTCTGTCTCACTCATTTAATAACTCACTGTCTCTGTATACCTATCTCTCCCTCCCTCCCATTCTCGGTCTCTCCTGTCTCTCTGTGTCACTCTATCTGATTCCCTCCCTCCCTCTATCTCTGCCTCTGTCTGTCTGTCTGTCTCTCCCTCTCTCTCCTTGTTTTCTCCAATTCAATCCCTCACTCTGTAACTTTCCCTCTGTGCCTCTCTCGGTTTCTCCCCCTCCCTCCCTCCCCCTCTCTATCTCTTTCTTGTACTCTGTGTCTGTGAGTCTCTGATTCCCTCCCTCCCTCCCAATTTCTCTCTGTCTATCTCTTTGTCCCTCCCCCTGTCTGTCTCTCTGTGTCTCTCTGCCTTTCTCTCTGTCTCTTTGTCTGTCTCTCCCTCCCTCCCCCACTGTCTCTCTCTTTCTCTCTGTCAGTGTCTCCCTCCGTCTCTCCTCCCTTCCCAGGAAGAAGCGAAGGAGCCAGCATGCCGGCTGGGTACGCGCCTGGCTGCCCTACTCGACACTCCTGCTGAGCGACCTCGGGCGGAGGGAGCTGTGTGTCACAGGGCTTGGGGGTAGCAGCAGCAGCCACCTATGCCGTAGACGGAGTCTCCCCGACAGAGGAAGAGCCGCTTGTGGCTCATGAACCATAGTTTGCCAACCACTGGATTAGGTTAACAAGTATCCAAAGATTCAGGATTGGAATTGGAATTGGAAGTGAAATTTGAAATTTTGAGGGATGAATTTGTGCGGTTTGGGCTGGTTGGAGGATTCACAATTTGGATTACAGTTTTAACTGGCATATGGATTATAAAACCAAACACAAGAAGCAAGATAGGGAAAAAAAGAAGCATATTCATTATCAGCATGATGTCTTGGGTGTTTCAGGGGGTATTTCCTTTTTGGCAACTTTGACACCTACTTGGATTAGGGCAGTGGTGGGCAAACGTCTTAGTCAATAAAGCCAAATATTAACAGTACAACAATTGAAATTTCTTTTGCGAGCTAAAAGAAGGTGTGGCCTCTTTGTGGGATAGGCTCAGCGGTTATGTGACGGGGAGGGTATTGCCAACTTGGAAAATGTGGTGAAACTCACTCAAGGACAGCCTTGCTTAGCAACCAAAATTTTGGACTTCATTGTGGTCATAAGTTCTTTCTGTTTCTCTCCCCCCCCCTTTCTTTTTCTTTCTTTCTTTTTTCTTTCTTTTTCTTTCTCTCTTTCTCTCTTTCTCTCTCTCTCTCTCTCTCTCTCGTGTCTGTCTCTCTTTGTATTTTTCTCTCTCTCTTGTCCCTCCACCCATCTGTCACTCATTGTGTTTGTGTGTCTGTCTGTCTCTCACTTATTTAATCATTCACTTTCTCTGTCTACCTGTCTCTCCCGCACTCGCTCCCTTGGTCCCTCCTTTCTCTCTGTGTGTCTGTCACTCTCTCTGATTCCCCCCTCCCTCTTTCTCTGTCTCTGTCTGTCTGTCTCTCCCTCTCTCCCCGTCTTTCTCCGATTCAATCCCTCCCTCTGTCATTCTCTTTCTGTGCCTCTCTCGATTTCTCCCCCCCTCCCTCCTTCCCTCCCCCCCTCTCTCTTTCTCTGTACTCTGTGTCTGTCAGTCTCTCTTGTTCCCTCCCTCTCTCTTTCTATCTGTCTGTCTCTCTGTCCCTCCCCCTGTCTGTCTCTCTTTGTCTCTCTGCCTCTCTCTCTGTCTCTCTGTCAGTGTCTCCCTCCCTCGTTCCTCCCATTCCAGGAAGCAGCGGAGGGACCACATGTTAGTTGGGGCCGTGCCCAGCTGCCCTACTCGACAGTCCTGCTCAGAAAACTCGGGCGGTTGGAGCTGCGTGTCAAATGGCTCGGGGGTATCTGCAGCAGCAGCAGTCACCTATGCCACAGACGGAGTCTCCCCGACAAACAAAGAGGAGCTTGTGGCTCACGAGCCACGGTTTGCCAACCACTGGATCAGGTTAACAAGTATCCGAAGATTCAGGATTGGAATTGGAATTGGAAGTGAAATTTGAAAATTTGAGGGATGAATTTGTGTGGTTTGGGCTGGTTAGGGGATTCATAATTTGGATTACAGTTTTAACTGGCATCTGGATTATAAAATCAAACACAAGAAGGAAGATGGAGAAAATAGCAGCATATTCATCATCAGCATGATGTCTTGGGTGTTTTAAGGGGTATTTGCTTTTTGGCAACTTCGATACCTATTTGGATTAGGGCAGTGATGGGCAAACTCATTAGTCAATAGAGCCAAATATTAACAGTAGAACAATTGAAATTTTTTTTGAGAGCTAAAAGAAGGTGTGGCCTGTTTGTGGGAGTGGCTCAGCGGTTATGTGACGGGTTGGGTGTGGCCAACTTGGAAAATGTGGTGAAATTCACTCAACAACAGTCTTACTTATCAAGCAAAGTTTTGGACTTCATTGTGGTCATAAGTTATTTCTTTTTCTCTCCCCCACTTTCTTTTTCTTTCTTTCTTTTTTCTTTCTTTTTCTTTCTCTCTTTTTCTTTCTGTCTCTCTCTCTCTCTGGGTGTCTGTCTCTCTTTGTATCTGTCTCTCTCTCTTCTCCCTCCACCCATCTGTCACTCATTGTGTTTGTGTGTCTGTCTGCCTCTCACTCATTTAATCATTCACTTTCTCTGTCTACCTGTCTCTCGCTCCCTCGCTCCCTTGGTCTCTCCTGTCTCTCTGTGTGTCTGTCACTCTCTCTGATTCCCTCCCTCCCTCTTCCTCTGTCTCTATCATTCTGTCTCTCCCTCTCTCCCCGTCTTTCTCCGATTCCATCCCTCCCTCTGTCATTCTCTTTCTGTGCCTCTCTTGGTCTCCCCCCCCCTCCCTCCCTCTTTCCCTCCACCCCTCTCTCTCTTTCTCTGTACTCTGTGTCTGTCAGTCTCTCTTGGTCCCTCCCTCTCTCTTTCTATCTGTCTGTCTCTCTGTCCCTCCCCCTTTCTGTCTTTCTCTAGCTCTCTGCCTTTCTATCTGTCTCTCTATCAATGTCTCCCTCCCTCGTTCCTCCCTTCGCAGGAAGCAGCGGAGGGGCCAGCATGCCGGCTAGGGCCGTGCCCAGCTGCCCTACTCGACAGTCCTGCCGAGCGACCTCGGGCAGTTCGAGCTGCGTGTCGCAGGGATCGGGGGTATCTGCAGCAGCAAAAGCCACCTATGCCGCAGACGGAGTCTCCCCGCCAAACGAAGAGCAGCTTGTGGCTCACGAGGCACTGTTTGCCCACCACTGGCTGGAGTACTGTAACAAGAACCCGAAGATTTAGGATTCGAATTGGAATTGGAAGTGAAATTTGAAGATTTGGGGGTTGATTTTGTGCAATTTGGGGTGGTTGGGGAATTCACCATTTGGATTACAGTTTTAAGTGGCATCTGGATTATAAAAAGAAGCAAGATGGAGAAAACGGCAGCATATTCATCATCAGCATGACGCCTTGGATGTTCTTTGGGGTAATTCCTTTTTGGGAATTTTGACACCTATTTGGATTAGGGTAACAAGAACCCGAAGATTAAGAATTGGAATTGGAATTGGAAGTGAAATTTGTAAGTTTGGGGGTTGAATTTCTGCAATTTGGGTTGGTTGGGGGATTCACAATTTGGATTACAGTTTTAACTGGCATCTGGATTATAAAATCAAACACAAGAAGGAAGATGTAGAGAATAGCAGCATATTCATCATCAACATGATGTCTTGGGTGTTTCAGGGGGTAATTCCTTTTTGGTAACTTCGACATCTACTTGGATTAGGGCAGTGTTGGGCAAACGCATTAGTCAATAAAGCCAAATATCAACAGTACAACAATTGAAATTTCTTTGAGAGCTAAAACAAGTTGTGGCCTGTTTGTGGGAGTGGCTCAGCGGTTATGTGACGGGGTGGGTGTGGCCAACTTGGAAAATGTGGTGAAACTCACTGAACGACAGTCTTGCTTAGCAATCAAAATTTTGGACTTAATTGTGGTCATACGTTCTTTCTTTTCTCTCTCTTTCCCACTTTCTTTTTCTTTCTTTATGTTTTCTTTCTTTTTCTTTCTCTCTATTTCTTACTGTCTCTCTCACTCTCTCTGTGTCTGTCTCTCTCTGTATCTGTCTCTCTCTCCACCCTCCACCCATCTGTGTCACTCGTTATGTGTTTGTGTGTCTGTCTGTCTCAATCATTTAATCACTCACTGTCTCTGTCTACATATCTCTTCTTCCGTCTCTCTTTCCGTCTCTCCTGTCTCTCTATGTGTCTGTCACTCTTTCTGATTCCCTCCCTCCCTCTTTCTCTGTCTCTGTCTGTCTGTCTCTCCCTCTCTCCCCCTGTCTTTCTCCGATTCAATCCCTCACTTTTTAATTTTCCCTCTGTGCCTCTCTCGGTCTCTCTCCCTCCCTCCCCCTCTCTGTCTCTTTCTTGTACACTGTGTCTGTCAGTCTCTCTGATTCCCACCCTCTTTCTCTCTGTCTGTCTCTCCCTCCCTCCCCCTCTATCTCTCTCTGACTCTCTGTCAGTGTCTCCCTCCCTCTGTCCTCCTTTCTCAGGAAGAAGCGGAGGAGCCGGCATGCCGGCTGGGGACACGCCAGGCTGCCCTACTCAACACTCCTGCCGAGCAACATCGGGCAGTGGGAGCTGCATGTCGCAGGGCTCGGGGGTAGAAGCAGCGGCGGCAGCAGAAGCAGTCACCTATGCCGCAGACAGAGTCTCCCCGAGAGAGGAGGAGACACTTATGGCTCACGAGCCACGGTTTGCCAACCACTGGATTAGGTTAACAAGTATCCAAAGATTCAGGATTGGAATTGGAATTGGAAGTGAAATTTGAAAATTTGGGGGATGAATTTGTGTGGTTTGGGCTACTTGGGGGATTCCCAATTTGGATTACAGTTTTTACTGTCATCTGGATTATAAAATCAAACACAAGAAGCAAGATAGCGAAAAAAGAAGCATATTCATCATCAGCATGATGTCTTGGGTATTTTAGGGGGTAATTCCTTTTTGCAACTTTGAAACCTACTTGAATTGGGGCAATGGTGGGCAAACCCATTAGTCAATATCTCCAAATATTAACAGTACAACAATTGAAATTTCTTTTGAGAGTTAAAAGAAGGTGTGGCCTGTTTGTGGGAGTGGCTCAGTGGTTATGTGACGGGGTGGGTTTGGCTAATTTGGAAAATGTGGTGGAACCCACTCAACAACAGTCTTGCTTAGCAACCAAAGTTTTGGACTTCATTGTGGTCATAAGTTCTTTCTTTTTCTCTCTCCCACTTTCTTTTTCTTTCTTTCTTTTTTCTTTTTCTTTTTGGTCTCTCTTGTCTCTCTGTGTGTCTGTCACTCTCTCTGATTCCCTCCCTCCATCTTTCTCTGTCTCTGTCTGTGTGTCTCTCCCTCTCTCCCCGTCTTTCTCCGATTCAATCCCACCCTCTGCAATTTTCCCTCTGTGCCTCTCTCGGTCTCTCTCCCTCCCTCCCTCCCTCTCTCTCTTTCTCTGTATTCTGAGTCTGTCAGTCTCTCTTGGTCCCTCCCTCTCTCAATCTGTCTGTCTCTCTGTCCCTCCCCATGCCTGTCTGTCTCTGTCTCTCTGCCTCTCTCTCTGTCTGTCTGTCAGTGTCTCCCTCCCTCTCTCCTCCCTTCCCAGGAAGAAGCGGAGGAGCCAGCATGTCGGCTGGGGACGCCCCAGGCTGCCCTACTCAACACTCCTGCTGAGCAACATCGGGCAGTGGGAGCTGCGTGTCGCAGGGCTCGGGGGTACAAGCAGCAGCAGCAGCAGAAGCAGCCACCTATGCCGCAGATGGAGTCTCCCTGAGAGAGGAGGAGCCGCTTCTGGCTCACGAGTCATGGTTTGCCAACCACTGGATTAGGTTAACAAGTATCCAAAGATTCAGGATTGGAATTGGAAGTGAAATTTGAAAATTTGGGGGATGAATTTGTGAGGTTTGGGCTGGTTGGGGGATTCACAATTTGGATTACAGTTTTAACTGGCATCTGGATTATAAAATCAAAGACAAGAATCAAAGCAAGATAGCGAAAAAAGCAGCATATTCATCATCAGCATGATGTCTTGGTTGTTTTAGGGGGTAATTCCTTTTTGGCAACTTCGACACCTACTTGGATTAGGGAAGTGGTAGGCAAACTTCTTAGTCAATAAAGCCAAATATAAACAGTACAACAATTGAAATTTCTTCTGAGAGCTAAAAGAAGGTGTGGCCTGTTTGTGGGATAGGCTCAGTGGTTATGTGACGGGGTGGGTGTGGCCAACTTGGAAAATGTGGTGGAATTCACTCAACAACAGTCTTGCTTAGCAACCATAGTTTTGGATTCATTGTGGTCATAAGTTCTTTCTTTTTCTCTCTCCCACTTTCTTTTTCTTTCTTTCTTTTTTCTTTCTTTTTCTTTCTCTCTTTTTCTTTCTTTCTCCATCTCTGTGTGTGTGTGTGTCTCTCTTTGTATCTGTCTCTCTCTCTTCTCCCTCCACCCATCTGTCACTCATTGTGTTTGCGTGTCTGTCTGTCTCTCACTCATTTAATCATTCACATTCTCTGTCTACCTGTCTCTCCCTCCCCCCTCCCTTGGTCTCTCCTGTCTCTCTGTGTGTCTGTCACTCTCTCTGATTCCTTCCCTCCCTCTTTCTCTGACTCTGTCTGTCTGTCTCTCCCTCTCTCCTCATCTGTCTCTGAATCAATCCCACCCTCTGTAATTTTCCCTCTGTGCTTCTCTCGGTCTCTCTCCCTCCCTCCCCCCCTCTCTCTTTCTCTGTATTCTGTGTCTGTCAGTCTCTCTTGGTCCCTCCCTCTCTCAATCTGTCTGTCTCTCTGTCCCTCCCCCTGTCTGTCTCTCTCTATCTCTCTGCCTCTCTCTCTGTCTCTCTGTCAGTGTCTCCCTCTCTTGCTCCTCCCTTCGCAGGAAGTAGCGGAGGGGCCAACATGCCGGCTGAGTTCGTGCCCGGCTGCCCTACTCGACAGTTCTGCTGAGCGACCTCGGGCGGTTGGGGCTGCGTGTCGCAGGGCTCAGGGGTAACTGCAGCAGCAGAAGCCACCTATGCCACAGATGGAGTCTCCCCGACAAACGAAGAGCAGCTTTTGGCTCACAAGGCACTGTTTGCCAACCACTGGATTAGGGTAACAAGAACCCGAAGATTCAGGATTCGAACTGGAATTGGAAGTGAAATTTGAAGATTTGGGGGTTGATTTTGTGCAATTTGGGGTGGTTGGGGAATTCACCATTTGGATTACAGTTTTAAGTGGCATCTGGATTATAAAAAGAAGCAAGATGGAGAAAACGACAGCATATTCATCATCAGCATGACGCCTTGGATGTTCTTTGGGGAAATTCCTTTTTGGGAACTTCAAGACCTATTTGGATTAGGGTAACAAGAACCCGAGGATTCAGAATTGGAATTGGAATTGGAAGTGAAATTTGTAAGTTTGGGGGTTAAATTTCTGCAATTTGGGTTGGTTGGGAGATCCACAATTTGGATTACAGTTTTAACTGGCATTTTGATTATAAAATCAAACACAAGAAGGAAGATGGAGAGAATAGCAGCATATTCATCATCAGCATGATGTCTTGGGTGTTTCAGGGGGTAATTCCTTTTTGGAAACTTCGACACCTACTTGGATTACGGCAGTGGTGGGCAAACTCATTAGTCAATAGAGCCAAATATCAACATTACAAAATTGAAATTTCTTTTGAGAGCTAAAAGAAGGTGTGGCCTGTTTGTGGGAGTGGCTCAGCGGTTATGTGACAGGGTGGGTGTGGCCAACTTGGAAAATGTGGTGAAACTCACTGAACAACAGTCTTGCTTAGCAATCAAAATTTTGGACTTAATTGTGGTCATACGTTCTTTCTTTTCTCTCTCTTTCCCACTTTCTTTTTCTTTCTTTCTTTTTTCTTTCTTTTTCTTTCTCTCTTTTTCTTTCTATCCCTCTCTCTCTCTGTGTCTGTCTCTCTCTGTATCTGTCTCTCTCTCCACCCTCCACCCATCTCTGTCACTCGTTGTGTGTTTGTGTGTCTGTCTGTCTCAATCATTTAATCACTCCCTGTCTCTGTCTACCTATCTCTCCCTCGCTCTCTCTCTCCGTCTCTCCTGTCTCTCTGTGTGTCCGTAACTCTCTCTGATTCCCTCCCTCCCACTTTCTCTGTCTCTGCCGGTCTGTCTCTCCCTCTCTCTCCCTGTCTTTCTCCGATTCAATCCCTCACTCTGTAATTTTCCCTCTGTGCCTCTCTCGGTCTCTCTCCCTCCATCCCTCTCTGTCTCTTTCTTCTACTCTGTGTCAGTCAGTCTCTCTGATTCCCTCTCTCCCTTTTTCTCTCTGTCTGTCTCTTCCTCCCTCCCCCTCTGTCTCTCTCGGTCCCTCTGTCAGTGTCTCCCTCCCTCTCTCCTACCTTCCCAGCAAGAAGCGGAGGAGCCAGCATGCCGGCTGGGGACGCCCCAGGCTGCCCTACTCAACACTCCTGTCGAGCGACATCAGGCAATGGAAGCTGCGTGTCACAGGGGTCGGGTAGAAGCAGCAGCAGCAGCAGAAGCAGCCACCTATGCGCATACGGAGTGTCCCCGAGAGAGGAGGAGCCACTTATGGCTCACGAGCCACGGTTTGCCAACCACTGGATTAGGTTAACAAGTATCCAAAGATTCAGGATTGGAATTGGAATTGGAAGTGAAATATAAAAATTTGGGGGATGAATTTGTGCGATTTGGGCTAGTTGGGGGATTCACAATTTGGATTAAAGTTTTTACTGGCATCTGGATTATAAAATCAAACACAAGATAGGAAAAAAATGAAGCATATTCATCAGCAGCATGATGTCTTGGGTGTTTTAAGGGGTAATTCCTTTTTGGCAACTTTGACACCTACTTGGATTAGGGCAGTGGTGGGCAAACTCCTTAGTCAATAAAGCCAAATATCAACAGTACAACAATTGAAATTTCTTTTGAGAGTTAAAAGAAGGTGTGGCCTGTTTGTGGGAGTGGCTCAGCGGTTATGTGATGGGATGGGTGTGGCCAACTTGGAAAATGTGGTGAAATTCACTCAACAACAGTCTTGCTTAGCAACCAAAGTTTTGGACTTATTGTGGTCATAAGTTCTTTCTTTTTCTCTCTCCCACTTTCTTTTTCTTTCTTTCTTTTTTCTTTCTTTTTCTTTCTCTCTTTTTCTTTCTCTCTCTCTCTCTCTCTCTGTGTCTGTCTCTCTTTGTATCTGTCTCCCGCTCTTCTCTCTCCACCCATCTGTCACTCATTGTGTTTGTGTGTCTGTCTGTCTCTCACTCATTTAATCATTCACATTCTCTGTCTACCTGTCTCTCCCTCCCTCGCTCCCTTGGTCTCTCCTGTCTCTCTGTGTGTCTGTCACTCTCTCTGATTCCCCCCCTCCCTCTTTCTCTGTCTCTGTCTGTCTCTCCCTCTCTCCCCGTCTTTCTCTGATTCAATTGCTCCCTCTGTCATTCTCTTTCTGTGCCTCTCTCAGTCACTCCCACTCCCACTCCCCCTCTCTCTTTCTCTGTACTCTGTGTCTGTCAGTCTCTCTGGTTCCCTCCCTCTCCTTTTCTCTCTGTGTGTCTCTCTGTCCCTCCCCCTGTCTGTCTCTCTCTGTCTCTCTGCCTCTCTCTCTGTCTCTCTGTCAGTGTCTACCTCCCTCGCTCCTCCCTTCCCAGGAAGCAGCGGAGGGGCCAGCATGCCGGCTGCGGCCGTGCCCGGCTGCCCTACTCGACAGTCCTGCCGAGAGACCTCGGGCAGTTCGAGCTGCGTGTCACAGGGCTCGGGGGTATCTGCAGCGCAGCAGCCACCTATGCCGCAGACGGAGTCTCCCCAACAAACGAAGAGCAGCTTGTGGCTCACGAGGCACTGTTTGCAAAACACTGGATTAGGGTAACAAGAACCCGAAGATTCAGGATTCGAATTGGAATTGGAAGTGAAATTTGAAGATTTGGGGGTTGATTTTGTGCAATTTGGGGTGGTTGGGGAATTCACGATTTGGATTACAGTTTTAACTGGCATCTGGATTATAAAATCAAACACAAGAAGGAAGATGTAGAGAATAGCAGCATATTCATCATCAGCATGATGTCTTGGGTGTTCTTTGGGTACTTCGTTTTTGGGAACTCCGAGACCTATTTGGATTAGGGTAACAAGAACCCGAGGATTCAGAATTGGAATTGGAATTGGAAGTAAAATTTGTAAGTTTGGGGGTTGAATTTCTGCAATTTGGGTTGGTTGGGGAATTCACAATTTGGATTACAGTTTTAACTGGCATCTGGATTATAAAATCAAACACAAGAAGGAAGATGTAGAGAATAGCAGCATATTCATCATCAGCATGATGTCTTTGGTGTTTCAGGGGGTTATTCCTTTTTGGCAACTTCAACACCTACTTGGATTATGGCAGTGGTGGGCAAACTCATTAGTCAATAGAGCCAAATATCAACATTACAAAATTGAAATTTCTTTTGAGAGCTAAAAGAAGGTGTGGCCTGTTTGTGGGAGTGGCTCAGTGGTTATGTGATGGGGTGGGTGTGGCCAACTTGGAAAATGTGGTGAAACTCACTCAACGACAGTCTTGCTTAGCAATCAAAATTTTGGACTTAATTGTGGTCACACGTTCTTTCTTTTTCTCTCTCTCTCCCACTTTCTTTTTCTTTCTTTCTTTCTTTCTTTTCTTTTTCTTTTTCTTTCTCTCTTTTTCTTTCTGTCTCTGTCTCTGTGTGTCTGTCTCTCTCTATATCTGCATCTCTCTACAACCTCCACCCATCTCTGTCACTCGTTGTGTGTTTGTGTGTCTTTCTTTCTCAATCATTTAATCACTCACTGTCTCTGTCTACCTATCTCTCCCTCGCTCTCTCTCTCGGTCTCTCCTGTCTCTCTTGGTGTCTGTCACTCTCTCTGATTCCCTCCCTCCCTCTTTCTCTGTCTCTGCCTGTCTGTCTCCCCCTCTCTCCCCCTGTCTTTCTCCGATTCAATCCCTACCTCGGTAATTTTCCCTCTGTGCATCTCTCATTCTCTCCCCCTCCCTCCCTCCCCCTCTGTCTCTTTCTTCTACTCTGTGTCTGTCAGTCTCTCTGATTCCCTCCCTCCCTCTTTCTCTCTGTCTGTCTCTCCCTCCCTCCCCCTCTTTCTCTCTCTGTCTCTCTGTCAGTGTCTCCCTCCCTCTCTCCTCCCTTCCCAGGAAGAAGCGGAGGAGCCTGCATGCCGGCTGTGGAAGTGCCCGGCTTCCCTACTCAACACTCCTGCCGAGCGAACTCGGGCGGAGGGAGCTTTGTGTCGCAGGGCTCGGGGGTAGCAGCAGCAGCCACCTATGCCATAGATGGAGTCTCCCCCACAGAGGAAGAGCTGCTTTTGGCTCACGAGCCACGGTTTGCCAACCACTGGATTAGGTTAACAAGTATCCAATGATTTAGAATTGGAATTGGAATTGGAATTGGAAGTGAAATTTGAAAATTTGAGGGATGAATTTGTGAGGTTTGGGCTGGTTGGGGGATTTACAAATTGGATTACAGTTTTAACTGGTATCTGGATTATAAAATCAAACACAAGAAGGAAGATGGAGAAAATAGCAGCATATTCATCATCAGCATGATGTCTTGGGTGTTTTAAGGGGTATTTGCTTTTTGGCAACTTCGACACCTATTTGGATTAGGGCAGTGTGGGCAAACTCATTAGTCAATAGAGCCAAATATTAACAGTACAACAATTGAAATTTTTTTTGAGAGCTAAAAGAAGGTGTGGCCTGTTTGTGGGAGTGGCTCAGCGGTTATGTGATGGGATGGGTTTGGCCAATTTGGAAAACGTGGTGAAACTCACTCAACAACAGTCTTGCAATAAGTTTTGGATTTATTGTGGTCATAAGTTCTTTCTTTTTCTCTCTCCCACTTTCTTTTTCTTTCTTTCTTTTTTCTTTTTTTTTCTTTCTCTTTTTCTTTCTCTCTCTCTCTCTCTGTCTCTCTCTGTATCTGTCTCTCTCTCCTCCCTCCACCCTCTCTGTCACTGGTTGTGTGTTTGTGTTTCTGTATGTCTGTCTGTCCCTCACTCATTTATTCACTCACTGTCTCTGTCTACCTGTCTCTCCCTCCCTCTCTCTCAGTCTCTCCTGTCTCTCTGTGTGTCTGTCTCTCTCTCTGATTCCCTCCCTCCCTCTTTCTCTGTCTCTATTTGTCTGTCCCTCCCTCTATCCCCCTGTATTTCTCCAATTCAATCCCTCCCTCTGTCATTCTCTCTTTTTGCCCTTCTCGGTCTCTCTCCCCCCCTCCCTTCCTTCCCCTCTCTGTCTCTCTCTCTCTGTACTCTTTGTCTGTCAGTCTCTGATTCCTTCTCTCCTTCTCTCTTTCTCTCTGTCTGTCTCTCCATCCCTCCTCGTGTCTGTCTCTCTTTGTCTCTCTGCCTCTCTCCCTGTCTCTCTGTCAGTGTCTCCCTCCCTCTCCCATCCCTTCCCAGGAAGTAGCGGAGGGGCCTGCATGCCGGCTGGAGTAGCTACGGATGTCTCCTCCTGCAATGGGCAGGTCGGTGTGGCAAGCACCCAAGGCTAAGGCCACCTTAAGCATCGTCAAGGGCTGTCTGGGGACTGCATGGCCATCTACCACCCAGCCCCACCTGGCGGCAGCCCCGGAACATGGACCGTGGTGGCTGTCAGAGGGAGCCAGTGGAGATGTGCCAGGATGCCCTACTTGACAGTCCTGCCGAGCAACCTCGGGTGGTGGGAGCTGCGTGTCGCAGGGCTCGGTGGTAGCAGCAGCAGCCACCTATGCTGCAGACAGAGTCTCCCCGACAGAGGAAGTGCCACTTGTGGCTCACGAGCCACGGTTTGCCAACCACTGGATTAGGGTAACAAGGACCCGAAGATTCAGGATTGGAATTGGAATTGGATGGGATTGAATTTGTGTGGTTTGGGCTGGTTAGGGGATTCACAATTTGGATTACAGTTTTAACTGGCATCTGGATTATAAAATCAAACACAAGAAGCAAGATGGAGAAAATGGCAGCAAATTCATCATCAGCATGATGTCTTGGGTGTTTTAGGGGGTAATTCCTTTTTGGCAACTCCAACACCTATTTGGATTAGGGTATCAAGAACCCGAAGATTCAGAATTGGAATTGAAAGTGACATTTGAGAATTTGGGGGTTGAATTTGTGCAATTTGGACTGGTTGGGAAATTCACAATTTGTATTATAATTTTAACTTGCATTTGCATTATAAAATTAAACTGACGAATTAAGATGAAGAAAATACCAGCATATTCATCATCAGCAACATCATCTTCCAGGTGAATGACACCTAAAGTATTAAATATCACAGTGTAATAAGATAATGCCAGCACAGAACTAAAAATTATGTTACAGGGATATACACCGTCTTGAGTCCATCTCGATGGAGAAGGAGCGGTTATACAAATCGAAATAAATAAATAAATGAAGATTGGAAGGAAAGAATAAACAAAGTAGATGAAAAAATGGTAAAAGTAGAAGAAGAGCTTAAAGAAGTCAAAAAAATGATAGGGAAAAGTGAGCAATGATTGCAGAAGGTGGAAGAGAAAATGGAAGTAACAGAGAAAAAATTAGATGAACTGGATTAGAGCCTTACAACAACTGACAAGAATCAGGAAAGGATAAATAGATCCTGGGAAATGTATAGGGCTGATTATTGCCTAAGATTTCAAAACATTGAAGAGGAAAAGGGAGAGAACTCAGCCAAAAATATGGCATAGATTCTAGCGGAGGTAATGGAAGAGAGTAAATAATTTTTTTTGATGAACTTGATTATATATTTAGAGTACATACAAGATATGCAATGAGAAATAATCTCCCCAGAGAGTTACATGTAAGATTTACTAAGAAAAAATTAAGAACAGAGATTTTGTAACCCACAAGAAACACTATGACAATCCAAGCAAGTATTTGTGGATGAGGAGGGGTGAATATTAATTGTGGAAATGATAATGAACTTTAAAAAAAATACTGCTGGTAGTGATATATGTGCCAAGCGAGAATCAAAAAGAATTTTATGGACAACTACATAGAAAGATAATAGAATAGGAATATGAGTGTGTGTGTGTGTGTGTATTTTAACGCTATTGTAAATAATGAGTTGGACTATAAAATTACAAAAACTAATAAGATGTAGAGAAAGACTCTCCCCAAAACATTCTTCACTATGGTAGATGAATTAAGTCTGTATGATGTGTAGAGAACAAGATACCAAAAAGAAAAGCAATATACCTTTTACTCAGACAGACACATGTGGTTAATAATAAATATGTTGTAGATATCCACAGAATTAATAGCTATTAATAACTATTAATAGAATTGTATTTGCACAAAACTGGAAAGCAGATAAAATCCCATAAGAAAGAGAGATAATTTAAAAAAATTAGATTGTGCAGAAATGAATAGGTTAACATTGAGAATAAAAGATAAGGAGGAATTGGTAAACTTCAAGACTTGGGGGAAATTTTATGTGGTTGGAAAAGAAATATGAATAAAAGAACCTAGGTTAAGTTATTCAGACAACACACTGGTAAAGGAAGGAGGGAAAAGAGGGAGAAAATAAAATAGTATTAATATACAAATATATATTTAAAATATTTTATATGTGGAATGATTATAATGTAAAATAAGAGGAGGAAGAGGAAATTTAAGAGTGCTATGTAAATATAGAATTGGGTTTGCTAGAACGCCATCCCGAAAATACATCAGATTGAATAAACTATGAAAACACAACAATGGAAGGGGCTAAAGAGAAGGAGAGGGATGAGGAGAAGAGAGGAAGGGAGGGATTGCAAGGGTAGGAGAGAGGGTAAGAAGGGAAGGAAGAGGGGAGGAATAGGGAAGGGGAAGAAGGAAAGAGAAAGGAGATCTAGTTTGTTAAGCATCCTGTCTACTATTTTTGAATTTCATTACCCTTTTAGTACCTTTGCAGTATTCATAACTTTTGGATGCATACTTACAGGGAAGTGCAACATTTTATGCTCTTGTGAAATGATCACAAGACTTGTGCAGAACAATACTCTGATCTAGGTAAAGATGCTTCACTCAAAAAATACAGCTTGGGAGAATGATAAATGGAATTCTCAAATAATCTAACAACTGGTTCTCTGCCTTAATGATTTCTTCCAACAACCAGTTCACCAAACTGCTCAGAAATTAACAACTGGTTCTCCCGAAGTGGTGCGAACTGGATGAATCTTACCACTGGGTGTAGGTATACAACCCAAATAGTGTACTTCAACAGTTAATAAATTGCTGTACCTTCACAAATCTTATCCTGTCTGAATATATGTTGCAGTGAGGAAAACTTTCAAATATCACTTAAAGTTTGAGACTCATCTCTTCCAGCAGGCTGGCCTGGCCTAACCTACTTTCCAGCCTTTTTAGTCTGAATATCTAAATTGTTTTAATTGGGTTTTTAAGGGGTTTAGTTTTTAGGATTTTAGGTTTTTTAGCGCAGGGATATAATTGTTTAATTTGATTTTATATATTTATGATGTATCTATGTTTGTACATTTTTTAATTCCCCTGTGCACTGCCCCGAGTCCCTTCGGGGGAGGGAGCGGTCTACAATTATTATTATTATTATTATTATTATTATTATTATTATTATTATTATTATTATTATTATTATTATTATTATTTTCCTGACCTGATGCCTGCTTAAAAGTTTTGGGACAGTAATTCCTTGGATTAGGCATCTGGGCAATCTGGGAGTTGTAGACCAAGATTATTAGCAGAGCAGAGTTAGAGAAACATGCCTTATTTCAAAGCTTCTCAATCTTAATAACTTTTCAGATGTTGGACTTCAATTCCCAGAATTCCCTGGCTAGCTGCCAAGTTGTCAAGGTCAAGAAGGTTGAGAAACATTGCCTTAATGGTTTCCAACATCATTTGCTCTGCATTAAGCTTTTTGTGGGCCAATGGAGATGACAGGAAAAGCATTTATCAAAGCAGCAGGAAAACCCGTTTGCAAAAATGAAACACTGGGTTTCACCCAAACCATCCTCTTAATCGAGGTGCAGGAACAGCAAGCTGAGAAGAAAATTAAATCTGTGAATGAAATGTACTGATGATGGAGATAATGCCAGACTCCAGAAGTGAGGTATAATACAGCATTAAACCAAGAAAACAAAAAAAACCCAAGAGGAAATTAATTTTAAGATAAGGATATCTTTGTAGTGGGGTAGACTTACATATGTGGATACCAAGGTGAGCAGAAACAACTATAATCAAGAAATGACAGGTGAAGTCCAGCTTGAGAACCCCTTTTTTGTGCATGGAAAAACCAGAAAGATCAATTTAAGCAGATACACAGCTTGCTGAAAAATGAAGTCCATAAGCACAATATTTTCTTTCTTTTGGGCATTCCTGGAGGTTACAACATCACAGGGCAAAAAAACATCCCCATCTCCAGAGATGATTCTTAAGGCCTGTGGGCACCCAGATTGGGTTTTTCTAAGTTAGTGTGTAGGACAGGGGTGTCAAGCTCGTAAATCACGTTTTTCCCCTTTGCTAAAATGGGTGTGGACATGGCCAGCATATGATGCATCTGCCCCGCAGGGCGCAAGGGTAGGAGATAACTGGGCTGAGCCATGACAGCAGTCAAACATCAACATATATATTGATTGCACAATTTGTGCATCACAGATTATAGTTTATGTTGTCTTTGTTCTAGGAAGGTTAAATGTTCCCTTTTCCAAGTAATCCTTGTAAATGTATGAAATATATATATAGTGTTGAATTATAAAGACGCAATTTTATATTCCTCCATGGGCATGGAATTTAGTTGATACTTTAGTTCCTTGTACCATTTCATATATATATATGAACTACGGTTATATATGTTCCAATGAATCACTGGATTGTTTTACTTAGAACCTTGCTTCCTTTGCAAAATATATATATAAATAAATTAGACAATTTTTTTTGAACAGTGTGTCTTACTTTTTATTTTCTGAACATTTTTGTTTTTTTCTGTCAAATAATTTTTATTCAATATTTTTAAAACATTAAAATCACAGTTACACTTTTACAGCTTTATAATTTGTGTGTGTGTGTGTGTTACGTTTTTGAACTGATCAATAAATAAGTCAGGGAGACTAAGACAGATCTATTTCGAGCTTTTTAGTTCTCATCAGCTAGTCATACCCTTACTGGGATTTGAACTGGGACTAGCTGATGAGAGCTAAAAAGCTCGAAATAAATCTATCCTAGTCTCCCTAACTTATTTATTGATCAGCTCAAAACGTAACACACATATAAAAAAATTACACAATGGAACTCATGGCTTTCTGTCTAGATGGTCTCTGGTGATGAGCCGAAAGGCAGAAAAGGAAACAGTATGTCTCCTCCCTTAATTGGGGTCTAACAGGGTGTTGTGGAACAAAGTATATACTTATCCTCCTGTCTCAGCTGAGCAGGAAGAGAACCTGGTGGCTCAAAGTGGTAAGGCATTTGCCTAACATGTAATACAGCCCCGGTTTGAATCCCAGTAAGGGTATGGCTAGCTGATGATATATATATATATATTCTATTCTAAGGCCTATTGTTCTATACATATTTATTTCATAGTTACTCATTTATTTTTCTTATTGAACATGTTCTGCAGAAAAATATAATTTAGCTGGTACTTCAATGCTATGCAATGAAATTACTAAAGGAAACAAACAACACCACATACCAAATCGTGCATAGTTCAGACTTGTACAATAGATATAATTGTGGCAGAAGATCTTTCCATTTATTATCTAAACTACAAATAGACTTATTTGCCCCCTAATCCAGTTCCTCAATTTTTACCTCATTCCTCTAGCCCCCCAATTCAAGCAATCAAAAACTTTTATCCCCTCTTCCCTGGAATATTAGTATGTTCCATGTGCTTCTTTTCAGTTGTATCACAAATAAAATGTTATCTGTTCTAGCTCTGGCATGCAGAATCAGTCCTCCTCCTCAAAAACAGCTACTGCATAATGTCCAGCTGGAACGTACACAGCAGTTTCCACCTCTCCTCCACCCTTGCTTTGCTTCTGGAAATGGATCTCCAGAGCTTCACACATCATCTCCCTCTCTATGACATCTGGAATCTCTGTCAGTAGGACAGTACGAGGACAGACGGAAGGATGCAGCTGAGATGGAGAGAAAAATTGGAGACCAATGAACAAATGCCACAGCTGAAGATAAACGTAAAGCCAAGAACAAGTTGTTAAAACAAAAACAAGATTCAAGAGATCTTGCTGTATAGATTGGATCCTTTAAATTGGGGTTTTTTATATGAGGGGGATGAATAACCAGAACAAGCCCAATCTAGGGTGATTTTAATGGACCACAGGATGTCTTTTAAATTCTTCAACTGGCACCAAGATGCAAAGATACCCATCATATTTGCACTACACAATTAAATGTATGGGTTTTATGGAATCACTTTCCTCAACTTTTGAAAAGAGTTTTATACAGAGCTAAAGGAAATCTTTTCCTCCTCCTTTATATACCATTTTTCTATGGAATCATTGGTGCTATAATGTATTGGAATTTTTGCATTGAGAAGGAAGATCTCTTTCAAACTAGGGCCAGAGATGGCTAATGTTTAGGACAGAGCCTCCCTAAGAATAGCGTCTATATCTGTGTCAAGAACTGCACATATAAAAGAGCAGTTTCAGTTGTGAAGTTCACCTGCTTTTTTGTAGCTTTTGACCTTTCTGACTCCAGAGACACTCAAGCATCAAGCCCCAAAATCTTGGGATATGGCTCCCAGAAATCTCCAAACATTTAATACCAAATTTTAATTTTTACAACAAGGGAAAGAAAAAATGATTAAATATATGACTGGAAAATAATCATGTGAACAATATATATTTTGAATTAAAGTTAAATATACTGTATTTTTCGGAGTATAAGATGCACCTTTTTCCCTCAAAAAAGAGACTGAAAATCTGTATGTGTCTTATACACTGAATACAGCATTTTTGCCTCCCGAAATCCCACCCCGTTCACCAAAATGGCCATGCAGAGCCTGTAGAAGAATTTCAGAGAACACCTTGGGGCTGGGGAAGGTAGAAATGACTGGAAAAGGCTGTTTTTTGCTCAATTTAACCCTCCCCCCAGCCCCCAGGAGTACTCTGTTAAGCCTCCTAAAGGCTATGCATGCATTTTTTTTTACAAGAAATGGGCCAGTTTTCATGAAAAACGGCCCATTTGTTTGCTCATTTTGGGGGAGGGCAACCCCAAGAGCACTCTGCAAGTCCCCTAAAGACTATCCGTGCCTTTTTTTGAAAGAAAAAGGGCCTGCTTCGCAAAAAATGGGCCGTTTGGGGGAGGTTTCCAGAGTACAAAAGCTTTTTTCTTTTTATTTGCCTCTTTAAAACCTTGATGCGTCTTATACTCCGGTGCGTCTTATACTCCTAAAAATACAGTAAATGAAACAAAATCTCCTTCTGCCCCACCCATTACTTTTAGGAAACAGCCATTCCCATCGCTGTAGTCTTTGGATGGGGAGCGTAATTTGCTTAAGGAAAGGAGAATTCAGTGTCTCTCTGTCCATGTTTTCTCCTCACCTGTAAATCTGCAATTTCCCCATGTAAGCAATGTGATGCCTTGACCTGATGGGTCTCCTTTCCAAGCAATACCTGGAACAGCCCTTTTTCAACAATCCGTTGAGCCACTGCAAGGGAGGAAAAAGCCTGTGCTTGTAATCTGTAACTGAGACCTGTTCCCCACATATCTGTACTGGTGCATGACAAAGCACATTCTACAGATAACAAAACACAATGTTGCTGGGTTTATTTCAGTTTTGTGCTCACCTCTTTCTACTTAGAAGGAAAATAAATATGCTTGCATGGAGAAGTAAAGCAAAAAGAAAAATGTCAAAACATGCTTGAAAAAATCAAACACTTATGGGATGTTCAAACAAAAATGCTGAAATTAAAATGTTACTAAATTACTAAACTAAACATTACCCTGTTTCCGTGAAAATAAGACCTCTCAGATAATAAGCCCAATTGGGCTTTTGCACGCATGTGCTAAAATAAGCCCTCTCCTGAAAATAAGACCTCCCGAAACCATTGCAACACAGTGACCACACTCACCGCCTCCTGCATCTCAAAAATAATAAACCTCCCTGAAAATAAGGCCAAGTGTTAATTCAAGGGTCAAAAGAAAATAAGACCCTGTCTTATTTTTGGGAAAACACGGTACTAAACATTATAATGTTCTAAAACAATTAAATAAAATTGGAAATACACCAGTTCACCTGTCTTAAGAAAAAAAAACCAAATAGACTTTTAAAGGTGTTAAAGTTAAGAAGCATTGAATAAGGCATTGATGAAGTGTAGTGAGCAAGGGAAAAGTTAATAAAATACAAGGAATCAGATTTATAGTGATAAAATGGAAGTCATTCTCATACTAAACAATACAACACTGCAGAACTACAAGTACTCCTTGTTTAGCAACTGGGTTGTTTAGTGACTATTCAAAATTACTGTGATGATGAAAAAGTAATTTTATCATCAGTTCCTACATTTAAAATTCATGAGGGTCTGTAAAGAAAAGGAAAGCTGAAATAAGATAATAAGCACAGTGGTGGCTTCACTTAATGGCCAAGCTACCAGTGATCACTAAACAAAGATGATGTGTAATTGCTATTTATTTATTTTATTTTTTATTTATTTTATTAAATTTATACCCCGCCCTTCTCCTTGTTAGGACCCAGGGCGGCGCACAGGGATGTTAAAATACATACAAAATATATAAAATATATGAAATTTAAAATACTTATTCTAATAAATAAACCCTGCGCTAAAAACCGAATTAAAATCCCAAGTTTAAAAACTATCTAATAGTCAGTATGGAGGTTACGCTAGGCCGGCTAGATGAAATAGGTGTGTCTTCAGACACTTGCGGAAGAGGCAGAGGTCAGAGATGGTGCGGAGTTCAGGGGGTAAGTCGTTCCAGAGGGCTGGGCCTGCCACAGAGAAGGCTCTCCCCCTGGGTGTCGCCAGTCGGCATTGTCCAACCGACGGCACCCTGAGGAGGCCCTCTCTGTGGGAGCGTATCGGTCTGAGGGATGTATGGGGCAGGAGGTGGTCTCGCATATAACTAGGCCCCGAGCCATGGAGCGCTTTAAAGATGGTCGTTAAAACCTTGAAGCGCACCCGAAAGACCACAGGAAGCCAGTGCAGCTCGCGCAGGATAGGTGTTATGTGGGAGTGTCTAGGTGCTCCCGTAATCACCCGCGCGGCTGCGTTCTGGACTAGCTGCAGCTTTCGGGTGCACCTCAAGGGAAGCCCCATGTAGAGAGCATTACAGTAGTCAAGTCGAGAGGTGACGAGTGCTTGAGTGACTGTGCGTAAGGCACCCCGGTCCAGTAAGGGGCGCAATTGGCGCATCAGGCGAACCTGATGAAACGCCCCCCTGGCCACGGCTGCCACATGATCTTCCATAGACAGCCGGGAATCCAGGAGGACACCCAAATTGCGCGCCCTCTCCACAGGGGCCGGTGTTTCGCCCCCAATGGCCAGAGTTGGAATAATCTGGCTGAACCGGGGCGCCGGAAGCCACAGCCACTCAGTCTTGGACGGGTTGAGCTTGAGTTTGTTACCACCCATCCAGATCCGTACGGCTTCCAAGCACCGGGACATAACCTCGATGGCATCGTTGGGGTGGTCTGGGGTGGATATGTACAACTGAGTATCATCAGCGTACAGATGATATCCCACCCCAAAACCACGGATGAGCTCACCCAGCGGCTTCATATATGTGTTGAATAGGAGGGGCGAGAGGACCGACCCCTGAGGAACCCCACATATGAGGGGTCTCGAGGCCGACCTCTGCCCCCGTCAACACATATTGCGACCGACCAGAGAGGTAGGACGAGAACCACCGCAAAACGGTGCCTCCCAGCCCCAACCCCCCCAGTCGGCGCAATAGGATACCATGGTCGATGGTATCAAAAGCCGCTGAGAGGTCTAATAGGACTAGGATAGAGGAATATCCTCTATCCCGCGCCCTCCAGAGATCATCAACCAACGCGACCAATGCTGTCTCGGTGCTGTGCCCGGGTCGGAAGCTGGACTGGCGCGGGTCTAGATAATCAACTTCCTCCAAGTGTCGCGGAAACTGTTGAGCCACCACACTCTCTACAACCTTCACTAGAAAGTGGAGGTTGGAGACGGGACGATAGTTCTCTAATAATGCTGGATCCAGGGACGGCTTCTTGAGGAGGGGCCTTACTACCGCCTCTCTCAAGATGGCAGGCAAGGACCCGTCACTCAAAGATGCGTTGACAATGCCCTGGAGCCAGCCTCGTGTCGTCTCCCAGGATGCCAGTACAAGCCAGGAGGGACACGGGTCCAATAAACATGTGGTAGCCCTAAGTCTCTTTGACAACTTTGATAATGCAGGGGCTACAGTACCAGTGGTTGTTTAAAAAAGGGTTATGATAAATATACAAAGGGGATCAATTGATGGCTCAAGACTCTGAAGCTAGGAAATTTCTAGTTCCATGCTCTTACAATTCTCAACCTGCCCTTGTATGCTTCAATTGAAGTATTAGGACGAATGCAGAATCACTGGTAAGTCCAGGAGATGATATAACCATGACCTGTGGTCTTCCGGGTGCGCTTCAAGGTGTTAGTCACCATCTTTAAAGTGCTCCATGGCATGGGTCCTGGTTACTTGAGAGACCACCTCCTGCCACATACCTCCCTTCGATCTGTCCGCTCCCACAGAAAGGGCCTCCTCAGGGTGCCATCAGCCGGTCAATGCCGGCTGGTGACTCCCAGGGGAAGGCCCTTCTCTGTGGCGGGTCCGGCCCTCTGGAACGACCTGCCCCCCGATATCCGTACCATCACGGACCTACGCCTCTTCCGTCGGATGTTAAAAGCACATTTCTTTCATCTAGCCAGCCTGACATAGACTAAGGGTATAATTTTAAATTTTGATATTTATTGGTTTTAATTTTTACAGTATCCAAATTTTAGCACAGATTTAATAATTTAATTGTTTTTTATATTTTATATGTGTTGTTGGGTTTTTGTCTTTCTGTGCACCACCCTGAGTCCCCCCAGGGAAAATAGGGTGGTATATAAATCGAAATAATAAATAAAAGACCCTCTCAATTTGTGGAAGGAAGACACATGAGGCACACACTCCCTTTTATTACATTTTCTCCTACCTCCATCATCTACAAAAGTCAGCACTATATTATCCGAGTTTGGAAGCTCTTTCAGATGATCCACCTCACCCCCTTGGTTCTTCCGTTTGCTGAAAAACAGAATTAGCTTGTCGTGGAGTTGATCCTTGGGTAAAGAGAAAGCAGACAATCCAGATAATAGCACTTGGTGGGAACTCTGCTTCAGGGACATCTGCTGGAATCAGAAGGGGAAAGATTTTGAGAAAGTAGAATTTAATAACAGAATAGTATTATTATTGTTGCTGTTGTTAATTGTTATTATTATTATTATTTGTCACATAGTCAATCAGATGTTCAGACTGGATTTAACATTTTTGTCTACCTAGCGAGTTCTGAATTGATGATTTTTGAAATCATCATCGTTATTGTTGTTGTTGTTGTTTTATCACCATCAACATCTGTTGTACAGGCAGCCAGATTTTCACACTGGATATTTCATTTATTTTTTTTAAGAAACAATTTTTATTGGTTTTATAAATTATAAAAAGGGAAAAGGGTATATAGGGTTTACAGAAAATATTTTAGAGCTTCCATGTCAGGGATGGTGGTTGCATCCGGATCTTCACTCAAAATATAGTTAAGTAAATGGTGGTAAGAGATACATATATATCACATTTTAAAGTTCATACATTCAATCTTTGTTTTGTTATTAACATCCGTTTCAGGAATTACAGTAATTCAAAATAAACTCTGAGTCTCTTTGCTATTGTGTCTTCTTCCTCCCTCCCTCCCATGGGCGGGGCCATGGCCCCTCCCGTTCCCTTTTCTTCATCTCCCAGGATTGAGGAATGCTTTTTGAGAAAGGCCTCCATCTCTCCTACTGTTTTAATTCTAATTCTACCTCTGTCCCAGAATATCAACATTCCTTCAGGCATTAACCATTTGAACCATATTCTGTTTTTGTATAATTTTTTGGACAAGAAGGAATACTTCCTTCTTGTTTCTCTAAATTTTTTTGGAATTTGCTTCAATATGGAAATGTCTTTTTGTTGATACTTCAAAGGCCCCTCTCTCTGTGCCCTCAATATCTCATCCCGTGTGGACCTTCTTAAGAATTTAATATGAATCTCTCTAGGTACTTCATTTATTCTGGCATATGCTGAGTTAATTCTGTAAATCAAGTCTATTTCCCCCCGGAGGTATTCTTTATTTTTTTAATGTAATCTGCTAAAATTGTACTCATTAAATCTCTGAGATCCTCCCCCTCTAACTCAGGGATGTTTTGAAACCTAAGGAAAAAAGACATTGTTTCAAACTCAAACTTAGACATATGTCCAGAAATTTCTACATTTTCTTTTTGTAATTCCCTTATCTCTTCCTTCATCTCAACTGCTCCCTCCTCCAGCACCCCGATCTTTTGTTTGTTATCTGTTGTGGTTCTTTGTGTCTCCAACAGTTCTATTCTTAGAGTCATCAGGTCTTTCCGCATTTCTTGTATTTCTCTCATTATATCGTGAAGCATCTGGCTTGTTGATGGTTCTTGAGTGTCCTCTCCTGCCGCCTCTTTCTGTAATGTTGTAGTAATTTCCCCTTTTTGTAAAGTTGGACTGGCTCTGACTGAAGATGGAGCAGAGAAGGACTTTCCAGTTGGAGACTTTTTTGAAGCCATTGTTGCAGTTTTAAGTTCTTGTAATAAAGATGGCGTCAGGGAGCAAACAGTCAGAGAAATCCGAGATGTCGGGAAGAAACTAAGTCAATGTTCAGATCTTGTATTTTGTAAAATCCAGAGAGATAATTGTATTATCAAATCCGTAGAAGAAGAAAAAGAAAGGACCACGTATTGGGAGAGACACTAAGGGCTTCTTGAGGAGGCTTTAAAAATAAATGTTGCCTTAATCTTTAAAAAGCTGGAGGAATGTTGTCATAAGTCAGTGAAAGTTTCCAGCCGGGAACAAAGAAAGCGCCATTTTCCCGCCTCAGCACAGGAAGGTAGAAAGAAGTGAAAGTTTCCTTTTTATAACGAGGCTCAAATACGTTACTGGCTGCAGTTCCATAGTTGAAACACAGTTTCTTTCAGATGTTACTAGGACGGATGCGATTAATCCTCTCTCTCCTGATTCTGGAGAGCATATTTAGCAGCCGCTTTTTGCGAGTGGGGGTTTCTGCAAACAAACTCCCCGCTCTATTTTTCTTTCTACAGAAGATTGAATGAATAAAATGGCAAAACTCACAGTCCACACTTTTTAGAAGAGAGTCCCAGTGCACTCCTCCAAGCCTGGCATTTCAGCCCGTCTTCTTTATTTTCGCATTTTTCCAGCTAGCGTTGGTGAGGGGATCCCCCCCCCCTGCTTTCAGCTCTCCGGTTCCTGGAGCAAAGCGGGGAAAAGCACCTCACCAACTGCCGTCAGAACGGGGGCCCCCCCACAGTCACTCGTACGGCAGGGAGTTTACACAAACTCCCTGTGCCCCCGGGGGTGCCAGCCAGAGAAGCAAGCAGCAGACGCGTCCGAAAATGCATCTGTCACCGTCGAAAGCCGGAAGTCGTCCTGGATATTTCATTTTTGTCTGCCTATTGAGTTCTTTTTTTTTTTTTAATAGATATTTTTATTTTATTTTCGGTTTTCAAAGTAAATAACAACATATATACTGTTACTTAGCCAACATCATATTATATTATTAAATGTTTACATCATTCCATTTTACCATCATTTCATTTTACCATCAACACCCAGAAAACTCCCAGAGGGCTCTTCTGCTCTCCATACACCATATTTGTGCCTTACCCATCATTTTCTTTCCCCTCTCTCCTCCTCCTCCCTACCTCCTTTCTTCCCTGACGCCCTTCCCTTCTCTACTTCCCC
Source organism: Rhabdophis nuchalis (assembly GCA_039707465.1). Lineage (NCBI taxonomy): Eukaryota > Metazoa > Chordata > Lepidosauria > Squamata > Natricidae > Rhabdophis > Rhabdophis nuchalis. The sequence goes on from CM077647.1 coordinate 113,430,710, forward strand.
TTCCTCTCTCCTTCTCCTCTCTCCCCTTTCCACTCCTCCTTTCTCTTCTCCTCTTCCCCCTCTTTGCCCTCTCTCCTTTCTCTCTCTTCTTCCCTTACCTTTCTACTCCACACTCTTCGTCTCATTTACTTGGTGTATTTCGGCCTCGGAGCCAGTTCTATTTTGTGTTGATGGTATTTATAATTTCAGATTTAAGGTTTATCGCTCAATTTACAGCTATTGAGTTCTTTTCAAGGACCTTGGATAGGAAGATGTGGATGTTTGATGCTGTTGCCAATATCTTCACAGGATGGAAGCTCTCCTAGTAAAGTTGCCTTCTGCAATTAACTGATGATGAATTTGTCAATGTGAATGGTGTTCAAGTGGTGCTCTAGTTGTTTTTGGATTGCACCTAAGGCTCTTATTACTATTTGGTACTGTCTTTGCTTGCTTTTACCAGTCGTTCTATTTCTATTTCTATGTCTTTGTATTTTGTTACATTTTCCAGTTCTTTCTCTTCTAGTCTGTGGTCTCCAGGTACTGCAATGCCCACAATCCCAACTTTTTTGTCTTTCTTTTTTTATATAAATTTTTTAAAATAAATTTTTAAAAGAAAAAGAAAACAAATTTTCCCATTACACATACAGAGACAATATATTGCAACAAGCGTATACATCCATTAAACCGATAGCTACCAGAGAACAATTAGGACTATTTTGGGTTTCCTTTTCTATATTTCATCCAATTGTACCATAAATTCCAACAGTTGTAATAATCCGAGTCCTTCTGGTTTCTGAGTATTTTTGTTAGGCGATCTGCTGTGCAAAGAGTATTCTGACTGCTGTAATAATGTGGAGGGTCAGATACCATGTCTTTGTTTATTTTATTGGGCTTCATTCCCAATAAGTCTTTCTTATTGACAATTGATAAGTCTGGGGTTATGTGGCAGGTTGTCTGTTTGAATTCTAAAGTCGCAGACCAATTTAGCTTCTTTATTTTTTATGACTTTCTTTATTTTATGATTGCATCAGTTCCTGCTTGCGGCAAGTGATATTTCTTGCAGATCTTCCAATGCACCATTGACATGCCATTGCTTGTAGTCATTCTGGGCAATTCTCTTGCAGTAACTTACCAGGTGGTCCACTGTTTCTTCAGCTTCTTTGCATAGGTGGCACTTACTGTCTTTTGTTATCTTCTCACCTGGCTTTGTATGCATCTGTTCTTAAGGCTTGTGCAGCCAGAATTAGTCCCTCAGTCTCTTTCTTCAACTTTCCTGCTCTTAGCCATCACTAGGTCTTGTTGCTTTTGCTTCCCTGCTACTTGCTATTCACTGGCACGTAGTGTTTGTTGTTGTTGTTGATGTTATGTTGTATTGCCATTAATAGGGACTTTTAAGAGCTTAGGAAAACAAAAATAAAAAATGTAACCGGGTATAGAAGAATGTGAAGCAGGGAGATAACTTCTCTTTTCTCCAGAATGATATTTTTGAACAGTGATAGCTGATCATTTAAGGAAGTATGATGTGGAATGATGCATACAATTCAGTTTTTAGCAGATTAAAGTTTCATTTGATTTGACTCCCTGCATCCCTTGAAAGGTGGGCAGCTCCAGGTAAAACAGCAGATGCAGAAAAAAGGTAAGAATGGATTTTTAGTGGTTGGACCACAGCTTTAATGCTTACTGCATTGACTTTCTCCTTAATTAATTTATGGAAAATATGTCACCAAAAATTAAAATTCAAACAAGTTATGTAAGTCATAAGGAAAGCATGTAACTTTGCAGTTTGAAAATGCAAGGGGGAATGTTTTTGCTTTACTTTAATTTGAACTGCTAGCCCACTTTTTTCAAACTCCTACATCTCACCATATGATTAGATGTGCCTGCTAACATCCCCTCTTCAACTCATCTATTAAGGGACTCAAACAATAAACAAGACTGATTGGATATCTTTAATTACAGATTTAGGTAGATTGGATGAGAAGCCAATGAGAAGATAATATTACTTGCAGTCAGAGTCCCTTTCTACAGTAGATCCTCCAGTGCATACATTACTCCACAGTCAAAGGCTACAGAATTCACCTTTAAGAATGAGGGCAGCAACAATGTCACAGCTTCAGCCTTCACGTGCACGTAGCTCCATTCGTCTAGCTGAATGCAATGCTGTCCTATTTGGATGATCCTTCTGGCAACTGATGGGGAAAAGCCACAGAAGAGACACATTAAAACCAAACCGTTTCTATTTATTTTATTTATTTATTTTATTAAATTTATACCCCGCCCTTCTCCTTGTTAGGACCCAGGGCGGCGCACAGGCATAATTTAAAAACACAAAATACAATAAATATCAATTAAAATGTATTAAATCAATAAACCCGTGCTAAAACCCAATATTAAAACCCTTACCAAATTATAAATTTTTCTTAAAAAAGTCATTTTTAATGACTTTTTAATGAATTTTAATGAATTATTTTTTAATGAATTATTTGCATCTCATGTCAGTTCAACCATCCCTAATTAATTTACTCATTCAGCAGTTTCGGACGATGGTCATTGCTTGAATGAGTGCAGAATTTGGTGTTTTTTTTTTACCAGTGAATTCAATACATGATGGAGTGGGGAAAAAAATCAATTTCTAAAAAAATATATGATGGTACTCAGTGGTGGGATTCAATTTTTTACTACCGGTTCTGTGGGTGTGGCTTGGTGCACCTGGTGTGGCTTGGTGGGCACAGCAGGCGAAGGATACTGTAAATTCTCCATTCCCTTCCCACTCCAGGGGAAGGTTTCGTCAAAATCCCCATTTCCTCCCGATCAGCTAGAACTCAGGTGGGGGGGAGGAGAATAAATGGGGGTGGGGCCAGCAAAAGGTGGCATTTACTGGTTTTCTGAACTACTCAAAATTTCGACTACCGGTTCTCCAGAACTGGTCAGAACCTGCTGAATACCACCTCTAATGGTAGTGCCAAAAATACAAAAGGGGGGTTCTTGAAGTTGGAATCTCTGCTTTAAATTAATTTTCTTTTGTTGATTCTTTTTTTAAAAAATCTTTGAAAAATATCTGGATTACTGTGCAAGATCAAGCAGTGGTACCCAGGAACCGATGAAGGGGTCACTGCCTTGATCACAATATCCCTCCCAAATTCTCTAATTGCACTGTCCTAGTTCTTACTGAGATTTACATATTGTTTCCATATTTTAGGCAAGATCATTTCCCCTGAATAGAAAATATGTTGCTTGAATGAAAGGCTACAATCCGTCATTTCCATAAGTAGCAGAACTTTTCTTCTTCTTATTTTTTGTTATGGTATAGAGCAGCGATGGTGAACATTTTTAGGCCCGCATGCCATAAGGGGAGACTGCATGGGGGTTGTGTGCGGGTGTGCCACATCCATAATACAATGAGCAATTCCCTAGTGTGCATGTGCGCACTACAGACGCCCTCCCCCATTTTTTACATGCTCTTTTCACCCTCCAGAGGCTTTATAGGAGCCTGGGGAGGGTGAAAAGGGCCTCTCCCGCCTCTGCCCCCTGGAGGCTCTCTGGAGGCTTCAGCAACCTTCAGGAGACTTCAGGGAAGTTCATGAAGCCTACGGAGGGCCTCGGGTGGGGGGGAGGCTCTTTTCGCCCTCCCCAGGCTCCTATAAAGCCTTTGGAGCCTGGGAAGGGTGAAAAATGCATGAAAAAAAGGGCGAATTCAGTTGGCCAGCATGCGCATGTGCTCTGGCCAGCTGACAGGGCATTGCTTCGCGTGCCCTGACAAATGGTTCCACGTGCCACCTGTGGCACATGTGCCATAGGTTCGCCATCACTGATATAGAGAAATGTCACCAGTTAAAATGATACAGATCAGATTTAAAAAGCTGCTATTAATATCCATGTAATACTTCCCTTTTATTTTTTCTGCTTAATATTTTTCTCCAATTTTAAAGGAATGAGTTTTACTACTTAAGGCTAAATAAAGAACAACCTCCCCATGGTAAAGTAAGCCTGAACTTACTTATTTGAAGTCAATATAAATCATGTTATTCTTACAGTATTTTGATTCCCCCCTCCAAACAAATTCATATTATTTACTTCCACTATGCTTCACAACATCATGTTGAGAATGAGAATGCCATTTTTGAAGTAGTTGTTCCTACCTTCAGGATCCTCAAAGGTGATGAGAGCTGATCCTCCAAGTACAGGGTATCGGATCTGGGTCGAGAAACTCAGCATTTCTGGCAAGCTCTTCATCTTTCCCTCTTCCACATGACCTTTAAACACCATTTCTCTGTCAGGAAGAGCAGCTGGCACCTGGGCAATGCAAAGTTATATACACTAAACAGAGACAGGCTTACGTTCCTTGAGTGCTAGCACACAAATTGGGGTTCAAGACACAAATGTACCTACACCAAATGCTTTTGCCTCCTGAGTTGGTTTATAAGGCAAAAAATGTGACTGACATCATGTCAAACCCCAATAAATGGTTATCGGGTTGACTTGATTGACAGATATTAGATTTCTATACTTGAGATATTTTATAAGGAACAATAGCAATATAACAAATATAGCAAGTATAGATGAGAAAGTTCATGATTTTTGTAGATGCACTCTGCAAAGGGGCGGGGGGATTTACAAATTTATTTGAGACATATCTCTCAACATTCAAGCAAGATGGTAAATATCTATTTATGTTGTGCTCATTTTTATTATTACTTAGGGTTTTTTTGTCTTGTCTGTTCATTTTATACGTAACATCTTATCTTTGAGGTAAATACAAATATTTAATAGGGAAAGAAAAGAAAAAAAAGAAAACAAGTGGTTTGGAGAATTTTTCTAAATGAAGAAATCTGAAAAAGAAATCTGACTGAGGTTTTGAATAATATGTAATGGTCTGGGCTGAAGCTTGCCTATAGGAATTTAAATAAAATAATATGGTTTTACAGAGTCATGTTTTTTTTTTAAATCTTTAAAACCATTTTTCCTGATACCTTACGAATTTCTTCCTTGGTTGCATGGAGCTGCTCCAGATGTTTCAATTCATTTTCCAATGCCAATTTTTCTTGCATTAGCTCCTTTGAATTTTTCTTTTCCAATAGAAGCGTTTTCTGCAGGGAAGAAGGTAGGTCACCAAATCTGAACAAGTGGCATTTCTTTGCCATTGGATGGCAGTCCAAAGAAGCACTACTGTTTCTCTGAGAAAACAGATTACAATCTATCAACTTCTAGACAACTACAGTAGAAACTCACTCCAGGATTTCATCTTGAGACTAGAGGCCTGAGCCTAGGGATTCTGGCAGGAACAATTCTGGACATAACAGAAAGTTGGAAACAATGGCGATCTTTGCCTCAATACTCTGAATTACAAATTAACCAAGTACATTTTAGTTAAGTATATTTTGCAAATTTAATTGTGTCCTTTATTGGCTTATTGAGTCCCTTAAAAACTGGATTGAGCAATCCATAATGAAACACAGACAGGTGATTAAACACAGGCCGGCACAGTTATTTGGAATATGAGATTGATCAAGCTTTTCTGTGTTAAACAGAAGGTGGCACATCTTCCTTGCTACAAGCTGCAGTTTCATTTCTACATTAGAAACTGTGGCTTCTAATATATTCCAACTGGGATGTCCAGTTGCCAGAAGTGGCATGGCATGCACAGTTTATCTTGCTGGATTTTACTCAAGTGTCTGAAAGCAAAACCTAGCAATGTGCAATAGCAATAACTGGGGAAAATTCTAATTTGGGCCCATATTCTGAAGAAAAATTCTACAGATGTGATGATCAAGGTCTTAGAAGTCTCCACTTCAAATGTATTCATCCAGTGGCTGCAAGGAGAAAGAAACTATATAAAATAGGCAACAATGTAAGGCTTAACTGAAACAATATCTCTCTATATATAAAGTGTGTGTGTGTGTGTGTGTGTGTGTGTGTGTGTGTGTGTGTGTGTGTTTGTTCCAGCATAACTCTGGAATGCCTCAAGCAATTTCAACCAAACTTGGTACACAGATGACTTACTCTCTGGGGAAAAATACTGTGGGGCTGAGACACCCCTAACACCTCTTGTGTGTGTGTGTGTGTTCTGTTAAGATACAGCCTGTTGTGCCTTAAAATGGCTTCTACTATATTGCCTTAAAATGGCTTCTAATGTACAGCACAATGAGTTGTCATGGTAACGGCTTCACAGTACTCCACAAGGGGGTTCCTTCTGGTAAGGGGTAAAATCCAACATTAGAAATTATGTTTGGTCCGGACATTTTCATATAATTCATTCCTTTTCCTGTCTAATACAGGATTGGGATGAATACATTCCTGGCAACTCTGGGTTAACAGCTAGTAAGCATATAAATTCCAACATCTAACTTCTTTCAAGCATTGTCAAAATGTTTATCTCAAATTAAAAACTTGAAATTAAAAAATTAAATTAAATTTATTTCAAATTTTTTAAAAAAGAGTCTATTTTTAAAATGTGGCACATTAGTTATTGTAGTGGGCCTCATCTTCATTTCCTGGAGATTTCTGTAGGCAATCAGAAGTAATATAATGATGCAGTCAAACTGTTCTTCCATTAAAAGTTTCTAAATCTAAATTCTAAAAATCTAAATTTACAGGAAGGTTATATGTAATTCTGGATTTAAAATGGTCAGACCTGGAAAGAGGCTTCCTGGGCCTGAGCCTCATTTTCAGCATCAATAAGTTTTTGACTGAGAAGCTCATATTCTTCTTGGAATTTGACCAAGTCCTGCTCACTTGCCCTTGTGTTTGCCTTCAAGGATAAGCAATCTCCTTCAAAACTTCTCCATGTATCCTGAAGTTGAAAAAACAACCAAAGGGAAATCAGAAATTTTATCTTATGCTTAAACTGAGACAAAGTTAATTTAAAAGGAAGGCAAAAGAGAATCTATTAAGAACAATAGTACCATATGTTTCAACAATAGGAATCAATGATGGAATATTAATGATGGGTCATGCCTAGTGAACCTCAGTGGTTACCGAGCATTCAAACTTGACCTTTAGGTAGGAGTGTAGACGAGGGTTTCTAAGGAATGACTGAACACCCACATACTTCATTTGAACTACTAAAGATAATCCTCTTCTCCAAATAAAATACCTGGCATTTCTTAATCTCATTTAAAATTTGGTCCATTGTCATCTTCCAAGATCCGCTTGCAACAAAGCTGTCACTACCCAAGTACATGAAGGACTCCTGTGGATCAAAAGATGTTTTGCAGCCTTCTTCCTACAAAGGAAATATGAAGGTGACCACAAAGGAATGGGCAAGAGAACTGAGGAGAAGCGAGCATTCCCCCTCATGTGGAAGAATAACTTTTAAAAATTTAAAAGATGGGGAGAAAGCCTTCATTTGTAATAACATAAAGTGTAAGCGTTCCACAAGCCAATTCCACTATGAATTACAGTGAAAACCCTTTCTAACTCTCAAGATCATAAAGGAAACAAACAAACAAACAATCCAATTTTTTTTCTTCAAGCACAATCAATGATTGTTTTATGACAATTGTTCCCAAACAAATCATCATTTTCAGATCTTTTGTAGACTTCCCTATAAGCCAAGATCCATAATATGAATGTCTTCCAAGGTTTACCCTTATTAAATATCTATAATTAATCAATCACTTGGCACTACCAAGTGATATTGGTTAGCAGTGCCAATTGACAGTAACCTCAGGAAAAAATGAATATAAGAAGCTGGAGAAATACCAGGGTCTAAACGGGAAATTAGAGCGTATATGGAAATTAAAGACCAAAGTTGTGCCAGAGCTGGTCAGAGCACTCAAGGCTGTGACTCCTGACCTAGAATTGGTCCAATAGATCCCAGGACAATAACAGAGCTTTCTGTCCAGAAGAACACCACGCTAGGAACAATTAAGATACAGTACTATTCATTCTCACCCCTTGGGGTGGTATTTGTCTAACTAGCATAGATTGGATAGATGATAGATAGATAGATAGATAGATAGATAGATAGATAGATAGATAGATAGATAGATAGATAGATAGATAGATAGGAATATCAATATAAATAGACATATAGGCCTCTGCTAAACTATAATATATTAATCATTTTAAGATAGACAAACACTACCCTCTTCCTAGAAAAGCAGAAACTCCTCTCTCTCTTTCTCCCTCCCTTCCTCCCTCCCTCTCGCACTCTTTCTAACTCCTGAGATTTTCAGTACTGCTTACTGTAGTTAAATCCATTGTGGTGATAGTCCTGGAAGAAAAAAAATGAAAGATGTCATTTAGAGTACATTTCATGGGGGAATATCTCAAGTCATTCTGCAATTGTATGCAACTTTTGCATAATTTAATCAGCTTCAAAAGACTATAAGAAATAGAGAGAGTTTATGAACTAAAATTCCCACTTTTTAACCACTGGAAGACTTTCTGATTATCAATATCCCTCCTCCTTTCCCCCCATTTTTCAGTTTTAATAAATTTAAAACCACAAATATTTGGGACTAGATTCATGTAAAAATGGGATGAGCTAAATCACATATTTTTCCCCAATAGTTTTATTAATAACTTTAGTTAGATAAAACTAATATTAAAAACCTAATACAAAAATACATTTTAAAAAAGAAAAAAGCTCTGGAAAAAAGAAAAAGAAATCCCCCCCATAAGAAAACAGTAAGAATCATCCCTAGCAAATATATTCAACATTAACAATTTATCACTGTCTTTTAAAATACAACCAAATATATCTTGATTGTATACCTCACCCCATTTTCTCTTATCTCATCTCTCAATCTTCAACTCTCCTTATCAACAGATCCAGTAAAAAATATCAAAAATACTTAACAATATAAGTACATAATCTCCCCCCCCCCCATTATATCACTGGCAGGGGAGACCCCATAATTATTTTGCATTTCAAATGTTACATGACTGTAACTTTTGGCAACACCAATTATCTTTAAAAAACAACAGCAACCAGTGAACACTTATAACAAGCAAACTAGTTAGTGGACACTTTATGATTTTCAATAAATCTCAGGTGAGAAATAGTAAACAGTGTCTAGGATCCTGGATATTGAGATGGTGCTGGACAAACCATAGCTCCCCCCCCCCCTATTGTTCATCAGGATCAGCAGATACTCTTATACCAGTGGTGGGTTTCAAATTTTGTTAGAACCTCTTCTGTAGGTGTGGCCAGCTTTGTGGGAGTGTCTTGCCAGCCATGTGACCAGGTGGGAGTGGCTTGGCAGTCATGGGTAGGCGTGGCCAACTTGTAAAATATGGTGAAACTCACTTAACAACACGCTTGCTTAGCAACCAAATGTTGGCTCAGAAACTCTGGTATTTGAAGCACGCAAGTCTTAAAGCTGTCAAGTTACAAGGTCCTTGCACCCCTAATCCTTTAGGGGGGGGGGAAAACCCCAGAGGTGTTCAAACTTGACAGCTTTAAAATTTGTGGCCTTCAACTCCCAGAATTCCTCCTCTCTCTCTTCATCTTGATGATGTGCGGACGGGAGGGGGGAGGGAGCTGGAACCGGTTCTAAACAGCATTGTAGATTTGTGGAACCTCTTCTATAGAAGAGGTTAGAATTGGCAGGAACCCACCCCTGTCTTATAATTACAAATTTGTTTGACTATTTCTTCAATATTCTTCTATCAACAATGGACTTTCACTGTAAAGGTAGTGCTCCTTAAATGTTATTTCACTGTTCAAGTCTATGAGAGTTAGTATATGCTGTTACCAAGTCGGTCATTTTGATCATTAATTTTGTCTTCAACAACTCTTTGGTAATTGACCAATGATTTATCTACTGTCATTATCAGCAATCTCCCATACACCCAGGCCAAATTCTGTAGAGAATTGTTCTTACTTGTGTTAAATCTCTAAAATAACTAAAATATAATGATTATTTCTTATAGCTCTCAAGGTACTGTCTCATTCATGTTGGTATAATCTGATGAGAGACCAGGATGTCCATTTATAGCTCTAATAATAGCATCTAGCAATGTTAAGCCTGTGCATGTTATTTTTTCTAAAACTACTCTGAGCCTTTTAGCAAAAGTTAGTATGTACATCAGTCAGCTTAAAAAAAAAAAAGCTAAAAAAAATCATCATCAACTAGAGACGCCTGAAATGTTCCCAAGTTAATATAATATCACCTCTATCTAACAAGTGTGCAACCTGGGGCATTATAGGTTATAAGTCTGTTATTATCCTGTCAAATTTAACAATTTTATTTCTCATGGCAAAAGAGATCACAATTAACAGCTGTTACTTGTCTGTGATCATTCAGAGTTTGGGACAAATGGTGTATGAAATCTAACTGTTGAAGATGTTTATCATCTTGTCCTCCAATTGTTAGTCTGAACATCCTATTCAATCCGTATGTCTGATTGCCTCATCCTCTAGTTGCCTTATTCCTTACAAGGCTGGTCTCTCTCAGTCTCTGAGTTTTGGCAAAGATTCTCTCAAGTTCTGCTCTAGCAACATCTTGAGGTAGAATTTGTTGTTCAGGTAGATGAGAAACTAGTATTTTTTTTGTATTATTTGTTTTCTTCTCATGCTAGCTTGTTGCACCCAGAGAGAGCAAAACATCTGCAGTTATAAAACCACCGGTGTCAATGGCATTGCTATCTACTGCAGCAGGGGTAAATGGATATAAGTCAACATATCTTAGAATGGAAGGAAGAAAAAGATATCCCCTATGGCAAATAAGGCTCCAAAACACAGTGACATTATCTGTTGGTCTTTGAGGCATGACCTCTTCTCAAGCAGTTGAAAAAGGTAGGGGTTGGACAGTGCTCAATTGCTCCTGATCATACTTTTGTCTCTCAGATGAGATCAGCATATGAAAACTTTGTAAACTTATCCAATGTTTTCCAGCTGTTCTGTGTTCCTTTCACCAAGGCCTAAAAACAGCTAAGGTTGCCAGCAGGATTTCCTAAAAAACAACTCAAGATCTTCCTCTCAAATAAATCCAGATTGTACACACATACACACACACACAACAAATCAGTTTTAAATGTAATTATTTTTACCTATTTATCAAAGTTGGAACAGGAGATCTTAAAATGAGATTTCAGGCTCAATAAACCAAGATTTAACAAACCATAAATGATCAAAAATACAATAAACTATTTTAAATTATGTTGGAGATGTAATATGGAATTGGGAACGTACGAACATATGTGGTATAAATGTGATAAAGTTAAAAAGTTTTGGCAGAAATTGGAGGAAATTGATATTTGAAATGACGAAGAAAAGAATAACATTGAGATTATGTTACTTACTTAATACATACAATATAATGTAAGATTTAGAAAACCTTAAAAACAGTTTTTAACAGTTTAAAATAAAAACATCTAGAAATTCAGACAGGGAGTGAAAAACCTAAATCTGAGTTTAAAACCCAGCACTGGCAACTCTGAGCCCAACAGTTAGTAAACTGTTGGTAAATTGCAATTGTTATCCTGCAATTCCCATAATCCATGCCTTGCAGGCTAGGTAAAAATAAGCATTTAAAAACTAAACAAAACCCTCAGATTAGCAAGATTTTTGTCCTGGAGTACTCTCCCACTTTATCCTTGCTTAAGGGTAAGAGAAGAGAGGAGGTCCCAACCTAAATGTGAACCTCTCCCCTTTCCTTCCTCATAACAAAGAGCTAAATTCCAGGGCTTGTGAACTGGTATACTGATATCACACTACAATGAAGACTGTTGGAGGATGGAATAAATAAAAGAGAGTATTTGTAGCTCATGGTTGAAATGAGGGGGTCCTGGTGCTGTCTGAGCTTGGTTGTTTTCTTGCCGACTTTTCATTACTTAAACTGGGTAATTTCTTCAGAGCTAGCATCGATGATGTTACCTACTTTGGACAATGAAACAGCGGCAAGAAAACAGCCAAGATCAAGAGATCTTATGGAGATTCTCAGTCATCCAGGTCATGGTTGCCCTAAAGGTGTTTTTCAAAAGGCAACTGTACTTTCTGCGTTTTTTCTTTGAAGACATTTCGCTTCTCATCTAAGAAGCGAAGCGAACTAGAAGCGAAACGTCTTCAAGGAAAAAACGAGAGTCCACTTGCCTTTTGAACAGCACCTCTAGGTTAATCAGCACCTCTAGGATAATCAAGCTCAGACAACACAAGGGCACCCCCCCTCCCCCGACGAAACTGCTTACAGCATCTTTCTTTCCCAATCACTTCTGATCTAAGAACAAGAGCACCCGCTTTTCGGGAGTCGTAACAAATTAGCAGAGTTGGAAGGGACCTTATAGATCATCTGGCCCAATCCCCGCCCAAGCAGGAGACCCTACCCCGTTTCGGCCAGATAACGTCACGACTGGAAGAGAGCTTAACACAGTCGCGGTCACGCAAGGCAATTCTACATTAAAAGAAAAGCATGATTTTGTAGATCTTCGCAACTTTAGGGAAGAAAATAACTACTTGGTTCTTCGCCCGTCCCAAATTATTTACCTCCGAAATTCGTGGTGCTTGCTTCTCGAAGTTCGCTTCCACTTTCGCTTTCCTGGACCTTTGACTCTTTCCCGTCAGCCCCGTCTTTCGGCAAGATTGCCAGCTGATCGGGAAAGGAGGCGAGTATTTTATTAGAACTTTTCTAAAGGTGTCTTTGGTCCTCAGCCCTGCGGGGCTTTATTCAAAAAAGTGTAAGTAAAATTCTACTTCGGAGTGATCCGAAAACCTACCCAGTTCGGGCTGGACAATTTATATGTATGCGCCTTCCGGAAAACCCTACTTCTGCCCCAGCATCGGAGCCGTGTAAATTTCAGGAAATGGATGAACTTCGATTTGTTTGGTTAGCTGGCTAAGAAGCCCTTTCTTGTTCTTTATTTGTTAAGTTTATCCAGCCTCTTCTTAGAACAGAACAGAGTTGCTAGGGATCTTTTAGGTCTTTTAGTCCAACACCCTGCTTAGGCAGGAAACTTTGTACCATTTCAGACAAATGGTTATCTATGCTTATTTGCTGCCCAGCCAACTTTCGGGCGTACATTAAAAGCAATAAAACCATGAAAATACATTATTTATTTATTTATTTATTTATTTATTTATTTATTTATTTATTTATTTATTTATTATTTATTTATTTATTTATTTATTTATTTATTTATTTATTATTTATTTATTTATTTATTTATTTATTTATTATTTATTTATTTATTTATTTATCATATTTACATCCCGCACCCATCTCCCACAGAGGGACCCGGGGCGGCGCACAGGAAATTAAAAAATACAAATATACAAAAATACAAATTCTCTTAAACCTATATTAAACCAAACCCTGCGCTAAAACATAATTAAAACCCCCAAATTAAAACTTTGATCAGCTAATAGTCAGTACGGTATCGGGTAGTTCATGCCAGGCCGGCTAGATGAGAGAGATGCATTTTTAAGCGCTGGCGGAACAGGCGGAGGTCCGAGGTGACACGGAGTTCGGGAGGTAGGTCGTTCCAGAGGGTTGGGCCCACCACAGAGAAGAACCACCGTAAAATGGTGCCTCCTACCCCCAACCCCCCCAGTCGGCGCAATAGGATACCATAGTCGATGGTATCAAAAGCCGCTGAGAGATCTAACAGGACCAGGATAGAGGAACAACCTCTACCCCGCACCCTCCAGAGATCATCCACCAACGTGACCAATGCCGTCTCGGTGCTATGACCAGGTCGAAAGCCGGACTGGTGCGGGTCTAGATAATCAATTTCCTCCAGGTGGCGGGGAAACTGCTGTGCCACCACACTCTCTACAACCTTCGCTAAAAAGTGGAGATTGGAGACCGGACGGTAATTTACCAATAATGCTGGGTCCAGGGAAGGCTTCTTGAGAAGGGGTCTCACCATCGCCTCTTTCAGAGCCGTAGGCAGGAACCCCTCACTCAAAGAAGCGTTCACTATATCCTGGAGCCAGCCTTGTGTAACCTCCCAGGATGCCAGTACAAACCAGGAGGGACAATAAACATGGGCTCTTACCAGTGCTCGATCAGATTCGGACAGAGAGGATCTCCACCTACTCTCTAGGCGTCTCTTGTGGCGTTTCATCTCCCTCAGCTCCTCGGAAAACCACGGAGCCTTGGTGAGTCGATGTCGCGTGAGAAGCCGCAAGGGCGCAACCCTGTCCAAGGCCCCCATGGCCGCATTATACAATGCGGCCACTAAGTTCTCAGTCGAGTCGCGGGTCAAGGATACAGGTACTGGCCCAAGCTCCATCTGGAACCTTTCGGGATCCATCAGGCGCCTGGGGCAGAACCATCTTGGTATCTCAGGTTCCGCCTCCCCACGGTGGGGTGAGGCGATTGGAAAGTCCAGATGAAGGAGAGAGTGATCTGTCCATGACAAGGGTGAGATGACTAAGTCCCCGGTTCCAAGATCACTTCTCCATTGGCCAGAGACAAAAATGAGATCCAGCATGTGTCCTTCATCGTGAGTGGGGCCCTGAACTAATTGAGTCAGGTCCATGGCCGTCATGGAAGCCACGAACTCCCGAGCTGCCTCGGATGTTTCGCCCACCGATGGCAAGTTAAAGTCCCCCATGACTAATAGTCTGGGGGTCTCAACCACCATCTTGGCGATCACCTCAAGGAGCTTGGGCAGGGCTGCTGTCACATAGCGGGGAGCCAGGTATACAATCAGCAAGCCCAACTGCCTCCCTAGGCCCCACTTCACAGAGACCCTCTGTGGTACAGTGGTCTCCCTCGGCTCGAGACCTTTCTTAACGATAATCGCCACCCCCCCCTGCCTAGGGCCCGTGGCTGATGAAATGCACGGTAGCCCGGTGGGCACATTTCCACGAGGGGTAATCCCCCCTCGAGGCCCAACCAGGTCTCCGTAATTCCCACCAGGTCCGTGTCCCCCTCTGACCCTAGGTCATTAATGAGGGGGGCTTTGTTCACCATGGACCTGGCGTTGCAGAACATCAGCCTGGGGCCCCGGCTCTGTAATCCTTGACCTCCTAGCCTGCGAAGGGAGCACAGGGGGTTGGGGTGAGTGACCACTTGTAACCCAACAAATGATGGACTCCGTGTCTCCCCCCCTGCCCCTCCCCAGGACCAATCGGATAGGAAAGCCCTCCATAGGAACGACCCTCCTCCCACCAGGGTCGTAGTTTCCACCAGGTCCTTGATGGACCTGTCCTTTTTCCTAATTCCGCCGGCCGGCCCTGTACCTTGACCCACACCTGACTGAGTAGACCCTCCCCCCACCCTGGGACCCCCTAAAATCCGAATTAAAAATTTCGATAAAAACCCTGAGTTTGTGCTTTGCCCACCTCTCTGGATCAATCAATCCATCCTCGAGGTGGGCCCGTGTTAGACCAGGGGGCCAGGCCTACGAGAGAGGGAACTCCCGCAGGCAGATGAGGTCTAACCTTGAATACGATAGCATCCTATGAGGCCTTGCTGGCTCTAAAAAAGGAGAAATGCC
Source organism: Rhabdophis nuchalis (assembly GCA_039707465.1). Lineage (NCBI taxonomy): Eukaryota > Metazoa > Chordata > Lepidosauria > Squamata > Natricidae > Rhabdophis > Rhabdophis nuchalis. Next base: position 113,446,079 of record CM077647.1, read on the forward strand.
TAAGATGGTAATAGCTACAAGTCGGACTAAAATGGCGAAAATACAGATAAAATGGTAAAAAATACAGGTCAGATGGCCAGGAGAGATGGTAAATACACATGGGGTAGGAGAGATCTATCTAGCAGGGGGGGGGGCGAGGGGGGGAATAGAGGATGGAACATAGAACATATAAATAACATAGTCCAGAGATTAAACCTAGTTGTCCAAGCGGAGGGAGAATGGTTCAAAAAAACCCTCCATCGGGTCAATGACTATGTCACTGTCTATCAACCCCCAAATAGTCCGGAGTGAGGGCCACATGACTATAACCCAAATAGTCCGGAGTGAGGGCCACATGACTAGCCATGTGGGTGGCTGTGTATCGATCGATCATAGGTACTCTTGGGTCTGCCCTTCCTCCGACTGGTCGGTTCCTCTGCCCCTTGGCACAGGCTCAACGTCCTCCAACTCCTCTTTGGCCTTACAGGCCACATCTGCCCTGGACTGCGTAGGTGCCGCATAGTCTGTTGGTATGCCATGCGGCCAGATGGAAAACGCCCGACCCGGTCAAACTCGGCTGCCATCCACAGCCCCACTCCTCACTCCTAGGATCTTCTTAATTCCAATCCCGACCTTCCTGGCTCCTCAGTTCCACAACTGCTCGGCCTGCACCTCCAGTCCTCGGCCCGTTTCTTCTAATTCTAATTCTTATCTTGTATATTAAAAAAGCAATATAGCTATTCAGTAACTGTTATTCAAGTGTGACAGGAATTAGAATTCAAGACTCATTTCCAACTTGTGTTGGAAAAATTAAAGCTACAAACTCTCCCCTTTTCACTTTACCTCTTTATCTACTCTATCCTGTTATGTTGCACTCATTTACCACTTCCCTCTCCCCACGTGTAAACTAAACCAACTTCAGGCTAATGGTAACTCAAACATAGCTTTCAGGTGTCAAGATTTTTTAATTGTATCACAAAGAAAACAATAAAAAGCCCTTACTTTAAAAAGTTTACCTTACCCAGGGTGCTACTCAAGAAAAACATGTTCAAATATTTTTTGCTTTTACTATCTTTTACTCCAAACAGAATTTTTACTAATGTATAATAATGAAACCTCAAGAGGAGCGTAGTGTTAGTGCTGTCGTAATAATCACCTGCACATTATCATTTCCTATTAATATATTCCTAATTCCATTATATACCATATAGCAGTGATGGCAAACCTTTTTTGGCTCGCGTCCCAAAAGCAGGGGGAGTGCAGGGGAGTTGTGCGCTGGTGTGCCACACCCATAATGCTATGCGCATGATCACAGCGCCCCCCCCCCCCCATTTTTGTTCTTTTCGCCCTCCCCAGACTCCAGAGGTTTTATTCGAGCCTGTGGAGGTTGAAAACAGCCTCCCCCCCTGGAAGCCTTCCGGAGGCTTCAGGAGATTCCCTGAAGTTTCCAGAGTGCGAAAAACCGGCCCCTCCGGAGGCTTCCTTGAAGTTTGGGAACAGACTTCCGGTTTACTCGTAGGGCTGGTTTTTGGCCTCTGGAGCCTTCAGGGGCCTCCAGGAAGGTTCCCTGAAGGCTCTGGAGGGCAAAAAACAGCACTATGAGCAAACCAGAAGCCTCCAGAGGATGAAAAATAGCCTCAAAAAATGGCCAGTCAATTGGCCAGAGCCCACATGCACACTAGCCAGCTGACAGGGCAAGCCACACGTGCCCTGACAAATGGCTCTGCGTGCCACCTGTGGCACGCATGCCATAGGTTCACCATCACGGCCACATAGCATACTGTTAAATACTAGAAATTTATTTTTGTCTCTTCAGTCTGACAATCAGTTTACAGGTCTTCAGAATTCCCTTAATGATAATTAGAAGACAGATCTCAATTTAAATGTGTCCCAACACATATTGGAATCAGATTTTTCGTGCATTCTACTCTTTACTATAATTCACAATGTATTTCATTAGTCTAGAGGTTTCAAACTCAAGGTCTAAGGGCCAGATTCAGCCCATAGGGTCTTAGTTGTGGCTCGCGGGACAGCCCTGGAAACAGCAAAGGACTAGCCTGTGGTGCCTCTGCCAGCAAAAACGGAGCTCAGAAGGGCCGTGGGCAGCCCTCTGGAGCTCCATTTTTGCTGGCAGAGCACTCCGACCGCCACAGGTGGCCCTGTAGTGAAGCTGGCCACATACCCCCACCCCCTGACAGTAAACACAACCATGATGCACCCCTCAATGAAATAGTTTAACATTCCTGGTCTAATGCTAGCAGATCTGGGCAAAAATCAAGATAACCAGCAGATGGCAGTAAGGCTGTAAAACAAACTATTGCCTTCTTTGGTCAACTGGATTTCTGCAGGTCAGTTCTGGTAGCCCAATTCTAACTAATCTATGAAGGAGGAAGCTTACAATACAATTACAGAGAAATAGGGTTTTCAAAAACATTTATTGGTTCAGTTGAAAACAAATCAGAATCTGAGTTTCTGGAAAAACCACTTGTTTTTGCCTGTCTTGTATCTGAAAGAAAGAAAACAATTTTGTTAATGGTTCTGCAAATCTCTGTATTAAGCATCAGCCAAAGAAATCACTTAATGTATGAAACAAGCTAGGCAATCAGTATGTTTACAATAAATATGATGGTTGAGAATTTTAGGATTTGTAGACATGACATATTCAGAGGGGCACCAGTATGGAAGATTGATATAAAGCAAGAGATATTGTCAGAAACACAGAAATTATAAAATAAGCCAAATGAACCATCGGAACATATCGTAAATTCCTTCTTAAAGCATTTCCTTTATAAGGGCAACTCAAAGTATAGGTAACAGGTTACAGCCGTTTGTTTAGTGACCACTTGAAGTTACAACAGCACTGAAAAGTGACTTACGACCAGTTTTCACTTATGATCATTGCAACATACCCAGTCATGTGATCAAAATTTGGGTGCTTGGAAACTAGCATGTATTTATGATAGCTGCATTGTTCCAGGGTCATGTCATCACCATTGATAAAACTGAAATAATTTTGTATCCACTTTTTCTTATAATTTTTTTTTTTGCTCCCTTAACAGTTAATATCTATAGCTTGGATTCAACTGGAAACATAACATCATTCCAAATTCACCTTTCTTCAAATTTCACTTTAGCCTCTCGCCGTGCTTTACGTTTCAGGGCAGGATCTCTAAATACATCCTTGTTGACAATGGTTTTGTCCAGGGGAATATCAACAGAGTACCTAAACAAAACACAAGAAGTGGGGAAGTTACAAATCCAGAAGCACTTTTGCCTTCTTGCCTGGCTTTTATTTCAAGTTCACAGCTGAAAGCAGAGCACAGGAGAAAGGAGACTGAATCAACTTGATCTTGGTTAAAAAATATAAATATAGCCCTACATACTTTCTTTTCCTCCCACATAATATTCTTCCATACTTTCTTTTCCTTCTAACTCACCTGGTTGGCATCAAGTGGTTGTAATTGTAAACTTTAACAAAGGACTTGATTTTGGACCTTTTAGCAATCTTCTTCTTGCCCATACTGGCTGTTACTTTGCGTGGGTAACGATCGATTCCTGCTACCAAGGCATGGCTGTATGGGCGGTCTGAAGTGCCATCATCAATGTTCTGTAATCAGAAACTCATTAAAAAAGTCATCATATGCAGCATCTACAATATTTAATAATGATACTGTTAAGTCATCAATTGTAACTTTATTCAGAAGGGAAAATAATATTATTTTTGTTTGTTCTGAACAGAAAATTATTTGGACCCAGTCAATTAAAAAAACCATTCCATACTTTTTCAGTTGAATACTGTGTTGAATCAGTTGATCACAGATGGATCACCATCCAAGTCTGTCTTTGTTTTACTTAATTCAGAATTTACTAGTCACTTTTATGGGTTTAAAGAATTTATGTTATCATAAAATGTGCCTACATATATCACTGCAATTTTCAAAACTATAATTAAGTGGATAAATGAACTCTGCATCAAGTTTTTAAAGACTTTATATAGCTCAATTGAAATCAGAGATTTATCACTTTCTAAGATCATTTTAAAACAGAATTCTCTATTTTGATATTCAAAGCCCTTAGTTTTCTACCTTTGCTGTTACTGTTTCTGATATCACTTTATTATGGGTAGTTTATATACTGCTTGTATGCTATCCTACAGTAGCTTTGGCTTGATGTAAAGTGGTTCTGAAATGGTGGTTTATTACTGAAATAAAATCTACAATAAAACCATCTACTTTGGGCACAACTTCTAGAATTTAAATTGGCAACACAGTCAATCTTGTAAAAAGCAAAGCAGGACATGACATGATTAATATTTAGATGGGAAACCACAGTAAATACCAAGGCTGTAGAGTGGAGTATAGAAAAATATTCTGAAAGAAGACAGTGGCAAACCACTTTCATACTGCTGCCAAGATGACTCTATGAAAATATGGTCATTGACAGTTGCGTTCAGGGAGGCTTTACTAACTACTTGGTGAAGAGATCCAGCTTTCTCACCTTAACAATAACAGCTTTGCGTCCAGAATAGCGTCCAGCCAAAACAAGAACGACCTTCCCAGGTTTCATAAACTTGCCCATCTCTGAGTAGAACAAAGAAAAACTTTAAAATGCAATCACATGCATATATCACATCATTGTTTGAAAAATCGAGCTTTTCCTTGCCATCAAGCCTATCTATCAAGTTTCATTCATATATACATACATATGGTTTTATCTGAGAGTGAGACAACCCGAATTTATACGTAACTTTATCTTAGCAATCAGAGGAATGATCAACGTTGTTTGGGAGGAAGTTTGATTACCAGCAGGGTTAAATTAATCTCGTAGACTCCAGAGCCAAGAAATTAAGGACAACACCGCCCCACATGAAGTTTTTGCTTTATTTTTATTTAAAAGTAGACAATACATTTATTCTAGACGGCGACTTTACCATGGTTGAAAGAAAACACCAGCCCTGAAAGAGAATATATTTCCTTCTCTAGTGCCGGCACACCACGAGAAACGTAATCCCCTATCACGGTAACTTCCTGCATCTTCATATTTCCAAACCTCCCAAGCCACCAGAGACATGCCTGATACCTTTTAGATGCCCCACCGACCTGACTTTCCAAACAGTTTGAGAGGATTACAACGGATTGTTCGGCAACGGCTACACCAACCTTACCGAAGTTATTTCGCCTACGGGACGAAGCCGGAAAAGGAGAAGCACGTAACTTCCGGCAACCTTTCACCCTTCTGAACACACCGCGCATGCGCGCTTTCGTTCAGCGTCCGGGCGGAAGAGTGCTTGGTTTGGGATTTCCGTTTACCTGAATATTTGAAAAGCGGTTTCTCTCGTTTTTTCCAAGATTGAGATTTGCCTTTAGAAAATAATTAAGAAATCCAGGATCTAAGAGTAGTTCTTGCAATTGTGTGTTTAGCTTAGTATGTTTACTACCTAGTCTACCAGTGGTGGGTTAAAATTTTTTTAAGAACCTACTCTGTAGGTGTGGCCTATTTTGTGGGCGTGGCTTGGCAGTCATGTGACAGGGTAGGAGTGGCCACCTTTTAAAATGTGGTGAAACTCATTTAACAACGCTCTTGCTTAGCAACCAAAATTTTGGACTCAATTGTGATGATAAATAAATAAATAAATAAATAAATAAATAAATAAATAAATAAATAAATAAATAAATAAATAAATAAATAAATAAATAAATAAATAAATAAATAAATAAATAAATTCTTCCTTCCTTCCTTCCTTCCTTCCTTCCTTCCTTCCTTCCTTCCTTCCTTCCTTCCTTCCTGCGCGAGCTGCACTGGTTGCCTGTGGTCTTCCAGGTGCGCTTCAAGGTGGTAGTTAACATCTTCAAAGCGCTCCATGGCTCGGGTCCTGGTTACCTGAGAGACCGCCTCCTACCACATTCCTCCCTTTGACCTGTCCGCTCTCACAGAGTTGGCCTTCTCAGGGTGCCGTCAGCCGGTCAATGCTGACTGGCGACCCCCAGGGGAAGAGCCTTCTCTGTGACGGGTCCGACACTCTGGAACGACCTTCCCCCCAATATCCGCACCATCACGGACCTACGCCTCTTCCGTCGGATGGTAAAAGCTCATTTCTTTCATCTAGCCGGCCTGACATAGATTAGGGAAGATTTTAATTTGTTATTTATGGGTTTTAATTATTTATTCAATTTTAGCACAGCTTTACTGGTTTAATTGTTTTTTATATTTTGTATATTGGGGAGTTTTATCTTTCTGTGCACCGCCCTGAGTCCCTTTTTTGATGAAAAGGGCGGTATATAAATTGAAAATAAAGTAAGGTAAAAGTAAAGTTCCTTCCTTCCTTTCCTTTCCTTTCCTTCCCGTTGGGTCACTGGCAGCGGCGGGCCAGATTTACTTCCAGGTATGCCGGTGGAACCCCCTCTCACCGGTTCTCTAAATTTCACCAACCGGCTCTCGCGAGTATGTGCGAGCCTGCAGAAACCCACCACTGTAGTCTATCCACAACAGATGTTGATAGTGAACTCAACAACTCTTCTGCCGTTCTTTCTCTCAGACTTTGGGTGAATATTATCGTTCGAATTAAGCATTTAAAAGCGGAAAGTCAGATTTCGAGAGCAGCCAAATCTAGAATGACAATTGATTCCATTTGTTAATAGATTTCTTTAAAAACAACAACCCACATGGTAATTCAAAGCAGCGTGAGATAAGACAGGAGCCCCCTTTCCCTTTTTCATATTGTGCATTAATAGAATAGAATAACAGAGTTGGAAGGGACCTTGTAGGTCTTCTAGTCCAGTGGTCTGCAAAGTTGACTCTTTTATAAGGTGACCAGATGTCTCGCTTTTGGCGGGACAATCATGCTTTTCAAGAATTAGTCCCGCGCCCCGCCGCCTCTTAAAAATGTCCCGCTTTTTGCCTGGAGAGGTGGCAGCGGGCGGGCGGGCGGTGGCCTCTCTGCACACACTCAGAGGCGGCCTGTGGCCAGGGATAGACTCAAGATCACTTGAAGTGATAATGCCACTTTATAATGCCTTGGTAAGGACTCACTTGGAATACTGCATCCAGTTTTGGTCATCACAATGTAAAAAAAGATGTGGAGACTAGAAAGAGTGCAGAGAAGAGCAACAAAGATGATTATGGGACTGGAGGCTAAACATATGAAGAACTGTTGCAGGAAGTAGTTTAATGAAAAGAAGGACTAGGGGAAACATGATAGCAGTGTTCCAATATCTCAGAGGTTGCCACAAAGAAGAGCGAGTGAAGCTGTTCTCCAAAGCACCTGAGGATAGGACAGGAAACAATGGGTGGAAACTAATCAAGGAGAGAAGCAACCTAGAAACTAAGGAGAAATTTCCTGACAGTTAGAACAATTAATGAGTGAAACAGCTTGCTTCCAGAAGTTGTAAATGCTCCAACCCTGGAAGTTTTAAAGAAGATATTGGATAGCCATTTGAAATGGTATAGGCTTTCCTGCCAAGGCAGGAAATTGGAGTAGAACAGGGGTCTGGCTGGGGAATTCTGGGAGTTCAAGTCCACCAGTCTTAAAAGAGTAATGTGACCAGATTTCAAAATTTGTCAAGCGGGACACCATTGATGGCGGGGGGGGGCTCAGCAGTCTCAGAGCGGCCGGCCGTGAGCACCACTGCCGCCGCCTCCAGGCCCGAGCCAGCCGCTCTCAGTGCATCGTAGCAGCACCGGCGCAAACTTCAGGGCTACGTGGGCTTTGGCTGCAGCCCTGAACTTTGCGCTGCTCATCCCGGACGAGCTGGGCAGGGAGGGAACACAGCGGCAGTGGGGCTCACGCCTGGCCGCTGTCAGCGCATTGCGGCCGCACCGCAAAGTTCAGGGGCGCCCCCCCGCTGTGTGCAGCTATCCTCTTCCTTCTCCGCCTCCTGGCTCCTCGCTCGCTCCTCCCTCACCGGCCCTCCGTTTCCGGCTGCCCGCCAGCCCGCTCTGTCCGTCGCTTCCTGCCCGTGCTGCTGAACGCGTGCCGAGCAGCACCACCCGCCCCCCCCAACCTCTGGTACGGCCAGCGAGGGAAGCGGCCGCTGCAGGGCCGGGAAAGAGCACCCCCCCACCCCCGTCAATGGTTTCCCGCTTGACAAATTTTGAAATCTGGTCAACTTATTCTTTTAAGACTGGTGGACTTGAACTCCCAGAATTCCCCAGCCAGACCCCTGTTCTACTCCAATTCCCTGCCTAGGCAGGAAAGCCTACACCACTTCAAATGGCTATCCAATATCTTCTTAAAAACTTCCAGGGTTGGAGCATTTACAACTTCTGGAAGCAAACTGTTTCACTGATTAATTGTTCTGTCAGGAAACTTCTCCTTAGTTTCTAGGTTGCTTCTCTCCTTGATTAGTTTCCACCCATTGATTCCTGTCCTATCCTCCGGTGCTTTGGAGAACAGCTTCACTCGCTCTTCTTTGTGGCAACTCCTGAGATATTGGAACACTGCTATCCTGTTTCCCCTAGTCCTTCTTTTCATTAAACTAGTTCCTGCAACCGTTCTTCATATGTTTTAGCCTCCAGTCCCATAATCATTTTGTTGCTCTTCTCTGCACCCTTTCTAGTCTCCACATCTTTTTTTACATTGTGGTGACCAAAACTGGATGCAGTATTCCAAGTGAGTCCTTACCAAGGCATTATAAAGTGGCAATATCACTTTAAGTGACCTTGAGCCTATCCCTGTGTTTATGCAGCCTAGAACTGTGTTGGCTTTTTTGGCAGCTGCAGCACACTGTTGGCTGATATTTAAATGGTTGTCATTTAAACCTAGGGGAAAGGAGTTAGTAAACGTAAGTATTACGATCAATTTCTGTCTCGGGACAGTGGAGTAGTGATCTGGGAATAGGGGATTTAGTCATCACACCCCTGTCATGGACAGATCACGCTCTCCTTCGGCTCGACTTTCCGATCGCTACACCTCACTGCGGGGCGGCGGAACCGGACATTCCTATATGGTTCCGCCCCAGGCTCCTGATGGACCCGACAAGGTTCCAAAGGGAGCTTGGGCCACTTCCTGTGGACTTGCCCCGCGACTCGACTGAGGACCTAGTGGCCGCATGGTTAAGTGCGGCCATGGGGGCCTTGGACCGAGTCGCGCCCTTGCGGCCTCTCTTGCGGCGACGAACCACCTGGGCTCCTTGGTTTACCGAGGGGCTCAGGGAGATGAAGTGCCACAAGAGACGCCTAGAGAGCAGATGGAGATCATCTCACTCCGAAGCCGACCGAACACTAGTGAGAGACCTTAGGACTTACCTTAGGACTTACCACATTAGGACTTAGTGGCGATAAGAGTGGCCAAACGCGAGTATTGTGCCACTCTTATTGCATCCGCAGATAACCGCCCTGCCGCCCTGTTTGGGGTGACCCGCTCCCTCCTTCAACAGAGGCCGCAGGAATCCCCTTTACAGGGTCGAGCAGAGGAATTTGGGATTTATCTACAGGAGAAAATCACTCGGATTCGGAGCGAGTTACCCTCCATCGACAGTGGCCCAGTCGAGCGTGCCGAGCCTGTTCTTGTGACACCATCATGGGAGGAGTTTGATTTTGTTACTACCGAGGATATGGACAAGTTGTCAAAGAGACTTAGGGCCACCACATGTTTATTGGACCCGTGTCCCTCCTGGCTTGTACTGGCATCCTGGGAGACGACACGAGGCTGGCTCCAGGGCATTGTCAACGCATCTTTGAGTGAGGGGTCCTTGCCTGCCGTCTTGAAAGAGGCGGTAGTAAGGCCCCTCCTCAAGAAGCCGTCCCTGGATCCAGCATTATTGGAGAACTATCGTCCCGTCTCCAACCTTCACTTTTTAGTGAAGGTTGTTGAGAGTGTGGTGGCTCAACAGTTTCCGCGACACTTGGAGGAAGTTGATTATCTAGACCCGCGCCAGTCCGGCTTCCGACCCGATCACAGCACCGAGACGGCATTGGTCGCGTTGGTTGATGATCTCTGGAGGGCGCGGGATAGAGGATTTTCCTCTATCCTAGTCCTATTAGACCTCTCAGCGGCTTTTGATACTATCGACCATGGTATCCTATTGCGCCGACTGGGGGGGTTGGGGCTGGGAGGCACCGTTTTGCGGTGGTTCTCGTCCTACCTCTCTGGTCGGTCGCAATGTGTGTTGGCAGGGGGCAGAGGTCGACTTCGAGGCCCCTCATATGTGGGGTACCTCAGGGGTCGGTCCTCTCGCCCCTACTGTTCAACACATATATGAAGCCGCTGGGTGAGATCATCCGTGGTTTTGGGGTGGGATATCATCTGTACGCTGATGATACTCAGTTGTACATATCCACCCCAGACCACCCCAACGATGCCGTCGAGGTTATGTCCCGGTGTTTGGAGGCCGTACGGATCTGGATGGGTAGTAACAAACTCAAGCTCAACCCGTCCAAGACTGAGTGGCTGTGGCTTCCGGCACCCCGTTTCAGCCAGATTATTCCAACTCTGGCCATTGGGGGCGAAACACCGGCCCCCGTGGAGAGGGCGCGCAATTTGGGTGTCTTCCTGGACTCCCGGCTGTCTATGGAGGACCATGTGGCAGCCCGGGCCAGGGGGGCGTTCCATCAGGTACGCCTGATGCGCCAATTGCGCCCCTTACTGGACCGGGGTGCCTTACGCACGGTCACTCAAGCACTCGTCACGTCTCGACTCGACTACTGTAATGCTCTCTACATGGGGCTTCCCTTGAGGTGCACCCGAAAGCTACAGTTAGTCCAGAACGCAGCCGCATGGGTAATTACGGGAGCGCCTAGACACTCCCATATAACACCTATCCTGCGCGAGCTGCACTGGCTTCCTGTGGTCTTTCGGGTGCGCTTCAAGGTCCTAACGACCATCTTTAAAGCGCTCCATGGCTCGGGGCCTAGTTATATGCAAGACCGCCTCCTGCCCCATACATCCCTCAGACCGATACGCTCCCACAGAGTGGGCCTCCTCGGGGTGCCGTCGGCCGGACAATGCCAACTGGCGACACCCAGGGGGAGAGCCTTCTCTGTGGCGGGACCAGCCCTTTGGAACGACTTGCCCCCTGAACTCTGTACCATCTCTGACCTCCGCCTCTTCCGCAAGTGTCTGAAGACACACCTATTCCAACTAGCCGGCCTTGCGCAGCCTCCAATACCGACTCTTAAATAGTTTTAAAATGGGGATTTTAATTCGGTTTTAGCACAGGCCCTTAGTGGAATAAGTTTTTAAAAAAAGAAATAGTTTTATATGTTTTTTATGTTCCTGTGCGCCGCCCTGGGTCCATTCGGAGAAGGGCGGGGTATAAATTCAATAAATAAATAAATAAATAAATAAATAAATTTAGTTTAACATTTCCTAAACACTTTAGCCTTACTGGGACTACTTGAATTGGCTCAAAAACAATTTAGAAACTTGCTGGGCATGGTAAAGGAAAATATCAGTCCCGATTACGTTAATTAATTATTTTGCAAGACATTTTCACTGTTCTGGAAGGATTTGCACTTACATCATTTTTGAAGAATAAATTCAAGGATATTTAAATGTTGGATATACCTTCTATGTTGAAATATATATTTAAGTTTGCAAACCATTACAATTTGTATATTAAAAGCGAATCTTTTGCTTCAACAGTTTTTTGGAATATATTTTAGAATATAAATATACCATAAAATGTTCTTTAACACAAAAGAACATTTGTTCAAAATACTGAGGAAAATACCTATTTTATTTCATACACAGAGCTGAAGGATAATTTTGTGGATTGGCAACCTAACACCCATTTCTGTCTCATTCAAATTACTTACAATCTTTTCCATGGATCCTCTTATATAGCCAACAGAAAATTCCCTTATTTGAAATGCTGGAAACACTCATCAATATTTTCTGATAATCTACCATAATTTCTGAACTCTTTTTCACCTACGCCCCCCCACCCCGGTTTTTCTCCTGGGCATTTCTGTGCATTTTCCATTATTGGCTATGAACATGGGACAGAAACTGGTGTATTTTGGTGTCAATAAGAAAATATTTGTACTTTGCTTTTCTGTGGTTACCTCAGCACATGCCTCAGCCATTCATTATATGCTTTTCACCTGTAGTCTTTGGCTCTGGTTGAAAGCTTCTTTAAAGACTACTATTATGTTCTTTTTAGGTCAGTGGAACACAGCATTTTCATTTTTTCCTTCTTTTTGAAGCAGGAAGTTAGTAGTGTTAATGTCATGTTGACTAATATAATTAATTCAAAATTGTTTTAGAGACACTGGACCTTTTGAGGATATATCACAAGTTCTGATAAACAATTTTAAAGTTTTGTAACTACAATCATGTTCATAACTCCAGCAGTTTATTGGTGACTGTCTTCTTATGCTTAAAGCATAACTTTTTACAAAGGAAACACACTACAGTGAACATTTCTTCCCTAGAAAATTGAATAAAGCAGGTTAAGCAGATCCTCCTGCAAAGGACAGCTTCATGCCAAAAATCTCCAGACACAAGTGTAATAATTTTTCCATATTCTATTGGAAAGTGCATATATTTATTTCATTATTTGTGAAAGAGATCTATCAACCTCAGAACTATATAGCTTCTCTATGTAGATTGAAAGAGATATTGCACTTTTCTTCAGCCAAACATGTCCATGTATCCAGGAAAAGATTCTATAGCAACCTTGGCAGACTAGAAATACAATTAGAATCAGAAAGTGAGAAGAATACAATTAGGCCTCTGAGTCTAATCAGAGTCCAGTTTAGCAATTTAAATTAAAGCAAATTAAAATAAATAAAAGAAAACAAAAAAAAAACAAAAACTAAGGACACCAGACTGAATTTACTAAAAGCAAAAGACATTTTTCCAATAAATTTATTCTTCCCATTGCAGTGAACTGAGGTCAAGACAAATAATACAAATATTTTTAATTGAAGATACCCAAGAGCTTAGGGTAGAATTTTTTAAAGCGCACCAATGGATGAACCATCAAAGGGTAGAAAAGAGCATCTATGCTAGATAAGAGTTTCAATCAGACCATTCATATATATAGATATATCACAATTAGTTTAAAACAAAACTGCAGTTTATGTAGCCAAGAAGTCAATGAGCCCCTTGTGCTTGCCCTTTTGAGCAATAGCATGATCAGAATCAGCTTTGAGACTTTAGGTTGTCTTCAGTCTTACACATACAGGAAGTCTTAAGAGACACTATACAGAGTTACAAGTGCTGCATATACGGAAACTGAAAGATGACTATTGACCTAAAGAATAAGAGTGCCACAATCTGAAATGGCCATTCTTTAGATACATCTTTTATCGCTATTCTGGAGAAACATAATTCAAAAGAACATTATAGCCAAGCCTTGTTGCTTTAAAAGATCTAATGGAAGAATCAATAGGTTCAGGTTCAATGTTCAACAGTATGAATTTCCAAAACCGCAGCTTCATTGGTTATGCATAACCAAATCAAAGGAGGCTATTTTGTCTGCCATTGAGAAGACTTCTAGCATCAAGTTATTTGTTCTTTCAAGGAAGATGCTGATTTAAATGTTCACGCTTAATAGCTTTTTAATTCTTGACTTCAAGTTAAGATTTTACCCTACTCTGTCAAAGTAATTAAGATCCCAAATTAAAGTGTCCTACAAAGAAGCATTATTGTCTCTAATTCTTTCCATCTAATTCTCAAAATAATCTTTCAACATCTGAATATATTGGATTTTTTATTTTCCTTATGGTTGGTTGGAATCTAAGTAAACTGGTATTTACTTAAGCAATGTATTTCCTTACCAGCAAGCCAGCTGAAAATATTGAGCATATGACCTGTAAGGATACAATGGACTCTATTTCCTAGCACAAAATAGATCAATTGGGGGAAAAAAACACATTTCCCTGGAAGTAACTAGTTTTGCAGCATCAGTATCAAATAGTTTTAAGGCTACTGGCACATAGTAAGTCCCTTCTTCAAATGTGAGAAGCCAGGCAGTATATTTAAAAGTTAAATTATAAACATAGGTATCAGCCCCCCTATGCCTCAGGGAGAAAACACATAAACTGTGATGCAACTAAAATATTAGCTATGTTTAAATATAGCCTTGGTTCCATGGCAGAACAAAATCTTCCTAACATTCCCCTCCATATCTATTGGCAAGTGAAATGCTCTCGTAACCCTGCTGTCAAATTTGTCCAAGTAGCACATATCTTGAAAGATCCTGCTACTCAGGATCCTAATGCATGTGATTGGAATCACCAATAGCAGCAGAAGACTAGTAAACTAGAAATATTTCCTTCTGTAGGAAAACATAAATATGATCATCTGGTCAGAACAACAAATGTATCCTTCCCACCAGCCAACCTCAGGACTTGCAAGCCACTCAAAAGGCATCCCTGATGTTTTTCAACTGCCGAACGGCCAAGTCCACAGGAAGGCTGAATTGTAAATTACTAAGACGACTAAGGAGGTTAAGGGCTCCCTCAAAGCCTGTCTGGGCCATGTAACTCCAGGGTTGGTAGTGGACGTGGATCAAAGTTCCTGACTTACATATAAGATTGAGCCATGAGACTAAACGTTGCTCATTGAGTGCCAGGCATACCAGCGCCTTCAGTTCTGAGTCTGCACTACGCTTAAATGGGTCATGTTCTGATAATACGGTGTGAATGGCTGACAGCAGGCTCTGCTTTGGGGTGACAGGTACCCCACCCATCACTGGAAGGGCAAAAGACTGGGAGAGTTTGCGAGCTGGTGATTCCACAAAGGCCCGGCCGTTCTTTGAACTGTAATATTTCACAAAGAGTTCCCATGGATGCATGGGCTGGGGAGAAGAGCCCAGCATAGGAAGCAAGCAGGCAATTGGAGCTAGAACCAAGCTCATCCCAGGAGATGGGGCGTAGAGACCATGAGCCAGAAGATCCCGCACTGCAGTTGTCAGTTCTTTACGTACTGCCAGTGTTAGTTCATCACGTCCTCCCAAGGAAGTGTCCTTGATACCTGAATAGTTGATGACATGTTCTGTGTCTCGCAACTGGTACTTTTGAGCAAGTTGTTTGACATGGGCCACAGCCACCTCTAGCTTGTTCATTAAAGGGGAATAGTCTCTGTCAGACTGGTTCCTCTGCCATAACTGATGAGGGATTTGACCTGTTGCACAACCAAATTGGCTCAAAGCAAAAATCTGTAGCATAGCAAGCATTCGACGCATGAGATGCAGCCCTGTTTCTCGCATCCTCTGGGCTTCTTCTGAGTTCACTGCAGAGAGAAAGTGATTATTTTTAACACAGTTGCATATACTTGCATATTGAAGTCTCATATCACTGTCTGAAGAAAGGACAGGAGGAGGAGAAAGACTATAATGTTTTCAGTTATACATAGGGCTAACTTTGGCAACATTATATATAGTTTTGGAGAAAGAACAGAACTTGGGAATGAGGTTCGTGGGCACTGCTACAGAAATATGGGTGATAAAAGAGGATTGTAATATTCATGTTGACTCATTCAGCAGGACAACCTAGGCAGATAATGAAAAAGAGGCATGCCCATGTGGTTGTCCATATCTGAAGGAAGAAACATTAGCGCTGTTTTTTTCAACTCTGAGTGTTTTACAGCGTTCACATAACTCACTTCATATTTCATGAGCCTGGCAGTACCACCTATACTTGCAGCCATAGCATTTTTCAGGATGAGAATTCCTCCTAGCCCCCTAGACATTTGGCTGTCTGATATTTAGAAATCTGATTTAATTATAGTGATGAGTAATTTCATGCCTGTGATCTGATTTTCAAGACAAGAAAATTGTATAAGCCAGTAGTAATATATCTCCATGAATGGGAAAGAAATCAAGCCTATTGGGCATCTGGTAAAAGCTCAGGTGAGCAGGATAACCAATTTCTACTCAGCTCTTTCCAAAATATTTGTGATGATCCCCCCCCCCCCCCCCAATAGTACAAACAAGATTTCAGTGGTTGCTTCTGCCAAGATCTCAGAGGCTGAACAGAAAAATAAGAATTGGGGGAGATAAGCCAGTGATGGAAGGGTTTTGTAACTCCCATTCCTCAATAACCTATTCTGAACTGCCATATCCCATTTCTATAATAAACAAAAGTCCTCTACTAACTTTTTATTCAACCAACCTTTTTAACTATGATATGCAAACAAATTCTTGCTTGGATGGACACCCACCTCGGCTGCTTCTGTTATGTTGCTGCATGTTTGGCTTGCTGGTGCCACTTCCAGTTTGTTCGCTTGAACAGTCACAATGTCCTTCTTCTGGTTTGCCAGGACTACCTTCTTCTGCAAGAAAGCAAAAGATTTTGACCAACCTTTATAAAGCCAAGAGCTCAGCTTTAGCTCACATCATATATCCAGTGAACCAAAGGTCCAGCTTCATCTCAGCAATAATACTTCTCTTTCAGTTATTTTTATATAGATGAAGACTAACACGGTATAGTCAGCTGATGCCATCTCTGACCATCGGGGGTAAGACATTGGCCCCTGCAGAGAGGGCTCGCAATCTGGGTGTCCTCCTGGACTCTCGGCTGTCTCTAGAAGATCATGTGACAGCCGTGGCCAGGAGGGCCTTCTATCAGGTCCGCCTGATACGTCAGTTGCGCTCCTTTCTGAATCGTGACGCCTTACGCATGGTCACCCAAGCCCTTGTCACCTCCCGTCTGGACTATTGTAACGCTCTCTACATGGGGCTTCCCATGAGGTGCACCCGGAGGCTCCAGTTAGTTCAGAATGCGGCCGCGCGGAGGATTCTGGGAGCATCTAGATGCTCCCATGAGACACCTCTCCTGCGTGAGCTGCACTGGCTGCCTGTGGCTTTCCGGGTGCGCTTCAGGGTACTAGTGACCATCTTTAAAGCGCTCCATGGCAAGGGACCTGGCTACCTGCAAGACCGCCTCCTGCTGCCAAATACCTCCCACCGACCAGTTCACTCCCACAGAGAGGGCCTCCTCAGGATGCCGTCGACCAGACAATGCCAGCTGGCAACCCCCAGGAGGAGAGCCTTCTCTGTGGCAGCTCTGGAATGACCTACCCCCTGGATTTCGGACGATCTCAGACCTACATTTCTTCCGTCGGGCCCTGAAGACGCATTTATTCTGTGCTGCCGGCCTGTCGTAGTTTTAAAGGGATTTTAAAGTAATTTTAGCATGGGATTTTAAATATGCAGGCCAAATTTATTTAATATTTTTTAATATATTCTTTTAGATTTTGTATCACCGATTTTACTGTAGCTGTACACCGCCCTGAGTCCCAAAAGGGAGAAAGGCGGTATACAAATCAAATAAAAATAAAACTAAAACTAACAGTTGCCATGCATTATTTCTATACTCTCTGCTTCCATATTCAGTGCAATCATTTGATGATATCTCAGTTCTGTACAAGTCTTTATAAAGAAGGGTTCTTCCAATTTCTAGATAGAATAGAATAACAGATTTGGAAGGGACCTTGGAGGTCTTTTAGTCCAAACGCCTGCTTAGGCAGGAAACTCTACACCATTTCATACAGGGTTATCCAATCTCGTCTTTAAAACTTCCAGTGTTGGAGCACCGACAACTTCTTGAGGCAAGTTGTTCCACTGATTAATTGTTCTAAGTATCAGGAAATTTCTCCTTAATACCAGATTGTTTCTCTCCTTGATTAGTTTCCACCCATTGTTTCCTGCCTGCCCTTAGGTGCTTTGGAGAATAGCTTGACTCCCTCTTCTTTGTAGCAGCCCCTGCGATATCTGCTGCTATCATGTCTCCCCTAGTCCTTTTTTTCATTAAACCAGACATACCCAGTTCCTGCAACTGTTCTTCATATGTTTTAGCCTCCAATCCCCAATCATCTTTGTTGCTCTTCTCTGTACTCTTTCTAGAGTTTTACATTGTGGTACAACTGGATGCAGTATTCCAAGTGTGACCTTATCAAAGCATTATAAAGTGCAATTAACACTTCATGTGATCTTGATTATATTCCTATTTATGCAGCCTAAAGCCTATAGCTATTTTGGCAGCTGCAGCATACTGCTGGTTCATACTTAAATGATTGTACACTAAGATTCTAAGATCCCTCTCACTGTTACTACTATTGAACAAGGTACCACATATACTGTATCTGTGCATTTTAGTTTTCTTGCCTAAATGTAGACCCTTATTTTTTTCATTCAGTTTGTGTTATATAATGGCCAATCTTTAAGTTTGTCAAGATCCTTCTGTATCTTAAACCTATCTTCTGGAGCATTGGCTATTCCTGCTAGTGTGGTGTCATCTGCAAATTTGATGAGTTCCCCCATCTATCCCCACATCGAAATCATTGATGAGGATGTTGAAGAGTACTGGGCCTAAAATAGAGCCTTGGGGTATTGCACTGTATACTTCCCTCAAATTAGAAGCAGTTCCATTGAGGACTACATGTTGAGTGCAGTTGATCACCCAGTTATGAATCCATCTGATGGTGATGCTGTCTAACCCTTGTTTCTATCTTATCAAGTAGTAGGTTATGGTCTACTTTATCAAATGCCTTACTGAAGTCCAAGTAAATTATATCGACAGCACTCCTCTGGGCCACTAATTTTGTAACTTGTCAAATTTGGTATCACAATTCAGTTCAAAACTTCAGGTTATTCAAAACATTTCATAGTCCCTTTCAGATCTGGTTCCTAGTTGATCCCATGAACTGTACAAAGTATACAAGATATGTATATTTGCTGACCCTGGATGAAATTGATAAACATTTCAAGATCCCGGATCTGGGTTTTCAACTGATCCACCAGCTGTTCCTTTACACGTGCTGGGTTGATGATTTGTGCCACAGCAGCATCCACCTGCTGACGTAACTCTTCTGGGGACAGCAAGGCAATATCCTCACTCAAGTTCATGTTCAATTTCTTGATTAGCTCCTCAATAATCACCTGTGAAGCACAGCAGGAATAAATCAGGAGTTATATATGAAGCCGCTGGGCGAGATCATACGTGGGTTTGGGGTAGATTACCATCTGTACGCGGATGACACCCAGCTGTACATCTCTACCCCAAACCACCCCAACGATGCCGTCGAAGTGATGTCCCAGTGTCTGGAAGCCGTACGGATCTGGATGGGAAGTAACAGACTCAAGCTCAACCCGTCCAAGACCGAGTGGCTGTGGCTACCGGCGCCCCGGTTCAACCAGTTGATTCCATCACTGGCCATTGGGGGCGAACATCTGGCCCCCGTGGATCGGGTACGCAATTTGGGCGTCCTTCTAGATGCCCGGCTGTCAATGGATGACCATTTGACAGCCGTGGCAAGGGGGGCGTTTCACCAGGTTCACCTGGTGCGCCAATTGCGTCCCCTATTGGACCGGGACGCCCTTCGCACAATCACTCATGCGCTTGTGACGTCCCGTCTAGACTACTGCAACGCTCTCTACATGGGGCTCCCCTTGAGATGCACCCGAAGGCTGCAGTTGGTTCAGAATGCGGCCGCGCGGGCAGTTTCGGGAGTCTCTAGATACTCCCACGTAACATCTCTCCTGCGCGGGCTGCACTGGCTGCCTGTGGTTTTTCGGGTGCGTTTCAAGGTGTTGATTATCATCTTCAAAGCGCTCCATGGCACAGGACCTAGTTATTTGCGGGATCGTATCCTGCCCCATACATCCCTTCGGCCGATTCGCTCACACAGAGAGGGACTTCTCCGGGTGCCGTCCACCAGACTGTGCCAGTGGGCGACGCCAAGGGGAAGGGCCTTCTCTGTGGCGGGCCCGACCCTCTGGAATGACCTTCCCCCTGACATTAGAACGACCACGGATCTCCGCTCCTTCCGCCAGAAACTCAAAACCCACTTGTTTCATCTGGCCGGTCTGGCCTAATTCCAGCTTTCCCATCTCAGTCTGCATTTTTAAATTTTCTGATTTGGTTTTAGGGTTAAGTTTTTAATTTTTATAAATTTGTACAGGGGTCTATTTAATTCGATTTTAGTTTTATGTATTATTCATTGTAATGGTTTTAATTTTTACCTGTACACCGCCCCGAGTCCCTCCGGGGAGAGGGGGTGGTCTAGAAGTCCAATAAATTCAAATTCAATTCAATTCTCACTCCTTGCTAAGGATTCTCTTCCCAAAATGTTTAAAAATCAAATTGCTCAGTTAAAGGTGTTGCTTTATAGACAAAAGAAAATTATGTCTGACTATATACCAGTAAGTCTTACCTGCTGTCTCTCCATGACCATAGACTGAGGTAACGCATCATAGCTACCCTCCTGGTAGGCAAATGTTTCCAAGTCATCTAACTGTGCCTTAAGCTGCAGAATTAGTTCTCGTTGTTTCTCCTTTCTAGCTTCCAGCTGTTCTTGCTTCTCATATTCATTCTTAAATGAAGAAAAAAAGGTTGCATTGTACCTCTGTGTAAATTGGGAGTACAGTAATTGTAGGAGGAGAGCTGTGTTAGTCAATGGGAGCAATAAAAAATAAGAAGAATCTAATAGCACTTTTTCTGATTAATTTTTTTTATTAAAAGTCATTAGCTTTCAGGGGCCGCAGTTCAATTAATCAAATTCAGAGTGGCTATACAGCTGATAAAATGAGTTGCAACTTCCAAAATCCTTTTCATATAATTGTTAATCAGAAAAGGTCCATCAGACTATTTCTACTACATTCAGCAGGTAGCAAAGATGAGAAAGTTCTTTTGATGGGCAACAGCAGCTTGCAATCTTTCCTGCTGTTTCCTCACTGACTTTCAATGGAAGCTAGCAAAGAAGATCACAAATGGTGATCATTTGGTAAGTGTGAAGAGGTTGCCAACTGCCCAAATGTGCGTATGTAAGGAGGGGTGGGGGGAAATAACAGTGTAAAGTTTTACAATGTTTTGCAGATCATAAAGCACTCTTTATGAGACCATCATAACTTGAAACAGTTATTAAACAACTGGTTGTAAGTCAGACTACCTGTAATTTTTTTAAAAAAAAGATATGGTACAAGAACCTCAGAAGGTTTTCTAAATCTTGGAGAAGTTTCAAACACACATTTTATGTTATGATTTGAGTCATGCTACTTGGTTACCTGCTTCAAACTATAACAATTTATGATCCAAATTCCAGGCTCAATTGTTTTCATTAATGAGGACTACTTGTATTCACTGCTGTGGCCTCATAGCAGCTAGACAAAATTCACAATATTTTGGGTAACACAATATATCACAAAAAAATTAATGTGCGGTTTAACATCTGTACCTAGGAACTCTTTTAGGAGGGTTCTAATTATATCCCCATATAAATGACAGTAGAGGTTCCTTGCTAAGTTACAATTGGCAACAGCAACTTGGTCATTAAACAATCACTAAATAAAACCACAATTGTACTTATAAACTTCCTTCCTTCACCTTTCCTTAGCTTTATGTTGTGAAAAGTTTAAAGGTGAGCATTAACCAACCATAAAATTACTTTTTCATCATCATCATAACTGTGAATAGTCTATTATAAGGACTACCTGTACAACATGTCCCACATTATTATGTGGGAGTCAGACAGGTAGAGGTGTTCGAAATACAGAATATTTTGGTATCTACTCTGACTGCCAAAGACAATGAATTAAATTTAACTAGAGCAATTGCTTTATCATAACAGTAACTTGTTAGGCGTTAGCAGAAATTAGTTGGCATAATACTGAAGACTCCAAACTTTATGCTGCCTTGGTTATATGAATACTAATTATATATTTCTGCTCCTCCATTATACTTCAATCAAGTGCCATATAATAAAAATGCTTGAAAATTTTTGCCACAATCTATATTACCAAACTTTCTTATTTACCAATCAAAAAGTTATAAAAACAAACTGGACAAATACATCTTCAAGTACTAATTATGAAAAGAAGTCTGAGAAGAGAAAGTCTTATAAATCTGTTGGACAATACATTTTATTAATCCGCTCTAGCTGAAAAAATACTTTCAATGATTAATATTAGTGTTAGAAATTTAGAAGTGGAAAACTCCAAGTGTGGCTTTATAATAATTTAAAATTTTTCAACTGTTGATTTCAATAACTTAACAGATTGTTCCTGAAAGACTAGGGCAGTTGCATCCTTTACTACTGTAATAATATGGGACTCGAAATCTACTTCGTGGTTTTAAATACTAACATCAAAACTTTTAAGTAACTGAAATATTCTCCACTGGTGGGTAAATTTCCCATTGCACAGAGCCAAGCTTCATGGAATCTTTGTATGTCTTCCCACATACCAGACCCGCGCCAGTCTGGCTTCCGGCCTGGGCACAGCACGGAGACGGCATTGGTCGTGTTGGTGGATGATCTCTGGAGGGCCAGGGACAGAGGTTGTTCCTCTATCCTGGTCCTGTTAGATCTCTCAGCAGCTTTCGATACCATCGACCATGGTATCCTATTGCACTGGCTGGAGAGGTTGGGGCTGGGAGGCACTGTTTTGCGGTGGTTCTCCTCCTACCTCTCCGACCGGTCGCAATTTGTGTTGGCAGGAAGGCAGAGTTCGACGTCAAGGCACCTCACGTGTGGGGTGCCGCAGGGGTCAGTCCTCTCGCCTCTCCTGTTCAACATCTATATGAAGCCGTTGGGTGAGATCATCCGTGGTTTTGGGGTAGATTTCCATCAGTACGCTGATGATACCCAGCTGTACATCTCTACCCCAAACCACCCCAACGATGCCGTTGAAGTGATGGCCCGGTGTCTGGAGGCCGTGCGAGTCTGGATGGGGAGAAACAGGCTCCGACTCAACCCGTCCAAGACCGAGTGACTGTGGCTTCCAGCGTCACGTTACAACCAGTTGGTTCCATCACTGGCTATTGGGGGCAAATCACTGGCCCCCACAGAGAGAGCTCGCAACTTGGGTGTCCTCCTGGACTCTTGGCTGTCGTTAGACGATCACATGACAGCCGTGGCCAGGGGGGCTTTTGATTCAAGTTCGCTTGATTCGTGACGCTCTACGCACAGTCACTCATGCCCTCGTCACTTCCCGCCTGGACTATGCAATGCTCTCTACATGGGGCTGCCCTTGAGGTCCACCCGGAGGCCCAAGTTAGTACAGAATGCAGCCGCGCGGGGGATTCTGGGAACCTCAAGGTGCTCCCACATGACACCTCTCCTGCGCGAGCTGCACTGGCTGCCTGTGGCTTTCCGGGTGCGCTTCAAGGTGCTTGCAACCATCTTCAAAGCGCTCCATGGCACGGGGCCTGGCTACTTGCAAGACTGCCTCCTGCTACCAAATACCTCCCACCGACCAGTTTGCTCCCACAGAGAGGGCCTCCTCAGGGTGCTGTCGGCCAAACAATGCCGCCTGGCGACCCCCCAGGGGGAGAGCCTTCTCTGTGGCAACCCCTGCCCTCTGGAACGACCTACCCCCCGACCTACATACGATCACCGACCTGTGCCTCTTCCGTCAGGCTCTGAAAACGCACTTATTCCATGTGGCCGGCCTGGTTAGTAGCTTTTAATTAGTTATTTTAAATTGGTTTTATTCAACTTGAATTTTTAGAATGGCCCCTAATTTAATTTAATATTATTTTAAAGTGTGTTATTTATTGATGTTTTTATATGTTTTTATTGATGCCTGTTCACCGCCCTGAGTCCCGCAAGGGAGAAGGGTGGTATACAAATTTAATAAACCGTAAACCGAAAACCGAAGTTACCCAATGCATCCTTGAAAGTTCACAGCGGAGGAGGGCTGCAAAAGTCACGTCCAGCCCCTGCTCACCTTGGTGTCACTGCCCACTCCGTCCACCGCCGCAGCGGCAAAGCCGAGGCCGGAGCCGGGGCAACCGCGGAAAGCGAATTCCTCCAGCTCACGGAGGAGACGCTGCTGCTGACCTGGGCCGGCACGAGCCACTTGCCGGAGTCGGAACTGGACCTGCGCGAAGTGCGAAGCCAAAGCCAGGAGCGCCGAGTGAAGGCGGTGGCGTTCCGCCCTAAGTGCCCGCGGGGACCCTGGTTCGACTTCGATTTCCTCCCCGACTTCTTCCTCTGCAGCTTGGACCTCGGCTACCGCGCCCACCGGCGCCCAGCGCTCCCCGGGACTCGCCGCAGTCTCCATTGCCGCCGCTTCGAGGAGCCGCCGCTATGTACTACTATGAAATGTCAACGGGAGACCGGGCCGGCAAAATGAAACGTCATTTCCGGTGTGAGAAGCGGCAGAGAAAATCGTCATGCGGAAGTAGATGTGGCCTTCGGTTCTTTAACGCGCGCAGGAGCGTACAATCATGGCTGCGTTCGTATGATGTACGTTCCATGATTGACTGGAGGGGGCGGGGCTATTTAAATCAGTTTTCTGGAATCGAAGTATAAGTTAACCAAGAGACTTGAGTTCGCACAACACATTTGATTAAAATGAGGCTGATTTGTGTGTCTTCTCTAAATGGCAACCAAAACAAGATTGTAGCGACTATAGTACCTACTTAAAACAGATATATGGCAACTATAATATATTCTGGAATATATATACCGGTCAATTGCCTAAAATAAACTTCAGGGGCTTCGTTTGAAATCTGAACGCCGAGTAGAAACGAAAAGAGCAGAGTTATGTTAGTAAAAAGGATACATATTTCATCTGAGATTAACTAGAATTTATATAATACTGTACATACGAACGAAAGTTAAAAGTTATGTTGCAATTATATAAGATTTAGAATTCAGACATACTTGTAGAACAATCACACTTATTTGGAAATTTCTTTTTTCAAAGAGACTTTCTTCAAGCATAATTAAAACCAAGTTGCAACTTGGTGTGTTTCTATAATGAAATGAATTGATTTACTGAGCAGAAATCTTGAACGTAATCCCTTGCCTTATCTTGAAAATCTGCCTTATCTTGAAAACAAATTTACACCGATCCTCAAAAGTTTCTGCCAAAGTATGAAAAATAACTACTCTTAAATTAGTTTATTTAAACTGGCATACCCAAGAAAGTTTTTGTTTCAACTGAATTATAAGCCTCAAAGCGACTAGAGTACCTACTTAAAATAGATATAGGGCATCTATGATATTCTGGGAATGTGTCAGGACATTTCTGGAAATGAGTGCTGGGCAGCAACTACTGGGGAGGGGGGAGCCTCTGAATTTAGCTCCGCCTGGCCCAAGAGGATCAAATAAGACTGACTGCCTGAAAGGGCAAGAAAGCTGGTGGGGGGACACAGAACACAATAAACAGCAGCCATCATGGCAAGGTGAGTGCTGGTGGTTTGGCGACAGCTCTTTGTTAGGACTTGTTGTGTCTTTCTCTTCCAGCTGATCTGATTCAATGATCTAACTTCTGGGATCCCCTCAAAATAGAATAAAAATCTATGGTCTTGTCTGCTTGGGCAGGAAGCCTACTTCCTCAGATCTTTAATATTTACTGTATTAAAATATGGTATTTGTAGCTGTAAACATTTAATTGATTAGAACTTTTCAATTATATCACATTGTGTGATCCTCCTAGTATCCTTTTCCAAACTGAGCAGACAGAAATAACTCTGATATTTTACCAAATAACAAGCAGCTCTCTCTGTTCAATGATCAATTCAGTCTAACATTCCTGTTATTATATGTGGATTGACACGTGGATTAGGTCCAAGTTATTTATTTGGGGGCTTTGAGGAAATTTGCTAATTTTAGTTGTTTAACTTAGTTTCAGTTTGACTGTCAATTATCTAGTGAAGACAGACCATTGTAAATTAAAAAATGATTCGTGCTGTAACTAATTTGGATGGTATACTAATCATTTTTAAAGTATTCTTTTAACAGACAATCTATGTCCTGCTGACCATGGGAGTGGAAGCCACTTTAGAATTAAGCCATTTTGAACCTTAATCAAAGATTTGATGACATTCAAAGTGTCATGCCTAGCAAGAGAATCTTTTTCACAAAATATTTGGTCCTGGTGGTGACCATTGTGAGTAGTTCCTCCATCAATCCAGCTACACAGATCAATAGCTACCAGATGGTTCTAAATAAAGCAATGTTATAATGTCATTTACATATATGTGTTTTAAGAATTATAAAATTCTTGCAAGACCAACTGAGAATAAAAAAATGAAGCATACAGTACCTTATAATAATTTAAAATGGAATTTTCTGTGTTATAATTTGCCAGTTTGGTGTAGTGGTTACAACGATAGCTTAGAAACTAGGAGACTAGGAGTTCTAGGTCTCCCTTAGGCGTAAAAGCTACCTAGCTAACTTTGGGTCAACCACTCTTTCTCAACCCTGCCCACCTCAGGTTATTGTTGTGTGGAAAATGGAACAGTTTATATCCTGTGACAATACTTTTATTTATTTATTTATTTATTTATTATTTTATTAAATTTATACCCCGCCCTTCTCCTTGTTAGGACCCAGGGCGGCGCACAGGGATGTTAAAATGCATACAAAATATATAAAATATATGAAATTTAAAATACTTATTCTAATAAATAAACCCTGCGCTAAAAACCGAATTAAAATCCCAAGTTTAAAAACTATCTAATAGTCAGTATGGAGGTTACGCTAGGCCGGCTAGATGAAATAGGTGTGTCTTCAGACACTTGCGGAAGAGGCGGAGGTCGAGATGGTGCGGAGTTCAGGGGGTAAGTCGTTCCAGAGGGCTGGGCCTGCCACAGAGAAGGCTCTCCCCCTGGGTGTCGCCAGTCGGCAATACTTTTAACATCATCAAACAATATCTGCTGCTCCAGATCGTTGGAAAGGATCTATCTGGATAAAAATGTCAAATCCAGTCTAAATATCTGTGCAGCCAACCATAATATGGAATAGCTTGATGTTCCATTTTGGGGGGGGGGGGGGAGGAGATGGCATTGACACTTTTACACCCTAGTGTTCATTCTGCTTTTGTTTCCTTAAGACAAGCAGCCAAAACTTTATGGTATGACCGTCCACGATACGTATTTCTGGAATTCTGTGTGGAAGACAGCAGGGATGTAAAAGTGGACCTTGATGATTACAAGGTAATATTCAGGTAAGAAAACATCTTCTATTTTAGGAGGGAAAAAACCCATAAATATTGGTGTTAATAAGCAAACACAAATGGCTAGCTTTTCTACAAAAAAATACATTGGATTGTGTGACTATAAAGTTGGTCAATTTTCTGATACTCATTCACACATGATCAGTGGTTAGTCTAATTCTTCACACAACTGCTTTCTTGTCTAAAAATGAAAAGTATGCCTTCAGAATGTGGATTAGTAATGTTTAAGTAATATGCAGGTAGTCTTTTATTTATTTTATTTTATTAGATTTCTAGACCGCTCCCTCTCCCCGAAGGGACTCGGGGTGGTGTACAGGTAAAAATTAAAACTACTAAAACCATAACAATACCTACAAAGTTAAAATTAAATTAAATAGTCTTCTGTACAAATTTATAAAAGTTAAAACTAGACCCATAAAACCGAATAAAATAATTTAAAATTATAGACTGGGGTGAGAAGCATGAAGTTAGGCCAAGCCGGCTAGATGGAACAGGTGAGTTTTGAGTTTCTGGCGGAAGGAGCGGAGGTCCGTGGTCGTTCTGATATCAGGGGGAAGTTCATTCCAAAGGGTCGGGCCCATCACAGAGAAGGCCCTTCCCCTGGGCATCGCCCGCTGGCATTGCCTAGTGGACGGCACCCGGAGAAGTCCTTCTCTGTGAGAGCGAATCAGCCGAAGGGTGTATGGGGCAGGATACGATCCCGCAAATAACTAGGTCCTGTGCCATGGAGCGCTTTAAAGATGATGACCAACACTTTGAAACGCACCCGAAAGACCACAGGCAGCCAGTGCAGCCTGCGCAGGAGCGGTGTTACGTGGGAGTATCTGGTAACTCCCAGAACTGCCCGCGCAGCTGCATTTTGGACCAGCTGCAGCCTTCGGGTGCATCTCAAGGGGAGCCCCATGTAGAGAGCGTTACAGTAGTCTAGACGGGACGTCACCAAGCGCATGAGTGACTGTGCGAAGGGCGTCCCGGTCCAATAAGGGATGCAACTGGCGCACCAGGCGAACCTGGTGGAATGCCCCCCTGGCCACGGCTGTCACATGGTCCTACATTGACATCCGGGCATCTAGGAGGACGCCCAAGTTATGTGCCCGATCCACGGGGGTCAGATGTTCGCCCCCAATGGCCAGTGATGGAGTCAACTGGTTGAACTGGGGCGCCGGTAGCCACAGCCACTCAGTCTTGGACGGGTTGAGCTTGAGTCTGTTCCTTCCCATCCAGATCCGTACGGCTTCCAGACACCGGGACATCACTTCGATGGCATCGTTGGGGTGGTTTGGGGTACAGATGTATAGCTGAGTATCATCAGCATATAGATGGTAATCTACCCCAAAACCATGGATGATCTCGCCCAGCGGCTTCATATATGCATTGAACAGGAGAGGCGAGAGGACCGACCCCTGAGGCACTCCACAAGTGAGAGGCCTCGAGGTCGACCTCTGCCCTCCTGCCAATACAAATTGCGATCGACAGGAGAGGTAGGAGGAGAACCACCGTAAAACGGTGCCACTCACCCCCAACCCCTCCAGTCGATGCAATAGGATACCATGGTTGATGGTATCAAAAGCCGCCGAGAGGTCTAATAGGACCAGGATAGAGGAACAACCCCCATCTCTGGCCCTCCAGAGATCATCAACCAACGCGACCAATGCCGTCTCCGTGCTGTGACCGGGCCGGAAGCCGGACTGGCGCGGGTCCAGATAATCAATTTCCTCCAGGTGACGTGGAAACTGTTGTGCCACCACACTCTCTATAACCTTCGCCAAAAAGTGAAGGTTGGAGGCCGGACGATAATTTACTAACAATGCTGGGTCCAGGGAAGGCTTCTTGAGGAGAGGCTTCACCACCACCTCTTTCAAGACGGTAGGCAAGAACCCCTCACTCAAAGAAGCATTCACTATTTCCTGGAGCCAGCCTCGTGAAACCTCCCAGGATGCCAGTACAAGCCAGGAGGGACACGGGTCCAATAAACATGTGGTGGCTCTCAGTCGCCTACGCAACCTGTCCATATCATCGGAAGTAACAGAGTCAAACTCCTCCCAGAATGGTATCTCAAGACCCGCCTCCGACATCCTTTTCAGACCACTTCCAGTGGAGACCAACTCGCTCCGAATCTGAGCGATTTTGTCCTGCAGATACTCCCCAAATTCCTCTGCTCTGCCCTGTAGAGGGGCTTCCCGCGGCCTCTATTGAAGGAGGGAGCGGATTACCCCAAACAGGGCGGCAGGGCGGTATCTGCGGACGCAATAAGAGTGGCACAATACTGATGCTTGGCCACTCAACGCCACAAGGTAAGACCTCAAATGGGCTCTCACCTGTGTTCGGTCCGATTCAGAGCGTGTGGATCTCCACCTCCCCTCTAGGCATCTCTTGTGGTGCTTCATCACCCTCAACTCCTCGGAAAACCAAGGAACCTGGATGGTTCGCTGCCGCAAGAGAGGCCGCAAAGGCGCAACCCGGCCCAAGGCCCCAGTGGCCGCACTATTCCATGCAGCCACTAGGTCCTCCATCCAGGTGCAGGTCAGGGCTACAGGTAGTGGTCCAAGCTCCATCTGGAACCTTTCAGGTTCCATAAGGTGCCTGGGGCGGAACCATCCTTGAAATTCCGGTTCCGCCTCCCCGCAGTGGGGTGTAGCGGTTGGAAAGTCAAGCCGGAGAAGTGAGTGATCTGACCATGACAGGGGAATGATGGCTAAATCCCCTACTCCCAGATCACTCCTCCACTGGCCAGAAACAAAAATGAGATCCAGTGTGTGTCCTCCTTCGTGTGTGGGGCCCTGAATTACTTGGGTCAGGTCCATGGCCGTCATGGAGGCCATGAACTCCCGAGCTGCCTCGGATGTCTCACCTACCGATGGCAAGTTAAAGTCCCCCATGACTAACAGTCTGGGGGTCTCAACCGCCATCTCGGCGATAACCTCGAGGAGCTCGGGCAGGGCTGCTGATACATAGCGGGGAGCCAGGTACACAATCAGCACACCCAGCTGCCTCCCTGGGCCCCACTTCACGCAAAGGGACTCACAACCGGTTATCTGTGACAAAGTGGTCTCTCTCGGCTCAAGACCTTCCCTGACAATGACCGCCACCCCTCCACCCCTACCTAGGGCCCGTGACTGATGAAATGCATGGTAACCTGGCGGGCACATTTCCACGAGAGGAAGTCCTCCCTCGTGGCCCAACCAGGTCTCTGTAATTCCTGCCAGGTCCGGCTCCCCCTCCGATACAAGGTCGTTAATGAGAGGGGCTTTGTTGACAACGGACCTGGCATTGCATAACATCAGTCTCAAGCCCTGGCTCTGTGAACCCTGACCATCTAGATTGTGGGGGTTGGGACATGTGACCGCCCGTATCCATCGGCCACATTCTCCTAACCGGTGATGAGATCTTTACCATCGCACCTGCCCCTCTCCACGACCGTTAGAATGGAAAGACCCTCTTCTGGAGTGTTCCTCCTCCCCCTCCTCTTAACGGACCCACTCACTTCCTTATTAATTCCGCCCACCGGCTTGGCACTGGTCCCGCCTCCAGCCTGACTAATCCCTCCCCCCACCCTGGGACCCCCTAAAATACGAATCATAAATTTGAATAAAAAACCCCTGAGACTGCGCCTTGCCTCTCTGGATTAATTAATCCCTCATCAAGGTGGGCCCTCGTAAGAGCGGAGGGCCAAACCTGCGAGAGGGGGGACTCCCGCAGTAGGAGAAGGTCTGCCTGTGAGAGAGGGCGCGCAATTTGGGTGTCCTCCTGGATTCCCGGCTGTCCATGGAGGACCATGTGGCGGCCATGGCCAGGGGGACATTTCATCAAGTACGCCTGATGCGCCAATTGCGCCCCTTACTGGACTGGGTGGCCCTTCGCACAGTCACTCAAGCATTCGTGACATCCCGACGTGACTACTGTAATGCTCTCTACATGGGGCTTCCCTTGAGGTGCACTCGAAAGCTACAGCTAGTCCAGAATGCAGCTGCGCGGGTGATTACGGGAGCCCCTAGATACTCCCACAGAACACCGCTCCTGCGCGAGCTGCACTGGCTACCTGTGGTCTTTTGGGTGCGCTTCAAGGTTTTGACGGCCATCTTTAAAGCGCTCCATGGCTCGGGACCTAGTTATATGCGAGACCGTCTTCTGCCCCATACATCCCTGCGTCCGATCCGCTCCCACAGAGAGGGCCTTCTAGGGTGCCGTCGGCCGGGCAATGCCGGCTGGTGACATATGGTCCAGCTCACAGAAGTTAGAGTCTTGGGTAACAGAATGGTCCATATAAGGTGCAATATCTCAGGTATGGCCTTAGAAAGTCCAGTCCGGCATCTCTCAAGCCTCAGGCCTCAGCCTAAGGTGTTAATTGGTCGAGGCCCCACTTTCTTCGATCTCCCGGCCCCCTTATCGGGTCTTGGCTTAAGCGGCTGGATCTAAGGGCAGCAGGGAGCGGGCCTTGGCCTGGATGCTCTTAGGCCCTGCTGTTATATGGCCTCCCGGCCTCGCGGCTGCCCGGCCTCCAATTCCTCCACTCACCCAGCGCGATCTCCCGGCGGAATCCTCCGACCAAGGGGCCGGCCTAGATCATCTCGGCCGAAGCCCTACTATTTTTGGGCCTGGGTCATCCAAGGCCTCGGCCCAGTTCTTATTAGACCTCCAAGCCTCGGCGTCCCGGCCTCCAGCGCTCCCCTCTGCATCGATCCAGGCCTCCAGCGCTCCTGGCCCCAGCCTCCCGGCCTCCAGCACTCCGTTCTCCCGGCCTCTGGCGCTCCTGGCCTCGGCATCTCGGCCTCCAGCGCTCCGCTCTTCCCGGCCTCTTGGCCTCCGGCGCTCCTGGCCTCCAGCGCTCCTCTCAGCTCTTCCCGGCCTCTGGCGCTCCCGGCCTCAGTATCCCGGCCTCCAGCGCTCCCCACACCATTCTGCCCGGCCTCCGGCGCTCCGCTCACTCCCACGCGATCTTCAGCGTCGCCCGACATCCAGGCCGACACCCAGCACCTCCAGCTGGCCGGCATCTTCCGGCCGGCACATACCCCGTTCTGGACCGCCAGCCAACCCTGGGAGGCCATTCAGGCCTCGGTGGAACACCAGGGTGGGTACTTACTGGGCCCAACCCTCAAGGTTGGTAAAAAGGGCCGGGCAACATCCCCCTCTGCCAATGAGCCCCGCGGCCCGCGCGGAGTCAGCGGCAGACCGCCATCTTTCGCGCATGCGCAGTCTAGAAAAATCTAAGTCTTTGACTTATAATACAATTGGGACCAGAAATTCCCCAATACGATTGTTAAGTAGATTACGCCTGATTTTGCAACCTTTTTTTGCCTATTGTTAAGTGAATCAATGGTCATTAAGCAAATCTGGCTGCCCCCACTGATGCTAGACAGGTCATAAATAGTGATCACGTGATCTGAAATGCTACAATTGTCATTAACACATACCAGGGGGCTAAATACAATTTGATCACCAATCCTGAGGATGCCATGATAATTGTAAATGTGCGGAATGTTTCTAAGTCACTTTTTCAATGCAGTTGTAACTTTGAATGGTCACTAAATGAAGGGTTGTAAATTGAGGACTACCAGTATTAGCTAGCTTACTAAGCCAGTTATCTTCAGTAGCATTTGGGAAAAGAGATAATTTGAAATAAGTATTTACTGTGTATCTTTCTGCAGCTGTAAGAATGCTGATGGCATTGAAATATACAATGAGATTCACTTTTATGCCCGAGTAAATTCCAAGGTAAGTATCTGAATGGAGAGGACCAGTTTAAAATAAAAGAATACATCTATTTTTCTTTGATATTGATAATCCTCACTTACAATCATAATTGGGACTGAAATTTATACTGTAAATTGGTGTGGTCATAAAGCAAGATGTCATGTGACCGCACATATTTATGACAGCAATCCCAACTCTCTCCACTATGGTCATAAATTGAGAATTACAGAACCTTAAATGAGTATCACAATCTAAGCTATTCTGAATTGGTCTCTCCCAGCCTGAGCCTCAATAAGTAAGAGCCTGCCACTAACACTCCCACTTGCCTCTGTACCCACTTTATCTCTGTCCTTTTGATCGCTCTGTTCATGGGAGTTATAAGTGGGTAGGTTTCTAATTTTCTCAGTTTCTCTGACTGAAAGAACAGTGTTGTGTTTTTTAAAGAACAGTGGTATAATACCATAGGTGTGATGATCTTGTTTTATGGTGTAGATTGAACTGTTCAATGATGCATTGAATAGAATGAATCCATCCTTGAGATTATAACATTGCATAGCTCACCAATTTCCTTTTGGTGAGCTCTATTTTAAGAGTTTATTTTAACCAACATTTCTGTAGTATTGATTAAATGAAGATGTGTAAATATGTTTTGTTTGTTTTTACCATTTAGTCATATCTGGCTCTTGGCAAATTATAGACAAGTGCTCTCCACACAATCCTGTCAAGCACACCTTCTTTTGATGTTCAACTTTGTATCAGATGTGATGGTATCGAGCTAGAGAATTCTTTGCTTTCCCCTTCTTCTTGTTCTACTAAACTATTCCTAACATCATTGCTTTCTCCAATGAATTTGCATGCATGACATGGCAAAAGTAAATCAGATGTAGTCTTATGATTTTAGTTTCAAGTTATCTGTCTGGTCTTATATGATTTAATACCTCTCTGTTAGTTACTCTGGATGTCCATGTATATACAATAATTTATGCCAGCAATACAGTTCAAAGGTGTCAATTCTTCAACCAGCCATTCTTAGTGTCCTTCTCTCACATATATGCATCATTATAACGAAGACTATTGCTCTAACTCACTTGCTTTCTGAATGTATATCAATATCTCTGTTTTTCCAGCTCTTATTCAGGTTAACTATTGCAGTGCAGCCTAAGATTATCTTGCATCTGATTTCAGGAGCAGAAATGCCATCGTGAACAATTTTGGATCCAAGGAAGATAAATTCTTGAACTAATTCAATTTTCTCGTTGTTGATTTTAAATATATCATATCCATCTGTATCTGTTGTCATTGTCTTTGTTTTCCTGAAGTTAAGATTCAATCCTGTGTCTTTTTCACTTTTATCCTTGATTTTCCAGATCTTCTTTATTTTCATTCAGTAGTGTTGTATCATCTGTCTACCTCAAATTATTTATTGAACAAAAAAGATGATAAACTACATCCCTGGCTAATTCCCTTACTAATTCTGAACTAATCTATGTCATCATAAAGTCTTTTCACTGTTGTCTCCTGATTAGTAATCTGATGAATCAGGTATGTTGAGACAATAAGATCATGCAAAGCTGCCCATAGCTTATTGTGTTCTACACAATCAAACGCTTTTCTGAAATCAATTAAGCACAAAGACCATTTTGATATTCACATACTTTTTCCATAATCCATCTAATATTAGCAATGTGATATCGAATGCCGCTTTTGATTTATGACATTTTGTAGCCTCTGTTTAATTATTTTTAACAGAATTTTGCTGCTTTTACAAGTGTAAATATAAGAAATCAATACCATTACATGATATTTGGAGCAGTCTCTAGTATTGCTTTTCTTGTCAACTTGGATAAAATCAGATCTTTTTCAGTTCTGAAGCCATTGACATGTAGACCATACCTCTTAACACAGAGCAGTGAAGTTGATAACTGCCACTGGTTTTAGTAATTCTGCAGGTATTCAATCAATATCTGGGGTTTTCAGTTCAGTAATTTCTCCATGAACCATTCTATTTCTTTCTAGATGTTTGGTTCTTTATTGATTGAACTGTCATCATTATCATTTTGATGGTAAAGTCAAGCAGCTATAGAGCCCTTCCATGTATTCTTTCTATCTGTTTTGACCTTCTGCTGGTCAATTAGTGTATTCCCATTGCAGTCTTTAACAATTCCTTGCTATGCTGAAAATATTGATTGCATCTTTTCCAGTACAGCAATCTTAGTATGTTCCTTCCTATTAGCTTCTTCCAGATATTGACACTGCTCTTCCTACTGCCTATTTTTGTCTTTCCTGGCTTTACATTGGAAAAATGTTCAGTTTTTTACTTTATCCTTATTACCTTTGGCTTTGCTTGTTTGTTCTCTTTGGTTTTTCACGTGACACATACTTCCAAGCAATTTCCATGATGTTACCTCAGATTTCTCATCACTATTTATTTGGGATTTTCCCTTCTAAATTCAGCAACTCAAACCTATTCATAACATCTATGACATATATAGGTGAGATGTTCACATTGAATTTTGGGGAGAAATTACCTTTCCACTTTGCACAGTTTGCGGTTCAGTTTAGCCACCATAAAGCTGATGGTCTGAATTATAATCAGGAATTGTCTTAACAGATACAACTGAACCTTTTCAGCGTTGTTGGCATAAAATGAAGTCTTATCTGATTGTAGATGTTGCCCATTTGGTGTTGTCCATGTGTATAAACATTGCTTGTGTTGAATAAACCACATATTCATGGAGTTTTTCCTGGTAATTTGCATTAGGTGATCACCAGCTTCATTCCATACACCTAGCCATTCAACTTGCCTACTATTCTTGCAATTTCTCCTTGACCTACCTTTGCATTGAAATCTCCCATAATATTTAAAAAAATATCTGTTTTTTGTATTTTCTTGAGAGCACTTTGAAGCTCACTTTAGATAAGCTGAATTTTACCATCATTTGAGTCTTCAGTTGGGGCATAGATATATGATGATGTTGAGTGGCTTGCCTCAAATTTCGATAAATATTATGCAATCACTGTATGCTCTGTGATTCTCAAAACATTTAGCCATTTGTTTGCTTATGGAGAATGCAACTCCTTTTCATCTTATATTATTTCCAGAAAAATAAAACATAAACTATATGATTTGAATTGACCACTAACTGCCCAGAGTAACTAACTGATGTCAAGGATGTCTTGGTTTACATTAATCATTTCTCTTTTACAATTTTGAATTTGCCAAGGGACATGCCTCTAGCATTCCATTTTCCAATTTGATACAACTTTGTAGAGTGTAGGCAACCTCTTTCATCAGGGCACCATCAGTTATTGGGTTTCACGAAGGCTTTCCTCCAACAATGTTATAAAGACCCTGACTACTAAAAGTTTGTCCATGCTCTTCTTCAGTAATCCGCTGTTGGTATCCATATATGAGTCATATTGAGTTTTTGCCATAAAGTGTTCTGGTAATACTTTTTACAGGGTAGTTCACCATTGCTTTTTGTAACCCTCCTCATTTATCCAGGCTTGAGACCAGTATGTAGATGAATCAACCAGATGGCTGGATTATATAATCATAACAAGTGTAAATATAAGCATGGGCTAAAAACAGTACTTTCTGGTCTTTCAAATTTGTGCTGCTCTGCCTTTCCTCTTCTCCATTTTATGTACAATAGGAGATTCCCAATTATTGACAAAAAGTCTGATGTAGAAAGAATATTTTTCAGTTTCAAAATGTATTTAAACTATATGGGAAAAGGCTCAGGGATGTCCTCAGGCTTCTTGTTTATTCTATTTTAGCAAAGATATCACTGTGACTATTGTGGATGGAGAGAACTTTCCAAAGCAAATAAGAGCAAAAATATGACTCTCAAATGTGGATTGCATCAGTATTTATAGGATTAACTTAACTTAAATATATATACGACTAATTGCAATTACAAGTTACATAAAATAATTAACTGGTAAAACTAAAACCCTAACCCTAACTTTTTCTACTACAATATAATACTTTCAGGATTCCCAAAATAAGCGTTCAGGCAGGTCCATCACACTCTTTACACGCAAATGGAAGGAGAAAGTGCCGTGGCCACATCTCACCAAAGAAGATTTCAAGGTAGGACACCTTTAATCTTCCCTGGTTAATTAGGAGCCAATACATGTAGTCCTTGTTTAGCAATCACAGTTGGACTTGACAACACTATTATTAAGTGAAATGGTCATGATCTTACTTCAGCTTTCTTTTGCCTTACAGACCTGCAAAAGTTGTAAATATGAGGACTGGTTGCAAAGTTACTTCTTCATCACTACGAATGGTCATAAAACCATTTGCTAAACAAGAATTACTTTCCTGGTTCCACCCCAGGCACCTGATGGACCCAGAAAGATTCCAGAGGGAGCTTGGGCCAATACCTGTGGCCTTGCCCTGCGACTCGACTGAGGACCTAATGGCCGCATGGTTTAGTGCGGCTGCGGGGGCCTTGGACCGAGTTGCGCCCTTGCGGCCTCTCAGGCGGCGCCGAATCACCCAGGCTCCTTGGTTTACCGAGGAGCTGAGGGAGATGAAATGCCGCAAGAGACGCCTAGAGAGCAGATGGAGATCTTCTCGGTCCGAATCCGACCGAACACTAGTAAGAGACCATATTAGGACTTTCTTAGTGGCGATAAGAGTGGCCAAACGTGAGTATAGTGTCACTCTTATTGCATCCGCAGTTAACCGCCCTGCCTCCCTGTTTGGGGTGACCCGCTCCCTCCTTCACCAGAGGCCGCGGGAAGCCCCTCTACAGGGTCGAGCAGAGGAATTTGGTGAATATCTGCAAGATAAAATCACTCGGATTCGGAACGAGTTGCCCTCCATTGAAAGTGGTCCGGTCGGATTGTCCGAGGCTGTTCTTGAGACACCATCTTGGGAGGAGTTTGACTTTGTTACTACCGAGGATATGGACAGGTTGTCGAGGAGACTCAAGGCCACCACATGTTTATTGGACCTGTGTCCCTCCTGGCTTGTACTGGCATCCTGGGAGGTTACACGAGGTTGGCTCCAGAATATCGTGAACGCTTCCTTGAGTGAGGGATACTTGCCAACCGCCTTGAAAGAGGCGGTGGTGAGACCCCTCCTCAAGAAGCCTTCCCTGGACCCAGCATTGTTGGAAAATTACCGTCCGGTCTCCAACGTTCACTTTCTAGTGAAGGTTGTAGAGAGTGTGGTGGCTCAACAGTTTCCTCAGCACCTGGAGGAAAGTGATTATCTAGACCCGCGCCAGTCCGGCTTCCGACCCGGTCACAGTACCGAGACGGCATTGGTCACGTTGGTGGATTATCTCTGGAGGGCGCGGGATAGGGGATGTTCCTCTATCCTAGTCCTATTAGACCTCTCAGCGGCTTTTGATACCATCAACCATGGTATCCTATTGCACCGACTGGGAGGGTTGGGGGTGAGAGGCACCGTATTACGGTGGTTCTCGTTCTACCTCTCTGGTCAGTCGCAATGTGTGTTGGCAGGGGGGCAGAGGTCGGCCTCGAGGCCCCTCTTATGTGGGGTTCCTCAGGGGTCGGTCCTCTCGCCTCTCCTGTTCAACACCTACATGAAGCCACTGGGCGAGATCATCCGTGGTTTTGGGGTGGGATACCATCTGTATGCTGATGATACTCAGTTGTACATATCCACCCCAGACCACCCCAACGATGCCGCCGAGGTGCTGTCCCGGTGTTTGGAGGCCGTACCGGTTTGGATGGGTAATAACAAACTCAAGCTCAACCCGTCCAAGACTGAGTGGCTATGGTTTCCGGCACCCCGGTTCAGCCAGGTAAGTCCAACACTGGCCATTGGGGGCGAAATACTGGCCCCCGTGGAGACGGCACGCAATTTGGGTGTCCTCCTGGACTCCCGGCTGTCCTTGGAGGATCATGTGATGGCCGTGGCCAGGGGGGCATTTTATCAGGTACGCTTGACACGCCAATTGCGCCCCTTACTGGACCGGGCTGCCCTCCGCACAGTCACTCAAGCACTCGTGACATCCCGGCTGGACTACTGTAACGCTCTCTACATGGGGCTCCCCTTGAGGTGCACTCGAAGATTACAGTTAGTCCAGAATGCAGCCGCGCGGGTGATCATGGGAGCCTCTAGGCATTCCCATATAACACCTCTCCTGCGCGAGCTGCACTGGCTACCTGTTGCCTTTCGGGTGCGCTTCAAGGTGTTGATGACCATCTTCAAAGCGCTCCATGGCTCGGGGCCTAGCTATATGCGAGACCGTCTCCTGCCCCATACATCCTTTCGACCGCTCCGCTCCCACAGAGAGGGCCTTCTCAAGGTGCCGTCAGCCGGGCAATGCCGGTTGGCGACACCCAGGCGAAGGGCCTTCTCTGTGGCAGGCCCTACCCTCTGGAACAACCTACCCCCCGAACTACGCACCATCTCAGACCTCCGCCTTTTCCGCCAGCGTCTAAAGACACACCTTTTCCATCAAGCCGGCCTAGCATAACCTCCCGTTCCTGACTGTTATTAGCTAGATTTTAATTACGGGGATTTTACACTATTATAGCACAGGGTATTGGTTTAATAGTTTTTTTTTAATGGTATTTTTGTATATTTGTATTGTTTTTTAAATTTTCCTGTGCGCCGCCCTGGGTCCTTTTTTAGGAGAAGGTGCGGGGTATAAATTCGAATAAATAAATAAATGAATATTTATATTACCAGATCTCAGTATTAAATGGGGATATCAGTAAGATCAAGTCCTACTTGCTTAACAATTTC
This sequence comes from Rhabdophis nuchalis, assembly GCA_039707465.1. Lineage (NCBI taxonomy): Eukaryota > Metazoa > Chordata > Lepidosauria > Squamata > Natricidae > Rhabdophis > Rhabdophis nuchalis. Next base: position 113,485,337 of record CM077647.1, read on the forward strand.
CATAGAAAACGTTTTGTTTTTTACTAGTCAAAGGGTGCAGTTAACACGACAGGTTTAGGTTTTATTGGTTTTTTATACCGCCCTACTCCCGAAGGACTCAGGGCGGTGTACAGCCAGAGTAAAACAAATATATAAAAGTTTAAAAAGTTTTAAAAGACAATTTGGCCTAACAATGAAAAAACCCAACCAACCCTGATTAAAATTAATAAAAATTTATAACAGTTGAAAGTAGCTGATTTGGAAAAATATATTCCTATTTAATACCAGTTATTTTCCTGTTTGATTGAAAAGATGAGAAAATTAGAATGCCATTGCTTTATTTATCATTTGGTTTTTAAATGCTACTTTTAGTAACATAAGAGTAAATATGGAACATGCTGTAAGCAATTGTTCATCTTATTTGCAGCCAACATGGCTCTCAGTGGACTTTGATAACTGGAGAGACTGGGAAGGAGATGAAGAGGTGGAAGCAGCCATGGTCGAACAATATGCAGAGGTGAGCACAATTATCAGATCAAGGCAGAATTCTGAAACTTACCCGACTCACTCTGAATCAGCAAAATTGAAGTCTGAGAAAGCAGAAAGTGGCTATTCTGTATCCCAATTATAGTGCTAACTAATAGTGACAGTAGGGAAGATGAGACTTTTACAGAATGCAATACAGAATGCAATGGTTCTATTTGGCAGTGTCACCAGTAATAGCAAGAAAAACACCATTTACCAAAGCAGGTGCTAAGGTTCAACTAACCAGGCCAAGAAAAGCAGAACTCCAAGGCAGGAATGTTCCTTAAAGTACTTCTTTATTGACTGCATCATGAATTTAAATGCAAAACCAACTCTAAATACTCCCTGGGGTTTCAGTATAATTAAAATAGTAAATGACCCCCTCTCCAGGGCACTGGTCACATTATCCAATTAAGTTACTTGGCAGGCTCCTTAGGCACTCCCCTATCTTCATCCAACAGTTGCAGGGATGACCTTGGTTCCCATGAAAAAGATTTCTGTTGTAAACGTTCCAACCTCCTCTCCCCACCCCCCACCCCCATACAGTGTGGCAACTGAGAGGAGTGAAAATGGCATCAGTCTGATTTGGTTCGAAATTGACAGCAGGATTGTGCTGCTATTATTTATTATTTATTACCATAAATTCTTGTACTATTCATGCATCATTTATACATGAAGTATTGTAAATTTATGCTCACATTAAGGTAAACGGTAAAATCAAAAGAAAAAAGGCTCTAATGAGAGAGAAAAGAATATTGACTTTTCCCTACTTCTGAGATTTCAAAAATGGTTGTCTACATGCTAACCTGCCCTCTTTTTACACAGCATAGTAGAATAACATAAATCTAGTTAGCTGGATTCAATACTGTTACTCATTGGCTAACATGAATAATAGTAGATATTTTACTAACTTTTTCATGCAAATAACTGTTAATTATTTAGTTATATTATTTGGGTATGAATATACTCCATATTGAATAGCAGCACTTTTTGTTTTAATCCCCTTGTTCCCCTACAGCTCATGCAAAAAGTCACTAAGAAAAATTCACCTCCAGCCATGGATGATCTTGATGTAAGTATGTAGGAAAAATCATCTTTAATTATTTCTGAAGTTCTGCTTGCTTGACTCCATACTATCAGTCTGTCAGATTCATCAATTAACATGGCTGGAGAGCTGGGATGGAATATGACTTGTACTTCACCAGTATTTCAAACCACTGAAGTTGATATATACATTTTAAAAGTATTTCATTTCATAAATTTGGGTTATGTTCTTCTCTCATTGAAAATACTAATCTTTCTCTGTATGCGCTTAATAATTTTAGGATGATAGCTGAAAGGACACATCTCTCTGACTGGATTACTACCTTAGTTTACTACTGCTATAGTCAGCAATGACATGGGACTAGGCCACATACTGGCTCAGGCCTAGAACACGGAAGCAGATGTGATCTGGCAAAGTGTTTCAAATGTATTTATTTTCAATGAGTGTTAAATTATTGCAGTGTAATTTTTATGGATAACTTTAATAAACAATTCTTTGGCCCAAGACCTAGCAGAGTTGCTGTAATCCATTCCCTTTTATGTGTAGAAAGAAATTTAGTAGTCTTTGTAATCTGGATAATTACAAAGAAACTCTTCAAAAAATTGTGAAAGAAAATGATCATTCAATAAGCAAAAACAAGCTTCAGTTTCAGCTGAGTTTACTTTCAAGGAGACATTTATACTTGTATGTTGTCCCTTCTATTTCACTGAGTGGCCATCCTTACTTGATTTTTGAAGTCATGATTGGTAACCATATGAAAATACTCAGCTGTTGAATAAGCTGTTGAATAAACTGACCAACTATAACAACAGCAATAGCAGTATTTTAGTGAACAATAACAATGTTTTAGTGAACCATTTTCCTAGCAGAAAATTATATGGGTGTAGCAGGTATAATTTGTGTTAGCTTAATTGGGGAGCATATTTATCTTTTCTTTAGCGTGCTTCTTAGTGACAATCCTAAACCTTTTGTGATGTTATAGCAGAATTTTTATGCTAGGATTATCAGATCTGGGCTACAAATATGGAGGCCAGCAAGGACAACGCTCTCACCTTAAAAATGGGAACTAAAATGGTGATCCAATCCTCAACTATGCTTTCCCCATTCCTTTAATTCTTTCTCTATACCATGAGTGTCAATCTGGTGGCTGGATGCGTCATGTGCAGGCCATACGTACCCCAGCTCTATAAAGGCAAAAATGTCCCGATACGTCACAATATATCACATGATGCAATCTAGTTTGACACCTATGGTCTATACAAAGGTTTTTCAACTTCAGCAATTTTAGAATGGACTACTATTTCTAGAATTCCCCAGCCACCAATCTCTGAGTAGAAGTCAACACATTTTAATACTGAATACTGATAAACACTGATCTATACAAATCTATTCAATTTATATGCACTCCTGATTGCAATATTAAACTGAATGTTGTAGGAACCATAAACTATGGGGCTAATAGATCTGGGCTGTAAAAAAATCCAGATCATTTGAGACAACAAATATATTGATAAAACTCTATTCTTTGCTGTCATTTAGTAGTCATTCTGATTTTCCCTGCCCGAGGTATATACATTATATTACCCTGCTATATAAGTGTAATCAATTGTGAGTTGTTCTATTAGCAATCTCTTTTTACATGATATATGAAATCAGTCTCTGATAACATCCTCAACAAGGGGCTTTCCCAATCTAAAAGTACTGTTTAATCCCAAGGCTAGAAGTTTGTGAAGCGAGGTCTCTTATGTTTTCACAAGAATGAAAGAGCAAACAATAAATCATGCGTTGTTACTGCTGTTTTTGTCTAGGCTATAACACTTTACATTAATGAGTTTAAATTATGTATATTTGATGTTGTAAGCCACTCAGTGATTTTGGAGTGGGCAACCAAAATAACTATAACTAAACAACAACAATGGATGTGACGGAGAAATCAACATAGGAAGCACTAAGGTATTTGACAAAGTAGACCACAATGTACCTCTTGGCAATCTAGGAAAATCTGGGATAGACAGCATCACTACTAGATGGATTCGTAATTGTCTGACAAACTACACTCAACGTGTAATTCTTAATGGAACTATATCCACATGGAGGGAAGTAAGCAGTGGGCTACCCCAAAATTCTGTTTTAGGCCCAGGACTCTTCAGCATCTTCATAAAAGATTTAGATGAGGGAATAGAAATTTGTAGCCAACACCAAGCTGGCAGGAATAGCCAACACCCCAGAAGATAGACCCAAGATCCAGAAGAATCTTGACACAGTTGCACATTGGGTCCTATAATCCAATGAGAGAAGCAAGGTTTTACAACTAGCCTAGAAAAAAACCCAAAGCATAGCTCAGGGGTGAAATCCAGCAGTTTCTGGAGAATCGGTGGTGGAAATTTTGAGTAGTTCAGAGAACCAGCAAATATCACCTTTGGATGGCCCTGGGGTGGGAATGAAGATTTTGCAATATCCTTCCTCCAGGAGTAGGGAGGGAATGGGAAATTTGCAATATTCTTCCTCCAGGAGTGGGGAGGGAATGGGGATTTTGCAATATTCTTCTTCCAAGAGTGGGGAGGGAATGGGGATTTTGCAGCATCCTTCCCCTGGAGTGGGGTGAGAATGGAGATTTTGCAGTATCCTTCTCCCCTGCCACATCCACAGAACCGGTCGTAATTTTTTTTGAATTTCACCACTGGTATAGATATAGAATAGGTAGAACCTGGTTCAATAGCTGTAACTGCAAGCAGGATCTTGGATTCCTAGTGAAAATGCATTTAAATTGAGCCAGTAGTGTGCTGGGGCCATCAAAAAGCTAGTGTAGTCCTAGGTTGCATAATAGAATTAAGATTATGTGAAGTGTTAGTATTCCTTTATAAGGCCTAGATAAGACCACACTTGGATTCAATTTTGGTCACCACAATGTAAAAATGATGTTAAGAAAGAGTACAGGGAGTGTAACAAAAATGATTGTGGACTGGAGGCTAAAACATATGAAGAACGGCTGCAGGAATTGGGTATGTCTAGTCTAGTGAAAAGAAGGACTTGAGGTGATGTGATAGCAGTGACCCGATATTTGAGGGGCTGCCACAAGGGAGAAGGGGTCAAACTATTTTCCAAAACACCCAAAGGCAAAACAAGAAGCAATGGTTGGAAACTAACCAAAAAGAAAAGCAACCTAGAATTAAGAAAGTTCCTGACAGTGAAAACAATCAGTCTTGGTTTCAGAAGTTGCGCGTGCTTCATCATTGGAAGTTTAAAAAAAAGACTAGACAGCCATTTGTCTGAAATGGTATAGGACGGTGATGGCGAACCTATGGCACGGGTGCCACAGATGGCATGCGGAACCATTTCTAAGGGCACGCGAGGTATAACCCTGTCAGCTCCAGCGCACATGTATGTGTTGGCCAGCTGATTTAGGCCTTCTTTTGAAGCTGTTTTTCACTCACTGGAGGCTTCAGGGAAGCCCTCTGGAGGTGAGAGGGGAGGCTGTTTTCACCCTCCCCAGGCTCCTAGAACGCCTCTGGAGCCTGGGGAGGGCAAAAAGAAGGCACCAAAAGCAGGGGGTCACGCACATAGCATTATGGGTGTGGCACGCCCACACACAACACCCTTCAGTCCCCTTGCTTTTGGCACGCGAGCCAAAAACGTTCACCATCACTGGTATAGGATCTCCTGCTTCAGCTTCAGCAGTGGTGGTTGTGAACAGAAGACCTCCAGGGTCCCTGCAGACCAGTGTTTCTCAACCTTGGCAACTTGAAGATGCCCAGACTTCAACTCCCAGAATTCCCCAGCCAGCGAATGCTGGCTGGGGAATTCTGGGAGTTGAAGTTCGGACATCTTCAAGTTGCCAAGGTTGAGAAACACTGCTTTAGACTGTTAGTTTGTTTAGTAGCAGCAAAGATGTTTCATTCCACCGTCTTCCCCGCCAGAAGAGGAAACGGCCCCGTTTTCCACAATTTTTCACTGTGCTTCACCTGCCACCCGGATCCCATCCCGGTAATGCGGTCTTTAAAGTTAATACTTAGGTCACGAAAATACAAGCAGCTCATTGGCCAACGTTGACCCCCGCCCTCCCTACATGACAAACTTTGAAAAACGTTAGTAATTATGTCCCTCGCTGCCTACCTTAGACCGCCAGTCGCGCATGTCCGTTGTCTGAGAGAGTGAGTGAGCGAGTGCAAAAGAGGCGCCGTTCGTTCGTGTCCCCTGTTTGGCTGACTTCAGTGGCTGCATGGCGTTTATGTGCCAGCGGGACAGCTGGGTTCAGCAGGTGCGGAAGGAGGCGGTGGTGGGCATGGCATGGCAGATAAATGTTTGCAGTTTTGTTCTTCATCCGTTTGCGCTGGAAAAGGATTATTGCCGCAATCTTTCCAATCTCCAAAACTGGAGAATAAGCGGCTTTATTCAGAATTGGAAAGACTACTACGCCTACAATCGCATCCCTTTTGCTAGCACAAATTGAGATGAACAGTTGCAGGATTCCCTCCCTTTAGATTTTTCTGTATCCAACAGATGCGGAATTTTAGAAATCTAAATGTATCTTTATATAGCAGATAATTATTGTTTTTTCCTCAAGCAGTTGTTGCCATTCCTTAGTACAGGGGTCTCCAACCTTTGCAACTTTAAGTGTGAAGGACTTCAGCTCCCAGACTTCTCCAGCCAGCAAAGCTGGCTGGAGAATTCTGGGAGCTGAAGTCCTTCAGACTTAAAGTTGCAAAGGTTGGAGACCCCTTCCTTAGTAGAGCTTACTCTCGAGCAACTAATATTTTTATACATGATGTACAGTGACAATAAGGGCTATACTGTAATAGGATAGTGTAATTAATGCAGAATATATTCAATTACTTGCATAATACAACATGCTGATATAAAAATCAGTTGCTTATACATTGTATGTCAGTAGGAACGGAAAGCCCAGGAAAGCAAAAGGGAAGAGTGAGGCTTAACTGCCCTTTGCCCAAGAATAACTTGTTACAGTGAGTTATGACTCACTGTAATTATAGGAAAGTGCCTCAAAAGGCCACATCTATAGTGTTTGGTCTCATTTTAAGAGATTTTTAATCTGTGAAGCATTTTAGAAGGCAACCGGAAGTGAAATTGAACATTTAAAGAAATATGTATAATAAAATAATAATAATAATAATAATAATCTTTATTGTCGTAAAAAATTACAATGAAATTGGTTAAAAATGGATCTACTATAGGTTATGAAGTTGGTATACATGCTACAGAAATTAAAACATACAGAAATATTAAAATAGAAGTTTGGGATAAAAGTTGCATCATTTGCTGAATATAATAATTGTAACAAAATGCATGCAGTTGTCCCCAGGAATTTACAGAGAAGAGGGCTATTGTTAAAAACAAATAGTTTTTCCCAATTGTTTTGTCTTGGCTTGCACATGATTCACCTCTTTAATCTCAACTTTCTTTGTGTTAGTTGCCTCCACCAAAACTAAAGATCCCTTTCTTTTCCTGTTAAGTTTTCCACCCAGGTGGTCTCCTGCTGCCCGGCAAAATTATCTACAGAAATTAGAAAAAAGAATATTTTGCAAGGTTTCCATGTCATCCTGGAAGACACTATTCTTTTCCCAGAGGGTGGAGGGCAGGTACTGATAATTGTTCTCAAATTATTTTAAAGTTTTAAATTATTGTATATTTATTAATATGTTGCTTGATATTAAGTCTAACTTTATGTTTTTAAAACTAAAACTTTAATTGGTTAATATACTTGTTAGGAATACATGATTTTCTTTTTCTTTTTAAATACGTTGTTTGTATTTAGATATTTAATGAGGTAATTCAAGAATAAGTTTCATTGAAAACAGTTTTAACATAAAAAATAGGCTTGGATTGCATAAGTTGTGTTATATACAGTAGTTTGAAAATTCTGGAGTGATTGTAAATCTTCCTAAAAGCCTTTGGTATGAGATTCATAATAATTGAAACTTTTACTTGAACTAATTAATAATATAAAAATGGTTGAGCAATGCCTTTATTTGTGCAGTCATTCATTGTTGTTCTTGTATTAATAACATTCATTTTGGAATATCTATGGAATGGATAGTATTTATTAGTTACTTTTTCCTTAGAGCCTTACCACAAATAATGTTTTTGTGAATTAAGTTTGTCTCTTAATTCTACAAAGAAGAGGGAGTCAAACTATTCTCCAAAGCACCTGAGAGCAGAACAAGAAGCAATGGGTGGAAACTAATCAAGGAGAGAAGCAACTTAGAACTGAGAAGAAATTTCCTGACAGTTAGAACAATTAATCAGTGGAACAGCTTGTCTCCAGGAGTTGTGAATGCCCCAACACTGGAAGTGTTCAACATCAAGAAGATGTTGAATAGCCGTCTAAAATGGTATAGGGCTTCCTGCCTAGGCAGGGAGTTGGACTAGATGACCTCCAAGGTCCCTTCCAACTCTGCTATTGTATTGATTGTATTTTATCAATTGCTGGGAATGGCCAAAGGCCTCTGGTTGATCAGCCCCATCTGTTCTTTTATACATTTTGTTGAGGATGTTTTTTTTTCCTCAGAAGCTGGGATTGTAACTTTAAATTTCTTCATTCCAGCCTGATGACCGGGGATTTATTAATGATATCCCTGTTCTCAGAGTCATCCGACAAGGTCCAGATGCTTTACACTTTATCCAGACACCACTTGACCCAGGAACTAAGGTACAACTGGTGCTGGACTGGGACCGGCGGTTTGACCATATGCAGCAGCATTCAGGTGAAGAATTGATGCATGTGATATCCATCAGTTTGGGTGATGTAATACAGAATACTTAAAGAAGCCTAATAGAAATAGGTATTGAATACCTGATGAATAATTATCTGTTTCAGGACAACATCTCATCACAGCACTTGCAGATGTGATGTTTGGATACAAGACAACATCATGGTAAGCAGGATGCAACTTTGCTCCTTGTCTTTCTTGCTTGTGGGTTCTAAAACTAGAGCACAGGTAAGTTGCAAAATCTGTAGAAATGTAACTATTTCAGGTAATGCTGCCAGACTTAAAGCCTGTAGGATCATTATTAACAAAATACCTTGTAAAAAGAACAGATAACCATATGGTATATTACAAAATAAATATCCATAGTTGTCAATATTTTATTTTAGGACAATTACCTTTCTTTGATGAAATGACTGACAGAGCACATTCTGAAGCTAAAGAATGTAAGCAAATATTTTGCTTTCATCTTAAATCACAATTAGTTAATAAAAAGATTATGATAACCGTGCACCATAATCAAATTGAAAAGTCTGAAAAAGTATGAATCTGGTGATGCTCACCAATCTAGACAATGTAAAAATAGGAATAGAACAATGAATAGAAGGTATAGATATATCACTGCTATTAATTTTGATGAAAGAATATTATCTTCAGTATTATAGGAGATATGATTATTGTTAAAGATAATAGTAGAGCAGTTTGTCTGATTCCAAGACAAATACATGTCTTACGATAATGGGATTCACTATCAGTTCTCAAATGTGATTGCGCTCGCATGCACAGAAGGTTGCGCGTTACATTGGGGCGGGTGGGCAGAGCCCCTAGCAGCCGCCGCTACCAATTTGCCAAAACGGTAAGAACCAGTTGAATGCCACCTCTGATGTCTTGTATACCTATATGCATATCTATATAATTGAGACTTGGTGGACCCAAGTGGTGGTAGGGGGAAAGGTTCTCCTGTCAGAGGTGTACTCCCTTGGGTTTGTGTTTGGTAGCAACTTCTATCCATCAGTTGGGAAGCTTTAATCTCGATTTGAAGTGGCAAGTGACAAGGACTTAGATTGGATTGACTTTATGCTGTCTGTTTCTGTAATTTACCCCTAGAGGTTCCTTGCTTTTTGCCAGAAAGTACTGTATTGTTTGGAGTATAAGACGCACCTTTTTCCCTCTAAAAAGAGGCTGAAAATCTAGGTGCGTCTTATACACTGAATACAGCATTTTTGCCTCCTGAAGCCCCGCTCCTTCACCTAATGGCTGTGCATAGCCTTAGGGAGGCTTTCAGAGAGCTCCTGGGGGCTGGGGAGGGCAGAATGAGAAAAAAAGGGGCGTTTTTGGCTCTTTTTTGCCCTCCCTTCCGGAGCACTCTGCAAGCCCCCGCCAAGGCTATGCATGCCTTTAAAAAAAAAGGGGGGGTGTTTTTGCAAAAAACGGGCCATTTTGGGGAGAGTGCAAAAACTTTTTTTCCTTTCGGAAAACTGTTTAGTTAGAGTGGTTGATGAGAATTATGCTGTGCCAGCAGAAACAAAGTTTGAGGTGCTACAGGTTGTCAGGGATTTCCTTCTCCAGCACATGGGTAAATACACCTGGAAACATCTACATACCTACCTACTCTCTCTCTCCCCCTACCTACCTACTGTATTTCTCTCTCTTTCTCCCCCTCTACCTCTCTACCTGCCTACCTACTCTCTCTCTCTACCTATCTACCTATCTACACTCTCTCTCCCTACCTACCTACTGTATTTCTCTCTCTCTCTATTTTTTTCTATCCCTTTATCTACCTACCTACCTAACTACTCTCTCTCTCTACCTACCTACTATATTTCTCTCTCTTTCTCTCCCTCTCTATTCCTCTGTCTACCTACCTACTTTTTTAAAAATTTGCCTCTTCAAAACCTGGGTGCATTTTATACTCTGAAAAATACAGTAAATAATTGGAAGAGATTCCTAGAGCACCTTTAGAGGAAGATGAAGAGTGACCAACCAAACAACCCCCATATTAAGGATTACATTGTGGTAGTAATAGAGGAAAAATATAATTTTATCTTCTACTAGCCGTTCCCAGTCACGTGTTGCTGTGTCCCAGTCAGGAGGGACACAGCCCGAGGGTGGAGTCCCCCCCCCCTCTATCCCTATGCCTGCCTGCCTGCCTACCTACCTACCTACCTACCTACCTACTGTATGTCTCCCCCCCCCTCTATCCCTCTACCTACCTACTGCATTTCTCCCACCCTCTCTCTATCCCTATAGCTGCCTACCTACCTGCCTACTGTATTTCTCCTTGAATCTTATGGACAGAGTATTATGACATTTTATATTATGTCATCCTGTGGCTCACTGCTCTCTCTCTATCCATCTACCTACATTTTTTACATTTCTGTTGCATGTACCTGGCACAGGTGTGATATCTACACAATCTATATATATCATTGGTGCTGTGTTTGTAAGGAACGTTGTGTGAAAATTTGGAAGCGATCGATGCAGTACTTTTGGAGATTATCTGTTTTGAACAAAGTCATAGTTACATTGTTATTTATATATAAGATAGTGGATAAGTCTAAGGATCCAGAGGTCTTTTTTGCATGACTTATTCTTTGCTGGGAAAAAGACAAGGCCAAAAATATTCTGTTTGATTGTTAAGAAGAATATGCTCTTTGCAGATAAAGTTGCATAGATTTGGGCGCTAATTTGCAGTGACAGAGGTGTGATTTTAGTTGGGAAGAGTTTAATGTAGTTACTCAAAAGGAAGTGGACACAATCTTCAGGACTATTAACCTGCTGACCTGTTTATTAAATCTTTGTTCCCGTAGGTGATGATATATGGTTTAAAAGATGATTGGTGTTTGCCTTCTTGAAGGGGTAATTCTGTTGGTCTTAAAGGAGATAATGATGTGTCCTCTTGTTAAGAGATCATTGCTAGACTCAATAATCCCAGGCAATTTATGTCTGGTTTTCAACTTCACATTTTTGGGGAAGATTGTTGAGAAAATAGTTGGACTGCAACTACATGGGGCCTTGGAATAAAAAGATAATCTGGACCTTGTCAGTTGGGATTTAGGGCACTGCATTGTATTGAGAACACACTGATCATGCTTGTTGACAATCTATGGTGCAGCTTGGACAAGAGTGATTCAACCATTCTGGCCCTCTATGATTTCTCAGTGGCTTTTGATATTGTTGATCATGGTATTCTTCTAGACTGGCTGCAAGAAGTGGGGTAAAAAAAAAAGTCTTACGATGGTTCTTCTAATTTCCCCATGACCATGCCCACTCAATATTGATGGGAGAGGTCAAGTCTGAAGCTCTTGATGTATCGGATACCATAGGGTTTGACACTGTCATCCTTTTTGGTTAATATCAGTGGTGGGATTCAATTTTCTTTACTACCGGTTCTGCGGTTGTGGCAGTGGAAGGATACTGCAAAATCCACATTCCCTCCCTGATCAGTTGGGACTTGGGACGCAGAGAATAGATGGGAGTGGGGCCAGTTAGAAGTGATATTTACCAGTTCTCCGGACTACTTAAAATTTCTGGTATTGGTTTTCTAGAACTGGTCAGAACCTGCTGAAAATACCACCTCTGGTTAATATATATATAAGAGGTCATCAAGAGAAGTTAATAATGATGGTTTTGTACATATTGACTCCAGCCATCCAAGCAATGCTGTCAAAGTCTTGTTCTAATGCCTGGAGACTATGGGAATCTGGATGGGGGTTTAACCCTAGCAAGAGCAAGTGACTGTGGGTTCTTGGACTACCCAGTTCACAAGATAGATCTCTTACCTCTGGTTCTAAATGTGATTGCAGACTGGAGCATAATCTGGGAGTTTTCTTGGAATCACAGGTCCTGCTGGAATAGCAAATGGCACCTCTGGTCAAGAAGGGCTTTGTGCAAATTTGTCTTGTGCAATCAACGATCAGGAGGCTCTCCCTATAATTCTACATGCCTTGGTCATCTTGCAAGTGGACTTTGCAATGTTCTGTATTTGGGACTGCCTTTGAAGCCTATGCAGAAGTGGCAAATATTCCATGCTAGGCAAATGTTTTATTATTTTAATTTATTTTTTATTTTTCCAATTTATACCCAGCCCTTCTCCTAGAAAAGGACCCAGGGCGGTGCACAGGCAATTTAAAAACAGTACATACATATAAATACTCATATTAAAAAACTATTAAATAATGATCCCGTGCTAAAACCCATTTTAAAATCTCTAATTAAAATTTACAGTATTAAAACTCAGTGTCAGGGGATATACTAGGCCGGCTTGTTGGAACAGCAGCGTTTTAAGGCGCTGGTGGAACAGGCGGAGGTCTGAGATGGTACGTAGTTCGGGAGGCAGGTCGTTCCAGAGGGTGGGGCCCGCCACAGAGAAGGCTCTTCCCCTGGGTGTCACCAACCGGCATTGCCGGGCCGACGGCACCCGGAGAAGGCCCTCTCTGTGGGAGCGGATTGGTCGAAGGGATGTATGGGGCAGGAGGCGGTCTCGTATGTAGCTAGGCCCCGAGCCATGGAGCGCTTTAAAGATGGTCATCAACACCTTGAAGCGCACCCGAAAGGCCACAGGTAGCCAGTGCAGCTCGCACAGGAGTGGTGTTATGTGGGATTGCCTAGAGGCTCCCGTAATCACCCGTGCGGCTGCATTCTGGACTAACTGCAACCTTTGAGTGCACCTCAAGGGGAGCCCCATGTAGAGAGCGTTACAGTAGTCCAGCCGGGATGTCACGAGTGCTTGAGTGACTGTGCGGAGGGCAGCCCGGTCCAGTAAGGGGCGCAACTGACGAATCAAGCGTACCTGATAAAACGCCCCCCTGGCCACAGCCATAACATGGTCATCCATGGACAGCTGAGAATCCAGGAGGACACCCAAGTTGCACACCCTCTCCACGGGGGCCAGTATTTTGCCTCCAATGGCCAGTGTTGGACTTACCTGGCTGAACCGGGGTGCCGGAAACCACAGCCACTCGGTCTTGGATGGGTTGAGCTTGAGTTTGTTACTACCCATTCAGGCCTGTACGGCCTCCAGCACCTCGACGGCATTGTTGGGGTGGTTTGGGGTGGATATGTACAACTGAGTATCATCAGCATACAGATGGTATTCCACCCCAAAACCACGGATGATCTCGCCCAGCAGCTTCATATAGGTGTTGAACAGGAGAGGCGAAAGGACCGATCCCTGATGAACCCCACATGTAAGGGGCCTCGGCGCCGACCTCTGCCCTCTAGCCAACACACATTGCGACCGACCAGAGAGGTAGGACGAGAACCACCGTAACATGGTACCTCTCACCCCCCAACCCCCCCAGTTGGTGCAATAGGATACCATGGTCGATGGTATCAAAAGCCGCTGAGAGGTCTAATAGGACTAGGATAGAGGAATAACCTCTATCCCGCGCCCTCCAGAGATCATCCACCAACGCGACCAATGCCGTCTCGGTACTGTGACCGGGCTGGAAGCCGGACTGGCGCGGGTCTAGATAATCAATTTCCTCCAGGTGTCGAGGGAACTGTTGAGCCACCACACTCTACAGCCTTCACTAAAAAGTGAAGGTTGGAGACCAGACGGTAATTTTCCAATAATGCTGGGTCCAGGGAAGGCTTCTTGAGGAGGGGTCTCACCACCGCCTCTTTCATGGTGGTAGGTAAGTGCCCCTCTCTCAAGGAAGCGTTCACAATATCCTGGAGCCAGCCTCGTGTAATCTCCCAGAATACCAGTATAAGCCAGGAGGGACACGGGTCCAATAAACATGTGGTGGCCCTAAGTCTCCTTGACAACCTCTCCATATTCTCGATAGTGACAAAGTCAAACTCCTCCCAAGATGTTGTCTCAAGACCAGCCTCGGACAATCTGGCTGGATCACTTTCAGTGGAGGGCAGCTCATTCCGAATCTGAGTGATTTTATCCTGCAGATACACTCCAAATTCCTCTGCTCGACCCTGCAAAGGGGCTTCTTGCGGCATTTGGTGAAGGAGGGAGCGGGTCACCCCAAACAGGGCGGCAGGGCGGTTATCTGCGGATACGATAAGGGTGGCACAATATTCACGTTTGGCCACTCTTATCGCCACTAAGTAAGTCCTTATGTGGGCTCTTACTAGTGTTCGGTCGGATTCGGATCGAAAGGATCTCCACCTACTCTCTAGGCGTCTCTTGCAGCGTTTCATCCCCCTCAGCTTCTCGGTAAACCATGAAGCCTGGGTGATTCGACGCCGCATGAGAGGCCATGTTGCTATGGCCTTGTAACAATTGTATCTCTTAAGCACACTGATAATCAGTAAAGTTCCATATTCAATTCAATTTAAATGTTTTTACATTTAAAGCCCTGTATGGTGTAGAGCAGCAGTCACCAACCAGTGGTCCGTGGACCACTGGTGGTCCTTGAAAAAATTTTGATGGTCCGCAGAAAAATTACTTGCATTTTTAATATTGTACTAAATACTATTTATCTTTTTTTTTAATCGCATTAATGGTCCACGGGATTTAAAATTATGAATTTAGTGGTTCCTGAGGCCCAAAAACTTGGCAACCCCTGGTGTAGAGGGGGTAGTTATATGAGGAATTGTCAGCTATAGTGTCTTCCTGTCTCTTATGATTGACAGTTGACTAGTATAGTATAGTATAGTATAGTATAGTATAGTATAGTATAGTATAGTATAGTATAGTATAGTATAGTATAGTATAGTGTATAGTATAGAGCAGGGGTCCCCAACCCCCGGTCCACGGACTGGTGCCGGTCCGCGGCCTGATAGGAACCGGTCCGCAGGGCTGGAGAGGAGGAGGAGGGAGCAGCCCCCTGGGCAGAGGATGGCCGAGCGTGCCTCCACCAGCTCCTTCCAACGGCCATCACGGCGCACTTTCCGGGGCTTCCCGGAGGGGCCAGCATGTCAGCTGAGGAGGTAACGGCTGCCTCATCCCACAGCAAGTGAGCGGGCGGAGGACCCGAGCCTGCGGCTACCTTAAGCACAGCCGAGGCCATCTGGGCGCCACACGCCTACCTCCCTTCCAGCCCCGTGTGGCGCCCGGACGGTTTCGGCTGTGCTTAAGATAGCCGCAGGCTCGAGTCCTCCGCCCGGTCGCTCGCTGTGGGATGAGGCAGCCATTACCTCCTCAGCTGACATACCGGCCCCTCCGGGAAGCCCCGGAAAGTGCACTGTGGTGGCCGTCGGAAGGAGCTGGTGGAGGCGTGCTCGGCCATCCTCTGTCCAGGAGGCTGCTCCCTCCTCCTCCTCTCCAGCCGACATGCCGGCCCCTCTGCTGCTTCCCGGGGGGGAGGGAGGGAGATAATGACAGACACAGAGAAACAGACTTCGAGAGACAGAAATAGAGAGAGGGAATCAGACACACACACACACACACACACACAAAGTGACAGAGATGGGTGGAGGGAGGAGAGAGAGACAGATACAGATACAGAGAGAGAGAGAGAGAGAGAGAGAAACAGAAAGAGAAAGAAAGAAAAATAGAAAAGAAAGATGAATGGAGGGTGGGAGGGAGGGAGTGAAGGAAAGAAGGGGGAGGGAGGAGGAAGGGAGGGGTGAAAGAAGGAAGGAAGGAAAGAAAGAAAAAGAAAGAGATGGAGGGTAGGAGGAAGGGAAGGAAAGAAGGGAGGAAGGGGGAGGGAGGCAATGGAAGGAAGGAAAGGAAAGGAAAGGAAAGGAAGAAATCTATTTTCCTATTTCCTTCCACCTCAAGCTATCTGTTTGGTTAACCAGGTTAAAGATCTATTTTTCTCCCAGTGGTCATTTCAAAAAAATCACATCCTCTGAGTCATTTCCTGGATTCAAACCAGCATCCCAAGGAGTCATGGGCTGCCTTTATATATAATGAGTGCCCATAAATCCATTTTTACCATCTTCAGAAGACCAAAGACCAGCCAGAAATAGAAGAAAGAATAAAGAAAGAAAGAAAGAAAGAAAGAAAGAAAGAAAGAAAGAAAGAAAGAAAGAAAGAAAGAACTTATGACCACAATTGAGCCCAAAATTTTGGTTGCTAAACAAGACCGTTAAGTGAGTTTCACCACATTTTCCAAGTTGGCCATGCCCACCGGGTCACATGACCACTGAGCCACTCCCACAAAACAGACCACACCTTTTGGCTCTCAAAACAAATTTCAGTAGTGGTACTGTTGATATTTGGCTCTATTGACTAATAAGTTTGCCCACCACTGCCCTAGAGGGCCAAGTGAGCCGACTCCCCCCCCCCCCCCCCGCGTGCGCATGCGCTGCCTGTTCCCCCTCCCCCCTCCTCCTCTAGGCCAGCCGCTCCGCATAATTTTCTTTAAAATGAAACCGGTCCCTGGTGCAAAAAAGGTTGGGGACCCCTGGTATAGAGTATAGTATAGAGTATAGTATAGAGTATCGTATCGTATCGTATCGTATACCTAGCAGACAACTAGTAGAGAAGGGAACAAGAAGGGAACAAGGGGATCAGCCATATTGGACTTAATTCTCACTAACAGAGAGGAAAGGGTAGAAGGTGTTGAAGCCACAGGAACCCTGCGGGCAAGTGACCATGCAATATTGGAATTCAACATTATGCAAACGTAAGTAGTAGAACAAAGTCAAACTACAGTCTTAGACTTTAAGAGAGCTAATTTCAATAAACTTAGAGACAGCTTGAGAAAAATTTCATGGATGAGAATTCTCAAGGGGAAAACAACTCAAGAAGCTTGGGAAATTTTGAAAAATGAGATTACAAAAGCCCGGTCTAGTACAATACCAATGAAGAAGAAAAATAACAGCCCCCAAAAGAAACCAGCATGGCTTCATAAAGAACTCTCTGACAAATTGAAAGACAAAAATGATAATTATAAAAAGTGGAAAAAGGGGGACATAATTAAGGCAGAATATCAGCAAATAGTCCGAGCCTGTAGGGATGAAGGGAACAAAGCTAAGGCTCACAATGAAGAAAGGCTTGCCACAAAAGTAAAAAAATAACAAAAAAAGCTTCTTCCAACATGTTAAAAACAAGAAAAAAGTTAAACAATTGGTCCACTGCTGGGAGAAAATGGCAAGAAGGTGACAAGCAACAGGGAGAAAGCAGAGCTATTTAACTCATTTTTGCATCTGTCTTTACACAAAGGGATAAAACAGTCCAACCTATCAAAACAGTGCTACAAAAAACAGATTAGGAACACAAGTTGAAATTGGGAAGAAAATAGTAAATGAGCACCTATCTACCTTAGACGAGTTCAAATCACCAGGACCGAATGAATTACACCCCAGGGTTTTGAAGGAAATGGCAGACAAGATCTCAGAACCACTGAAATATATCTTTCAGAGATCCTGGAACACCAGGGAACTACCAGATGATTGGAAAAGAGCTGATATGGTTCCCATCTTCAAAAAAGGAAAAAAGCTAGATCCAGGAAACTACAGATCCTTCAGCCTGACCTCAATACCAGGAAAGATTCTGGAAAAAATAATCAAACAACGAATTAGCGAACACCTAGAAGCAAACAAAACAATAGCCAAAAGCCAACCTGGGTTTATCAAAAAACAGATCATGCCAGACTAATCTTATTGCATTCTTTGATAAATGTGTCAAAATTACTGGACCAGAGGAATGCCGTTGATATAGTTTACTTGGACTTCAGTAAGGCATTTGATAAGGTAGACCATAACCTATTACTAGATAAAGTAGAAGAATGTGGGTTAGACAGCATCACCACTGGTTGACCGACCGCACTCAACATGTAGTCCTCAATGGAACTGCATCTACATGGAGGGAGGCAATGGAGTACCCCAAAGCTCTGTTTTAGGCCCAGTACTCTTCAACATTTCATCAATGACTTGGATGAGGGAATAAATGGGAAACTCATCAAATTTGCAGATGACACCAAGCTGGCAGGAATAGCCAACACTTCAGAAGATAGGCTTAAGATACAGAAGGATCTTGACAAACTTGAACACTGGGCATTATCTAACAAAATGAAATTCAATGGTGAAAAGAGTAAGGCTCTACATTTAGGCAACAAAAACAAAATGCACAGGTACAGTATAGGTGGTACCTTGCTCAATAGCAGAGTGGATTTGATTTAAATCATGATTTAAATCACTAGTAAAAAAGCTTGATTTAAATCATAGTTTTCTACATAAAGACTAATTCTTGCTGGTATAACTTATAATATGCAAGTAGATGAAGATTTTTAGAATAACAACTTTTCATATTAGTTTTTTTATCCCCAGTTTAATAGGTTAATCATTCATATTTGGGCAACTTTTCTGTTGTACTTAGGAAGGAGAAAAATAATCATTACCTTAATAATAACAATTTAAATACATTTATTCAACTGAAACAATAACATTACAGCATATGTTATTTGCTTAAACAAACATCCATGTTTGTTAACTAATTTGGCTAAACAAAATATATATATTTTAAGAAACTTAGACTTTCATTTTGTAGTACTACTTGTCTGCTTGCCCCTTCCTCCTCACACTTAGTTTCAATGTCTTCTTGTGCAGATCTATTCCACTCCAAACAATCAGAAAAATATTGTTTCTATTCTATTCACTGAACTTCTTGAAACTTAGCACTGAAGGGGTTGATTCTGTAGTCATAGGTTTGTAGAAGTTAGGATTAAGGTCTTTTTTTTTCAACTCTGTTCATGTTATAACATTTTTGCTGTGAAGAAGAGGCATGTGATCTCTGCTGAGTCAAATTCAGTTTTGAGAACTGCAAAAGTAAACCAAGCATCTGTGATAATATCTTGTAGGCGGAGAAACTGCCCAATAATCTTACAAAAACCTCTGGAAGAGCATGGCATTGTGAATGGATTAATGGAATTTATTTACCCAAAAAATTAAACATATACAGCTTTATTCTACATAATTAAAAAACTAATCTTTATTTCATGATGGAATAACCTTTGGATGGTAATATATTTTCCTCAAAAAGCATTTTATATAAAAAAAATCCGATTTAAATTAAAAAAATCCGATTTTTTTGATTTTTTTTTTTAAAAAAACCATTGATTTTTATCCACCCTGCTCAATAGTAGTAACTGTGAAAGGGATCTTGGAGCCCT
The DNA here is from genome assembly GCA_039707465.1 of Rhabdophis nuchalis. Taxonomy (NCBI): domain Eukaryota; kingdom Metazoa; phylum Chordata; class Lepidosauria; order Squamata; family Natricidae; genus Rhabdophis; species Rhabdophis nuchalis. The sequence goes on from CM077647.1 coordinate 113,504,635, forward strand.
AGTGGACAATCATTTAGATATGAGCCAGCAGTGTGTAGCAGCTGCCAAAAAAGCCAACACAGTTCTAGGCTGCATAAATAGAGGTATAGAATCAAGATCACATGAAGTGTTAATACCACTTTGTAGTGCCATGGTAAGGCCACACTTGGAATACTGCATTCAGTTTTGGTCGCCACGATGTAGAAAAGATGTGGAGACTCTAGAAAGAGTGCAGAGAAGAGCAACAAAGGATTAGGGGACTGGAGACTAAAACATATAAAGAATGGTTTCAGGAACTGGGTAGGTCTAATTTAATGAAAAGAAGGACTAGGGGAGACATGATAGCAGTCTTCCGATATCTCGGGTTGCCACAAAAAAGAGGGAGTCAAACTATTTTCCAAGTCACCAGAAGGTAGAACAAGAAGCAATGGGTGGAAACTATTTCCTGACAGTTAGAGCAATTAATCAGTGGAACAGCTTGCCTCCAGAAGTTGTGAATGCCCCAACACTGCAAGTCTTTAAGAAGATGTTGGATAGCCATTTGTCTGAAACGATATAGGGTTTCCTGCCTAGGCAGGGGGTTGGACTAGATGACCTCCAAGGTCCCTTCCAACTCTGCTATTGTATTGTATTGTATTGTATTGTATTGTATAGTATAGTTTTAGCGTCACTGGTGCAATCCATGACAACAAATACAAACAACATAAATAGTAAAAAGAATAATCTCAATTCAAGTAATTAGGGGAAAAGAAAAAGAAAGAAAAAGAAATACTAGTCATACATTTCTGTGTGTGTGTGCAGAGTGATTGTGATTGTTTTTAAGAGTGATAGCCCAAACATAGAAACTATTTTTAAACCTATTTGTTTGGTTGGCTATACTTTGATGTCTTCTGCCTAATGGTAGAAATGTGAAGAGACACTGACCACGGTGTGAATCATCTCTGAGTATCTTCCTTACTCTGCTAAAGCAGTGGGACTTGCTGATATCATCCAGTGGTGTTAGAGGGCAACCAATGGTTACTTGTGTTGAATTGATCACTCTCTGTAGTGCCTTCCTGTCCGCAGCAGTTAAATCAGTGTACTATACAATAATGCAATACGTGAGGACACTTTCTATGGTGGACTGATAGAAAGAGGTTGTCAGCTGTTGTTCCACCTGATTTTTTCGCGGGACTCTTTAGGAAATGAAGTCTCTGTTGGGCCGTGCCAATCACCAGACACGTGTTGTTTTTCCAGGTGAGATTTTGACTAATAAGCACTCCCAAGAATTTAAAAGAGGAAACCCTCTCCACACAGCCCCCCTTGATATACAGTGTGCTTCTGGAAATCAAGCACCATCTCCTTTGTCTTACTAGTATTTAGATGTCAGTTGTTTTTTGAGCACTATGCGGATACCTTCTGGACTTCTTCCCTGGGTCTCCTTATGAGACCCAGCACCGTTTTGTTGTCTGCAAACTTTATTTCGATGTTGGATGGATCAGAGGATATGTAGTCATGTGTATACAGTGAATAGAGGTAGGGGCTGAACACACAGCCCTGAGGGAAGCCTGTGCTGAGCTTCAGCGTGAAAGATGTAAAGGACCCAATTCTTACTGTTTGTGAATCATCCTTCAGGAAGTCTTTGATCCATTCACAACTGAGGGGAGGGAAATTCAGGTCAGACAACTTTTCAATGAGAATTCGTGGTAAGATGGTGTTAAAGGCCGAGCTATCTATATAAATAAAAATGTAAAATAGTTTGTACGAAACCATTAATCTCAAAAACTACTGGACCGATTTACCTCAATTTTTCACACAATGTTCACAAGGACTTCCTATAATAGAATATCTACCCATTTTGTGCCTAGCACACGTGTGTCATGTGCAAGGTACACAAATGTAAAATGTACCCACTGATCATGTTTTCAACTCCCTGTAGCCCTGCCCACCTGGCACTTCCAACAGTAATTTCCTCAAGAACACTGTACGGAGGCCTAAAAGGGCCAAGACAAGGCACAGAGGATAGCAAACTCCCAGGTGGCCCATAGAGAGAGAGAGAGAAAAATAGTTTAATAAAAAGAAGGACTAGGGGAGACATGATAACAGTGTTCGAATGGCTACGAATTCAATTTAGGAGTCATCTTAAAAGGGGTAAAACCCATGCTACCATGATAGAGTTATTGTTATGGCTTACACTTCGGCAAATGACAGCTGAAGTTAGTTAGTCAGCCCAGTTTGTCTGTTGATAGTTTAGCATCCTAGGCATTGCTCCACCATTGAATTAGCCCCTTTAGTACTAGGATGAAGGCGGAGCTAAGCCCTTGGGATGAACCTATCGAGTTCAAAAACTCCGGCTGGAAGTTTGTGGTAAATTGTATCAACATCACCACCCCGGACTGAGATAACCCACTTTGGGACCCTGTAGACGTGTTGCACAAACATTTTTGCTAAGACCCGGGTTGTCGGGAGCTTTGAGCATGGTATGAAATGTGCCTGTTTTGAAAACAAAGATGATTAGGGGACTGGAGACTAAAACATATGAAGAACGGTTGCAGGAACTGGGTATGTCTAGTTTAATGAAAAGAAGGACTAGGGGAGACATGATAGCAGTGTTCCAATATCTCGGGTTGCCACAAAGAAGAGGGAGTCAAACTATTCTCCAAAGCACCTGGGGGCAGAACAAGAAGCAATGGGTGGAAACTAATCAAGGAGAGAAGCAGCTTAGAACTGAGGAGGAATTTCCTGACAGTTAGAACAATTAATCAGTAGAACAGAAGTCGCCTCCAGAAGTTGTGAATGCCCCAACACTGCAAGTCTTTAAGAACATGTTGGATAGCCATTTCTCTGAAATGGTATAGGGAGCGATGGCTAACCTTTTTTGGCTCGTGTTCCAAAAGCAGGGGGAGTGCAGGGGCGATGTGCATAGGTGTGCCACATCCATAATGCTATGTGCATGACCCTATGCATTTGGCATGCTTTTTACGTCCTCCCCAGGCTCCAGAGGCTTTATAGGAGCCTGGGGAGGGTGAAAACAGCCTTCCCCCACCTCCAGAGGGCAAAAAACGGTCTCAAAAGGAGGCCTAAATCAGCTGGCCAGGGCACACATACACACTGAAGCTGACAGGGTAATGCCTCACATGCCCTAAGAAATGGTTCCGTGTGCTACCTGTGATACCCGTGCCATAGGTTTGCCATCATGGGTATAGGGCTTCCTGCCTAGGCAGGGAGTTGGACTAGATGACCTCCAAGGTCCCTTCCAACTCTGCTATTGTATTATTGTATTATAGTAGGTAGGTAGATAGAGGGATAGATAGAGAGGGAGAAATAAGGTAGGTAGGTAGGTAGGTAGGTAGGTAGGTAGGTCGATAGGTAGGTAGGGTGATAGATAGAGAGGGAGAAATACAGTAGGTAGGTAAGTAGGTAGAGGGAGAAAGGAAGAAATATAGTAGGTAGGTAGGTAGGTAGGGGGATAGATAGGGAGAAATAAAGTAGGTAGGTAGGTAGGTATGTAGGGGGATAGATAGGGAGAAATACAGTAGGTAGGTGGATAGAGGGATAAATAGGGAGAAGTACAGTAGGTAGGTAGGTAGAGGGAAAAAGGAAGAAATATAGTAGGTAGGTAGGTAGGGGGATAGATAGAGAGGGAGAAATACAGTAGGTAGGTAGATAGGGGGATAGATAGAGAGGGAGAAATACAGTAGGTAGGTAGGTAGGTAGTTAGAGGGAGAAAGGAAGAAATGCAGTAAGTAGGTAGGTAAGTAGAGGGATAGACAGAGAGTGAGAAATACCGTAGGTTGGTAGGTAGGTAGAGGAATAGAGAGAGAGGGAGAAATAGGTAGGTAGGTAGAGGGATAGAGACGGGGAAATACAGTAGGTAGGTAGGTAGATAGAGGGAGAAAGGAAGAAATACAGTAGGTAGGTAGGTAGAGGGATAGATAGAGAGGGAGAAATCCGATAGGTAGGTAGGTAGAGGGATAGATAGAGAGGGAGAAATACAGTAGGTAGGTAGGTTGGGGGTTATATGGTGGTTGTATGTATGTGTGCAGGTGTAGATCTACACACAGATTGGTTGGCGATTTAACCAGACTGGGCCACAGCAACGTATGGCCGGGTGTAGCTAATAGTCTACAAAAAGCATAATTCCCAGATTTCTCAAGATGGCTCAGTGCGATATGTAGAGCATGTATGGTTATGGTGTCCCCTGTTGACCTGTTGCTTCTATAAGCAAACTGGTGTTGATCAAAATTTGGTGGAAGACAGGACTTGAGGTGTTGTAGGACCAGTCTCTCAAAGCACTTCATCACTATGGATGTCAGTGCAATGGCTCTATAGTCATTCCGGCTGTTTATGACTGCTTTCTTCAGAACTGGGATAATTGTGGCTGCTTTCAAGCATGATAGGACTCTAGCCTGTTGCAGGGAGAGGTTAAAAATCCTTGTCAGGACCCCTGTTAATTGGTCAGCACAGGTTTTTACCACTTTCCCCAGCATCCTGTCTGGACCTGCAGCTTTGTTGGGATTTATAGCCTTCAGCACAGCTCTCACTTGATGTTTATCCAGGGTAAGTGGCTGGAGGTTAGAGGGCCTTTGGGCTAGAGTCACAGAGACTAGTCTTTTGATCTCAAAGCAGGTGAAGAAGTATGTAGCTCCTCCACCAGCAGGGCATTAGCATTGGCTATTTTTATGTATTGTTCTTAAAGTGGGTGGGGGTGTAGCCACACCGGTCTTGAGTTATTATCTTCCAGATGCTTCTCTACCTTTTGTTTGTATTTCGGTTTAGCTGCCTTAATGCCTCTTCTCAAGTTTGCCCTGGCTTCATTGTATTTGTCTTCGTTTCCTGCCTTGAAGGTGGAGTTTCGGGCTCTCAGAAGTGATTGCTGACATCCAGAGTTTATGATTACTGTAAACTCTGATGCGCTTATTCACTTTTACATTGTCTGTGCATGTTTTAATGTATGAGAGTACAGCGTCAGTGAATTCTTGCAGCTCCAAATGTTCATATATACTGTTTTGGGTCATGTCAATCAAGCAGTATCATCAAAGAGTCATCAAACAGTACTCAAGAAACTAACTTTCTCTATTGTTGCCCCCTGTCTTCTGGAATAGCATGCAGCAGCCTACAAATACTGGTAATTGTACAATCCCCTCTGTCCCTGAGCCTTAAAACTAGCTGTTTTCCTGGGCCTTGGGTCAATATATCTTTGAACCTTTTGAAATCATTCCCAAATGTTTTGTTCCCCTCAAGCTACTATTCAGTCAATTTGATATTATTTTTATGGTTTTTTTTTAATTGAGAAGCTTTAGAGAATTGTTCTGGAATTGGAGAGCCTAGAAATTCTGTGAATTAATTAATTAATTAGAATGTTAAACTAGTGAATGAGATTAAAGACTGATTTCACCACAGTTCATATTTGCACAAGGGTTAATAAGCTATGTAATTCTCAGATAAGCATGCATAATATTGCTGCCTACATTTCATTCCACCCTAATTTTTAATCAAAAGAAGATCATGGAATGGCCAAGAAGATTCTTTGTGGATCTATATTTTCTCCCTAACAAATGAGGGGGGTATATTATATTGCCTTTCTCTTCCCATTGTAGGGAGCTGGGCCGACAGCGAAGCACTATTGAGCTAAACACCTTGTCAATGACAGTAGATCAGGTGACAGCCCTTGAGCAGAGTGTGAATGAAAAAATTCGAGCTCGAGTCCCTGTGATGGTTCGAGAGTTTGCTGTGGGTGATCCTGAAGTTGAGATGGTAAGTTTGGGCTGCAGTAATTGGGAAAAGAAACTACTTTGTATACTTTGAAGCGCAAATTGAGGGGGTTTCTGGGAAAAATTTTAATTCGGTTTTTAGGGGGTTCCAGGGAGGAGGGGAAGAATAGTCCAGGGGGGGAGACGGCAAACGAGTAGGCCAGCTGGCGGAAGTAGGGTAACGGAGGAAGGGGAAGGGGGGGTCGTTTCCATGGAGGCTTTACCCATCGATTTGGTCTTAGGGAGGGGCAGAGGCGGGGGGAGGCGGAATGGATACCATCGGTTGGAAGACCGTGGCCGCTGGATTCAGGCGGTCACGTGCTCCAACTCTCCGCCCTCCCATCGCAGACTAGGTGGGCAGGAATCACAGACCCGGGGCCCTAGGCTGATGTTATGCAACGCCAGGTCCGTGGTTCAGAAAGCCCCCCTCATTCATGACCTTGTGTCAGAGGGGGACTCGGACCTGGTGGGTATAACGGAAACCTGGTTGGGCCACGAAGGGGGTTTACCCCTCGTGGAAATGTGCCCACCCGGTTACCGCGCCTTCCATCAGCCTAGGGCCCTAGGGAGGGGTGGGGGAGTGGCAATTATGGTTAAGGAAGGTCTGGAGCCGAAGGAGACCACGATCCCTCAGACGACCGGGTGTGAATCTCTCTGCGTGAGATGGGGCCTAGGGAGGCAGTTGGGCGTGTTAGTTGTGTACCTGGCTCCTCGCTATGCAACAACAGCCCTGCCCGAGCTCCTAGAGGTGATAGCCGAGGCGGCAGTTGAGACCCCCAGACTGGTAGTCATGGGGGACTTTAACTTGCCGTCGGCGGGCGAAGCCTCTGGAGCAGCTCGGGAGTTCATGGCCTCCATGACGGCCATGGACCTGACCCAGGTAGTTTTAGGCCCTACTCACGAGGGGGGAAACACACTGGATTTGATCTTCGTCTCGGGACAGTGGAGTTGTGATCTGGGAATAGGGGATCTAGTCATCACTCCCTTGTCATGGACAGATCACGCTCTCCTTCCGCTGGACTTTCCAATCGCTTCACCTCACCTACTCCTAGATGGTTCCGCCCCAGGCACCCAATGGACCCAGAAAGGTTCCAGAGGGAGCTTGGGCCAATTCCTGTGACCCTGCCTCGCGACTCGACTGAGGACCTAGTGGCCGCATGGTTAAGTGCGGCCGGAGGGGCCTTGGGCCGAGTCGCGCCCTTGCGGCCTCTATTGTGGCGACGAACCACCCAGGCTCCTTGGTTCACTGAGGAGCTTCGGGAGATGAAGCGCCACAAGAGACGCCTAGAGAGTAGATGGAGATCCTCTCGCTCCGAAGCCGACCGAACACTAGTGAGAACCCATGTTAGGGTTTACTTAGTGGCGATAAGGGTGGCCAAACGTAAGTATTGTGCCACCCTTATTGCATCCGCAGATAACCGCCCTGCCGCCCTGTTTGGGGTGACCCGCTCCCTCCTTCAGAGGCCGCGGGAAGCCCCTTTGCAAGGGCGAGCAGAGGAATTTGGGATTTATCTGCAGGATAAAATCACTCGGATTCGGAATGAGCTACCCTCCATTGACAGTGGTCCTGTGGGATTGTCCGAGACTAGTCTTGAGGTTCCTTCTTGGGAGAAGTTTGACTTTGTCACCACCAAGGATATGGACAGGTTGTCAAGGAGACTTAGGGCGACCACATGTTTATTGGTCCCGTGTCCCTCCTGGCTTGTACTGGCATCCTGGGAGACGACACAAGGCTGGCTCCAGGGCATTGTTAACACATCTCTGAGTGAGTGCTGAAGTGCTGTCCCGGTATTTGGAGGCCGTACGGATCTGGATGGGTGGTAACAAACTCAAGCTCAACCCTGCCAAGACTGAGTGGCTGTGGTTTCCGGCACCCCGGTTCACCCAGATTACTCCAACTCTGGCCATTGGGGGCGAAACACTGGCCCCCGTGGAGAGGGCATGCAATTTGGGTGTCCTCCTGGATTTCCGGCTGTCCATGGAGGACCATGTGGCAGCCGTGGCCAGGGGGGCGTTTCATCAGGTACACCTGATGCGCCAATTGCGCCCCTTACTGGACTGGGCTGCCCTTCGCACAGTCACTCAAACTCTCGTGACGTCCCGACTCGACTACTGTAATGCTCTCTACATGGGGCTTCCCTTGAGGTGCACTCGAAAGCTACAGTTAGTCCAGAATGCAGCCGCGCGGGTGATTACGGGAGCCACTAGATGCTCCCACATAACACCGATCCTGCGCCGATCAGTTGCATAAAAACCGATGGCGCCCCCTGCAGGCCAAAAGGTAACACTTTAAATTGAAAGCACCCTAAAGGGCAGTTAAAAGCCGTTTTCCACTCATCACCTTCTTTAATTCTTATCCTGTAATAAGCTTCTCTGAGGTCAAGTTTAGTGAAGATTTTGCCTGTGGCCAAATGCGCTAACATGTCTTTCATGAGAGGCAGGGGGTAGACGTTGTGCTCGGATATCGTGTTCAGGAATCTGTAGTCCTGTACAAGACGGAGAGACCCATCTTTCTTTTCTCTAAACATTACAGGGGCTGCTACTTGTGGCCTAGCAGGTTCAATGAAACCTCTTTCCAAGTTTTTATCAATAAATTTGCGAAGTTCAATCATTTCACGAGGTGTCATAGAGTAAATACGTGGTTTTGGAAGTTGCACCCCAGGGAGGAAATCAATAGAACAGTCTGTATCACGGTGGGGGGGAAGTTTGTCAGAAGATTTTTCACTAAAAACGTCTTTCAGGTCCCAGTATTCTTTAGGAATTTTTTCTTCCCCTGGTATAACTTCCAATATGGGAATAATTTGGCCTGTGTTTACAGGTTTCTGGATGGGTAGAGGTTCATCCAGAGATTGCATGGTGGGGCATTGCGGAGCAGGTTCCGCTTCCGGGTTAGGAGGCATAGGTAAAGGAATGCGAACCCAACCTTCTTTCCAGTCAATTAGAGGGTTCCATTTCCATAGCCAATTCAGGCCCAATATGACTGGGTTATCAGCAATTGGGGCAACAATAAAATTAATGAATTCCTGATGGTGGTCGCCAATAGACATCTGAATTGGTTCCATTATAAATTGTGCTGGGTTACCACCCGCTACGGTACCATCCATCTGGCAGAAAGCTATGGGAACTTTAAGATTTTTTAGATGAAAACCCATATGCTGTACCAATTCGTGGCTGATAAGGCATCGTGAACAATCAGAATCTAAAAGGGCTAATATTTTACAATTGCGGCCACTAGAGGGAGCCAAAAGATGCAAAGGAATAGTAAGGGGCCGTGAGAGGGGACTCACCCAATTCTCGTCATTTGAGTCAGTATCCTTCTCCCAGTCGTCCGGCTCCCTCTGCTGGTGATGATCGGTAGTGAGATCCAGGGGTTCAGCTCCGCGCATCGCTTGCTTCATACACATGCTCGGGGTTTTCGCGTTTTTTCACTTCCGTGGATGGCTGCGGGCGGGGTATTTCTTTCATTCTGCAATCATTCGCCCAATGGCCCTCCCTTCCACAGCGGAAGCAAGCATTTGATCGGGGAGAAATCGGCTTTCCCTTTTTAATTCCCTTTTGGTAATCACGACCAAAAACGGGCGGGGGGGGGGGAATTCCTTCTTTCTTTCCCTTTCAATCTCAGACAGTGCATTGTTACGTATCAGATCTATCTCAACATCAGTGGCGAGATCAAACCAATCCTCCAGCGTTTCAGGCGTATGTCTGTTGATACAGCTTTGATACAAAGTGGGGTTTAAGCCCTCAGTATATTCATCGATAAGAGCCTCAATGCTCCACCCTCTCATATAACTTGCAAGCTCACGAAAACGTTGACTATAATCCTGAACTGGTCTATTTCCCTGGCGTAAATTTTTCATTTCAAGCCTTGCTTTTCTATGAAGGAGAGGGTCTTCGAACCGTCTTCTTAGAGCGGTCATAAATCTGTCGAAGTCTCTCATTAATGGTGAGTGATCATTATGTAGCGAGACTATCCAATCTGCTGCCCTCCCCTCCAGAGCCAGAGAAACAATTCTTATCTTAGATTCATCATTTGGTAGATCGCAAGCAAATTCTTTCACGAAATTGCTGACTTGCAGTAGAAAAAATCCCAGCTCTTTAGAGTTCCCTCCAAACTTAATTCCCGGGGGGGGGGGAGTCTCTTTCTACGTGGTGCGGGACTTGGTTCTCTCTGTTGAGCAGCTCCCAGGCCGCTTTCCCTTGGAGATTCAGTGCGGGGGGGGGGGGTTCTCTCTCCCTTGCCTGGGGGGGGGGTGTCTTCCGCCCGAGGTCTTTCTGATCCCAGTCTGAAGGGCTAGGACCCCTCCCCCACTTTAGTTCTCTGGCACTCTTTATATCATCAGCTTGTTGGATTAGTGATTTAGCCACCTCTCTTAAGTGGTTCTCTTCTCCCATCCGATCCCATGGGGAGGGGAAATGGGCTTGTCTGTGTCGGGTGGTGGTTACCCCAGGGGCAATTTCTTCAGAGGCGGCTCCCTTCATCCCCACTCCCTCGGAGCAACGATGGCGAACTGATGTATCTTCGGGTTTCGAGTCCAGAGTAACATCAGCCAATAATTCCATTACTGACCTTGTTTCCTCTGTCAGGCCCGGCTGGCCGAGTGCTGTTGCGCCCAGCAGCTCTTCTTTCCTTGGCTCCGACATTTGTCTTCGGTTTTATTGTTTTATTACACTTACTACTGAGTTGTTAGGTCAGAGATAAGTGTGAAGTGACTTCTGGCTTTCTGTCATGCTTGCTTCTACCTCCATTCAAGAAAGAACACACTTAAGCATATTTCAAATGATTAAGATTACTTTTACTGAATAGGGAAAGGACAGCAGCAAAGGTTAAGCCAGAAGTGGCCACTTTAGGCGCGAAGCATACATATCAAAGCATAAGCCAAACCCCAATCACCCATGACCCCCACACCATTGTCCAATACAATATCTTCCACGTTGTCAGATGGGTAACACGTCCAGAGCGGTCATCAGAATGGAATGTGATACCGTTAAGCCTTAGCGATATCACCACCTAGCTCCATCTTCCTCCAGCACACTCACTAACAACATCCCCCCACCCTCCCCGTTTCCATGGCAGCCAAGCATGCAGGAAAGCGAAGGCTGACACCGCCTCCTGCCCCATACATCCCTTCGGCCAATCCGCTCCCACAGAGAGGGTCTTCTCAGGGTGCCGTCGGCCGGGCAATGCCGTCTGGCGACACCCAGGGGAAGAGCCTTCTCTGTGGCGGGCCCTGCCCTTTGGAATGACCTACCCCCTGAATTGCGTACCATCTCGGACCTCCGCCTCTTCCGCCAGTGTCTAAAGACACATCTTTTCCAACAAGCCGGCCTAGCCTAACTTCCCGTGGGGACTATTTTAGAGAGTTTTAAATTGAGAATTTTAAATTTGGTTTTAGCATAGGACTAGAATAATTTAATATGTTTTTAAATTATGTATTTATTTTTTGTATGCTTTTAAATTCCTGTGCGCCGCCCTGGGTCCTCTGTGGAGAAGGGCGGGATATAAATACGATAAAATAAAAATAAAAATTCTCTAATCAGATACTGTATTACAGGTAAGGAGCCGTGGCTTGCCAGATGATCGTACTGGGCCAGTTCGGATAATAAGCATTGAAGGTATTGATGCTAATATGTGTTGTGGAACACATGTCTCCAATCTCAGTGACCTGCAGGTGAGGCCCCACATGCAAGGTTTTATAAATTGAATTTCTTCAGATGTACATGTCAGGCTGTCCTACAGAACAAAAATAGCCTCTTTGTGCCTATAGAAATCTTTTAATCTGACTCAATATTTGTTTGTTCGAAAGGTCATTAAGCTCTTGGGTACAGAAAAGGGGAAAAAGAACAAAACCAACTTAATTTTTCTGGCTGGAAATCGGGTGCTGAAAAGTCTGGATCAAAGCCATGCCACTGAAAAGGCCATGACATCACTGCTTAAGCAAGTATTCTGTTTTCTGTATATTATAAACCGGCCTCTCTATACACAGTCACGGAGAAATTATTTTAGACATACTAGCCTAAGAATTCCACTTAAGCAGTAGAAGGAAAAGCAGCTGAACTTTAAGATTTTTCTAAAATCCAGAATCAATGACACACGGGTTAATTATTTACTGAAAGAGAAACAAATACTTTATTTAAGCATATTTAATGTTCATTATAAGTAATGTGAGCCTCTGAACAATTGTTCCTAAGCTGAAAACAAATTGTTCCCAAATCATACAATCAGTTCTGCATCCCCTATTAATACAAGTTGCTTGACTCACGTTTCTCCTCAAAGCTTACTCTCAGTAAGATACTATACAGTCTTTCTTGAATCCTGTGGTTGTCTTTGTATTTTAGGAATGGTCCCGAAGAACATGTAGAAGCTGTGAAAAGGCTGCAGAGCTCTCTGAAGTTGCTTCAGAAGGTAGGTTTATATCACTTCATTTTCATCTGTCATGGAAAGTTTCCAGCCTGGCTTCACAGTAACCACAGCAAGATATATTGTCAAAATAAGACATTGGCAAGCAGTTTACAGAAAAGCATGTTTAGTAAAGGAATATGGAAATCAGGTTTGAGGTAGTGAGTTGGTTAGGAATAATAGTGACTATGACTACAATTTTCAGGATAGTTCTGGCTTATTTGGAAGGATGTAGTCCAGCCTCTAGAAGAATCAGATTGAGAACCAGTTGCAGGCAGATTATTCAGTACCTACTTGCCTTTCAGAACTATCCAAGATCTGTTCTCCCAGCACAAAATTACATGTGATTTAGAATCCAAATGGGTAGACTACAGCTTGATCACAGAGAAGCTCAATAACATTTACTGCATCCTTGTCCTTCTTTACCTTGCTAGAAATTTCCGTGCTCGGTCATTTCCTCAGTCAGTTAATCTTTGCTAAGTGTATCCATGATGTACTTCTTTTTTCAGAATAATGTGAATTTGCTAAGAGATTTAGCTGTTCTTACAGTGCAGAACTTCAAAAACACCACAGCTCAACAGCCAGTATTTGTCTTACACAGGTGAGGGAAAAGACTCCTCATGTTTAAGCTTGGCTAGTTTGGCAGACCAGCATGAGAAAATCTATGTATATATTTGCTAAGAGTCAACACTAGTCTGACAATATAGGTATGATGGAACCAACAAATGTCTTAGATAAGGGGAAATTTAAGATAATTGAAGTCACCCTCATCTCCCATACACCCACAAACATGAAATAATATTTAATTTTATCAACAAGAAATTTTTAGTGTCCTCAGAACTATTTACTTTAATAATAAATCCTTTGAAGCTCTATTAAGCAAAAGTGTGTTATATTTTAAATTTCCCAAAAGTTAAAGTTATTACAAATTAAATTATCAAACCAACCCAGGCGTTCTTTGTATGTCTGATAGATCTGTTACAGAGAGGGATATATGAGTGGACTTATTTCTTATAACATTTTAAAAATAGGAAAGAATTCTTCTATTCTTCTTAGGGGGATCATGGAATATCTTTCTCCTCTCTACAGGAAAGATGGTGACTCTGAATTCATGAATATAATTGCAAATGAAATTGGCTCTGGGGTGAGTTTTTTCTTGTTTCTCTAATTTTTAAAATATGAAATCTTCAACAAATATTTATTTGTTTTTTTTAAATGGGAATCAAATCATATGAATCTTATCTTAAAAAAATAAAGTTGTAATTGCAAAGCATAGTTTCTCTGAAGAAACTATTTCTTAGAAATGGCTGTTAAGAATTGAACCAGTGAAACATAAATCTTGCAGGGAGCCTGCTAATGAATTTGACTTACTACCAGAAATTTAAACTTGATTTAAATATTCCTATATAGCGGCACCCTTGAGCAATGATTGAATAGTATATTGTAATGAATTTGCAGCTGTAGATCTTAAACACTATCATTTCAACAGGAAACTCTTCTTTTCTTATCTGTGGGAGATGAAAAATCAGCTGGGCTTTTTTTGCTGGCAGGACCTCCAGAAGCAGTGGAGAAACTGGGTCCCAGGTGAGTTAGTCAAACAGTTGGAAGTACAGTCAAGCTATTAATTTGGCAGCCATTGAGAATGGAGCTCTGTTCTGTTGTTTTGTCAGTTGCCCAACTGATGAGTAAAGGAAATCCAATGTAACTAAACAAATTGATTCGTCTTTTTGTTGTTCTTCCCACAAGAGTTGCTGAACTACTGGAAGGAAAAGGAGCAGGGAAACATGGGCGCTATCAGGGCAAAGCTACAAAGATGAGCCAACGATCAGAAGTGGAGGCCCTTCTTCAGGCATTCGTCAGCAAATAGAACTCGGAACAATGACTGGGCATCAGGACAATAGTGCAACTAGGGAAGAAGCACAAGATTGAGCCATAATTGTTCCTCAAGAACTATTTAATAATACAATAATTTCTCTTTCTATGTTTTTTGAGCATGCCAGTGTCAGCAGAAAAGGATTATCAGTGGTCTAATACTACAAAGAGGGATATTACTAGACACAAAAGAGATAACATATGTAAGAGAAGTGTGGTATGTAAAACAAGCATGTCTGAAAACTTTGTTATATGTCTGTAGAAAGAAACCTCACCATAAACCAGTTTTTGGTATAGAGAAGAATTGCATTTTTCAGAGATGTTCCCTACATGTTCCATAAAATTTGTGATGCTTCAGTATCACTAAACACTACAAATGTTTGCTGATATATTTGTTTCTAATAGTGTATGTTGTCTTCCCCAAATTGTATTCTTCTGAGCCATTGGAAAGGAGTTTAACAGGCATAATTCTTTGCTCAGTCTTGTCTAATTTGGCCTCCTCTGAATATATAGGACTGGTATACTTAGAGTTCTCAGCATAGACTGGACTTTTTGGAATTTGTATTCCTAACACATCTGGAAAGCACCAAATTGGGAAGATTGTTTTAAATCCCTCCTATATCTTAGGATCATCATCTTGCCTCCAACAATCTGGGTCCTCATTGTATTGATTTCAGAATGATAGAAGGCTGAATCAGTCTTGAGCCCATCGGAATCAAACTCCTGGCTGTAGGCAGAGTGAGCCTGCAAATACTGCATTCTAACCACTGCATCACCAAGTAGAATAATATTAATGAGAGGGAGGTACATAGGTTTTCTACTTGCATAGCAGCTTAGTACTGTATAGCTCACCTGCTAATGTACAAGCTGTTTAGTACATGACTTTACGCAAGAAGTACCATGATAGGATTCTGAATCACTTTCTGAAAATCAGACTTAGAAATGTGAGTCAAAGAAAGTGCCTGAATTGTTTAGGTGTTAAAAAATGGTATATAAATTTAATTCTGAATCAACCTGATGATTTATGGTTCTGCTTAGACTATACCAAACATATGATTACAAGTGGAAGAAAAAGCCTCCATTACAACATCAAAATGGACAGTAAGTTGATTAGAACATAGAATAATAGAGTTGGAAAGAACCTTGAAGGTATTCTAGTCCAACCCCCTGCACAAGCAGGAGACAGATTAACAAGAGTTGGAAGGGACCTTGCAGGTCATCTAGTCCAACCCCTTGCCCAAGCAGGAGCTCTTACATCTGCCTCTACCTAGGATTGAACTCACAATCTCCTGATTGTGAGGCAAGAGATCCACCTCTAGGAGACCCTGGCCTATACCATTTCAGACAAATGGCTGTTCACTCTCTTTAAAAACCTCCTGTGATGGAGCACCTACGGCTTCTGGAGGAACGCTTTTCCAGTGGTTTATTGCATTTACTGTTAGGAAATTTCTCAGTTTTAGGTTGCTTCCCTCCTTGATTAGTTTCCACCCATCGTTTCTTGTCCAAGATTAAATATGGTCCAAAGTGATAAGAAAATGGTGAAAAGCAAGACATTGTGCCTGGCATTGGTTGGAGATAAATGCATAAACATTCACATGAAAAGAGGGGAAAGAATCTATGATCAATATGGAAAAGGAACCAGAATGCCTGGGGTGGGCAGAGGAAGCAGACAATGCAAATGCAGCGAATAATTCTTCCAGGCTACTATTAAAAGCGATTGTAACTGTTTCTGGCTTGTTTGCAAACTAGTAGGTAGATTAGTCAACTTCTATTCTGGTTGGAATTCCTCAGAAGCTTTTCTAAGAGACATCCCATCCACTTTCTTTTCTGGATAAAATATATCTATGCTTTTCCTCCCTGTCCATCCGGCCATGATATCAAATCATTTCTGTCTGAAGGCAGCTATATTCATCAGTGTATGGAAGGGATTAAGACTCTGTTTAATCATCCACAAAACAAACCACAACATATCTTAGTTTATAAACCTTTAGTATTCAGAGTTGAAGATACATGTCCAAAATAGCTCAATTGGAGGACATTTGTTCCTTATAAATCTTTCTTGTCTGTTGTCTGAAGGATGCAGAACATGCTGTAGGGGATCAGGGCCACTGCACAGATATGGGCACAAGTGCACTTACAGAATGAGAGGATGTAAAAGAGAATCTCCTGATCAGTGGGTAGTTCAAAGGAATCAAACAGGTGCAGAACTAACAATGAAAAAAAGATGCAACTGAAGTGGAAGATCAGCCCTTGGCTTGGCTTCCCTTTGCCCATTTCTGCATACATTGGGGAGTTGAGTCCAAATCCCAGACCAAACAAAATGCCCAGATTGCGTAAAAGACTGGCAAACGGGGTTGTGTCAATGTGGACCCATTCAGGCCGTTCACACCACTTGTGGGCCTTCTCGAGTGTCCATAGGAGATCTACACCCAGCATCTTGAGCAGCAGGTACAAGCCCAGGGCAAAACCAAAGAGGAAGCCAATAGTTCCAACGTATCGCGTGAAGCTGGCAGTGTAGATGGAATGGACTTGTTCAAAAATCACAGCCACCAGTATTCCTGTGGAATAAGTCAATCATTGATTGAGTTGGCATTCTCTGATATTTACATATAAGATTTTATACTTTTTATTTATTCAGGACCAGGAATAGCTTACCTGAAATAACACCTGCAATCACCTGATGTGGGAAGTGTGCAGCAATGAACACTCGGGATAAGCAGACACAGACTTGTATAGCCCAAAATCCTGTCCAAAGAAGACCATGCAGCCATCTGGAAAGGGGAAGATCAGAGCAAAAGCAGGAATTTTTAACTGTACCAAAGAGGGACATCTTAGGCTAAAGGCCAATCTGTCCTTTGAATGTTGTGCCAGAACAGGAGATAAGATTTCATTTAGCTAATTCTATAAGTGAATTAGTTAAATGAAGATAGTCCCCATTTACCAACTGCTTTGTTTGGTGACTCTTCAATTGTTATAAAAATACTGAAAACGTAACTTTGCCACCGATGTCTGTATTTATGAACTTCATAGTATCCCTCAATCATGCGATTTCTATTAGAATCAGTATGTGTTGTCCTGTGCTGATCTGGGATTTTCCCCCCCTTCACTTTCAGCACTCAGAGATTGCACAGGAAGGGATTATAAGAAAATAAGCAGGGACGTACTGATTTCTCTCTTGAAATCCCTTCTCTAATCTCTGTGCTCTGCAAGGGGTAGGGGGAGAAGTAACATCTGTGGGCAATTTCTGCTGTCCTGTTTTTGGAACCATCTGTAGCTTTGAGACTTCATATGATGTACAGGGGTGCCACAGTGTACGATGCGATTTTAAAAGAGCCAAGATAGTAGACCTCATCGTGAAATCAATGTTATGTCTGTTTTTTATATGTTCTGTACACATCCATACATACAAATCTAGCAGAACTTTATTTATTCCACTGTTGCTCTCACCACCACCACCCTTTTTTTTAAAAACTCTCCTATGGATATTTGTGTATCTGTGTTAAACTGACAAAATGCCTGCTGTGCCTTTTCTTTAGGATTAAATAAATTTAGCTAATCAGTTTGGCAGTCGAAAAATACATTTTGTTATCTCCTTTTGCGTAGCATTTTCTCACAAATGGATGATTCTCTGAAACATTCAGTCAGATATTTTCATAATTATATTTCAACACACACATTTGTCAAACGTTTACAGAGGTTCCTAAAACAAACTGAACAAAAACAGGGAGACTGACGCTAAAGCACAACAAAATCCAATTTTCCACAAATGCAGGTAGTCCTTGACTTATCACAGTTATTTTTATGACACTGAAAAAAGTGACTCATGAATGTTTCTCAGATGACCGTTGCAGAAGCCCCATGGTCATTGGTAGTGACTGGTTTGTATTGATGATAGTCGCGGGTAAAGTCATTGGGGAAGCCCGATTCACTTAAAACCCATGTCACTAACTTAGCAACTGCAGTAATTCACTGAACAATAGTAGCAACAAAGCTCACAAAGGGGGCAAAATTAACTTAACAACTATTTCACTGAGGAATAGAAATTTTGGACTCAATTGTGGACATAAATCAAGGACTACCAGTATAATGCTTCAATTTTTAATCTCAATCTTGATTTCATGAAAGTTATCACTGCTGATTTGGAAGTCAACTTTGAAACTGCTGTATAAGAACACTATTTTATGTTGCATATAGATAATGCTTCTTAATGTGTTAATTGTGACAGCCATTGTCTCAAACAAAAACAACCACCTGAAAATGAGATGCATTGAGACAATGTTTTCCTCCATAGTCTTATATCAATATCTTCTCCTTAGAGGCAAATGGAAATGGGAAGATACATCCAGAAGAGAAGAGCAAAAGAAGAACTCTCAGTTATATCCATGGCTAAACATAAAAGTTTGAGCATGACAGCAGTCGTGCAGACTTACCTGCCTCTCAAGGTGTTTCGCTTCTGGGGGTGTAGTTGTGATAGCAGTGCTGCCACCATGACATAGTAGACCCCAGAAGACCCCATGGTATGACCAGAAGGACTACCTGAAGATGCATACAAAGGAATCAGTGAAAGGAAGGCTGCAGCTGCAATGGCTTAAGGAAGGTACTAGGAAAGTAGGGAGTGCAACATCTCCAACCTCACCTGGGCCAGTTTCACATGTAATGGGAAACTGGCGGATTACCGGGGGTGTTATATTGCCATAGAAATCTGTCTCATGAACCCACCAGTATGGCCTTTCTCCAAAGAGGATCCTAAGAGGAAGGAAAATTAAAAGTAATTCTGATACCAGTAAAGGACAAAGCAATAGCAGGAATAAGATAACAGATACTTAACAATTCTCTGCTCCCATACTTCCTAACACTGAGAATTATAAAAATTATAAGCCAAAGGTATTTGACTCAGAAAGATTTATTACTCTTGCTGCTGTTTTCTGAATTTTAATTTTTTTCAAGCTCGTTGAGGATAGTTTTAATAGAAAATTAACCATGCAATTTTAAAATAAAATTTCAACAATCAGTCTTTTACTGTTTTTCTTCATTCAGCAAAATCAATCTAATTTTTTCAACAAAATGAAGAATGCATGTTATAATGTACAGGTTAGAGTACTTGTCAGTATGAACTCTGGAAAAAGATGAAATTCTAGAAATCATTAATTAACAAAATTGTAAGATCTAAAAATGCCAATGATTTTTTAAAAGGTACAATATTACACTTGCCTATTCAGAAGGCAAGATCTATTTAGTAAAATATATTTAGTAAAAATGATTCCCAATTGAATTAGATTGAAACCTGAGAGCACATTTAGTAGAGCATAGTATCTATTTAAAATGTGCCTAAATTCAGTAGAAATTTTTCTCAAATACATGTATATAAAATTGCAATTGTAGCCTCTTCCATAATATGGAGACAAAATTGCCCATAGTTTTCATCATGATACCCAAATATCCAGTTTATGATAGTAGCAGAATAAAAGTCCATGGAACAAATGGATGCTCAGACTATTTAAGCAAATAAACAAAGAACTAGTTAATTTCTGGAGAGAGAGAAGAGAATAATGGCAGTCCTTAAGCCTCCCTTAAGTATTCCAAATTCAACTCTCTGAGGGGGGCTATATGAAATATAACTTGGAAATGATAAACGCTTATTTGGAGGAAAACCTCATGTTAATGTTTTCTTCCTCCCAGTCCCCTCTCCCTCCTTATTCCCTTCTTGTTTCGCAACCAACAGTTTTTAGCATTAAATACAACTTATAATTTGTGCTGGCCTTTCAAAAAATCTAGAATATATAAGCAGAATTGTTTTTTCTCTAATATTACTGTATACTATATTCTTTTGCATGCTTCACTGGATGCAAAGATCTATGCTCTGAGTTAAGCACCAGATCAACAAACTTGCAAGAAGAAAGGGTTGTAAAAGTCACTTTGGTCTTTGTGCTGGAAGAATTAGAGAAGTCATTCCTAACCCCAGATATGGTGATCAGGGATTCTCACTCATGCTCACCACTTGAAAATAAGGTTGAACCAATCGCCGATGACAGCTACCCAGATGAGACGGATTCCTACTGCTTCCTTCAGTTGGAACCAGATGGGAAAGAGGAAGAAAAAGGTTGTTCTGAGATCAGCTACTGTTGAGATGAAGAGAAACCAGTCCTGAAAGTCCATGAAATTCTCTTGGAGGTAACTGGTGGCCTGGATTCCTGCACTGTGCAATAGATCCATGGTGCAACTTCAGCAGAGATTGTCGTCTCCCACTTTGGTACTTCCTAGTTTCCCCAGCAATTGCTGGGCCTTTTTAATATCCAAGCCCTCTGATCTTTGATCTTTAACCACCTCTCCTGTCCAAAAAATATTGACAGAAGCTGCAGAATGAAGCAAGGTGTATTTGTTTGCAAGAGTCAATATCTTCTGTTTCAGGGAGCATATCTGCCCTACATGCTTGAAAGTGTTTGAAATACCATTGCCTTTCCCCACCAAATTCTGAAAATGGAGGTTAGATTCTCCTTAACAGAACACACTTATTGGTGAAACTACAATTCTAATGCACCTTTGGAAAAAGTTATGAACATCTAAATGTAATAATGTATCAGTAGATGAGGCAACTATTATAACACTGGGAGGAAAAAATACTCTGCTTAATTCAACCATTATGGAATGAATGCATAACACACTGCTATAAGGCATCAGCAATCTTCAAGAACTATTTTTAAAGAATTAAATTAGCATAAGCAGTTCCAATTTTCTTTGTTCTTTGAACTTGTTCTAGTTAAATGTCTAAATCTCAGACATTTTAGATACAAACTAAAAACTTGGAAATTGAAAGTTGATAAGTAAACTTTGCAGGTAATTACTCAATCAATCAATCAAGACTCAAAGGCATTCTTAATTTGGCTTATCTGAGATCAGAGAACTATCCACCAGAAACATATGCAGCAGCACAATCAACAAGCTCTAAGACATTATTTTTTAAATTCTATGCTAAAGCAATTTATTTATAAACAGGTAAACAGACCAGCCTCTCAGAGGAAAGAAAAGGGTAGGGGGTAATGATATACAACCAAAATGAACTCAGCATTTTGGACTTGAGGATTACATAGCAAATTTCCAAATAGCAACTATCGAATACAATTACAAAAAGAAATCAGCCAAGATGCCAATTTTAATGAAGACCTTGAGCAATGCGAAGTAAAATAAATTAGTCAGGCTTTAGATTCATTCCAATTTGGTTGGAGGCTTGGCTTTGGAGAGAAACAACCTGCTGTGGTGGGTGACTTTTTCCAGAAATTGCAGCATGTGCCTTCTAGTCTATTTGTGTAAGGCTGAAAAAGCGAAGTGTTACGGTTTTCTCGGTTTTCCTCATGCAATAGTTTGAGAAGAAATACTGGAAAGCAGATGTTATTTTCCATACCAATGGCCATCAAATTTTGACAACACTCTTAAATATACAAATGTAGCTATTTACATTTATTCTGGTTTTGGTATCTGCAGGGAGCTCCTACATCGTGTATCTATACAAACTTTCTTACTTTTTGAATATTTTTGTATGCTAGTATAGTAGGGATACTCAGAGTAGAGTACAAAATCTGGACAATCTCAGATAAATTATGGAGTGTCTGAGACACTTCCAAACATTATTTTTGGATGTTCTGGACTTTAAAAATGCCCTAGCCACTTTTGTGGGGCTTATGTTTGGTACTAGAGAAAACTTGGTTGGAATATAGATCTGAAAGAAAATCCAATTTTATCATAGGACCTAAATCTCCTAGAGTCTAATGTGTTTTCATCATTACTTAATTACAAGGAGGAAAAGGTTTCAAGAATATCTCTGTAAACACCAGTTTGGCCTTGTTTACAATACTTGCATGATCAGTTCCAGCCTCAATGACAATTCTAAGGTCAGCTGGACAGGACAGGTTAGGTCAGTTTTTTCAAACTTGGCAACTTGCTATGGAATTTTGGGAGTTGAAGCCCACACATCTTAAGAGTTGCCAAGTATGAAAATGTTAGGCTAAATAATTTATTAATGTGAAAGAATAAAGTTCATTAAGAATCACTTAAAAATGGAGTTGTAAATTTATTTTCAATCCTGTTTTATTCTCTTTGTTTTTTAGTTTAAAAAAAAGTAAATACCCAGTTATGGAAATTTCACCACTAGCTATAGTATCAAAAAAGATAGACAGGAGCAGACAAAACTATTAAAGGACAAATTACCTCATCTATTTGTCCTGGTAGCCTATGTTTAGTAGAAACATCAGAAAACAGAGATGGGGCTGGCGTATAAGGAACAAAAGCAAATGTTGGAAGGTCAAATTGCCACATGAACTCTGCACTGTTCAAATTTATTTATTGCCCAAGTATAAACGAGCCACTGTCCCACTGCTTGTGTTCCAACCCAAACACCTTGGTATTGTCCCATTCTTTCTCCTTATACAGAAAAATATTGGACCTATGGAGATGTTCAGGCCGCATTATGACTCTGAAGGAGTCATCTATAAACAAAGTTTAAAGAGACATGAGTGGCCTGAATGGGGGTAATGGATACTTTTGAAACCTGCAAAGAATAGCCAGGGGAAGAGGGTGCTTAATTTGTCCACAAAATAGTTAGCTTGCACAAAAATCCCACCTCAGCAATTGCCATTTATATTTTCAGAAGCTTCCAATTGTGGCATTAGAAGATGAGTTTTTGAAGCAGGAGAGGTTGGTAAATTATAATTTCAAAGAAGGAAAGTTTTCTTGGAAAACATCTGGAAAATGATCTCATGACTTTGCAATTCCAAAGGCATCAGGATAAATCAGTGTTTTTCCAAGTTTAGCAGATTTAAGATGTATGTGCTTTCAATTCCCAGAATTCCTCATTCTGTAATTGTATATTGTCCCAGACAGTTTGCAGGGAGCATTAATTTAAATCAGTTAATTTATATAAATACATAAATAACCCAACTTGTAGATCACTAGTTCTCCACTCTTAAGGCCAAGCAGCAGTAGAGGACTATCATTTCTGTTGCAAGGTAAATTACCAGACATGCATTTGAAATTGTTTAGAAATTATTAACACCATCCAGCGCTGAAAGCTGAGTTCACTGAACTTGTTAGTGCCAGTGCTGAGCAGAATTAATCAACTGATCATTTGCATAATCCTTCATTACTTCATTAGAAGCCAGTTTGCTATAATGGTAAAAATTGGCCTAGGAATCAAGAGACTGTGAGTTCTCCCTTAGGCACAAAAGCTGGGTTGGTGACTCTGAGCTACCCACGTTCTCTTAGTGAACCTACCTCACATGATTGTTGTCAGGAAAATAGGAGAAAGGTATGTTCACTACCTTGAGATAGATAGATGATAGATTGGGGTAGGAGGTGCCTTTGAGGCAATGCTGATGGGTTAATCCCTGAACTTTTCTTGGCAAATTTCAGAAGTGGTTTGTCACTGTCTTCTTCCTAGAGAGAAGGCCCAGTTCCAAGGTCACCCAGCTGGTTTTGTGCCTAAAGTAGGATTAGAACTCATGGTCTTCTGTTTTCAAGCCTGGTCCTTTAACTACAATTAGTTCACAGACTAATTTCAAATATAGTCTGGAAGTCACTATCATGGCTCATATACATCTTGAGGCCCGCAGTCTTGTCCAAGACATTGACTCCAGGGTGACCAACCTTCTAAGAATGAAATGTATTAATTACATTTTTTTTCTTTTTATGTTCCTTTAATCCTTTTCAGAAAGGGCGCATTAGATATGATAGTCCTAATTATCACCCCAAATAAAGGGGATAATTAGGGCTATCATACCTGAGCTAGATGCCCACTAGATGGCAGAAAAGAGCCGTAGAAAACTATAATGCCTTGTTCCATTTTATGGCTGCTAGAATTTTTTTTATGTAGTCCCACTCTATAGATACTATAGACTCCTTAAGCAGGGAATGTGGAAGTTGCTTTTCATATTGTGATTCACATATATGCCTGTTTTTGTGACTAAAGCCTTTTGTTGCTTGTGCAGCTGCTGGTGGCTCTCTGAAGCAGGTTCCTGGAAACAGAG
Organism: Rhabdophis nuchalis; assembly: GCA_039707465.1. Classification (NCBI taxonomy): domain Eukaryota; kingdom Metazoa; phylum Chordata; class Lepidosauria; order Squamata; family Natricidae; genus Rhabdophis; species Rhabdophis nuchalis. Next base: position 113,528,631 of record CM077647.1, read on the forward strand.
ATTTTTTTCCAGGTTTGCAAGGTGAAGACAGAATACAGAATGCTTCTCCCTGAACCAAGTTTATCATGGGAAAATTACACGTGTCACCTAACTGGATCTCACTTTCCTTGGGAACTCAAAGGCTAATTATTACGCATTTGTCATGTTTCCGTTTTCATGGAAATGATAAGTGAGAAGAATTGAGAGGTGCAATATTTTAGCTGCAGGCAGGCACTGTGATGTTACCCAGCAACACTTTGGGCTCTTTCTAATGTAGTTTTATTTTCTGTGAAGGTTTGAAAAATATTTAAAAATGGCACATATCAGCATACAAATCAAGGGAATCCATAGGATTTCAGGGATTGGTTCTGGGCCCTCCTCTAAAGGACAATTAACTAGAGGCTCAAATGTTTTCTAGATTTTTGCATGGCTGTGTGCAGATCTGATACAACATCAATGGAGATGTCTTCCAGGGCTTGTATAGAGGATGCAATCAGTGGTGGGTTGCAATTTATTTTGCTCATGCATGCTTGTGTGGTGCTTCTGCGCAATGAGCTTTCCGCAATTGCCACTACCAGTTCGCCTGATCTGGGCCGAACCAGCAACAACCCACCTCTGGATGCAATGGAAAAGATATCAAAACCAATACTGATAATCATTCTTTCCTCTGGATCCATATAGGATCAAATGACATTGCCAGAAGAGATCTTAAAAGAACTTGTGGAGGCTATGATGCAGGAAATTAAGCATAACTTACTTTTTTCATTGGTCCTTCCAACTGAAAGTCATAGTATAACAAGGAAAATCTAACCTCCTGTAAGCCAAAATCTGAATATGCAAATGATGTTTTCAAGAAAGGTCTAGATTCTATAAAAATGCTGTGCCACTTTGATGAAGAACTTTGGGAACAGACTGGATACATCTTATAAAAATTGCGAAGGAAGTCACTTCGCTATTCCCTATTCTCATTAGGAGGGGGTTAAACTAGAAAAAATGTAGAAGATGAAGAAAGTGCAAAACTAAACATACAGCCAAGAACACAGACCTCAAAGGGACGAGCAGGAAGCTAGATGGGGATTTTGTGGGGATACTATGACAGAGATGGTACTCCAAGTTTCAGGTGTTTCTATGCCAATTTTCAGAATATTAGAAATAAACAGAACAGAATAACAGAGTTGGAAAGGACCTTGGGTGTCTTCTAGTCCAACCCCCTGTTTAGGCAGGAAACGCTACATCACTTGAGACAAATGGTTATCCAATATCTTCTTAAAAACATCCAATGTTGGAGCATTCACAACTTCTAGAAGCAAGTTGACAGAATAAGTATAATCTTTATTGTCATTATATTTGTTTACAACAAAATTGTTCCACTGATGAATTGTTCTGTCAGGAAATTTCTCAGTTCTAGGTTGCTTCTCTCCTTGATTAGTTTCCATTGCTCCTTGTTCTTCCCTCAGGTGCTTTGGAGAAAAGCTTGACTCCCTCTTCTTTGTGGTAGTCCCTGAGATATTGGAACAATGCTATCATGTCTCCCCTAGTCCTTCTTTTCATTAAACTAGACATTCTCAGTTCCTGCAACTGTTCTTCATATGTTTTAGCCTCCAATCCCCTAATCATCTTTGTTACTCTTCTCTGCACTCTTTCTAGAGTCTCCACATCTTTTTTTATATTGTGATCAAAACTGGATGCAGTATTCCAAGTGAGGCCTTACCAAGGCATTATAAAGTGGCATTAACACTTCAAGTGATCTTGATTCTATTCCTGTTTATATAGCCTAGAACTATGTTGGCTTTTTTGGCAGCTGCTGCACACTGCTGGCTCATATTTAAATGGTTGTCCACTAAGACTCCAAGATCCCTTTCACAGTTACTACTATTGATCGGTACCACCTATACTGTACCTGTGCATTTTGTTTTTCTTGCCTAAATGTAGGACCTTATTTTTTTCACTATTGAATTTCATTTTGTTAGATAGCATCCAATGTTCAAGTCTCTCAAGATGCTTCTGTATCTTAAGCCTATCTTCTGGAGTGTTGGCTATTCCTGCTAGATTGGTGTTGTCTGCAAATTTGATGAGTTCCCCATCTATCCCCTTGTCGAAATAATTGATGAAGACGTTCATCAAACAGGGAGAATTAGAGGCAATTCAGCAAAAAATATGATGTAATATCATCACTGAAGCTTGGTAGAATGATACTTAAAAATGGCACTAGAAGGCTACTATTATTCAAAAGAAAAAAACTCAAGAGAATGGGTAGAGATGTACATTGTACATAAAGAAAAAAATGGTTGTACCAACTTTGAGGAATCAGAGAATGGAAATATGGTTAAGAATATTTGGATAAGAATAAAAAGAAAATACTGATCGTGTTGTGGGAGTTTATAGACCAATTTGACAAATAGGATATAGTCTTACTAAGAGACATTTTATAGTAATAATGGAAGGTTTGAATTATACTGACATTTGCTTAGAATTCAACTCTGCCAAGAGATCAAATTCTTTTTTTCTTTAGTTAGCAAGTTCATTTGTCTGAAAATGGAATAATGAATAAGAGGATGACTGCCCTGGACATAACTCTTATCCATGGGAGAAGTTGAAAGAATCAAGTGTTGGGATTACAGAAGCTAGTGGGTAGATGAGTCAGGTGTTTTCCTTCCGTTGTCACACAAATCATCCCCTACAATAGAAGCCAAGACAACACTGCTGCTTTTGCAGTGAATATGGATGTTCCTCTTAAGTCAAAATAACTTTCAGTAGTTCTGGGTAGACCTTCTACGTATCCATGACAGTACAACTCCCTGTATTCCTGTCTGTTTCTCTATTGTGATTTGTTGAGTAATAGGGAGAAAAAAGAAATGGAAAAAACAGACGGTAGAAAAAATATCTCTCTCAGAATTTGCTAATAATGGATTTCAGAAGAAATGTTTACTTTAATTGTAAAGATTAATACTTCTTTTAGAAGGAAATTAGAAGAATTTATTTTACCATCTGTCCATCCATCCATCCAATTTCAATCAAATGACTCTGGGTGGTGATGAGTATATGGCACTAATATTATGCTTGGACTGTCACCAAAAGGAGCTTTGATACCACCATTGCCAAATGTGATTCACAAAAAAGAACACTTAATAAGAGAAAGAGTGGCCTCTGTGAATTATTGGTAGAGATTCCAGACTTTGTTTTGTTATGCTGTTGCCAGCAACCTTACCCCAAGGATATCCCAAGGAATTTTACTTTTGACCATTGTCACAAATTTTGAGCCAGATTCCCAAAGAAATTTCTGTTCAATTTGGTTTAAATTTCTAGGTCCTGGTGAGGTATATATGGATGGTTACTGCCTCTAGTTGCTATGCTATGAATTTTATCAGATGAATGTATTTATTCATACAGTGTGATCATCCGCCCTTGAAATTCTGTGCTGAGGGCTCCTCCCAAAGCAGATTTTCCCACTCTGCTAGATATTTGAGTGCCGTAATGGAAAGAATCTGGAATTAAACTTGAAACTTTAAAACAAATGTAAATCATGCATTTTTCTCTAAGATATTCTTATCTTTGCAGTTCCTGTTTATTCAATATACAAAAATATATGGAGATGGACTCTAAGTTACCTCTCTGTATTTGCCTTATGCCGATTGTGAGTTAATCTTTCTGTATGCTCCATCAACTGACCTTTTGCTTGGTTTTTTTCGTTGGCCATTATTGCTAAATCCAGGAATTTAGCAGTTAATTGTTAATCAACTTATGAGAGGTCTGATTCAAACGCATTATAAAGCCACAAACTAGACTTCAGTTTTCTAAGGTTTTTGCCATTCTAAATTTCCACAATCCCTCTTCAAATTGCGTAGATTTTTCTCTTTTGCAGAAATATAATGCAGCAAATTAAAATATCTTAAACTCAACTGTGATCAATTTTTTTATTTTAAAATCCATCCCAAACTAGGTTTGCCTTGCCTTCTCCAATGATATCATATTATCTCAGACATTCCCAAAAACTAAAGCAAAGGAAACCACCATCTCCACTACGATTTGTGAACTCATGGACCTCATTTCAGAAATATGTAAAATAATTTCATCATTAAATGGCATAAATGGTCTGTGCTCAGCTTTAATAAAAGAAGCATTTTAAAGAGAGTGTTTCCTAACCAGAAAGACAGTTTTCTATACTGTATAATACCTTAAATCTCCATAAACGAGGCTCCAAAACTCCATTCAACCCATTAATGGATTTGGTTCATCCATTTCGTATCAAAATTTCAGATGTTAACTTTTGACATAGAATAGTCATCCATCCTTCAGCAGTCAAAATAAGTGATAAATTAAAAACAAAAGACTGCAAAATTATAGAGTAACTACTCATAAAGTTAATTGTCAAACTTAGAGCTCTGGTACTGTGGGAATTGTGAAACCTATATTTCATCGCCCCTTTAAAAAGAGAAGGATGGAGGAATGCAAAACTGAACTGTAAAACTGATTAAGTATTGTTGATGTTTTAATTTATCACATTTCTCCAATATAAGTCAACATAAATTTGCTAACAAAACAAATGTCATACTTTATTAATAACAAAATGCTCTAGATAATAGCTTTAGAAACATTCCATGCAGACATGTACCAGAACCAAAACCTAGTTATACTAACCCTAACCTTAACCTTAACCTTAACCTTAACCTTAACCTTAACCCTACCTGTCACCCTAATAAACAAGCTGATGGGTACTGGCAGCCCCAATCCAATATATACCAAAGTCATTAAGCCGGAGAAAATTGATGCAGTACATGAGGGCTGAATCCATCAACCCTATTCCTTTGCCATCAGAAAATATACCATACATTCTTTAATGATAGCAAACCACTACAACAGTTACAAGGCTGATTATTTAACTTCACACTCCAATAGCCAATTACCCCAAGGGGATGTTCTCCTGAAATGCGAGCAATACTAGCAGCTGGGTGGAGTGATAGTTTTGCCTATTCTCCTTTATCATTGTCAATCTCTTCCCCAAAACATATCCCAGGATGTCCTCAGAGAATGTTATCAGTTTCGCTGGCAGGCCTCATCTTGGTGACAACCATAAATGCTCTTTTGTTGCCATAGAGAAATGTTTTGCACAAGCAGAATCAGCCTGTGCTGGCAGTGTTAGATGAACAGTAATAATAGGGAACCTGATTGATATATTGGGGGCAAATATGTAAGCCTTATTCTGAAGCCAGCAGGGACCATCATCCAAATGAGGGCTGATGGAGCACAATCAGCCTGTAATACCTAGGTAATAGGCTCCCCCATGAATACTTTGTTTTGGCCCCTATTACTCTACATCCTAGCAATTCACTTATATACATTGCTGGTCTTCAACCTACAGTGTTTTCTTGTCCTGTAGCCTGAGCAATTGTGTGACACAGTAGGGGATTAAGGCAGCCACTATCAAGGGCACAGCAACAGTTTTGCAAAAAGAAAACAGGTAGAAGAGAAGCTCCACCTTGACTGGAGGCTTGAAGGAATCAAACAGGTGCAGGATAAGAAGTGAGATACCGATGCTGCCCAGTCGAAAGTTTAGCTGCTGCCCTTGTTTACTTTTGCAGCTCTCCGTGTACATTGAGGAACTAAGGGCAAGTCCCAGTCCAAAGAGGATTCCCAGGTTGCGCAAGAGGCCAGCAAAGGGGGTAGTGTCCAGATGCACCCATTCTGGATGCTCACACCATGTCTTGGCCTTCTCCAACGTCCACAGGAGGTCCACACCGAGTACCTTGAGCAGTAGGTAAAACCCCAGAGCAAAAGAGAAGAGGAAAAGGGTGGTAGCTATATATTTCCGCAGGCTGGGATCATAGATGAAAGTGATGTACTGGAAAGATTCGGCCACCAATATACCTAACAGTGAAGAGGAAATAACACTGTTTAAAACGTTACAGCACTCAGAAATATGAGTCAACAAGTCAGCTTAAATCTGCTGCAAGCTGTGAGGAGAGGGAGTCTCCTGTCTCAAATAGTAATGCTTTATATGTTTACATATACATTATTCAATTTTGGACACAAGGAATTTGCCTAAATAGACAACTGGTAAAATATACTGGTGTAATCTAAATCTCTGCGCCCTATATTATATCTCAGCATACCATGACAAACATTGTAGAAGGACTGCACTGACCTGAGAAGACACCAGCAATGACTTGATGTGGAAAATGAGCTGCCAGGAAGACCCGAGAGACACAGACACAGACTTGGATGGTCCAAAAAGCAGCCCAAAGCACCGTTTTCAAACAGCTGCCATTGGGGGAAAATAAGAGGGAGAAAAAAAAAGAAATATATTTCCAACCTGCAAGTTGTTTTAGAGACTAGAAAGATGGCCAAATGCTCCCTTTCCACCTATCCCACTTGACCTGAACTAAGCACTAACTTATTTTATCTGCTGAACTACTTTGGACTCAAGCTTTGCAAGAAAAAATGCCTGGATTTCTTTTCCTGGTTTTATAACATAGCATGTATTCTTGAATCCCAAGACAATTCATATCACATGTTAAGGTTAAGTCTACAACTTACAATTATTCATTTAGTGACCATTTGAAGTTGCAATGGCACTGAGAAAAGTGATTTTCAACCAGTCCTCCTTACTTGTAGCATCCCCATGATCATGTGATTAAATTTGAATGCTTGGCATACATTTATAATGGTTGCTGTGCCCTGGGGTCATGTGACCGCCATTTATCCCAGCAGGCTTCTAACAGGCAAAGTCAGTGGAGAAAGCCAGATTCGTTTAATGACATGTGATTCACTTAATAGCTGTAGTGATTTAACCATTGTGGCAAAAATGGTTGTAAAATCAGGTGTGACTCACTGAATGACTCCCTTGCTTAACAACAGAAATCCTTACAGTGGTTGTAAGTCAAGAACTACCTATACTGTCCCTTATATTCATATATCTGCTTTATTTCAGTGCATCCCAGTTTTGTTTTTTACATTTTTGCAGAATTGTCAGATGGATTATTCTCTTTCATTTTAGCGACACTGTTATATTAGTCTGTTAAATGTCAGTTTGTACTGAAATGTGTTAGTGCACATATCCTCAAACTAGTATTTTATCTGCAATTTTGCATAGCTCTTATAAACAGTATACAGTGATCCCTCGTTTTTCGCGGTTAATGGGGACCAGAACCTTCCGCGAAAGCTGAAAAACCACGAAGTAGGATTTGCTAGGAAACCAATCACGCGCCTTTATGAGAGTCGCACCGGAAACCAATCACCAGAAACCAGTCGCACCGGAAACCAATCACGTGCCTTTATGAGAGCCGATAAATCCACTCGTACAGTATTTTTGAAAAAGCCGCGAAGCACTGAAGCTGCGAAACATGAAGCTGCGAAAAACGAGGGATCACTGTATTTTGGTATGAATACATGCATCTGATATAAATCTCCTTTGCTTTGTCTGTTTGTTGGTATATGGGTGGTGGGTGGCTGTGGATATAAATGAATATTTGATTGCATATTTATAAATAGATTCAATTAATTAAATTCAATTAATTTGGTTTGAAAAAAGGTATTAAGTGGAAACTAAATGAATTTCTTCATATTTAGTTTAAACATCTTTTTATTATTTCATCAAATGCTGTTGCTTACCGATGTTTCCATGATGGACGTTTCTTTCCTTGAGTGAGAGAGAGAATAGCTGTAACCATCACATAATACACACCAGCTGAACCCATTGCATGGCCAGAAGGACTCCCTAGAGTAGGAAGAAAACACTTTTGATTTTCCAAAATTACCCATCATATATAGCCTTTAAAAAAACGAGTGTCTGAAGCAGTGGTGGGTTTCAACCTTTTTTACTACCTATTCTGTGGGTGTGGCCTGTTTTTGTGGGTGTGGCTTGGTGGTCATGTGACTGGGTGGGCATAGCCAACTTGTAAAATGTGGTGAAACTCACTTAACAACGCTCTTGCTTGGCAACCAAAATGTTGGCTCAGAAACTCTGGCATTTGAAGTGCACAAGTCTTAAAACTATCAAGTTACAAGACCCTTGCACCCCTAACCCTTTAGAAAAAAAACCCCATGGGTGTTCAAACTTGACAGCTTTAAGACTTGTGGACTTCAACTTCCAGAATTCCTCCTCTAGTCATGTTGGCTCAGGAACTCTGGCATTTAAAATGTGCAAGACTTAAAGCTATCAAGTTACAAGACCCTTGCACCCCTAACCCTTCACAACTCCCCCCCAAACCCTAAAAGTTTATTTTTAAAAGATTTGCACCCAGGGAAAGTTGGAACAGCACACCAGCCACACACCACCTCCACTGACTGAAGTCTTTCTCTCACGCTGCCAAAACCCCTCGCCGCTCTCCACCTGTGGTTGCCCCTTCAACCTCCCACCCATGGAAGATATATGGTGGTCCTTCTGGAGGGGCAACCAAGGGGTACTTTTCCCCCACCCCCAAATAGTGCGTAGGCTGAGAAAAGTGAGATCGGAGAGGGGAGCTGCTCTTTTTTCCGCGGGGCCGAAGGCGGCGCGGTGACATGAGGTGCCATCTGGGGATAGCGGGCAGGCAGTTTGGGGCCGGTGCCTCCTTCACTCATTGGGGTGGGCAGAGAAAGATAGGAGGCATGCAATAAAGCACCCCTGTCACCAAGGGTGAAGGGGAGCACCTTCGACCTCGGCCATCAAGCACCTCCTTTCTTTCTCTGCCCACCCAAATGAGCAAAGGAGGCACTGGCCACTAAACCGCCTGTATTCAAACCAGCCTGCCTCCTCTCTACTGGCATGGGCTCTCTGAAGGAGGAGGTCCCTCCCAAGACGTCCCTTGTCCTGGTGGCACCCCAGTAATAGCAGTTGAGCAAGGGAAGGAGGCGTGCGATAAAGCAGTCCCCCATCACCACCCCCAAGGGTGAAGGAGAGCACCCTTTGATCTCAGTTATCACGCACCTCCTTTCTTTCTCTGCCCGCCTGAACAAGCGAAGGAGGCACTGGCCACTAAACCACCAACCTACCCACCTGCGCACGTTCAAACCAGCCCTCCTTCTCCGGGACAGTGGAATATTCTTTTTTTGCTCGTATGAGGAGTAGGCCTTGACTCCTGCCTTCCTATTGCCTCCAGTCCAGCCCTACGCAATCTCCCTGTCACCTCACTGACCTGGGGAAACTCCTGGCTGCAGTTGACTTTCTCCTAGTGATTCTTTCTGGCTGACTGACCCAGGGCCTGCCTGGACTTTCGGAGAGAAAGGATTGCCAAGAGAAAACCAACTGCTGCCACTAACGGGGCACGAAGGAGCGGCCACCCAGCACCTGCTGCATCCTGTTGCAGGCGCCCAGGTTGGCCTCGATGTCCCACCTCCCTTCTGCCTCCAGTCCAGCCTTGTGCAATCTCCCTGCCGCCTCACTGACCTGGGGACACTCCTGGCTCTATTGGACGGTCATTCCTTCGCATCCCATTGCCAACTGCAGTTGGCTTTCTCCTGGCGATCCTTCCTGGCTTGGAGAGACACTCTGGGGCAGCCCTGCCATTCCAACAGTGTGCTGCATCCCCAGAGCAGTCACATGGCAATGGCACATGGGCTGCTGACTGACCCAGGGTCCACTCCAACCTCAGCTTCTCTGAAGAAGCCCCGCGCCCACTTCCTTCTCTTTGGGAAGCGGTTTGCAAAGTCCCGATTTTGCAAGGCGCTTGTCCAAGAGAAGGAAGTGTGGGCTTTTTCCAACAGCTGAGTCCTCCACTCCAGCAAAGGAAGTGGGTGGGCAGGGCAAGCATGGTGCAGACAGGCTGGGCAAGAGAGAGAGCGAGCGAGCAGTGACCAGACGGGTGGGGAGAGTGAGCAGGGGGGCAGACCAGGGGAGGGACCATTCTGGTACAGGGCCTCCAGGGGCCCTGGTACACAAATGGATGCCAGATTTCCGTCACCAGTATGCGCGTTCCAGACCATACTGGCTGAAACCCACCTCTGGTCTGCAGCAGCTTTGAATGGTTTAGGATCAGGCTGACATTAGAGAGATCCAGATCAAGCCAAGGAAACTCATTGGGTGAACTGGATCAGACCTTCTATCTCATTCCAGCCTGTCTCACAGGGTTGTTTTTGTGGCCTAGATCTCCATTAACCTTGAGTCCTTGGAGGAAATATGCAATACAAATCTAATAAACAAATATTTTAATGCAGTTATTGGTGTTGTATTGGAACTAGGAGCTTGAAAGGTGAGCTTTATACAGGGAGGACATGCAGATCTTGCATGATCACAATGTCAAATAAACCATGTTTCAGTGAAGGTGAGGTACATAGGCTTCCATTTGGAAGGAATTGCTTTATATCTCTGATGCTGAGGAATTGCTTTAAATCTCTGTCTCTGTTTAGATAAATTCATCTTCCTAATGGCTGGATTTTGTTTACTTGACAACTGACGCCTGTGATGAAAGTAAGCTCCAGCAGTTGAAAGCTGCACTCTTCTTCTTTAATTACATTTTGCCAAGCGGGATGTCATTTTTTACCCATCCTTTTCTCATACTGTCCCACTGCTATGACTTTAATGGGGTTTTCTTGGGAAACTCACCTGGGCCGGTTTCACAGGTAACTGGAAACTGCTGGATTGCAGGGGCAGAAGTATTTTGATAGAAATTGGTCTCATGTACCCACCAGTAGGGTCTTTGTCCAAAAAGGATCCTGCAAAGAAAGAGGTTGTCTGAGGCTATGAGTCAGTAAAAAGAGAAGGGATTCTATTCTGCATCACTATTTAATGCCAAGAGCAATAGTGAAGTCACATGCTAATTGATTTTTCTGAACATTGAGATCCAGAGTATTTACAAAGAGATACTGATCTAGGAATCATGGGATTTAAGAATACTGTGAAAGAAAGTAATAAACATAGCTCTAGCTTATCCATTGGACAAATGTCTTTATCTTAGCTTTGAAGGCTACACAACTTTAGTAACTGAGGATCTTTTCCCATGCCATGAAAAATAGCTTCCCAGGCTTTAGCTAATTTACAAGAAGAAGAGGGAAAGGAGAGATCTTAAATTCTATCCAGACAATCTAAACAAGCAGGTTCACATAGTAAAAGATGAACTCTGGTAAGGATGGGATGAACTTGTCATTTCTTCAATGGTTAATTTCTTAGTAAGATGGTTACAGAATCCAAGCTTTTGAAGGTGGAAGATGTTACTGTCTAGTCATTGTGTAGCTATGGTTGGTTGACTAAGTCACAATTTCCTGAATTTGTGCAACTGCCTAAGGTACAAACCATAGTTTACAAACTATAATTGGCAGTATTGGCAGTATTGGCAGTATTCACATAATGCAGTATTCACATAATGCACTAAGAAAAAGCAGACAGACACGGCTTAGCATATGTGAGCCCAGCCTCTATGCTCAACAGCTCAGCCTAACAACGAAACTCTAAATTCGTGTGACAAACTGAAGTTGACAAGCTACTTACCATTTAAATACGAGGTTTAACCAGTCACCAATCACAGCAACCCAGATGAGCTTGATTCCCACAGCTTCACAGAGATGGAACCAAATAGGAAACAGGACAAAGAAAGTGTTTCGGAGGTCGGCAGCAAAAGAAACAAAGAGAAACCAATCCTGCGATCCTGGGTATCTTGTTTGCAGAAAGTGTATGGCTTGGATGCCTGTGTGATATAGAATATCCATACTGGCTTCCATTCTATCTCCAGTTGAGCAACAAGCTATCTTTGATCTATTTTTGCAGCTGCAATGCACCCTTTAAAGAGGTCTGCTGTCTTTTATCCTCTCCCGTGTGTAGCAGCTTGAGCTTTGAACCCAAAATTACTTTGGTCACAAAAACACCTCCTGGTCAAAGGTGATTCCCCAAACAGCTTGGGACAAACACACTTAAAGCAACTTATATAAGAGGGGCAAGTAAGCTATCCAAAACAATCCAAGTAATACCATGACAAAGGTATTAATTCTTTGCAGAATCGCTTCATAGTTATCATTCTGCTCCCATCTCTTGACCAAAAGCTAAGAGAACACAGCTGTGTTTTGTCTGTGTATCACTTATCTTGACATTAGAAGGACCATTTAGGGTTTGGCTTTGTGGTATCTAAATTTGATCATGGATCTTATTGAATACAGCTCAAATGAACGTTCTCTAAAAGTCAGTTGGTATTAGCCCATTGTTTGAAAACCTGAAGGCGACTACAGATTTAATCCTTATCTTACAATCATTTGTTTAGTGACCACAGTTACAACAGCACAGAAAAAAGTACTTTAAATCACTTTTCACACTTTTGAGTGCTGCAGAATATCCAGGGCTACATGGTCAAAATTCAGATGTTTGGCAACTGGCATGTACTTATGACAGCATCAGGGTCTCCGAGTCAAATGATCACTTCTGTCAATAGGGAAGTCCGATTCACTCCGCAACCCTGTTACTAACTTGACAACTGTAATGATTCACTTGACAAATGTGGCAGAAAGTCATGTTATTGTTCAGCTGTTAAGTCATGTCCAACTCTTCACAATCCCTCCAATCATAGCATGCCAGGTTCCCCTGTCCACCACTATTTCCACTGTCCAAATTCATGTTCATTGTGGGGATGGCACTATCTAATCATCTCCTCTTCTGCCATACCCTTTTCCTTTTGCCCTCAATCTTTCACAATGTTAGTGTCTTTTCCAATGAGTCCTCTCTTCTCATTTGGTGACCAAAGTGTTTGAGCTTCAGAAGAAAGATCATAAAATGGGGCAAAACTCAATAACTGTCTTGCTTAGCAATGTAAATTTTGGGTTCAATTGTAGCTGTAAATCAAGGATTAAAGTACAAGCTGCCTTTTAAAATTAACTGAAGTTAATAAGGTTTTTTAATTATTTTATCTAAAAGGGTAAAGGTAAAGGTTCCCCTCATACATAGGTGCTAGTTCTACCCAATTCTAGGGGGCAGTGCTCATCTCCATTTCAAAGCCGAAGAGCCAGCACTGTCCAAAGACGTCTCCGTGGTCATGTGGCCAGCATGATTAAACACTGAAGGTGCATGGAATGCCACTATTTTAAACTTGCAGACTAGTCCGGCAGGTGGGTGAGTGAGCAGGCAGCCCTCCCCCTCCAATACAGTCCCCTCTGCTTCCAGAAGCAATCTGCCAACCAAAAACAGGCTCATTTTTGGCCTCCTCTGACTCCAGAAGCATTTTGCTGGCTGTCCTCCCCAGCCTCCAGTAGCACTCTGCTGGATAAAAATGGGCCTGTTATTTTGCTTCCTGGGGCCTCTGTGTACCCTGTTTTTGGCATCCCCCACCTCCACTAGCACTCTGCCAGCCAAAAACATTGGATGTACCTTCCAGTTCCAGCCCACAGGACTGACTGAGGTAAGTCCTGTTCTCGGCTGAAGGGTGGGGGCTGGTGTGTGTGTGGAGTGAGGTAGGTAGGGTGGTCTCATAGTTCCATGTGGGTTGGATTAATGGCTCCATGAACTTATATAGGCAATTCATTCCCATTTTTTCAGATAGCACTCCCATCATGAACCTGTTTTAAAAAGGGGGGGGGGGGTTGAAGCCCAGACCAAGTTAACACTTGTTGAGTGCCTGCGGTTTGTAGTTTGAGGACCCCTGCCATAACCGATATGCCTCTCAGAGAGTCCATCCTGCCAGTGTCGCAGAGGATAGAGTCCCCTGGGGAGGTTCTGGCATGGCTACGAATTCAATTTAGGAGTCATCTTAAAAGGGGTAAAACCCATGCTACCACGATAGAGTTATTGTTATGGCTTACACTTCGGCAAATGACAGCTGAAGTTAGTTAGTCAGCCCAGTTTGTCTGTTGATAGTTTAGCATCCTAGGCATTGCTCCACCATTGAATTAGCCCCTTTAGTACTAGGATGAAGGCGGAGCTAAGCCCCTGGGATGAACCTATTGAGTTCAAAAACTCCGGCTGGAAGTTTGTGGTAAATTGTATCAACATCACCACCCCGGACTGAGATAACCCACTTTGGGACCCCATGAAGCCTGTAGATGTGTTGCACAAACATTTTTGCTAAGACCCGGGTTGTCGGGAGCTTTGAGCATGGTATGTTTTGAAAACAAAGATGATTAGGGGACTGGAGACTAAAACATATGAAGAACGGTTGCAGGAACTGGGTATGTCTAGTTTAATGAAAAGAAGGACTAGGGGAGACATGATAGCAGTGTTCCAATATCTCAGGGGTTGCCACAAAGAAGAGGGAATCAAACTATTCTTCAAGGCACCCGAGGGAAGGACAAGAAGCAATGGAAACTAATCAAGGACAGAAGCAACCTAGAACTAAGGAGAAATTTCCTAACAGAAAAATTAATAAGTGGAACAACTTCATTGTAAACAAGTACAATGACAATAAAGATTATACTTATTCTGTCAACTTGCTTCTAGAAGTTGTGAATTCTCCAACAATGGAAATTTTGAAGAAGATTTGGTAACCATTTGTGTGAAGTGGGTGTTGGGTTTCCTGCCTATGTAGGGGATTGGACTAGAAGACCTCCAAGGTCGCTTCCAACTCTGTTATTCTATTCTATTCTAAATATGAATCAGCAGTGTGCTGCACCTGCCCCAAACTCAACAAGTTCTGGGTGCATTAAGGGAGGGATAAAATCTAGATCACATGAAATATTAGTATCACTTTATAATGCCTTGGTAAGACCACATTTGAAATCTTACATTCAGTTTTGATTGGCACAATATAAACAGATGTTGAGACTGTAAAAAAAAGTGCAGAGAAGAGCAACAAACATGATTAGGGGACTGGAGGCTAAAATATGAAAAACGGTTGCAGGAATTGAGTATGTCTGATGAAAAGAAGGACTAGGAATGTCATGATAGCAATGTTCCAATATTTGAGGAGCAGCCAAAAAGAAGAGGGAGTCAATCTATTTTCTGGGTCCGACAAGGGAGGGGGAATATGGGTCGATCCTACAGAGGGTTTTCCTATCAGAACGGTCGTGGGGAGGGGTAGGTGCGGTGGGAGACAGGTATTCCACCGTCTGTTGGAGGAACATGGCTGCTGGTTACAAGCGGTCACACACCCCAACTCCCTGAACTCCCCCCGCAATCTAGGAGGTCAGGGATCACAGAGCCGGGGCCCTAGGCTGATGCTATGCAACGCCAGGTCCGTGGCCAACAAAGCCCCCCCTCATTAACGACCTTGTGTCGGAGGGGGAGCAGGACCTGGTGGGTATTACGGAGACCTGGTTGGGCGAGGGAGGACTACCCCTCGTGGAAATGTGCCAGATTACCGTGCATTTCATCAGCTGCGGGCCCTAGGCAGGGGTGGAGGGGTGGTGGTCATTGTCAGGGAAGGTCTTGAGCCGAGAGAGACCACTGTGCCACAGACCATCGGTTGTGAGTCCCTCTGCATGAAGTGGGGCCTAGGGAGGCAGTTGGGCTTGCTGATTGTGTACCTGGCTCCCCGCTACGTATCAGCAGCCCTGCCCGAGTTCCTCGAGGTGATCGCTGAGGTGGCGGTTGAGACCCCCAGACTGCTAGTCATGGGGGATTTCAACCTGCCATCGGTAGGCGAGACATCCGAGGCAGCTCAGGAGTTCATGGCCTCTATGACGGTCATGGATCTGACCCAAGTAATTCAGGGCCCCACGCACGAGGGAGGACACACACTGGATCTAATTTTTGTCTCTGGCCAGTGAACGAGTGATCTTGGAGTAGGGGATTTAGCAATCATACCCCTGTCATGGTCGGATCACTCACTTCTCCAGCACGACTTTCCTACTGCTACACCCCACTGCGGGGAGGCGGAACCAGAAATTCCTAGATGGTTCTGCCCCAGGCGCCTGATGGACCCTGAGAGGTTCCAGATGGAGCTTGGGCCATTACCTGCGACCTTGACCCATGGCCCGACTGAGGACCTAGTGGCCGCATGGAACAATGCGACCACGGGGGCCTTGGACCGGGTCGAGCCCTTGCGGCCTCTCACGCAGTGTTGAGCCACCCAGGCTCTTTGGTTTTCCAAGCAGCTGAGGGTGATGAAACGCCGTAAGAGACACCTAGAGAGCAAATGGAGGGCCACTCGGTCTGAATCTGACCGAACACAGGTAAGATCCCATTTGAGGACATACCTAGTGGTGATAAGAGTGGCCAAGCGTCACTATTGTGCCACCCTTATCGCATCCGCATATAACCGCTCTGCCGTCCTGTTTGGGGTGACCTGTTCCCTCCTTCAACAGAGGCCGCGGGAAGCCCCTTTGCAGGGCAGAGCAGAGGAATTTGGAGAGTATCTGCAGGATAAAATCGCTCAGATTTGGCCTCCATGGAGAGTGGTCTGGAGGGATCATCCGAGGCAGGTCTTGAGACAGTTTTATGGGATGAGTTTGACTCTGTTACTTCCGACAATATGGACAGGTTACTGGGGCGACTGAGAGCCACCACATGTTTATTGGACCCGTGTCCCTCCTGGCTTGTACTGGCATCCTGGGAGGTTACACGAGGCTGGCTTCAGGAAATAGTGAATGCTTCTTTGAGTGAGGGGTTCTTGAGGTGAGACCCCTCCTCAAGAAGCCTTCCCTGGACCCAGCATTGTTAGTAAATTACCGTCCAGTCTCCAACCTTCACTTTTTGGCGAAGGTTGTAGAGAGTGTGGTGGCACAACAGTTCCCCTGTCACCTGGAGGAAATTGACTATCTGGATCTGCGCCAGTCTGGCTTCCGGCCCGGGAACAGCACCGAGACGGCATTGGTCGCGTTGGTGGATGATCTCTGGAGGGCCAGGGATGGAGGTTGTTCCTCCATTCTGGTCCTGTTAGACCTCTCAGCGGCTTTCAATACCATCAACCATGGTATCGTATTGCACCGACTGGGGGGGTTGGGGGTGAGAGGCATCGTTTTATGGTGGTTCTCCTCCTACCTCACCGGTTGGTCGCAATTTGTGTTGGCAGGAGGGCAGAGGTCGACCTCGAGGCCCCTCACATGTGGGGTGATTCAGGGGTCGGTCCTCTCACCACTCCTGTTCAACACCTACATGAAGCCACTGGGTGAGATCATCCGTGGTTTTGGGGTACAATACCACCTGTATGCTGACGATACACAGTTGTACATTTCTACCCCAAACCACCCCAACGATGCCGTTGAAGTAATGTCCCGGTGTCTGGAAGCTGTACGGGCCTGGATGGGAAGTAACAAACTCCAACTCAACCCATCCAAGACTGAGTGGCTGTGGTGCCCGACGTCCAGTACAACCAGTTGACGCCATCACTGGCCATTGGGGGTGAACATCTAGCCCCCATGGACAGGGTGCGCAACTTAGGCGTCCTCCTGGATTCCCGGCTGTCCATGAAGGACCATGTGACGGCCGTGGCCAGGGGGGCTTTCTACCAGGTTCGCCTGGTACGCCAGTTGCACCCCTTACTGGACAGGGACGCCCTTCGCACAGTCACTCAAGCACTCATGACATCCCGCCTAGACTACTGTAATGCTCTCTACACAGGCTTCCCCTTGAGGTGCACCTAAAGACTACAGCTAGTTCAGAATGCGTCTGCGCGGGGAATTTTGGGAGCCCCTAGGCATTCCCACGTAACTCCGCTCCTGCGTGAGCTGCACTGGGTGCCTGCGGCCTTTCAGGTGCGCTTCAAAGTGTTGATAACCATCTTTAAAGCGCTCCATGGCATGGGGCCTAGTTATTTGCGGGACCGTATCCTACCCCATACATCCCTTCGCCCGATCCGCTCCCATAGAGAGGGACTTTTCCAGGTGCCGTCCACCAGGCAGTGCCGGCTGGCGATGCCCTGGGGAAGGGCCTTCTCTGTGGCGGGCCCAACCCTCTGGAACGACCTACCCCCCGAACTTAGAACTATCACGGACCTCCGCTCCTTCCGCAAACATCTGAAGACATATTTCTTCCATCTTGCCGACTTGGCCTAATCCGCACAATTCTGTAGACTGAACTCTAAATTGTTTTAATTGGATTTTAATGGGTAAGAGTTTTAGGGAATTTTAGCACAGGGTATTTTGTATTTAATTGGCTTTTAGTATTTATTATTGCTATGTATTATATTTCCTGTTTTAATTTCCTGTGCACCGCCCTGAGTCCCCTCAGGGAGAGAGGCGCGGTTATACAAATTTAATAAATATAAATAATATATAATATATATAAAGCACCGTGTGCATGGACATGCACAAGAAGCAAAGAATGGAAACTAATCAAGGAGAGAATCAATCTAGAACTAAGGAGAAGTTTTCTGATAGAACAATCAATCAGTGGAATGACTTGCCTTCAGAAATTGTGGGTGTTTCATAGTGGTGGGTTTCAAAAAATTTTAGAACCTATTCTGTAGGTGTGCCCTGTTTTGGGGAGTGGCTTGGTGGTCATGTGACAGGGTGGGCATGGCTACCTTGGAAAATGTGGTGAAACTCACTTAACTATGTTCTTGCTTAGCAACCAAAATTTTTGGCTCCATTGTGATCATAAGTTCGCTTCCTTCCTTCTTCCTTTTTTGTGTCTCTCTCTCTCCCTCTTTCTTTCCTTACTTCCTTTTCCTTTCTTCCTTCCCTTCTTGTGTGTCTCTCTCTCCCTCCCTCCCTCCCTCTCTCTCTCTCTTTCTTTCTTTCTTTGTTTCTTCCTTCCTTCCTTCCTTCCTTCCTTCCTTTCTTTCTTTCTTTCTTTCTTGTGTCTCTCTTCCCTGCTTTCTTTCTTTCCTTTCTTTTTCTTCCTTCCTTCCTTCCTTCCTTCCTTCCTTCTTTCTTTCTTTCTTTCTTTCTTTCTTGTGTCTCTCTCCCTCTTTCTTTCTTTCCTTTCTTTTCCTTCCTTCCTTCCCTTCTTGTGTCCCTCCCTCCCTCCCTCCCTCCCTTTCTTTCTTTCTTTCTTTCTTTCTTTCTTTCTTTCTTTCTTTCTTTCTTTCTTAGTTCCTTCCTTCCTTCCTTCCTTCCTTCCTTCTTTCTTTCTTTCTTTCTTTCTTTCTTTCTTTCTTTCTTTCTTTCTTTCTTTCTTTCTTTCTTTCTTTCTTTCTTTCTTGTGTCTCCCTCTCCAACTTTCTTTCTTTCTTTTTCCTTTTTTCTCTTTCGCTTTCTTTCTTTTTTTCTTTCTCTTTCTCTCTCTTGGTCTCTCTCTCTCTCTTGGTCTCTCTCTCTCTCTCACACACACACACACACAAAACACACACACACACAATTTCCCTCATATCTGCCACTGACAGGTCTTAAAGAGAAGGAAGTGTAAGGACTCCTGCCAAGGGAAGGGGTTGGGCTAGATTACCTCCATGTTCCTTTGTATCTCTCTATGTCCCATTTAGTCACAAACAACCCCATTCACTTTGAAGTTGGTTGCAAACTCCACTCATCCCGTGCACGCCCTGGTCCCACCCAAGGAGGGTGGGGTGGGGGGAAAGGGTGGAGTCTGTGGCTTCATGTCTCTTGATCTTCTTCCCTGCCTCAATACACATCCAGCACAACCGACCGCCCCGCCGCTCCCGGGGTTTTGCCTTTCTCTAGGAGGCAGGCAGGGGCTGCACCTGGGAGGCAACCATCATCTGCTCTGGAGCTGTGGGCTAAAAAGCTGCTGATGCTTGGGCCAGCTGAGATCAGCGGGACTTGGCTCCCCCCACAACCCAACTCTGGGTGCCGAAACTTTGGTCCTGACCCTGTGGGCTTCAGGCACCAAAGGCACCAGGCAAGTTTGCGCAGGCACCCGCTACTCTGCCTGCCTCCCGCAACAGAGGGCGAGAGAGAAGCAGCACCCAGAACCAGGTCCAATGTGGTCCCCGGCCCTTCCCTGGAGGATCGCAGGACAGGGAGGGACTCTTCTTGACCCTGCTGTTTTTGGGGGGTGCAGAGCCTCTGGGGGAGCCTGGCGGGGTGGGCAAGTCCTCCGCTCCTGTTCCTTTCTCGGCTGTGGAAGAAGCCTGGGCTTCTTTCTTTTTGACAGCCACCTCATTTCCAATGGAGGGGGGAGGGAATCCATGCAGAGAGAGGAAAAGCATGGATTCCCTCCCCCTCCATTGGAAACATGGCAGCTGTCAAAGAGAAGGGAGCGCACGCCACGTGGCCTTCTCCCAATCCTCCGCTCTGGCAAAGGAAGTGGGTAGGCAGGGCAAGTCTGGAGTGGAGGGCGAGTGAATGAGCAAGCGGCAACTGGGCAGTGGGCAGGGGGAGCGAGTGGGGGAGGGCAGGGGAAGGAGCATTCCAGTACGGGGCCTCCGGAAATTCAGATACGGAAAGGCACACTAAATTTCACCATCCAGTACACCTGTACCAGTGCGTACTGGCTGAAACCCACCCCTGGGTGCTTCATCACTGAAGGTTTTTAAGAGATTGGACAACCATTGATTAAAATGGTATAGGATATTTCAATCAAATTTTTCATCTCCTGCTTGAACAGGAGTTGAACTAGAAGACCCTTCTAACTCTGTTATTCTGTTCTGTTAGAAATGCTATGGTGGAATTGAATTGCTATCATATCTTAGTTGTTTAGAGGGGAAAGGCCCATCAGCTGGAATGCAAATTCTGCTATGAATTTCTACCAATAGGAAAGCTGTTCCTCCCAAGCTTTATAGTGTTCAAGCTCCTCAAATCTCAAAATACAAGTTATTTGAGGTTTGGGATAGCTAAGACAAGAAAAAAATGTTTTGTCTCTTTAAATTATTTTGTTGGTTGCTTGGCAATCCCAACAGCAGGGAATATCTTTTGAACTCTTACAACTAGATTTGTGTGAGAGGGAGGGAGGGATGATGGATTCCAGAACTTCATGTTTAAAAATGAGGCCCTATGGCTAGCTTGCTGGAATTTTTATGGCTTTCACAAGCTTATCCTTGATGATGAAAGAATGTGATGATTATCCCCCACTTCTCAAAAGTAATGAGTGAATGCAAAAGGCACTGGGAAAATTGCTTGTTAAATATGCCTGGAAAAGTATTTGGCAGAACCCTGAAAGCATATGAGGTGGCAACAAGTAGTCATAATTCAATATTCCTTCACTTCAGATGCACACCAGCATCTAAAAGTTGTTTTGGAGAACAGAGGTGTAAGCACTGCCTCTAATGCTATCACAAGTTTCTGTTAGCAATAGCAATAAGTTCTAACTATGATGCTTTCTTAGCACTCTGTCAGCCCAACAACAGAGTGGAAATGAAGAGCAGCCATCAGAGGGGATGGGGATTGCAGTGTGAGTGAACCCAGGATTCACCATTGTATGGGTGTTGCAGATGTGGCCCAGATCAGGCAGAGATCAAGATTGTGTCAGGAGAAGATTGAAATAATGATTTAAACCATTATTCCAAACATTCTGGTCACAGCTTGTATTAGCTGTGCTGGGCGTGGGTGAAGAAAGGCGGTATCAAGGATAGGGGTATTTCAAGATTGTTAAGTGGTATTCAGATAGGCCTCAACTTAAGATCACAACTGAAAGCAGAATTTCCATTGTTAAGCAAGGCATTTGTTAAATGAGCCACACCTGATTTTGTTGCCTTTTTTCCATGCTTAAATGAAGCAGTGCAGTTGTTACATGAATCATGAGGTCATTAAGCAAATCCAGCTTCCCTATTGACTTTGCTTTTCAGACGTCAGCTGGGAAGGTTGCAAATAGAGATCAATCAATCAATCAAATTTAATTTGTAAACCGCACCCTCTCCCCAAAGGGACTCGGGGCGGTGCACAGGAGATTAAAAAACATACAAACATAGAAACATTTATAAATATCTAAAATCAAATTAAACCAACTATATCCCTGTGCTAAAAACCTAAGATCCTTAAAAAAAACCTTAAAACGCAGTTAAAACAAATTTACATATTCAGACTAAGGCTGGAACGGTAGATCAGGCCAGGCCGGCCTGTTGGAAGAAGTGGGTCTTAAGCTTTTGACGGAAGGAGCGGAGGTCCGAAGTTGTTCTTAACTCGGGGGGTAGGTCGTTTCAGAGAGTTGGGCTCACCACAGAGAAGGCCCTTCCCCTGGGCGTCGCCTGCTGGCATTGCCTAGTGGACAGCACCCGGAGAAGTCCCTCTCTGTGGGAGCGAACCGGTCGAAGGGATGTGTGGGGCAGGATGCGATCTCGCAGATAACTAGGTCCCGTGCCATGGAGCGCTTTAAAGATGGTAATCAGCACCTTGAAGCGCACCTGAAAGACCACAGGCAGCCAGTGCAGCTCGCGCAGGAGTGGTGACACGTGGGAGTATCTGGAGGCTCCCAGAATTGACCGCGCGGCCACATTCTGGACTAGCTGCAGTCTTCGGGTGCACCTCAGGGGAAGCCCCATGTAGAGAGTATTGCAGTAGTTTACACGGGATGTCACAAGTGCATGAGTGACTGTGCGAAGGGCATCCCGGTCCAATAGGGGACACAAGTGGCGTACCAGGCGAACCTGGTAAAACGCCCCCCTGGCCACGGCCGTCACTTGATCTTCCATGGACAGCCGGGTATCCAGGAGGATGCCCAGATTGCGTGCCCCCTCCACAGGGGCTAGATGTTCACCCCCTATGGCCAGTGATGGAGTAAACTGGTTGTACCGGAGCGCCGGAAACCACAGCCACTCGGTCTTGGATGGGTTGAGTCTGAGTCTGTTCCTTCCCATCCAGACCCGCACGGCTTCCAGGCACCGGGACATCACTTCGACAGCATTGTTGGGGTGGTTTGGGGTAGATATATACAGCTGCGTATCGTCAGCGTAGAGATGGTACTCTACCCCAAAACCACGGATGATCTCACCCGGCGGCTTCATGTATGTGTTGAACAGGAGCAGCGAGAGGACTGACCCCTGAGGCACCCCAAATGTGAGGGGTCTCGAGGCTGACCTCTGCCCTCCTGCCAACACAAATTGCGATCGACCAGAGAGGTAGGAGGAGAACCACCACAAAACGGTGCCTCTCACCCCCAACCCCTCCAGTCGATGCAATAGGATACCATGGTCGATGGTATCAAAAGCCGCCGAGAGATCTAATAGGACCAGGATGGAGGAACAACCCCCATCTCTGGCCCTCTAGAGATCATCAACCAATGCGACCAATGCCGTCTCAGTGCTGTGTCCGGGCCAGAAGCTGGACTGGCGCGGGTCCAGATAATCAATCTCCTCCAGGTGGCGGGGAAACTGTTGTGCCACCACACTCTCTACAACCTTCGCCAAAAAGTGAAGGTTGGAGACCGGACGATAATTTACTAACAATGCTGGGTCCAGGGAAGGCTTCTTGAGGAGGGGTCTCACTACCGCCTCTTTCAAGACAGTAGGCAAGAACCCCTCACTCAAAGAAGCATTCACTACTTTCTGGAGCCAGCCTCGTGTAACCTCCCAGGATGCCAGTACAAGCCGGGAGGGACACGGGTCCAATAAACATGTGGTAGCTGTCAGTCGTCCACATAACCTGTCCTTATCATCGGAAGTAACAGAGTCAAACTCCTCCCACAAAGATGTCTCAAGACTTGCCTCAGACTATCCCTCCAGACTACTTTCAGTGGAGGCCAACTCGCTCTGAATCTGAGCGATTTTATCCTGCAGATATTCTCCAAATTCCTCTGCTCTGCCCTGCAAAGGGGCTTCCCGCGGCTTCTGTTGAAGGAGGGAGCGGGTCACCCCAAACAGGGCAGCAGGGCGGTTATCTGCAGATGCGATAAGAGTGGCACAGTAACACCATTTAGCCACTCTTATCGCCACAAGATAAGTCCTCAAATGGGCTCTCACCTGTGTTCGGTCAGATTCAGACCGTGTGGATCTCCATCTTCTGCTCAAAAAGTCACCCTACTAAGTTTAGAACAAAATAATATTGCACTGCTTTATTTTGTTTTGTTTCTTTTCAACTTGAGTTTTTAACCATTTTAAGAAAGTTACACCAGAAAATAAAACCAAACTAAAAAAACTAAAAAAGTCTAAAGTAAAGAAAAATAAAGCATAAGTAAAACCATTATAGAAAAACTTTTTAGTGATTTATTCTTTCTTCCATTTGTTCCCCCAAACACTATTCCCAATCACTAAATACAGCCAAAAATCAGTATTTTTCATTGAGTATTGATGGTTATCACTATAGTGTTTGTTCAAAGTTGTTTATCTGTTGTGTTAAATGGCCTCATAATTCTTTAGAAATCATACATCATATGCCTGAATCTGCCTTACTGTGTGAGACATTCCTACTAAAATTGGAGTAATTCTGCTACAGATAGTATATCTCTCAATATGTATCATTTTATCATATAATCTAGTGCTTTTAATTATAATAATTCTGAAGTTACAACTATGAACTTTAGTCATTGAAGAAATTTCCTCATGTGGCTTCTTTTTTTAAAGGGAAGAAAATTAATGTAGACCTCTTCTTAAAAGCTGATATAGATTATAGATTGGCCTCGATTGACAAAGCAGTGCCATTGTGAACATGCTGTGAAAAACATTGGAAAGGTGTAAGAATGAGTGAGACACCTGATTTATTTCCCAGATGAAGAGACATTATTTTAAATGTCTTCTCTTGTTTTTCACTTCTCAGCCTAGTTTTTCAGGATGGAAATCAACATGAGAAAAGGAAAATTAAACATTGTCAGCCCCTACCCTCACTTTTATCAGCAGAGAACATGTAATGTCTATCTCATACCAACTCTTTTGTTTAGAGCTACGTTTTCCTGTTTATCACCCTTCTACTGTCAACATCTTGTGCAGTTTGTTCTCATTTTCCTGGAAATCTGGTTCACATAGGAAATGTGCATTGTAAGCAGACAGCTCTCCTAGTGCAGAACAATGTTGTGCATATTGTGCCACTGGGAAAAAGCAGGGCTAATATTTACCAGCCAACCAGTGAAAATCCCTGGCTTATCTCTTGTTACCAACGAAAGTCCAGGCTTAAGGCCCTTGACCTGCTGCAATCTGCGCAGGCAGCAGCAAGTCCCTGAAGGCCAGGCCATTGCAGATGTGGAGCTAGAATTCAGAAAGATTCAAAATCATTCACTTTGCTGATCTTCTCTATTTTGCACATGCACATAGAAACCATCTATGGGTAGCATTCAAAAAAGCCTAGAAGATAACTAAAACAAACTTTTACTACCGCAAGTCTTATGTTAGGGTCTAGCTACTTATATTATCTTCCTTACCAGCAACATTTTTTTAAAAAGGAGGGGAAGGGAGGGAGGGAATGATTGTGGAATAGTTGCATAAGAGCAAAGTGCTTCCATCAGGAAGCATTCATTGTCTTTCCTCCACTACAGAGGGTGCTTTTGTTTTTCTTCTTTTTTACATTGTAAAGGTTTTGGGATGTGAGATTTTTAAATCAGAAACAGGGGATTATGGAGACCTGGTTGGGCCACAAGGGTGGATTACCCCTTGTGGAAATGTGCCCACCGGGCTACCATCATCAGCCACGGGCCCTAGGCAGGGGTGGGAGGGGGGTGGTGGCGATTATCGTTAAGGAAAGTCTTGAGCCAAGGGACCTCTGTACCACAGACTACTGGCTGTGAGTCTCTCTACGTGAAGTGGGGCCTAGGGAGGCAGCTGGGCTTGCTGATTGTATACCTGGCTCCCCGCTATGTAACAGCAGCCCTGCCCGAGCTCCTTGCGGTGATCGCCGAGATGGCGGTTGAGACCCCCAGACTATTAGTTATGGGGGACTAACTTGCCATCAGTAGGCGAAACATCCGAGGCAGCTCGGGAGTTCATGGCTTCCATGACGGCCATGGACCTGACCCAAGTAGTTCAGGGGGCCCCTCACGATGGAGGACACACGCTGGATCTCATCTTTGTCTCTGGCCAGTGGAGGAGTGATCTAGGAATTGGGGATTTAGTCATCTTACCCTTGTCATGGACAGATCACGCTCTCTTTTGGCTGGACTGTCCAATCGCCTCACCCCACCGCGGGGAGGCGGAACCTGAGATGCCAAGATGGTTCTGCCCCAGGCGCCTGATGGATCCTGAAAGGTTCCAGATGGAGCTTGGGCCATTACCTGTATCCTAGACCTGTGACTCGACCAAGGACCTAGTGGCCACATGGTGCAATGCGGCCATGGGGGCCTTGGACCGGGTCGCACCCTTGCGGCCTCTCACGCGACGTCGACTCACCCAGGCTCCTTGGTTCTCTGAGGAGCTGAGGGAGATGAAATGCCGCAAGAGACGCCTAAAGAGTAGGTGGAGATCCTCTCGGTCCAAATCTGACCGAACGCTGGTAACATCCCACTTAAGGACTTACCTAGTGGCAATATGAGTGGCCAAATGTGATTATTGTGCCACTCTTATTGCATCCACAGATAACTGCCCTGTGGCCCTGTTTGGGGTGACCCGCTCCCTCCTTCAACAGAGGCTGCGGGAAGCCCCTTTGCAGGGCAGGGCAGAGGAATTTGGAGAGTATCTGCAAGATAAAATCACTCAGATTCGGAACGAGCTGCCCCCCACTGATAGTAGTCTAGAGGGATCGTCTGATGCAGGCCTTGAGACAATTTTATGGGAGGATTTTGACTTTGTCACTGCCAATGATATGGACAGGCTGTCGAGGAGACTAAAGGCCACCACATGTTTATTGGACCCGTGTCCCTCCTGGCTTGTATTGGCATCCTGGGAGGTTACATGAGGCTGGCTCCAGGATATAGTGAATGCCTCTTTGAGTGAGGGATTCCTGCCTACCGCCCTGAAAGAAGCGGTGGTGAGATCCCTCCTCAAGAAACCTTCCCTGGATCCAGCATTGTTGGTAAATTACCGTCCGGTCTCCAACCTCCACTTTTTAGCGAAGGTTGTAGAGAGCGTGGTGGCACAGCAGTTTCCCCGCCACCTGGAGGAAATTGATTATCTAGACCAGGGGTCCCCAACCTTTTTTGCACCAGGGACCGGTTTCATTTTAAAGAAAATTCTGCGGACCGGCTGGCCTAGAGGAGGAGGGAGGGAGGGGGAACAGGCGGCGCATGCGCATGCGGGGGGGGGGAGTCGGCTCACTTGGCCCTCTAGGGCAGTGGTGGGCAAACTTATTAGTCAATAGAGCCAAATATCAACAGTACCACTACTGAAATTTCTTTTGAGAGCCAAAAGGTGTGGCCTGTTTTGTGGGAGTGGCTCAGCGGTCATGTGACCGGATGGGCGTGGCCAACTTGGAAAATGTGGTGAAACTCACTTAACGGTCTTGCTTAGCAACCAAAATTTTGGGCTCAATAGTGGTCATAAGTTCTTTCTTTCTTTCTTTCTTTCTTTCTTCCTTCCTTCCTTCCTTCCTTCCTTCCTTCCTTCCTTCCTTCCTTCCTTCCTTCCTCCTTCCTTCCTTCCTTCCTTCCTTCCTTCCTTCCATTTCTGGCTGGTCTTTGGTCTTCTGAAGATGGTAAAAATGGATTTATGGGCACTTGTTATATATAAAGGCAGCCCATGACTCTTTGGGATGCTGGTTTGAATCCAGGAAATGACTCAGAGGATGTGATTCCTTTGAAATGATCACAGGGAGAAAAATAGATCTTTAACCTGGTTAACCAAACAGGTAGCTTGAGGTGGAAGGAAATAGGAAAATAGATTTCTTCCTTTCCTTTCCTTTCCTTCCTTCCATTGCCTCCCTCCCCCTTCCTCCCTTCTTTCCTTCCCTCCCTCCTACCCTCCATCTCTTTCTTTTTCTTTCTTTCTTTCCTTCCTTCCTTCCTTCTTTCACCCCTCTCTTCCTCCTCCCTCCCCCTTCTTTCCTTCACTCCATCCCTCCAACCCTCCATTCATCTTTCTTTTTCTATTTTTCTTTTTCTCTTTCTCTGTTTCTCTCTCTCTCTCTCTCTCTGTATCTGTATCTGTCTCTCTCTCCTCCCTCCACCCATCTCTGTCACTTTGTGTGTGTGTGTGTGTCTGATTCCGTCTTTCCCTCCCTCTCTCTATTTCTGTCTCTCTAAGTCTGTCTCTCTGTGTGTCTGTCTTTATCTCCCTCCCTCCCTCCCCCCCCCGGAAAGCAGCAGAGGGGCCAGCATGTCGGCTGGAGAGGAGGAGGAGGGAGCAGCCCCTGGGCAGAGGATGGCCGAGCGCGCCTCCAGCAGCTCCTTCCGACGGCCACCGCGGAGCACTTTCCGGGGCTTCCCGGAGGGGCCGGCATGTCACCTGAGGAGGTAACGTGCCTCATCCCACAGCGAGCGAACGAGCGAGCGGGCGGAGGACTCGAGCCTGCGGCTACCTTAAGCACTGCCGAAACTGTCTGGGTACCACATGGGGCTGGAAGGGAGGTGGGTGTGTGGTGCCCAGATGGCCTCGGCGGTGCTTAAGGTAGCCGCAGGCTCGAGTCCTCTGCCTGCTTGCTTGCTCACTCGCTGTGGGATGAGGCACGTTACCTCCTCAGCTGACATGCCGGCCCCTCCGGGAAGCCCCGGAAAGTGCGCCGCAGTGGCCGTCGGAAGGAGCTGCTGGAGGCGCGCTTGGCCATCCTCTGCCCAGGGGGCTGCTCCCTCCTCCTCCTCTCCAGCCCTGCGGCCCGGTTCCTATCAGGCCGCGGACTGGCACCGGGCCGCAGACCGGGGGTTGGGGACCCCTGATCTAGACCCACGCCAGTCCGGCTTCCGACCCAGTCACAGCACCGAGACGGCAGTGGTTGTGTGGGTTGATGATCTCTGGAGGGTGCGGGATAGAGGTTGTTCCTCTATCCTGGTCCTGTTAGACCTATCAGCGGCTTTTGATACCATCAACCATGGTATCCTATTGCGCCGACTGGGGGGGTTGGGGGTGAGAGGCACCGTTTTATGGTGGTTCTCCTCCTACCTCTCTGGTCGGTCACAATTCGTGTTGACAGGAGGGCAGAGGTCGACTTCGAGGCCCCTCGTATGTGGGGTGCCACAGGGGTCGGTCCTCTCGTCACTCCTGTTCAACACCTATATGAAGCTGCTGGGTGAGATCATTCGTGGTTTTGGGGTAGAGTACCATCTGTACACTGATGATACTCAGCTGTACATTTCTACCCCAAACCACCCCAACGATGCCGTCGAGGTGGTGTCCCAGTGTTTGGAGGCCGTACGGATCTGGATGGGCAGTAATAAACTCAAACTCAACCCGTCCAAGACCGAGTGGCTGTGGTTCCCTGCGTCCCGGTTTAGCCAGGTGAATCCATCATTGGCCATGGGAGGCGAATTATTCGCCCCCTTGGAGAGGGCGTGCAATTTAGGAGTCCTCCTGGATTCCCGGCTATCCTTAGAAGACCATGTGATGGCCGTGGCCAGGGGGGCATTTTACCAGGTTCGCCTCGTCCACCAATTGCGCCCCTTACTTGACCGGGACGCCCTTCGTACAGTCACTCAAGCACTCGTGACATCCCGTCTAGACTACTGTAACGCTCTCTACATGGGGCTCCCCTTGAGATGCACTCGAAGGTTACAGTTAGTTCAAATGCAGCTGCGCGGGTGATTATGGGAGCCGCAAAGCAGTCCCATATAACACCTCTCCTGCGCAAGCTACACTGGCTACCTGTAACCTTTCGGGTGCATTTCAAGGTGTTGATGACCATCTTCAAGGTGCTCCATGGCACGGGGCCTAGTTACCTGCGAGACCGTGTGCTGCCCCATACGTCCCTTCGACCGATTCGCTCCCATAGAGAAGGTCTTCTCCGAGTGCCGTCAGCCGGGCAATGCCGGTTGGCAACGCCCAGGGGAAGGGCCTTCTCTGTGGTGGGCC
Organism: Rhabdophis nuchalis; assembly: GCA_039707465.1. Lineage (NCBI taxonomy): Eukaryota > Metazoa > Chordata > Lepidosauria > Squamata > Natricidae > Rhabdophis > Rhabdophis nuchalis. Next base: position 113,558,066 of record CM077647.1, read on the forward strand.
CAACCCTCTGGAACGACCTGCCTCCCGAACCATTTGTCAGAAGTGGTGTGGGGTTTCCTGCCTAAGCAGGGGGTTGGACAAGAAGATTTCCAAGGTCCCCTCCAACTCTGTTATTCTCTTCTATTCTATATAAATAAGGGAAGAATGCAAAAATGTATGGATTTTGTTTGTTTTAATTCTGTTCTTGTTTCTTTATTATTTTCTGTATTCTTGTTTGTTTTGTGTGTTGTACTACAATGTACCAAGCAACAAGTTGCTTGTTGTATACATGCCCACTTCCTGCCTTCTCTTAGACTTTCTCCTTTTCACTAAATTAATGCAAAGAGAGAGAATCCTGCCTTTTTGTTACCACTATTATAGAGCGTCAAAATTCCTGAAGACTTGCATTTGCATTTCACTCAAATAGGATTTTAGTTTAATCCAATCTATGTTCTGTCCATTTCATATCTAAAGTAATGAATGGGCAAGGGATACCAAAATGTATATACTTTGATATTCAGTTATGCATTCATTTTGTTATATGAGAAGATGACCCAGGAGATTATGACGAATATTATTATCATTACTACTGCTGATGCTGCTACTGGTACTACTACTACTACTACTGCTGCTGCTGCTGCTGCTACTGCTACTGCTACAGCTACAGCTACAGCTACAGCTACAGCTACTAATACTTGTCTGCCCTGCTCCAGATAGCTCTCTAGGAAAGAAAAATGCTTGACTCCAGCCTGACATGACTACTACTGATCTGTTCATGGAATTACCTATGTACCCTATGCTTTTTAATATCTACTTTAATATCTACAAGTGTTTGCCTGGGTTAAAGTGTCCAGGTTCATACAACTCTTTTTCTTATTGTTCAAACCAAGTAGATAATGAAACCCTGAGAAGGAATCAGATGAGCTAGATGTAGGTATCCAAACAGGATAGAGATGTTAACACTGTTTGTAAAGAAGGCTTTAGCTTATGTTTATTCAAGAGATACAGTACTTCATAAAAGTAGAGATGACAAATTGTTCAAACAGCTGTGGTTTGGAAACCACTTTATAGCTCCTAACTCCCAACCCCTCGTAAATTATCTAGGTAAAGCTATAGACTTTGACCAAGGTACAACAGAGGAAAATTAAGAAATGTTTTATGTTTGTTTGCCAAACAAAAAGGATAACCAGTATAATCCATTTCTGGACTTGTGCTGGTTGGCTGCTGACAATTTGTTAACTTCCTAGTTAGAAAGCACATCACGACTCAGGGAAGTTATTCACATACAACCAGGGGTGAAATTCAGCAGGTTCTGACATGTTCTGGAGAACCGGTAGTGGAAATTTTGAGTTTGTTTGGAGACCTGATAAATACCACCTCTGGCTGGCCACAGAGTGGAATGGGAATGGAGATTTTGCAATATCCTTCCCCTAGGAGTGGATTGGGAATGGGGATTTTGCAGTATCCTTTCTCTGCCATGCCACCAAGCCATGCCCACAGAACCGGTAGTAAAAAAAAATGATTTTCACCACTGCACACAATATGTACCGTATTTTTCAGAGTATAAGACTCACCAGAGTATAAGACGCACCCAGGTTTTGAAGAGGCAATTTAAAAAAAAAGTAGATAGGTAGATAGAGCGATAGAGAGGGAGAGAAAGAGAGAGAAATACAGTAGGTGGATAGAGATAGAGAGTAGGTAGGTAGATAGGTAGGTAGGTAGGTAGGTAGGTAGGTAGGTAGGTAGGTAGGTAAAGGGATAGAGAAAGAGAGAGAGAAATAGCGAGAGAGAAATACAGTATGCAGTTAGGGAGAGAGAGAGTGTTGATAGGTAGGTAAGTAGAGGGATAGAGAGAGAGAAATCCAGTAGATAGGTAGGGAGAGAGAGTAGGTAGATAGGTAGATAAAGGGATAGAGAGAGAAATGCAGTAGATAGGTAGGTAGAGAGAGAGAATAGGTTGGTAGGGAGAGGGCTAGAGAGAGAAAAATAGAGAGAAATGCAGTAGATAGGTAGAGCGTGAGAGAGAGAGTAAGCAGGTTGGTAGGTAGGTAGATGTTTCTAGGTGTATTAACCCATGTGCTGGAGAAGGAAATCACTGTAGAACCTAAGACTTTGTTTCTGCTGGCACAGCACTTGACCAATGTAATTCTCATCAGCCACTCTAATTAAACAGCTTTCTGAAAGGGAAAAAAAAAGATTTTGCACTCTGCAAACCTCCCCAAAATGGCCAGTTTTTCACAAAAACGGGCCTGTTTTTTTCAAATAAAAGGCATGAATAGCATGGGGGGGCTTGCAGAGTGCTCCTGGGGGGGTGGAGGGCCAAAAAGAGCAAAGAACGGCCTATTTTTTTGCAAAAACGGGCTGGTTTTTGTCAAAAAAAATTGCATGCATAGCCTTATGGAGGCTTATACAGTGCTCCTGGGGGTGGGGGTGAGGCAAAAAAGACCCGTTTTATGCTTATTTCTGCCCTCTCCAGTATCAGGAGTTCTCTGAAAGCCTCTATAAGGCTATGTACAGCCATTTTGGTGACAGGGGTGGAGCTTCAGGAGGCAAAAAAATGCAGTATTCGATGCATAAGACACACCCAGATTTTCAGCCTCTTTTTAGAGGAAAAAAGGTGCGCCTTATACTCCAAAAAATACGGTAGGTAAACAAGTGTCAGAAAACAGAAATTAAAGTGTATTGAAACTAGAACTGGTAGTTCAATCGCTCCTCCACATCACATATACTTTTCTCCTATAGTCCTTCCAGAATCAGTTTGAATCAATTGTATTCAATGCTGATTTCAAAATATGCAAGAAATATGATGAGCCAACCATTGTTCATCTCCTTTTCCTCTAGCTCAGGGGTCTGCAAAGTTGGCCCTTTTAAGACTGGTGGACTTCAACTCCCAGAATTCCCCAGCCAGCCAGACTGACTGGGGAATTCTGAGAGTTGAAGTCCATCAGTCTTAAAAGGGCCAACTTTGCAGACCCCTACTGTAGCTGATTAATTAGAAAGTACAATGAACATCCTCCAATCTGTTTCTGAACTGCCATCAGCCAGTTCGGACAGCAGCAGAGTGATGAAAGTAACTTTTATGCATATATGTTTTCTTCTTCCATTCAATTGTGTCTGATTTTTGGAGACAGGCAGTCTCCAAAAATCAGACACAATTGAATGGAAGAAGAAAACATATATGCATAAAAGTTACTTTCATCACTCTGCTGCTGTCCGAACTGGCTGATGGCAGTTCAGAAACAGATTGGAGGATGTTCATTGTACTTTCTAATTAATCAGCTACAGTAGGGGTCTGCAAAGTTGGCCCTTTTAAGACTGATGGACTTCAACTCTCAGAATTCCCCAGTCAGCTGGCTGGGGAATTCTGAGAGTTGAAGTCCATCAGTCTTAAAAGGGCCAACTTTGCAGACCCCTACTGTAGCTGATTAATTAGAAAGTACAATGAACATCCTCCAATCTGTTTCTGAACTGCCATCAGCCAGTTCGGACAGCAGCAGAGTGATGAAAGTAACTTTTATGCATATATGTTTTCTTCTTCCATTCAATTGTGTCTGATTTTTGGAGACTGCCTGCACATGTTCCTGCAGCTTTCTTGGCAAAAACAAAAAAAAATTCAGAAGTGGTTTTTGCCATTGCCTCCTTTCTAGGGCTGAGAGAAGGTATCTGGCCCAAACACAGCTGGGCTAGAATTTACAATCTCCCAGTTTCTAGTCTGATGCCTTAACCTAGTCAAAACTGACTCTCCACATATATTGGATGAATACCCTCAATGGAATTTGCACTATGAAGCTACTTTCATCATTTCAATGATAGGAGTTGAAGGTCCATTTCCAGTCTGTATTTCAGTACATGTATTTGCCTGCACTTGTCTCACCTCCTGCATAACAGCAACACCAAATAAATAACCATGAGAAAGTCAACATTCTCTAAGCAGTTTACAGAGTCATCATATTTCCCCCAACAATCTGGGTTCTCATTTTACCGACCACAGAAGGATGGAAGGTTGAGTCAACCTTGAGCCAGTCAGGATCAAACTCCTGGCATTGGGTAGAATCAGCCTGCAGGAGCATGCACACACTGGAAAATGAACTTCTGTTTTCCGGCGCATGCATGCGCAGTGGCCAGCTAGACTTCCAGTTACTGTCATGCATGTATGTGCAACAATCAGCTGGCTGGTGCGGGTGCTCATGCTCATGCTGGAAAATGGAAGGCCAGCTCTTCCAGTTTCTGGCACAGCCACATGCACAAGGCCAGCTGATCGTCATGCATGCATGTGCACCAGAAGCCCAGAAGAGGAAGAGGCACTGTCAGACAACATGACTCCATGTGCCACTTCGGGCATGCATGCCATAGATTCACAATCACCGTGCTCGACTATCTGTGTTTTTGTTAGGTCTTTCCATAGTCTCATTTTTGTGCCCAGCTTCTGTAAATATCTTTTTTTGAATCACATAGCTGTCTGAGGGTATTTAGTTTGGAGAAGTAAGCCCATTACTCTTTGGGACTAAAATTAATCTTTTCTAAATCCTAGAGTTTAATTATTTATATGATTTATTATCCTCTGTATAATCCAGTTGTATATTTTATACAAACGGAATTTAGCAATAACATGACAAACTCAAGAAATGTGCCTCCCTTTTTCATGGAGAGTCAGCAAGTTGATGTCTCTTTTCCAGATAAAACTCACCCACAGAGCAACTAGTGCACATTTCTATTAGCTTTCTGGACAGAGATGCCCTGTGCAAGACTGGCAATGGGGCATTTTGATCAAGCGGCAAAAACAGAGTTCAGAAGGTTAGCCCATCTTGTCAACATTCATTGTGCAGAGCCTCAGTCATACCCCTTTGATTCATTTGTTTAATGCCACACAAAGACAGATATGATATTAGCAGGCCCTTTAAAAAAACCTTTGATATGAATAAAGAAAGTGGTTGACCTCTACTGGCTATTTTGAGGGAAGAAAATAATGGGGGGTTTTTTCATTCCCTTTGGGTGATGTCCTCATCCTCTCTTATTCCACCCTTAAGAATGGGTCACTTGTTTTAGCCCAATTATTGATATATAAAAAGATCATAGCAATATACTTCAAATTCAAAGGATGCATCTTATTGACTGGATTTCTCTCTAGGGTCTCCTTTTTTTTGGTGTAATATATATTTCTGTATTTCCCAAAACTGTATGGTTATATGAAGCTATGTGAAGAAAAAAGCAAAGAAGGTGGCCTGTGCATTTAGACAAGTCACATTCTTGAGCTATTTATATATCACTCATGCTAGGAAACAGCAAGGCAAAAACATTCGGCTCCATCACAGTCAATTCCTATATTTGTCCCATCTTGGTTACAGTAATGCCATCAGCTAGCTTGCAGTAATCCAGAATAATGTGATTATCATCTGGGCCTCTCTGCTTATCCAACCTCTTGTTGTTTAGCACAGCATCCTTGTTATATCCTCCAATATTAAATAAACCTCCACAAAAGGAGGAAAGGGAGGGATCCTATAAGGAATGGGACACAAAGAAAACCTATAAGAAGGTTTGGCAGTGATGAGTCCCAGTTGAATGGCTCAACATTCAAATCAGATTATCTTTGCAACACAGAGAGAGATCGTTAAAAAAGAGCAATATATGTTTGATGGTAAACCAAATATGAGAACCAGTTTGGTTGGAGAGCCCAACCAGGCTCCAGCCTAGAAATTGGAGGTGTGCGTTTTAGTTCTGCCTTAAGCATAAAGCCAATTGGGTGACCTGATACCACTGATTTTCTTTCAACTCTAGGAAGGAGACAATGGCAAACCACTTCTGAAATCTTGTCAAGAAAACTCCAGGAATTTTTCCTGACAATTTCTGAGAATCACAATTGAATGAAAGAAAAAAAAAGCTATGGGAATAGTGTGGTTCTGAAGTTCACTGTCTTTATGGCTTTTGCAAACTATAAATGAATACTAATTCATTAATTCCTGAACTACCAACATATCTTGCTTGATTCTAGCTTTGCCTTAGGAACAAAGCCACATTATGACCTTAGACCAGTCACTCTGTCTTTGCCATAAGAAGAAGGCAAAAGCAAGCCATTTTTAAAAAAACCTTGCCACAAAAACTGGAGCTTCATACTCAGCGTTAATGTATGTGTTTTAGGAAAAGACGTTCCATGATGGCAGAGAGCAAAGGTCACTGCTCCAAGGTAGTTATGATTGGGGACAGGAAGATACTGGGAAAATGGGACTAATGGCCAATCAGGTATACTGTGTTTACATCCAACATATATTCAGCACCACAGAAGCCATGAGGATCAAAGAGGGAAAAGGAACTTGGAAAGTTAGGTGAGCAGGCTGGCACACATGACATGTGGTAAAGAAGAAAATGGAACAGAAATGCATACTTGCCTTGTTCTAAGCACACCATAAGCCTCTTCTGGGTTTACCTGGAACATCCAAAATATTCCAGGTTTTGCTTTGGCTGGTTTATGACTCACCCAGAACGGCTTGGCCAAGATTCTAAACCACAAGATATTTGTCTCATATTTGAAGCAAAATGTATTTTCCATTTCACACACCACATATCACACACCGGATAAGGTGTGACATACCTAATCACACCTTATCCACTTCAGCCTATTCCAACTAACCTCACAGTTGTTGGGAAAATAGGAGGAAGAAGATGTGCTGAATATGTCTGCTCCCTTATTTATAAAAACAATACAGGTAAGATACAAAGAAATCAAAACATACAGTAGTTGATCCAGTTTTCAAGAAAACAAAATTAATTTGTCAACAAAAATAAGGTATTAGAGGCCAAATTGTATATTACATAAGAGAAAAATCAAATAAATACCACCCTGCAAAAGAGGCATCCAGCATGCCATAATAAGAAAGTGTCAATTTTCAGTTAGTGACTGGATGATTCCACACTAATTTCAGAGTTTCTCTAAATAGAAGAGCTGGGACATAGGAGAACTGACCAATTGACAGAGAAGTAGTACAAGACAACATGAAAGGTTTGCATTTATTTATTTTTTATTTTATTAAATTTATATCCCGCTCTTCTCCAAGAGGACCCAGGGCGGCACACAGGAAATTAAAATACATACAAAAAACACAATACAAAATTTAAAAACCTATTAGATCCCCATCCTGCGCTAAAACCAATTAAAAACCCCGAATTAAAACTATCTATGGCTAGTCCCAGTGGAGGCTATGTTAGGCCGGCTTGATGGAAGAGGTGTGTTTTTAAACACTGGCGGAAGAGGCGGAGGTCGGTGATGGTACGAAGTTCTGAGGGTAGGTCGTTCCACAGGGCAGGGCCCGCCACAGAGAAGGCCCTTCCCCTGGGTGTCGCCAGTCGGCATTGTCCGGCTGACGGCACCCTGAGAAGGCCCTCTCTGTGGGAGCGTATCGGTCTAAGGGATGTATGGGGCAGGAGACGGTCTCGCATATAACTAGGTCCCGAGCATCTATTCTGAACCACCATTCCCACTCATTCACAAGCTGTCAACTCTTTTATATGATTGCCATTTCCTACTATACAATAAGGATATAGGAATTTGGCTGAAAGTTAGTTCTAATAGCAGTTTTGTCTAAAATCATTTATATGAGTGTGTACATGTGCATGTGTGCGTGTGTGTGTGTGTGTACATATGCATGGAAAATTGATTTTATTATTTTATTTATTTATTCATATTTGTATCCCGCCCTTCTTCATGGAGGACCCAGGGTGGCGCACAGGAAATTTAAAAATATACAAAAGTACAAAATAAATATATAATTTAAAATATATATTAAATTATCCCGATCCTATGCTAAAAATCGAATTATTAAAATACCCAATTTAAAACTTTCTAAGAGTCCCCGTGGGAGGTTAGGCTAGGCCGGCTTGTTGGAAAAAGTATGTCTTTAGACATTGGCGGAAGAGGCGGAGGTCGGTGATGGTCCGGAGTTCAGGGGGTAGGTCATTCCAAAGGGCAGGGCCCGCCACAGAGAAGGCTCTTCCCCTGGGTGTCGCCAGTCGGCATTGTCCGGCCGACGGCACCCTGAGAAGGCCCTCTCTGTGGGAGCGTATCGGTCTAAGGGATCGATTTGAATTACGATCATGATAGAAAGTGATTAATAACTGATGTGGGAGAAGAATTTATATAGAATTCCAGTAAAATCTCCATTGTTTGGATACCACTGACTTTGGATATAACAGAAACATTTTATTTTGGATTTCACCTTTGTACAACTTAAGGCTGTTACTTCTGAAGTACTCCAGACAATTTTCTGCATCAATTTATATCATTTGCATAAATTGCTATAGATAACTTAAAACCATAGTTACCCAAATAATAAAAATGGCATCAACGATAATAAACACTCCAATTTAATGGAACCCCCTTTAGCCAATTGAAATGAAGGCATTTTCATGGGTATAAAACAGAATAAAGAACTTTGGATTGGGTGGTTGCAACAAGATAAAGGCTATGTCAGTGAAATTGCCAAGAAGAGGATCAAGTCAAAGTGACCATGTTTGGGCATCTGTGTCCACAGACAGAAAGTTAATATTTATGCTGTTCCCAGAAAGCATACGCAATAAAGCGAAATAAGCACAATTCTAGGTTAAAAAGTTCTTTTTTGTTGCCAGAAAAATTACATACACATATCCATAAAATAAATAGAAACCTTATTTCATTGGGAGGAGACTTAACCTTCCTGCTATCTCTATTACAATTGGCTCCTGGATTAGCTGGTTAGGTGACTCTGATACTATACTGTACACATTCAGATAAGTCATATTGTTGACCAATATGAATCAGAACTGTGCCCAGCACATAGGGCAGAGTTGAGGCTTAGGTTTAGCTAGGAGAGTTTCTGAAGTCAAAGGCAATTGGTTTCTTCCTCCCTCTTCTTTCCACCCTTCATTCAATGTAATTGTTATATATTAACCCTGCTGTTTTTACTTAGCAATGTCTTTCCTTTGACCTCCCAGGGTATCACTGTGCCCTTGACATTTTCCATTCTCAATCGATTATTATTTCTGAAGAAATATGTTGCATGCTACATGGGGATGGTGGCCAGATACTTTATTGACCTAACCTTCATGATTCTGTCATGCTCACTTAGTGAGTCCAATGTTTATCCTACAATTTTCCATATTATAGAAAAGCAAAGTTTTACAAGAGGAATATGTATAGTCATTACCATTCCTCACTCTTTAATAGTGGATATATTTCCTAAAGATTATCATAGTCAGACACAAATCCTTGATTTCTTTTTTTGTTGAAACCAAATCTCACACATTCTCTAACTCTTCTTTGTATGACTGTCAGCATGTTCTCTTTGCTATGAGAATAGCCTGCTTGAAAGAAGAGTCTTCAGGCTCCATTTTTTAAAAGTTTTGCTCAGTGTGTTTTGTATTTTTAGAAAACATGACCCAATTTTCTATTTAATCTATTTAAATAAAAATGTAAAATAGTTTGTACGAAGCAGCTAATCTCAAAAACTACCAGACCGATTTACCTCAAATTTTGACACAATGTTCCCAAGGACTTCCGATAATAGAATACGTACTCATTTGTGCCTAGCACACATGTGTCATGTGCAAGGTACACAAATGTAAAATGTACCCACTGATCATGTTTTCACCTCCCTGTAGCCCCGCCCACCAGGCTGCTTTTCAACTGTCATTTCTCAGCAACGTATGGAAGCCTAAAAGTGCCAAAGCACAGAAGATAGCAAACTCTCAGGTGGCCCATAGAGAGAGAGAGGGAGAAATACAGTTTAATAAAAAAGGGACTAGGAGAGACATGATAGTAGCCTTCCAATATGTCAGGGATTGCCACAAAGAAGAGGGAGTCAAGCTATTCTCCAGGGCACCTGAGGGCAGAACAAGAAGCAATGGGTGGAAACTAATCAAGGAGAGAAGCAACTTAGAATTGAGGAGGAATTTCCTGACAGTTAGAACAATTAATCAGTGGAACAGAAGTTGCCTCCAGAAGTTGTGAATGCCCCAACACTGGAAGTCTTTAAGAAGATGCTGGATAGCCATTTGTATGAAATGGTATGGGGTTTCCTGTCTAGGCAGGGGGTTGGACTTCCAACCCTGTTATTGTATTATTGTATTACAGTAGGGAGGTAAATAGGGGAATAGATAGAGAGGGAGAAATACATTAGGTAGGTAGGTAGATAGAGGGATAGAGAGGGAGAAATATGGTAGGTAGGTAGATAGGTAGGTAGGGGGATAGATAGATAGGGAGAAACATAGGTAGGTCGGTAGGTAGGTAGGTAGGTAGGTAGGTAGGGGATAGATAGAGAGGGAGAAATACAGTAGGTAGGTAGGTAAGTAGATAGGTAGATAGATAGAGGGAGAAAGGAAGAAATACAGTAGGTAGGCAGGTAGGTAGGTAGGTAGGTAGGTAGGTAGGTAGAGGGATAGATACAGAGTGGGAAATACAGTAGGTAGGTAGATAGAGGGAGAAAGGAAGAAATACAGTAGGTAGGTAGGGGGATAGATAGAGGGAGAAATACAGTAGGTAGGTAGGTAGGTAGGTAGGTAGGTAGGTAGGAATGTAGGTGGATAGATAGGGAGAAATACGGTAGGTAGGTAGGTAGAGGAATAGAGAGAGAGGGAGAAATACAGTAGGTAGGTAGGTAGAGGGTAGATAGAGAGGGAGAAATACAGTAGGTAGGTAGAGGGAGAAAGGAAGAAATACAGTAGGTAGGTAGGTAGGTAGGTAGGTAGGTAGGTAGGTAGAGGGATAGATAGAGAGGGAGAAATACGGTAGGTAGGTAGGTAGGTAGGTAGGTAGGTAGGTATGTTGGGGGTTATACGGTGGTTGTGTGTATGTGTGCAGGTGTAGATCTACACACAGATTGGTTGGCCATTTAACCAGACTGGGCCACAGCAACGCGTGGCTGGGTTTAGCTAGTGTTTAATAAAACAATAAAGTTACTTATCTATCTATCCATCCATCTATCTATCTATCATCATCTATGTATTCATATCTATCTATCTTATTTAGAAAATACATGCTAAAAAAAATCATTGTATACACCTTGCCCATCAACCTAGAAATTCCCCAGTAAAAGAATTCATCTTTCTGGGCTCTAAAATCAACCAGTGTGGTGACAGCAGGCCTGGGATCATCAGAAGGCGTATAGCACTTGGAAGAACTGCAATATCAACATGAATAACTACTGGAAGAATAAAAATACCAGACTACCAACCAAATACAGATTAGTCAATGTGATAATTTTTCTAATTGCTACTTATGGCTGCAAAACCTGGACTCTGAAAAAGGCCAATAAGAGAAGAATGGACTCATTTGAACTAGTGCTGGAGTGACTATTACGTATTCTATGGACTGCAAAAATCACAATGAAAAAAATCCTAGACTGGACCTCACCAAAAATATCACTTGAAGCAAAGATCGCCAAACAGAGATTCTCATACTTTAGTTATGTCATGAAAGCTGACTCACTCAAAAAGTCAATTATGCTGGGAGTGAAAAGCAGAAAAAGCACTCACTGGGTGGACACTAGAAAGGATGACATCAGAATAACTATGGCAGATCTGAAGCAGGTGGTGCAAGACAAAGAGGCATGGAGAGAGCTGATTCATAGGGTGGTCCAGGTTGGACACATCTGAATGGCTGACAACAGTGACAACCCCCTCCCCCGCTTATTATTAGGTTGTTTCCAGAAAATACTGTTTTATGATTCCTCTCTCAGTTATTGAATATTGCAGTGGGATTTGGATGCTATGTTCTATTTCATATGTTCTTCCATATTCAGCAAAAATGTGTTCAAGAGGAAAAGATGGAAGAGTTAAGAGATATTCTCCAGGAAGCAATATTTCTATGTCTTCTCTTCTTGTAGCTAGTTGTGCTGAATAAGGAAAACAAAATTGACGAGGCACAACTGATGGAGATACAAGTTTAGCAAAAGCTCTTGTTAGTAGATATGTATCCCAACATTGATAGGGTGCTGAAAAAAAACTTTAATCTTCAAGTAGCTCTCTCCCTCTTTTTTAAAAAAAAGTACCTGATGTAGTTATGTTGGATGCAGTATATGTCATCTGGTTTGGCTTGGCAGCTCATAGGTATCCTGCTATCAAAGGCTGGAAGGGGGTGTGTGAGGGTGGAAGGGCAATAAAACTGTGTGTGTACATGATGGGAAATCAGGATGGGGGTAATGACAGGTGATAAAGACAAGAGCACCCTGGATCCAGTTCGTACCAGCATTCCAAGGCCAGGGTCCCTGAAGAATATGCAGACTATCCCCAAACATCTCAGCATTCTGAAAACATTTTGGCAAGTTCCAGTTGGCTGGAAATGGATTGGTCACCAGGGGGAGGGATGGGCTGCAGACAAACCTTTTTATATCTTTTTAGCATGGGAACATTCAGAGTTGCAGTTGACTTTACTGCAACCAGCATCTTTAGTAAAAGAACCCTTTGCTTTATCCAAATGGAGTCAGGATCTTTCTTTACAGATTGGGCTAGGTCTGATATTATGGGATTAATAATTAATAATAATAATAATTTATTAGATTTATAAACCGCCCTCTCTCCCCGAAGGGACTCGGGGCGGTGTACAGGAAAATTAAAAAACCATCTAAAAACATACAATATATCCAAAGTTAAAAACGAATTAAATTACCCTGTACTAAAATTTAAGAACATTAAAATTACAACCCAGCCTATGCTAAAATTCCCCCAAAATCTAACATCCATTTACGTGTTTGGCAGATGTTATATTACAAAAGTCTAAACTATTACGCAAGACCAGCTTGCTGGAAAAAATATGTTTTAAGTGAACGGCGAAAGAGGGGAAGGTCCGTGATAGTGCGAAGTTCGGGGGGTAGGTCGTTCCAGAGGGCCGTCCCTGCCACAGAGAAGGCCCTACCCCTGGGCACCGCTAGCCGGCATTGGCCGGCGGTTGGTACCCTCAGTAGGCCCTCCCTGTGGGAGCGTATCGGACGCAGGGAGGTATGTGGCAGGAGACGGTCCCGCAAGTAGCTAGGCCCCGAGTCATGGAGCGATTTGAAGATGGTAACGAGCACCTTGAAGCGCACCCGGAAGGCCACCGGTAGCCAGTGCAGCTCACGCAGGAGAGTTGCAGGTGTTATGTGGGAGTAACGAGAAGCTCCCAGAATCCCCTGCGCGGCCGCATTCTGAACCAACCGGAGCCTCCGGGTGCACCTCAAGGGGAGCCCCATGTAGAGAGCGTCACAATAGTCTAAGCGAGACGTCACGGAGGGCATCTCGGTCCAGAGATTAGACTGGTAGAATGCCCCCCTGGTCACGGCCGTCACATGGTCGTCCAGAGACAGCCGCGAATCCAGGAGGATGCCCAAGTTGCGAGCCCTTTCCACGGGGGTCAACGACTCACCCCCGATAACCAGCGATGGAATGAGCTGGCTATGCCGAGACACCGGAAACCACAGCCACTCGGTCTTGGACGGGTTGAGCCGATGTTTAACCATTAATTCCTTTGTGAAAAAAGGCATTGTGCAAAAACACAGAACAAAATAAAAGCAGAGCATTTTAATTGATAATGTGACATCTGAGCTTGCATAGGTACATACATATATTTTCATTATCTCAAAATGTCTATACAAACATAAGGGATTTTTGTGCACATTACAATTGTTACTTGATATGATAATTGTAAACCTCTTCCCCTCTAAAACATTCATCTGCATAAACACCCTATCTCCTCCTCCTTTCTCCACCTCTGAGTCATCCCAATGTATCTAAATTTTACATCTAGTGAGCTCTTGCTCATGTGCCTTAAGCCTTGACAATGAAAATATTGAAGCAGTGAATAATTTCTGCCTTTTACAATCAATCACCAATAGTAAAGGAAGAAGCTGTCAAGGAACATACCATAGATTAGCACTTGTTAGAATAGCCATGAAGGCCTTGGAAAAGATGATGAAATGTTGAGATACCTACACAGATCAAAATCATGCAAGCTATGGTTATTCCCTTCAATGCTCTATAGAAACGAAGTTGCACTTTGTACCATTAAACAGATTAACAGAGTTGGAAGGGACCTTGCAGGTCATTTGGTCCAACCCTCTGCCCAAGTAGGAGACCCTATATCTGCCTCTACCTAGGATTGAACTCACAACCTCCTGATTGGGAGGCGAGAGCTCCACCTCTAGGCTACATTTCAGGTCTTATCCTTTAAAGAAACAGGATAAGAAGAGGATTGACACTTTTAAACTTTGGTGTTGGAGAAGATTCCTGAAAACTGTGGACAGTTAAAAGAACAGATGGATCATCAAAGACATCAATTCAGAGACTCTAGCACAAATTCCCAGGCTGAAATTATCCTAGTTCAGACACATTATGAGTAGTTCTCTAGAGAAGTCTCTAATGCTGGGGAAGATGGATGGAAAGAAGAGAGGTGGATGGAAAGAAGAGAGGCTGATAGGTAGTCTAGAAATTGTTGGTGGATGCAATTGTGCTTTTTTATTTTTTGAAGGACTTGGATAACATTGGTCAATTCACTGCTGCTACTGACATTGCCTGGTCTCCGGGTTTGTCCACCAAAATCTAGGGTGGGATAGGGCAAGTGGTATCATGCAATATACTGACGTTTCATTTGTGTTTGTAATACCTGGATGATATATTACTAGTGTACTAGCCCTTTTGCATTAACCTAGGACACAGAACACACCCTGTCAGGTTAAGTAGATGTAACTGGGAAAGGGGGGTCCTTCAAATAACCTGGGCCCAAGTCATGTAGTGTTAATAAATAGCACCTTGAATTGCACCTGGAAGCAGACTGGTAAACAATGCAATTCTTGCAAAAGAATGGGCACATGTATAAGTCTAGGCTTGTGAAAAATTCTGAGGGTAATTGCATTTTCATCAACAGAAGCTTTGGAATACTAGATATATATCTGAATAATCTTGAATATGCAAATATGCAATCAGAACCATTTACATTGATATATTTCTCCCATACATCTCAAATATACAGCCTATTTAGATACTCCCATTGTGCTAATACACACAAGCCTATATATTTCAATTTATAATGCTTAAATCATGTGCATGCATCAGAGATATTCTCAAATATATATGAGGGTAGCATGGGTTGGGCATTGAATAATAGCAAAACATTGTGAGATTGTGGGACCCTTAACAGATGATTCACTAATGCCATCTCCAATATGTATTTCTGAAGAATGAACAAGAAGCACAATTCTCTCCATAGATGTAAATTAACACCAGTCTTTTTATCCATTATATGCACCATCAAAAATAGGTGGTGCGGTTCATTCCTAATGAAGACCTTATTCAAAGAAAATGCTTTCCCCCCCCTCCTTTCCTTCCCAAAAATGTCTAGTGTAAAATAAGATTGTTGCTCTTATAATTTCTTTCAATTCAACAATATACTAATCTGGAGTTTTCCCTAGATGGGTTAAAAAAATATCTTTCCCTTCCTACCTTCCCTCCCTTTTTACATTCACAACATGTCTCAAAATTTCATTTATTGCATGTTATCCAGAAGTTTTCAGCACATATAGTTTTTCTAATACAAATAAACATAAGTTAAAGCAGGGTTTTCCCCCCAATTGTGGTTTAATTAGGGTAGAAACCAATGCTAGTGAATTTAATCTTATGCTAAAATGGCGTAAAGTTCAGCAAGGATGAAATATCCAAGTTATCTCCCAGAGGATTATTTTGATGAAATTCTTGTACATTCCTAATGCAAACAAAAACACGGATACATCTTTTTGTACTGGAAGAAACAGAAGTGTATTACCATAATTAGCAAGGGCCCAATTACTCAACAGGTTGTTTTTTTAATAGAAAGTAAAATGCAACATTCTTCCCAATGCACATTAATACACTGCTTCAGCTATTTTTAAAATAGTAATAAAAAAATTCAAATACAAATACAAAGCAAATATTAAACAATGGAGCATAAATAAACATTTTAATGCCAATCACTACATTTATTTGACTGCATCATTTAAGAAAATGATCTTAACGTTGAAGTGGTTTTCTTCCCCTCTCCTCCTCCCCCCAAAAGGGAAAAGAAGTTATGAAATAAATGTACAGAATAGTCAAAAATCTTGAGCAATATCCACTCAGCATCCCTACCTTGGCAAACTGACAATATGCTAGAAATTCTCCCCCAACAGTTTTTATGCAAGAATGAATGCCTATAAATTAAAAATAATTGCCTAACATAAGGCACCTTGTTGATAAAAATAATTGAACCACTATCTGCACACACAACTTTTTCCTTCTTTCTTTCTCTCTCTATCTTTTACAGATGGCTCATGCCAGGGGTGAGTTCCTGCCAGTTCTAACCTCTTCTATAGAAGAGGTTCCACAAATCTACAGTGCCGTTTAGAACCGGTTCCAGCTCCCTCCCCCTGCCCGTCTGCATATCATCAAGATGAAGAGCGAGAGGAGGAATTCTGGGAGTTGAAGTCCACAAGTCTTAAAGCTGTCAAGTTTGAACACCCCTGGGTTTTTTCCCCTAAAGGGTTAGGGGTGCAAGGGTCTTGTAATTTGACAGCTTTAAGACTTGCGTGCTTCAAATGCAGAGTTTCTGAGCCAACATTTTGGTTGCTAAGCAAGGGCGTTGTTAAGTGAGTTTCACCACATTTTACAAGTTGGTCATGCCCACCCAGTCACATGGTTGGCAAGCCACTCCCACAAAGCAGGCCACACTTTCAGAAGAGGTTCTAAAAAATTTTGAAACCCACCACTGGTTCATGCATATTTTCCTTCTTTCCTCCAGGGAAACAGCAAAAAAGGAAGGTTAGAAAGGGGAAAGAAATATGGCCTGGGATGAAAATGGAAGAGCCAATAGAAGGAAAAAAGAAGAAAAAAACCTCTGTACTTCTACTTTACATAAAAGGTTGAATTCACAAGCAAGTGGCTCAAACAACTAGTTCTCAGTTTAACATCTTTTCTACCATTATCAGTAATACAAGAAAGTGCTGACCTATTCTCCATTCTAAACTCCGTAAGTGTTGTGTGTGTGTGGAGGAGAGGGAGATGCATGCTAATTTTCCTATTGAAATTGTTATTAAACAGTTGTTTATTTTTTCCCTGTCCTAATCACTAAGTTCCTTTCATTGTTCTGAACAGAACAGGATACCTAGGAAAAATGCCGCATCTCCAATAGCTTGGGAAGCCAACTATTGTTCCACAGCGGAAGAAGTCTTCAGTAGTGATAAGTTTCTTAGGCCCATCTGAAAGCAACCGTAATCAGCTGATTCTGCAGCTGGTGTCCTGGTCACGATCCCATGATTTGTCAGGAATTCCTGTGTAAAAACCAAACAGCTTTTGAATGCACAGTGCATTCCTTCTTAAGAATGGACCCTCCAATCAGTTCATTTGTTTCCAGTATTTTAATGTTGAAAAGAACACAAATCACAACTGGGTTTCTCACCGGGATTAACATTATCATAGGAAGCAGTTGAATTTACGTACATTTCATGTTGTACTGAAAAAGATTGCTGGGGTTGGAGCTGGAAGGAGAATGAGCAAACTTTTGGTATAGTAAGGCCCTTGCCCAATTTCTTCTCCAAGTGGCTGAAAATAGTGTCCCCATGCATGATGGGGATAAAGGCTTTTAGCCTGGAATTACAGTATAATAAGCTAATCATCTTTCTATATTTGGAGATTTTAAAAATCAGTATATTGCTATGACATTTAATGCATTCTAATTATAATTTAACTGAGTAAGTCCTTGCTGGATTATTTATTTAATATGCAAAACAAATGATATCCTACCTCAATGTAGATCCCCGCTAATTTCCATAAAGTGAAAACCTATACATGCTAGAACATTTAGAACATCAGGTTCAAAGCCATAATGTGTAAAAAGCCTGGGTGAAACATCTGACTGTCAGCTGAAAGCAGAAATTCTCCATTGAGTTAGTCTAAAAAAAATCCCAACTTCAAATTGAAAACAGTGAGAGGTGCCAAAAGTAAGTAATAGAATAGACAGAATAGAAATGTGGAAGTAAGTATGTCAGTCATTCTTT
Organism: Rhabdophis nuchalis; assembly: GCA_039707465.1. Classification (NCBI taxonomy): domain Eukaryota; kingdom Metazoa; phylum Chordata; class Lepidosauria; order Squamata; family Natricidae; genus Rhabdophis; species Rhabdophis nuchalis. Next base: position 113,576,044 of record CM077647.1, read on the forward strand.
AGCCTTTGCATTAAAAAAAAAAAAAGTTAAGCCAGAGTATAAATGTGAATTCTTATTATTATGGATTTGTCAAATTTTCAAAGCCATTGTAAGTGAAAGGAGGTAGGCTGGGAAAACATGTAAGTGTTTGTTGCAAGCAAGCAATTTGGTTGATATCACATTTGCCTGCATCTTCATCATCTCTGAAGTAGATGCTGTCAAGGGATCTGCTAGAAGGATCAACATCAAAATAGTTATAAGGCCGAAGTAAAAAGCCTACTCCATTGCCAACTGTTACAGTAGTGGGGATATCCTCAGCATGTGGCACATGTAGAAATCCAACTGAGATCCAGGCCACAAGATCCTGGGAAGAGAAAAGGAAAAAGAAAAAATAGCAAGAATTAGGAAGATTAATGATTAGCAAAACCTCCATTTAGCCATGAGACTTTTCTGATAATATAGAACACAGTTGCATTTCGTGGAGTTACATCGCTTGTAAATGATGGTCTTCTTGAAAATTTGCTGCATGTAAATTCCCATCCAACTAAATTGTAATTCATTCATGCATCAGACATACAAGTGCACTGTCAGAAGAACAACATTTTGTTATTTTTCTTCACTTCCTCTACTGTATACTTCTTACCATTACCTGGTTCCTTTCTTGACTAATTGTATTACTTTTCCATTTATTTAAATCAGCTTTTGGTTCTCATTTGCACATTCTGCAAATTTTAAAAGAAAACCTTTTGCCTTGAACACATAGAACACACTCTGTGTGTGTGTGTGTGTGTGTGTGAGAGAGAGAGAGAGAGAGAGAGAGAGAGAGAGAGAGAGAGAGAGAGAGAGAGAGAGAGAGAGAGAGAGAGAGAGAGAGAGAGAGAGAGAGAGAGGGAAGCTGCAAGATGCCCTTTGCCTACAGAAGGACAAGGCTTAGATTGTGACACTGTGCCTACCATCTTCCAAATTAGGCTGAGCTTTGAAGATGTTCCTAAATTTCACATTAAACAAATTCTTCGATGGGGTATTATGGTGCTGATGTCCTAGTCTGAGATATGTTTATTAGCTGGATAACTTTTAGCTGGCACTTTTAAGATAACTCTCCCTTTTCCAATGCTAAGATAGGGTCTGTTTCTTAATCTGACCCATGTGTTTTGACCATGTTTCAGACCATTCTGTCAGTGATGAAGTCAGATGATTTCTAAATGACTGGACTGATCCCACTTCTATTGACCACTTGATGAGCTCATGCAGCTTTGTTATCTCTCAAGTTGCTAGACTTGCTAGTTCTTTGGAGTCTTTATAATTTGGCCTCAGGGAAGTTCATGTTTTAATTGGCTGCCCCCTCCCCCAAGTTTCCAAGCCTGGGTTTTAAAGACAAATCAGTTCAACTAAGAGGTAAATGGTGTAGGATCAGCTGCTGCTGAAGCAACAGATCTTCCACTTGGTTTGCTATATAATGCCTTCCCACCAGACTAATTTCTTAATTTTAAACATGGATGTATTGTTTTGTTTATAATTTAACAGAATAATTGGTAGGTGTAGGGAGAATTGTCTCTAATCCCATACACTCTTGGTGTCCTGAAGAAATGGCTATTTACCTTATCTTGCCTGGTGATATTATTTACTTATTTTAACTATTTATGTGGCTACCCAAATTGCAAATAACTTTGACTCACTGAGGATTAAAACCACAAAATGAAAGAACTAATAAATAATAAAGCTGCAAAATCACAACAAAACTCAATACAATCAAGATCAAGCCCCAATTATATAACCTTCCCAAACTATTTCACAAGTTTATTCAATTTGCCCAGGGGACAAATGGGTATTGAAGGCCTTACAGCAGGCCAACAGGGCTGGGCTGTCAAACTCTGGTTCAGAGGGTAGAGCTGGGAAAGGGGGCAAATGAAGGAAGTGGGGTAGAAGTATCTCTTCATGACTTTTACTGGCTGATCTGTGAGACTGGAGACCTAGTGAGTAAAGAGACAGCTCTTCCAACAACCGAATATAATAGTTTCATGGACACTGTTTTTTATTGCTTACAATAATTTTTTAAACTACAGGCCACATCTCTTGAAATTTTGGTAGTGCTGATGCCATAGCAGATTTCTTCTTGTTCATGTTTCAACTCCTCCATGTAAAGCATCGTTGGGTCATCTTGCCACTTACCTCATTGACTATGGTCTCATTGTCTATGAAGTTTGCAAAGGTCACCAGGGGATCCCATGGATCATTCTGATTATAGATGCAGGTGCTTGTTAATTCTTCCTCTTTCTGCTTAGTGACAGACAGCTTGTACCTAGAGTGGACACAGAATTGTTGTTGTGAGCCATCCGAGTCATGCAGCTGATCAATGTACATCACACAAATGAATAAATTGCAACATCTTTTCCCCTGACATCATTCTTTAATATAAACAAGATGCTATTTATCTAAGAGGCAAACATAAAATTATGATAGGGACCTACCTGCCCCAGCTGATGGCCTTCTCCATGGGGCTTCTTTGTGGTAAGTGCTCGCCTGCAAAGCTGATGATCTGGATGCGATAGCTCTGTTTGTGGCCCCACTGGTTTTCATTGTTAGAACTGAAAAGCAGGTACGGTGGGATTTTGCCATCAAGTGGGAAAGCAGCTTTTTCTTCCGTGTCCAGGACTTGCTGGGTGAGGATTGGTCGCTGGATTGTGTGCTTTGTGCTCCAAGGGGCCTGCACGGATTCATATGCCATGTCAAGATCCACCAAAGAGTTCTTGACTCCTAACCAACAATAAAAAAGAATGAGACAAACCCTTCCTGTTTTGGACTCCTGCCTAAGGATACATCTACTTAGAAACAATGGCTCAAACACCAATGTCAGTTTGATACTGTAGACAGAATGGCTTATCTTATGTTTGGGACAGTTTCTTATAAACTCACCATACAGCCTTGTTCAATTATTGTTTTTCCAGCATCTGTGGTACAACTATACATTGGGAACAATGGAAACCTACTCAAGCAATTGTTATAATATCTTACACTATCATAGATCTCCTTCTTCCTTGCAAACAAACATCAACCAATAAAATATTTGTCATAAGTACCTGTTCCATTTGGAAGATAACATGAGAGATCTTTTCAGAGGCCGCTTTGAAATTCCCTTCCCCAATGATGATAGAACTGAGATCTATCTGTTTTCTGTGGTCTAACATGTGAAACACCATAATTATTTATACTGTACAATCTTTTTGTCCTTTTTATAATAATTCCTATAGTTATTGTGATATGGATAGTCTTCAGCTGATGGGACCCAGAGGAGGGATATAAATTCCATCAGTGGTACAAAATTCTTCTTGGGTAACATGGCAGGGTGTATTATTATATTTTTTTACTTTATGGGCTGGTTGTGCAAATGTGTTTAAATTGTTATAGGTTCTAACAGCTTAAAGTATAATAATAATAAACAGGAGGGAAACCAATTTGGTTCACATTTTAAGGAAATATATACTTTGGCTTTACACAGTAATAATTAAAAATCATACAAAAGGGGTGTTACCAGGAAAAGTGCATATAGTGTTATGCTTATTAATAAAAAAATAAGATATAAAAGTGCACTCACCAGGAGAAAATGGTTTGCAAAAATCTGCATGGTAAAACTGTGGATTCACATGGTGTATTAGGAGGAGTGGTTACAATTCTGAAGATTTTGTTTTGAAAATTACATACTCAAACAAATGGATTGTAATGAGTTCCAGGATGGAAAAATACAAAATTGAGCAAAATGAAATTGGCCAATTTCTGTGTCCTTGGTTTAAAAGAGGACACTAGTTGGGCTTTTCCCAGAAACTCTTGCCAATCTACAGTTAATCACACAGAGAGATCTATATTTAGAAAGTCCTGGAATTGATCAGTGTTATTTTCTGCGCACAGAATGAGAACAGAAGAGATGAGATGCACTTTCTCAGGATTCTATTCTTTCCAGGTCGAGGACAAAGGTAAAACTTCTCAGATTTAAAGAATAATCTGCGAGGATTGTCCCACTAACACTATCTCTTCTCAGAAGAAGGGAATATAGTGAAATACAGTTTTTGGAGATAAAAGATTTTCCCATTTACAGGATGAATCTAATCAAGAATTATGCCATCTGCATATAAACATATATCACAATGACACTTGTGCATTATCTCCGGTATCCAGTTGTTAAGATTAGTCACTGTTACTTATTTTGTTATGTTGCTTATTTCACATATTTTGCTGGCCCACAGCAATTCCTTAATACTGAATAACTTAAGCCATTGAATGAATACCAAATCCATTGCAGCTTCTTGCCACATGCATGCAGAAGGGTATCCAAACAAGGGTGCACAATTATTTTCATGAGGACCATGCCGGACTTTATCTTCTGGAGCCTTCGTTCCAGAGAAATATGCAGAACCAAGGCAAAATAAACTTCACACAAATTAAATTTGACTTTATTGCATTTCCATTTAAATATAATCATGATTTACAGAAGATTAATATTTTATATCCCAAACACTGAATACTGCATTATTTATTCACCATAAGCATTTACAATGCTGTGACAACTTCTGAGGCCACAGCTAAGTCTTTCAGAGAAAGGCCTTTGGCCCTGCAGCTGAGGCACAGAAGCAGCTGCTGTAGAAAGGAATCCACATATTTGATAATCTTTTGGATTCTTATCTGCTTTTATGATAAAGGCATAGCCACGGGGCCCAGAAGGTTACTCTCTCTTCTTGCTTAATTCTTAGCATACCACCATTCCAAGTGTCAATTTTCAAAGTAAAGGAGAAATAACATTTTTACAGATAGTCCTCAACTGACAACCCAATTGAGTCTAAAATCTCTGTTGCTAAGCAAAAATAGATGTAGATAGAACTTCATTGCAGTCATGGACCAGAAAACAAGATAAACAATTCACATGGGGATATACAGCCAAGCCCCACTGAAGGGTGGGAGACAACAGGCAAAATCGATAAGCAAGAGTTAAATGAGTTTTGCCCCATTTTACAACCTTTCTTGCCACCGTTGTTAATCACTGTACGTTAAGTTAGCAATATGGTTGTTTAGTGAATCTGGCTTCCCCGTTGACTTTGCTTGAAAGAAGATTGCAAAATGTAATCACGAGAGTCTGGGACACCACAACTGTCATAAATGTGAGTCAGTTGCCAAGCGTCTGGCCTTTGATCATATGATGATGGGGATCCTGCAACAGTCATATGCATGAAAAATGGTCATACGTCATTTGCTTCAGTGCCATTGTAATTTCAAATGGTCCCTAAACGAGAAATGGGATATACAAATAGCCTGGTGTAAGTCAAGGACTACCTGTATTTCACTCTTTCAGCTTCAGTCTCTCATAACTTTGCTTGTTCAAGAGCTGAAGACAATATGAATAGAGCCTCTTCCTCTATTTCCCTCTGCTCACCCCCCCCAAACAGCCCTTTAAGGTAGGCTTTCATAGTTTAAGGTGAATTTAGCTTAAGCGTATCCACTTCCACTTCAACTTTTTAACCACTAAACCAGGGGTCCCCAACCCCCGGTCCGTGGACTGGTGCCGGTCTGTGGCTTGATGGGAACCAGGCTGCAGTGAGCGGCGCAACTCACCCACACCCACACCCCCGCGCGCATGCTCCACCTGTTCTCCCTTTCCCCGCTCCACCTCTACGCTGGCCGCAACTCTTAGAAAGGGCTGGAGAGGAGGAGGAGGGAGCAGCCCCCTCGGCAGAGCGCGCACCAGGGGCGGGAGAGCACAGGTGCGGCTGCTCGCGCCATTGGGAGCCGAGAGGGGCGAGTGAGCCGACTCACACACACCCCGCGTGCATGCACCGCCTGTTCCCCCTTTCCCCCCCGCTCCCCCTCTACGCCGTCCGAGCCATGCCCACTGGTCCGCGGAATTGTCTTTAAAATGAAACCGGTCCTTGGTGCTAAAAAGGTTGGGGACCCCCGCACTAAACTACACTAGTTGCATCATTCATCAATGATACCATAATAAATCAAACAATGATTTAGACTGAATGAAAATAATGTGAATTTCTAAATCCTGCCCTCCTCTTGTTTATCTACTACATCTTCTGCAAACAAAGTCACATAAAGCTCAGGATTTATTTGGAGTTCCAAACAAGTAAACCTAGACCTGTAGCAGGAGAAGGCTGACCAAACCACCAGCCCTAATATAACTCTGTTAGGTTTTAATAGAATGGCAGCTTGTGGGAGTTAGGGAAATATAAGAACCTACCTTCTACATCCAAGTCAACTTTGTAGTTTATCAGATGGTTGTGCATGGTTCCAAGTGTGTACTCCCCAACCTTGTTTCCATACTTAGTACCACCTTCCATAAAAAATGAAGAGCTGATGTATCCTGTAGCATGGACCTTGACTTCTATGGCACCATTTTGATAGAAAATAAAATCCCAGATATAGTCATAGTTAATGAGGGTAGAAACAGTCCTTAAGATCAAAGCATATTTGGGTAACCCCTCATAGTAAAAAGAGCCAAAATCGGAAAAATGGCGACGCAGAGGGACACCCATGTCATGTTCGAAGATGCAGAAGGAGTTCTTGTTTAGCTTGGGAGTGTCAGAGTCTATTAGGTAATGCCGATTCACATAGGTGGCCATATAGGGGCAGTCAACACCCCGGACTAGTTCATAAGAAAACTTTCCAATGCCAAAGCTACCATCCATGTATCTGGTCACCATTCCTCCAGGACAATTGGAACCGTAAGTGGCAAGAGCTTCTTGCAGACTCAACTCATAGACAATCCTCTTATCATCAAATCTAATATTGAAAAGACGTGGCCCTGTGTTCACATTCATCCCAAAGGTAAACTTCCATAGCTGATAGGTAACATGGCTGCCAGTTACAGTGTAGCGCTTTCCTTGGGTCTCAAATTGAAATGGGCCTGGAGAAGCTACTGTTTCAAATCGCTTCTTGGAAGCATATTTCATCTGCAGTTGACTACTTTTCATTCTTGCTTCCTTCACCTGTCCATTCTTGAACTCTTTTTCTAGATGGGCCATATCCTGGTAATATTGTCCATTATAGAATACTTTCCTCAACTTCCATTCAGAGATGTTCAGACTGCTGTGATCCAGCAGCATCTCCAAGCCAATAGGATGTATGTAATATCCACTGCCAATTACATTCTGGAAGAGGACAAACCAAGTGGCTCTTTCACCAGACTCAAATCCTCTTGGAGCTGTGGTTAGAGTAGCTAAATCAGACCTCTCATAATTGCAGCACATTTTGAGGAAGTTGGAGGTGTTGAAGATCTTATGGAAAATGAACAAGTCAATATCTTTATATTCCCTCTCAGTTACCGGTCTGCTGTAATATGGGACCTTCTTGCCAAATTTCCGTATTGTAATATCTCGATGGTACATTGGATTTGGAAGTGGACCTACTACAAATTCTGTAATGTTTGGATCTGACTGACTTCCAAAGTATACCACAGCCAATGCCTGTCGGGGTAGCTCTTCCATTCCACGATCAAGGAAGCCCAGAACTTTCGCTTTAGATGGGAAGTGCACATCCACATAGTAAATGCAATTATCTGATGGTTTTGCATGGAATGCATCTTCCAGGTACACCCCGAGATTCTTCTTGAGATACTTCACCACCTGAGTCATTTCATCAGCTGTCAGATCAGCAAAGACCTCACTTTGTTCTCTGTTGGGCCTCTCAGAGGAAATTGATAGTTCAGAGTAGACACAACTGGCGACTTTTTTCCCCTTCTTTGTCAGCAAAACACAGACTAGAGCAAAAATTGTAGCCAGAGCTAGCACCAAAACGGCAACTAACACTTTCATGTTCATATTAGCAGAGTAAAAGCAGCAGTGATAGCACACAGCCTGTCTGTGCTTTCCTTACAGGGAAGTGTCTGGGTGGGTGGATGAGAGGAAGAAAAATTATTGCTCCATTCAGAGAAAGAGGAGGGACCTGAGCTAAGGATTCCCTGTGGGCTTCACAAGAGACCATAAAAAGGCGGATTTTCGTTTGGTTTCTTTTTCTCTCCCACTTCTTCCCTTCCCCCCACTGTTTTTTCTGTATCTGCTTTGATACTAGCTTATAAGCTGCTCTGGACCAAGGGTGCTTTGGGAATGCACTGGGCTTGGGTCCAGGAAGGTCAAAGCAAAGATCAATTAGTGCACAGAAGCTTCCCAAGAATGCCCCACTAACTAGGAAGAAGCTTGACAGGGCCAACCCGTACATAAATATCCAGTCAGGCTATTCTAAGGATATTTATGTTCCCATTCATTCCTTGCTTATTCCAAGGAATACAGATTTAATTCTTACACTGATGATTCAGTTGCTCTCTACTTATAATCTAACTGTGTAGTATCTTAGACTTAAACTTAGACTTTGATTGTGAAACTTAAAAGTTTGATTGAAAAAGACAGGGTGAATTTGAATATAAAATATTTTGGCCGTGGGAGCTAAGACATCTAGCCTAGGAATGCTTTGATTTGTAATCTACTAAAATCCTTATGCCTACACAGAAAGCATATTATTATTATTATTATTATTATTATTATTATTATTATTATTATTATTATTATTATTATTATTATTATTATTATTATTATTATTATTATTATTATTAATCATCACACAGTCAGCCTGATGTTCACACTGGGTTTGACATTTTTGTCTACCTATCCAGTCCTTACCTGGGATAGGCAAATCTGGATATTTGATGGAGTTACAGATATCATCACAGGATGGAGGTTGTTCCAAGCGAAGCCGCCTTCTGCAATTGACTGATGGTAAATTTGTCAATGCCTATGGTGTTCAAGTGATGCTCCAGTTACTTTGGGATTGCACCCAAAGTGCCTATTACTATTGGTACTACCCTTGCTTGCCTTTGCCATAGTCATTTTATTTCTATTTGTAGGTTTTTGAATTTTGTTATCTTCCCCAGTTCTTTCTCTTCTCTTCTGCTGTCTCCAGGCACTGCCACATCCCCTATCTAGACTTTTTTGTCTTTCTTGGCGACAACTTTTAAGTCTTGGGTGTTATGAGGCAGGTGCCTGTCTGTCTGGATTCTGAAGTCCCAGAGCAATTTAAGTTCTTCATTTCTATGACTTTTTCTATTTTATGGTCCCACCAGTTCTTGCTTACAGGCAAATGAGAAGAGGCTGTACTTCCTAAGAATGCTAAGGAAGATAAACCTATCTCAGCATCTACTTCTGTCCTACTATCGCAGCACTATTGAGAGTGTCCTGACATACGGCATTCTTGCATGGTCTGGGAGCAGCTCTGCAGCAGACAAAAAAGCTCTACAGAGAATCATTAAAACTGCCCAGAATATCACCGGGCTCCAGCTACCAGTCCTGGATGACATCTTCACATCTCACTGGTTGAGGAAGTTGCATAACATTCTCAGAGATTCTTCCCATTCTGCTTAGAATCTTATTAGACTGTTGCCTTCTGGCAGAAGATACAGAACAATTAAAACTAGGACCACACGTCTTCTGAATAGCTTTTATCCCAGAGCTATAATTGCACTCAACAATGAACTAAAGGGTCACCATCAGTGCGCTGTTGGACAGCACTACTTGGTCTGTTGTGTGGATGTTTGGGTGGTTTAGGGGCAGGTTTTTTTTGGTGGATGGGGTTTGTTTTGGGGGTTGTTATGGGTGTTCAGCTTGCTCTCTGGGTGTTATGTGAATTTCGTTGTATGTGTAAACTGTGTATATACGTACAATGACAATAAAATAAAGTAAAGTAAATCGTATTTCTTGCAGATCTTCCAATACACCATTATTGCTACTTTGTCATGCTGCTGCTTGTAGTCAGTCTGTGTGATCTTCTTGCAGCAGCTTACCAGGTGGTCCACTGTTTCTTCAGCTTGTTTGCATAGGTGGCACTTACTGTCTGTTACTGTCTTCTCAATTCTGGGTTTTGTCCTTAAGACTTGATCGTGTGTGCAGCCAGAATTAATCCCTTTCCTGCTCTAAGTCATTGCCAGGTCTTGTTATTATCTACCTTTCCTGCTATTTTTTTAAATATACTGGCTGTATAGTGCATTGTCTTCCCATGTCTCCATTCTGTTCTTCATTTGGTCTTTCTTGTAGGACAGATTGGTCTCTCCAGTAGTCAACAAGCCTTCTTGGCATACTACCTTCAGTGCATCTTCTTCATTGTCCTTCAAATGTTCTTCCAAAGCCCCATTTTTCTCTTCAACTATCTAATGTACTTGCAACATTCTGCATCCACCTATTTGCCTTGGTAGGCAGAGTCTGTCAATGTCGCTGTGAGAATAAAGAGTATGATTCATTGTAATTATTTTTCTGGTCTTCCTATCCATTGCTTTTAATTCTGCTTGAGTCCAGTTCACTATTCCAGCTGTGTATCTAATGACTTGTATTGCTCAGGTGTTGATTGCCTTGATGGTATTTTCTCCATTGAGTTTGGACTATAAGATCTTGATCATCACTCTCTTGATGTATTCACCTCTAATCATTTTCTTGGCTTCAGTGTGCTTGAAGTTATCAGCTCAAAGGATACACAACTATTTGTAGTAATCATCTTCATCCAGACTCTTAAGGTTATTTTCATGGGGTATCTTGATTCCTTTAGCTTTCACTATTTTTCCTTGTTTGATAGTGAGTTTGACACATTTGTCCAATCCAAATCCTATCGCAATATCTTGGCTATATATATATGAACAGTGTTGGGCAGAAATTCTATTGCAGATTGTGTTTTTCCATACAGCTTCATATCATCCATGTAAAGGAGGTGAGATAGTCTGGCAGATGTTTTTGATGTTTGATAGCCATGGCCATACAGTTTTCAGTATTGTTGACAGAGGAAACAGTGCAATGACAAATAGTAGTGGTGATAGTGAATCTCCTTGAAATATTTCTTTCTTGATATTATTTGATATCTCCTAGTCCAGTGATGGCGAACCTATGGCACGCGTGCCACAGGTGGCACGCAGAGCCATTTGTCAGGGCACGTAAGGTGGTGCCCTGTCAGCTGGCCAGCGCACATGCACGTGCTAGCCAGCTGAATTCACCCTTTTTTGCATGCTCTTTTCACTCTCCTCAGGCTCCAGAGGCTTTATAGGAACCTGGGGAAAAGAATCTCCCCCACCACCCAGGAGGCCCTCCAGAGGCTTCATGAACTTTCCTGAAGCCTCCGGACCACTCAAAATGATGCTCCAAGCAAATCGGACATCACTTCTCCGGGTGCCGTCCACTAGGCAATGCCAGCGGGAGACGCCCAGGGGAAGGGCCTTCTCTGTGGCGGGCCCGACCCTCTGGAACGACCTTCCCCCCGAAATGAGAACAACTATGGACCTCCACTCCTTCCGTCAAAAACTAAAAACTCACTTCTTCTGTCTGGCCGGCTTGGCTTAATCGACCCATTTACCTCAAGCTGAATATTCAAATTGTTTTATTAGGGATTTTTAGGGGTAATCGTTTTTAGATAGTCGGGGATTTTAGCGCAGGATTCAGGTTTAATTCATTTTAAATTTGTATTACAATGTCTGTTGGTTTTATATATGTGTATTTTTTAATTCCCTGGGCACCGCCTCGAGACCCTCCGGGGAGAGAGAGCAGTTTACAAATTAAATTATTATTATTATTATTATTATTATTATTATTATTATTATTATTATTATTATTATTATTATTATTATTATTATTATTATTATTATTATTATTATTATTATTACTACTTCCAGTTTCGGTGACGCGTATTTTGAGTGCTCCGGAAGCCTCTGGAGGGCCTCCAGGGGGGCGGGGGAGTCTGTTTTCGTCCTCCCCAGATTCCTATAAAGCCTCTGGAGCCTGGGGCGAGCGAAAAGAGCATGCAAAATATGGGGGGTCACGACTGTAGTGCACACATGTGCACTGGGGGTCGCACATTGCATTATGGGTGCGGCACGCCCACACACGACTCCCCTGCGTTCTCCCCACTTATGGCACACAAGCCAAAAAAGGTTTGCCATCGCTGTCCTAGTCTCTCACTATTGTCCTGCAACTGTGTCTTCCATTGTGCCACTGATCTTTGCACAAAGCTTCTGATGTTTCTACTAACTCCTGTTATTTTTAGGCACTTGATTATCCAGTCATGTGGCAGAGAGTCAAATGCCTTTTTGTAGTCAATCCACATGCTACATTCAGGTTGGTCTTCCTTCTCTTGCAGTTTTCCAAAATCATCTTGTCAATTAGGAGTTGATCTTTTATTCCTCTGCTATTGGGGAAGCTTCCTTTCTGCTCAGGGGGAAAAATATTGTTTTCAACTAGATGCTGTTGGAATGCATCAGCTATCACATCAGTTAACAATTTGAAAGTTGTTGGTAAGCAGGTAATTGGTTTGCAGTTGCCTGGTGCTGCCCCTTTTGCTGTCTCTTTCATTATCAGGTAGGTTTTGCCAGATGTTAGCCACTCTTCAATTTCACCTCCTTGTAGTATGTTGTTAAACTGCTTGGCAATGAGTGGGTATAAACTAGTTAGATGTTTCAACCAAAACCCATGCAGTTCATCTTCACCTCGTGCTGTCCAATTATTGTTCTTCTTTGCTCTTTGCTCTACTATTTCTGCTGTTATTACTATTTCTTTCATTTCAACTTTTTTTAAATTCTTATTCATCTCTTTTAACCAAGCTGAGTTCTTGTTATATTTCTTTGGGTTATACCATATATGCATCCACAACTGCATTGTTTCTTCCTTATCAGGTAATGACTGATTCACTGTAGTTTCTCCATTGATGGATTGCTAGAAATATTTCTGGTTGGATTGAAATTGGAGGTTCTGCCTGTAATTTGCAATTCAAGCTTCGTATTTGCTAATCTTCTTGGTTGTTGCTTTTATTTGCTGCTTTATTATTTCCAGTGCTTCCTTGATCTTCCTTGTTTCTAAGTGATATTTCTTGATTAGGTATTCTTTGGTCTTCTGGTTCTTCAGCTTTTTATTTTTCACGTATTCTAGATTACTTGCATCTGATCTCAATTTGTTAATCTTATTTTTCAATTTAATCTTCCATTTTTGGTGCATTGTTTAGTTTCCTTTCTGTTCATTTTGCATCCCAGGTATTCAGCTATCACTGAAGCTGTGCTGTACATTAGTTGGTTTATTTCATGCACTGCATTGATGCTTGCAGTTGATATTGCAGTGTTTGCATCCTTTAATGCTTGCACTAGCTGTTGCATCCTTTAATGCTTGCACTAGCTGAACAAACTTCAATGCAGGCAGCCTTATTCTGACATTTTTGTGCTGTTCTAGATGCTCAGTTATTCTCTGTTTCAGTTCTTTTATTTGTTTCATTTCAGGTCTTTGTTCTTCCTGAAGCAGAGGAGAGGGTGCCTGGTTTCTAAATGAAAACAATTATATATCTCTGTGGGATTCTTCTACTACCAACTCTCCCTGGTTTGCCTCTACATTCTGAATTATTTCTGGCAGGGTTTTGATTTCTTTGCCCTGAGTGAACCTTTGCAGTTCTTTCAATTCTGCTTCAGTGAATACTTTATTTCATTTTATAAATCGATGCTGATGTGCTAGCCTCTGTTCTGTTATTTATGGTTCTGGATGTTGTTCCTTCCAGAACTGATGCATTATTTTCAAATATCCTCTTCTTCTTTGGCTTGCTCTGTAATAAAAGATCATTATTTATTTGTTTTCAATCGCTGTATATTTGTGACAAGTAAACACCTTTTCTTCCAGTAGTTCTGCAGCTGCTGGCCCTGGTTACTCAGCCAACAATCCTGTAGCCATTGGTGGGCTGCTGCCAGTTCAGAATGGTTCGGGCAAACCGATGGTTGTGATCTGCAGGTGGACTCACCTACCCAGCTGGGCACAATCCCATCCTATATTGCTGTGTATTTGATGCTGCAGGCATGTGTGGATGGCATATGCAAGCAAGTTGCCATGTTTTTTGACGCTGCATGCATCTACACGTTCACATTTCCAGTGCTGGGCAAACTGGTTGTTAAAGTATGTGCCGCTCACCTCTGCCTATTGCCCATTTTCACCATATATTCAAGAACTCCAACACCTACCACAGACTTTGTTAACCTGGAGGACATATCCGAGCCAGTATGGCTTTCTGAAATTTAAGTCTCACCATATTTTTAAGGAGACACTCTTTGTCTGATTCCTCTCATGAGCCCTATCCAGTATGGTTGAATCTCTGGCATAGCTCTCATCTTTCTCAGAGCACGCAAGCCCCACAACCATGTCAAGGTAGTGCCTCTTTGACTTCCGGTTCCGGCTCCATCAGCGACGGGCGAGCCTAGGGCTCGCTCGCCGCTTTGTTTCTTTTCCTGCCCCCCCACGGGGGCGAGACGCCCCGTTTTTGGGGGTCTCCCGTAAAGCCGGCTTGCCTGGGTCGTCCTCCCCCAGCGGCAGCTGGGAAGCGACCCTTGTCTTCGGCTTAGGTGGAGGAGGACATGCTGCGGGGGGTTTCCCCTTCGCCAATGGCGGGCGGCATCGTTCTGAAAATATGAAGAGAGCTGGCCATCTGAGTTGGAAGGCTTCCCGGGGCTTCGGCTGCGAGGGTGAAAGTGAGTGGTTTTAAACATTTTTTTTTCCTGCTGTCAGCCTGGGCTGAAAGAACTTGGAGGGGGGTGTCTGCTTGTTAAACCCCCCCTCGGACTAAAGCGGCACTTAAGAATGGCTCCTCGCTGCGAGGAAGCGGATATCTTTAATCTGGACTGTTTGAAACAAGGGAAAGTGGTCTGCGGTTTGTCTTTGAAACAATGTATCTAGGTCTGGCTGATTTGAAACATTTTTTTTTACCACTCTCTCCTTCTGGCTCTGAGTCTGGGCGGTGGAAAATGGCTTCTCTTTGTCCCTGAATGACTATTTTACTTATGGAAAATTTCCAGCGTCTCTTTGTGATTTGGACTCCCTCTGGTTACTAAAGAAGAATTTTTTTTTTGGGATTTGTGATTTCTTTTCTGGAGTGCCTTCGTTATTATACTTATTGACTTGGAAAATTGTTTCTCTCTTGGTTCCTGAACTTTACAACCCTGATCTGAACTTTTGGCTCCTGATTTGCCTCAACAGCCCCACCCAAAAAACGCCATTTTAGTGGCACGGATTTTAACAGCTAATCATGGCACAAGAATCAGCACTGGCAAGCTTAGAACTAAGGATGGCCTCTCTTGAATCTGTTATACAAACTTTGGTACAAGAAATCAAGGCCCAGAGGGCAGAAAATATCAACTTTAAAAAGGAATTATTGGACACACGGAAACAAGTGCTGGAGAACACACAGAAGAATGAAGAACTGGAAGGGGGGCTGGCGGGGGCTAAGGGAGAGATTAAAAATGTTACTAATGAGGTTGTGGAAATAAATGGGCATGTGTCTAGGATTGATATGGAAAGGATGACATATTTTTTGAGATTTCAGAATGTTTCTGAGGAAACTGGTGAATGTCTCCCTGAACTCATGAGCACAATTATAGCAGACTATTTACATAAACCTAAGGATGAGATCAGGGGGGACATTGACCTAGCCTACAGAATAAACTCTGCATATGCCAGGATAAATGAAGTACCCAGAGAGATACATGTTAAATTTGTTAGAAGGTCAACCAGAGAGGAAATCTTGAAAGTGCAAAGAGGAGGTCCGTTAATTTACCAACAAAAGGAGGTTGCCATCCTAAAGCAGATCCCAAGAAAGATTAGAGAAGCAAGAAGGAAATTTTCCTTCTTGTCCAAAAAATTGTTTGACCACGGGATCTGGTTTAGGTGGGTGATGCCCGAAGGGATGCTGGTGTTCTGGGAAGGAGGAAGAGTGAGGATTAAAACAGTTGCTGAGGCGGAAGCCTTTCTCAAAAAACATTCCTCTGTTCTGGGGGAAGATCCAGGGGGGGCAGGGGGGGCCACGGCCCTGCCCGCTGGTGGCCTGGAAGGAGAGATAGAAGATACAATTGCCAAGAGACTTAGATCTAAAAAATAACTTTGCCTTGATTTTTTTGAATAATATTGTATAATATAACATGTGCATCTGGATTTTTGTAAATGATTGACAGCATAGAACTGAGAACTTAGAAACATGTACTTGCTTTCACTTTGTAGTGTATGGAAAATGTTTTTTACTAATGATCTATTTTGATGTCCCGGTAGGGCCGACGACTTTGACGTGAATGCTCTCAAAATTTCTTTGTATCCCTTACCCTATCCTATTGAAAAACTGTAAAACCAATAAAACTTTTTCAATATAAAAAAAAGGTAGTGCCTCTTTGAGGGTTTGTTGTTGTTGTTGTAGTTGTTGTTGAAATTTCAATATTTTGCATGGCTATAAAAATGTTAGAAGAATGAGAAATTGATATTGCTTATAAGCACCATTAAAAGCATAGTAAATCTCAGGCTAGTAATCAGAGTGACTTAGGCAGATCTTACACCAACCAATTGTCTCTGGCCCTTTAAAATTTGTGTTTAAAACCTAGACAGATTTGGTGGTTGTGGTGGTGGTGGTGGTGGCACCTGTCACCAGGCCTGTCAAGCATTTTGGAGGGACATGTTAATAATTACAGATTTGAAAGCTAATGTGTTGGTTGGTTATATTTCCTCAAGTCTAACTACATAGCACAAGGTTTTGTCATTGCAAAATGGTTATTTGTAAGGCATCTAAACCTCTCTTTTAGACTGCTTTTTCTTGGCCTGGATCAATGCAAAAAGTAACAGTGTTCAATTCCTAATTCTGAGTTGTCAATTTCTGGAATTTTAATTTGAAAAGTACAGAATCTGAATCTTGAAATTCAACACAAATAAACCTTAGAAGTAATGGTTTTGCAGGTTTAGCTCCAAGTATTTATATTTTACCAGAAAAAAGTTTTACACACTAATGATGCACGTCCCTCTGCCTGAAAGGAAATCAAGGTCCTGAGGCTCCATGTTGGTCTCTTGCCTTTCCTTTTTCAGTTCACCTATTAAATATTTCATGGTAGCAAGCCACGCCTCTTCCAAAGACTATGAAGTGGTCCCTCTCCCCTCTGGCCATTAATTATTTCCTTCATGGCTATTTTATCTGATCTGCTGGAGTGGATGAAAAATTGTGGACCTTTCTTTAAAAATTACAATAGCGTAGCACATGAAAAGCTGGTCTTTTGAAGAAATTCCCTGAAGGTAGAGCTTGTTTTCTTCACAAATCAAGTGCATCTAACAAGAGTTTTGATAGGACTCTACCTGAATTCAGTGACCTGGCAAATAGGGAAATGGCCTGAGAAAAACCGCAAACCAAAGCAAGAAAACAATTTCAAGGATGTGGCCTGGATGTTGAAAACCAGTGAGTGAGCTAGCTTTAGATCAGACTAGACCAGAAACCAGTCACAAGTTGCATATCAAGTAGTGAAACCTACCTACTCCAACAACCAGTTAAGAGCATGGCCAAGGTGAAAAATAAAGCAAGGGTCTAGATAGGAGCCTAGTTGAAAATCATATAATACTGGGTCATGAGCCATCTCCCTCAAGTTTCTAGGTCAGTATATGAGAGCAAAGAATGGGCGTGTGTGTGTGTGGTTAAAGCACAGTATTTCCACATTATGATAGAAATAGAAAAAAAATGTAGGGAGTTAACAGAACATTGTTTGTGCTTTTCTCATCAATTAGTGAGAACTATTTGACTGTTCCCAATCTTAGGAGAGGCTGATATTTTACTGGAAATCAGTTCATGACCACTGACCAAACCTATGTTTCCAGCAACTCAAGTATTCAATAGTACACAAAAAGCTGATAAGTATGATTCTATATTGTGTAGCCCATGTTTAGTTTAGTTTAGTTTAGTTTTATTTGATTTATATCCCGCACCTATCTCCTACAAAAGGACCCAGGGCAGCGCACAAGAAATTAAAACACAATATAAATATACAAATACTTAATATCCTAAAACCACAATTAAACTTAAGAACCCTGTGCTAAAACAACATCTTAAAATCCCTCTAATTAAAATTTGTAAACTAAAACTCAGTCGTTATCGGGTGGTCACGTTAGGCCGGCTTGATGGAACAAGTGTGTCTTCAGGCGCTGGCAGAAAAGGCGGAGGTCCGAGGTGGTATGGAGTTCGGGAGGCAGGTCGTTCCAGAGGGTAGGATGCGGCCCCTGGGCGTCCCCTGGGCGTCACCAACAGGCATTGTCCGGCCGACGGCACCCGGAGAAGACCCTCTCTATGGGAGCAGATCGGTCGAAGGGATGTGTGGGGCAGAAGATGGTCTCGCACATAACTAGACCCCGTGCCATGGAGCGCTTTAAAGATGGTAATCAGCACCTTGAAGCGCACCCGAAAGGCCACAGGTAGCCAGTGCAGTTCGCGCAGGACAGGTGTTATATGGGACTGCCTTGAGGCTCCCATGATCACCAGCGGGGCCGCATTCTGAACTAACTGTAACCTTCGAGTGCACCTCAAGGGGAGCCCCATGTAGAGAGTGTTACAGTAGTCTAGACGGGATATCACAAGTGCTTGAGTGACTGTACGAAGGGCGTCCCAGTCCAGTAAGGGGCGCAATTGGCGGACCAGGCAGACCTGGTAAAACGCCCCCCTAGCCACGGCTGTCACATGGTCCTCCATGGTCAGCCGGGAATCCAGGAGCACACCTAAATTGCGCGCCCTCTCCACAGAGGCCAATAGTTCACCCCCAATGGCCAGTGTTGGACTTACCTGGCTAAACCGGGATGCCGGAAACCACAGCCACTCGGTCTTGGATGGGTTGAGTTTGAGTTTGTTATTCCCCATTCAGACCCGTACGGCCTCCAAACACCGGGACATCACCTCGACGGCATCGTAGGGGTGGTTTGGGGTAGATATGTACAGCTGAGTGTCATTAGCATACAGATGGTACTCTACCCCAAAACCACGGATGATCTTGCCCAGCGGCTTCATATAGGTGTTGAACAGTAGTGGCGAGAGGACCGACCCCTGAGGTACCCCACATATGAGGGGTCTCGAGGTCGACCTCTGCCGTCCTGCCAACACGAATTGCGACCGACCGGAGAGGTAGGAAGAGAACCACCGTAGCACGGTGCCTCCCACCTCCAACCCCCCCAGTCAGTGCAATAAGATACCATGATCAATGGTATCAAAAGCGACTGAGAGATCTAATAGGATCTCTCAGTCGAAAGCGCAGGTGTAGGGGTTTTTTAGTTAAAAAATTGCTGTTTATTTTAGGGGGTACCAGGGAGGGGGGAGGGTTTAGACAGGTTGAGACTAGCCAGAAGGGAACGGGCCGAGCCAGCAGACGACGGAGGGAGGCGGATGGTTCCGTTAAGAGGGGGGAAACACAAGTCATTCCGGTGGAGGGCTTCCCCATCCAGAGGGTCGTGGGGAGGGGCAGGTCCGAGGGGAGACAAGTTCCTTCCTCCCGGTTGGAGGCACGTAGCCGTTGGTTACAAACGGTCAGGTGCCACAACCCCCGCAGGCTAGGTGGCCAGGGAATACAGAGCCAGGGTCTGCGGCTGATGTTTTGCAACGCCAGGTCCGTTGTCAACAAAGCCCCCCTCATTAGTGACCTTGTGTCAGAGGGGGAGCCGGACCTGGTAGGAATTGCGGAGACCTGGTTGGGCCACGAGGGAGGACATCCCCTCGTTGAAATGTGCCCACCAGGCTACCGCGCATTTCATCAGCCGCGGGCCCTAGGCAGGGGTGGTGGGGTAGCGGTCATTATTAAGGAAGGCCTTGAGCCGAGAGAGACCATTGTGCCTCAGACTTCCGGCTGGGAGTCCCTCTGCGTGAAGTGGGGCCTAGGGAGGCAGTTGGGCTTGCTGGTTGTATACCTGGCTCCCCGCTATGTAGCAGCAGCCCTGCCCGAGCTCCTGGAGGTGATCGCTACGGTGGCAGTGGAGACCCCCAGACTTATAGTCATGGGGGACTTTAACCTGCCATCGTTGGGCGAATCATCCGTGGTAGCTCGGGAGTTCATGGCTTCCATGACGGCCATGGACCTGACCCAAGTAATTCAGGGCCCCACCCACGAGGGTGGACATACGCCGGACCTCATCTTCGTCTCGGGCCAATGGAAAAGTGATCTGGGTACAGGGGATATAGTCATCACACCCTTGTCATGGTCAGACCACTCACTTCTCCGGCTCGACTTTCCGACCGCTGCTCCCCTCCGCGGGGAGGCGGAACCAGAGTCACCAATCTGGTATCGCCCCAGGCGCTTGATGGACCCGGATGGGTTCCAGACAGTGCTTGGGCCATTTCCTGTATCCCTGACCCGCGCCCCGATGGAGGACCTCACGGCCGCATGGAATAGTGCGACCGTGGGAGCCATAGATCGGGTCGCGCCCTTGCGGCCTCTCTCGCGGCGGCGAACCACCCTGGCTCCTTGGTTCACTGAGGAGCTGCGGGTGATGAAACGCCGCAAGAGATGCCTAGAGAGAAGATGGAGGGCCAGCCGCTCTGAATCTGACCGGACACAGGTAAGAGCCCATTTACGGACTTACATTGTGGCGCTGAGGGTGGCCAAACGTCATCATTGTGCCACTCTCATAGCATCCGCAGAAAACCGCCCTGCCGCCCTGTTTAGGGTGACCCGCGCCCTCCTTCAACAGAGGGAACGGGAAGCCCCGCTACAGGGTAGAGCAGAGGAATTTGTGATTTTTCTGCAGGAGAAAACCGCCCAGATACAGAGTGAGCTAACCCCCATTCATGGCCCAGTGGGATGCCACGAGAGAGATCTTGTTTGGGAGGAGTTTGACTCCGTTACTTCCGAGGATATGGACAGGCTACGTGGGCGACTGCGAGCCACCACATGTTTATTGGACCCGTGCCCCTCCTGGCTTGTACTGGCATCCTGGGAGGTGACACGAGGCTGGCTCCAAGAGGTTGTCAACGCATCCTTGAGTGAGGGTTCCTTGCCTGCCTCCCTAAAAGAGGCCATGGTGAGGCCCCTCCTCAAGAAGCCCTCTTTGGACCCAGCTCTTTTGAACAACTACCGTCCAGTCTCCAACCTTCCCTTCTTGGCGAAGGTTGTTGAGAGTGTGGTGGCACAACAGTTTCCCCGTCACCTGGAGGAAGTTGACTATCTAGATCCGCGCCAGTCCGGCTTTCGACCCGGGCATAGCACCGAGACGGCATTGGTCGCGTTGGTAGATGATCTCTGGAGGGCCAGAGATGGGGGATGTTCCTCCATCCTGGTCCTATTAGACCTCTCGGCGGCTTTCGATACCATCGACCATGGTATCCTATTGCATCGGCTGGGGGGGTTGGGGGTGGGAGGCACCGTTTTACGGTGGTTCTCCTCCTACCTCTCTGGCCGATCGCAATTTGTGCGGGCAGGAGAGCAGAGGTCGACCCCGAGACCCCTCACATGCGGGGTGCCTCAGGGGTCAGTCCTCTCGCCTCTCCTGTTTAACGCATACATGAAGCCGCTGGGCAAGATCATCCGTGGTTTTGGGGTAGAGTACCACCTGTACGCTGATGACACCCAGCTGTACATATCTACCCCAAACCACCCCAACGATGCCGTAGCGGTGATGTGCCAGTGCCTGGAAGCCGTGCGGATCTGGATGGGAAGTAACGGACTTAGGCTCAACTCGACCAAGACCGAGTGGCTGTGGTTTCCGGCTGCCCGATTCAACCAGCTCTCTCCAACGCTGGCCATAGGGGGCGAACATCTTGCCCCTGTGGATGGGGCGCGCAACTTGGGTGTCCTCCTGGATACCCGGCTGTCCATGGAAGATCAAGTGACAGCCGTGGCCAGGAGGGCGTTTTACCAGGTTCGCCTGGTACGCCAGTTGCGCCCCCTATTGGATCGGGACGCCCTTCGCACAGTCACTCATGCTCTCGTGACATCCCGACTGGATTATTGCAACTCTCTCTACATGGGGCTCCCCTTGAGGTGTACCCGGAGGCTTCAGTTGGTCCAGAATGCAGCCGCGCGAGCAATTATGGGCACCTCTAGGTTTGCCCACGTAACACCGCTCTTGCGCGAGCTGCACTGGCTACCTGTCGTCTTCCGGGTGCGCTTCAAGGTGTTAATCACCATCTTCAAAGCGCTCCATGGCTCGGGACCTAGCTACCTGCGGGATCGGATCCTGCCCCATACATCCTCACGGCCGATTCGCTCCCACAGAGAGGGACTTCTCCGGGTGCCGTCCACTAGACTTTGTCAGCGGGCGACGCCCAGGGGAAGGGCCTTCTCTGTGGCGGGCCCAGCCCTCTGGAATGACCTTCCCCCCGATATCAGGACAACCACGGACCTCCGCTCCTTCCGCTTAAAATTAAAGACACACTTTTTTCGTCTGGCGGGCCTTGGGTAGTCTCTTTTTAGGTCAGGGGTTTTTAGGGGTAATTTTTAGTTTAGTTTATGGGTTTTAGCGCAGGATCAATTTAATCTATTTTTAATTTTGTATTTTGTATTTGTCTGTGGTTTTATTTGTATTTTTAATTGCCTGTGCCCCGCCTCGAGTCCCCTTGGGGAGAGAGAGCGGGATATAAAATTAAATAATAAATAATAGGACCAGGATAGAGGAGCACCCTCTAACCCGCGCCCTCCAGAGATCATCTACCAATGCGACCAATGCTGTCTTGGTGCTGTGACCGGGTCGGAAGCCGGACTGGCATGGGTCTAGATAATCAATTTCCTCCAGGTGACGGGGAAACTGCTGTGCCACCACACTCTCTACAACCTTCGCTAAAAAGTGGAGGTTGGAGACCGGACGGTAATTTACCAACAATGCTGGGTCCAGGGAAGGCTTCTTGAGGAGGGGCTTCACCACCGCCTCTTTCAGGGTGGTAGGCAAGAACTCCTCACTCAAAGAGGCGTTCACTATATCCTGGAGCCAGCCTCGTTTAACCTCCGAGGATGCCAGTACAAGCCAGGAGGGACACGGGTCCAATAAACATGTGGTGGCCTTAAGTCTCCTCGACAACCTGTCCATATCCTCGGTAGTGACAAAGTCAAATTCCTCCCATAATATTATCTCAAGACCTGCATCGGACAATCCCTCCAGACCACTTTCAGTGGGGAGCAACTCGCTCCGAATCTGAGTGATTTTATTCTGCAGATACTCTCCAAATTCCTCTGCTCTGCCCTGCAAAGGGGCTTCCTGCAGCCTCTGATGAAGGAGGGAGCGGGTCACCCCAAACAGGGCAGCAGGGTGGTTATCTGCGGATGTGATAAGAATGGCACAATAATCACGTTTGGCCACTCTTATCGCCACTAGGTAAGTCCTCAAATGGGATCTTACTAGTGTTCGGTCAGATTCGGACCGAGAGGATCTCCACCTACTCTCTAGGCATCTCTTGCGGCGTTTCATCTCCCTCAGCTCCTTGGAAAACCAGGGAGCCTGGGTGATTCGGCGCCACATGAGAGGCCACAAAGGCGCGACCCGGTCCAAGGCCCCCGTGGCCGCACTATACCATGCAGCCACTAGGTCCTCAGTCAAGTCGCGGGTCAAGGACACAGGTAATGGCCCAAGCTCCCTCTGGAACCTTTCTGGGTCCATTAGGCGCCTCGGGCGGAACCATCTTGGGATCTCTGGTTCCGCCTCCCTGCGGTGGAGTGCAACGATTGGAAAGTCCAGCCAAAGGAGAGCGTGATCTCTCCATGACAAGGGTATGGTGACTAAATCCCCTATTCCCAGATCACTCCTCCACTGTCCAGAGACAAAAATTAGATCCAGAGTGTGTGTTCTGTCATGAGTGGGGCCATGAACTACTTGGGTCAGGTCCATGGCCGTCATGGAGACCATGAACTCTCGAGCTATCTCGGATGTCTCGCCTACCGATGGCAGGTTGAAATCCCCCATGACTAGTAGTCTGGGGGGTATCAACCGCCATCTTGGCAAGCACCTCAAACAGCTCGGGCAGGGCTGCTGTTACATAGTGGGGAGCCAGGTATACAATCAGCACACCCAACTGCCTCCCAAGACCCCACTTCATGTAGAGGGACTCACAACCGGTCGTCTGTGGTACAGTGGTCTCTCTCAGCTCAAGACCTTCCTTTACAATAATCGCCACCCCGCCACCCCTACCTAGGGCCCGTGGCTAATGAAATGCGCGGTAGGCTGGTGGGCACATTTCCACGAGGGGTAATCCTCCCTCGTGTCCCAACCAGGTCTCCGTTATACCCACCAGGTCCGGCTCCCCCTCTGACACAAGGTCATTAATGAGGGGGGCTTTGTTCATCACGGACCTGGCATGACAGGGATAATGGTAAAAATGAGATGGTTTCTATGTTTTTAGCAGTTCCCCACATAATCAAATGGAAAGATATTGAGTACAAGGAGGAATCCATAGAGGAGGGCTGGTACAAAAGTGAAAAGCACATATTCTTGAAGACTCATGGAAAAGACAGCAATAGATGCTGGTTTTCCAAGTACAGATGGGTGGAATCCATCTATTGCTAACATGGTTTGGACAGTACACCAAGTTATTACATTGACTAAAATGGATGAAAAATCTGAAATCTATTAAAAAAAATAACACAGCTTCATTTCCTGTTTGAAATGATGGAAAATGTATAGCAATGTCGTATATTTATTTCCCACATATCTCCAAAAATATGCAAAGGTAACTCCCAGCTTTTAAAACAAAAATATAGCGAAGAATCACAACTTAAATGTATGAAGGCCTTACAATGGCCACCAAAATCTTTGGGGAAGATTTGGAGTCATCCAATTATCTAATTCAACGTAAAAAATATGGAGTGCTTAAAAAAGAACTATTCTGGAAGGGTCATTAAGTTCCCATTTATCACAGCCAACTGGAAAACAAAGTTAATCTCTTTCCTAGGTTTGGACAACAGTCACTAAGTAAGAGATACTTAACTCTAGGATTAGTCCTAGGTACGTATGTTTACAATTGGGGCATAATCCTAATCTGAAATTAGCTGGTTACCAGTTTTGGAAAAGCAATATACATATCCTACTGGCTTGTTCTAGGGCAAAAGTTATGGGCCTAGTTATGTGTGAGACCATCTCCTACCTCACACATCCCTTCGACCGATTCGCTCCCATAGAGAGGGTCTTCTCCGGGTGCCGTCGGCCGGCCAATGCCGGTTGGCAACTCCCAGGGGAAGGGCTTTCTCTGTGGCAGGCCCAGCCCTCTGGAACGACCTTCCCCCCGAACTCTGGACCATCACGGACCTCTGCCAGCGTCTGAAGATGCACTTTTTCCATCAAGCTGGCCTAGCCTAGTCCCCGAGACCATCCTATAAGACTGTTTTAAATTGATAAACCCCTCTTTGAGTGAGGGGTTCTTGCCGGCCATCTTGAAAGAGGTGGTGGTGAGGCCCCTCCTCAAGAAGCCTTCCCTGGACCCAGCATTGTTGGTAAACTATCGTCCGGTCTCCAACCTTCACTTTCTAGCGAAGGTTGTCGAGAGTGTGGTGGCACAACAGTTTCCCCGTCACCTGGAGGAAATTGATTATCTGGACCCGCGCCAGTCCGGCTTCCGGCCCGGGCACAGCACTGAGACGGCATTGGTCGCGTTGGTGGATGATCTCTGGAGGGCCAGAGACGGGAGTTGTTCCTCCATCCTGGTCCTTTTAGATCTCTCGGCGGCTTTTGATACCATTGACCATGGTATCCTATTGCACCGGCTGGAGGGGTTGGGGGTGAGGGGCACCGTTTTACGGTGGTTCTCCTCCTACCTCTCCGGCCGATCACAATTTGTGTTGGCAGGAGGGCAGAGGTCGACCTCGAGACCCCTCACATGTGGGGTGCCTCAGGGGTCGGTCCTCTTGCCGCTCCTGTTCAACACATACATGAAGCCGCTGGGTGAGATCATCCGTGGTTTTGGGGTAGAGTATCATATCTACGCTGATGATACGCAGCTGTACGTTTCTACCCCAAACCACCCCAACGATGCCGTTGAAGTGATGTCCCGATGTCTGGAAGCCGTACGGATCTGGATGGGAAGCAACAGACTCAAACTCAACCCATCCAAGACCGAGGGCTGTGGTTTCCGGCATCCCGGTACAACCAGTTGACTCCATCACTGGCCATAGGGGGCGAACATCTGGCCCCCGTGGATCAGGCACGCAACTTAGGCGTCCTCCTGGATACCCGGCTGTCTATGCAAGATCACGTGACGGCCGTGGCCAGGGGGGCATTCCACCAGGTACGCCTGGTGCGGCAGTTGCGTCCCTTATTGGACCGGGACGCCCTTCGCACAGTCACTCACGTGCTTGTGACATCTCGGCTAGACTACTGCAATGCTCTCTACATGGGGCTCCCCTTGGGGTGCACCCAAGGACTACAGCTGGTCCAGAATGCAGCCGCGCGGGCGATCTTGGGAACGTCCAGGTATTCCCATGTAACACCGCTCCTGCGTGAGCTGCACTGGTTACCTGTGGTCTTTTGGGTGCGCTTCAAGGTGTTGATCACCATCTTTAAAGTGCTCCATGGCACGGGACCTAGCTACCTGCGAGACCGCATCCTACCCCATACATCCCTTCGGCCGATCCGCTCCCACAGAGAGGGACTTCTCCGGGTGCTGTCCACCAGGCAATGCCAGTGGGCGACGCCCAGGGGAAGGGCCTTCTCTGTGGTGGGCCCAACCCTCTGGAATGACCTACCCGCCGACCTTAGAACAACCACGGACCTACGCACCTTCCACCAGAAATTAAAGACACTCTTGTTCCATCAGGCCGGCTTGGCCTAAGCTATTTACCTAGCCTACAGTCCTTACCATAAATTGTTTTAATTGGATTTTAGATGGGGTCATGTTTTAACATTTTTAAATTTTAGTACAGGGATAATTTATTTAATCTGGTATTAATTATTTATGTTTGTGATATTGTGTGTTTTAATTTCCTGTGCACCGCCCCGGGTCCCTTTGGGGAGAGGGTGCGGTTATATAAATCCAACAAATAAATAAATAAATAAATAAATAGATATAACGTTTTAATTAGTGGGATTTTAGTGAATTTTAGCACAGGGTGTTCTAAATTTAATCAGTTTTTATTCTGTGCTATTATTTATGGCGTTTCTATTTTATATGTTTATACTTGTTTTAATTTCCTGTGCACTGCCCTGAGGGAGATAGGCTGCGGTATAAAAGTCAAAAAGTCAAATAAATTCAAAAATTCAAAATTCAAAAAGATCATAGTTTTGCTGTGACTTTACTGTAATCATGAGTTAGCTTTATTTTATATGCAAAAGATGACACCACACATAATTTATTTGTAGAGCTGGCTTGTTGATTTTTATTGCCACATAGACACTTCCAAGGAATCCAGGAATACAAAACTATAGCAACTAAACAGGCAGGAAAAAATGTTAGAATTTGGCAAAACAACTAATATGATCATTTGGAAGATAAACTATAGTTTAACAAACCACATCTTAGCATAACATGTGTTTATTAAAACAAACATTTCTTATAGATTTCATAACAAAATATATCCACAGTGTCACTGTGATCTGTCTAGATGCAGTATATTTATCGTCACCTCTGGTAACCAGAGAAAATGCTTGTGTTGCTGATTAACAATCAGAGGAACTTAATTATGAGTTCTGATAAAGAATTCTGGAAAACTTAGTTTCATGGTATTTTTAATTTTTTTAAACAATCAGATTCATAGAGAAAATTTAGAGAATAAAATGTTCTTGTAAATACGATTAACAAAATTAGAAGCCTTTTTTTCTTGGTACTTTTTCACTTTTTTTTTCTTAATTTTCTCTTTCGAAATTTATATTTTATTTCATTTACTCACACACATGCACACACCCACTGTAGATATAAAAAGTCTACACCCCTCCTGAAATGCCAGGTTTCTGACAGGTAAAAAAAACCATATCAAGATAAATCACTTCAGATTTTTCTCTCTCCCTTTAATCTAATACCTAAACTGTACAATTCAATTGAAAAACAAACTGAAATTGTTTAGGGGAAAAATAAAACTTACTATAATATGGTTGCATAAGTATGCACATTTTTACTGAAGCACGTTTATGACAGCATTCAGCTTTTGAAGGTAGGATGGCCCACCTTGGCCTTGGGAAAGGCACTCCAAATCTGTCAGTGCCCAACTCTCTTCAGGTCATTCTCAGACTTTCAATTTGATTCAAGTTTCCTTACAAAACTCATCTTCTGGTGAATAATAATAATAATATTTTATTTATAAACCGCCTCCTCTCCCCAAAGGGACTCAGAGCGGTGCACAGGGAAATTAAAAAACCAATATTGAATACATGAATAGATAAATAGATAAAATACAAATTAGACAAAATTATCCCTGCGCTAAAATCCCCTGTATTAAAATTACGCTAAAATGGTGAAGCCATTCTTTGCTATGCTTTGGGTCATTGCCATGTTGAAAGTTGACATACCTCTTCATCTTCAGCATTTTAGCAAAAGCCTGAGGCATTTATGCCAAAACTGCTACTGAATACCTCTCACCGACCAGTTCGCTCCCACAGAGAGGGCCTCCTCAGGGTACCGTCGGCCAAACAATGTCGGCTGGCGACCCCCAGGGGGAGAGCCTTCTCTGTGGCAGCTCCGGCCCTCTGGAATGACCTGCTCCCTGACC
The DNA here is from genome assembly GCA_039707465.1 of Rhabdophis nuchalis. NCBI lineage: Eukaryota > Metazoa > Chordata > Lepidosauria > Squamata > Natricidae > Rhabdophis > Rhabdophis nuchalis. Next base: position 113,604,449 of record CM077647.1, read on the forward strand.
TTCGCACAATTACTGACCTGCGCCTCTTCCGTCAGGCCTTGAAAACGCACTTATTCCGTGCGGCCGGCCTGGTGTAGTTTTTTTAATTGTAATTTTAATTGTAGTTTTTAATTGATTCTAAGTAATTTTAGCAATCAATTTTTACCTGGTTTTATTTATTTATTTATTTTTATTTTTATTTTATTTAAATTTATATCCCGCCCTTCTCCACAGAGGACCCAGGGCGGCGCACAGGAAATTTAAAAAACATACAAAATACAATAAATAATTTAAAATAACTATTAAATAATCCTATCCTATGCTAAAACCAAATTTTTAAAAGACCCAAATTTAAAACTTTTAGAACAGGCCCCAAATTTAATCAATTTTTTAAGTATTTGTATATGATGTCTTGTGGTTTTATTATGCCTGTTCACTGCCCTGAATCCAGTAAGGGAGAAGGGCGGTATACAAATTTAATAAATTCAATTCAATTCAAATTCAAAACTGACCGATATTTGGATCTGTTTATAATTCCCTCAACCCTAATCCTGATTAAGCCCCAGTTCCAACTGAACAAAAGCAGCTCCAAAGCATAATGCTTCTGCCACCATGCTTCATTGTAGTGTACTTTTGATGATGAACAGTGTTGCTTTTGCACCAAAAGTTCAACCTCAATCTCATCACACCATAACAAATTTTCCCACATGCTTTTGTCAGACATGATGTAGGTAGTTTTTTGCAAAATGTAGCCAGGCTTGGATGTTTTCTTTGTAAGAAAAAGCTTCTGTCTTGCCTCTCTACCTCACAGCCCAGACATATGGAGAATATGGACACTGTTGTCAGATGTGGTAAACAACCAGTTCTTGCCAGAAATTTCATTTAATGTTGCTATAGGTCTCTTGGCAAACTCTTGGACCAATTTTCTTATTTTTTCATCCATTTTGAAGGACATCCAGTTCTTGGTAATATCACTGTTGTACCATATTATTTCCACTTGTTGATGATTGTCTTCACTGTGTTCCATGGTATAATCAATATTTTAGAATTTTTTTGTACCACTCTCCTTCCAACAGTAAGATCTCTTTGGTGCTTTAGAAATTCTTTGAAGACATGGTTTTTGCTGTAAGAGGCAATTTGTAACTTTTTATCTTCCCCCCCCCCCGAAAAAAAAACAGTTTACCGTAGTTTGTTTTTCAATAGAATTGCACAGCTTATATGTTATATTAGAGGTGGAAAAAATTCTGAAGTGATTTATCTTGGTCTTTTTTTTACATCTCAAAAAATTTATCTAGACCTTTTTTATCCATGGTAAGTAGGTAATTAACAGAGTAAATTACAAAAATACAGATAGATAGATAGATAGATAGATAGATAGATAGATAGATAGATAGATAGATAGATAGATAGATAGGTAGGTAGGTAGGTAGGTAGGTAGGTAGGTAGGTAGGTAGGTAGGTAGGTAGGTAGGTAGGTAGGTAGGTAGGTAGGTAGGTAGGTAGGTAGGTAGGTCGGTCGGTCGGTCGGTAGGTAGGTAGGTAGGTAGGAAGGATGATAGATAGATAGATAGATAGATAGATAGATAGATAGATAGATAGGTAGGTAGGTAGGTAGGTAGGTAGGTAGGTAGGTAGGTAGGTAGGTAGGTAGGTAGGTAGGTAGGTAGGTAGGTAAGTAATAGAGCAAGTTACAAAAATACAAACCAGACAATTACTTTCCGAGTGGGGATTAAATGTATTTTACATATATATCTAATATATCTTCAAATTAAAAATTAACAGGAGAAGCAGTTGGGTAAAAAAGCTAGAACAATGGGGCTGATACAGATAAGTTGCAAACGTAAGTGAGTACAATGCCAACAGAGCTAAAATTTATGTGAAATACAGTCAACAATAAATTCTCAAGACTGCTATTTTACACACAGACTTTGTGCTTGGCTGATATCCACTATTATATTCACTCAAATATAAACATCAGCATTGACTCAAAGCCTGGACAATATCAGAGCTTTGTCAGATTTTGGAAACCTTCATAAGTGAAAGGTGGAAGATTGGGTACGCATGCAGCTGTTTTAGGGAGACAAGCGATATGGTTGATCTCACAGGAGTTGAAGTCATCCTTGTCAGTGAAGAACACACTATCAGGCGAGTCAATGGAGGGGTCATTGTCAAAATAATTATAAGGTCTTAAAATGAAGCCAACTGCATTTGCAAGTGTCACAGTGTTAGGAATATCCTCAGCGTGGGGAATATGTAGAAATCCAGTGGTGATCCAAGCAACCAGATCCTAGTGAAAGACCATGAAACAAGGTAATCCAATTAAAAAACATGGAAAGGAAATTTTGGAATAGTCACTCCAGCCATGTGATTAGGACAGAAAGAGCTTAAGAATGGAGACTCAGCAATACTCCAAAACTGCCTTTTACAAAGGAAAGCTTTGGGGAAATTATTCCCATTTGTTTGCTTGTTTGTTTGTTTCCTGCAGAGGTCCCAGATTGATCCGGCCCACTTTGGAAGTCCACTTTTTTAAAAAAAGTTTCTCCCATTGTATCAAATTTAGTCCCTCTTCTCCCTGTTGTTTGACTTCACTTTTGGAGAGTGGTGGTGCTGACAGAATTTTCAGCCCCCGTTTCTTTTTAACATCCCACTGAGCATTCATTTCTGCAACTAAATGCATAAAATGAATAAAGCAACTATTGAGACATCAGGTTGAGAAACCCACCCTTTCCTGTTTGTGTTCCAAAGCACTTTTTTTTTTTTCATTTGCCTCATGCCTGACTACTGCACAAATGTTTTGGTAGGAAAAGTATGCCAAGCATGGCTTCTGGAATTGTTTCTAACTCCTTAAAAACTGTGGACACAGTACACTGTATTTTCTTCTGTTACTGAAATAACAGTCTCTCTCTCTCTCTCTCTCTCTCTGTGTTGCATGAATGAGTATGCTGGGAAGATAGAGTGAGCCACATATGCTTCGCTTTGGGTCACAGCAACCCAGTCAAGTGGGTCTAACCCAGGGGTCTGCAAAGTTGGCTCTTTTAAGACTGGTGGACTACAACTCCCAGAGTTCCCCAGCCAGCTATGCACTCTATATTGCCTCACAGGAAAGTTCCTCCTTTTGGTCATGTGACCCAAAGTGAAGCATATGTGGCTATGCTGGCTGGGGAACTCTGGGAGTTGAAGTCCACCAGTCTTAAAAGAGCCAACTTTGCAGACCCTGAATAAAATAAGGGGTGGGAGTGAGGAAAATAAGACTTTTCTGAAAGATAAAGATCTGTGAACTATTCATAAAAACAAAAGAATCACCATTTGTCCACCTACCTACTCCATAAGCTTGTTACTCAAAAACAAACAAACTCTCAGCAAAACCTCTCTCTCCTGAACCTTTTTCAGCCATGGGTGCAGTTGTGCTCCGTGTCTGCCTTTGCATTGGACTTCTTGTTCCTCTTAGTAAGCTGCTTATAAATCAAGCTGATATGCCCAGTCTGAAATAGGGCAGCCAGCACAAGGTAGGTTGTCTGGGATAAAATAGAAGTCTTCCCAGCTCCCTAATAATACAACACCTAATAATACAACACTTTGGAAGCCATGGTCAAATTATTTAACTTTAATTATTTTAAAGTTTTAATGAAATAGAACTTTCTAGGAAAACACTGAATTTTGGCCACAAATCCTTCTGAGTGCAAAATGTTCCAAGTTTCAAATGGCTATTTCAAGCATTCCAGTTATGAACAACCTCCCCCCTCCCTTAGAATTTGTCCTAATTTGGAATAAAATTGCTTTTTCTTTATTATTTTTAAAATTCCACTGTCCTTTTCTTTTTTTAATCCTCTTTCAAAGCTATGGAGATTTGAAGATTGTGATGGGAAGAATTTAGAGGAAAAGAAGACAACTGAATAAAGGACAATCAATTTAATCCATACTTGCTGCTTCACGGAGATACATGAGAAATCACAGATTAATTTGGAAGTTGAACTTCATTAGTATTATCAATCAGTTTACACTACTTTCACTAATGTAAATAATTGATTACATTAATGAAGTTCAGCTGCCAAATTAATTTGGCCACCTCTCCTCCTATCCCATTTCCTGTATCTAATTCAGTAGTGTTGTAATCCTGATTAGTTAAGCAGTGTAGATAGTACTTTGTGAGTTGAAATGTGACATAGTTGTTCTTGCGCAGTGTATGTGTATAGTACTTTCTTTTTCGGGAAGCTTGCCAATTCAAAAGTACATACCGTTCATGTGCATAAACAGTTCCTGTAGCTGTGCTGTGTTTTGTAGGCCTGTTGCTGTCTGAAGAATGTTAAATAGTACAGAAAGAGAAATTTTCTGAGCTTTATTTGTGTGCTTACACTTTTGGTCAAGTTTTTGTGGCTTTTGTTTTTTTTTGCAGGTAGGTTGCCTAATCAGAAAAGCATACACTTTCTGCTTTTCTGCTGTTGCATTGTTTGTGGGGTGTACTGAAATGAATTTGTGGCTGTTACTTGCTTTTTTGTTCGGCTCAGTTCTGTGGCAGTTCTGGGCTGCAAAAAGCATGCTTATTTGTTGATTCTATTGTTCACTATTGAAATTTAATTTTCTTTTAAAGCAAACTTTTCCATTATCTTTGTAAGTCAAATGGCATGTAGCATTTAATTGTAAACTACTACTGGTACCCCACTTATTTCCATGACCGTGACATAAAAGTTGAAAGATGAGCTTTGTTTTATGCTCTTATTTTGGAACATAAAATACGCAAGGTACGTTCTAGTGGCTGAATTTCAGGAGTATTATATTCAATTTGAAAATGTGTGATGTTTGAAGGATAACTGTAGTTTACCTACCAGTAGAAACTAATGCAGCTTCTCTGCAGAGGTGGTATTTGACAGGTTCTGACCAGTTCTGGGAACCGGTAGCGGAAATTTTGAGTAGATCAGAAAACCAGTAAATACTACCTCTGACTGGCCCCGCCCCATCTATTCTTTGCCTCCTGAGTCCCAGCTGATTGGGAGGGAGTGGAGATTTTGCAGTAATCTTCCCCTGGAGTGGGGAGAGAATGGAGATTTTACACACCCACCAAGCCATGTCCACAGAACCGGTAGTAAAAAAAATTGAAACCCACCATTGATATTAACCAAAAAGGATGAAAGTGTCAAACCCTATGGTATCCTATACATCAGGGAGGAAATGAAGATTTTGCAGTATACTTCCCCTGCCACACCACCAAGCCACGCCCACTAAGCCGTGCCCGGAGAACAGGTAGTAAAAAAATTTGAATCGCACCACCCCTTTTCTGTAAAAGAGAAGCTGTATTAGTTTCTGTAAGAGTTTTAATTGACATTTCTACGAAAGCTCAAATGCCTTTAAGGAAGCCATTTAATGATCTTGGTGGAGTAGAGGAGACTATCCAGAGTGCTCATATAATAAAGTGACCAGACGTCCCGCTTTTGGCGGGACAGTCCCAATTTTTGGCAATTTGTCCCGCATCCTGCGGCGTTTTAAAAAAGTCCCGATTTTTAGAAAGAATGCACGACAAACTAGGGCAGTGGTCAGCAAACCGCAGCTCGCGAGCCACAAGTGGCTCTTTGGCCCCTCGAGTGTGGCTCTTCTTCCACCCTCATCGATGGCGGGACTCCTTGGGCTCCAGGGACGTGCTCCGGCTGCCGCACAGCCAAGGAGGCAGACGTAGACACCCCAGCCAGCATGCCGGCCACTTGTCTGCTTCCCAGGGGCTGAAGAGGCTCCGTGGGGGGATGGAGGGAACTGGATGCCGGGGCGGGCAGGCAGGGTGCTGCGGCGGCACCCAACAATATTCCCTGCCCGCCCGCTCCGCTGGCTCACCCACCGGCAGTCAGCTCCCTCCCCCCCCCCCCCCCGTGGAGCCCCTTCAGCCCCTGGGAAGCAGACGAGTGGCCGGCATGCTGGCTGGGGAGGCTACAACTGCCTCTTTCGCCTTGAGACAGCCGGAACGCTTCCCAGGGGCTGAAGAGGCTCCCAGGGTGGGGGGGGGGGGGGAGGAGAGATAGATGGACAGACAGAGAGAGACAGGGAGGGAGGGAATCAGAAAGAGACTGACAGACACACAGAGTACAGAGAGAGCAAGACAGAGACAGAGATGGTGAGGGAGGGAGGGAGAGAGACAGAGAGAGGCACAGAGAGAGAATGACAGAGGGAGTGATTGAATCAGTGACAGAGGGAGGGAGGGAATCAGAGTGACAGACACACAGAGAGAGATAGGGAGAGACAGAGGGGGAGGGAGAGAAAGATAGACAGAGACACAGAATGAGTGATTAAGTGAGTGAATGAGAGACAGACAGACAGATACACATACACACAGTGATAGATGGGCGGAGGGAGAAGAGAGAGACAGATACAGAGAGAGAGAGAGACAGAGAGAGAGACAGAAAGAAAAAGAGAAAAAGAGAGAGAGAGAGAGAGAGAGAGAGAAAGAAAGAAAGAAAGAAAGAAAGAAAGAAAGAAAGAAAGAAAGAAAGAAAGAACCCTTGACCACAATTGAGCCCAAAATTTTTGTTGCTCCATATACCAAATTTTTAATCAAGAACACACACACCCCGGGTCAATGGTGTCCTGCTTTACCAATGTTAAAATCTGGTCACCTTATCATATAAGTGTGCTGGATCCAGCTAAAGAAGGCTGTTATAGGAGAGGAATGAGGTACTTATTTAGGAGAATATGCAGGCAGAACAGAATTCCTGTTTCATAAATGTAGATTCTTCTGTGAAATTACATGTTTCCAGTTCTGGGATCTCATTGCAGGGAAAACTAGATATAAAATATAACAAATTAAGATATAAGATGATAAAAATTGGGGAAGGGATTGGTGTTCATAATAGGAAATTTATTCTGCCTTGAAAATACACCTCTTGTCATTGAGCATTGTCTGAAAACATCCAGCTTTGCTTCATAATGTGCATTTTCTCTCTGAAAAGATATGGAGGTTATTATATATTTTTTGGTCCTATGTAGAATGTGTAAGATTTCCTGTGTCATCAGATGTAGGATTTTTGTCAAAAAGCAAATCTGGCCAGAACAAACATTAGCTACATGAAAAGTTGACTGTTCTTAATTCCCACCTACTATCATTTAAAATACTTACCCACAACCCACAGGGGGATTCTGTGGAGTTTACTTATTTCCATTTAATGTATTTAACAACTTGCTGTATCAGCATTTTTAAAATGTAAAAAATCTGATTTGCTAATAAAATATTTTTAACTACTAGAGGCTCTCTATATTTGTTACTTCCAGTGCAGGTAGCATAGCAGAAGATAAAAATATCATAGAGACAAAAAAGCAAAAATTAAGAACACATCTTTTTCAGCAGCTGTGATCATAAACAATAGACTTTCTAAAAGTGGAATATGGAGGAAAACCACAAGCGAAAATTTTAAAACACCCAGAACAAATGCTTGACTGTACATATCAAATCAAGTTAAATATAATCCTCATGTGGTTATCAAATTCTTTCTTAATTTTCAAAATATGCTACAGCAGACAGCAAAACGAACAAGATTTCTTGGAATTGTATCAGCCACTCCCCATCGCCTTTGGAGGCAATGGAGGCAAGCACTCCTCTCAGTGTGGTCGCCATGCTTGCCTGCTCAAGGCCCGAAGCTTCGCAACCCCCCCCCCACCCAGCCAAGCATGGCTCACCTAAATCAAAAGGCATGTGGTGGCACCAGCGGTCTCCTTGGTGACAAGCAAGTGGTTGTGGGAGGTCCTCCAGCCCGGACACAGCTGGAGCCACATTGGCCGCTCCAGGAGCCCCAAAGCCTTGACTCAAAGGCACGCACCCGGGCTGGAGGAGGTGTCACGCAAACCAACATGAGTGATGTCAAGTTGGCCACGCCCACTCAGTCACATGCCCCCCATCTAGCCACACCCACCGATCCAGCAGTAAATATTTTGAAACCCACCCCTGGATGGGACAATATATTTGTCTAGTATCCAGCCAAGAGTTAGGAACTAAGCCTGTCCAACCTCTGTGTGAGTTTGCTAGGAAAAAGGGAAATATCCCCTCTTGTCTCCCTCAGGATCTAAAAACTGACCTCATCAACAATGGTCTCATTGTCTATAAAGTCTGCAAAGGCAACAGTAGGTGTCCATGGGTCATTCTGATTATAGATGCTGGTACTGCAAGGTTCTTTCTCCTTTCTCTTGGTGACAGCCAGTTTGTACCTAAGAAGCAGAATTGCAATAACAGAAACAAAATATTGTTGAGCTGGATGATTTCATCACTTTCGTAGGCATGAAATAAGTTTCCCTAATGCTTATAGAAAGGGATACGATGGCTCAGTGGCTAAGACGCTGAACTTGTTGATCAGAAAGATCGGCAGGTCGGCGGTTTGAATCCCTAGTGCCACGTAATGGAGTGAGCTCTTGTTACTTGTCCCAGCTTCTGCCAACCTAGCAGTTTGAAAGCAAGTAAAAATGCAAGTAGAAAAATAGGAACCACCTTTGGTGAGAAGGTAACAGTATTCCGTGTACCTTTAGTGTTTAGTCATGCCGGCCACACGGCCACATAGATGTCTTCAGACAGGGCTGGCTCTTCGGCTTTGAAACAGAGATGAGCACAGCCCCTAGAGTTGGGAACACATATGTGCGAGGGGAACCTTTACCTTTAATGCTTATGGGCATTAGTAGCTCCAAAGACTATGGATTCTCTACAAAAATTGGCAAAGCTTATCTGAATATGTGCCTTTCCACAGTTGCTCATAATGTACCACATGAACAGATAGTCCTTGACTTATGACTATTCATTTAATGACCATTCAAAATTATATGGGTACTGAAAAATATGATTTATAGCCAGTCTGCATTTACAACTGTTGCAGCACCTAGCCATCCCAACAGTCAGATGATCAAAATTCAGGCATTCAGCAGCTGGCAATCATTTTAATGATTGCAATGCCTCAGGGTCACTTGATTGCCATTTACAATCTTTCCAAGGCTCTTCTGAGAAGCTGGGTTTGCTGAATGACTGTAGGATTAATTTAATGTGTGACAAAAAGGTTGTAAAATGGGACATGATTCACTTATTGCTTAGTGACAGAAATCTAGTTCTAATTGTGGTCATAAGTCAAGCTCCCTTTATAGCAATATATGTATTACTAAAACTATTGTACAGGTAGTACTTGATTTTGTTTAATGACAGGTCAAAGTTACGATGACTTACGACCCATCCTCAAAGTTATAATGGTTGCACTACCACTTCAGTCATGTGATTGCAATATGCAACCTTCCTAGCCAGTTTCCAACAATCAAAGTCAATGGGGGAAACCAGGTTTGTTTAAAGACACTTAATGAGAAATGAATTGTGAGATTCATTTAGCAATTGAATGATTCATTTAATAATTGTGATAAAACTGATGGTAAAACTGAGTCTGCTCACATGTGATTCACTTACTGACCACATCATTTAGCAACTGAAATTCTGGTTCCATTTGCGGTTTTGTAAAACTGTAACAAAATTACCCTAGTGCCAAGATAAAAGAAATGTGTCATTCCATAAAACACTGAATAAAATAATACAAATAAATGGATTCAATCAAAAAATTTAAAATTAAGTTGAAGACAAAAGCAGAACAAAGATATGAAAGAAAAAACATGTCACACACTGGCAAATGGGTTTCCATTTTATAAAGGAGTACAGGACAGTGTATCTATCTCAAGCTTGATGGGTGGGCTTCAGTTCCCACAATTAAAATCCATCCATCTTCATGTTGCCAAATTAAAAACCTTCAGATTTAATTAATCTGTATGCCCAACAATTCTTTCTCCATTAACACTTTGCAAGGGCCCTCAGTTCATTACTTACATATTAATTATGCTTATAAACTGTCAATTCTCTCTATTGATGGTTTATAATAATGCCATTAAAGCAATAAATATAGATAAATATACAATTATAGCTCCATAGTAATAAAACAATAAAAATAAGAAGCTGTTGGCATTAACCCAATAATCCAGTGACATAAACTCCCAAAGAACCTATGGGACTGCCCTGTCTTGGCAGCTTTATAAAAGGATGCTGGGGGATTCTGGAATTCCACACACCTTACAGTTGCCAAGTTGGAAAAACACTGCCCTAGAGCAATTTATAGCTATTCTAGGCTTCAACTATGCAAAGAAAGAGATTAAATAATCAACATCTAGAACACTCTGTTGCTGCTCATCTTCTCAAAAACCTTCCCTAAAAAGGGAGCATTGGCAATATTGTGATTATTGTTTAATGTAAATTTAAAGAAAGCTTCTTCTGAAAAGACTGCATCAGTTTGTTGAAAGCATTCAGCATAGCTAGATTGAATAAATCTAGTGGTCAAGTCCCTCCTTAGCCATGATAGCTGGCTGAGTAACTATTAGCCAGCCACACTTTCTCAGCCCAAGTCACTTCACAGAGTTGCTGTTTTGGGCAAAATAGGAGGAGGAAGAAGTATTAGGAACGTTCACCACCTTTATTGATTAACGTAATGAAGACAGGATACAAATATTTTTTTTTAAAAAAATAGTATCTTTTCCCCTGACAGGCTTGTTTATAGGGCCCAAGTAGTTATAGCTTTATCCTTTAGCATTTAGAGCCTGCCTGAGGAACTGCTCTTCCTGTCAGACACCTCCTCAGAGCTTAAGATCTGTAGGAGAGGCCCACTTGAAGATGCCCCTACTCTCAAAGGCTTATCTACCAGGCATATGGAGAGAACCTTCTTCTTTTTTTCTTAGAGTCTAGATCAGGGGTTCCCAAACTTGGCAACTTTAAGACTTGTGGACTTCAACTACCAGAATTCTCCAGCATAGCTGGCTGGAGAATTCTGGTAGTTGAAGTCCACAAGTCTTAAAGTTGCCAAGTTTGGGAACCCCTGGTCTAGATAGAATATACCTTGGAGTTGCATTGGGCTCCAGATCTCTCTGCCTTGAGAGAAGTGGTAAAAAGAGTTAGCAGTTAATGCTTTCATAATTTATGTTTTAGTTATCTGTTTCAGTGTTTTTCCCCTGCATATGTGTCTATCACTTTAAACTGTAAGTTATCCAGAGTGCTAATTTTGAAAAGAAAAAACCTATTTCAAATCAAGCCAGCAACTTGATGCTTAGAAAAGGACTGTTTACCTGCCCCAACTGATAGCTCTCTCCATTGGATCTGCCTCTGGGAGATGATCTCCAGCAAAGCTGATTGTCTGGATTAGGTAGCCACGCTTATGGCCCCATTTGTTTGTGCTGTTTGCTGCAAAATATATGTATCTTGGCATCTTATCATTATGGCGGAAGGCAGCCTTCTCTTCAGTATCCAAGACCTTTTTCACCAGCTTCATTCTCCGAATCTTATGATCTGGATCCCAGGGAGTATTCACTGTCTCAAAAGTCATGTCATTGGCAACCAAGGAATTTTTTGTACCTATCAATAGAAATAAAAGGGAAAGAGAAAGAAAAGACAAGTGACAGAGATGGGGGATTTTTCTCATTTACCCAAATCACAATACAATCATGTTAACCAATTATTTTTGCCTTGTTCTCACAATGTTTTCTTCAACCCATCTCCAGTCCATAGCTGAGACAGTTTCCTCCTTATCCTAACACATCCCCCCCCCCCCCCCCAGTATATACTTCATTGACAATTTATGAAATGATGTGCTCGGGAATTGTGTTATGTCCACTTTCTATTCACCACAGTACTTTAGGCTGCTGTAGACATCGCTCCTTTCTTCCATTTGCTGGATGCTTTCCAATTTTGGCTTGGGATGCATAATGAGGGGACGCCTGAACTCCACAGAGGCATCAGCCCACATAAAGGTCATTCAAAGCTTTCCATGTCACTTTCCAGATCTTTTGTGGTTTCCTTATCAACATAGGTTTAGTGCACTTTTGAAAGCTGCATGTCACCATTTGGAATACATATATATAATAGGGTTATTTATTTATTATTTATTTTTATTTATTTTTCATATTTATATCCCGCGCCCATCCCCCCCAAAGGGACCTGGGGCGGCTCACAGGAAGATTAAAAAAACAAATATACAAAATACAAAGACTCTTAAAACTATATTAAACCCAACCCTGTGCTAAAACATAATTAAAACCCCCAAATTAAAACTGTGATCAACTAGAAGTCAGTTCGGTGTCGGGTAGTTCATGCCAGGCCGGCTAGATGAAAAAAGTGCATTTTTAGGCGCTGGCGGAACAGGCGGAGGTCAGAGATGACACAGAGTTCGGGAGGTAGATCGTTCCAGAGGGCTGGGCCCGCCACAGAGAAGGCCCTTCCCTTGGGCGTCGCCAACTGGCATTGCCCGGCCGACGGCACCCGGAGAAGACCCTCTCTGTGGGAGCGAATCGGACATAGGGACGTATGGGGCAGCAGACGGTCTCGCAGGTAACTAGGCCCCGTGCCATGGAGCACCTTGAAGATGGTCATCAATACCTTGTAACGCACGCACCCGAAAGGTCACAGGTAGCCAGTGCAGCTCGCGCAGGAGAGGTGTTATATGGGATTGCCGAGAGGCTCCCATGATTACCTGCGCGGCCGCGTTCTGGACTAACTGCAACCTTCGAGTGCATCTCAAGGGGAGCCCCATGTAGAGAGCGTTACAGTAGTCCAGACGGGAAGTCACGAGTGCTTGAGTATATGTGACCCTTTTTTTAACAGTTCAGTGTTTCAGTACATTTTTATTATTTTAGGTAACTTGAACATAAATCTTAGAATCCCAAAGATGCTTCACTTGCCAACTTCGGCCAGGCTATTTTTGAATATACGTTTAGTGTTGTTTCAGAAAAGGAAATATATTGATATGGTACAGATTTAGAGAAGGAAGTGCACCAAGCATGTTTTGCTTAAGCAACTTCAAGTGACTATACCCCCTTCAGTGAGGTTAGCCTCCCCCAAAGTCACCCAGCACCACTCCACTCTGGACAAAAAGGAAAGCATTTGGTAGAGGTTGCTCCTGCAACGGGTGAGTTTGGTAGAAAGAGAAATGATGCCCAGGGAGTACCTTAATTACTTTCCTGGAATTAACTTGCATGATGTAAGTAAAAACAATACCATTGGCCAGTCTCTGTTGGTAGAATAGAAATCAGCAATAGGAGCACAATTAATGTCAACACACTTTGCTCCTGGTTCAAGGACTAGTATAACAAACAGAACTTTAATGTGGACATGTGGCAGAGCCGTGAGTCTTGAGCTGTTACTTGTGGAGATATTTCAGTCACAAACAAATCTTCTCATATAGGGTTTATCAAAATCAATGCAGATAATCCTCAGTTAGCAACTACCTTGGTTAGTGCCCATTTGAAAATAAGACTATAATAAATAATTAAAATAATTCATTTTTTTCAGCCAATGTATGCATTTAGGATTAAATTTTGGATACTTGACAACAAAAGACTTCAGTTTGAGACGGATGAAGTTCTGGTCAGTTTCAGGCAGCTGCCTGGAGGAATTTAATCAACTAATTTAAGGCCATGGGGAAAAGTGGCTCAGGAAGAGATAGCTTGTTTTAAGCAATCTCTCATTTCTGTGAGGAGGCAAAAAAGGGGGAAGCACTGGGTCACAGAATACTGTTGGATAGAAATGAGACTGCAGCAGCCAATAATCTTCTGCTTCATTTTCCTTAACAATCAAATCACTGCAACAGATTTCAATCGCTAAACATGAAGAAGAGGTATATATGGATTCAGTTACAAAAAAAGGTAAAAACTCAGGGTTAATAAGTACAGATAGTCATAGATTGATAATGGTAATTGGGACTGGTTATTCTACCAGTAAGTAACATAGTTGTAAAGGGTGACATCATGTGATTTTGCCAACTTACAGTGGAAATTCTGGCACTTCCTGTTGTCATCATTAAGCACATCCTGTGCGGTCATTAAGTATGATACCACACAATTACCATTTCTGATCTCTTGCCAGCTTCTGTACTGACTTTCCTTGTTGGAAACCTATAGTGAAGGTCACCAATGATGATGCCAGGAGTACAGAATGCTACATCATACTTGCAAGCTACCACCAAGGGCGCAAATTGTAATCACATAACTGTTGGGAAGCTGTGACAGTCATAATTATAAGAACCAGTCATAAATCCCATTATTCAGCATCATAACTTTAAACAGTTGTTAATTTGCTTGAACTATCTGTACCAGAGATAATGGCTAATTGGCTATATATTACTATTACCACTAGGCTATAACCATTTATAGCCTTATTATCTATAAGATCAGAAAAAGTTACAATACTAGTTGAATATAGCATTATTATGTACTAATTAATTTAGGATTAAACTAAAAAATCAAAATATTTTTCGATGTATTTTGCAACTTTCTATTAATGTCAGTTTTTGTTCATTGACATCCTACAAATAAAGTTTAATCTTGATATAAATTTGTTTTCTCATCTTTAGAGATTCCGTTTATCTTCATCATTAGTGTATTAACATTTTTCAGTTTCTACTGTATAAGTATCACAGAACCCAGTTATTTTCTATAAAGTATTAAAGTATTTCAGTTTAATGTATCCAAATTATATTAGTATTTCACAATACAGTAAAGCAATTTACTTGTAAAAATAGTTATAGTGGTGCTATAATCTATTTCTTTGGTACTGAAGAATTATTAAAGAAAATTAGTGTTTCTATATGCAAGTTGTGGAACAGGGGGAGGAAGGAACTCTTATTGCATAAATATCCTGCTTCAAAGTTTTACTAGATGTTAGACCAGATGAATCTTGAACTGGACCAGCAGAGTTCTTATATTCCCAAATCACTCCCTGGAGAACAGCTATGGCAAGACTAATAGTGATGTGAATTACTGGCATAAATCATGGAAAATATGTGTGTTTTATAAACATTGTGGGTTTTTAAGCATAGCTGAAGGCACAAAATGAATTGCCTCTCTAGGCCTTTACAGCCACAAGAATGGTAAATATGTGTCTTTGATTATAAAATGTTAAGTAGTTACATATATTGGAATATGTGTAAACACCCAAATACACTAAATCCAGGACTGACACACCAAAGTTTATACCTACTTAAATTGAGAAACTCTTTTAACTTGTTACCTAATCCTAACTGCTCTTTTCCTAAGGACTTTAGAAAGCTGGACCTAATAAATTGTAAATGATTGCTTATCATTGACATTCCTATTCTTGTAGTAACTGACCAGTGCAAGATAAGAATATGGGGAAGAGAGGGAGGGAGGGATATATGCATGCATGCATACATTACATATATTTAAACTTTAGGGGTAAAGAACAAATATCGACTAGGTGCGCTTATACAGTACATTATTGTATATTAGTGTGAGTAGAGAAGAGACTAGAAACAACTAACCATACAGGATTTAGAAATTCAAATTATTTTCATTCATTCTAAACAGTTTGATTTATTTTGATATCATTGATGAATGATGCAACTAGTGTGGTTTAGTGATTAAAATGTTGAACTGGAGATGAATAAGCTTAAGCTAAGTTCAAGGTGTTAGTTACCATCTTTAAAGCGCTCCATGGCACGGGACCTAGTTATCTGCGGGATCGGATCCTGCCTCATACATCCCTGTGGCCGATTCGCTCCCACATAGAGGGACTTCTCTGGATGCCGTCCACTAGGCAATGCCAGCGGGCGACGCCCAGGGGAAGGGCCTTCTCTGTGGCGGGCCCAGCCCTCTGGAACGACCTTCCCCCCGATATTAGAACAACCACGGACCTCCGCTCCTTCCGTCAAAAATTAAAAACACCCTTTTTTCGCTTGGCCGGCCTAGGTTAGTCTCCCGTCTTTTAATAGGGTTTTAGGGGATTTTAGTGTATTTTAAGATAGGGTGATTTTAGCGCAGGGATAATTTGGTTTAATTCGTATTTTATTCATCTATTTATGTATTTTATATTGGTATTTTTAATTTTCCCTGTGCACCGCTCCGAGTCTCTTTGGGGAGAGGAGGCGGTATATAAATAAAGATATTATTATTATTAGTAGTAGTAGTATTAGTATTAGTATTATTAGTATTATTAGTATTATTAGTATTATTAGTATTATTATTAGTATTATTATTACCTCAAACTATGAAAGCCTCCCTCACAGGACTGGTTTTTTTGTGGCTCTATGCATTGTGTCTTCAGCTCTTGAATAAATAAAGTTATGAGAGACTGAAGCTGAAAGAGTGAAATACAGGTAGTCCTTGACTTATAACAGACTACCTGAATATCCCATTTCTCGTTTAGGAACCGTTTGAAATTACAATGGCACTGAAAAAAATGACTTATAACCATTTTTCACACATATGGTTGTCTGTCATATTCCCATGATCACATGATCAAAGGTCAGACGTTGGCAACTGATTCATATTTGGGACGGTTGCAGTGTTTCAGGGTCACATGATCACCTTTTGCAATCTTCTTTCAAGCAAAGTCAATGGGGAAGCCAGATTCACTTAACAACTATATTACTAACTTAACAACTGCAGTGATTCAATTAACAACAGTGGCAAGAAAGGTTGTAAAATGAGGCAAAACTTATTAACAATTGCCTTGCTTAGCAATGCAAATTTTGAGCTCAATTGGGTTGTAAGTTGAAGAGGGGGAGAAGGAGGGAAAAAGAGAGAAAGAGAGAGAGAGAGAGGGAGGGAGGAAAGAAAATGTTTTCATTGTTCAAATGGTGCCCTCTTCAGGTGCAGAGTTACTTTGCTCTAGAAGTTGAGTTGCAAACTTTTAGTTTGAAGGTTTAGTAGGAAATATTGAAATATTAAATAATTCTGCAGCTCATCAATATTGTCTATCTGACCAAGGTAGGCAACCATCAGTTTCTATTCTGGTCTCTGATTCCACTAACCATCAAATCACTCTTTGACTTTTCCATAAGAAACCCAAACTGAGATAGATACAGTAAGAATAAGCAGTGGAACAGGGAGTTGTTATCAGCAGCAGAAAATAGTGCAAAATTGCAACAATAAAAATTATTTAAGACTCCTAAGGACTTACCTCCAACATCTAAATCAACTTTGTAGTTGATGACATGAGTATGGATTGTACCAAGTGTGTGATCTGCAACTCTATTACCATAATCCAGCCCGTCACTATGGAGGAAAGATGAGATTATGTATCCAGTTGCTTGGACTTTGCTTTCAATGGCACCATTTGGATGAAAAATAAAATTCCAGATATAGTCATAGTTACCGATGGTAACTATAAAACGCATTACTAGTGCAGAGCTAGCGAGGCCCCCATAATAGACAGACTGAAAATTGGAAAAATGACGTCGGAAAGGGGTCCCTGTCCTCTGCTCAAACACACAAATTGAGTTCTTGTGTACCTCTGGATTGAGGTTTTCAATTAGATAAACAGCATCAAGGTAAGTGGCAGAGTAAGGGCAATCAACTCCACGAACTAATGAATGTGCAAATGTTCCCATTCCAAAACTTGCATCCATATATCGGGTTAACATTCCACCAGGACTATTGGAGCCATAGATAGAAATGGCATCCTGCACACTGAGTTCATATACAATCCTTTGGTCCTTGAATCGGATATCATAGAGATGAAGTCCCCTGTGTACATCCATCCGAAAGGCAAAACTCCAGGTTGGGGTAGTTACTTGGTTGTTTCTCACATTGTAGTGAGGCCCAAAGGGCTCATGATAGAAGGACCCAGATCTTAGAGGGGGTGTCCTAGGATGAAGTGAAGAAAAGTCCCCATCAGAAGAAACCGGCTTGACTTTTGATACAATCACACTCTTTGCTTTGAATTCTTTTTCCAGTTCTGCAAAACTGTTAAAATATTGGCCATTATAAAATACTTTTGGAACCTTCCAGTCAGAGACATTCAGACTGTTGTGATCAACAAGCACCTCTAGTCCCAATGGATGCAAGAAAAAGCCACTTACATTCTGAAACAAGGTAACCCAGGAATAGCGATCACCAGACTGAAACCCCCCAGGTAATGCCAAGATACCTTCAAAATTACTTCCATTATGTCCAAATACTTGATCCATAAAAGTGGGTGCCTCTAGAAATTTCTTCTCCACTAGGAATGTTTGAATATCTTCATATTCACTGAGTAATAGAGTTCTGCCATGATAGGATATTTTCTTTCCATATTTTTGCACTGTCACATCCCAATGATATGTGGGCACTGGAAGTGGCCCTACAACATACTCGGTGATATTTGGTTCTGGTTGATTTCCAAAATGCACCACAGCCAATGCTTGTCGAGGAGGGCGTGGTCCATCATGATCAAAGAATTTCAGCACCTCTTCCTTGCGGGGGATATTGACATCAACATAATGAATATAATTATTGGAAATTGCAGCCTGAGAAACATCTACCAAGGGCAACCTTAGTTGCAGATATTTCACCACCTGCACCATCTCTTCTGCTGACAGGGCAGCAAATATCATATTCTTGTTCTTTTGACTTCTGTCCAAGAAAATAGGTGACTTAGCACCACAATGACTAGACTTCTCCCTTCTGGTCACCAACACACATACCAAGGCAAAAATTGTAACCAAAGCAAGTAAAAGAAGAACAAGGAGAGCTTTTGGGTTCATTGCTGCAAAGATATGGCTTGAAGACTCACCAGATGTTTAAATGAAGGCAGTCCCAAAGACAATTCAATAGCTGCTAGATAGCAAGAGACTTTATCTATTTTCTGCAGGAAATGGGACCTCACTGGATTGGGTCCAAAAAGTGTAGGCTTAGAATTCATGGCTTCGGTTAAAAAGTAAACGCCCTTTCATGAGGGCTTTAATGTCTTCACAGTGCCAAAAATGGATAATGCATGTACTAAAAGACTATGGATCACAGCAAAGGAGCTAAATACTAAATTAAAAATAACAGATTACCTCATTTTGAAAAGATTCCTGAACTTATTGCTACATTGCTCATTGGTGCATTTTTACTATTCCCCAAACAAATTAATAGGCTGTGTATTACTCATAATAGAGTAATGTTGCTCTATTAAATACACAGGACAACTGTTATTTGTAAAAACCTGAGATAAATCTCAAATGTGCATAGAAGTAAATTGGAGGATCAGTTGATCTACTGCTGTAAAGAACTGAAGTTGGACTGGAAATCTTAGGACATAGCATAAATTAGAATAACTAAGAAGAATAGCTGATGGGCTGCAATAGTAGAGTTTGGGTTATCTTCAGAGATTAAGTTTATCTGATCACAGAAAGTTAGATGAAAGCTGCACAAATGAAATATATGGGAGAACTGCAAAGGTGCAGCTTGAGAAACTGCAGCCAGTGTCAGAAATACATTATTTAGATCACTTTTGCACTAGCAACTTACTGCATTTTGTAGTCTTTCGGTGATGGCTATGTCAAAATTATATTAATGAGGATGTGCTTTACATCACTTTAGAGTAGTGCGCTGAAGATGCTGTAAGTTATTAGTGAAGAAACAGTTAGAATCATTGTAAGCAAGCAATAGAAGGTAATGAAATTCAGAGTATGTGGAGAAAAACTACCCATCACACCATGCATAGTGGAGGCAGGTCACTAAGACTGTTGTGACCCTAAATCAAGTTTCTCCTACAGGAGCAACTAGGAATTTTTTTGAGATAGGGATTTGAAACTGTCTCAGCATATTGCACAGAGGAAATGAAGATAAAAAGCTTATTATAATAATATAAGGATTTGGGATATTCAGGTTGAATAAAAACATTGTATTAACCAGTTGCAGGAACCAGTTTTGGAGGCATAGAGAACAAGCAAATGAACAAACAAGTCTGTACCATTATTTGCCAAAGATAGCGTAACTTTCATCAGTTCTTTGTCCAGGCAGCAAGAATAGTCATGACATACTGAGTGTTATCAGTCAGCAATTGGATAAATAACTACGTGGTTAGAATAACTATGTTGATTAGAATTACACATAAAGTTCAGGAAATTCTGATTTTTACTGCAATGCAATATATTTTCCATGAAGATAAAAACCTATTATCTTTATGTGAACAAGGCCGTCAGGAAGCATCTGTCTGTGAAAGGGCTTTTAAAAAAAGGCATAGTGAAGAGGGCTTCTATATAGTAGCTCTTAACTACTGTAAACACTGCATTTCTGCTGAGTACTAGAATTGCAACTGTGAAAGATCATTCACGTTCCAGGAAGTCTGTCATTACACGAAGTCCCGAAGTTATAAGTTCGTTTAGTGGCCGTTTGAAGTTACAACAGCATTAAAAAAAGTAACATGATCATTTTCCACACTTACAATCTTTGTAACGTCCTTGTGATCATGGGATCAAAATTCAGATACTTGGCAACTGGTCAAATATATGATGATTGCAGTGCTCCGGGATCTTTTGACAAGCAAAGTCAATGTGGAAGCCTGTGACAAACGAGGTTGTAAAATGGGATAAATTTCACTTAACAACTTTCTTGCTTAACAAGAGAAATTTGGGGGCTCAATTGTGGTTGCAAATCGAGGACTACCTGTATTTGGTTTCCAGGAGTCATACTCCCATGTATACTCCCATGCATATTTTTTTTTTAAATCTCATTGTTCTGTGGCTGAAATAGAGGAAAATAGAACCCTGGGAAAATAAGGAAGGAATTAATCAGGAATTAATGGGGAAAATAAAGAAAAGGAAATTATACCAGATCAAGATGACCAGTTCACAAAAGAATTTTGGGTAAGCCTAAGGTGACCAGATTTTAACATTGGTAAAGTGGGACACCATTGACCGGGGGGGGGGGGGGTGTTCTTGATTTAAAATTTGGTGTTAATGGTGTAACAAAAATTTTCATAGAACGCAAAAATAGTACTCATATCCTGGCGAAATAGCCACATGGCCGCCGAAAACAGTATATTCCCTTCCCGTTCTCCTGCCGTTCCCTAGCTTGTGCATTCTTTCCAAAAACCGGGACTTTTTAAAAATGCCACGGGATGCGGGACAAATTGTTAAAAATTGGGACTGTCCTGCCAAAAGCGGGACGTCTGGTCACCTTGATTTAAATATGAGCCAGCAATGTGCAGCAAAAAAGCCAAACATAGTTTTAGTCTACATAAACAGAGGGATAGAATCAAGATCACTTGAAGTGTTAATGCCACTTTATAATGCCTTGGTAAGGCCTCACTTGGAATACTGCATCCAGTTTTGATCACAATATAAAAAAAGATGTGGAGACTCTAGAAAGAGTGCAGAGAAGAGTAACAAAGATGATTAGGGGATTGGAGGCTAAAACATATGAAGAACAGTTGCAAGAACTGGGAATGTCTAGTTTAATGAAAAGAAGGACTAGAGGAGACATGATAGCATTGTTCCAATATCTCAGGGACTGCCACAAAGAAGAGGGAGTCAAGCTTTTCTCCAAAGCACCTGAGGGAAGAACAAGGAGCAATGGAAACTAATCAAGGAGAGAAGCAACCTAGAATTGAGAAATTTCCTGACAGAACAATTCATCAGTGGAACATTTTTGTTGTAAACAAATATAATGACAATAATTATTCTGTCAACTTGCTTTTAGAAGTTGTGAATGCTCCAACATTGGATGTTTTAAAGAAGATATTGGATAACCATTTGTCTGGTCACCTTGGGTAAGCCAGCACAAGTGGTAATTGCTAATATCCTGGATGTGGGGCAGAAATGTTATTGGGAGACTTGACAACGCAGAAGAGGGAAACTCAGAAGAGGGGGGTGGCGGTTATTGTTAAGGAAGGTCTGGAGCCGAAGGAGACCACTGTGCCTCAGACGACCGGTTGTGAGTCCCTCTTCGTGAAATGGGGCCTAGGGAGGCAGTTGGGCTTGCTAGTTGTATACCTGGCTCCCCGCTATGTAACAGCAGCCCTGCCCGAGCTACTCAAGGTGATCGCCGCGATGGCGGTGGAGACCCCCAGACTTATAGTCATGGGGGACTTCAACCTGCCGTCGGCGGGCGAAACATCTGAGGTGGCTCGGGAGTTCATGGCTTCCATGACGGCCATGGACCTGACCCAAGTAGTTCAGGGCCCCACTCACGAGGGAGGACACACGCTGGATCTGATTTTTGTCTCTGGACACTGGATTAGTGATCTCGGAACAGGGGATTTAGTCATCTTACCCTTGTCATGGACAGATCACTCTCTCCTTCGGATAGACTTTCCAACCGTCACACCCCACCGCGGGGAGGCGGAACCAGAGACACCAAGTTGGTTCCGCCCCAGGCGCCTGATGGACCCGGAAAGGTTCCAGAGGGAGCTTGGGCCAATACCTGTGTCCCTGCCCCGTGGCTCGACTGAGGATCTAGTGGCCGCATGGTATAGTGCGGCCACGGGGGCCTTGGACCAAGTTGCGCCCTTGCGGCCTCTCATGCGGCGCCGAGTCACCCAGGCTCCTTGGTTTACCGAGGAGCTTCGGGAGATGAAACGCCGCAAGAGACGCCTAGAGAGTAGGTGGAGATCTTCTCGATCCGAATCTGACCGAACACTAGTGAGAGACCATATTAGGACTTACTTAGTGGCGCTAAGAGTGGCCAAACGTGAGTATTGTGCTACTCTTATCGCGTCCGCGGAAAACCGCCCTGCCGCCCTGTTTGGGGTGACCCGCTCCCTCCTTCATCTGAGGCCGTGGGAAGCCCCTCTGCAGGGTCGAGCAGAGGAATTTGGAGTATTCCTGCAGGACAAAATCACTCAGATTCGGAACGAGTTGCCCTCCACTTGTGGTCCAGTCGAGGCGTCCAGCGTTGGTCTTGAGATTACACCTTGGGAGGAGTTTGACTTTGTTACTACCGAGGATATGGACAGGTTGCGGAGGAACCTTAGAGCCACCACATGTTTATTGGACCCGTGTCCCTCCTGGCTTGTACTGGCATCCTGGGAGGTGACACGAGGCTGGCTCCAGGGCATTGTGAATTCATCTCTGAGTGAGGGGCACTTGCCCACCGTTTTGAAAGAGGCGGTGGTGAGGCCCCTCCTCAAGAAACCATCCCTGGATCCAGCTTTATTAGAGAACTATCGTCCCGTCTCCAACCTTCACTTTTTAGTGAAGGTTGTTGAGAGTGTGGTGGCTCAACAGTTTCCCCGACATCTGGAGGAAGTTGATTATCTAGACCCGCGCCACTCCGGCTTCCGGCCCGGTCACAGCACCGAAACGGCATTGGTCGCGTTGGTAGATGATCTTTGGAGGGCACGGGATAGAGGTTGTTCCTCTATCCTTGTCCTATTAGACCTCTCAGCGGCTTTTGATACCATCGACCATGGTATCTTATTGCACCGATTGGGGGGGTTGGGGCTGAGAGGCACCGTCCTACGGTGGTTCTCGTCTTACCTCTCTGGTCGGTCGCAATGGGTGTTGGCAGGAGGGCAGAGGTCGGCCCCGAGGCCACTCACATGTGGGGTCCCTCAGGGGTCGGTCCTCTCGCCACTCCTGTTTAACACCTACATGAAGCCGCTGGGCGAGATCATCGGTGGTTTTGGGGTGGAATACCATCTGTACGCTGATGACACTCAGTTGTACATATCCACCCCAAACCACCCCAACGATGCCGTCGAGGTGCTGTCCCGGTGTCTGGAGGCCGTACGGATCTGGATGGGTAGTAACAAACTCAGACTCAACCCGTCCAAGACCGAGTGGCTGTGGTTTCCGGCACCCCGGTTCAGCCAGATAAGTCCAACACTGGTCATTGGGGGCGAACAACTGGCCCCCATGGAGAGGGCGCGCAACTTGGGCGTCCTCCTGGATTCGCGGCTGTCCATGGAGGACCATGTGACGGCCGTGGCCAGGGGGGCGTTCTATCAGGTACGCCTGATACGCCAGTTGCGCCCCTTACTGGACCGGGGAGCCCTTCGCACAGTCACTCAAGCGCTTGTGACATCCCGGCTGGATTACTGTAACGCTCTCTACATGGGGCTCCCCTTGAGGTGCACTCGAAAGCTACAGTTAGTACAGAATGCGGCCGCGCGGGTGATTATGGGTGCCTCAAGGCAAACCCACGTAACACCTCTCCTGCGCGAGCTGCACTGGCTGCCTGTGGCCTTTCGAGTGCGCTTCAAGGTGCTGACGACCATCTTTAAATCGCTCCATGGCTCGGGGCCTAGCTATATACGAGACCGTCTCCTGCCCCATACATCCCTTCGTCCGATCTGCTCCCACAGAGAGGGTCTTCTCCGGGTGCCGTCAGCGGGGCAATGCCGGCTGGCGACACCCAGGGGAAGGGCCTTCTCTGTGGCGGGCCCGGCCCTCTGGAACGACCTACCCCCCGACCTTCGCACTATCTCGGACCTCCGCCTCTTCCGCCAACGTCTTAAGACGTATCTATTCCAACAAGCCGGCCTAGGATAGCCCCTACTTCTGACTTTTAAAATTAAAATTAATTTGGTATGGTTTTAAAATGGGTTTTTAGCACGGGTCCAATAATTTAATATATTTTAATCGATTTTGTATTTTGTGGTTTTAATAATGCCTGTGCGCCGCCCTGGGTCCTAACAAGGAGAAGGGCGGGGTATAAATTTAATAAAATAAAAAAATAAAATAAATAAACTAATTAGCCAGATGAGTGACTAAGAGATGCTCTCGTGGGGTGTTGGGGAGGGGGGTCAAATAAGTCAGGATAATGGACACAATCATGTGATTGAGTGGTTCCTCTTTTTTATGTGTCAGACATGTTTAAAGTAGGGTTTCAATCAGGTAGTCTTTGCTGCCATCTTGGTTTTTTCATATGCTTCATCATGTTTTCATTACTGTACAGTTCCAATTAGATGCCTATGAGTGGCAGAAAGCATACCAGTATGATTTAAGTTATCTTCATCGCTGGTTGCTAACTTAGTTCTACTGCCTCCAGTCTGACATCCTGCCTAGATGAAAGTTCCCAGAAATATTATACACCTCAAGGCTATCACTGAGCAATGTCAGATTAAAATTAAGAATTGGAAACCTCCCTCCCTTCTCCTCCTCTTTCTGCGGGCAGCTAAGTGGCTGCTGCTAGGTGGGAGAGGCTCAGAGGGGAGGGGAATTGACCAGGAAGTGGCCAGGAAGCTGTTAGGAGACATTGAAAATGAGGATCACATATATATATATATATATATATATATGACTTTGGTTTCTGGTGGTAATGTCTGCTACTCCTAGTTTTTCAATGCCATCATGGTCTCTGGCCAGTGCCTGCTGAGTGGGCTACGAACATCATAATCCCCTTCTCCAAGAATAAAAACAATCCATCTTTGCAATTAGTTTGCATACTTCTGTAGAAACCCCAAGAAAAAGAGAGCCACTGCATTTATTTTTCTTTGACCTTGAAAAAACCTTTGAGTGTGTTTCCCATTAGTTTAGTATGTGTTATGTGACCACAGTGTGGCTGAACAACTGATAACATGGGTCCAGATGCTGTACACAAATACCAACAATTGGATGAAATACACTGTTGGCCTTTCTCACATCTTTCTTGTGAAAGTTGGTATTCATCAAAGTTCAGCATTATCACCATTGCTGTTCATTTTTATCATCCAACAGTATTTTTTTTCTTTTTATGACCCCATAATCCCTTAATTTAGGGTCGAGTTAAGGCAACTGAATTTAGCTGTGTGTTTACTGGCCAGATGTCCTTTCTGACACCTATGTGGAGTTCACAGCAAATATTTTATTTTTGCACTCTGAGAGAAAAACATCTGTCACTATCTAGGATTGAGCTCTCAATCTTCCAGTGGGAAGGACGCAACTTCACCTCTAGGCCACCATGGTGTTCAGTCATTTTTGCCATAGGCATTATTATGGAAAAAAAACACCACTTTGCAATATGACATCCCCTAGACCTTGTTCTGTGCCCATGATGCAATGATTGCAGTTACTAGTAGAGAAGAAGTTCAGATGTGGAAAATCTTAACCAATTTAGCCTGTGCCTCAACATCAGAAAGACTGAATATTTAGAGAGCAGTCCAAGCAACTCCATCATACAAGTCAGCAGTGAATATCTAGTGAAGACCAACTCCTTTTGTCACCTAGGATCCCATCTACAAGGTGATGGCAGCATTAAAAACAAAGTGTGTGCAAGAGTAGACAAAGTATGGTTACGGTGGAAGGAGATCACTGTTGTGCTCTGTTATTGACTCAAGCCAATCCATCTAAAATCAGAGATATATGAAACATGGTGCACCCAGCAGTTCTATATGTTGCTGAGTGCTGGACAGTCACCAAATGTTAATTGAGTGCATTTTACATGCCGTGGAGATGAGCACACTTTCTTGGTTGTTAGGTTTCTCTCCTTGACTTTGGAAGCCACGACACAGTTCAGAAGCAAATGGGCATTGTAACAATATTAGAGAAAATGCAGAAGAAACGCCTACAGTGGTATAGCCATATTCAATGAGCAGCACCTCACACGGTTGCCTGTTACATCACCTTCCACTTTAATATAGACGGCAAGCGCCCCATGGGAGACAACAGAGAAGATGGCAAAATACAATAAACGTGGGCATGAAAAATGTCCAGTTAAACCCAGATGCGGCATTTGATTGTGTAAGATGGTGCTTGTTGACCCGAAAAACAGTCCTTGCACCTACAAGAAAATGCTAGGATGATTGTGACATTTGTTTTCTGATAGTTCATAATTCCCAGTCTTCACAATAATACAATACAATACAATAGCAGAGTTGGAAGGGAGCTTGTAGGTCTTCTAGTCCAACCCCCTGCGTGGGCAGGAACCTTATACCATTTCAGACAAATGGCTATCTAACATCTTCTTAAAGACTTCCAGGGTTGGGGCATTCACAACTTCTGGAGGCAAGCTGTTCCAGAGGTTAATTGTTCTAACTGTCAGGAAATTTCTCCTTAGTTCTAAGTTGCTTCTCTCCTTGATTAGTTTCCACCCATTGCTTTTTGTCCTGCCCCCAGGTGCCTTGGAGAATAGTTTGACTCCCTCTTCTTTGTGGCACCCTCTGAGATATCGGAACACTGCTATCATGTCTCCCCTGGTTCTTCTCTTCATCAAACTAGACATACCCAGTTCCTGCAACCGTTCTTCATGTTTTAGCCTCCAGTCCCCTAATCATCTTGGTTGCTCTTCTCTGCACTCTTTCCAGAGTCTCCACGTCTTTTCTACATCGTGGCGACCAAAACGTAATGCAGTATTCCAAGTGTGGCCTTACCAAGGCACTATACAGTGGCATTAACACTTCACGTGATCTAGATTCTATCCCTCTGTTTATGCAGCCTACAACTGTGTTGGCTTTTTTGGCAGCTGCTGCACACTGCTGGCTCATATTTAAATGGTTGTCCACTAGGATCCCCCTCACAGTTGCTACTATTGAGCAAGGTACCACCTATACTGTATCTGTGCATTTTGTTTATTGCCTAAATATAGAACCTTACTTTTTTCACAATTGAATTTCATTTTATTAGATAGTGCCCAATGTTCAAGTTTGTCAAGATCCTTCTGTATCTTAAGCCTATCTTCTGGAGTGTTGGCTATTCCTGCCAGCTTCGTGTCCTCTGAAAATTTGATGAGTTCCCCATTTATCCCCTCATCCAAATCATTGATGAAGATGTTGAAGAGTACTGGGCCTAAAACAGAGCCTTGGGGTACTCCACTGCATACTTCCTTCCATGTAGATGCAGTTCCATTGAGGACTACACATTGAGTGTGGCTGGTCAGCCAGTTGAGAATCCATCTGGTGGTGATGCTGTCTAACCCCATTTTTCTACTTTATCTAATAGTAGGTTATGGTCCACTTTATCAAATGCCTTACTGAAGTCCAAGTAAATTATATCGACAGCATTCCTCTGGTCCACCCTATGAATTTTAGTTTGCTGGGGACAGAAATGTTCTTTATCTATTAATTCTCTGTCCCCACTATTCAGTTTAAATGTTTAGCCAGGAAATCTGAGATTTTAATGCCAAGTAACTCAGTCCCTTTCTTGGATGGGTGCAAACCATCTCTTTTGTACAGTTTTTCATTGGGCCAGCTGCAGGCATCATGACTAATAAAACCAAAGCCTTCCTTTTTACACCACTCCTTTAGCCACACATTAAACTCTGCTATGCGCTGGCCCTTTCCTTTTTGTTCCTTGTATACTGGTATAACCTCTGAGAAGATAAGCCTACAACCTGTACTACTAAGTTCGTACCCCAAACTCTGGAAATCATTCTGCACAGAAACTACATCTTTTTGGGACAGATCATTTGTGCCAAGATGTATAATAGCGTCAACTTCACAGTCCTTACTTGCATTCTTGACTATCTTAAGAATACGCCTCTTGTCTCTGCTGGCTGTAGCATCTGGCAAACACCTGACATCTTTCAAAACCTCCATATCCTTTCCTAAGTTTACATCCCTTACAATTGAGTCACCAATCAGAAGGTGACTTCTCTTTTTGGATACCTTGCTCTTGTTGTGTGACTGATGCGTGATCCCTGATTCACACTTTTGCATTTCTGAAGTAAGTTCTTCACTTTGGACCACAATCCCCTGCTTATTTGAGTTGTCATTATTACCTTGACCTGTCACTTTAGTATCCCCATTAAGATCAGCAAGGGCACTATATCTGTTATGCTGGGACACAGCAAAGGTTTTGTGTTTGTGGTTCACAGCTCTCACCCTGCCAGATCACACAGTTGTCCAGACTGCTCTTCTTTTGTGGGATCTTTGCGGTAGAGGAAGCTGGTAGTGTGGCATCTCCATAGGGTGGAATGGCCGAATTGGACACTTAATTTCTGCCTGGAGAGCACAAATTACAGATTCAAGATATGTAATGTGTGTATGTAATCTATTAATTTGT
Organism: Rhabdophis nuchalis; assembly: GCA_039707465.1. NCBI lineage: Eukaryota > Metazoa > Chordata > Lepidosauria > Squamata > Natricidae > Rhabdophis > Rhabdophis nuchalis. The sequence goes on from CM077647.1 coordinate 113,633,079, forward strand.
TTACAAAGGGGACAGTATCCAAATTTGAAAAGGGTACTGCGGAAGACAGGTGCAAAACAGTTATTACATTGAACTAAGCCAGTCATTTTGAAATAAAATACAATCACAGTCTTAAGCGCACAAATCTAGAATGTATTATTTCTATTTTTGCTTTATAGATATGTTAGACCTCTGTGTTTCTTGGCCTCCCCTCTCTCGGCCAAAGCTCCTCCCTCTAGCCTCAAGAAGTTCAAATGGGGAAATAATGCAGCTTACTCTCTTGTAGTTCTTTGTTTCTCCTTGCCTCCCTCCTCATGGCCAAAAGCTCCTCCCTCTAGCCTCAAGAAGTTCAAATGGGGAAATAATGCAGCTTACTCTCTTGTAGTTCTTTGTTTCTCCTTGCCTCCCTCCTCATGGCCAAAAGCTCCTCCCTCTAGCCCAGTGCTTCTCAATTATTTTCTGTCATGCCCCCCCTAGGAAGAAGAAAACATTTCGCGCCCCCCGCGCGACTGTAAATAGTATCATTTGTCTATAAAATTGTTATAAGTATACCTCTGCATAACACTGTATCCTTATTAACATATAAGAGAATAAAAAAAGAAAGAAATGTGGATCAATTTACAACAAAGAATAGCTTTATTAACTGTAGCAGAAAAGATTTAAAGTGCATTAGAAATTTTAAAAAAATTAAATCCTTAATTAAACTAAACTGCCGAGGTCAAACGCGCCCCCCTTTACGGAGCCTCGCGCCCCCCCTGGGGGGCCCGCCCCACTATTTGAGAAGCACTGCTCTAGCCTCAAGAAGTTCAAATGGGGAAATAATGCAGCTTACTCTCTTGTAGTTCTTTGTTTCTCCTTGCCTCCCTCCTCACGGCCAAAAGCTCCTCCCTCTAGCCTCAAGAAATTCAATAAATTCTCTCCACAACAACGGTAAAAGAATAACCTTATCCATATAAAAGTGGATTGGGATATTCCTTTCAGTTAAATTAGGCAGATGAAATCACTGATGATTAAAATAGGAGACAATAAAATTGCTAGCAAAATGTAATAATGGAGCAAAGAGAAATCCTTGTTAAACATCCAAGGTTAGGGGAATTGAATCATTGCTCAATCAAATGTACATCTACCTTGTTTAGACCCTGCTTATTCTTCTATTAAGATGTTATTATCTTCTGTTCAATCAAAAAAATCATGTGTGAAACACAAATATTCATATAGGAAACATACTGTATACATGGATCTGCATTTTTATTATGCATTTCACTATGTTCAGGCTAGCTAGTTGAGAATAGCATAGATGGGCAACAATTAGTTAATCTATCCAGCATTCATTTCAGCTGAAAGTGCCCTAAAACTGACCTTTTGTTAATGGGAAAAGCAGTCACCAGAAATGGAAAACTCTATGCAGAATAGGGAAACCTATTTTTCATTGTTATTTTCCACAACTAATCACAGTAAAGGCTATTTTTCCCCAACTTTCTCTAAAACCCATTTCCTCTTGTAAGGCACATCTATGTTTGTGTTTTTGGAATTTTCTTCCCTGTCCAGAATAAGCACAACCCAAGTGAGTAATTCTGCAGAGAGACGTTCTCCATCAAAGATTAGAATCAAGACTTGGCTACTCAGAAATGTGCTAAGCCTTGCAGCTTAAAATGAATAGATATCATTAACTGATTTTCAGTTTTTTGACATTCAATTAGCCCTACTGCCAAAATATCAGTCCTTGAACATTTTTCAGAATTTTGAATCCCCTTCCAAATATTCCTACTTCTCATCTTGCTGGGAATTGTGAGAATTAAAGTTCCCAAACTAGTGTGCCAAACTGGAGACCCCCCACCCCACCCCTCTCAGTAAGCCAAGTTTATCTTTGGCAACTTTGTCCATGTGTTTCCAACTATAGAAAGAAGTTTTTGATTATTGTGTTCTATGCTATGTTTTCATTGAGTTGCTTAACCCTTTTCTTTCTTTTGCTTTTTAATCATTGGTCATTTTACCGAGATCTCCCCAGATGTAGTACATACTTAGAAGACCACCAAAAACTAGTAAGGTTGTAACATAGATTGGATAGCTGAAATATCCTGGAAGAAGACAGTGAAAAATTATCTCTATACTTTTGCCACTGGTCAGCAGGAACTGGGCTTCACTTGAAGAGGACATCAACTATTAGGCTGAAGTCTTAACATGTCAGTGGTATTTCTTAGTATCATTTTAACTTCCCATAAATAGTTAATTAAGGGTCAGAATTCTTTTAAAGATCTATTTTTTATTATGTTTACTGATCTATTGGATTCAAGGTATAGGACATGAAGAAGAGTCACAATGCAACCAGTTGAACTAAAACCATCAGAAGCCATTATTGTTTTATTTGAGCAGTTTTGATCTTTTTCCTGAGAGAAAGGAAGCAAAGGATATAAAAGAGCCAGATGTCAAATAAATTACATAAATTAGAGATTTAATTTAATTTAACAGTAAAATAATCTGAAAATGGTGAACTATTTACTTCCTTATTAATAGCACACAAGATAAAAAGTAAAATGTTTCTAAATCTTTGGAAGATGCATTTAGAGTAAGCATTTCAGAACATAACAATTCTTATTTGCAGTTTCTTTAAGGTTGTCCCAAAGGTACTTTTTTTCAAGAGGCAACTGGACTTTTTGGTTTTTCTTTGAAGACATTTGGTTTCTCATCGAAAAAGCTTCTTGGAGCTAAAGAAGGCTTCTTGGATGAGAAGCAAAACATCTTCAACGAAAAAACAAAAAGTCCAGTTGCCTCTTGAGGGGAAAAAAAAGCATCTTTGGGACAACCATGACCCGGATGACTGAGAATATCCATAGATATTTAGAATGCCATTTGTTTATGTTTTAGATAAAACAGCTGGTTGTGAAAGAAAAATGTGCTGGCCTTTTTAATCCACTCAGCTAGCCTCCAATCTTGATTGCCGGATTGAAATTCAATAGATCAGCAAAATGCTGTGGACATAGTATACTTAGATTTCAAGTAGACATTTGTTAAAGTAGACCACAACTTACCAGTACTACTTGCTAAGCTAGAAAAATGTAAGATAGACAGCAGCACCACCAAATGTATTTGTAACTGGCTGAAGACCGTACTTAATGTGTAGTCTTTAATGGAACTACATCTTCATGGAGGAAGTAATCAGTGGGGTACCCCAAAGTTCTGTTTTAGGTCCAGCACTCTTCTACATTTTCATAAACAATTTAGACAAGGGAATAGAAGGGGAACTCATCAAATTTGCAAGCAACAAGAATCAACACCGCAGAAGATAGGCTCAAGATCCCGATGGATCTTAACAGACACAAACACTAGGCCTATCTAACAAAATGAAAGTCAATGTGAATAAAAGTAAGGTTATACATTTAGGCAAGAAAAAAATTGTATAGGTATAGACCAGGCAAAATGTGGCTCAATCCAGTAATTTTGAGAGGAACCTTGGAGTCCTAGTGGACAATCACTTAAATATGAGCCAGCAGTGTGCAGTTGCAGCCAAGAAAGCCGACACAGTTCTAGGCTGCATAAACAGAGAGATAGAATCAAGATCACATGAAGAATTAGGACTGCTTTACAAAGCTTCAATAAGGCCAGAATTGGCACACTGGTCACTACAATATAAAAAGGGTACAGAGTGCAGAGAAGAGCAACAAGGTTGGTTAAGGGGCTGGAGGCTAAAACATGTGAATTGGGTATATCTACTCTAATGAAAAGAAGGACTAGGGCAGTGGTAATCAACCTGGTCCCTACCGCCCACTAGTGGGCGTTCCAGCTTTCATGGTGGGCGGTAGGGGTTTTGTCCGATACTGAAGCATTTTCCTTTTTAAAATTTAATTGACTTCCCTACTTTATAAATCACCATTTCTGTGGAACCAGTGGGTGGTTAAGAAAATTTTACTACTAACAGAGATACAAAAGTGGGTGGTAGGTATAAAAAGGTTGACTACCCCTGGGCCAGGGAAACATGACAGCAGTATTCCAGTATTTGAGGGCTACTTAAAAAGATGAGTGGTGTGGTGGCTTGGTGGTTAATATGCTGGACTTGTCATCTGGAAAGCAGCAACCCAGGTACAAGACCACAGTGCCACACAATAGGGTGAGCTGAGCTCCCGTCCTTGCCCCAACTCCTGACAACCTAGCAATTGAAAAGCATACAATTGTGAGTAATAATAGGTATTACTTCAGTGAGGAGGTAACAGCATAGGGATCTGAATAGGAAAGGACAGATTCAGACTTAACCCCAACAAGACTAAGTGTCTCTGAGCAGGTAGAGTGCTCAGCCCAGAATTTTCCATATTAAATCCTAGATGGGATAGCCCAGTGATGGCGAACCTATGGCACGCGTGCTACAGGTGGCACACAGAGCCATTTGTCAGGGCACGCGAGGCGATGCCCTGTCAACTGGCCAGCGTGCATGTGTGCGCTAGCCAGCTGAATTAGCCCTTTTTTGCATGGTCTTTTGACCCACCCCAGGCTCCAGAGGCTTTATAGGAGCCTGGGGAGGGCGAAAAGAGTCTCCCCCACTCCCCCCAGAGGTCCTCCGGAGGCTTTGTGAACTTCCCTGAAGCCTCCAGACCACTCAAAATATGCGCCACCGAAACCAGAAGTGACATCCGATTTGCTTGGAGCACCATTTTAAGGTCTCTGAAGCCTCCGGACCACTCAAAATGACGCTCCAAGCAAATCGGACGTTACTTCTGGTTTCGGTGGCGCATATTTTGAGTGCTCCGGAGGCTTCAGGGAAGCCTCCTGAAGGTTGCTGAAGTCTCCGGAGGGCCTCCGTGGGGGGGGGGGAGGCTGTTCTCGCCCTCCCCAGGCTCCTATAAAGCCTCTGGAGCCTGGGGAGAGCGAAAAGAGCATGCAAAAAAATCAGGGGTTGCACCTGTAGTGCATGCATGTGCACTGGGGGGGTGTCATGCGTTGCATTATGGGTGTGGCACGCCCACGCACGACCCCCCCTGCGCTCCCCCCACTTATGGCATGGGAGCCAAAAAAAGTTCGCCATCGCTGGGATAGCCCTTCCATATTCAGAAATGTCATGCAATTTGAGGGTTGTTTATGGATTTACAGTTCCTGCCTGAAGAATATTCAGCAACTGTAATCAGGAAGACATTTACTGAGATTAATGTGATATGCATTGGCTACAAGACAGCTTTTGGATGTAATTCAAGGTCATCTTATTGCATCCGCAGATAACCGCCCTGCCGCCCTGTTTGGGGTGACCCGCTCCCTCCTTCACCAGAGGCCGCGGGAAGGCCCTCTGCAGGGACGAGCAGAGGAATTTGGGATTTATCTGCAGGAGAAAATCACTTGGATTCGGAATGAGTTACCCTCCATCGAGAATGGTCCAGTCGAATTGTCCGAGGTTGGTCTTGAGACACCATTCTGGGAGGAGTTTGATTTTGTTACTACAGGATATGGACAGGTTGTCAAAGAGACTTAGAGCTACCACATGTTTATTGGACCCGTGTCCCTCCTGGCTTGTACCTGCATCCTGGGAGACGACACGAGGCTGGCTCCAGGGCATTGTCAACGCATCTTTGAGTGAGGGGTCCTTGCCTGCCGTCTTGAAAGAGGCGGTAGTAAGGCCCCTCCTCAAGAAGCCGTCCCTGGATCCAGCATTATTAGAGAACTTTCGTCCTGTCTCCAACCTTCACTTTTTAGCGAAGGTTGTTGAGAGTGTGGTGGCCCAACAGTTTCCGCGACACCTGGAGGAAATTGATTATCTAGACCCGCGCCAGTCCGGCTTCCGACCCAGTCACAGCACCGAGACGGCATTGGTCGCGTTGGTTGATGATCTCTGGAGGGCGCGGGATAGAGGATATTCCTCTATCCTAGTCCTGTTAGACCTCTCAGCGGCTTTTGATACCATCGACCATGGTATCCTATTGCACCGATTGGGGGGGTTGGGGCTGGGAGGCACCGTTTTGCGGTGGTTCTCGTCCTACCTCTCTGGTCGGTCGCAATATGTGTTGGCAGGGGGGCAGAGGTTGGCCTCGAGGCCTCTCGATTGCAGGGTCCCTCAGGGGTCGGTCCTCTCGCCCCTCCTATTCAACACATATATGAAGCCGCTGGGTGAGATCACCCGTGGTTTTGGGGTGGGATATCATCTGTACGCTGATGATACTCAGTTGTACATATCCACCCCAGACCACCCCAACGATGCCGTTGAGGTGATGTCCCGGTGCTTGGAGGCCGTACGGATCTGGATGGGCAGTAACAAACTCAAGCTCAACCCGTCCAAGACTGAGTGGCTGTGGTTTCCGGCACCCCGGTTCAGCCAGATTATTCCAACTCTGGCCATTGGGGGCGAAACACCAGCCCCCGTGGAGAGGGCGCGCAATTTGGGTGTCCTCCTGGATTCCCGGCTGTCCATGGAAGACCATGCGGCGGCTGTGGCCAGGGGGGCGTTTCATCAGGTTCGCCTGATGCGCCAATTGCGCCCCTTACTGGACCAAGCTGCCCTTCGCACAGTCACTCAGGCCCTTGTGACATCCCGACTCGACTACTGTAATGCTCTCTACATGGGGCTTCCCTTGAGGTGCACTCGAAAGCTACAGTTAATCCAAAACGTAGCCGCGCGAGTGATTATGGGAGCCACTAGATGCTCCCATATAACACCGATCCTGCGTGAGCTGCACTGGCTTCCTGTGGTCTTTCGGGTGCGCTTCAAGGTTTTGACGACCATCTTCAAAGCGCTCCATGGCTCGGGACCTAGTTACATGCGAGACCGTCTCCTGCCCCATACATCCCTCAGACCGATACGCTCCCACAGAGAGGGCCTTCTCAGGGTGCCGTCGGCCAGACAATGCCGACTGGCGACACCCAGGGGAAGGGCCTTCTCTGTGGCGGGCCCTGCCCTGTGGAACGACCTACCCCCTGAACTTCGTACCATTACTGACCTCCGCCTCTTCCGCCAGTGTTTGAAAACACATTTATTTCACCAAGCTGGCCTTTCATAGCCTCCACTGTGGACTAGTATAGTTTTTAAAAGGGGGTTTTTAATTGGTTTTAGCGCAGGATTCCATATTTAATAGATTTTTAAATTTTTGTATTTTTGTATTGTTGTATATTGTTTTAACTTTCCTGTGCGCCGCCCTGGGTCCGTTCGGAGAAGGGCGGGATATAAATTGAATAAATAAAAAAATAAAAATAAAAATTGTCATTACCTGTACATCAGTGGTGGGATTCAAATTTTTTCACTACCTGTTCTGTGGGCGGGGCATGGATTGGTGGGCATGGCAGGGGAAGGATACTGTAAAATCTCCATTCTGCTGAATACCACCTCTGCTGTGCATTCCTTCATGGCATAGGTTTCGCATATCTGAAGGGGCTGCCTCTCTCCAATGGTTTCTGCCTTTCTATATTATCAAATAGAGCGGTCACACTCCTGGTTCTATTAATTAAATATCATCTCATGCATCCAGAAAATGGGCCTTTTCTGGAAGAGCTCCTGCCTTCTAGAACATCCTCCTCTCACATATCTTTATGTTTCAATCCTTCAATTCAAAGCTTTTTAAAAGTTTTTAAAAAGTTTTTGAAAACCTGGCTTTTTCTCCAGGTCTTGGTTAGGATGGATGGCAAGGCTCTTTTAAATATTAAAATATTTAAATAGCATGCTAATGAATTTGGACATCCCTCTTGGAGAGGAAGGAAGGAAAGAAGGAAGGAAGGAAGGAAGGAAGGAAGGAAGGAAGGAAGGAAGGAAGGAAAAAAGCAGTAGGTTTTTTTTTACTCCTTACTTACTCTCACTATAATGGGGAAGGAGAACAACAGTGCCATTTCAATATCCAGCCTGTTTTATGCAATACAAACTGATAAAATAATATTTTGTAACTTTAGTATTTCTAAAATTGCTGTGATGATTGTTCCAAAAACCAAAAAAAGTAAATAACAGTTTCCTGTGAGGCTGGAAGCTCCTAAAGAGAGAAACAACTTAAGTGACATTTATTTAGCTGTTTTTCCATTCTCTGTTTCTTTATATATTACAATTATTTATAAACTGCCTTTTGGGATTAAAAAAAATCTCGCAAAATGATTTACAAACAATATAAACACGCAAGTAAATGAAAATACAAGGCAACTTTCTGAAAAACAAGTTTGCTTTTCACTGAACTGCTATAATAGGAGGAAAGGGAGGGAAGAATACAGATGGAAAACCATCCTGTCTTTCTTTCACATCTTGCCAAAAAGGAAGTTAAAATGGTCTAATGGAGAATGGAGTAATTTGGAATTTGGGTCATCTGACTGAAAGGACATAAAGCCTTTTTGCTCAGAAGGATCAAGAAAAAATTTACTTCAGGTTTGCCAGTTGGGATAAAACTAACATGTTCGTATCTTCTGCTTATTTAAGAAGGGAAAAAAACCCTCAAAGAAAGCCAACTTCAGAGGACAAAGGCATTATCACCTGGAAATCAAATTACAAATTGCATTGGGATCTCATAAAAGGATTATATATTAGCAAGAGATCATTTCTGAAAGCAGAGGGTCAAGGTATGCTAAGATGAATATTCTGGGATAGGCTAGCACCAATACTCAGCAGAACCTTGGTTCTTACTCTGCAGTTACAAACAGTACAAAGCCTGAACTTATAGGATTTGCTAATATAGGAATCTGAAAAGGACAGTGAATCATTAATAGGCTACAGGGAGAGCCAAGGGAAGCAGTGGCTAAGACGCTGAACTTGTTGATCATAAAGGTTGGTGGTTCGAATCTATAGCACTGCATAACGAAGTGAGCTCCTGTTACTTGTCTCAGCTTTTGCCAACAGCAGTTCGAAAGCATGTAAAAATGCAAGTAGAAAAATAGGAAGGTAACAGTGTTCCATGTGCCTTTAGTCATGCCGGCCACATGATCATGGAGACATCTTCGGACAGTGCTGGTTCTTAGGCTTTGAAACGGAGATGAGCACCACCCCCTAGAATTGGGAACGACTAGTACATATGTGCGAGGGGAACCTTTACCTTTACCATTACAGGGAGAGTAAAAGTATAAAAGAGAGGCTGATACTCTTGAAATCAGTCTGTGCCTTCATCCAGTGTGCTTAAATAGGAAAGGATATACTGCAATCCATTCAAATTTTTGTCAAAGACAAACACCTAACTAAATGCACACAATAGAAGTAGATAGGATTCAGGATTTACTTGATGGAAACAGAAAATCTGCATACTTACCAGCGACATCTAGATCCAGCTTGAAGCCAACAAAGTGTGTATGAATTGTTCCCAGAGTGTAGTCTCCAACTCTGTTTCCATATTCTAGACCATCATTATGGAGGTAAGATGAACTTATATAACCAGTGGCACGGACTTTGTTTTCAATTGCTCCATTTGGATAAAATGCAAAATCCCAGATATAGTCATAATTGCCAATAGTGGACACAGAGCGGAAGACCAATGCTGTGCTTTGTAGCCCTCCATAATACAGAGAGTGAAGTTTGGAAAAGTGACGCCGAAATGGAACTCCCATATCCTGTTCAAAAACACAAATAGCATCACGAATAATGAGAGGTCTTTCTACTTCTGCTAGGAAGGTAACGTTAAGATAAGTAGCAGAGTAAGGGCAGTCAAGCCCTCGCATAAGAGGAGATGAGAACTTTCCAATTCCAAAACTCCCATCCATGTATCTAATAGACATCCCACCAGGGTTGTTGGAGCCATAGGCGGACATAGCATCTTGCACACTGAGCTCATACACAATCCTTTCATTTTTGAACCTAATGTCAAAAAGTTGCGGTCCTCTATGCAAATCCATTCGGTAGGCAAAACTCCAGGATTCAGAGTGGACTTGGTTATTCTTCACAATGTAACGTGGTCCAAAAGGTTCATAATTCAGGGAACTGAGTTTGGCATGATGCACCCTTGGTTTCATTGAAGAGAATCCCCCATCAGCTGGAACTCTGTTCACCTTTTCCACATGCATGTGACCCTCTATGAATTCTCTTTCCAATTGTGCCATGTCTCTATAGTATTGGCCACCATAAAACACTTTCTTGACAATCCAATGGGTGATATCCAGGTTTCTGTGGTCTATAAGCACTTCAAGCCCAACAGGATGTAAAAAGTAACCAGCTACATTCTGGTACAGGATCAACCAAGTTGCACGATCCCCAGATTTCATTCCCTTTGGTGACGTAGTCATTGCTGCTAAGTTGGCTCCATCGTAGTTCAATACTTCATGCATGAAGCTTGGGGCTGTGGGGAACACTTTACTCTGCAGAAAGTGGGCCATCTGCTTGTGTTCAGAAATCAGTGAAGGTCTCCGATAATATGGCACTTGTCCTCCATACTTTTGCACTGTCACATCCTGGTGATACAATGGCTGTGGGAGCGGACCCACCACATATTCAGTAACATTTGGATCTGGCTGATTTCCAAAATACACTACAACCAAAGCCTGCCTAGGTGGGCATCTTCCTCCTTGATCCAAACATGACAAAGCATCTGCTTTAGAGGGCAATTCCAAATCAACAGAGTGAATGCAGTTATCAGAAGGCTTTGCATGAGAAGCATCTTCCAATGTGGCTCCAAGGTTGGATTTCAAATACTGTACTACATGGACTAATTCCTCCTGTGATACATCAGCAAAGAGGCAACTCCATTTGTTATTTAGATGCTCAGTTAAAGCTCGAGATTGGGAAGCACAGCTGTCATACTTTCCACCTCTGGTCAACAAGATACATACTAAAGCAAAAATTGCTAGAAAGGCTAGAAAGAGCATGAGGAAAAGAAGTTTCTGATTCATCTTTGCAGCAGCTGAAGTAGAGGAGCCTAGCAGTGATGTTCCGATTCCAAACCGCTCTCTGGAATTATAACCAGCTAAAATGAAAGACAGACTACGAGGAGGGAGAAACCTGAAAGGAGAGGTTTGTTAACGGTCAGCAAATATGACCCTCCTCTTTATGCTTGTGGAGATGTTTGTGCTGTTGCACATATATCCTGGGGCTAGAGAAAATAGTGATGAGTCACAGGATAAAGCATAAACCACTTTTTTCAGTTTGCTCCTCCACTCATTTTCCAAGGAATGGCAAATATAGATACTAGAATGTCTGTCTCCTTCTCCAAAGGTAGTTCTTTGAGCTAGCAAAGAACATTCATTACAATGATTAAACACAACTGCTCGTTGAAGGATTCATGATAGCTACAGCTATCTAAACACATAGGATTGATGCAACAATTAACAAAATACTTTAATAGCCAAACAACACTCTCTATGAATATTGCTTTGATTGGCTCATAAAAATTGATGTAGAGTATGACATTAACTCATAGAAAGGCAACATTTTTATTGAGGTATATTCACGTTAGAAAGATATATGCTTTGCCATACCTTACGGTTCTTTGAGAATGAATGCTGAGCAAATTTGTCCCGCCGCAAGGCAAGGCAGTGAGCAAAGTTATGACTTAGGAATTACATTGTCTGCCTCCACGGGTCTGCCAGATAGCAGGGTACAAACAATAGGCACACGTGAATGTCTGTGGCTTTATCTTTCTCTGGATTGAGACAGGATCTTGTGTCACACTTCAGGAAATCCAAAGGGCTATGAAATTTGAAAGGTTCCCTCTTTCATACAGCATTTTCTATTTCTTCTTTGAATTTACACTGAATTTCCACTCAGCTCAGCCAGAAGACTTGTTTTATTCTCTTTTGTGCCTAGCTTGCTGAGGAAAGAAAAACAGACTCTTGCAGGCAGGACAAGGTCTTTGCAGGAATTTCCATTCCTGCTTCTAGTTTGCTGCTATTTGGTTTCCTGAAACTTACAGAATGAATGAGCTCTTTCTGTCTCTTTCCAGGGCAAACTGTTGCCCTCCACAGATGGCCTCAGGTACCTCGTTGTCTACAGTTGCGACATTTTCCTAAAATTTGGTATCTTTAAAGATCTGCTTGTCTAAACAACCTCGTCTTCATTTGTCTCAGCAGGCTGTATATGTTGCCTGCACCTTTCTCCTTTTCTAGTGTTCGATTTGTTCTCCATCTAATTGTCTGCATGCAGTACCAAATATGATGTATTTCAAAATATGTAAAGTAATTTCAGAATAGGCTACTTTCAATGTTAAGAGAAAAGTGGGAGTAGGATGAGGTAAAGGTTACTAAGATATCTAACAAAATGTGCTGTTTGTCTGCTAAAGTGTTTCTATACCTCCTTTAGACCTTTGACCAGCATTTGACTAGCAATGGGTAGAGGCAGAATTATCTACATATCTTTACTTTCAATCCCACCCATGTTTTCTGTTCCTGTTTTTTTGTGAGGGGGATTTGGAATTTTAAGCAGAGCAAGATGCAACTTTTGGCCAAAGATGGCTATCTTTGGCTCACGTTATGTAGGGTTCAAACTATTGGGTAAGTATCTTACTATCTTAGATAATACCATATTCCCTAGGGATCTGGACCCTTTTGAATTGCTATATCCTGCCTAATTTGCAGCTGTGCAGCTGCAAGTCAATTATTTGCTTTCTGACCTCAGCTGCAAAAGACCTTTGTACATTTTGCATTACAATAACTGTCATGTACACAGACTTTGAACTGGAATGCTTTCACTGCATCTAAACATTAATAGAACCATATTACAAATGTTACCGACAATGGTAAATGATACATTTTAAGCTTCTGCAGGTCAGTAAAAAGAAACTCAAGTTCTTGATGGGCTAAATAGGAAACCTTGGAAAAGAAAAGAAACTGGAGAAATGAATATCCTGTTCATTTTTTCTAGTTTCTAAAATGTTATGATTTTTTTTCTGTTTTACATAACATTTTGTTCCTTTTCCACAGCCCTTGCTAAAATATTCCTCAGTTCTTAGAAAACTTGATTTTTGAAATAAGGATAGCTAAAGTAAAATAAGCAAGTCCATGCAAATCTGCACTGATTCTATAAAGTTAGAAAGTATTTGAGCCAATCATATTTTGCTTACAAATAGTTTGCAATTCATCTTGTTATATATCCATTAAAATTAATAAAGCAGTCCTCTTGAATGTTAGAGTGGCTTGGAAATGTCTGGTGTTCATAAGTAAAGCTAGGAGGGAAACTTGAGAATTTGCATAATCTGTTATATATTTTTTTCTCTAGAACTAGCAGACCAAAAAACAAGCAACATCAGCAGATAGATGCAAGCATGTTTAAATAGAACTGGTATTTAACTGTAGATTTTTATGTTTTCCTACATTATTCTGATTACAGTTAGTCCTCAATTTGCAATAGTTGTTTGAAGTTACATCACTAAAAAAATGACTTATAACAGTTTTTCACACTTATGACCACTGCAGCATCCCACATGATCAAAATTAAGACACTTGGAAACTGATTAATATTTACAATCGTTGCAGTGTCCTGGGATCGTGTGATCAACTTCTGCGACCTTCTGACAAGCAAAGTCAATGGGAAAGCCAGGTCGTAAAATGGGGCAAAATTCAATTAACAAATGTCTCACTTAGGAACAAAAATTTGGGGGCTCAATTATGGTTGTAAGGACGACCTGTATTTTAAAACCCTGAATGCATATTGTGCCTCTGCAATTGAAGGGAAAAATTAGAAACAGGAAATGCGAATGGGTTTATCTAATTATGGAGCTTTTGCCACATATAATTTGTTGTGCTTTAGAAGGAACACAACTGACCCCCACCCAGATCTTATAATACTGCATCTTTCAAGTTGAGAAAATGGATAAGATGATAAAATTAAAAGCAATGCTCTTTACAAATAAGTAGCTGTGTCAGCTCCTCTTTGATTAAGTCAGGAGGCAAGAAAAATCACTAGTTCACTTAATGAAATTCTGTCAATTAGAAGGTATAAAATATTTTCAATTACAGCACAGGAAAGAGGCAAGTACCCTCTAGGTCTGTACATTTCAAATTAATCAAAGAATACTTCTTGAGAAAGAAAACATAACTATGCATTAAACAGATTAAAACAGTAATGGAAATATCACATCACTCAGACAATTTAAAAACAACCTGATAATCAGAAGCTATTTAGGAAAATACTTGAGAGTTGACATTTATTTGCTGACTATATGAAAGAACCATTATAGACAGACTGCATTCTGCAGAAAGCATAACCTTATTTTCCCTAAGACCTGTGACTATTAAATGAGGTCAACAAAAAGGAATAAATAAATAAAAATAAAAATGCTGTATAATGCCCAACCTTTATTTATTTTTTATTTATTTTATTAAATTTATACCCCGCCCTTCTCCAAACGGACCCAGGGCGGCGCACAGGGATGTTAAAACACATATAAAATATATAAAATTTTAAAAAACTTATTCTAATAGACCCTGCGCTAAAAACCGAATTTAAAAAACCCAAATTTAAAACTATCTAAGAGTCAGTAATGGGGGTTATGCTAGGCCGGCTAGATGGAATAGGTGTGTCTTCAGACACTTGCGGAAGAGGCGGAGGTCAGAGATGCTCCCGATGCTATCAACAGAGTTGCCAGCGATTTCCGCTTCTGCCTTCCAGCGGCGACGGACGGGTCCTGGACTCGTCTGCCGCTTTGTTCCTTTTTCTGCCCCCCCCCCACGGGGGCGAGATACCCCTTTTTGGGGGTCTCCCGTAGGGCTGGCTTGCCTGGGTCAGTTTACCCCTGCGGCAGCGGGGAAACGGCCCTTGTCTTCAGCCTAGGCGAAGAAGGGCATGCTGCGGGGGGTTTCCCCTTCGCCAATGGAGAACGGCAACTCATGGTGAATTTGGAGAGAGCTGGATGTTCAGGTCGGAAGGCTCTCCCGGGGCTTTGGCTGCGAGGTGGAGAGTGAGTGGTTTTGACTTTATTTCTGCTGACAGCCTGGATTAAAGAGCTTGGAGGGGGGTGTTTGTTTGTTAAACCCCCCCTCGGATTTAAAGCGGCGCTTAGAAATGGCTCCTCGTTGCGAGGAAGCGGACGTTTTCTATGTGGATTGTCTGGAAACAAGTGAAAGCAAGTGAAAGTGGTTTTGCGGCTTGTTTTTTTTTCACAATGTATCGAAGTCCGGTTGGCTTGAAACAATTTCTTTTTTGTTATTTTCTCCTGCTGGCTCTCAGTCTGGGTGGTGGAAGATGGCTCCCTTTGTTCCTGAATGACTATTTTATTTATGGAAAATTACCAACATCTCTGTGATCTGGACTCCCTCTGGCTATTAATGAAGAAATTTCTGGATTAATTGATTCCTTCCCTGGAGTGCCTTCTCTACTATAATTATTGATTTGGAAAAGTGTTTCTCTTCTGGTTCCTGAACTTTTTACAACCCTGATTTGAACTTTCATCTCCTGATTTGCCTCAACGGCCCCACCCAAAAAAACGCCATTTTAGTGACACTGATTTTACCATGGCACAAAAATCAGAACTGGCAGGTTTGGAACAAAGAATGTCATCTTTGGAATCTGTGTTACAAACTTTGGTGCAAGAAATTAAGGCCTTGAGAGAAGATAACAGCAACTTTAAGAAGGAACTTCTGGAAACACGGAAGCAAGTGCTGGAGAACACACAGAAGACTGAAGAGTTGGAAGGGGGGCTGGCTGGGGCAAAGGGAGAGCTTTAAAATGTTAACAGTGAGGTTGGAGAACTAACTGGGCATATGGCTAGGATGGATTTTGAAAGGATGTCATATTTTTTAAGATTTCAGAACATTTCTGAGGAACCTGGTGAATGTCTCCCTGAACTCATGAGTACAATTTTAGCAGATTATTTACATAAACCTAAAGATGAGATCAGGGGGGACATTGACCTAGTTTACAGAATAAATTCTGCATATGCCAGGATAAATGAAGTACCCAGAGAGATACATATCAAATTTGTTAGAAGGTCAACCAGAGAGGGAATTTTGAAGGCGCAGAGAGGGGGACTGTTAATTTACCAACAAAAGGAAGTCGTCATCTTGAAGCAGATCCCAAAAAAGATTAGAGATGAGAAGGAAATTTTCCTTCTTATCCAAAAAATTGTTTGACCACGGGATTTGGTTCAAGTGGGCGATGCCCGAAGGGATGCTGGTGTTCTGGGAAGGAGGAAGAGTAAGGATTAAAACAGTTGTTGAGGCAGAAGCCTTTCTTAAAAAACATTCCTCTGCCCTGGGGGAAGATCCAGGGGGCCCAGGGGGGGCCACGGCTCCGCCCGCTGGGGGCCAGGGGGGAGAAAAAGAAGATACAATTGCCAAGAGACTTAGATCCAAAAAATGACTTTGCTTGCTTTTTTTATTATTATTAACATGTTTTAATCCTTTTGTACCGGGATGTTTATACATGACTGTCAGCAGAGAATTGGGAATTTATGATGTATGCACTTATCTTAGCCTTGTAGTATTTTTGATAAATTTTTTACCAATGTTTTATTATGAAGCCCGGGAAGGGCCAATGATCCCGACGTGAAAGTTCTCAAAATGTTTTCTGTAACCCTTACCCTACCCTTTGAAAAATTGTAAAAACCCAATAAAACTTTTTCAATATAAACATAGAGTTGCCAGCTCCAGCTAAAGTCATTGTGGAAATTATTTTTCCCAATATTATTTACCGTACTTATTAAATATCTATCTCACTCACTCTTTGGGGCGACTTTAGGCAGCTAATAAATTGATAAACATAGGTTTAATCTCAATATTTATTAATATTAAGTGAATTAAGAGTTCCTATTTAAAGCTAGTTGCTTATAAAATAAGGAAACCTTTTTTGTATATATTGATTTGTGCCTTCACTGTCACCCAGACGAGCAACTTCTATATTATTGCACAAAACTATATAAGCAATGTTTTTTTAAAATCTTTCTTCCAGAAGAAACAAATTAAATCCCTCAGATTGGAATAGCTGATTGGAAAAAGTAGATAGCAAAGGGGAATACTTGTTCACACATTACAGAAACAAGTTAAAATTCAGCAGGCAAATAGACTTGATCTATGCAGTTAAGTTTGGAGTGGGATAACTCACCACAAGCCAACTCATTGCAGGACAATTCAACATCTTGATTTAATTGTTTAAAATAATAAAAAACATTATTTTAATTTTTGTCATTCACATTTCATTTTGTCCCCTTTTTGCATCCTTTCTTTAATAATTCTATTCCACTATTCCCCCCCCCCCCCAATATTAGTGTAACTTCTGTCCTGTGGAGAGTTGTCCCATGGCAACTTGGCTGTGGTGAGTTATCCTAGACTCGAAGGAACAATCAACACCTCAGAAAAGCCTGTTGGAAAGATTTGCCACAGTAATGTAAAAAAGCTCTCTTGAAAGGACAAGGACTTCATAATATGGAGGCTCTTCAATGCCTCAGTCCTGGATATCTAACTCATTTGCCCATGGAATCAGATTATTTGAGAAACTCATATTTGAAACCACTGAAACAAGTAACAATTTACAAAAGAATATGCTTGTAATTTTATTGAGAATTTCCAGTGTTGACAAAAGGCTAATTTACCCTCAGTTCAAATGTTTACAACTGAGCAGGAATTTGTGCTAGGATGAAAGGTAAAAGACAAAACAGGCAGAGGTACACAATCTCTTGCTGTGGTCTTGGAGGATTCTTAGGCCCCCAGCAACAATTGCTAATTTACATAAAAACATGAAACCTGCAATATAGTATAATAATATAGCAGCCATTAACATACCACTACAGATAGAATCATATCCCAGACTGCCCTCTAGTTCATTTTTAGCTTCTTCTAGAAGGCAGTCAAATTTGAAGTCTGTGTGCATATTTGTGTGTGTTCCAGGGGAGCAGTACTGCTACTGAAAAGCATTCATCTTTGAGTTTTGGCCTTCTTCCTCTCTTAAAAAATGGAGAACCACCAGCAGTTCTTAGCAAAATTGAATTGATTGAACCAGCTCTATTGTAAGAATCCTGAAAATATGCCATAAAAAATAAAGGTAAAAAACAGCACTTTAAATGTACCTGAAAGCCTATCGGTAACCAGTAGATTCACAAAACAAACATGTTCTTTCACTCTAGCAAGCAGTAGAGCAAACATACAAGCAACAGTACTTTAAGCTAGATGTAACATCTGCTTTAAAGGCAGCCTGAAGTAGGTACTGCAGTAGTTCAAGTGGTGATGATGATGGCATGAGTCACTATTATTTTCTTCTCCTAGGCATGGGTGCAATTACGGTAATGAACCAGCTGGAACTGGGTAAAGGCCTCTTGGCTATTGCCATCAGCTGTTCCTACAGAGCTGTTAAGTCCAGGATAAAACCCAAATCATAGACTTGCTCCTTCAATAGTGCGTCCCCTCAACAGATACTATTAGAACAAGCTATAATGAGCTGTGAAATTAACCTTGAGGAAGAGGAGGAAGAACTTCAGTCAGATAAATCTCAGCTCAAAGCATGAATGGAATTTGAGAATCTCAGACTCTGTGTAGTCAAGACTAGAGCAGATTTTACACACTAAATATACTAACTGACCCCCGTAGTCAGCTGGGAGCTCTTGATGTTGATTCTTCCCCAAAAGGCATGAATCATTCTAAACACAATCACTTTACAGCCACCCACTACTGGAATAAGTAAAATAAGATAATGTGAAAAGAAGTTTAAGAAGCAAAACACTGCTCTTTTGATAGTTGTGAGAGCGTTAGGAGGGATTTATAAAATGACCATATTCTGTTCTTTCTCACTATACTTTAATTGGTTAGTATATGTACAATTCACAATTAGATCAAATTAGAAGCTTCACAATAAACCTGTAATAAACTGACAATTCAACTTAGGGTTTGGATACAGGCATGCATGTTTTGCCCTAAGAGTTATACCACATTAAAAAATGAACTCTGCCTTTTTATCCTGTGCCACTGTTACGAACATGACTTATATAGCACCTGCAAGTGGATACAGTGGAAGTGAAGGAAAAACAAGCTTGGTATTTCTGATGGCATGTTAGAGGTACTGCATCCATCTGATTTTTGATGGCAAATTGTTTTAGAGCAAGCTCTGCAACCCTTGTTGTGAAAAGGGGATAAGCACAAAACTTCGAATATCACGGGACGAGTTCTAGGGATTGTCTGGCCTAAGAAAAGCTATTCAGTAAACATGCTTACAAAGAAAAAGTTCAGATTCTGCACTTTCCTTCCTCCTGTTACCCGTATTTTTCTTCCCTTCAACTACATCCTTATAAAACCAAGCCGATAAACTATAACCCCCACAGGAATTTATATTCTAAGAATTTAAATTATCATCTTATTCAGTAGTGTGATAATCACTGAGAAAAAAACTTCACAAAAAGCAAAAGTCTAACCAATACCATTCAAGGTCGCAGTACTATAGATTCAGGTTGAAGTGGTGTCAATTCTTATGTAAGGATTACTTTGCTATCCTTAGGAATATATCATTATATGTAAATGCTTAGACATCCCTGGTCATTTTGTGCATTTTAATGAATTGCAAAATGAACAGTAGCTCATGAAATCTTTGTAAGATAAAAAAAGGCAAATATGACACCTTCCTGCAAATGTATTATTTATAGAAGGCTTAATATTTCTGAGAAGCTCTACAAGAAAAAATATCTGTGTGTGCATGAATCCTAAAACAATATTAGCTATCTATGGGAAGCATTTGAAAATTGCATTTCTGACAAGTGCTTCGAATTGTAAGAGGGTGAGCAAATGTTTGCTATCGTATTTTGCATCTACCATATTCACTGTTTTTATTCTGAATTTGCAAGTTGCACATTAAAAAGCTGCCAAAGGTATAGAAAGATGTCCTGTTTCATTCTACACTATGTAGAACTTTCACCATCTTTTATGCAATTAAGAATTTGACAATGAGTGCCTAAATTTTTGCATACAACTGTACCTTGCTTTAAAACAATGTATTTGATCAAATCATTGCTCTT
This sequence comes from Rhabdophis nuchalis, assembly GCA_039707465.1. NCBI lineage: Eukaryota > Metazoa > Chordata > Lepidosauria > Squamata > Natricidae > Rhabdophis > Rhabdophis nuchalis. The sequence continues at coordinate 113,652,845 of CM077647.1, forward strand.
GACAATATACAGAATATTTGAGTATTTCCCAACAGTGGGTAGTTAGAGCAGAAAAATTGAATCTCTCACGGAAGAGGCTTGAAGATAAGTTGCTATTCTTATGTGGAGTCAAATATTCTATGTACCTTCCAGACAACACAGGTGTTTGTTCCTATGGGAAAGAGCTTTGTGTAAGCTAGGTCTTACTATTTCAGCCATACACTTGCTGACTCATCCTTACTATGCTAAACTTTGCTCGTCTATCACATTATTAGATTCTTCTTGCACCTTAAGAATGTGAAATGGAATTTAAATTGCGCTCATTTCATTCAGCAGTGTCATAAGAATTAATTGGGGATATAAATAAAGCATTGAGTGATATCATAGAGTGATCCTTATGAAGAGCTGCAGAATTCACTAAACTGGAACCTCAGAGTTACCTTATCAAAGTTTTTCTGGTCCTTTAGTGCCCAATTAGATTATGAGAAGGATTTCTCCCACACCTAGCATGACCTCATCTGTATCTTCATTTAAACATACATTCCTTTTGATGTCTCTTGAATCTGTAATTACTTACCTGCATTGGATAAGTCAATTTTCCACACCAAGAAAAATTTTATTCATCTCTCTAGCATGTTCTTCCCTGGTCTATGGTGGTGAAATGTTGAACGGCTATAGCTCTATAAGCTTTAAGTATTCAAATTCATAATACAAAATTTTAGTTGAGAACTGAATGAAACACACTGGATCTGCAAAGGTAGTGCTCTAGAGTATGGAACAGCATGACTGAATGGGCCAATAGTAGAGAGATACATATTTTATTTAAGAAAACACACTCTGGCAATATTCATTACTAACCAACACTATCAATTCACACATAAAGATTGCAATATATTTATCTGAGGCTTTGCTTCTCTCCCCTTATGATGAAATTCTGTTTCTTGTGGTTTATTGACTATCATAGCATAGAGGGAGGCAATCATTTTTTTCTTTGTTTCTGTGGAAGGCCATGTTTCTCTAGAAGTAATCCAGTCTAGGCTGCATCACATGCCGAGATGGACAGAGCTAAAGCAACTGATCCATTTAGCCAGAGCAAGAACAAATTACATTGCACTTATTCTTTCCAGAATCCCCCTTTTTCACCCCTTTCCTTATTCCAATGCATCTCTCTTTTCCCCCATACAAAAAAGACACAGATCAAGGATGCATTGTTTTTGCTAGAGAAATAAACTGATTGACTGTAAGACTTTCAATGTCAAGCTGCATGAAATGAGACCAGATATTGCAAGCAGTTTACTTCTGCTTAAGCGCATTTTGAATGATCAATATTCATTCAGCTTGAAAGCCAACTAGGTTTCAATGTATACTACACACAAAAAAAAATGAGGATCCCTTCAAACTTCACCCAGGAGACAGAAAAACTAAATACCACCATAAAGATATGGGGCAAAATATTAACCTCAGGAACAAGATCTGAAAAGGAGCTTATTTCATGCCCCATCATCAGCACTGGTAAAGCTCAGAGCTACTATGAAAGAGATTTTTCATTTTACCCCATAACTTTCTAAAATATCAGCGAACAAGCTTGGGAATAAACTTCGGACTCAAAATTATACCTCCTTCCCACTCACAGGGCTGAGATAAGAATAATAAAGGGGAAAATCAAATGAATACAAACAGAAATCTTGGTTACCAGTGCACTGGCATCTATGAGGATGATTAAAGATAGATTCAAAGTTCCTGTTACTTTTAATTTGTTGGCATAATAGAAGTTGTACATAGATTCAATATAGCAAGGAAATATAAACAATCCAACAAAGCAGCTGATACAAGGAAACAAAAGCAGGGAAAGCTGCTCTCAGGAGCAGGTAGTGAGGGGTAGTTGTCATGTGAATTTTTACCTGGGTAAAGTATGGCTTGTCCAGCTACAAATGACAGTGATGCAGGAGCATCTTCAATGAGTTCAGGGCAATGAAGCTCCTGTCCCCTTGGGAGATGGCAGAGAAAAGACCTCTTTAAAACAAGCAGGGAAAGCAGCCAACAAACTTCATTCATCCTGCCACTGTTGCTGTTGTCTATTTTTTAACAAATCTAACACCACTAACAAGACTACAGCACTAGATGGATATAAAGATAAATAGTAAATCTGAAAAGAAACTGCAGCATCCCAGATTGGTAGCATCCCCTTTCTGTTTTCACGAAAAGCAGAACGAGAAAAATGGAAGAAGCCAACAGGACTTATTCAGACCTAGCAGGACACCTAGGACACTTTGGGCATTCCTGAAAGTGAGGCAAGAAACAAGTGCTAGGCTCATTTAATTAGAGTACTAAAGAAAAAAAGGATTAAGATGAATATACTGTTTGATTATTCGTGCTGAAATTAGGCAGACCAATTTTGCTGAACTGTCTAACAGGTTTGTGTTACCCCAAGAAAAAAAGTGTAAGAATGCCCACTGCACTCAGATGCTGTGCTAAAGCTCCTTGTTAGGCAAGAGTAGATTTACTTTCTCATAAATGTCTGGAAGATTATAAATGTGTGTGTGTATGGATGGATGGATTCAGAGTGATAAAATAAAAGTAATGGAAGAAGTACTTGTGGAAAGGAGAAATTTACAGTGGCATTAGAACTTGCATGATTGGACAAGTTAGATAAGGGCAAACCATGTTGAGATGAAAAACTGAGTTTCAGTGGGAAGACTGAAGTGAAGCTTATGACTAGAAACATCAGCTCTGAGTAGAAGTCAACAATGCTTTTGGCAGGGACAATCTACCTAGGAAGCAGTTTGTCAGGGATGCTGGACCTGGATCATTTAGGGCTTCTGATCTCAGGATCCTTGCCTGCAGCAGCTTGGCAAATCTCCCATTCCTACCAATTTAGGAGGAGATGCTCTGTTCTAGCCTTCTATATCTCAAAGACATGGTAGGAAAAGGGAGAAATTTAAAGATCCAATTAAAAAAAACCAACCAGAAAAGGACTAGGAGAGAGTTTCTTTAGATGTTTAACTAAAAGTATGGTGAGGACTGTTTCCAGCCAGCTTCCCCATCTTGATAGTCACATAAACTGAGGCAAAGACTGTCTTGAGCCTACTGAAGAGTTCATAAGTTCAGAATGCAGCCAGTTCAGTAGAGGGTCTCTGCATTGCTGCTCCGGGGTCGCTTGATCTTCTCAATATTCTTTAGAATCATGTCATGCAGAGTCACCTGGAAGGAGAGAATCTGGTTGTTAGTTTCCCCCACTGACTTTGGCAAGTATATTTGTTTAGCCATGAGTATCATATTTCTCTCCAGAGAAACTTAGAACAGTTGTTGTCCAACAACTTAACATTCTATACTTCAATAAATACAAGGTTGATTGGGAAATACTGAGTTAAAATTAAACCAATTTCATGGACTCATGGGTTTCCCACAAATGTTTCTAAGATACTATAATTGAAATTATACAAAATTATAAAAAATACTGTGGTTGAGAACCATAACGTGTTTCCCCAAAACTACGACATGTCCCGCTAATAAGACTGCCCTCGTGGGCAAAAATATAAGCCCTCCCCCACAAATAAGCCCCCTGGACACCACCACGCCCCCAGCCAGGCAGATAACCGCTTGCCAACCCAGCGGTATCCCGAAGATACTAAGCCGCAGGAACGAGGTGGGGGGCAAAGGCGGTTGAGTTGCTTGGTGCCTTTGGAGTACTGCTAGGTTGGTCAGCAGCGTTGTGCCCAGCTGGAGGGGGGTTTGCGTGAGCGGCTTTTCTGCTCCCCACTCGTGCGACTCCCAGGCTCACGATGCCCTTGCCTAAGTCTATGCAGAGCCAGGGCATCTCCGCTGCTGCTGCCGTGTGCTGCTGGCTCAGCCTTGTGCACAGGAGTTGCCACTCCAACAGGTTTAAAGGTAAATTGGTCAAAATCTGAATTATTAATGAACAAAAATGATAAAAGGGTGGGAGAGTATCCAAGAACAATTTGGGATAAGAATTAAAAATACACTGAAATATTTGGGAATAACACTTTCACTTAAAGTTAGAGAATTGAAAAAAATTAATTATGATGTGATGTTGAATGAAATAGAGAAAAAGATAGATAAATATAAAGAGATAAAGTTGTCTTGGTTTGGCAGAATTGCAATGTGTAAGATGATGCTGTTACCAAAGTTTAATTTTTTATTTGAGATGCTACCATTAAATTTGACAGAGAAGGATATGGAAGGATATCAGAAGAAATTAGATAAATTCTGCAATGGTGGGAAAAGACCTAGATTAATGAAGAAAATGTGGTATCAAAATCAAAAGGAAGGTGGATTGGGAATTCCCAATCTATTTAATTATTATAGGGCCTATAATATTCGAACTGTAATAAAAATACTTAAAGGAGGAGACGGACATTGGGGAGATCTAGAGTTAAAGGATATTAAGAGATTTGGCCCTATATGGTTTTTAGATAAAATAAAAACAAAAAAGGCAATTAATAGTTATTGGTTAAAGGGATTGAGTAAAATTTGGAATAAATTTGTTAAAATATTGATTCCGGATATATCCTTCTTGGGGAAGACACTTGGAAGTTGGCCGATTAAAACAAATATAAGTCGAGATAAAGTAGTTGAGGATGAAAATATAGGAAGTATAGTAAATTGGTTAAGAGCATTAGAAATTGAGAGTAGAAAAAAAGAAATAATTGAAAAATTGGAGTTGAATTGGTTTGAAAAAATACAGGTAGAAAAATGGTCTATGGAAGTAAGAGGAACATGTAAAATAGGCAGAAGTAAAACTGAATTTGAAAGTTTAGTATCTCAAATTATCAAGGATGAAATTGGGTTAAAGGGCCTCGTTAGTAAGATATATAAGATTATAAACTTTGATGGACATCCACAAATGGTAATGAAGATGAATTGGGAGGAAGAACTTAAGGTTAAAATATTAGACTCGGATTGGAATGTGAATTGGAAAAGTCGAATTATGAGGATTATGTCTATAAGGATTAAAGAGCACAACTTTAAGGTTGTTTGGAAATGGTATTGGACTCCATTAAGGTTATCATTGATAGATAAAAAAATTAGTAATAAATGTTGGAGATGTAATATGGAAGTGGGAACTTATGAACATATGTGGTGTAAATGTGAAAAAATTAAAAAGTTTTGGCAACAATTGGAGGAAATGATGTTTGAAATGATGAAGAAAAGAATAATTTTGAGATCAGAAATTATATTATTACTGATAATTAAGGAATTAGAATTAACAAAATATGAGAAAGAACTGATTAGAATTATGATTATAATGGGTAGAATTACAATAGCAAGATATTGGAAAATAGAGGTAAATATTAAAATAGAAGAATGGTATTGTGAAATGTGGAAATTAGCTTTAAATGATAAAATGATTTGTGATATTAAATTCAGAGAGGGGGTCTATAAAAAAGACATTTTTTGGAAAACTTGGAACCCATTTGTGGACTATGCACTTGGAACTTTGGATGCCTCGATACCTGTACCCAGGGAACGCGGATTTTGGAGATCTTAAAGACAATTGAAGATATCCAAAGAACCAACTCTTCCTTTCCTTTTTGTATAGGACCGGGTGGATTATTGATTATTGTTAAAAAAAAAAAAAAGTAAATTTTATATGTAGATGTATAATTTGTTGAAAATTATAATAAAAATAATAATAATTTTTTAAAAAAGGAGTTGCCACTCCAGTGACTCAGCGAACCTGGCAGAGCTCCCATTCAAGCACCAGATTTGGCATGTGCTGTGCAGACCTGGCTGCTGCCGCTGGCGCATTGTTACCCCGGAACCAGTTTCCTTCACCTGCCCTGCTGGAGAAGGGCAGGTGGGGCGAAAGAAAGCAAAGACCAGCTGGGTCGCCTCAGAAGCGCCCCCGGCCCTGGCATGGTTCCTGCCATTGCGCGAGAGATAAAGGCAAGCGGGCCACATTTCCGATGCTCAAATTTCCCCCCCTCCCTGAGCACAGCCCAGGCCGCTCCTCGGGGGCTCAGGAGGCGGGTGGCAGAATCCGGCTCTACTGGGTGCCTGGGGCCAAAAACGCACACAAGTCTGCAAGGCACAGGTCTCCCCCTGGCAACAGGGAAAGGTGAAGAGATGCACTGGGGGGAAGGATGGGACTCTTGTGTAGGAAAGACGGGATGCAGCGCCAACCTGGCCGGGAGAACGGCCCTTGCCCATCTGTGCAAAGAGCACCGGCTTCTCCAACCCTCCCTCCCATGACGCAGCCCCGGCAAGGACTGGGGGAGAGCTGACCCTAAAATGGACACCATCCGCATGCATTTCCTCGGGGGGGCAGAGCAGGAGCTCGGCCAGGGCCAGGATGTTGTGAACCCGGGAGACACTGCCACCAGGCAAGACCCGCGGAGGAGCGGAACTGCTCAGCCTGCTGCTGCTGGCGCACCACCCTTCCCTCTCAAGGACCACAAGCTTGCTTTGCCACGCTTGGCTGCAAACGCTGGCCGCTCTTATCTCATGCGGCGGCAGTGCCTCCTCCTTCTCTTCCTGGCCGTGCCTTGCAGTCCTGCATGCGTTTTTGGCCCCGGGAACCCAACGGAGTCGGACTCTGCCGCCCGCCATCGGAGCCCCTGAAGAGCGGCCTGGGCTGTGCTAAGGAAGGGGGGGGGGATTTGAGCGTCAGAAAGGTGGCCCGCTTGCCTTTATCTCTTGTGCAATGGCAGACATTATTGCCGGGGGGGTGTGTGTCTCTGAGCCGACCCAGCTGGTCTTTACTTACTCCCCCCCCCGCCTTTCTCCAGCAGGGCAGATGAAGGAAACCAGCTCTGGGGTAACGGTGTCGGCGGCAGCAGCCAGGTCCGCACGATATGTGCCGAATCCAGCACTTGAATGGGAGCTCTGCTGAGTTCGCCAAGGCGCTGGAGTGTCAACTCCCATGCACAAGGCTGAGCCGGCAGCACATGGCAGCAGCAGCGGAGATGCCCTGGCTCTGCATAGACTTAGGCAAGGGCATTGTGAGCCTGGGAGTCGCACTAGTGGGGAGCGGAAAAGCCGCTCACACAACCCCCCTCTCCAGCCATGCAAAGCCCCATTCACTGATCTAGGGGCATTCCGAAGGTGCCAAGCCACGCAAACAAATACACCTTCCTCCCAATTGTAAGACCAAGGCCATATTTAGTGGCTTAAAAACAATATAAGACCTGTCTTATTTTCAGGGAAACACGGTAACAATAATTCAAATAGGCTTGCATTTGAAGTGTTGACCTGAATCATGAATGCCATTGTACTTGAAAACACAAATTGCCACCTCTATGATGTCTACCAAGAGTGCAAAACCACAACATTGAAGCTGAAATAGAAAAAGAATACCCTACCTTCAAATTAATCTATCCATCACTGGCCATAGGGGGCGAACACCTTGCCCCTGTGGATGGGGCGTGCAACTTGGGAGTCCTCCTGGATACCCGGCTATCCATGGAAGATCAAGTGACAGCCGTGGCCAGGAGGGCGTTTTACCAGGTTCGCCTGGTACGCCAGTTGTGCCCCCTATTGGATCGGGATGCCCTTTGCACAGTCACTCATGCCCTCGTGACATCCCGACTGGACTATTGTAACTCTCTCTACATGGGGCTCCCCTTGAGGTGCACCCGAAGACTTCAGCTGGTCCAGAATGCAGCCGCGCGAGCAATAATGGGTACCGCAAGGTATACCCATGTAACACCTCTCTTGCGCGAGCTGCACTGGCTACCTGTCGTCTTTCGGGTGCGCTTCAAGGTGCTAGTTCTCATCTTCAAAGCGCTCCATGGCTCGGGACCTAGCTATCTGCGGGATCGGATCCTGCCCCATACATCCTCCCGGCCGATTCGCTCCCACAGAGAGGGACTTCTCCGGGTGCCGTCCACTAGACTTTGTCAGCGGGCGACGCCCAGGGGAAGGGCCTTCTCTGTGGCGGCCCAGCCCTCTGGAACAACCTTCCCCCTGATCTACGGACCTCCGCTCCTTCCGTCAGAAATTAAAAACACACTTTTTCTGCTTGGCCGGCCTAGGTTAGTCTCTACCTTAGGGGTTAGGGAACGTTAATTTTAAAAATGGGGATTTTAGTGCAGGGACAATTAGATTTAATCTGTTTTTACTTATTGTATTTATTTATGTATATATTTTATGTGTTTTAATGTTTTCCCTGTGCACCGCTCCGAGTCCCCCTGGGGAGAGGACGCGGTATATAAAATAAATTATTATTATTATTATTAATCAACATGTTACAGTAACATAGCCTTTCCTAGTCCCATACTTAACAAAAGTCATTAGATTTCAACTCCCAAAAATTTCAGTCAGTATTGTCATTTGCCATTTACTTCTCCATTTCCCATTATTTTTGATAAATGAAAAGCATTTCTTTGGCAGACACTAATGTTCCAGGCAAGAATCCTAAAGAACAGTCCTGCCATCAGCTACAATTTTGAAATTTTATTCCAGTAGATCTGGAGGGCACTACCAATCCAACTACATGGAAGTACCTAGTGCCTCTCCTGTATATCATAATGAGTAATCTTCATAGTGTTTGTCTCCTTTATTTTCATCACTTTAACACATCACAATAACTATGATGAGAACAAGTTGTCTAAAGACCTGTCAGGTTTACAAATGAGAAATTTGGAATTGCATTTCCATTGGCTACTCCTATAGTACAGTATATGGAAGAAATACTGAAGTGAACACAACACAACGGCATGAATTACCGTATTTTTCAGAGTATAAGATGCACCCAGGTTTTGAAGAGGCAATTTTTTAAAAAAAGTAGGTAGGTAGATAGAGGGATAGAGAGGGAGGTAGGTAGATAGAGGGATAGAGAGGGAGAGAAAGAGAGAAAAATACAGTAGGGAGGTAGGGAGAGAGAGAGAGTAGGTAGGTAGGGAGAGGGGGAGGGAGGGAGAGAGAGAGAGAGAAATAGGTAGGTAAGTAGGAAGAGATAGTGAGTGTGTGTGTAGATAGATAAATAGGTAGAGGGATAGAGAGAGAGAAATAGAGAGAGAGAAATATAGTAGATAGGTAGGGAGAGAGAGAGAGATAGTAGGTAGACAGGTAGATAGAGGGGGGAGAGAGAAAAATACAGTAGGTAGGTAGGGAGAGAGAGTGTATATAGGTAGAGGGATAGAGAGAGGAAAAATAGAGAGATAAAGAGAGAGAGAGAGAGAAATACAGTAGATAGGTAGGGGGAGAGAGAGAGTAGGTAGGTAGATGGATGTTTCCAAGTGTATTTACCCTTGTGCTGGTGAAGGAAATCACTAGCCACCTTTGGAACAAATCTTTGTTTCTGCAGGCACAGTACTTGACCAACGTAATTCTCATCAATCATTCTAACTCAGTGGTGGGCAAACTCATTAGTCAACAGAGCCAAATATCAACAGCACAACGATTGAAATTTATTTTGAGAGCCAAAAGTTGTGGCCTGTTTTGTGGGAGTGGCTCAGCAGTCATATGACCATATGGGTGTGGCCAACTTGGAAAATGTGGTGAAACTCATTTAATGACACTCTTGCTTAGCAACCAAAATTTTGGGCTCAATTGTGGTCATAAGTTCTCTTTCTTTCTTTCACCTCTCTCTCCCACTTTCTTTTTCTTTCTTCCTTTCTTTCTCTTTCTGTCTCTCTCTCTCTGTGTCTGTCTGTCTGTCTGTCTGTCTCGGTGGCTCTTTATTCCTCCCTCCCTCTCTCTTTCATTCTCTCTCTGTGGCTCTTTGTCTCTCCTTCCCTCTCTTGTCTCTCTGTCATTCTCTTTGTGTCTGTCTCTCTGTCTCTCTCTTTCATTCTCTCTTTGTGTCTGTCTCTCTCTCTCTCTCTGTGACTCTTTGTCTCTCCCTCCCTGTTTCTCTCTATCATTCTCTGTATCTGTCTCTGTCTCTCTCCCCTCCCTCCCTATCTGTGTCTCTCTGTCCTCTCTTCCTATCTGCCTCTTTCTGTCATTCTCTCTCTGTGTCTGTCTGTCTCTCCTCCCTTCCTGCCTCTCTATATCATTCTGTGTCTGTCTCCCTGTCTGTGTCTCCCTGTCTGTGTCTCCCTTCCTCCTTCCCTCTCTATCTTTGTCCCTCTCTCACCTCCCTTCCTCTCTGTCTGTCACTCTGTGTGTGTGTGTGTCTGTCCATCTCTCACTCACTCACTCTGTGTGTGTCTCTGTGTGTGTGTGTGTCTGTCTGTGTGTCTCTCCCTCCCAACCCGCCGATGGGCTCCGGACCAGCAGAGCCTCATCCTTTTTTTTAACCAGGCAATCTTTCCTAAGACAAAAAAATAACCTTAATTGCAGGCTCAACAAAAGAAGCTGGAAAGAGATACTGAAGCCAGGAAGCTGAAACCTGGGACTGGAGAACAACCTTTTCTGTCCCCTTACCAGCCGATCCGTGATGACGAGGAACGCAAGGGGGATCCCTCCCCCCGCGGAGGAGCTCAGGACCAGCAGAGCCTCGTCCTTCTTTTTAACCAGGTGGCTATCAAAGAGAAAAAGGCAGAGCGTGCCCGTGGGCTTATGCAGCAGCCAAAGATCGCCTGGTTAAAGATTGTCTGGCTAAAAAGAAGGATGAGGCTCCGCTGGTCCAGAGCCCCTCCACGGAGAGAGGGATCCCTCTCGCGTTCCTCGTCTTCCGGAAAACATAGGCGCGCACAGCCCATACAATTACAGCTTTGGAGACTGCAGAAGTTTCCTTCCAAAGCCCTCTGAGCGAGGAAGAGCCAGTTGGGAGAGGAGCTTTGGTCCTGCTCCGGGCTGTCATTGTACAGCGTTCGCCTATGTTTTCCACAAAGTGGGGCTGCGGCCGGAAGACAAGGAACGTGAGGTGGCACAGCGGAAGAGCCGCACTCAAGGGGCCAAAGAGCCACTGCTCTAACTAAACAGCTTTCCAAAAGGGGAAAAAAAACCTTTTTACACTATGCAAACCTCCCCCAAACGGCCCATTTTTCGTGAAAATGGACCTGTTTTTTTCCCCCCAAATAAAAGGCATGAACAGCCTTGGGGGAGCTTGCAGAGTGCTCCTGGGGGGCCCCAAAACGAAGAAAACAGGCTTTGTTTTGTGAAAACGGGCCATTATTTTGTCAAAAAATAGCATGCATAGCCTTATGGAGGCTTAAAGAGTGCTGCTGGGGGCTGGGGCAAAAACACCCTGTTTTTTTTGCTCATTTCTGCCCTCCCCAGCCCCCAGGAGCTCTCTGGAAGCCTCCATAAGGGTATGCGGGCAGCCATTTTGGTGAAGGGGGTGGGGTTTCAGGAGGCAAAAAATGCTATATTCGACGTATAAGATGCACCCAGATTTTCAGCCTCTTTTTAGAGGAAAAAAGGTGCGTCTTATACTCCGAAAAATATGGTAGCTACATGGCCTATGATTAAATATGTTTTTTTTTATTGTTAAAAAAGTATTAGCTGCTATTGACCAGTGCTAATGACTTATGTTACCTGTCCACAGTTTAAGTGAAAGCTTCTAAACTCCTGGTTTTCTGTGCCACAAGAAGAAAGATCTCTAAGGCTTTTAAAGCAACCTGCTGGTGTGGTAATGTGTCACCAATGCTATATGAGCAGCAATGGATACCAGTTGGTTTAAGAGTGCAATTCAAGGTGCTAACTATTATCTAAAAAGTCCTATACTACTTAGGGACTGATTACCTAAGATACTAATTCCTGATCATTAGTTAAGATCCTGCAGAATGGGTGTGTTCCAGGTCCACTCTATTAAATCTTGCCATCTTATGGAATCTAGGAAGTGTACCTTCTCTGTTGTACCCCCACTATGCTGGAATCGCATCCCTCAGACATTAAGTATGGCGCCCTTTCTTTAGGGTTCTGGAAAGGTTTGAAAAACTGGCTTTGACCCAAGGAGTTGATGGGTTTCTGTTGTTGTTTGTTTAAAGGCCCATTTGTTTTGTGAATTTTATTAGAACATTTAACATCTTTAACTTTTTTTACATGTTTTAAAAAATTTGTATGCCATTCAGACTCTACTGAGATTGGGTGGCCAATCAATTTAAATATATAAATGAAAACATAAATAGCAATAAGCAGATAAGCATTTCAAAGGCCTTATTTGAGAGAAATGTACTTAAATTTCACATTATTGATGGTTTCTTTAATAAACTAGTGTTAGTATTTAGGTTTACTTGGGGTCTGTATATGTACTCTTTAGTTTTTTGAAAACAATTTCAATATTTATTTCACTGAGAAAGAAAAAGAAAGGTTTCTGTTAGAAGGTTCTCTTTATGTATTGTGCTCGGCTATTAAGGAATTCAAAAAAGGAAGTGATCACATTTCCAATATTTTGCACCAGAATTTGTATGCCCTCAATTATGTTGCTGCAGGAGACTTTACACATTTAATTAATTTTAGATATGAAGCAATTTTAACTCATAAAAACATGTAAAATGTCCAAATAAACTAGGGAATTTCTTTTTTTAAAATCTGTAGAAGTAGCGTAGCTAATTGAATATGTTTTTATCATGTTATGTCAGTTCGTTTAAATATGGTTTGTGGAAGAAGCCATAATAACCTTGAGTTGCATATCAATCTGGTTTGAATTAGGTTTAGAATGTTATGTGTGCCCAGTTTGTAAATTCTACATATTATGTAAATAGAGTAATATTTCCCATTTTTATGTCCTCCCCCCCTGCAGAAAAAGCGTAGGATCTGCTTAAAATAAGCGATCTAATTATTAACTAAGTAAGCAAAAATATCAATTATTCTATTCTTATTTTTCATTACATTCTTCAAAGAAGCTACTCAGACTGAACAATGCTAGATATGAGTAGAAATTAAATCAGCATCACTTAAATCTGGTATGTGTAAATCCAAACAGATTGGAAAGTTTCATGTTATCTGAGGGTGATTCCTTAAATAAGCAGTGGGACTGTTCTACAATCAAGAAGCCTGCACAATTATATTACGTGGGGACTGTGCTTAAAAATCTGTTTATATATAACACATTACACAGAAATAAGTTTTACTTCTCATTTCTTTGTCTGTTTCTTGTTTTGTTAAAAGATATCCAAAGATTTGTTTTATCTGTTAATCAGCATATTTTACTGTATCTCTCAAGATTTCAATGGTCTGGACAATATTGACTATTATTCTAAGATGGGCAGCAACCACAACTGCATATACCATGGGTCTGCAAAGTTGGCTGTTTTAAGATTGGTGGACTTCAACTCCCAGAATTCCCCAGCCAGGAATTCTGGGAGTTGAAGTCCACCAGTCTTAAAACAGCCAACTTCTTTTCTTTTCCCCCCACAAATAATTTCAATCCCTTTCTCAAGGCTTCCAGTATTTATGCAATTTGTTATTTACTAGCTTGCTATATTAGTATTATTCCTTAGAAAGGAGTTATCACCATATTGCTTTCAACAAGAAGTTAATTCCTAATTGCTTCTACTGGACAAATGATACATCTAAATAAATAATCTAAAACAACAGCACAAAATGCAGTACTCAACATACTATTTATTTGCAACTTCCAATACTCCTCACTTGATTATGGTAGCTAGGAGTTATAGGAGTTGAATTCAACAACACATGGAGGTCAAAAGACTCTTACCTACTTTTGTGACAGGAAACTCTTAATTCATTAGGAAAAGGGATATTATCTTCCAACTTGGGAAGAAAAAACAGTAACTTACATATTGATTTCTGAGCTCTGAAATGATGAGTCGGAGACTGATGTATTCTTTTTCATCCATTTCAGTCACTGTGCGGCGATAATCTTCCTACAGAGACAGTTAAATAATAAAAGGAACCATTTAGTCCAGGGCTGTCAAACTTGCTGCCTGTGGGCCGGATGCATCACGTGGTGGCCACACCCACTTTAGCAAAGGAGGAAAGTGTTGCAATACATCACGTGACAACGCTGTGACAATACAAGCTTAACTCCCCTGATGTAGCCCCTACCAATCATACAGGTAGAAGTGAAGAATTTTTAGGATCTTTCATTATTACTGTACTACTGGAGGCTATAGTACAGATTTCCCATCTCTGCACTAAGACAATTTGTAGCTAAGGAGTTTCATTCCATCTCTCAGATTTAGCACTACAAAAATCTGTCAGGTTCTCAGGATTTTCATAAACAGACCAACCATTTCTGGAATATTATTAATTAAATTCTAATTAGAAAACTAGTCTTATGTGAAGCCTCCAGAATGGAAATATGAAGCAACCATGTCTACTTAGGGTAGGATTGGGTAACTTTTTCCAATTGTGGAAGTGAAAGGAGGGTTGGGATTTTTTTTGTCCAGTGACAAGGGTTGCAAGTTAAGAAAGTTAATCACCATGTTTTAAAATATTTTATACTTTTACCCTAAATCTCCAGAAAATAGTTATCCAGCAATACAATTGTTTCTAGGGGTTTCTAGGGACTTCTCTCTTTTTATCTAATATAGATCTAGGCATTTTATTCATAACTAGCTGTACCCGGCCACGTGTTGCTATGGCCCAGTCTGGTTAAATGGCCAACCAATCTGTGTGTAGATCTACACCTGCACACACAAACACATACACACAACCACCGTATAACCCCCAACCTACCTACCTACCTACTGTATTTCTCCCTCCCTCCACCCACCCACCTACCTACTTACTGTATTTCTTCCTCTCTCCCTCTACCTACCTACCTAATGTATTTTCCCTGTCTCTCTCTATCCCTCTACCTACCTACCTACTGTATTTCTCCCTCTCTAGCTAGCCTTCTACCTACCTACCTACTGTATTTTCCCACTCTACCCCTCTACCTACCTACCACATTTCCCCCTTCTCTCTTTATCTCTACCTACCTACCTCCTGTATTTCCCCTCTCTCTCCCTACCTACCTACCTACTGTATTTCTTCCTCTCCCTCTACCTACCTACTGTATTTTTCCCTGCCTTTCTCTATCCTTCTTCCTACCTACCTACCGTATTTCTCCCTCTGTATCTATCCCTCTATCTACCTACCTACTGTATTTCTCCCTCTCTATCCCTCTACCTACCTACCTACTGTATTCCCCCCCCTCTATCCCTACCTACCGTATTTTCCCTCTCTATCCCTCTACCTACCTACCTACTGTACTTTCCCCTCTATCCCTCTACCTACCTACCTAGTGTATTTTTCCATAACTCTATCCCACCTACCTACCTACCTACCGTATTTTTCCCTCTACCTACCTACTTACTGTATTTCTTCCTCTCTTCCTCTACCTACCTACCTACTGTATTTCTCCCTCTCTATCTAGCCCTCTACCTACCTACCTACCTACTGTATTTCTCCCTCTCTATCTAGCCCTCTACCTACCTACCTACCTACTGTATTTCTCCCCCCCTCTCTCTCTCTCTACCTACCTACCTACATTTTTCCTCTCTATCCCTCTACCTACCTACTGTATTTTTCCCTCTCTATCTCCCTCCCTCCCTCCAGTATTACTCCCTCTCTCTTTTATCCCTCTACCTAGTGTATTTCCCCCCCCTCTCTATCTTTATCCACCTACCTACCGTATTCCCCCCCTCTATCCCTCTACCTATCTACCTACCTACCGTATTTCTCCCTCTCTTTTATCCCTCTACCTACCTACTGTATTTTTCCCTATCTCTCTCTATCCCTCTACCTACCTACCTACCTACCTAGAGTGTGCCACCCCGTATCTTGTTTTGGGTCTAGTAGACCTGCCTGGGCCACATGGGAATGTGCCATCCTCTGCATCTTGTTTTTGGCCTAGTAGCCTGCCTGGGCCACATGGGAATGTGCCATCCCCTGCATCTTGTTTTAGGCCTAGTAGGCCTGCCTGGACCACATGGCAGTGTGCCATTACCTGCATCTTGTTTTGGGCCTAGTAAGCCTGCCGGGGCCACATGGGAGTGTGCCATGTGTGAGGGAACATTACATGCTTATTCGGTTGCTGAGGAAACGACCATTGGAAATGTGAGGGGCGTGTGTGTGACGCATCATAAGAAGCCGTCAGGTGGGAGGAGCTACAGGGAGGTGAAAACCTGAGGTGTGTACTTTTTACGTTTGTGCTGCTTGCAAATGACACACGTGTGCCAGCCACACAAAATGTACGCATGATTGCATCGGAAGTCCTTGAGAATATTGTGTGAAAATGTGGTGCCGATCGGTGCAGTACTTTCTGAGATTAGCAGCTTTGCACAAACTATTTTACATTTTTATTTATATAGATATTTCCAAGAACAGGCTCTAAAATCTTTTCAATTATTTCTAATCCATTCAGTGGTCCTAAATCTAATTCAGCACTCAATTTACTATCTCCACTTAACACTTACCACATGAGGATATTTTGCTATTTTAGAAACCAACTTTGCTCGTGTGATGTAGTATCTGAAATAAAAGGGGGAAAGTGCTACAATGAGTGATGTAAGTGGCACACAACATATACTCTTGAGTTACCTTGCTAGAAAAAACTTGAAATGCTCTGCAAGGAGATACTCACCTAGAGATCTGGTCTAAATATGAAGCTGCCTCACTCTCCACAGTTCGGAGCTCCGCTACAGTCTCTTCCTGCAAAGAAAGAAGCCAGCAATATTAAGAGAAGACTTCAAACTGAGAATTGTAATTGGCTACACCCAGACAGCATTTATAGATAGAATACAAGACTTTGTTTAGCAACAGTAATTGGGGCTTGCAGCTGTTAATCGAAATGGTTGCTAAATAGGAAATGAAGAGCAGGTAGTCATTGACTTACAATCATTCATGTAGTGATGATTCAAAGTTACAACAGCAGTGAAAAAAGTAATTTATGACCATTTTTCACACTTAGAACTGTTGCAGCATCTTCAGTCATGTGATCAAAATTCAGGGGCTTGGCAATTGGCCTGTATGGGGTCAAGTGATCGCCTTGACAACATTTTGACAAGCAAAGTCAATGAGGAAGCCAGATTGACTTAACAATCATGTTACTAACTGATCAACTGCAGTGATTCATTTAACAATTGTGGCAAGAAAGATCATAAAATGGGACAAAACTCACTTAACTGTTTCGCTTAGCAACAAAAACTTTGGGCACAACTGTGCTTATAAGTCAAGGACTACCTATAATTGGGATTGCTTTCTTTTCTTTTTCCCAATCCCTGAAAACACCTATCAGTTCCATAACCTAGGCTTTCGTTTGCTTCCTAACCACTCTTCTATCCTTTGGAATGCTCATCTAGAAAGTAGGCACATAATGGGAAATAGACATTGAAAACAATGTATTCGAGCCATGAGAATACTATGCAAATAGCCTGGTATATTGCCCATTATGTGCCTGCAAACTTTCTTATAATCCTTTCCTTTCCAATTTCTCTACTCTGCAAGGGGGGATGGGAGACCAGGCAATTTTGGTATGTGCAATCTGTCCTATGTCTAACCTATTTTTGCACTTCATAAAGTGGAGAACAAGAAAATAGGGAGATGGATTACAAGAAAATATGTAGAAATACAATGGGGTGTTTGCACAGCATGTTTATGGATCCCAGCCTCAAACTGGTACCTTCACATCCCTTTTGCATATATTTCCCATTTTGTGCCTGCTTACTATCTTGCAATTCTTTCCTCTAATATCTTTCTGCTCTACAAGGGGTAAATAAAAGAAAAACAACACGCCAGATACAGGACAATGTTTACTGATTTTAATGATGATCACGATTGAGGAACACAACAAATGTCATTGATATGGTCATAGGACAGTTTTTTCAGCATTAACACAACTTTAAATGGTCTCTGAATGAGGCAGTTCATAAGCAAGGACTACCTCTGATCACAGCATTATGCTTATGAATTCTAACTTCCAATTTGAGTAACCTGAGTCAAATGAAATAAAAATAATCAAAATGCAGAAGAATATAAAACTCTAGCACTGTGATGGCAAACCTATGGCATGCATGCCTGAAGTGGCACACAGAGCCATGTCACCAGGCACATGCAGCATCGCCCGTTCATCTTCTGGGTTTCTGGTATGCTTGCACATGTGATGATCAGCTGGCCTTTGTGTGAACAGCAGTGCCGGAAATCGGAAAAGCTGGTCTTCTGTTTTCCCTCGTAAGCATGCCCGGCAACCAGCTGATTGGTGCATTTGAATGCACAGCTGTAACTGGAAGACTTCCTGGACAGCATGCATGCACGCGCCAGAAACCATATGTTCATTTTTTGGTGCACGAATGCCCCTGGCCAGCTCCTCTTCCTGGCTGCAGCCAATATCAGTGCACATGCTCCTTTTGGCACTTGGTGCCCACCCCTGTGTGCTCCCTTTTCGGCACTTGGTGCCGAAAAGATTCACCATCAATGTTCTAGCACATTAACATAGTTGGAAGTGACCTTGAATGTCTTCTAGTCCAACCCCCTGCTCAGGCAGGACACCCTGTACCATTTCAGACAAAAACAGTCATATTAGGGAAAACACTTCCTAAAAGTCAGTCAACTTTTAAATTTAAATTTATTTTAAGGTATTGATTTAATTAGTTATTATTTAGTAATATTTTGTATTTATGTATATTTATTTTAAATCTCTGTTCGCCGCTCCGAGTCCCTTTGTGGTGAGATGGGTGCGGGTTACAAATGTGAATAATAATAATAATAATAATAATAATAATAATAATAATAATAATAATAATAATAACAACAACAACAACAACAACAACAACAACAACAACAACTTCTAAATAATGATTTGTTCTTCCATTAAACAAAAGTTCTATCTAGTCGACTGGAAGTTCTCCAACTGAACAGACATGGGGTGTGTGAGCTCTGAAGAGCCTCACATAAACCCTGTCTGACAAACCAATTCCAAGATACTTTTTGGATCAGAACCCCCCTCCGCTGAAGAAGGGGCAGAATCTCATCAGACCCAGAGAGAGGCAACAGGTCCCTTGCAGGTTGAAGATTTGTTCTCTGAATCGGAATAGGGGCAGCAGCATGGCAACATGGTGTACAAGAAGCTGGCTTCTAGTCAAAGCAGCTGAGCAGGAGCATCCAGGATGAGATGAAAGACTGGTAAAATGATCTAATTAACCCACAGTGATAAATCAAAATTGGAAAAGGCAAAGAATCTTGAGAGTATAAATAATATTATCGGACAGATCTGAATTTTGGCAAAAAGAAAGAAAGGGGAAAATGGAAGGTTGAATCACTAGCCTAAAAAAAAGCCATTTGCTTGAAACAATTTGGACAAAAAAGGAGAAAGTAGAGAAGTGACAAACCCACTCAAATACAAAGTCTAAATTTAGTTTTGGATTTGAAATAGAAACCAAACATAATGAGATTTGCTTCGTTGGAATTTCTTTTAACTAATATATCTTAAGCAACTCCAATTAATGAGAGGTGGAATGTAACAAGGGGGGAAAAAATCAAGAAAAAAGCATTATTTTCTCACTGATAACTGATAACCTAATCTTGCCTGTGTGGGAAGGATTACTGTATTTTTTGGAGCATAAGATGCACTAGAGCAGGGGTCTGCAAAGTCGGCTCTTTTAAGACTGGTGGACTTCAACTCCCAGAATTCCCCAGCCAGCCAGGCTGGCTGGGGAATTCTGGGAGTTGAAGTCCACCAGTCTTAAAAGAGCCGACTTTGCAGACCCCTGCACTAGAGTATAAGATGCACCAAGGTTTTGAAGAGGAAAATTTAAAAAAAAGGTTTTTGCACTCTGCAAATCTCCCCAAAATGGCCCGTTTTCATTTTTTTTAAAATCATGAATAGTCTTTAGGGGGCTATTCCTGGGAGGTGCCCCCCCCCCCAATGAGCAAAAAACAGCCCATTTTTTTGAAAAAAATGGTCCCATTTTTGGTCAAAAAAATTGCATGCACATTCTTTAGGAGGCTTATAGAGTACTCCTGGGGGTTGGGGGAAATTGAGCAAAAAATGGCCCATTTTTCACTCATTTCTGCCTTCCCCAGCCCCCAGGAGCTCTGAAAGACTCCTACAGGCTCTGCACAGCCATTTTGGTGAAAGGGGTGGGGTTTTGGGGGGCAAAAAATGATGTATTCAGTGTATAAGATGCACCCAGATTTTCAGCCTCTTTTTGGATGGAGGAGAAGAGAAACATACCGGAGTTTGGCTATATGCAAGTTTGTTCCAATTAATATATTCTGAGCAACTGTAACCAATGAGAGGTTGAAGGTGATAAGGGGGAAAATAATAAAATCAAGAAATAGGAAAATACAAAGGTTTTTTTTCCTTTGCAAAAGATCAAGATGGCTCCCACTTCTCTTCCGCTTCACACTAGCTGAATTAGCTAAATTTAAGGTGGGCCAGAACTTGAAATAAGAACTGTATAACTAACTACAATTTTGGAACTGGACATTAAGGAAGAACAAAATACTAAGATGGCTCCCATTGCTTTTCTTCTACACATCACTTTGGAACTGGACATTATGGTGGGCATTTGAAGAACTACGTGAAATTATAAAAAATATGCATAAATCATTAAAAACAAGTCTAAATAGAATTCTGAACTCAGAGAAGCAGGAACTGAAGGAAGAAGGGGGGAGGGATAATGAAGGGGTAGAAACGGTGGGAAATAAAAAGCAGACAAAAAACTTCATTGGATTTGACAGTGGTATAGGGAAAATTGAAAGAGGGAATGTGTCCCAACAAAAGGAAATAAAAACCAGCAAAAAGATCTTACAGAGGTTAACAGTGGCATAGGGAAAACTGAAGAAAGGGATTATGCCCCAACAAAGGGAAATATAAAAGATTTCTTTGGGTTTGACAGTGGCTTATGGAAAATTAAAGAGGGTGGACATGTCAAAACTAGGAAAATGGAGAAGACGGGAATAGAGAAGTGGGACAAAAGACTTACTAGGAAAAAAATCAGACAATTAGAAATTGTTATATGGGGAAATATAAAGCTGAGATATGTGGTTTACTCCTAAACATGACAATAAAATTTGATAATATAATACAATGTTGGCTATGTAATAGTATACATGTGGTTATATGTTATGAAAATGAAAAAATAAAAAACTACATATATATATAAAAGAGAAAGTTCCATTCATAGTACTTTATCCATAGGCATAATTTCCCAGAGTTATCTCTTCAATACTCAATTTACCTGTATAGAAACACCAAAGTTGTTTCCATCTTCTATCCTGGGAATCAGCAGTTGTACCCACATTTTGACCTGAAGAACGAAACAGCATGTTAAAGAATTGCTATCCTTCTGGATAGTCTGCAAATGTTTTATTGGCTGAGCTCTGCATGAAATATTTGCTTAGCTGAGAGGCCATTTCCCCCCCCCCCCAGAATAGTCATAAAAAGTAACAATTTAACAAATATTTGTCCCTTAGACCCTTATGATCAATTCTAACATTGGGTTAACACTGATTCATGAGTTACAGTCCTTCAGACACAGGAGCACAATCATGACTGACTGCACCTCCACCCAATCAAAAATTGATATTCCTAATAATTGTCTACACAGAAAGCATCTTTGTACAGCACAGTAACAGCCAATTATATCCAAATTTTTCTACCATCTGCAGTATGTAGAACTGATTATTTGACAGATGACATATAATTTTAAAAAATAAGAGTACTAACTAGCAGTCCTCGACTTACAACCACAACTGAGCCTTTTTTTTTGCTAGGCAAGACAGTTGTTAAATGAATCATTGCAGTTGTTAAGATAGTAACAGAGTTGTTAAGTGTTGTGGTCTGCTAGTGGCCAGCAGAGCTGGCAGCAGATTTGGACAGTGATGTTGGGCAGAAACATGGGCCAGTCCTGGAGCTGGGGAAGGCTCTGATGAGGGCTCTATATCGGAGGCAGTGATAGGGCCAGGGTCATCTGACAGTTATTAGCTGCCTTTGGAATCAGACATCAGTGAGGCAGACAAACAGGAGCCTGTTCCTACTATGTGCATGTGCAGAATTGCCAGACGAAGAAGACAGCTAAAGAACAAGGGTTGACTTGGGAGTAAGGCCACGGGTGGATGGTGAATGGCCCCTCCCAGAGAAAATAAAAGAGGAATGAAAGGGGAGTGGAGTTTGCAGGAGACAATTAGTTTGCTTAATTGGTTCGTGACCCTCTGAGATTCCATCCCAAGTTTTGAAGATATTGTCCTGGCAGCTCTCCAAACCAGATAAGGTCTGTGACTGTAAATCCTCCCTTGAAAGACTTTGCTGGATGTGAATGAGAGGAATTCACAGTAACTTAATAAAAAGGGGTTTTGTCAGGACAGGGAGTCTGTCTCGTCGTTTGGGGAAGCCTAGGTCAGAACATTAGATAAATCTGTCTTCCCCATTAACTTTGCTTGTCAGGTTTCAAAAGGTGATCTTGTGCACTGCAACTATCATAAATGCATGCCAATTGTCAAGTATTTGAATTTGATCATATGATCATGGGAAATGCTGCAATCAATTGTGTGGAAAATGGTTGTACATTACTTTTTTCCATGGCATTGTAATGTCACTAAATGATTGGTTGTAAGTCTAGAATTACTTGTAACAAATGTTGCCTTAATATAATACCTCTGCAAAAGATATCCCAGAGGTGCAGATATTTATTGAATTTGTAAACTGCAATTTCAGAAAAGCATTTATCTCTCCCCTCTTAAAAGCAGCACGTCTAATAATTGTTTTGTAAAACAGAATCTCATAAGGCAAAAAAGGCAAACCAATGCTTACTGTATTGCACTTCTCAATCAGCAGCCGAATCTCTGGTTTTACTTTCTCAATGATGTCCACCAGTTGCTGGTTGCTCTTCAGCATACCATTAGGCATGACAAACACTTTGGTACCTAGTGCCATAGAAATAGACTAGTTGTAGGTCCTGCCAGTTCCTGCCATTAAAGGGGTGGTGGTGGACAGATGGGCAATATGATTGTGTGTGTACGTGATGGGAAATAGGGAGGAGGGAATGACAGGTGATGAAGACCAGAGAAGACCAGAACCAAGTTTGTACCAGAGGCACTACCAAAGCCATGCACCTTGGGAAAGAACTGTGAATTGCCCACAACATCTCAGTGTTCTCATATCTTGGTGAGTTCTGATTAGTGAAGCATGGACTGGTTGCAGGGAGCAGGAAACCTTTTCTGTATCTTTTTCATGTGGAAAACCTTAGAACTAGCCTGACTTTATTGCAACCAATTTCCTTAATTAAAAAAAAAACACCTTTTGCTTCAACTTAACGGAGTCAAGGGTCTTTCTTTCATAAGGGACAGAATTGGGGCTAGTCTGACACTAGTTACTTATTCTGGGTAAGAAAGCCACCCCAAATTCTCATGGAAGTTCAAGTCTTTTTTCCCCATTCCACTTTTAATCCAATTTTTAAACTCCATAGTGCAAGCGATGTTGATCTTCTGGTTGTGGTTATGGTAATAAGTAATCAACTTCCATTCTTTGATTACATCCAATTCTGGGATCCTACTCTGTTCAAATTATACAAAGACACTGCTTTCTCTCTGTTTTAAGATAGAAAAATAGCATTTCAGAGGATCATTTCAAATTCCAAAGACCTAATCAAATATTAAGGAGCCAGATTTAACATGCATTTGTTCATAGTATGTTCGGATACAAAATAAATATACATAACATTCATGGATTTTTTTGTTACCATATCAATGTTTTAGGATTCTGGACAGTCTTAGATATTTTGTGTTCTCAGTGATTTCATCAATTAGGACAAATTTCCAAATACAAAAATGGTAGCCAATAATTAACTAACACAAAAATCTACCTTGGAAGGTCTCTTCACAGTCTTCCAATTTTCGCTTTTTCATATTGGACTATAAAAAGAAGAGGGGAAATATTATATACATACTCTTCCTTAAGAGTAGCTTCAGGAAACATGCTACAAAGCAGATAATTTCTTCAAATGCCAGAAAGCTTTGTTCTCTCTCCAGTTTATCTGCAAGCATAATTAATATAACTATGTTGTTTTAATCAACCATTAAATGTTACAAACAAATGTACAAACACCTTACCCCATCCAGTCCATCGTGACTGTTTGTCAGCAGAATTGGGTCCGGAACAGGAAGGTTCATTTCTGAGTGGATTTGTGTGAGATCATGAATGTTCAGAATGGGATCCTAGGGCAGAATATCCAAACGAGTGAGGTATTTATGCTCAGGAACAGTATCCAATGCAGTATTAAAAGCTAATAACTAGCAGACTATTATTTGATAATGTATCGTTCTCAAAATAAAGGTATCATTGTCAAAATAAAGGAAATAAGGATCTTACCTTAAGGAACCCATCAAGTTCTAAAAGCTTTTTTGGGAAAAAATTTGCCACTAGATCCTCAGCCTGAAAAAGAAAGACCACTAACTATGATGCATGAATTATTAATACAAGTACTGATTCTACAAAGGAAGGCTAAGACCAAGCCTTGGTATGGATCAGGAGAAAACACCAAATAGATAAACTCTTGGAAAGCCGAGCTACTCCTAAAGGTACATAACAAAAGTTGTACAATTTTCTGAGGTCAGTAAGCACTAAAATATAGTGACAGCCACTTTTATTACAATCAGAAGTAAATGTAACTATCTGAAACCATATTAGTTTTCCAGTATTTGAGAGGCTGCAACAAAGAGAAGGTCAAACTATTCCCCAAAGCTCTAGTCAAGTCTATTTTTTGAAATTGCAAGCAGAAATCAGGCACTTACTTCACCTGTGATTCTCTCCCTGAAAGAGTCTACCTGCAAAAGAGAAAAGGTGCAGCTTAGTACAGCATATCTGAATTAAGTGCAACATCATCTCACCTGAATAAATTACAATTCTCTTCACAAATACAAACTTCTACTTGAAAATGATATTTTTGAATCATTGTTACAGAATATAAGGCATATCCAATAAAACAATTAGATACTACAAAACCAACAGATAATTTAGAAAAGTATTAGATTAAAATAACTTTTAATTATTTTCTATGGATTAGGGCCCAGTATAACCCTCTTCTCAAAATGTCACTTTTTTTGGAACCATATACATGTAAGTCCTCAACTTACAACTACAACTGAGATCTGAATTTCTATTGCTAAGTAAGGTAGTTGTTAAATGAAGCATAGCTGATTTTACTTTTTGCCACCATTGTTAAGTGAATCACTGCAATTGTTAAGATAGTAACACAGTTGTTAGATGAATCTGGCTTTCCATTTTAACTATTTATTAAGGGAATCACTGCAGTCATTAAATGAATTATATAGTCATTAAGCAAATCCAGCTTCCCTCACTGATTTTGCTCATCAGAAGCTGACTTGGACAATCATAAATGGCAAAAAGTAATTCTAAAATGATGTAACCCTGTAAATGAGCCAGTTTGCCAAGGACTTGTATTTTGATCATGTGGCTATGAGACTATTGCAACAATGATGTGAGCACTGGTCCTAAATGACTTTTTTTCAGTCATTTAATTAGTGTAAATTGAAGATTACATGTATCACTTTTGCTTCCTACCTAGTTTGATTTTATATTATTGCTCTGTTATCTTTGCTTTCATCTATTTTTATTAAAAAAAAATGCAGTGCATATACATATATATAATAAATATCTACAGACACATATATAAATTTTTATGACAAGCGGTGGGGTGGCCTAGAGGTTAAGATGCTTGCCTCTCATTTAGAAGGTTTGAGAGTTTAATCCTAGGCAATGACAGTTCTATCAGGGCACAAAGAGAAAATATCTGCTGTGAACTCTATGTAGGCATCAGGAAGATCACCTAACCAGTAAATAATCAGCTCCATTCAGTCTTTCCTCCAAGATGGATTTTAAAATCAGTCTGTATAAAATAGTACTTATATATTCATAAATTGTAGTTTGTGAGATATTTGTTACCAAAGCTATTCCTTCAGGAAGAGAACCATTTTTTACTTCTTCTCTTTATTTGTTCACAATACTGCTGAGCTAATATGAATTTTTTTCCAATATTTCAAAAATTCATTAGTTTTTACCTAAACCAGTGTTCAAATCATCATTCTTCCATATTGAACATATTTTTACCTTCTTGCACCTTGACATGCTTATTATTCTCAACTTTTCTGCTTAATTTTCAATTAGGTTGATTACTTACTCCTTTCCCCCCCAATATAATCTGCTTTTGTTTTGCATTAAACTTTAATGACTTTTCAGCCAAAATTCTAGAAAGACTAACCTATATATTGAACTGAGTAGCTTTACTTTTTTACTGACATGTACAGAACTGAAATATACTCTCCTATCATGCCTTGGTTTATCTTCATTTGAGGTGAGTTCTTTTTAACTTTTCCCAATTCAAAAGTCTATCTTTTCATTAAAGTTGCAATATATTATATCACATATTGTGTCTTATCCCTCAAAATTTCTGTCAACAGATGTCACCAAGGTTTCCTACTTTTACAATTATTAGAACTTTCCTTAATACTATATTTGCTTTTTCTTAATCTTTTCCTAGATTAATTATATTTTGTTAATGTTAACTTCTTTTAGTTTCTGCTAACTAAAAGTAAGTTCCTATCTTTCCCCTTTTAAGAACAGCAGCAAGAACATATAGAACCTCAAATGAAGATGTCAATAAATTTTATTTACCGTCATCCTATTGTTCTGTAGTGCATTCAGAAAGTATTCAAACCATCTTCACTTTTGTCAATTTTGTTATGCTGCAGCCTGATTCTATAGTTGTTGAAATTATCTTTTTCTCATTAATATACATTCAGTAGTCCATAATGACAAAGTGAAAACAGCTTTAGAAATATTTATAAATTTATTAAAAATAAAAATCTGAACTATCACATTAACATAAGTATTCAGACTCTTTGCAACATGTGAAATTTAGTTCAGGTGCTTCCCATTTCTTTTGATCATTGTTGACATGTTTCTACACCTTGACTGGAGTCCACCTGTGGTAAATTAAATTGATTGGATATGATTTGGAAAGGCACACATCTCTTTATAGAAGGCCTCACAGCTGACAAGGCATACTGCAGCAGAGCAAAAGCCACAAGGTGAAATGAACTACCTGCAGAGCTGAGACAGGATTATTTCTGCTGCATTTGAAGGTTCCTAAGAGCACAATGGCCTCCATAGTTCTCAACTGAAAGAAGTTTGACACAATCAGGACTCTTCCAGGAGTTGTCACCAGATCAAACTGAGCAATCGGGGAAGAAAGCTTTAGTAAGAGAGGTGACCAAGAGCTCAATGGTCACTCTGACTGAGCTCCAGAGATTCTATGGGAGATGGGACAGAGATCCACCAATCTGGGCTTTATGGCAGAGGGGCTGGACGGAAGCCTCGCCTTGGTGCCAAACACATGAAAGCCAGCTTGGAGTTTGCAAAAAAACACCTGAAGGACTCTGAGACTGTGAAGAACAAGATATTCTGGTCTTGTAGTTAGAATTCTTTAAATGTAGGGTCCCATAAAAAATTGACAAATATAGTGAGAGATATAGATGATGCAATAGAACTTGCTGTACTATTTATATTTAAAAAATTGGAATTGCATTTTACAAAGTCAAAATTAATTTTAATTTTATTGGTGAATAGAAATAAACAATGTTAATATTCTTCAAAATGAATTAAAATTTCATTTTATTAATGTGATGAGATATATTAATAAAACAAACATTACTATGGTAGAAGAAAAGAATAATTTTTTAAAAGGAAATTGGAGCATTTTTAATGTATTTTTTTACTTGAAGCATTTTTTAAAAATCTGGTTTAAGTTAATCTTTTATACACTTCTGGCAATAAGGCTTATTACATTCTATTAGTCTTTTGTTGTTGTTAGTTGCAAATTCGTATCTGACCCATCACAACCCCACGGACAACATTCCTCCAAGCCTTTTTTGCCTTTTGGTAATGTCCATGGGGTTTTCATGGCAAAAATACTGGAATGGATTGCTATTTCCTTCTCCAGTGGATCACATTTTGTCAGAGCTCTTTGATATGATCTGTCCGTCTTGGCTGTCCCTGCATGGCATAGCTCATAGCTTCATTGAGCTACACAAGCCCCTTTGAAAAGCCAAGGCAGTAATCCATGAAGGGGCTATTAGTCTTATATTTGAGCAATTTTTAGGATTGAATTATAAAGAAAATTTAAAAAACTGCATTCATAATTAACAGTACATTTATATATCTTTCTTAAAATATAAATCCAACATCACTGGTCAAATTGATTTGGCTTAAAGTTTGCTGTTTTATTACAGCTACTAAAAGGAATCCATTTTACTTTACGTAATTTTTCCACCCATTCAATCACTTAAATGGTGAAATAAATTAAATAGGATTTTGAAGCATAAAGTTATATATATTTCTCAGAATACAATTACTATTGTGTGCAAATCTTTTGTACATTTCAGGATTTACCTATGAAATATATACTATTGTAAAATCATTTTTTAATTTTCTTTCACAATTATTCATAAGTATTCTGTAATTACATTTTGTCAATAACAATGTAATTTTGCTTACTTGCTAATCTGCATGCTAGACATACTGAATATTTTTAAATGCAATTTAAACGAATAGTATTTAATTCTGTAAGAAAGTGGAAGACATATAATTATGTTGACATCAAATGGAATTACCGTTTTACCCACTAACTTTAAAAAAAACCTTTGTATGTGCAATATTCAAATAATAGTAAATTACCTCATACAGCCTTTATAGAATAAAACTCCACAGAACATTTGTTAAAAATCAAAATTATTGCTATAAAGCTACACATCTAGCCATTGCAAGAAGCATGGTGGCTGAATAATTAATTATCTTTAATTATGTTCCTAGATTATATAAACGGGGGTGCTTTTCAAGGTAAATAAATATCCCATCCAGGAAATGTGTGAAACATACGATTTTCGTGGAATTCAATAATCTCGCTAGATAAAAATATTACATTCTAACGCAAACATCTTTTTTTCATTGCCATGGGAAGCTAGGAAGGGTTACACTGCTTGGCGGTGTATGATAAGAATAAACAGTAGACTGTCGTGTTTGTTGGGGTACAACCTGCATAACTATAGAGGAATTTGCGGTTTCTCTAGTCTATAAGCAGACTGGCTGACGAATGGAAGCCCAGTGACGCCCTACCCGTAAAGCTCCCAACGGCGGATCACTTGATCCAAACACGTGCCGTTCAACGGATCTGTGGCTTGTCGCTTAATACAAAAAACGATCATGCTTGGATCACGCTCGACTGGCAAAAACAGTCGCCGTGGCGGACACCTGTCTGGGTTGACCTTCTGTAGCACTCTGCACATGCCTAAAGGCACGCTCGTGGCGGGCTTATTAGGACTTCCCCCTCCTCCTCCCATACCTTGATCTTAACTTCTGGGTCCACCTTGAGCAGAGAGGCCATAGCGGGGCGGGGAAGCCAATTTTCTGAGCCAGATCTGTTTCCTTTTATCCCGCGCGCGCGCGACCACCTGAGAAAACCACCGGCTTCGTTACCGCCGGAAGTGAGAACATAACGCCCCGCCATCGCCCTTTCTTGGCCAATCACAGAACGCGACTTTAGCCAACGTGATTGTTCCTTGCGCCTTCGTCGGACAGGCCTTATCCGGTGCTGTGCACATGCGCTGAAGAAACAACTTCCGGTTGATATGGGTGGAGCTCGGTAGTAATAAGTGAAGTGATTGACGTGGAGCCAATCAACGTAGAAGTAGGAAGTTGAGGATGGTTCGCGTTCGAAGTGACTTTTTTCCGGCCACTTACAGGTTATCTTCTGCTGTGTAAAAATCCTAGGTATTCTTTCCTTCTATAGCCGTTTGCTCTTTAGTATCTTTTGCCCCTAAGAGATGGCCTACCTTCCATGGTTCTCTTTTTGATTATTGTATTGCCTTTAAACTGAAGCAGTTTTGCGTTCTGGATCTGGCTGCGTTACTATGGTCAGTAGATGGCAGCAAAGAGCCAACCAGATATGCGCAGCCCCAACATTGTGGTGAAGCCACTCCGTGGGCTTCCTCTCTGCTGCTGTGAATATGGGGGTGGTCGTGACAGTAACACGTATCATGTGAGGTTTCCATTCGTGCAAGAAGGACATCGCCGACTTTGCATCTCTACAAATAGCTTTTCCAGTCCAGCACACAGGCTCCCTCTCCGATGCTTCGGAGAGCGAGAAGGCGGCCCCCTTTCTGCGCCTCCTACGGGCGTGAGCAAGAGTGCCGTTTCTCCGGAAGAGAAAACTTTATGCGAAGCCCTTTTGAGAGGCGGTGGGGTTGCTTGGGAGGGAAAGCACTTTCAGAGGAAGAGAATGTCGAATGTGTTGTTGTTGGGAGGGAAAGGTGGCCTCGCGGTGATTTGTTTTTTTTAACCGATCGATTTCGTTCGCTCCTGGAGAAACTTTAAATATGTATCGATTGGGTATCCCTCCCATTGTCAGGGGACCTGGTTATGGCCACGTAACAAGCACATTAGTTCGTTGTTGGGCGTGAGGTAGGTAAGAACGACGGAGAGACTTGGATGGAATCAAGGTGGATACCAATAAAGGTCATTGGAATTTACTCTTTTGTATTCGCAGCCATAATTTGTCTACCAGCTCCATTCTAAACTGGACCAGAAGAAGGAAACTAAAGCTGTGTTCTTTATAGGTGTAAATGTCAGTAAAATGCAATAGAACAGATTGTGTATTCAAAGTATCTCAAAGATAAGTATGTGTATCATTCCATAAGATGGAGTTGCTCTACCAAAATCATGTTAAGGATTGAACCAATACTGGTACCTGACTAATTTTTGTAAGTAGACCCTAGTTTGGACGGTTCCTGTTTCCTTAAAGATACTTAATATCAGAACCTAGCTGATTTTCTTGGGAGTTACACCTGAAATGGTGATGATTAAACCATATGTCATTAATTGGATTGATTCAATGTGTCATCAAATTGGTGTTGTCCCACAGGCATAGAGTTAAGGTCTATGCATAGATAGGATATATAGATAAATGTTCTCCATGATAATCCCGGAAGAGGTAAATGATCACTATAATGATAATGGCAGAAACATCCAATTCATGCTGTATGAGAGAAGATACCTAGTAAAGTAGTAACCACTCCTTAATGTTTACAATAGAACTACATAGATAGAAAATACAAACTGGATAGCAGATATAAAATATAAATGTATACCTACCTAAAAAATATTAGAAACATTGTATTGACTATCTTTCTACTTTCAGAGATATGGATGCATATAAGTCACCTGCTTGTACCATGCAGGTCAGCTTTGTTTGCCAGCGTTGTAGCCAGCCCCTTAAATTGGACACATCTTTCAACGTTCTTGACAAAGTCACCATCCAGGAATTGACAGGTAAAAACATGTGCGTAAAGCCAATGCAATCATAAATTCCATATTGTAAATGCATTCACTTGTCAAAATTCAATGGAAGTAGAATGTAAGGTTCAGTAACACAATGTTGTTATGAAAGATTTCAGCAGAGCTTAATCTGAGGTAGTTCTCAAATTTGAACTCTGTTTCAGAATGTCTCGTTGGAATTAGGAAGCAAAACCTCAAAGGAAAAATATTATTATTGACAGATTTAGTAATCTTTCTTCTGAGTTTTAGCACTTTATGCAAATATTTTTATTTTTTTCTGTGGTAATTGTTTATCTTTTGTGTAGCTCCTCTGCTTACCACTGTTCCAACAAAATTGAGTGATGCACAGGAGGAAGAGACCCCCTTGACTGAGGTAAAGTTAGCATATGATTCTAAATTAAAAGCAATGCATCATTAGAAGTTAAACACCAGTCATTATTGGGAATTGTTTTTTGTTTTTGTTTTTCTGGCATTTAGTCTGCAAAACCTTTAAATTTTCCTTATAATGTGTAATATATAATATGTATACATTGTAAAGCGGCAGGATATTAAAAGCTGCTTATGGACTCAAACATTTATCTCTTTTTGGTAAGGAATCACAAGATGCTAATGTTAAATTTCTTTTTAGGAAGTGTTTATTGAAAATCGCCAAGATGGAGTGTCCAGAAGATTCATTCCCCCAGCCAGGTATTAATTATTATGTTTTCTGCTCTTAGTACATTTGTAATAAATGTTATTATTTCAGAGGCCGGAAATTTTGACCAAATTCTGATACTGAAGTCTTTCTGAGGTTGTTGCATTTTAATTCAGGTGGAAGATGTACACATGCACACACTCATATACTCAGCTGCTGATAAAAGCAAAAAATAGAGGAAAAGATAGAGCTAGAGAAAAAGATAATAAAAGAAGCAAGAATTCTCCCTACCTATAAGAAGTGAAAGCAAAATATACTTTAGTTCTTTCATCCTTCCTTTGAAAGGAAACACAAATAGTCCTATGGCCACTTGTTAAGGTTCAATTCAAGGTTATGACAGCACCACTTACAAGTGGTTCTTGCACTCATGACCAATGCAGCATCCCTATAGTCATGTGATCAAAATGGGATTGCCTGGCAACTATCAAGTATTTATCATGGTTGCAACATCTCAGGATCATGTGATTACCATTTGTGACTTTCCTGGAGGGCTTCCAGCTAGCAAAGTCAATGGAAAAAACTGGATTTGCTTAATGACTATGACAAAAAGGGTTGAAAAATTGTAAAATCACTTGTCACTTAATAACAATTGATGTAATGGAATCTGGTGCTGAGTTACGGGAAGGAGGAGTAAAGTGAAATATCAGCCTTGAGTTGTCGTTATGCAGAATGTAATGCAGAAAAGACCCTCCATAATTTATTCACAGTATTTATCAGATAGGTATGCAGAGTGTGCTTTACTGTGGCAAGATTATGCCCTTTTGTGAACAGCAATTTTAAAAATCATTTGAATATTTACACATTTAGTACTTGATTTCCCATGCCTGACTATTGCTTAGCGATAGATAGTTCTGGTCCCAATTGTCATAGGTCAAGTACATATAATTCATTTTGAACTGGATTCTCTATTATAGAACAATAATTCCAGGAGTCTAAAAATTAGGGGAGTTAGGAGGATAGTAGCTTCAGGGAGGCTAGTTTGTTTGGTTGCAAAAATTTAAAAATCTAGTTATGTTTGCCTCCCCACAGTAATGAGATTGAGTTATGCCTCTATTGCTTCTGTCATAGGACTAATACATTCATCCCTGCCATTTTTTTCCAGATCAGAGCAACCATTCTACAAAATATTTTTATGTGGCCATGGTTCTTGATAACTTGTATAAACTAGCTAATGTATATTCTAATGAAAAGGAATAGTTTTCTAAGAGGCATTTAAATTGAATCCAAGTGATTCTTGGATACAATGGATCTAAACACAACTTTGTCTGAAGGCTCTGGAGGGTGAAAAATGGATCTACATGGAACCCGGAAGTTCAGGAATTGTGATTTCTGGTTTGTCCGTAGGACCGTCTTTTGCCCTCCGGAGCCTTCAGGGGCTGTCCTGAAAGCCCCTGAAGGCTTTGGGGGGTGAAAAACGGTCCTGTGAGCAAATTGGATGTCCATTCCTGAATTTCCGGTTTGCCCATAGGGCTGGTTTTTTGCGCTCTGGAGGCTTCAAGGAAGCCTTGGGAGGGCGAAAAACAGCCTCAAAAGAAGGCCAAACTCAGCTGGAAGCATGCATATGCGCGCTGGCCAGCTGACAGGGCAGCGCCTGGCATGCCTTAGCAAATTGCTCCGCTTGCCACCTGTGGCACACGTGCCATAAGTTCACCATCATGGGTATATAGAGCAAAACCTATTTACTATTTAGGAACTGGAAATTGTTTGTGGAAGAAAATGTAAACTACTAAGGTTTAACATCAGAATTTTTGATGTTAAAACAAATTAACATCAGCCCTCTCTGTGGGCATGTGTGCCGTTACCAGCTGCTCTTCCAGGTTCCGTCACATGCATGCACACCAGACAGCTGCTCTCTTCTGGGTTCGGGTGCATGCACGTGCACTCCAGTTTCGGCACTCAGTGCCAAAAAGATTAACCATCTCTGAACTATGAGAACACAGCTTATAACAAAATCATGTGCATTTTTCAGGATGATGTCAACAGAAAGTGCCAACAGTTTCACTCTGATTGGAGAGGCCTCTGATGGAGGAACCATGGAAAATCTCAGCAGAAGACTCAAGGCAAGTTTATCCCTATTCTTGAATGTACTGTCAATGTTTAGAAAAGAATGATTGAGAGAATAGAATACAATAATTTTTGTTTTTTTATCAAAACAAAGTTCTAATGAATAGTAGTTTTGCTTGACAAACGCTTTCTGTCTCATTTAACAAATTGTAGAACTATTTTCTCTTTCCTTTTCTAAAATGAGCTGTTTCTTCCTTACAGGTCACTGGAGATCTGTTTGACATCATGTCTGGCCAAACAGATGTGGATCATCCTCTATGTGAAGAATGCACTGATACACTTCTGGACCAGTTAGACACACAGCTTAATATTACAGAGAATGAATGCCAGAACTACAAGTGAGTAATAAATTTCAGAAGGGCTACAATATCTTCTTGACAGAATAAAGAAACACAGTTTTACCTTTGTTCATTAAAATATTTTTTTACTGAAAAAGATACCATGTGCTTGTCTGAGACACGTATATACTCAAGCTGTGGCAATTCAGTTTCTATTTTAAAATAGAACAAATTATAGGTAATCCTCGACTTGTGACCATAATTTATGTTGCTAAGTGAGAAATTTTGCCCCATTTTATGACTTTTCTTGCCACATTTATCAATTGAATCAGTGCAATTGTTAAGTTGATATCATGGGTGTTAAATGAATCTGGCTTTCCCATTGACTTTGCTTGTTATAAAGTTGTAAAAGATGAGTACATGACTTCAGGACACTGCAATCATCATAAATATGAACCAGTTGCCAAGCATCTGAATGTAAATCACATGACTGTGGGATGCTGCAATAGTCATAAGTGTGGGAAATGGTCATAAATTACTTTTTTCACTGCTATTTTAATTTCTTACGGTCACTAAGTGAACTATTGTAAGTCAAGGACTACTTGTATATTTACACAGATTTGATACATAGATTACTGGCTGGGTTTCCAGGTGCATAATTGTGAAAGAAAGGGAAGTTAAAGGATTCTGTATGGTTCATTGCCACCCCATAAAATCACTTGGTTTCGTTTTTGTGTGTGTAGGAAATGCCTTGAAATCCTGGAGCAAATGACTGAAGATGACAAGGAGAAATTACAGTTGGAACTGAAAGAATTTGCTCTTGAGGAAGAGAGGTTAATTGAAGAATTGGAGGAAGTAGAGCAAAAGCGCAAGGCACTGACTGAAGATTTTGAGAAGGTCAAAACTGAGGCTGAAAAGCTGGATCAGGAGGAAGCTGAGTGAGTGAAATCTTGCTACTAATGGTATTTCCAACTTAGTAATTTTTTTGCTAAATACATTGTTGGAGTTCATATCCAAGTTTTCATGTTTATTGGTGACTATTTTTCCAGTTTTCCCCTTTATGCCTATACTAAACATCTTCCCTCTTTTTTATACTGCTTTCCCAACTATTACTTACCACATTTCTGCTACGCTTCATTTTCTCCTTATCCCTGACAGTCTATTTATTGGTTCTTGTGTTTTTCATATTTCCTTTAATACCTTATCTCTGGCTCACTTACTCTAGCTATCCTGAGTACTTGATAGGAAAGTCCAGAGAAAAGTAAATATAGTTTCATTAAGGGAACTACAGTGTGCTATCTTTATGCCATCTGTCTAGTACAGTGGTCGGCAAACCGCGGCTCGCGAGCCACAAGCGGCTCTTTGGTCCCTCGGATGTGGCTCTTCCTCTCTCCTTCCCCCCCCCGCCCCCCCCATCAGGCAGAGGAGGGCCCGGCATGTTGGTTGGGGGGGGGGGGCTCTGGCTGCCTCCCACGGAATTACAGCCCAACTTCCCACCGCTACGAAGTCTCTTTTCTGTGGAAAAGATAGGCGCACGCATGCTCCGCTCAATTACAGTCTCGGAGACTTCGTAGCGGTGGGAAGTCGTGCACGCTACGAAGTCTCCGAGACTGTAATTGAGCGGAGCATGCACGCGCCTATCTTTTCTGTGGGGAAAAGATAGGCGCGCGCATGCTCCGCTCAATTACAGTCTCGGAGATTGCGAGAGGGAGATGGAGACGCGACCGGTTTCCCTGCCAGACGACCTGCCGGGCGACAGCCTTGGTGGTGCTTAAGATGCCGGTAGCCACTGCGGGAGGAGGCATCTGTAACCTCCGGCATGCCGGCCCTTCTTCTGCTTCCCGGATTGGGGGGGGAAGAGAGGGAGTGACTGACAGACACAGAGAGAGACAGAGGGGAAGGGAGGGAAAGACAGAGAGACAGACAGAGACAGAGAGAAAGAGAGGGAGGGAGAGAGACAGAGACACAGATAGAGAATGACACAGGGAGGGATTGAATCGGAGACAGACAGGGGGGAAGAGGGAGAGACAGACATACAGAGACAGAGAGAGGGAGGGAGAGAATCAGAGTGAGTGACACACACAGAGACAGGGAGAGACAAAGGGAGAGACATAGATAGAGACTGATTAAGTGAGTGAGAGACAGACAGACACACACACACAGAGTGACAGAGATGGGCAGACGAAGGAGAGAGAGACAGAGATAGAAAGAGAGAAAGAAAGAGAAAGAAAGAGGGAAAGAGAGACAAAGGGAAAGAGAAAGAGAGAGAAAGAGGGAAAGAAAGAAAGAGTGAAAGAGAGACAGAAAGAGAGACAGAAAGAAAGAGAAAAAGAGAGAAAGAAAGAAAGAAAGAAAGAGAAATGGAGAGGGGGGGAAGGAGGAAAGAGAGAAAGAAAGAAAGAACTTATGACCACAATTGAGCCTAAAAGTTAGGTTGCTAACCAAGACCGTCGTTAAGTGAGTTTCACCACATTTTCCAAGTTGGCCACGCCCACCCAGTCACATGACCGCTGAGCCACTCCCACCAAACAGGCCACACCTTCCGGCTCTCAAAAGAAATTTCAATCGTGGTATTGTTGATATTTGGCTGTTGACTAATGAGTTTGCCCACCACTGGTCTAGTAGATAGGAACTATCTTTTTTTTACTCGAATTCTCTTGAAATTAATTTCTAATTCATCTGAACATTTTCAAAGCCTATCCTTTTCTCTCTCTTAAAATTTGTTCTTTTGGATCTGGCACTATTCTACATGCTGAATCCCTAAAGGTTTTAGAGAGGTCCTCTAAAGAATTAACCTTATTCTCTTGATGTTTCTTGGAGGTATCAAAAAGAATACAGTGAATTCAAACGGCAGCAACTAGAACTGGATGATGAACTGAAAAGTGTTGATAATCAAATGCGTTATGCCCAAATGCAGCTGGACAAGTTAAAGAAAACCAACGTATTCAATGCTACTTTCCATATCTGGTAAGAAAAGAGATTTGGATAGACGGATGGGAGAAATGTAGTGGAGTACCAGTAGTTGAATCTAGATGGAGGAAAATGCATTTAAGTTGCAACATACATACAATAGCAAATTTGATCCTTTGAGCTCTGCAAAGTTGAACATTTCAGAAGACTGGACAGCATTAGAGCGAGTATAAGAGTTTCAGTTTAAGTTTGCTGCAGAAGTCTAATGGAATACTTTACAGTGTCCACTCATGGTTGGATTCTTACTTTCCACTTTTTAGGAAACAACCCTTCTTTGAGAGTCTTAGGTCTCTCCCAATGAATAAATAAGCTCTTTAATCAATATTTATTCCTTTTTTGGAGGGTATTATCTGTAGTATTTTTTAATGATAACTAATTAGTAATATTTCTCACAGGGTCCTGTCCAAGATCTTTCTATCCTTGTTTTAAAGTTTCATATTCCTTTGCCAAATTGATTGGGTCTAATAGAGTTGGATTTTAAATAATTTGGGCAATACCAGACTAACTTCCTGTGCTAATGACAGATTTTCATAAAAGCTGTGGATCTTGATGTTTATGTTTGGAAAATCATTTTAATTTCGGATAAGGTCCAGAACTTGCTTAAAAAGACATATTTGTACGGTGGGTAAGATTTTTCTGTTTTCCTCAAAAGCTAGCTGATTAGATTTCTTCTTGCATAGGCATAGCGGGCAGTTTGGCACAATAAACAACTTTCGTCTAGGCCGCCTCCCAAGTGTCCCTGTGGAATGGAATGAGATCAATGCAGCCTGGGGGCAGACCGTTCTGCTTCTCCATGCCCTTGCCAACAAGATGGGCCTGATCTTTCAAAGGTAGATACGGAGACAACAAGCCACCCCTCCCTTTGTCAGCCATAAGAATGGCAAGATTAATTGACTTGTTTATTGGAATAGAAGCCTACTCAACACTTTTCAGTCAAATTATTCTCGTGGCTGTTTCTTGCAGATACCGTCTTATTCCATATGGAAATCACTCTTATTTAGAGTCTCTTACTGACAAATCTAAGGTAAGAGGTTTCCTCACATTTTAGTTTCCAAAAATCCCTTTCATATATCTGCATTTTGGATTTCTAGAGTACTGTATCTGTTTGTACGTAGAAGAGATTAGTCAGTTCAGAATAATATATATCCAAAGTTTTTAAACATAGTTTGGCTATTCCACTTTAAACATGTTGAAATACCTTGATTTCTGAGTATTTATTGATGGGAAATAGGCTTAATAAAATGCAGAATTGGTTTAGCTGATAACATTTTTAGTTTAATGAAATATTCATGCATGATAAAATATTTAGATGAAGATAATTGAATTTATATTTTGGAAATATCATTACAGCATTGTGTTTATGCAGTGTATGTAAACAAATATAATAAACATGCAACTTAAATATATGAACACTGTACTGCATATGTATTTAGGGATGTGTTTGAATATTATCATCTTACAATTGTACTGTTTAATTTGATATTTTATATAGTCTTCTTAAATATGGTATTGAATGTGTGGAACATCACTATGAATAAGTGCTTTTTGGTAGCATCTCTCTATACTTTTTTTACCATGGATCCCAAAAGATCTGCTATTTACCATATTTTTCAGTGCATAAGATGCATTCCCCCCAAAAAACATTTGTGGAAATGTCTGTGCATCTTATACAGTGAATGTTGCCAAAGCCCCACGCACCCACCAGCCCCCATCCTTCAACCTCTGCCTCCCAGCAATTTGCTGCACCTATCCTGCTGTCTGGAACAGGCCGAAAATGGGGCATGTGTAGGCCGAAAATGGGATGCATGGAGGCCGAAAATAGAGGCTGTTCATGCTAAATCAGGCTGTGCTGAAGCTAACCATGTTTGCTGCAAGAAGGCAAATTGCTGGGAGGCAGAGGCAGATTTCCCCCCCCTTGTTTTCCTCCCCAAAGACTACATGCCTCTTATATAGTCCAAAGCGTCTTATGATCCAAAAAATATGGTATTTGTATTTTAAAATGCCCTAGATACTAATTGAAAAAGAAGCTGGGGTTTAAGAGAAACAGGAATAATTCTCCATTGGAGTAAAACATATTTTATTTTCTTGTTTCCTGTAGCCTTGACTTACGGTAGTTTAGAAGAGCAGTAATAAACAACAAAGATGATTCATGCTACCTAACTTGCAGTGAATGCTCTTTATAGAGTAAAGCAGCTTCATTAATAATAATGTAGAACCGTAGGACAATTCCCTGTGTTTCTAATATTTACATTTATGTCTTCAAGGAGCTGCCTCTTTACTGTTCAGGAGGCTTACGGTTTTTCTGGGACAATAAATTTGACCATGCAATGGTGGCATTTCTAGATTGTGTACAACAGTTCAAAGAGGAAGTAGAAAAGGGCGAGACCCGTTTCTGTTTACCTTACAGGTAAATGTCAATAGTGCAGAAAGTAGGTTTTCTTTTCTTACAAACTTTTTAATTCTGTCTGGTTAATCTAAATGTATCTCTTGCTCAACTATTATATATTGAATTAAATTCTATTAATTTTAACGTATCACATATACCAGAAGTTTTGCTTTTCTATTTTAATGCAATATAACAACAGCTAGATTATTGTGGTTCTTCAAAGTACTAATAATAAACTATCACATTTAGCGGTCGTGGTATTTTTTAGTTGACTCTGCTTTGTCATTTGATTGTTGAAAATATGTCAAATAAAGAAAACTGAAGTTCTCTCTCAGCAAGAGCTTTAACATAAAACATGTGTAAAGATTAATAAATCAGGGCATTACAAAAGGGGAGTGGGATTTATTTAAAATTAATATAGTGCTAATTTAAGACCAAATGCCAGCATATTCAGTGCCTAATAGAATCTGTTTTTCCAATACAGAATGGACGTAGAAAAGGGCAAGATTGAAGATACAGGTGGAAATGGTGGTTCCTACTCCATTAAAACCCAGTTTAACTCAGAGGAACAGTGGACAAAAGCACTCAAGTTCATGCTGACAAATCTGAAATGGGGTCTAGCTTGGGTTTCTTCGCAATTCTATAATAAATGACAATTATGAAGGAAAAAGAATTCAGCATGACATAATATACCAAAAGTAGGACTTGGGACTGTGACAGCCATACATTAATTTAGAAGAAGAAAAATCCTCAAGCTTGATAATACATTATAAAATGGAATGAAGCAAAAAGCTTCATAGCATAGTTTACATAACACGTATAAAGTATACAACTAAGTTTAGGAAAGAATCATGTATTTTCTCCGATAGGACAGGAAAAGGAGACAATATTCATGATAGAGGCTCTACTTAGTTAGGAGGTTATTGCAGCTTCATTATTGCACTGAACTAGAAATACAAAATAAATACATTGATTTTTTTTTCAGAACAGTTTATCAGTTCTAGAGAGAGGAATACATTAATGTATTTTTTGTCAGATACATTTACTTGTTTATGCTAAAGCTGCTGCTTTTACATGTAATATTTATTGTCATAATTCATACATCTAATATTTGTCTTAAACTGCTATAATTCTTTGTGTTGTAATGGTTATGCAAGACTGCTGTAAATGGTTTTGATGCCCTAATCACAGACAAGATACCTTTCTTTAAATCTTCCCTCTTAAAAGATTAAGATAACAAAAACTGTGTAATATCCATTAAACTATTGAAGTTACGAAGTTGTGTAGTGCCTTTTTGGTAATTATCTGCTTACAAATCCCATGACTATGTCAAATACTGTAGTACATTTCTTGATAATCAGGCTCTTCAACTTCAGAAAAATGAAGGGTTTCTAACAACCATTCACTATATTACCTAGACTGTGCTTCAGAATTGCATAGACTGCCTCTGTAATGCTCTGCAGACTGATGCCTGTGGTGCTATTGAGGTAGTCCACAACCTTTCAAAAGAAAGAAAGAAAAAAGTTTTAGATGGATATGCTATATTCTATAGAACTAGGAATCTTATGGGTAGCAAGCCACATGTAGGACAATAAAAATCGATTTAATACATGAGTGGACTAAATGATGATATATGTACCTGATTCCAGTCTTCATAGTTTAGCAGGAAAGAACTTGCACCAATTACTCCTACAGCTAGTAGCATGAGGTCTTCCTTTACAGTCACAAATTTGACTCTATGAAATTGAAATGACAAAAAGAACAAGAACTGTATTTCAGCAATATAATAATGATGTACATTTGAAAGTACAAACCTACCCTGTTTCTCCCAAAATTAAACCTATCCCGAAATAAGCTCTAGCATGTTTTTGTGCCTAATATAAGTCCTACCCCCAAAATCAGTCCTACTTAAGGGACTATGTGCCTGGCTGGCCGACCATTTCATCTGGTTGCTCGCTTTGCCATGTCCATGAGGTGAGGCGGGGTGGTGGTGGCGCTTACCTCAGCCCCCACAGCCAGACCATCCATGCTTTGACACCTGCCTCGCAGTGGCAGCACGAATAGCCACGTGGAGCAGGAACCCACATGGCCAGCATTCCACTTCTGCTTGCAGCTGCAATGGAGCAGGAGACCAAGTGGTGTGCTCATGCCACGAGGTCAGTCGGGTGTCAGGGCGTGGATGGCCTGGCTGTAGGGGCCTTGAGGTAAGCCAGCGTGAGGCGCATTGGGCAGTTCTACCCCCCCACCTCACCTTGTAGCCACGGCACTTCAACGGCCTCCTCTATTGTGGCCACAAGTAAGCAGAAGTAGGCCAGCAGCCACATGGTGTCCTGCTGGATGGGGCTGCTGGAGCCTCTGCCACAAGGCAATATCAGGATGTGGGTGGCATAGCTGCAGGAGCCCTAACATAAGCTGGAGTGGGGCATATGAAGCAGCTCCAGCCCCCTCCCCCTCCGCCTAACTGGCCACACTGGTGCACCACCTGGCCTCCTGCCCCACCATGAGCAAGCAGAAATGGACCTCCCATAGATGGGGAAAAAATAAGACGCCCTCTCAAACAAGCCCTAGTTTATTTTGGGGCCCAAAAGAAAATAAGAGCCAGTCTTACTTTTGGGGAAACATGGATATTTTAACCATATCAAACCAATATGATAAAATAGTTGATTATTTTTAAAGCATTTCTCTGTTACATACACTCATCTTTTGAATCAAAAAAGATATGTTTTGTAGACTTATAATGGCTAGAATGTCTATAACATCATTAAAGTATTTAAATAGCACATTTGTCACAAATTCATTGTGTTCTGTGGAGCCCAGGTACTGCTGTGAGTATCCATATAATAAAACAGTATATTTTCTTCGGCATTTCTCCTGTTACATTGAATATAATAGGCAACAGTACTGAGTAGGGCTGCATTTTGCTGGCAGCTAACAACGAAGAGGTGAATGTAATGTTTTCATCTCCCAAAAACTAAATGTTTTCATCTCCCAAAAACTAAATATTAACAAAATTTAGTGCTGTGTATAATTGTATAGTCACCAACCCTATGAGTAGGATTTTTTTTCCCCAATTTCAGTATATTGTGCTAAAGTGTTAGAAATGTAACATTGGGAACCAAAGGTTTTATTAAGAAAACATCCAAATTTGTGAAATCAGTGACACTTTTCTGTAATTTAAAAAAAAACCGATTCAAAAAGGTTATTTGAAATGTTAAAAGGCAAGTAAAAGGATCCAAAATGAAACAGTTTCTGTTTAAAAGTTCACTAATGCAGGGGCTGCCAACCTTTTGTGCACCAGAGACCGGTTCTATGGAAAGTGGTTTTTCTGAGGACCAGAAGGGGCATGGTTTTGCATGCTGCTTGCATCCCGTGGATGGAGCTTCGCTTGTTTGCGCAGCCCAGTTTTCAATTCTGTAACTTTAAATTTTAGGCAACAATAGCTCATCCCAGTGGTCTAAAACAAAGTAATTGTAATTATGTCTTCCCAGTAACTCCTCCAATTCATATCACAGTAATTTACATAGGAAATATGTAGGTACATTTAAGGTTCAAAACTATCCCATCCAAGTAACAAAATGGCCTTAAGCTGAGCATTGCCCATATTTAAACATTCTGCAGAAGAAAAGGTTTATATGACCCAAAGAAAAATCAGGACGATGTTGGCATACTGAAGCTAGATTCTATCAGGAGAACATTGTTTACAAACACATCTCTGTTAAAATCTTCTAGTGGAAAACTAACCCAGATATTCTTGATCTATAAAGTTAATTTTCCATTTGTGCTACTTCAATATGCAGAACTCTCAAATTTTTACTTCCCTTTATGACACACATTTATTGCTAGCTTGCTTCTTTCAGAACTTACAATTGAAGTTCACTTGGTGAGGCATTTTCTATTGAAGACTTCAGCAAGGTATCATAAATATTATTCCGCAACAGATATGATAAACTTAATAAATGTTTGCACATTTCATGCAGCTCTTTTGTGGGACGTAAATAGCCATTGTATCCTAGTATTGGGAGGGGAAAGTCCAAGAATTAGATGCTATAAGAAAGAGAGTGGGTTTCTATAAAGTGTGAGAATCTATCTCCTTCATCTTATGATCTGTGAGCCACGGATAAATGTGCCCCCCACCCCCCTTCCCTCTGTTTCTGTCTGTTTCAATACTTTCCATTTAGCTCCATGTCTAAGGCAGGAGAAGAACTCACCATTTCCTGGTTTCTAGCCTTGCGCCTTAACCACTACACCAAATTGGCTCTCATATTATAAGAATCCATAAAACTTTACTATATCTGTGATGCCTGTGATAAAGATTGAGAAGAACCGCTGATCCACAGCCCATTTTATTGAAACATTTAGCTTTCTAACCACCAGAAGCAAAAAAAAAAAACCAAAACCCCACACACAAATAACAAAGAAATAATAGGATTCCTAAAAGAAGAAAATAGGATTTCATTGGCTAAAAGAACAAAATGAATAGTCACTGCCTTCCCCTGGAATGTTTTGTAAATTGTCACTTTATCTTACTGCTCTAGGATGTAATTTGGAGATATTTTTTTTAAGAGCAGCAAAAGTTGGCTAAGTGCTGCCACCTTCTGTAGAGCCTAGGAAATAAAGAGATCTACCAATTTAAATGTGGCTGCTCAACTACTGGTAAGAGGGATAGACAAATCAGAATCAATACCAATTTTTTACCGTTTCCCTGAAAATAAGCCTTCCCCTGAAAATAAGCCCTCCCT
The DNA here is from genome assembly GCA_039707465.1 of Rhabdophis nuchalis. NCBI lineage: Eukaryota > Metazoa > Chordata > Lepidosauria > Squamata > Natricidae > Rhabdophis > Rhabdophis nuchalis. The sequence continues at coordinate 113,697,105 of CM077647.1, forward strand.
GAATATATTGCAACACAGTAGCAGTCATGAGGTGACCACGCTCACCACCTCCTGCACCTCAAAAATAATAAGACCTCCCTGAAAATAAGACCAAGCTCTTATTTCGGGGGTCAAAAGAAAATAAGACCCTATTTTATTTTGGGGAAAACACAGTACTAGCAAGGCAAAGCTGTTTCATAGACTACAGTATATGTTTCCTGGGTATACCTAAAACTTCTAGGAGAACTTCAACATAGGCAAGTGGAACTGGAACATTGACTTGAAAATGCAGGGCCTTCAAAATAGCTAGTTCTGATTCTAATAATTCTTCTGTAGTATACGAGAAACCCAAAGACTTCAGAAACTTCAGAACCATTTTGTTATTAACAATCTGTGTAAAAGAAGTAAGAGCATTACATCCAAAATGCCAATTTTACTTTGCCATAGTGTACTATGTTTTATTGGAATGCGTTGTTTTCAACATAACATGAATCATAATTATATTTAAAAACTGCCCAATTAATTATTTATACTGCTAATAGTTTATATTTATTTATATATCAAACTTCTTAACCATCCCATCTCCCTCATAGTTGATAGTTCATCATTGTGAAAGCCAACTCCATATACAGTCATACATCTCCTTCAGCATTAACCATTAACCCAAGCTATTTATAAAGACACCATTGCTTAGCAGTTTATAAAATCTATTTTCATCCTCTTATCAAATTGTCTAGTGAGAAATAATTATATTTTTCCCAAATGCAGACATAAGTTTAACAGTCCTTTTTCTGTCATTGAGAAAGTCCACACCGTGTCTCAGAAGCAAAACTTGTATGGAAGTTCTATAATATTGTATTGCTCAAGGCAAATCTTGAATCTCCTTACTTTGTAATGGAAAGAAAGCTTGCTGGCAAGCTGAATGCAAGAGACTAAACGCAGCATATACATGTCCTCCATTTGTACTTTCAATGAGGCCCAATTGCTGTCTTCTTCCTTTCCTAGAGTCAAATTAGAGACCTCTTCTAAAAGTTTGAGCATATACCTAAAAATACAAAAGCATTGATAATGTATCTAGAGAAAAGAGCAGATACTTATTTGAAATTTGCTTTATAGTTTACAGAAACAAGTAACCATGTAACTACACTGATTTTATGGAGTGACAGCTATTCCAAAGAATCAAAGATTCGGCTTTTAGGGGGTTCCAGGGTGGGAGGGGGAAATAGTCCAGGGGGGGGGGAACGGCAAACGATTGGGCCGGCAGGCGGAAGTAGGACTACGGAGGAAGGGGGAGGGGGGGTCGTTTCCACTGAGGTTTTATCCATCGAGTCGGTCTTAGGGAGGGGCAGGGGCGGTGGGAGGCGGCATGGGCATCATCGGTTGGAAGACCGTGGCCGCTGGGTACAGGCGGTCACGTGCTCCAACTCTCCGCCCTCCCATCGCAGACTAGGTGGGCAGGAATCACAGACCCGGGGCCCTAGGCTGATGTTATGCAACGCCAGGTCCGTGGTTCAGAAAGCCCCCCTCATCCATGATCTTGTGTCAGAGGGGGACCCGGACCTGGTGGGTATAACGGAAACCTGGTTGGGCCACGAGGGGGGTCTACCCCTCGTGGACATGTGCCCACCAGGTTACCGCTCCTTCCATCAGCCTAGGGCCCTAGGGAGGGGTGGGGGAGTGGCGATTATGGTTAAGGAAGGTCTTGAGCCGAAGGAGACCACAGTCCCTCAGAAAACCGGCTGTGAATCTCTCTGCGTGAGATGGGGCCTAGGGAGGCAGTTGGGCATGTTAGTTGTATACCTGGCTCCTCGCTATGCAACAACAGCCCTGCCCAAGCTCCTAGAGGTGATAGCCGAGGCGGCAGTTGAGACCCCCAGACTGGTAGTCCTGGGGGACTTTAACTTGCCGTCGGCGGGCAAAGCCTCTGAAGTAGCTCGGGAGTTCATGGCCTCCATGACGGCCATGGACCTGACCTAGGTAGTTTTAGGCCCTACTCATAGGGGGGGAAACATGCTGGATTTGATCTTTGTCTCGGGACAGTGGAGTTGTGATCTGGGAATAGGGGATTTAGTCATCACTCCCTTGTCATGGACAGACCACGCTCTCCTTCGGCTGGACTTTCCAATCGCTTCACCTCACCGCGGGGAGGCGGAACCGGATACTCCTAGATGGTTCCGCCCCAGGCTTCTAATGGACCCAGAAAGGTTCCAGAGGGAGCTTGGGCCAATTCCTGTGACCCTGCCTCGCGACTCGACTGAGGACCTAGTGGCCGCATGGTTAAGTGCGGCCGCAGGGGCCTTGGACTGAGTCGCGCCCTTGTGGCCTCTCTTGCGGCGTCGAACCACCCAAGCTCTCTGGTTTACTGAGGAGCTTCGGGGGATGAAGCGCCACAAGAGACGCCTAGAGAGCAGATGGAGATCCTCTCGCTCCGAAGCCGACCGAACACTAGTGAGAATCCATATTAGGGCTTACTTAGTGGCGATAAGGGTGGCCAAACGTGAGTATTGTGCCACTCTTATTGCATCCGCAGATAACCGCCCTGCCGCCCTGTTTGGGGTGACCCACTCCCTCCTTCACCAGAGGCCGCGGGAAGCCCCTCTACAAGGGCGAGCAGAGGAATTTGGGATTTATCTGCAGGAGAAAATCACTCGGATTCGGAATGAGCTACCCTCCATCGCCAGTGGTCCTGTGGGATTATCCGAGACTAGTCTTGAGGTTCCTTCTTGGGAGGAGTTTGACTTTGTTACCACCGAGGATATGGACAGATTGTCAAGGAAACTTAGGGCGACCACATGTTTATTGGACCCGTTTCCCTCCTGGCTTGTACTGGCATCCTGGGAGACGACACGAGGCTGGCTCCAGGGCATTGTCAATGCATCTTTGAGTGAGGGGTTCCTACCTGCCATCTTGAAAGAGGCGGTAGTGAGGCCCCTCCTCAAGAAGCCGTCCCTGGACCCAGCATTATTAGAGAACTATCGTCCGGTCTCCAACCTTCACTTTTTGGTGAAGGTTGTTGAGAGTGTGGTAGCCCAACAGTTCCTGCGACACCTGGAGGAAGTTGATTATCTAGACCCGTGCCAGTCCGGCTTCCGACCCGGTCACAGCACCGAGACGACATTGGTCGCGTTGGTTGATGATCTCTGGAGGGCGCGGGATAGAGGTTATTCCTCTATCCTAGTCCTATTAGACCTCTCGGCAGCTTTTGATACCATCGACCATGGTATCCTATTGCGCCGACTGGGGGGGTTGGGGCTGGGAGGCACCGTTTTGCGGTGGTTCTCGTCCTACGTCTCTGGTCGGTCGCAATATGTGTTGACGGGAGGGCAGAGGTCGACCTCGAGGCCCCTCTTATGCGGGGTCCCTCAGGGGTCGGTCCTCTCTCCCCTCCTTTTCAACACATATATGAAGCCGCTGGGTGAGATCATCCGTGGTTTTGGGGTGGAGTACCATCTGTACGCTGACGACACTCAGCTGTACATATCCACCCCAGACCACCCCAACGATGCCGCCAAAGTGCTGTCCCGGTGTTTGGAGGCCGTACGGATCTGGATGGGTGGTAACAAACTCAAGCTCAACCCTGCCAAGACTGAGTGGCTGTGGTTTCCGGCACCCCGGTTCAGCCAGATTACTCCAACTCTGGCCATTGGGGGCGAAACACTGGCCCCCGTGGAGAGGGCGCACAATTTGGGTGTCCTCCTGGATTCCCAGCTGTCCATGGAAGACCATGTGGCGGCCGTGGCCAGGGGGGCATTTCATCAGGTACGCCTGATGTGCCAATTGCGCCCCTTGCTGGACCGGGCTGCCCTTCGCACAGTCACTCAAGCTCTTGTGATGTCCCGACTTGACTACTATAATGCTCTCTACATGGGGCTTCCCTTGAGGTGCACTCGAAAGCTACAGTTAATCCAAAACGCAGCCGCGTGGGTGATTATGGGAGCCACTAGATGCTCCCACATAACACCGATCCTGCGCAAGCTGCATTGGCTTCCTGTGGCCTTTCGGGTGCGCTTCAAGGGCTTGACGACCATCTTTAAAGCGCTCCATGGCTCGGGGCCTAGTTATATGCGAGACCGCCTCTTGCCCCATACATCCCTTAGACCGATACGCTCTCACAGAGAGGGCCTTCTCGGGGTGCCGTCGGCCGGACAATGCCGACTGGCGACACCCAGGGGAAGAGCCTTCTCTGTGGTGGGCCCAGCCCTTTGGAACGACCTACCCCCCGAATTATGCACCATCACCGTCCTCCGCCTCTTCCGCCAATGTCTAAAGACATACCTATTTCAACAAGCCGGCCTAGCCTAACCTCCCACGGGGACTTTTTAGAAAGTTTTAAATTGGGTATTTTAAAATTTGGCTTTTAGCATAGGACAAGACAGTTTAATTTATATTTTAAATTATGTATTTATCTTTGTATTTTGTATGTTTTTTAAATTTCCTGTGCGCCGCCCTGGGTCCTCTGCGGAGAAGGGCGGGATATAAATATAAATAAAATAAATAAATAAAATAAAATAAATGTATGAAACAGCTACAATAAGCTTTACGACCTTCATTAGCCCCCCCCTCCCCCCCAAGAATCTAATTGTCTATTTGATTCGGTATTTTTGGTGCAGTATATTCACAATTGGATATTAACTGGGACAATTAAAGGGGCATAAGAATGCAATTTAAATACTCCAGACTTGGTCTCAGGCAAAGTTTTATAAAAACAAGAGATGGGAAAGAAGCATGCAGGAAAAGAAAAATAAGCACTGAAATCTAAATTGTATATTTGTAGACTGAATGCATTTGTAATGGTGTCCACAAAGTCTGATAGACTTTAGGCTTTTGTTACTCAAAGCAGGCTTGTCATTAAATATCTTTTGATTTGTAACTGTGGCTAAAGTATTCACCCCAATCTTTTGAGACTTTAAAAAAGGAAGAGTTTACATTTTAGTTTATTTATTTATAGGTTAAAGCTGTGATTTGGTTGCTATAACTACATCTATAAAAGGACAAAGGTTACAGGAAATAAAACTGCAACTTTGCACATCTACTTAGAAGTAAATCCTACAAAATTAATATCATTTAATATGTGGTATATCAACAGTCTGAGGGAAATAAAGAAATACCTTTCAAATATTTCTATTGCTTGATATGTGGCTGATTCAGTTAGGCTCCACTTTCCAGCTAAAAGAAAAACAAATTCTGGCACAGACACCAAGAAAAATTATCATACTTAGAGGCTCTTCTAAAACGTCTTTTAGAATTTCATCTCAGTTTAGAGAACTTGTTAAGGCCAATTCTTACCTACTATCCGTGTGACTTTGAAACTGCCTGCCTCATCACACAGTTCACTCAAATACCGCTCATTCTCTATAGCCATGTGAAGCAAAGTATCTTGGATAATTCCAGGGGTCACTACTCCAAAGATAGGTTCTGAATACTGGTATCGGGCAGACACCTGTGCAGGTAAGCCCATTCTAAAGCTATTGTTTATACTCTGGGGGGAAAAATATCATTAAACTACAGTAATTGATTTCTTCGAACAGTTCATTCTAACTGTTTCTATTAATTTATATAAATAAAAAGTTAACTATGAGTTTGTTCAAAACCGCTAATCTCAGAAACTACTGCACCAATTGCCACCAAATTTACACACAAAATTTCTTACAAGTGCAGCACCAATGATACGTACAGATTGTGTGGATGGCACACCGGTGCCAAGTACACGCCACACAAATGTAAAACTGCAGCTCTTCTGTGTGTTTTCCTCACTCGCCCCCCTCCCCTTCGCGGCCCCTTCCACCCAGCCGCTTTTCAGCTCACGTCACTTGCACGAATGGTAGAGAGGTTTGCGTCATATCCGCGATGATCGCCTCCTCAGAGGCTTCTTTCTCCTCCCCCGCCACCCCCACCGCCCCCTTCGCCAACTCCCCCCCACAAGGCCGCTGCCAAGTCAGCGGCCTCTCTCTCACCGCCCCCCCCAACTTCCCCCCCACAAGGCCGCTGCCAAGTCAGCAGCCCCTCTCTCCTCTCTCTCTAGGTAGGGAGGGAGGTAGAGGAATAGATAGAGAGAGGGAGAAATACAGTAGGGAGGGAGGGAGGTAGATAGATAGATAGAGAGGGGGAAATACACTAGGTAGGTAGGTAGGGGGACAGAGGGAGAGGGAGAAATACAGTAGGTAGGTAGGTAGAGAGATAGAGAGAGGGAGAAATACAGTAGGTAGGTAGGTAGGTAGGTAGGTAGGTAGGTAGGTAGGTAGGTAGGTAGGTAGGTAGAGTAAGAGAGGGAGGGCAGGGAGAGGGAGGGGAAACCAAGGCAGAGAAGAAAGGGGGTCGCCTAGAGTGTCTATGAGGGGAAACTTTTTCATTTAACCAAACTTGGCCACAGCAACGAGTGGCGGGTACAGCTAGTAAGGAATATAATGTTGATTAAAACAGGGTACAGTGGAATCTATCATATTAAGATAGTATCTATTGATGTTTTACGTGTTAATGCTGTTTGTGTAAACTGCTTAGATTTAACAGTATTGAAATGCCATTAAAGCATCAAAATAAATACAATTCAATATAAACTTTATGAAAGGGGAAGTCCCAAGAAAGTAATTTAGAAATTTAAAGATTAAATTATTAGTCTGATATAAAATTGTACTTTATTTAAGCTCCTGTAGGGAATACTCTTAAATGCATCTCTGACTGAAGATTAGGTGAGAGAGGTGAGAGAGAAGAAAAGTACTGAAGTGGTAGATACATTCATGATATGGTTAGAAATATATTTCATATAATCCTATCTTTAGAAAATTAACAGCAACCTTATTTAAAAAGTCCGGCTTTGTTTAAGGGGACAATACGAAATACATTCAGAGTTGTGCCATTAAATTGCAATAACACATATTAAATTCAGTTAGAACATGTGTGAATTTATCGAGTAAATTAAATACCTAGTCAAGGAAAGAAAAACTGTGCTTCTCCAAGGCTAAAAAGCCTTCACTTTGAAGGGCAGAAAAAAAGAACCACAATTAATTTGAGGAAATCCTCGCCTATCATACCGTGCCATAAACTGTCAGCTCAAATATAGGTGACACCTCCCCTTTTAATTAACGTTTGCCCTTACCAAAGATGGCAAAAACAAAAACCCATAACCTTCACAGTAATAACAGTCGTGTTTTTTTAAAGCCTCACGTCGCGACAAGCGTTACGTCACTGCCCTCACCAAAAATGGCCGCTCGGTCCTCACTGGATTTATCTTCCTGGAGTTGATATCTCCTTTCCTGCCAAGGTCCTGGGAGAGATGTCGGAGCCACAACGAGGAGGGGAGTTTTTGCGCGTGCCGCCGATGAATGCCAACCCGCAAAGGATGGCGTCCGGTGGATTTAATCCAGGGCCCGGCATGGGGATGGTTCGGCGAGGGATGAACACTCGCAACAACGCCGTAGCGCTCGGGCTAGGAGTTGCCGTCGCAGGAATCTGTATCCTTTGGTAATCTGAGCGCCATGCCTGTCCGAAAGGGAAAGCATGCCGTGAGCCAGTTTCGTTGTTCGCCTCCTTGGGCTTCAATAACCTTAGGTTGTCTGAGTTCTTGCGCGTCTCCGTAAGTCCACAGAAAATGGAAATCGGGGGCGAGGGCGGAAATTCAGACCCCTTGCATGGCAAGCAGAATCTTGGGCCTGCAGACCTCCTGGAAATGAATTATTGTTCTAGTTCTCTCCCTGATTTTAAGAGGGGAGATCAATATCCCCGCGTCGCGTTCTCCTATGTTGCCCAAGTTTTATTCTTGCAGTTACAACAACTCAAGAAATGACTGGCTGACAATTACTCCTCGAGTGCCCTGGTCTAGTGAATCCAGAGTTACTGTTCTCATAAGCCAAAGCTTATCCACTACACCATCTTGAAAACTGAAATCTAGCAACTCTGGAACACCCCAGATTGTACTATAAATTTTCACAGTGAGTTGCATGAAGCAGGGAGTTTCCTTGTATGCTTTGGCTCCAAGGAAGTGAAATGCATTGCTCCTAGCTACATCCCAGCCTATTTCCTGGATCTGGATGGCTAAGAGCTTTGAGTTTTGCAGATATTGAGATTTTTTTTTTTTTTTACTGTTCAAGGATATAAGAAAGGTTTTGAAATGTAAACATGTATTTAACTGCATTTTACTGGTCCTTTCTCCAGAATATGGGAATCCATCATTTGTTCATATAAAATACCTCATCCAAACTGACTGGATCTATCTCTATCTCTCCCCCCCCCCCCCCCTCTCCAGGTTGACATTGTGTTTTTTTGTTAAAGCATATCTGACATCAAGGGCTAACAAGGGCTAAAGCATATCTGACATCAAGTGGCTAAGATACTGAGTTTGTCGATCAGAAAGTTCGGCGGTTTGAATCTCTAGTGCAGTGCAACAGAATGAGCTTCCATTACTTTCCCAGCTTCTGCCAACCTAGCAGTTCAAAAGCACGTAAAAAATGCAAGTAGAAAAATAGGGACCACCTTTGGTGGGAAAGTAACAGTGTTTCGTGTGCCTTTGGCGCTTAGTCATGCCAGCCACATGACCACAGAGATGTCTTCACACAGCGCTGGCTCTTCAGCTTTGAAACCTTCTCTAGACTTTTCCTTTGCATCCAATTTAGGGCAGAGATAGTGTCATGCTGCAATATCTTTTGACTGGTGGTGGAAATGATTTATTTAGTAGAGGCTAGTAGCATGCATACTGTAATTTTCCTGAGCTGTCATGTGCAGATACCTACACCATGTATGCTTTCTCCCAAGATGGCTTGCTGAAGGAAGTAGAATCAGAGGCTGAAATCATGCGAGCACAGGCAGCAAAGACCTCATCAGATCGAGATTAAAAGAATTGAAGAATTAGCCATTTTAGATGTTGAAAGTCAACATTCCTCTGTGCGCTCAGACTGAGGATAAGTTGCACAACTCCAAGGATAACACCCTGCATTTCAAAGTGTTCACTGATAACATATATTGCCATGTCTAAGCTATAAAAGCCATTTAACCCTTTTATCTGCTTTGTGAAACTCCAATAAACAAACTCAATGGAGGATAATTGTGTGTGAGAAGTTGTTTTAGGTTAGAACTCCAAATTGCCTGAGGAAGGAGGCTCAGCACTTTTATGTACTAAGTTATATTTTAAAATACATTTTACATCTGAAAGTAATGATTTATTTACCAGTAGTACAGGTGAACTCTTTTGTGTTCCTCACATACATGTAACTTACCAAGGTGTCAGTTTTTATCAGCATATTTATATTTATTAGAGCTGTGTAAACTTCAAAGGGGTATTTCATTTTCATGATGCTTTGAGGGGAAAATAGACCTTCAAAGCTGTTTTATGAAGTAACATGACCCCTACTATCCTACCTTTGCTTTGTATTCTGTAGGTCCCTCCATCCCCACTCAGCTAGAGCACACACACAATGCCTCAGTAAGGTTACCAATGTTGCTTCCACAATGGAAAGCACTGCTAACCATGTCAAATTCTAAACTCCTTGCAAAGAACAAACATTTATAAACATGACAGGAAGTAAAATTGTAATAATCTTGCTCAAAGGATTGATTTTTAAGTCTTTTAAATATTCTTACTTGGAATTGTAGGTTCTGAATATAATACCTTTGAAGACTGTTGACCTAAAACGTGTAACCATTATATTTGAATTGAATGTCATTTCTTTTTCGGCAGCTATAACAATTTAACCAATGTATTTTAATCTTTAAATCTTTCCAAATTGGTAATTATTATTAAAAAAGGAAATATTTTATTAGCTGTCCTGAAACTCTCACCATCTATCTTGAGTAATCTGTTCAGAAGTATGAGAGGTACAGATAAAAAGCGAAGTTGTGCAAAAAACATTTCATTGATGAGAAATTAGGCAAAAATAAGGTTAATTTAATGCAAGATATTAAAGTTTTGTCAATTTTAAAATAGAACCAAGAGAAGAACTGATGACAGAAGGATATAATTGTCAGTGATTCTTTTATTTATAATTATTGGAAAAGTAGACAAACATATAATTTTGAATACTAATACTTAATTTGAAATATAATCATGTACAAATATGAACATGTAATTACTAAAATGCATAAACATTTATTGAAATTTGAAACAGAAGAATAAGTAAGAGAATGAATGATAAAGATGAACCAGAGGTGAGGCAGATCCCACTCCTGACCTTTCAGAAAGATAACCCTGGCCTTGCTTGGGGTACACAGAGCAGCATGCAACCATAGGGCTGGCTAGCACTCTGAAAGCATTCCCTACCTTTTAATTAATTTTTAACATTGAATTTTATTCATACTTGCCTCTTCTGCATTTTATATACTGTTTTTATGTTTTAATATTTTATTTGTACACTGCCCAGAGTGACTCTGAGGGAGAGGGGCATTTTCAAAGTTTTTGGTTGTAATATCCAGATGGAGACTATTCACAACTTCACAACCCCTTTCCTAATCAATGCCCATATTGGACCCAATCCAATATGAGCATTGATTAGAGTTTTTTTTAACCAAAATTTGAATTTATTACGTTTTATACTGAATCATGTGCTACTTTAATTCCTGCCCCTGATGTTTACAGCAATCTGCAACTCTTTTATTTAATCATCTAATAATTATATTTGTCACTTCATTGGATAGTTCTAACTCCATATAATTTAAATTAAAATACTACCCTTTGGAAACACTCTATTTACTACTAGTCATTGTAAAGTTTGTCTTTTCATTGAAACATTTTGTGCTTTGATAATTCTATTAAAATACCTCATCCTTTAGAGAGTTTGCTCCAAATGATTTTTGAAAGTTATAAGTAGTGCCTACCAAATTCCACATTATACATGTATTTGTTGTTACTTTAGATAAATAAGCCAATGTAACTTTCCAGGAAGTTGTAAAGTTACATGAACCCGTCTATATTTTCTTGTCCTCTTTCCTTCCACAAAAAGATAAGACATATTTTTTTTTAAGACAAATGTTTGCTTAGTGTCTTCTAGCACAGAGGTTACACTTGGAATTACAGTATAATAAGTTTGAAAACAGACTAAAATCAGGTTCTATAATTATCCAACTGCCCAATTATTAACTTGTTTTCTGCTTTTAATGGGCTTAACGTTAAAATAATGAAATTTCTTTAAGGATTTTAAAAAATATATGTTTGCCTCTATTATTATTGCTTTACATTCTTTTTGTTATTTAATTACCAAAAGAAATATAGTCATTCCCTTACTTATGAATTTTAGAATGGCAAACATTTACCCATACAAACAAATCTGTCTCTGACTCCAGCCTAGAAGGTTGGAAAGTAGAAAATAGGTTAGTTTATGCACGCTGTGAGCCTTCTATCAAGAAGGTGGCAGTACCACATCCTTGGCCAGGAGCATGTTTGGTAGGCTCCACTGAGTCTTGACTGAGTGGAGCAGAAACGGACATGAACATGTCTGAACAGGGTCCAAACACCTCAGAAGAAAAGAATTGCTGAGGCACTAAAAATTGCCTCCACCTGAATACTGACACAGGATGGGGCTCTATCAGAGAAGAACAATCGACCCATGTACATGCTTGGAGAGATTTAATGGCAGGAAAATGGGGTGGCATGAGAATGGGCATTGGAGCTGGGAGTCTCTCACTGCTGGAAAGCTCCCACCAAATTTGCTCCTCCTTATCCCTGTGGAGAATTAAACTGTGTGGGCTCACTATCATTTATATCAGGGATCCCCAACCTTTTTGGCACCAGGGACCAGTTTCATTTTAAAGAAAATTCCGCGGACCAGTGGGCATGGCTCAGCTGGTGTAGAGGGGGAGCAGGGGGGAGGGGGAACAGGCGGCGAATGCATGCGGGGGGGGCAGTGGGCTCACTCACCCCTCTTGGCCCCCAATGGTGCGAGCGGCCGCGCCTGCGCTCTCCCACCCCGGTGCGCGCTCTGCCAAGGGGGCTGCTCCCTCCTCCTCCTCTGGCCTTGCGGCCGGCCCGGTTCCTATCAAGCCACGGACCGGCACTGGTCCACGGACCGGGGGTTGGGGACCCCTGATTTATATGATCAAGACCAAGCAGTGTACACCTCACCCTTTCGCTTATGGGTTGTACTGGTTATCTTGTTGGCAGCTCTTTCCCAGTGAGGGTCCCAGGGCCTGTGGAATGACTCCCCTGTCTTTGCCCCAGTGGCTGAAGTCTGAGCAAGTAAGTGAGCAATGAGAGAAAGCTGAGATGCTCACTGCTGCTTAAAGAGCATTAAGGGATTAGGGTTAATTTGCAATTGATCAGGTGAAGAAATGTAACATAACATTTTTTTTAATACTTGGACTTATGAAAAAGGCACTTAGTAATAGCCTCTTGGAACACAATCTGTTCATAAGTAGGGAACTCTAGCCATTTCTGTAATGGCTGCCATGATATTGCACATTAAGAAGTTCTTGGCTACTTGGACTTAAAGGTGCTTTGCCTATCCTCAGACTATTTATGATTTAACAAGAGCATATATGAGTCACAATTCTATTAATATGGAACAAAAAATAGATAAGTCTCTTAAACTGTAAGCCTTTTCAGTTCAGATTTGACGATAGATCCTCAAGGTAACTTAGGCTAATAAGGTCAACCAAGGCATGAACTAATATATCATTTCAACTGAAAATATCCAGGGAATGGCTACAATGTTTAAATAAGATAATTCTATTGTCAAATAGAATTAGTACCTAATAATATTTTTTCAGATATTAGAAATACATTATTCACATGTAATTTTTAACAGCTTTGCAAATCTGTTTATGCACATATTAAAATACTTCAAAAGCATCAAAAGTAACAATATTTAATGAGGCTAAGAATATCTGAGCACCCGTTTTCAAAGCAAAAGTGATTTCAGGAAGTGGATCTCAGGGCAGGTATGGCAAAAGATCATGGCAAAGATCTTTGCCAAAGGAATTAGTAAGTAAATTGATTCTTTTGAATTTCTCTGGATAAGGAGATTGCCCATGTGTGCTCCAGATGACTGTTTCCCGCTAGACTGCAGGACAGTGGTTTTCTGTGGATTGGAGTGCTGGGATATGATGAGATTAACCACCTTTCTCACAACTCTGGTGGGGCTTTTTAAAGGAAACTAGGTTTGCAAGGCACACTTTTAGAAATTTCTCATTAACTATTTCTAAGCTATTAGAGACCCTCACAATTACAAGTTTGAAAATGATTGTGAGTTTGTAAATATTTTTGATTATATTTTTGATCGTAAGCTTAAGAATTCAAATAATTAAAATAAACAGCAAAACATAAATAGGATTTTGATCCTAGAAAGTCCTAAATGGATTAAGGTCCAGATATAAAAAGATTTTGGAATTACTTATAAAGCACAAATAGCTTCTGATATGGTTTTTATATGATATGAATAAAGAATTTTATGATTTCAAAAATCGACCATTAGAGGGGACTATAATTTTTACATAAAGATATAGGGGCTCGAAAGTTGGTTTATGTTATAACAATAATGACACTAAAGGAGACTTTTGAAGAATGGAATCAGAAAACAGTAGCCACAATGTTAACAATATTAATAATGACGTCTGCTCCTATGGAGAGATTTACAACCAGAATTGAGCCCCAACTTTTTGTTACTAAGCAAGACAGTTGTTAAGTCAGTTTTGCCCCATTTTGAGACTTCTTGCCACAGTTAATAAGTGAATTACTGCACTTATTTAATTAGTATCATAGTTAATAATAATAATTAATTAATAATTTATTATATTTATAAACCACCCCCTCTCCCCGAAGGGACTCGGGGCGGTGTACAGGAAAATTAAAAAAACCAACTAAAAACATACAATACACACAAATTTAAAAACAAATTAAACTACCCTGTACAAAATATAAAAACCATTAAAGTTGTTAGGTGAATCTGCCTTCCCACCGCAGTTGGGACACTACAACTATCATAAGTCTGAGTCAGTTGCAAAATGTCTGAATTTTAATCATGTGACCATGGGAAGGCAGTGTGAAAAAATTTGAGAAATGGTCGTATCACTTTTTTCAGTGACATTTTAACATCAGATAGTCACTAAACAAAGGATTCTGAGTCAGGATTGCCTGTATGTTCAAAAGATATTACTAAAGAAATATCAGATATAGAAGAAATGTTATTTGACAAGATAAGAGGTGGTATCAAACTGAATATATAACTAACTTGACAGGCCAAGAGAATGATTTAGAACAGTGCCCCCCAACCTTTTGGGCGCCAGGGACTGGTTCTGTGGAAAGAGTTTTTTCCAAGGACTGGAAAGGGCATGATTTCACACACTGCCTGTATCCCACGCATGTGCAGATGGGAAATAGCTCATTTACATGGCTCGGTTTCTGGCGCGCCATAGACAGGTGCTGGTCCATCACAGCCCAAGTTTTGGGGACCCTGATTTAGAGAAAGGTTTAACTGATTCTACAAAAGAAATTGGTAGTTTTAAATTTAAAAGGGAAATACAAATGATAAACCAAGAGAGTGACCTAGATAATTTTTCTGTACTAGATTTTCAAAAGAGGTGTGATGGAACATATCCATGAAGGTGAGGTGAAGTGATGGATTACAGAAAAGCAGCAGATTCCTTCAAAGGAGGGAACACGTTTGAAGAAAGAGGGCAAGACAAGAAACATCCACCACAGAGATGGATTTTGGAAAGCGGAAATTATTTGGGATAGCCAGTCTCTAGAATCTCCCAATATCCATCAGTTTAGGGTAGTACAGGTTTAGTCTGGCGAAAATCTGCCTATACAGCATAAGCAAATACAAGAATTGAACTTTGGCTTTGCTTTGTGTTTGGTGCAAAGCCTGATGAAGCTTGAAAGCTTTGTGTGATGGGACGCAGAAAAAATGTAGAGAAATCAAATCCTACAAGAATATTTGAACAAACTAAAGATTGACACTGATAGAAGTACAGGGAAGGAATATAAAGATGGGTTTATTTGAAATAATTAAAATAAGATATATTACTTCTTTATGGACTTTCTAGTGAAACTGGGACTAGAAAAAAATGCTTTATGGAATAGATAGCAGAAATATCACATAAAATGATAAATGTTTCTGAAGAGGCTGAAGAGTTACTAAATTTTATACTTGTGATGGTTCTTTATATTTTGTTCTCTTTCTTCATTTTTCTTTGTTTTTGCACTTTTCACTCATTTTCTCTATTCTCTTTAAGTTAGATTTTCCTATTATAATCAATCTTAATAAAAATTATATAGGGGTGACTTCAGAAAGTAGAAAAATAAACTGGACATTTAGTATTTAATTTTCCAGTACTTTCCCCCCACCCCTGCAAATGACAAGAAGAAGAAAAAAAAATCAAAAGATTCTTATTGCACAGATCCGTACCCCTGAATTGTTTACGTTTTCTATTAAGCAGAATTCTTGCAGGCTTTGGCAATTCATTTCCAGGCCATAAACTTTTTGATATACTACTTGTCAACTGTATTGTTGCTCTTATTGTTTCTTATATATTTGGAGTAAGTGAATCATTAAACCAGCAATTGACTAGAAGCCAGACAAGGTATTTATCAAATGCATATTTTGTTAAAGCTCAAAGAAAGGAAATTTATCTTTAATAGAAAATGTGTCCTATGCTGTTTGTAATTCAGATTTTAGCAGCAGTATTTTCCCCCTCTTATTAGAAGAGATTCTAGAATATTCTCAAGTCTAGAGTGATCAAGAGCTAATTAGGGCAATTATAACTTACCGGTAACCTTCTAATACTACTTCTTAGAGTGTATTTTGTATGAACCAAAGAAGCAGGATTGAGCTCAATAGTACTCCATCACTTTTGTTTCTCAAAAGTAGCCATTTTCAGAAGAATTACATACCTGTTATGAGTAGTCCACTCCCCCCCCCCCACCCCAATTCAGGTACACCAGAATTCTTGGAGAGTAAATGACTTAAATAGTTGAAATGTGTGACAGTTCCTGCTTGTGCTTTCATCCATTGCAAATTTCATCCATTTGTCTTTGTTGTCTGTTAGATTCTCTCCTCTCCTTCTAAAGAGTTTTGATCATAATGTTGTTCCTCTGGTATATCCCAGCTACGGTAGTTTTTATAAATACATTTCTTTTACTGTGGAATGTGCCTTTTGCATCAAAGATGTTTTCTGGTAAAACAATTTTACTGGAGATGTAAGAAAAAGTAGAATACAATGCTTTCTCATCTTGTGAAGAGATGCGTTGTATGATTTTTTTTCTCTTTTACTGGCCCATTTTATTCCCTTGGAAGTTCTACTGATGACAATGGAGGTGAATTCATCTATACCTACTCTACTATTACCATACATTTGCTATTTTTGTGCACATTTATCTATTTATAGCACCAAGGAAATGGAAGGCTAGATTCTGTGGCTAGAAGTTTGAGTTTGAGTTTATTTATATTTATATCCCGCCCTTCTCCACAGAGGACCCAGGGCAGCGGTCTTCAAATAGCAATGGTTTTGGGTTTTTTTTGGCCTCTGCCAAAAGCACTGTAGCACTAATCTGGTGTGCAGAACATTGGAAGTCAAGAGAGGGCTTAGTAGGTGGATCACTTCTCAATGCAGGAATGCAGCATTCCTTGCTTTGTCAGAGGGGGATTCAAAACACCTTTTGGATCCTGCCCTCCAGTGGGCTAGCTTCCTAATAAAGCCTTTATTACGCAATAAAGCCTGCCTTATTAACATCAATACTTGGGGGGGAAGTAGGAGTCAATGCCATTATTTCCTACTTGCAACACTTGTTTTTTCACTATCCGCTTCTCAATTTTTGCATCTAAAAAGATTATGGAAGAAAAAAGAATAGTTTTCTAAAAGCTCTTAGTCTGAACACAACCTCAATAGGGAGCTCAGATTATAATAGCAAGTATCGTATAGGGAAGACAGGGAAAACAGGGTCAAAGAATCTAAACTGTTTTTGTCTTAATTATGTTTATTTATTTTCATTGTTCACATTTCTTTTTAAATTTCAGCCAGGTTGGTGCTGCCTTATGCAATATCATCTTTCCTTTCAAAGCCCGCCTTTATATAATATGGTAGACGTACAAAATCTCATGTACAAGGCTTTCATTTCAAAGTGCAGATACCTTTATAAAAAAAAAAAAGTTGAACCTTAATCAAGGTAAAAATTTCCAAAAGTGCAGAGGAGACTGCCATTGCTTTTAGGTCTAAACTTGCAACTGAATTAATGAGCAGAGGACCTTTAAGGCTAAGGCATACTCATCTCCCATAAGACAACTGCTTTAAGAGAAGCCTCAGGTGGCTTTGGTAATTAAGGAGAGCAAGTAAGATCTTCTCTAGGTCTTGATCTCCCTCTTATCAAGGCACATAGATCAATAAAGCTTGAAGCATAAGGATTCCACCCCAGAGCATGAAAGATCTCATAGAGTAGACTTTGCTTCTATTTTAGTTGCATTCTTTTATAAGAGAGAAGCAGCAGAAAAGCACGCACATCCTGACATTTTCATGAGAAATCCTCCCAAATTGCAGGGGCTTGGCATCCCTTTGCATATCCAAAGCTTATAAAGAAAAACTCAGCAGCACTGAAGTATTATCATCCTTATCTGTTTGGTACAGATACAATTCTTAGGAGCATCAATTCTGCTCCTTTTTCTCAAAATATCTTTGCCATACTAAATAATAATGACAGCCCTTATAAACAGGGCAAAAGGCATATGTTGCAGAAGGCCCTTTCATTCCATCCTTTTGAGGGTGGGCACCAGGTTGAGGTAGAATCCACAAAAGCGTCCTCCAATGGTCTGGTTACTGAAAAAACAAAAATAATTTGTGAGAACAATGAATTTTAAATAGCAGGCACTTGATGTCTACTCTGGTTGATGAAATTGACTTATTTAACATGCTAAGCCATAAAAGCCATAAAAATGCATCATTTTGTAGGGGCTGATCATTTTTATTATTCAGATGTTATTATGCTTCAACTCATAATATCCCTTGCTATTGGCATTGCTGGCTAGGGCTGAGCTAATGGAAGTTTTGATTTTGGAGTGTCACAAGTGGGGCACTCCTGGTACTTGAATCTTATTACTATGGTTTAATAGATTTAATTTATGGTTAGCACAGTTTATGTTTGTTTTATTTCATTTATTTATCAGATTTATACACCTGCCCATCTCATTGATGTGATTGTGATTGTTTAAAAAATAAATTTTAAACAACCATTAAAACAAATAACTTAAAAACAATTTTTAAATATCTATTAAAACAACGAACTTAAAATGCATCAAATCCCACATACATTACTTCATGGGCTTCCTGTTATTGTAGGATTCCCAAGCCTGCTGGAAAAACCCATTTTTAAAGAGATTTCTGGAATCCAATAGTAAGTTGAGGCTAATCTTGCCTTGAGGGAATGACATTCCAAAGAGTGGGTGGTATGTAGCAGATGGGACCAGTGGTGGGTTGCTAACCGATTTACTTCCGGTTTGCTTATGCTTGTGCTTGCACATAATGCTTCCGCGCATGCGCAGAAGTGTCCAGATGGGTGGGCAGAGCCTCCCGCCTCCACCATTACTGGGAGCAACCCACCTCTGGATGGGACCCGTAACATGCTTTTCCTGTCAGGCCTAGATAGATGCTTGATGTAACCCAGAAGAGGTGTTACATATTATTTATTAACATGTATTTAACAAATCATGATTAATATATTCAACCCACACAGTCTTCTACTATAATGGCATGATTTCTCCAGCCAGAATTTGATACCTGAGAATTTCAGCTTCTGTTCAGCTCCTATCCTATGTCATGCATAATTAGAAATTTGGAGAAGATATTTCAAGTGTTATTAATGGACATAATTATTCTAATCTCTCTTTTGGAATATTAAATATGGACTTGGTTGTCATATTTTGACAATTGTAGCAAAATAATAAAGATGTATATTTACACTTGTGTTTTTATTTCTAAAACTTTTTGAAAACTAGTGTGCTGTATTCAAGTTCTATTGTTTGACTCTTATAGGGTCCTGATCTATACTACATAATTATGGTTCTGCACAGTAAGTCAGTTGTTTAGACTGGATTTGGCATTTTTGTCCATCTATCAAGTCCTTCCCAAGGACCTACAATAGGCAGATGTTGTTTGATGATATGAAAAGAATCATTATAAAATATAATCTGTCCCAAATAAAGCTACCTTTTGCAATTGACTGACCACAAAATAGAAAAAGTAATACAAAATAAATCAGTACTCTAGGATTATAGAATTCAAACAGACAATACATGTTTAACAATTATTGATAAGAAAAACAAGGAATTCTGGACAGTGGATATGGCACTTGGAGACAGCAGAATAGAAGAGAAAGAACTTGAGAAAAAGACCTGCAAAATAGAATGACTATGGCAAAAGAAAGCAAAGCTGTACCAATAGTAATAGGCACCTTGGGTGCAAAACTACTGGTGCATCACTTGAACACGGTTGACAAAATCATCACCAGTCAATGGCAAAAGACAACTTAGTATTATATTTTTTATCTCTTATATATAACTTTATCTTTTATATATAACTTAAGGCAACAAACATACATATTCATGAGTGAGATCAGGCTTTGCCATGATAGGTTTTTGATATGAACATTTCTGTCCAGATGTTTATTGTTTCCTGCTCTCTTTAAACAATCTGAAGATTTTTAATACTTATTTTCCTAACTGCAATTTTCCAAGTATTTTTATTAACTTTTTGTGTACCCTCCTGTACCATTTCTCCTGCTCTCCTGACAATGTACACAATTGAGTTATAAAGTGTTCTACAGTGTCTGTTGGCAAGTCTATGCAGTATGAACCATAATATATTACTGATGGGATAGTTTTACAAACCAGTAAATTTATTCTTAGGTGTGGTTTAGATTTACTAGAGAGGTACAACAGGTTATTCCTTTCTAATGACCAGTGCTTGTCCAGGCATTATTTGCCAAATGCTAATCAAACATTCCACCTTGTCCTTTTTGGTACCATATTTAACATTCTCTCTCTTTCATTTTTGTAGCAAATTAGTGAACTTAGAAAACATTTCTGGTTTGGTTAATTCATGCCTGGAATAATCACATTTGGGAAGAATAATAAAGTGGATTTTGCAGTGAGGGAGAGGTGTCAAACTGCTCAGCCTGAAGAAAAGAAGGTTCTGCTGTGTTGTAGTACAAGCCTGCACTATCTGCATATGCAACATTATCTGCATGTCCCAAAGGATCAGGGCTTGTGGTCCAAGGCTGTGGCGCTACTTTTGCCATGTAGATGAAAATATCTGGATACCATGCATGGGAACGATTGATCTAATTTCTTCAAACAGGAAAAAGGCAAGATGGGATGCACTGCCCAACAGAGGCTACTTAACTTCTGGCCCAGAGCAAACAATCTAGAAACATTCTAGTGTTTCTCAAACTTAGCAATTTTAAGATATATGGATTTTAACTCCCAGAATTCCCAGCCAGCTGCTCGCCTAGTCCATTCCTTACCAGACATCCAATATCACTAGCAAACTTCACGCCTTTACTTTGTCGTTGTTCCTGGGAGGCAAGGTTGCTGCCACCCACAGAATTTCTCCTCATGATCCCTGGAGAAGTAATAATCACATTAATGCAAAGACAGCTGTTAACAAAAATCAATATATAAGTATAATATGGGAAGCTAACATCATTATACAATATCACACACAATTACAATATGTATGTTACTTGCATTGGGATGGGGATGGTGGTATTTTAAAAACATCTCTCCCACCCACCCATCCTACCAAAATCTTAATCAAGATCATTAGTTTCTTCTAATATTAGAAACAAGAAAACAGTTATTTTAACCTCTGTTATGGGATGAGTGGGGGTGGGGGGGTTTAAAGTATCCTCAGGGATTTTTTGTGTGTCTGGAAACAGGTAAGTGGCTGTACAATTTGTATGTGAATGAGGCCTAAAGGATTTATCCCTAAAAAGTTGTATTCACTATTAAAATGTTTTAAATGAGATCAGGCCCATAGTCTTATTATTTCATTGAAACAATTTTTCATAGATAAGTAGGCATTTATTTAAAATATGAAAGTTCTCAGCTTACAGACATCCAGGAAATGCCTAGAGATTGTTAACAAAACAGCAGTGCTGAATTGTTTCCCACAAAACATTGAGCTGGTGTACACAGAATCAGGGTGGGGCACACTGCATAAGTTCTATATTCTTTTATCCGCCCAGGACATTTTCCAAAGTGCCACAAGACACTTTCTCATTTAAGTAGGCTTACTGAAATTTGCCTTACAACTACCGTAGATTAGTCAAATAAGTCTGTAGCATGCTTACATGCGCTTAGCAAGGAGGTAAGAAAGAACTTACCTTGTGGCTGTGTTGTGTCTGGGCGCTGTAGGCTGCTGCGCCTCAGGGTATTGGAGTTGCCCTTAGAGAGGCGGCGTTGGCGACTGGAGAGCATGGTGGCAGGTGATACAATTCCAGGAGGTGGCACCTTGCCAAGGCGCCTATAAAGCTCCTCTATTTCTAGTTTCTGCTGGGCCTGAAGCTTTTCTACTTCAGAAAGATGCCTGAGAGAAGAACAGAAATAAAGGGATTATTACTGAATGGAGTAGAGGGAAAAATTACTTACTGCCAAGTAGTACCAAGACTACTCACTTCTGACGCAAGGCTTTTAGTTCACCCCCGACGTCATCATCTTCTGTGCTGTCTGAATCATCGCTGCTGGGGTAGGAAGGGCTATGCATATAATTCATCCAAACACTACTGCTATGTGAGGGCTCTCCTTCGCCCTCGCCTTCTGCCACAGGAGTAGTGCCCTCCTCGCCTTCCTGCACAGGTGTTTCACCAGGAGATCCACTATCAGATTCGGAAGTACTCGAGATGTCGGGTCCATTGTCTTTGGGAGGAGATTCTGATGGGATGTCCTGTGTGGGTGTCACCTGAAAACGGCCCAGGATTTGTGGCTTGGGCTCTCCTGGTAAAGAAAAATGAAGTTATGAGGAGGGCAAATCTTCCTGTAGAGCAATATTTTTCAATGTTGGCAACTTTAAGATGTGTGGACATCTACTCCTAGAATTCCCCTCTAGATGTTAAAGTTACCAGCTACTGTTCACAGGATATTGTGAAGCCCAAACAGTGCTACTTAAAGTCACTGGACAACCTATGTATGCTTTTCTCCCACGTGGAGAGGCTCATAGTATGTCTCCTTGTATGAAGTATCAAAAGGAACAAGTTAACCACGTTAAGACTTTGCCATAGAACCATCGTTCCATGAAATCTATGGCCCCAAACAAGTAGCAGAGAGCCAAGCAAAGGAAATATAGCTGGTCCTTTTGCCTCTCATTTCATTTGGTTGATGCCCTGGCTGCGACTCATTTTGAAAGCTGGTGAAAGGCCACGGCTTATACAGTGCTTATATACATGCTTCCATAAGAGCGGTAAACCTTCCCTGTAAAGCAAAGCAGCCAAAGTTTCAAGGAGAGGGATACATTTGGAGCTCAATTTGGGTGTCAAAGAAAATCAAAATAAAAGCAAAACAGCTAGCTCAGATCCCCTTCTCCCCCCTTCTCTTTACCATGCCTGGGAGAGTAATAAAGCAGTAAAGTATGGTTTTAGAACTTTTCCACCATTTCACAAGTCTGGTGACTACAGCAGCAGCCTTGTGCCACCTGCAGCAACACAAAAGCCATTGAGTCAACTGATGCTGGAAGAGAAAGGCACCAGAGAAGACTTCTCAGGGACTGGAAGGGACAATTTTGCAGCCTGCCATAGCCAATATTTACCAATCAGACCACCCATTAAGGTCATTTAACCACATCAACAAAATGGATGCAGTCAAGGACGTGAAGAGATTTTGCACACTTTGCAACTGTTGGTGCTCTCTTAGGGAGGGAACACAATTTTATATTAGTATGGCTAAGAACAATTTAAGCCTGACACATAGTATTTTATAGAAGGGAGTGGGGAAGGGGTGGGTTCCTGAGGGCTCGCAGGGGTTCGCGCGAGCCCTTTCGTCAAATTTCCGGATCCCAAGCGAGCCCTTTGGATCGTGGACCCGGAAGTATCTAAGGAACACGTGGCTCGCTCGTGTATCCCTAGCAGGGAAAGTTTCAAGACCCAGGCGCTTTAGTTTTGAAGCTGCCGGGCCTGCTTTCCCTGTTGGCGCGGGGGGCGGGGGGGTTCACGCAGCCTAGCGCGCTCTTCCGCCCCGCCCCTAGCCGGAAGGCTTCAAAGGCTGAGCCCTTCAGCGAGCGTTCGGCCTTTGAAGCCTGCCGGCTAGGGGCGGCGGCGGAAGAGCGCGCTAGGCTGCGCGAACCCCCCCGCCCCCCGCCAGTCGCAGCAAAACTTTCCCTGTTCCCCCACACACACACATGCTTCTCAGCTGCAGGCGGCCAGGTGGCGGGGAGGGCAGGCTAAGGTGAGTGAACACAGCGGCCCCGGGATGAAGAGGCTCCGCGGGGGACGGGCAGGGGGGCGGGCACGACGACAGACAGACAGAGAGAGGCACAGACACAGAGAGAGACAGGGAGGGGGGGAATCAGAGAGTGACAGACACACACACAGAGACAGAGAGGGAGGGAGGGAGAGAAAGAGAGAGACGCAGAAAGTGATTTAAGTGCGTGAATGCGAGACAGACACACACACACACACAAACACAGAGTGATAGATGGGCGGATGAAGGGGAGAGAGACAGAGAGAGAAAGAAAGAAAGAGAAAGAAAGAAAGAAAGAGAGAGAAGAAAGAGAGAAAGACAGAGAAAGAGAGACAGAAAGGAAAGAGAGAAAAAAAGAGAGAAAGAAAAAGAGAAAGCGAGAAAGAAAGAAAGAAAGAAAGAGAAAGAAAAAAAGGGAAAGAAAGAGAGAAAGAGAAAGAAAGAGAGAAAGAAAGAGAGAGAAAGAGGGAAAGAGAGAGAGAAAGAAAGAGAGAGAGAAAGAGGGAAAGAGAGAGAGAAGGAAAGAAAGAACGTATGACCACAATTGAGTCCAAAAGTTTAGTTGTTAACCAAGACCATTGTTAAGTGAGTTTCACATTTTCCAAGTTGGCCACTCCCACCCGGTCACATGGCTGGCAAGCCACTCCCACCCAGTCACATGGCCAGCAAGCCACTCCCACAAAGCAGGCCACACCCACAGAACCTGTTCCAAAAATTTTGAAACCCACCCCTGGAGTGGGGTGTCAAAATTTGCAATGTAGCATTGTGATGCAAAACTTGCCCCTTTTGAACAATGTATGCATCACCACATCTGGCACTGTGCTGATTTTGAGCTATCCACTATGGATGCTGCTCTCAGTCATGACTTTGCGCCATAGCTACTTGCAGAGGGCTTCAAATTTCCTGCTCCAATTCTTCTGAAACACTTCTTACCTTCAGTGATGCTTGTGTGTTCAGCAGAGGAACCATTGGAGGTAGACTGATCTGATATGGTTAATTGTGTTCCAGACCAGGAAGAAACAGGAGCTACCTGTGGAGAAAGGAAAATAAATCAATAGAGAATTTCCTTTTTTTGGTCCATTCACCATGCAGTGGAACTCCAGTTTATTTCTTCAAGAGATGTCTGTGTTATCCATTGATAATTCATTAAATCAGAGGATTAACCTGGGATGCAGGCATGCTAAAATAATGTACACCTCACCCTAATATGGAGAAACTGCTACAATCAGGAGTTCTCAGTCAATATTTAATTGAGGTTCCTATGGTGCTGAGGCAAAGCTTCCAAGAAATGTTCCTCTAGTATAATAAAAATAATCTCCATGCCCATTGTTAAAATTGCTAGCGTTTGATGACTAAATATAATACAAGCATTCACTATTCCCTAAAATGAACAAACTTCCATGTAACCATGTCCCCATTTGTATTCACTCATCATAATTAAGTAATATATTTCAACAGTGCCTTAGAATTGAGGCATAAGGATATAAGAGAGTCTTTTGTTTCCCCCCATCTAT
This sequence comes from Rhabdophis nuchalis, assembly GCA_039707465.1. NCBI lineage: Eukaryota > Metazoa > Chordata > Lepidosauria > Squamata > Natricidae > Rhabdophis > Rhabdophis nuchalis. The sequence goes on from CM077647.1 coordinate 113,721,955, forward strand.
AGTCACACAAGATACTTGATTCAAAAGACTTACTGGATGGTTCTCAGAATTCCCAGCAACCGTGGGGACTGGAGTTGGCTTATAGACTGGAGATACCACTGGCCCCAACATCCCATTGGCTAGGTGGGCTGGTTTCGGGGAAGACACCAGCTCAGGATAGATAAAACGTACAGTTGTTGGGCTTGGCGGACACAGAACTGGTGGCTGTGGGAGTGGCGAGGTATAGAGAGGCCCTGTTTGAGCAGTTCCTACAGATACTGCAGGCAGAAGTGACTGGGCCATACTCATCATAGCTAGAGAGAAGACATTGGCAAAGGAGAACAAAGGGGAAGTAGAGGTAGACCACATGGGGATAGGTGGTGCATGCACAGGAGTGCCAATGGATGGGGCAGTGGAAGTGGTAAGGGGTAATGTGGGGAGAATAGAATTTGGTGGAGAAATTGGTTGAGGGATGGGGACAAGGTAAGAGGGGGTTGTAGGAGTCCCTGGATACATATGGTAAGTCGGCCAGGTTTGTCCAGGAGTACTGATGACCCCTGTAAGGAAAAAGGCAAGTTAGCAGGTCAGTTGCTCCTAGAAGCAAAGGAAGAAGAAATCAGCTGTATCTCACTCATTATGTAGCATTGCAAAAAGCCTTCCCTATGTTTGCAGAGCAGATGGACCCAGTTTGTTCTTTACAATCACCAATCAGCTTTATTTTCTAATTAATATTGTAGATCATTTCCCTGCTTTTTCCATCAATGTCCATATTTTGCACCTTGGGAAACTAAAATATGTGACGAATTTGGCATGGCTGCTTATGCATTGATTGATTCTGGATAACACCTTTCCTTTCAAAAGGTTTAAAATATTTTAAAAAGAAATAGGGGAATGGGAGACTAGTATAAAATAGAGTGGGAGACATAATGTATTGTGTTATATAATTCACTTAGATTTTCCCCACATTATTTGGATTACAAAAAGTCTTGCCCCTGCCCAGAACATAAATAAGTAAACCATTTACAAGTTTTTCCAAATTCAGTTTCTCTTTCTGTTTTTTTTAATGCATGGTTCATGCAGGATATTAGACTCCTTCAGATTATCCCTTTATTGTTGAATTATCTTATATCATTATCACCAGCATTATTTTGATTCAGTAAGTTTTTCTCAGCTCAATCCACTCACAGGGTTGTTGTTGGAAAAGTAGGGTTATATTATGCACACCACCTTGTATGTTACAACATAAAGGCAGGAAATAATAGTTGTCGTCATCTAGTTTAATAAAAAGGATTAGGGGAGACATAATAGCAGTGTTCCAATATCTCAGGGGTTACTACAAAGAAGAGGGAGTCAAACTATTCTCCAAAGCACCTGAGGGCAGAACAAGAAGCAATGGGTGGAAACTAATCAAGAAGAGAAGCAATTTAGAACTGAGGAGAAATTTCCTGACAGGACAATTAATCAGTAGAACAGCTTGTCTCCAGAAGTTGTGAATGCCCCAACACTGCAAGTCTTCAAGAAGATGTTGGATAGCCATTTGTCTGAAATAGTATAGGGTTTCCTGCCTAGGCAGGGGGTTGGACTAGAAGACCTCCAAGGTCCCTTTCAACTCTGCTATTGCATTGTATTGTATCTTAGATATCTAACCAATGTCCAGCATTTTACATTGCTGGATAAAGATCCTTCAAGACAGCAAGCCTGGTTAGCTTCCCTGAATGCTGTCTACTTAAATAGTATTTTATAACTACAGGTAGAAGTAACCAGAAACAATCAGTTTTACCTGCAGATGTAGTTGAGAGCAGTGGTTGCCCAAGGTTCTGGGTAGTTGTTGGGGGAACAGTGGGGCTAAAAGGATCATTCTCAGAAATTGAATCCACCACTGAAGTATGGATAGGCGATGATGATACAGGCTGTCCTGAGCTAAGGCAACCAAAATCTATAAAAAGTTGAATTCTTAGAATAAATATTTAGATCCTTTATTACAGATTAACATCCCTTAATGAATATCCTATAAGAGTGACTCTTCCATTATTTCTAATTTTCATGTTTGCTAACATGCTCATATTATTTTTGATAAGGTATAGCAGTGATGGCTAAATTGTGTGCACATGCACTATTGCATGTGCACATGGGCCCATCCACCTGCATTTATAACATCCCCCACCTGGACATGTGCATGCACCTCCCCCATGCATGCACAAGTGCCACCCCCATGTGGTGGGGAGTTTTCACCTTCCCCAAGCTCCAGAGGTATAGTATTCAATCATGATACCTCATCTTTTGACACACATTTATATTCTAAAACAGCACAAAGCAGATAAATTCTCTTTCAATTTTTATTAAAACCTTGAGAACTGGCAATTGCACCCTAATGTAAACGTTTACACTTAGAATTAAATAATTCTGAATTCACAAATATATTTTGGGTACCCAAAACGAATGGCATTTATAGTGCTGCTTCATAAAAAAAATACTATTATTATTATTCCAAGTATTCTTTGTTTCAGCAATATAATCAAGAAAAATTGACACCATATGAAAAAAAATCATTCTTTTGTTAATTCCTTGGAATCTGTCTCCTGCACTTTTTTTTGGAAAATAATAGAATCCTAGGGGAAACCATAATTCTCTGAATGCATCAATAACTGACTGTTAAATTTTGGAAATAATAATAATCTTTATTGTCATTGTAATAAGATTGTAATAAAATTACAATGAGATTGGTTAAGATTTATCCTTCCATTCTTATAAATAACGAAGACTAGTAAGAGTAATATCATTTTGGGTTAAATTCTCAGAGGACTTCAGTTCTATTTCCTCTCAGACTGCCTGTTAGATTTCAGTATCTGAAAGATCAGACCCAGTAAATGAAATAGTTTTTCAAGTAGTAAGTGAAAAGTAACATGGCCAAATGTTTGATTACCTACCACTGAGAGATGAGGAGGAGGAGATGGAACACAAGAGGTCTTGCAGTGGCAGCTCAGCCTAGAAGAAAACAGGAAAAAGGTAAAAGAAGTGAATAATTATTCAATAGACAATGAAGAGAAATCTCTCTGACCATATGAAGAATGCTTTATCCTTTTTAGTTATTATGTACGTATTTGGGATTAATGAAAGAAGAATCTTATTTGGGATTCAATTTCCAGACAAATCTGAATTCTTCTCGTAATAAAGTACCTTAATGAAAGTGGCCTCAGCATTTAAGTTATTGTAGGATGAGTGAAGGAAAAGCCAAAGGAAAGATGGCTTATCTCTGACGATCTGTTAGTGTGCTCAGCTGACCAAAAAGGTGAGGAGATGCATCTGCTACTCATTTGGAAAATAACAAAAATGAGCATTTCCGGATGGTAAATACATATTTTCTATCTTAATTGTCAACCAGTAAAGATCTGAAACTCACTGAGGGAGCATTAGTAGCTGAAGTAGGAGATTTACATTGCGCATCAGGCTTGCCCAGAGCCCCCTGTTCTTTGTTCAACTTATCCTTCTGAAGTAGTGCTTCTACACGCAGGATAATATCATGAATTCCCTGGATGAATTGCTCCTGTTCAGATTTCAGGATAAATTCCTTGGCAACCTGGAAAGCCAGAGGCATAGTCACAACCAGAGTTAAAGAGGCCCCATCCTGCTCCCAGTTCCTACTGGTATAGATAATGTGAATTAAAAAAAACAACCAACATCCATACCATGACAGCTGCAATTTCCTCAGGATTGTCTCCATCCAGGTCAAATTTGAAGGTTACCATCTTGTTATTATATGTTTGTAGTTGACATTCAACTACCTGATCATTCTGATTTGGCATCTACAGAAATTGGGGAATTAATGTTAGGGTTTCTGCAGGCATATGCAAGCAACACACAAAGATACAGACACACACGCAGTAATCCAGCCTTCTTGATGGGATTCAAACTTTGCAAGATAGTTTGTTAAAACACGGATGATTTGGAGAGGAATTATTCCTGCCAGCATGTTAATCATACAAAAGGGCTTTTTTTCTGCATACACTTATATGCATTTTTGCTGAGATATTTCAGAATTTTATAGTAAAGTAGATTGGCAGAAGCCTAATGCATACCATCCAATTTACATAATTTTGTTTCTTATAAACAAAAATAGACAATGAAAAGACACTACAGTAATATTCTGAATAATTAGTTATGACATTTGTATCATTGGTAAAGATTTTAAACATACTTGTAAAAGATTTCTAAATTATGTAAATACTATTACATATACAAATGCTAGATTCCTATGAATAGATTGCTTTTCTATGCTATTTACAAAAAATAACCTTCCCCCAAGTACTTTAATATAAAGTACTCTCTGAAAATCTAAAGGTCAGACAAAAATGAGTAGTTTTAAAGTCATCTGTACTGATCTCTCAGGCTAATTTGCTGAATTAATAAATGGGGAAATCCAGAGCTATTTACCTAACTGAAGCTATAATGAGAATATTTGGAGGGCATTCAAATAGGAAATAAGGATTTAGTAACCATCCCATGGCCTAAAAATTAGGACCCTGAATTGTAGTCCCACCCACGACTAAGTGACGTTCGGCCAGTCACTCTCTCCCAGTTCAACCCACCTCATAAGGTTACAGTTGTAGGGAAACTGGAGAAAGGATTAGGTATGTTCACCACACTGAGTTACTTATAAAGTAATAAAGGCAGGATAGCAATCTAATAAATAAATAAATACTAAGTGATCAAATAGCAATTCTGAAAGGAGATAATTAGATATTCATTTCAAATAAAATAATTATTTTTTCTGTTATTTACTAATTTCTGTTCCTTGTATTGCAAAGTAGTTCTTACAAGTATATATTGGAAGACAGGGAGATTCTAACCAGGACAGCAGGGAATATAAGTACAAGGAACTTTGTATATGCAAGAAATAGATGAGAGATCAGATAAAGCAGGGGAAGGGGAAAATAGAAGTGAAAAGCAAGAAGTCCCCCAATGTATACAGTACAGAGAGCTGTACTGTATACATTGTTGTTGTATACAAACAACAAAAGGAAGTCTTTGAGATAGGTGTTCAAATAATGCAACAAAAAGATATAAAAGACACTTAGGAGGGAAAGATAAGTCGATACAAAAATTAATAAGAGATATAAGAGATCAAGAGAGAGTTAAAAGGTTGACAAAAATCAATAAATGATGGAATTCTAGAAAGATTGGGAGATGATGATTAATGAGAAAAAATATTAATAAAATGGGAAAATATCATAATCCCAATAAATGCAGATTAGTAGATGGTAATCTAAAATTAGGTAATGTAACTGTATTATTGTTAATAATAGTGTGTTAAAATATATTGTACTCCCATGATGGATTGAATATTGTTAATAATTGGTATTATTAATAATTCCACATATTTGGAAATTGAAGGTATGGTGGAATAATGAGTGATTTTTATAATATTGAAGGACAATACCTAGGAAGGGATCACAAATAAAGGGTGCAAAGAAATGTTATTTATGTTTAAATGAATTAATGGAGAAATGTAAAAGAAATATGCAATGAGATAAATATTGGCAAAGTTGGAAGATAAGAATTTTACATTCTATTTGTATTATCATTGTGAATGTTGTCCAAAAAAAAAAAGATTTGACTCAGACAATGCAATGTCCACAAATTATGTATGTTTATTATTGGGGGGGGGGGGGGGGAACCTTTATGAAGTATTTCCTCTAGCAATATAGTAGGCACTACACTTCAATTCAGCTCACTTCTCCAAATTGCTGTCTTTTGTTTTTTTTTAAATCAGTCTATAGGGCTGAGGCAGTTTGACCCTATACTTTGTGTATTTATTAAACCAATAATTCTCTATTATATGAAAAAGAAGTTGAGAGGTAAAAGGGAATAATAACAAAAAATATATGTAAGTTACTAAAAATATTAGATGGCAATTGTTCTTAACATTTTAACATTCCCCTATTTGATAGAAAAATAAATATTAAGCATAGCTTTATATCTGGCCTCAATTTCTTTGCTGCCCAATTATAAATATTATTTGATCAAATTATGTTTTTCTCACACACTTGAAAAAGTTATAGTCAAGTAACCAAGAAATCCAGTCATTTCTACCAAAGTCTATTTGTAAACATATAATACAAAGCATGCAATACATCTGCTTATCTATTCATTTCTGAAGTCTAATTTTTATTATACTGTACTTGATGAGGGTACTGGCAAAAGGAAGATAAGGCTGGTAAGTCATTTTGGATCTTTCCCATTTGAACCTAAATGAAATCATGCTCAGGCCATGAGTGGGTGAGATGGCCATAGGTCATCCTTAGTAGTATCAGTGTTATTCAGAAGCCATTCATGAGAAACTTTAAGAGGTATTAAATCTATGATGCTTTACCACTCATTGCCTTGGAGGGAATGGCAAGAATCAGCAAAGAGACACAAATGTCACAGTGGTTAATTATCTGACTCTAGAATTGCTGGAGAGAAAGTCAACATAGTAGTGGGGAAAGGCCACAAACAATTTATGCAACTTAATACTGTGTCCTTGTCCTGATTTATTTAAGAAAATGTACCGTGGTTCTAGATCTGCTAGACATAATTAAATTTTATGCCAAATTGCATGGTTCCGATTTTTCATAAAAAGCTAGCTTGGAGTAATGGTTTAGGCACTAAGGTAGAAACCAGGAGATGGTGAGTTGTATTCTTGCCTTGGGCCCGAAGCCAACTAGGTGACCTTGGGATGGTCACTCTCTCTCAATCCTAGGAAGCAGGCGGTGGCAAACAGCTTCTGAAATTTTGCCAAGGACAATTTCAGGAACTAGTGCTGGCAGTTGCCAGAAGTCAATATGATATATAGGCACTAAATAGATTTATCATGAACAAATAATGAGAAAGCTTTTGTTCCAGCATGCAAGACTATCACAGCTATGTAAGTAGTCCTCGACTTATTATCACAAATGAGCCCCAAATTCCTGTTGCTAAGTGAGAAATTTGTTAAATGAGTTTCGTTCAACTTTACAACTTTTCTTGGCATGTTTGTTAAGTGAATCGCTGCAATTGTTAAGTTAGTAACATGGTTAAATGAATCTGACTTCCCCATTGACTTTGCTTGTCATAAGGTTGCAAAAGGGGATCATACAACCATGGGACACTACAACCGTTATAAATATGAACCAGTTACCAAGCCTCCAAATGTATATCACATGACCATGGGGATCCTGCAAAGGTCATAAGTGTAAAAAATGGTCTTAAGTCACTTTTTTTTTAGAGCTGCTGTAACTACTTAGGCTTCATTATGAACCTTACTGTCTCCCTTCAAGACATTGTGATTACAATTACATTTAAGAAGCTGATCTATTTTCTTTATTAAGTTGATTTTAACAGCTATAGATTGTCCCATAAATTATAGCAATATTGGACTTTTTGTACATGAGAGATAGCCAAGTGGGTTCTCCAACACAGAAAGAATGAATCAGCTGATTTGTAGAATATTATCAAGGTTTGAAGTAACCATTTTGTTCTTTTTTCTGACAAATGCATTAAAAAGGCAACTTCTGATCAACCTTTCTGGAGTTGCTTTGCTTATGATTATAATTTTCCAGGCCTACTTTTTCCTTTTTAGGTTTAGGTTTTATTGGTTTTTTATACCGCCCTACTCCCAAAGGACTCAGGTCGGTGTACAGCCAGAGTAAAACAAATATATAAAAGTTTTAAAAGACATATTAAAACAATTTGGCCTAACAATGAAAAAACCCAACAACCCTGATTAAAATTAATAAAAAATTATAATTTAAAAATCATTTTTATGCCAATCCGGCTTGTTGGAAAAAAAAGGTTTTGAGAGCATAGCGGAAGGTGCGTAAGTCAGGGATAGTTCTTAATTCTGGGGGCAATTCGTTCCAGAGGACCGGTGCTCCAAGGGAGAAGGCTTTCCCCTGGTGTCACCAGTCGACATTGTCTAGCTGATGCCACCATGAGGAGACCCTCTCTATGGGAGCGTACTGGCCGGTGGGAGGTTCTCGGTGGCAGAAGGCGATCTCGTAAGTACTTACGAGAGTACTTCCACTTTTAATACTATCTCACAATCTTAGTATAGTTGTATCTACATAAATCCTTTTTTCTATAATTGCCTGTTAATTACAACCACAACAATAATAACAACAACAAAATCTAAATGTTGCCAGTGATAGCACTCACGTTAGTAATGCGCAAACGAGATCGGGTACGACGGCGAGCCAGCCTTCCAGAGCCTCGCTTGGTTAGGGGCTTTGATCTGTCCTCACTTGCAGAGAGACCCTCATAGCCATCGCTCAAGCCAGATGCCACATCGGATGTGTAACTATTCACAGATGATGATGAGGAAACAAATTAGAAATTTGATCATTTTGGATGTATCATAAAAGTCATCTAACTTTCTGTCCTTTCTAAATTTCTTGTTTCAGGCAAAGTTGAGCCTTTCAAGAAATGGCCTTAATTCTTGTTCAGAGAGAATATGTACCTTCTTGTCCATTCCATCCTTTCCAAGCTGACTGTATGTAGAGAGGGAAAAAAAGTCTGGGATATTACCATAAGATTCAAATGCAATCCTCATCTCTTCTGCTATACATATTCAACCTACACGTGCAATTTTTTGCTACCCTTAACAAATTGCCCTTAATAAACTTTATTTTGGCCAAAATGAAATTCCAATGAAGTTGTTCTGTAAATGTGAACATTTTCTTCCATTTAGGAGAATTTGCCTGTCATGTTCCTTGGTCCTCTCTCTCTTTCACTCAGGTAACAGTTTGCGGAAAGCCCTTGAGAATAGTTTTCCTGTTTGTTGTGTATTTTGGATTTAGATCGATGTTCTTTCCATAAAAGCACCACGATGAACTGAATGCTTTTTTGCTTTTCTTTTTGTTTCAGACATAACTGATTGTTTGGATTGGGGAAATAGAATCAATATCTGATAAACTTCAAATAGAGAAAGCAAGCTCAGATAGGCTACAACAGAGTTCTATCGTTGCTTAGTTGGGCTCAGTAATGGTTATTAGAAGGTGGTCCTAATACATCTTTGGTATCCCCAGATACTAAAGACAAAGGTTTTTTTTCAATCATTTTTTTTTAAATTCCAAAGACAAAGTTGTTGAATCATGGTGCCTTGGAAGTTATTTAAATTATTTATTTAAGAAAATGTATATGCCTTCCCAATTCACTCTCAGTTACTCTGGGTGGTTTACAAGGATTAAAAAACCTAACATAAAAACAATAAAAAAGCAATAATCCCCACCCCACTCCTGGCAACAACAACCCGTCAATCTAATAAAACACTTGTTGGGCTCCATCCCACTCTGGGTGCCCCTGCCCCACATTCACCTGTTCTGCAGCGCTTTGCGAAAGGCTGTTAAAGTGGGGTCAATGTTATCTCTGTGGGGATGATGTTCTAAGTCAGGGGTCTGCAAAGTCGGCTCTTTTAAGGCTGGCTGGGGAATTCTGGGAGTTGAAGTCCACCAGTCTTAAAAGAGCCGACTTTGCAGACCCCTGTTCTAAGTTATTTAGAAATTAGCAGGTAGGGCTCTTGTGAAGGCAAGCACTAGAGGGGGAAAGTCCAATATATAACACACGTTTTAAAAGAACATCTTCCTGTGTGATCCCTATAGAGGCTATCTTTATTCTAGAGAATTCCACTTTATTTATCTCTATTCAGTATATTTTAGGGTTTAGAAGAGAGAACAAGCAGCAAGATATTGTTCACTCTACATTCTGACTCATAGCCCATAGCAGCTAATGTCTGAAACTCTCCTACCTGTCGACAGGGGAAGAGATGTCACTGATGGAGACAGGATCCAGGCTCACAGCAATGGTCTGTAGGTATAAAGAGGGAAAGGGGAGTTGCAATGCCAAGCCAATTCTCTCCATGTCTAAGCCATATGCATCAGCCTCACCCAATGCAGCTGTGCATGCCAGGGACAGAATTTCCACTCACCGAAGCAAAAGAATGTCCCGAAACAGTTACTGGGCTAGAATGACTCTTCAGTTTTTCAAGCGAGTCCACAAATCCAGAGGAACTTAAATATCCATCAGTTTCACAATCAGCTGTGGAGGAAAAAGGGGGAGATGTAAAGTAAGATTTGACTGCATCTAATCTGGTGCCCTCTTAAGCTCCCCAGAGGACTGCTAGTTTTGCCCATCTTCAATGTAAATGTCAAATCCTTCCAAGACAAAAAGAGAGCAAAAAATCCCAGCAAAAAGTGACAGAAATATTTAAATGCAAGCTGGAGATTTTCAGGATGCAAGCTGGAGATTTTCAGGATGCAAGCTGGAGATTGTCAGGATGCTTGCACAGCTGAGTCAAACTTCAAATGCCTCTCTGTCTGGGAATTATAGAAACTGTGGTCCATTATGCTGGCCGTCATATGTAGTCATATAATCAGTCACTAGTTGAAGATAGACATAACAAAATGAATGGGTGTGCTTACATGTAGTAGAGGAATAATTGGGGTGAAACTGAAATGGCTGGTGTTGGTCAACCTCTGGCTCTTCTGGCTCTGGGGGAAAACTGGATCCAAGGGCAGAATCAGCAGACCCTGGTGTGGTGGGGTTTGAGGTCTGGACAGGACTGAGAGGGGAGGGAGAGTCCAGGTCCAGCAAATGCAGGATATCAGGAGACATGGCTAGAGATTGCTCCTGACGCTTCTGCTGTTCCTGAGCTTGTTTGGTCTTCTCACGCTGGCGCTTGATAGCAAGAACTCGCTCTCGAACTGCTTTTGCCACTGGCTTGTAGTCTGCCTCACATACAAAGCCTAGAACCACCTGTGAGATGGAGTAGGAAGGAGAGTGGAGCAGGGAGACAGAAAACAGAAGGACAGTCAGAGAAGGCCATACATCTTATCTGCTATCTGCAGTACTGTCCTCAGAGCAGACTCTATTTTAGATGTGTAATTAAATTGTAAGTTTTGGATGTGAGTGTGAGGTAGGTTTGTGATTCGATATATTTACACACACAAATCTTTTGTGGTGTGAGCAATTCCTGAGCTACCAGCAGACAGCATTTGCAGAAAAAATGTGCATCCAGTGTGACATTGTAAGAGAACAGATAAAGAGGAAATCTCAACTGTGATAAATCTCATGACACAGAATGCAATGTGAGAGAAAAGATAATGTGAAACTACTGTGATTTTAAAGTTCAGATTTGAATAAATAATGATTATTCCTATGTTAGGATATGATAGTAACATCAGGATCTTTATCAAATAAGTTTTTTAAATTTTTTATGTGATTTTGTATGTATTTTTATATTCCTGTGCGCCGCCCTGGGTCCGTTTGGAGAAGGGCGGGGTATAAATTTAATAAAATAAAAATAAATAAATAATTAAATAAGAGTTAATGGGTAGCAACTTTCCTCAGAAAATGTGCCATTCTTAGGACATGCTGGTACAAAACGCAGTTAGAAAAATAAAAGACAGAAGTGGCTCTACTCTAAACCCATTATTTATAAAACATTCTAACCTGGAAAGATTTGGAGAAATAGTAGAGAAACGAATGACAGTAAGGTGTACCATTTCTTGGGCAACTTCTTCAGCCACATCCTTATATAGCTCAAAGTAAAACTCCAAGGCATTGTTGTCCTTGTATTTCCCATGCAGTTTTTTAGTGTCATCCATCCGTAGCCAAAGCTTCAAAGTGGTCTTAATACCATCATCCTCTTCGGCTAATTCAACATGGACCCCTGTATCCTCATGGAAGAAGGAGTGATCCAGAAGATCCTGGATGGTATATCTGCAGGGAAGATAAGGAAGCAAGTTGAATTTAGACTATTCTGCAAAATGAAGGTAACAGAAAGTAAGTTTGAATTCACAGATTGTTATTTCAATGACTGGCAGGATCTTCATAAGTACCTGAACATCAATCTATTCCATTCCCTTAACTATATAAACTTATTTCTTACAATTATCCAGATATAAGCAGCATAGCAAAACAGCAAAATATAAAGTTTAGAGGATAATGTTCAGTATCAGATTTACCTTGAGGATGGAAAAGTGTGACAGCTATGACCCATACCCCCCCTCTTTTGTTGTTGTTGTTGTTAAATGGCCTCCTCAATATTCAGCCAATTGTGAGTATCTGAAACTCTTTTTTGGGGCTCAAGAAAGCAATATTTGGGTTTTGCTGTCAAACCAACCCATCTTACCATCTAATAGTTTCCATGACACAGCTGTCTCCTTCAGTTAATAATGACTGTGTCTGAAGTAGAATTAAGAGTCTGGGGGTCTTGAATTCCAAGGGAATTTGAAATTTAGGCTGACAGTATCTTAATTGGTGATTCAATATTTTATGTCCACCTTGACAATAGGCATATCTCAAATTACAATGCATTTGAACTACGTGCTATTTTGCATCTTTGCACTGAGTTGTCTACTTTGGAGTGTGTGTTTATATGTGTATGTGTGTGTGTGTTAGGTTTTTTGAGCTGATAAATAAACAAACAAGGGAGACTAGGATAGATCTATTTCGAGCTATTTAGCTCTCATCAGCTAGCCATACCCTTACTGGGATTCAAACCAGGGAAGTATTACATGTGAGGCAGTGAACCAGTGACCTGGTGGCAATTACAACTGCCTTACATGTAATACTTCCCTGGTTCGAATCCCAGTAAGGGTATGGCTAGCTGATGAGAGCTAAATAGCTCGAAATAGATCTATCCTAGACTCCCTTGTTTATCTATTTATCAGCTAAAAAACCCTAACACACATGTAAAAAAAAAAGAAAAGAAAGACACAACGAAACTAATAGCTTTCTGTCCCCTCGTTCATGACCTTGTGTCTGAGGGGGAGCCGGACCTGGTAGGAATTGCAGAGACCTGGTTGGGCCACGAGGGTGGACTTCCCCTCGTTGAAAAGTGCCCACCAGGTTACCACGCTTTTCATCAGCCCCGGGCCCTAGGTAGGGGTGGTGGGGTAGTGGTTATTGTTAGGGAAGGTCTTGAGCCGAGAGAGACCATTGTGCCACAGACCACTGGTTGTGAGTCCCTCTGCGTGAAGTGGGGCCTAGGGAGGCAGTTGGGCTTGCTGGTTGTATACCTGGCTCCCCACTATGTAGCAGCAACCCTGCCCGAGCTCCTTGAGATGATCGCTACGGTAGCAATTGAGACCCCCAGACTTGTAGTCATGGGGGTCTTTAATTTGCCATCGGTGGGCGAATCATCCAAGGTAGCTCGGGAGTTCATGGCTTCCATGACGGCCATGGACCTGACCCAACTAATTCAAGGCCCCACCCACGAGGGTGGACATACACCGGATCTCATCTTTGTCTCAGGCCAATGGAAGAGTGATCTGGGTATAGGGGATATAGTCCAGGGGTGGGTTTCTGGGGGATCGGCCAGGATCGCGCGAGCCCGATGGTAAAATTTAGAGATCCTGGCCGATCCCGTTGGACGATGGACCCGGAAGTTACGGTACTTCTGGAACACGTGGCTCGCTCCGTCAAAACCTCCGGCGCGAATGCAGAGGCTTGGAGGGGCTTCGTGCCGAGCCGAGCCAAGCGCGCCCGGCTGGAGCGCACGAGCCACCCGCGAGCGCCATGGCGAGCTGGCGCGGGGCGCGCTGCTGCTGTCGCTGCTCCTGCTGCTGCTGTGCGGGCCGGGGGCGTGGGGGTCCCGGGGCGCCGACAAGCAGAACAGCCTCTGCAGGGCGGCCAGCGGCGTCTACCAGGGCGCCAGCGGCCTCCTGGGCGAGGAGAACATGCACGCCCTGCAGAAGGTGAGCGGCGCCCGGAGGGTCCCGGGCAAAGGGGAGGGGGGGAAGGGGAAGAGGAGGGGTCTGGGGAGGGAGGGGGGTCTGGCCTTGTGGGGGGGGAAGGGGTGCAGAAGGGGGTCCCCAACTTTGGCGTGGGCGGCCAGAAGGGAGATTGGGGAGGTCCGAGTGAGTGGCCGACTGGCCGGCGGGCGGGTAAGGAAAGTTGCTGCGCGCCCCAAAAATCCTCTGGCCCGCTGGCCGCGGTTGCTCGCTCGCTCACTTGCTCGCTCACCCATTGGACGCCAGGTTCCTTCGTCCGGTGGATGGGTGAGAGAGAGAGCGAATAAATACAGCCAGCGGGCTGGCGGGCCGGTCAGGCTACTTCCTGGAGCTGAGGAGGTTTGGGGGGGGGGGGAAACAGACACACAGAGAGACAGGGAGGGAGGGGGGAACCAGAGAGTGACAGACACACACAGAGAGACAGAGAGTGGGAGGGAGGGAGAGAAAGATAGACAGAGACACAGAATGAGTGATTTAAGTGCCTGAATGTGAGACAGACAGACAGACAGACAGACAGACACACACACACACACACACAGAGTGACAGATGGGCAAACAAAGGAGAGAGAGACACAGAGAGAGAAAGATAAAAAAGAAGGTGGGAGAGAGAGAAAGAAAGAGAAAGAAAGACAGACAGAGAGAAAGAGAGAAAAAAGAAAGAGAGACAGAAAGGAAAGAAAAAGAGAAAGAGAGAGAGAGAGAGAGAGAGAGAGAGAGAACTTATGACCACAATTAAGCCCAAAAGTTTGGTTGCTAACCAAGACCATTGTTAATTGAGTTTCACATTTTCCAAATTGGCCACTCCCACCCGGTCACATGGCTAGCAAGCCACTTCCACCCGGTCACATGGCCGGCAAGCCACTCCCACCCAGTCACATGGCCAGCAAGCCACAGAACCTGTTCCAAAAATTTTGAAACCCACTCCTGATATAGTCATCACGCCCTTGTCATGGTCAGACCACTCACTTCTCCAGCTCGATTTTCCAACCGCTGTCCCCCACCGCGGGGAGGCGGAACCTGAGTTGCCTATTTGGTTCCGCCCCAGGCGCCTGATGGACCCTGATGGGTTGCAGGCGGCGCTTGGGCCACTTCCTGCACCCCTGACCTGCGCCCCGATGGAGGACATCGTGGCCGCATGGAATACTGCAACCACGGGAGCCTTGGATTGGGTCGCGCCCTTGCGGCCTCTCTTGCGGCAGCGAGCCACTCTGGCTCCTTGGTTTACCGAGGAGCTAAGGGTGATGAAGCGCCACAAGAGATGCCTAGAGAGAAGATGGAGGTCTACTCGATCTGAATCCGACCGAACACAGGTAAGAGCCCATTTACGGACTTACATTGTGGCACTGAGAGTGGCCAAACGCCATCATTGTGCCACTCTCATAGCATCCGCAGATAACCGCCCTGCCGCCCTGTTTAGGGTGACCCGTTCCCTCCTTCAACAGAGGGTGCGGGAAGCCCCATTACAGGGTAGAGCAGAGGAATTTGTGATTTATCTGCAGGAGAAAATCACTCAGATCCATAACGAGCTAGTCTCCATTGATGGCCCAGTGGGAGTGCACGAGGCGGATCTTGGTTGGGAGGAGTTCGACTCTGTTACTTCCGAGGATATGGACAGGTTACGTGGGCGACTGCGAGCCACCACATGTTTATTGGACCCGTGTCCTTCCTGGCTTGTACTGGCATCCTGGGAGATGACACGAGGCTGGCTCCAAGAGGTTGTCAACGCTTCTTTAAGCAAGGGTTTCTTGCCTGCCTCCCTTAAAGAGGCCATGGTGAGGCCCCTCCTGAAGAAGCCCTCTTTGGACCCAGCTTTATTAGCCAACTATCGTCCCGTCTCCAACCTTCCCTTTCTGGCGAAGGTTGTAGAGAGTGTGGTGGCACAACAGTTTCCCCGTCACCTGGAGGAAGTTGATTATCTAGACCCGCGCCAGTCCGGCTTTCGGTCCGGGCATAGCACCGAGACGGCATTGGTCGCGTTGGTAGATGATCTCTGGAGGGCCAGAGATGGGGGTTGTTCCTCCATCCTGGTCCTATTAGACCTCTCAGCGACTTTTGATACCATCGACCATGGTATCCTATTGCATCGGCTGGGGGTGTTGGGGGTGGGAGGCACCGTTTTACGGTGGTTCTCCTCCTACCTCTCTGGTCGATCGCAATTTGTGTTGGCAGGAGAGCAGAGGTCGACCTCGAGACCCCTCACATGTGGGGTGCCTCAGGGGTCGGTCTTCTCGCCTCTCCTGTTCAACATATATATGAAGCCGCTGGGTGAGATCATCCGTGGTTTTGGGGTAGAGTACCACCTCTACGCTGATGATACGCAGTTGTATATATCTACCCCAAACCACCCCAACGATGCCGTAGCGATGATGTGCCAGTGCCTGGAAGCTGTGCGGATCTGGATGGGAAGTAACAGACTCAGGCTCAACCCGGCCAAGACCGAGTGGCTGTGGTTTCCGGCCGCCCGATTCAACCAGCTGACTCCATCACTGGCCATAGGGGGCTAACACCTTGCCCCTGTGGATGGGGTGCGCAACTTGGGTGTCCTCCTGGATACCCGGCTGTCCATGGAAGATCAAGTGACAGCCGTGGCCAGGAGGGCGTTTTACCAGGTTCGCCTGGTACGCCAGTTGCGCCCCCTATTGGATCGGGATGCCCTTTGCACAGTCATTCATGCCCTCGTGACATCCCGACTGGACTATTGTAACTCTCTCTACATGGGGCTCCCCCTGAGGTGCACCCGAAGACTTCAGCTGGTCCAGAATGCAGCCGCGCGAGCAATAATGGGGACCGCAAGGTACACCCATATAACACCTCTCTTGCGCGAGCTGCATTGGCTGCCTGTCGTCTTTCGGGTGCGCTTCAAGGTGCTAGTTGTCATCTTTAAAGCGCTCCATGGCTCGGGATCTAGCTATCTGCGGGATCGGATCCTGCCCCATACATCCTCACGGCCGATTCACTCCCACAGAGAGGGACTTCTCCGGGTGCTGTCCACTAGACTTTGTCAGCGGGCGATGCCCAGGGGAAGGGCCTTCTCTGTGGCGGGCCCAGCCCCTGGAACGACCTTCCCCCCGACATTAGAACAACCACGGACCTCTGCTCCTTCCGTCAGAAATTAAAAACATACTTTTTCTGCTTGGCCGGCCTAGGTTAGTCTCTACCTTTAGGGTTTAGGGAATACTAGTTTTAATATGGGGATTTTAGTGCAGGGACAATTAAGTTTAATTTTGTTTTTACTCTATTGTATTTATTTTTGTATATATATTTTATGTGTTTTAATTTTTTCCCTGTGCACCGCTCCGAGTCCCCTTGGGGAGAGGATGCGGTATATAAAATAAATATTATTATTATTAAATATTATTAGATGGTCTCTGGTGATGAGCCGAAAGGCAGAAAAGGAAAGCAGTATGCTTCCTCCCTTAATTGGGGCTCACCAGGGTGTTGTGACACTATATATATATATATGCGTGCTGATTTGTTGTATTCAGGTCTTTTCTTGTGTAAGAATTCTTACACAGGAAAAGACCTGAATACAACAAAACCAGCATACCCACACCCATGAAAATCTACGAAAACAAATATATCTATATATATATATTTCCCAATTTGGCTGTCAAGTTCTATGTAAGATTCTAAGTGATTTCTAAAACAAGAATACAAGTAATTCCTGATTTACAACCGCAACTCAGCCCAAAGCAAGACAATTGTTAAATGAATTTTGACCCATTTTATGATCTTCCTTGCCACAGATGTTAAGTAAATCATTGCCATTGTTAAATTAATATCATGATTGTTAAGGGGAACCTGGCTTCCCCATTGACTTTGTTTATCAGAATGTTACAAAAGGGGATCATGTGACCCTGGGACAATGCAACATCATAATAAAACATGCCAGTTGCCAAATTTTGATTAAGTGACCATGGGGATGCTGCAACAATTCTAAGTGTGAAAATTCGTCATGTCACTTTTTTCAGTGCTGTTGTAACTTTGAATGGCTACTAAATGAATGGTCCTAAATTGAGAACTACTGTATTTTAAAGGGGTGCAAATAGGTACTGATTCTTTCTATCCATTCCTTACCTAGCTCTACGCATAATTCCTACCCATTCCTACTCAAGATTAGTTTTTGTGTTTACCAGTTATTATGGAATTTTTAAAAAGGGTTCAACATGCACTTTTACACCCACAGGCAGACATGCATGCAGAAACCACAAAACATCACCAATATTTGTTGATTTAGCATAATCACGTAAGGAGCTATGCTGTTCTCTACCTTTCATTTTTGTTCATTCGGATACAACCCTCAATTATCTCCTTTAGTTCAGGCACCTTCACCTTGTAAAAACTGTTTGGTTTCATACCCTGTTTTGAGAAACAAGAGAGAGGATCAAAAGGGGTCAGGGTAGAAGGGAGAGCAATTCAAATCTCTTTTTCTCTTATGACAATGAATCTTGCTTGCCTTTCCTGCTATGGAGAAAAAAGGCAGCCCTTTTCTGTAAAACCTAATTACCTGGGCAAACACACTAAACTGATCTGGATGCATGGAACATGGTTCCATTCTAAATCCAAAATTGCACTAGCAATCTAACTAAAAAATTAGAAAGTAATCATGGGAAAGTTCCTTTCTCCCTTTCCACCACAAAAGGACACTGCAACAGAGAGAGCCAGGAATGCAGAGAAGTGAGAAAGGTGGAGTTTGTAGTCTTACCGAGGTAACCTTACGATAGATCTGAGCCGCATTCTGGCATTCTGAATAGGGGTATTCTGAGGTTGCCATTTCAAGCATGCACATGCCAAAGGCATATACATCCACTGCTTCATCATACTTCTCCTCATACATTTCTGGAGCCATGAATTCAGGGGTTCCTGGAAAAGGGAGGAAATGGTTTACTTGAGACTCAGACCATTAAGTGACACCATGGCAGTGCCCAGGACTTCTGAAACTTCAAAAATCTTTAAACCTTGTTTTCCCATCTCTACTTAACATCTCAAACAACAGTGCCTGGTATCTACAAAGTTTTTAAACAGGCCCTGGGCAAAACTCATTCACATTTAACCATGAGATATACAGGTAGTTCTTGCCTTATGACCACAATCGAACCCAACATTTCTATTGCTAAATGAGACATTTGTTAAATGAGTTTTGTCCCATTTTACAAGCTTTCTTGTGATATTTGTTAAGTGAATCACTGCAGTTGTTAAGTTGTGATTCCCTGTTGATTTTCCACGTTTCCCCATTGATTATGCTAATCAGAAGGTCACAAAAGATGATCACATTACCCTAGGACACTGCATTTTGGAAGCAACTACATCCAAATATCTTAGCAAGGTAATCCTAATAATTACTGTTGCTGAATATAGTTTTAAGAATGAATGGATACATAGTGTCAAATCAATATATTCTGCTACACATTCTTTACCCTCAAGTACACATCAAATACCTATGACACTCTTGGCAAATGAAGCACACTTGAGTGTGGCCAAACCAAGGTCTCCAATTTTGACTGAGCCAGTAGGGCCTGTGATAAAGACATTATCACATTTCAGGTCCCGATGGATGATTGGAGGGGATCGTGTGTGTAGAAAATGGAGTCCTCGAAGAATCTGTCTGCTCCATCTCTGAAGAACTTTCATCTTCATCTCCTTGAATCGTTTCAAATACCTACAAAGAGAAAGAGAGAGAGAGAGATCTGGTTGAGGGCCATCTCATCATCGACTGTGGGCCATGATAGGCAGAACCTAAATGCTTTCAAAATGCCAAAGGTATTGATGACCCAAGAGTCCCAAAAGCAGTATTCCCAAACAATCTCATGATGATTAGCCTACTCAGTGATATAATCATAAGCTGATGGTTAGATGTTTAATAGAAAATTAAAGGAAAGAGGAATAAAGTGACGTTTCCTTATCTTTTAATTTTCTGAAGTTCTCTGAAAAAATAAAAACAAAGCAAGATAAAATTTCCAATTTTATTGTTTTAGAAATATTTCTTTTTTATGATTTTAATGCGTGTAAGCAAATAAATTTAAATAAATATATAAATTTAGATAAATAAATACCACATAGTTCATGAAAATATATTTTAAAAAACCACAACCCAATGAGAAAGAATGTGAGGGGACTCTGACCACAACATCTATCATCCCACTGATGACCAGCGTTGATTCAACTGAACTAACTGGCTACATGACTGTCTCCTTCTTCCCTTACTGCTCTATGTGCATCCAGGGGTGAAATTCAGCAGGTTCTGACAGGTTCTGGAGAACCAGTAGTGGAAATTTTGACTAGTTCAGAGAACCGACAAATACCACCTCTGACTGACCCCAAAGTGAGGTGGGAATGGAGATTTTGCAATACCCTTCCCCCAGGAGTGGGGAAGGAATGGAGATTTGCAGTATCCTTCCCCTACCAAGCCATGGCCACAGAACTGGTAGGGGGAAAAAATGAATTTCACTACTTTGCGCAGCCCTCCCAAAGTTGCACTCTTGATGAAAGATGACCATCATCTGAAATACAATGCACCAATCTTTGGTTCAGATATATCTCCAGAACTGAGTACTGGAAACATATCAATTACAGATTCAAAATCATTTGTAGTCTGAAGGAATTCACCTTAATGCGATCAATTATCTTTGAAAGAAAAATTTATTTTCATTGTCCTACAATGTAGCAGAGTGGTCCTCATTTGAATCCCATTCCCACACTGATTTATTGCAAGTAATCTGTCTTTGCAAGTAATCAGCATTTGGAGAAAAAGTTTGTTGGTTAGCAATTAATGGAAAACATGAGGGAAGCCTGAAGATCTCAGTTCAGACACTTCTTTTTCTTCAGAGGAAAGAGGAAAGTATCAGGCAATCTTTGAAATGTTTTCTAGAGAAGTAGCAATGTTATTAATATTTTGCTGTACAATGACCCTCTGTGTGGCTTGTAGACCTGTCCTTTAAGACAGGAGATGGGCTCAAAAATGCTCCTCCCCGAAAAAACCCTCAACATAGCCCCTCCATGGCCGCTTTTCATTCCAGCCACCCATTCCCATCCAATTTGTTCTGTGCTCACGTTTTGAGTGTGCCTGACGTCATGAGTTCGGTCACCAACACAATGCAGACTTGTCCTTTGATGGAAGATTTCCATGAGTCATAGAAACGGACAATGTTAGGGTGTTGGAGTCCCTTCAGCATCTCTACCTCCTCACTGAAGCGTTGCCTTTCCATTTTGGATAATTTCCGTGTCTAACAAACATGAAGAAAAGAGAAAGAAGCTCAAAAGCTCATTTTTGAGGCCGATGAATTCACACCAATGTACTGTAGTCAAATTAAGATTCTAGACTTTGAAATCAAATTTTCACATTTTATTTCAAACTGGAATTGTGAGAGGCATTTTTATTCAGAATATTCACTCCAAGGAATGAACCCTTTGAAGGGAATAATTTTCCTCTGCCTTCCTTTTTCAGATAGTCTCATGAGTTCATTATTAGGCATCCATCAATGCTAGCTACTTCTCTTAGCTCTCCCAGATCAATTACCTTTATCTCAGTGGAATAATATTAATCTCTGAGGATCAGGAACTTATTACATGAAACACAACCAAAACTGTTGCGAGCAGACACCTGTACGTGATTATCTGTGTGATATTCTCTATGAACTTCACATATCTACTTCACCTTCCAGACTTCACAATTAGTTTTCATTTGTCCACCCTGGCTTTCTCCCTGTCACTTGGTGTCTCCCAGGATCTCAGACATCGGTGAGCTCTCCAATTATGTTCATATTCCTCACAAGCTTATTTTACATACTTTTATTTGGCTTTGTTCCATTTTCTGCTTTTGCTGCTTGAGTCATTTAACTCATATCTTCTTTACTATTTATCCTAACATTTTTGTATCTAAAACTGAGATGCTAACTCCTCACAGACCTCACCTGTAAGCTGGCCATAATGTTTTATTCATGGCTGTCTCTTAGTTAACTTCTTCTATGGTATGTTCCAGTCAGCTGGAGATTATATAAACAAGGGACTGAAATTCACTGGATATTGGTATGGAAAATAAAACAGGGTCAAGTAATCCCCTTAGGAAAATAGAATTTTGAGGATATTTTTATTCATTTTTTTTTAAATCAGAAGAGTGGTCAGTAAATGGTGATTAAGGAGAATATGTAGACAATGTATACTTCTTTGGGAAAGCACATTCTGACTTATTATACAGCTGCATCAGTATTCTTTCCTAAACTTAAAGTTTTTAACTAAACACTGAATTCAACTGTGAATAACACAGGTATTGGGAAAATAAAGAGAATGTGTAGTATATTTGAATCAAGTAGTTAGAACAAAGATCCCAAGTCTGTCTCAATTTACCTCAATTTTAATCCTATCATACCTCATCGCCTCCAAGAAAAGAAAAACCAGCCAGAACCTTACTCAATTCACAGGCCATACTGAGCATAAATTAAGTAGAAAATGGGAGGTCAAAGTGAAGAATTAGACCTGATCTGTCTATGCAAAATGTGAATTAGAATTAGAACTGATGATGGTAAATTAAGATGTTGCATTTATAAATATTCCTTTATATCAAGGTTGTGCAACTCAAGAGTCAAATGAGGCATTCTCTGGTCTGTTGAGAAATATAAAAGGAAAAAGGTGGGCCAGAATCTAAAATGGAATAGATTTAGGAGATTTAGGTCCTTTGAAGAAGGGTTTAAAGGGTGGAACATATGTCATAAGCTTTGTGCAATCAGCAGGGTGCTTCTTTAGTAACGTTTTACCTGTAAAAGTGCAGTCAGTCTGCCTATGTACAATATTGATATTCATTTCAAATGACCATGTTAGGTAGGAGAGAAATCCAGCCAGCTGAAATCTGGTGCTATCCAGTCTGTACCAGCATCAAATTACAAACTGGTGGTCCCTGAGGGAATACTTATTTCAAACATAAAACCAGAAACAAGTACAAAGTCCAGCACAGCCAATAATCATTTGATATTTTATTGCCTTTTCAGTCTTCACCATAGTACTCTATAGTAATTAATTCAGTCTCTCTCTTGTAAAAGAGAGCACTGGAGGAAGACTTTTACAAATTTTCTTGCTCTTAAAGTTTGCCTACACAAATGTCAATGGCCAGCATGCTGAACATAATTGTTTTTTAGGAAGCCACAGAAAGTCCTGTGGAGACTCTTTAACTACCATTACCAAAACGTATAGCAGAAGTACCAAGCTGCCCAAATTAATGCTCATTTTCTCTGACACACAGTAAAGAATCAAAACTCAGAAGAAGGTTCTGAGAGATAGGGACGATAACATAAAAAGACAGGAATCCTGGACTCATTTTGCCATTCTTGGGAAGAGATAGAAGTCTAGAGCAAAGTTTATCAACCCTGCTTTCGCAGGCTCATTTTACAGCTATATAAAAGGAGCACTATCATATGAAGATATGAATTAGATATCTAGATCACAGTCATCCTCACTCAAGCAACCTGTTCTTCTAATAGCCACTGTGATTCCTTATCTGCAATGGTTAGGTAGCCTTTGAAAAAGCTGCAGGAGAGGGGGAACTAGAGAGGTAGGTAATGGCAGTAATCCAACTATTTTTCTTGCAAACCAGAATTGGATCCAATTGGCTAAGTGCCAAAACTGCTGCCACCACCAAATTCTCTGCTCCATCCACTCAGTGCTGGAACAGAGGCACTTTTTGGGTTGCAGAAACTGACTGCATTAAGAAATTCCTCTGTGTGTATGTGTGTATTTGCAAGAAGAAAAAAGCGAGAAAAACCAAAGGCCCAGGAAAAAAATACCACACAACTGTCCATGCCTGCCCTCTTCCATATTCCAGTAAGCATATTTGGAAAAGAAACAACAGGGAAACAGATGAAATGTGTTAAAAAGAGGCAGTTTTGCCAGAGGGATAGTGTCTGTGATGGCCCTGTGCCCACCTGTTAGACCACACTTCCTCCCTGTGCCGGCAGGAACCGCCTCACCTCCCCATTGGCCAGAATCTCTGGTGGAGCTGGAGGTGGATCATATTTTTATACTTTGGGGTGTTTATGAAGTTTTGCTACAAATGCAGCTGTGTGCCATCAGCCACTGTGAAAGCTTCATTGTATGCAGTTCAGGAGGGGCCAGAAGAAGAAATCCAGAGCTGGAACAACTTTATAAATAAGGAACATCTACAGCAAGGAGCGTACTTGTAATTTTTATGGAGGTGGAACTGTTGCACAGGAGGTTCATTCCCTCAGGAGGAGAAGTGTGCTGAATTAGTTTCTATGATAACACTTTTACAGTACCATGACAAATGTGAGTCTACATATTAATTGTATTCATATATCACACAAAACCAGGATATATTTAACTATGGTTTGTTAAGTTAAGTAAGCCACGACTAGCTAGGTTTACAATACATCTGGGTTTATGAAACACAGTGGCTGGGTTCTTATAACAAACACAAATCACATTATGGCCTAATGCAACATGGGAGCCCCCATCTACATCACAGGACTGTGTTCCTAAATAAGTTCTAAAAGGTCAGCTTGGAAACAATTAGAAATGGGAAAAATTAATTTGCATGATACTCTTAATTTCTTGAACCAATAGGTTCAAAGCTAAAATACTTATAAAAGTGAGTGTACTAAGACTATAGTATCATTGCAAAAAATGTGAAATGCTGTGAAAACATTAAAACAGCACTTAAGAAAAGGTCTTAGAAAAAATGCATATATTTGAAAAAGTCAATATAAAAACACATTTCTTAAGTAGTACAGAAATGTATGCATGAATTGCTGTATGAATTTCACACTTATTATATGAGATTTTGATTTGTCTTTAAAAAAGGACACCAGTTTTCTGAAATGTTCAAATTCTTGAGATTTCTACTCCCTAAGCCTAGGCAGACCCATTTCAGGTTAGCTAGTCCTTTAGAAGGGAGGTGCATAAGCAATTCTACCCCTCTAGAAATACCTTCCCTAGGTTTCATTCCTATTCTGAAGGAATAAGGGGTGTGTCAATACAAAAATGTCTGGCCATGGACATCACCTGGATTCTCTTAAAATGCCCAGTGACTCTCTAATCTTGTGGCATCGGTTGTAGGAGATGCCCAGGCTGAGGCTGAGCCTGAGGGAGAGGTTAAACATGCCATTAGTCATGAGTCCCTGCACACCCACAAAAGATCTAAGCCCACCTTGAATTCCTTCTACTCTTTATCTTCTACTAATTTCCCTTGGACATTAGTAGTTCAGATTCTTGTGGAGAGTTCAAGCTTACAATAAACTTTTATACTCATTTGAACTGTCTGATTTTATTGGTGCTTGACACCAGCCATACAAAGAGATTGGGTTGCTACTGAGCAAAATTAAAACTTACTAGATTGCCAGCTGCCAGGATGTCTTAGTTTATAATAAATCATAAAATCAAAATTCAAACCAAGTGAGTTAAAACCAGTTACCAACATTATCAGTTAAAATTAACCCTGATGGTTAATTTAATTTAATAACAATTAAAATCTATGGTTAGAGGTTGTATCCAAAACAAAGTTTTTTTTGATACTGAGATAGGTGTCATAGAAATTTAATTAATTAATTGAAAGCATGTTTCAATGCCGCTTTAGAAACCAACAGAATGCTGAGGTCCCTCAGTTCAAGAGGACGTAAAGTGCATTCAGGGCAGTTGTAGAAAAGGCTGAACAGAGCTGCTAGGAGGTGATCTTTTGGCAACTATAAACCAGCTCCTCGGGTTACCTCAATAGGATGTGGGGCAAAGGAAGGGATCACATGGAAAAAGATGCCTTTCCAAACTCTGATTAATGGCAGATATAATTTGCTGCTTGATCAATTGCTTAGACCAGGGATCCCCAACCTTTGCAACTTTAAGTTTGAAGAACTTCAGCTCCTAGCTTTGCTGGCTGGAGAATTCTGGGAGCTGAAGTCCTTCAGACTTAAAGTTGCAAAGGCTGGGGACCCCTGGCTTAGACAATGTAATATATGAACTTCCATCAATTTTTTTTTTCATTAACAAGGCAAGATTCAATGAGATGAAATCATCTGTCAGCCCCACAGTGCATCCCCATCTGGAGGAACTAGTCACCTTTCTCGTGGCTTGATAAACTATTAGTTTTTGTAGAAATACTGGCTGTCTAAACTGACCTCCCCCGAATTGCAAACTGGTAGAATGAAGGCTGATACATATGATTTGACAAATGGGACGTACTGTAATTTCTTTGTTTCATTGTTGTGAGCAGCCCAGAGTCAATGAGAGTTAGGTGGTATACAAGTTTAATAAATTGATTATGCAGTTAGCCAGATGATTAGACTGGAATTGGCATTTTTATCTATCAAGTTTTGAAATAGGAAGATGTTGCTGTTTGATGGTATTAAAGGTATTGTCACAGGATGTTAGCTGTTCCAAATAAAGGATACATTTTGCAATTGAAGGTGATTTTGTCAATGCCAATGGTCATCATCATCATCATCATCATGAGGAGAAAGTGGTCTATGATAGATCTTTATCCACAGCAGCAAGTGCCTCTTTAGAAGCTATATTTCTTTCTTTTCCCTTCCTAGCAAATTTGCCATCTACTTCTCAGCACAGGAAGACAGCTAGCCCAGGAATTCCTTCTCATAGGCAGGACCACAGATCAGATCTTAAGACAAGAGGTAGGGCATTGGGTTCAAATAACAGCTGTCTGAAGAGCTGACACCCAGCCAATACTATTCCAGGCCTCTGCTGCAGCCTCAGGTAATTGATATGGATGGACCAAGTTTGAAGATGGATATCTCTTAATCTTGGACATGATCAAGAATGCCAGGCCCAGAAAGGGTACCTCCTTGTAATGATACCTTCAACATTTACATTTACATACTCTGCCTATTGCAGCATTTCTCTCCAACTAGATTCTCTTAGAGCAAGATACAGTTTTTGTAATAAAGACCAGCAAAGATTCAAACAAGGCAAATGGATTACTCATTGGTTATGGTACTTTCTAGTCTACACACACATGGTCTCAGTACTAAACCTAAATGCTAGCTTTTGCTCTAGTTGTAGAATCCATATCTGAAATAACTAAAGAAAATTGTCAATGTATATACACTGACCTTTTCCCCCATTCTGCAAAACCCTGGTTTAGTGAGGACATTTTTTCCAATTATAGGATCTCCCTTCTCTCATTTTAGAATCAGTCACTGCCCATTCATACTATCCACTCACACTACATAGGAATCTCAGAGCTGAGAGAATGCCATTGCTAAAATTCTAGAAGAAGCTTAAGCAGAGTAGCTGCAGTTAAAAAAAGGACATGTGGCCAGAACATTTAGAATAATGGAGATAGGGAATAAGTGGCATTACAAATTATATTGTAATAAATGAATTAACACACCGGCATTGTACATAATGGACTTGTGATTGTATCTTCTTTTCCCATGTCATTAAAGAAGTGCAAAGTCATTCCTGACATTTTTCCTTATTTCTTAGAAATAGTGCTCTCTAAATATTTCACAAAAGTCCTGTTTCCCAGGCACCTACTTAATTGGAATTAAACAAATTGTAAGGAAGAAATACACATGTCTATAATATTATTTATTTATTGGTTTAATATTATTAGTCTTACATTTTTAAAGTATGAGCATATAAAGTAAAATAACATAGGGACTAATGTGCAAATTGCCCATTTTACCAAAATATCCAATATCTGAAAAAGTCTGGCACATAAGCATATAGGAATAATTACTACTTTACTTTAAAGTCATGGCACTAAAAATAGCAAAGTTTGCATTTATGAATGTATTTATTGAATCCTGAATCCTGATTCTGATCCCACAATATCAATTTTAAGTTCGTTCCCCTTTCTCTTGGGACCACAAACGCATCCAACTCTTCCCTTTAATACTTTCAAGAAGAAGGCCACTTCAATAAATATTTATCCTCTCCTGACATCCTCACTGCTTTCTTCCCTATACTTCCCCCACCCCACAAAAGAGGGCAGGCATAAAATTGTTGCTTGAACCTACTTCTGGAAACCAGAAATAGACCCAGACAGCCCATTTTGGATGAAGAGTCTGGGTACCAACCGCTTAGGTTTGTGGTTTTCTGACCACAGATATTTTAATAGGTAACATAATGAACAACTGCAGGAAAAAATAGGACAGAAGTTTATTTAAAGAACAAGTGACAGAAAATCCTGTGTTTCTACAAAAGTCTCCACAGTACAAGAATTGCTTTTAAGTAAAAAAGAGAAAGAGGGAGGGAGAGAGAATGAGACAGAGTGAGAAGATATTGTAAATCTTGGTCAGGTCTTTTAAATTTTTAGTTAGCATCTGCAAACTGAAGAACATCAGTGGAGATTACTCATGGCCTATGATTCCTATTCAACTCTGAGGCATCCTACAATTAGGCCAATGAAATTGGGACCAGATTTAGGCTAAAGTCTATCAATATACCCATCCAGTCAATCATTTACCACTTTTCCCTAAAAGATCTCCGAGCGGCTCAAGAGAAGTTTAAGAAGTTCAAGAAGTTTAAATCTATTTCAGAGTAGCATTAAAGAGCTAATTCTGTATTTGAAAGAAGCCCAGAGATCACATTTGTACTAAAATCTTGCACCATAACAGACCAACAGGTTTAGTCCTCTGTCAAAACCTGCCCCTGGTTTTCTAATTTAGCATTTAAATTCAGTTATGAGAAAGTGACCATTGTTATTTTGCATATCTGTAGAATATTTTTTTTCTTAGCATCTAGTTTCTAGTAAATTATCATCAACTTTACAACCTTAATGTGAAAAGAAAAAGTTCAAGGTTACACAATGTTACTTTGAGGCAAGATCCAGCCATCATCCTAATTCTCACACATGAAGACCACTTTCTTACCATTGTAAAGCATTCCCTTTATTTTGAGGTCAAAATGTAAATGTACTAAATAGGATGGCAAGGAATACAACAAGAAGTAAAAAATAACAAAAAAAGCTTCTTCCAACATGTTAAAAACAAGAAAAAAGTTAAGGAAACAATTGGTCTACTGCTGGGAGAAAATGGCAAGAAGATGATAAGCAACAGGGAGAAAGCAGAACTATTTAACTCATTTTTTGCATTTGTCTTTGCACAAAGGGATAAAACAGTCCAACCAATCAAAAACAGCACCACAAAAATCAGATTAGGAACACAAGTTGAAATAGGGAAGAAAATGGTAAGTGAGCATCTGTCTGCCCTGGACGAGTTCAAGTAACCAGGACCGGATGGATTACACCCCAGGGTTCTGAAGGAACTGGCAGACGAGATCTCAGAACCACTGAACTATATCTTTCAGAGATCCTGGAGCACCGGGGAACTGCCAGAAGACTGGAAAAGAGCTGATGTGGTTCCCATCTTCAAAAAAGGAAAAAAAATAGATCCAGGAAACTATAGACCCATCAGCCTGACCTCAATACCAGGGAAGATTCTGGAAAAGATAATTAAGCAACAAATAAGCGAATACCTAGAAGCAAACAAAGTAATAGCCAAAAGCCAACATGGGTTTGTCAAAAACAGATCATGCCAGACTAATCTAATTGCATTCTTTGACAAAGTGACAAAATTAGTGGACCAGAGGAATGCTGTCGATATAATTTACTTGGACTTCAGTAAGGCATTTGATAAAGTAGACCATAACCTACTTTTAGATAAAGTAGAAAAATGTGGGTTAGACAGCATCACTATAAGATGGATTCGCAACTGGCTGACCAACCGCACTCAACATGTAGTCCTCAATGGAACTGCATCTACATGGAAGGAAGTATGCAGTGGAGTACCCCAAGGCTCTGTTTTAGGCCCAGTACTCTTTAACATCTTCATCAATGATTTGGATGAGGGGATAAATGGGGAACTCATCAAATTTGCAGACGACACGAAGCTGGCAGGAATAGCCAACACTCCAGAAGATAGGCTTAAGATACAGAAGGATCTTGACAAACTTGAACATTGGGCACTATCTAACAAAATGAAATTCAATTGTGAAACAAGTAAGGTTCTACATTTACTCAATAAAAACAAAATGCACAGGTACAGTATAGGTGGTACCTTGCTCAATAGTAGCAACTGTGAGAGGGATCTTGGAATCCTAGTGGACAACCATTTAAATATGAGCCAGCAGTGTGCAACACAGTTCTAGGCTGCATAAACAGCCAACACAGTTTTAGGCTGCATAAACAGAGGGATAGAATCTAGATCACGTGAAGTGTTAATACCACTTTATAATGCCTTGGTAAGGCCACACTTGGAATACTGCATACAGTTTTGGTCGCCACGATGTAGAAAAGACGTGGAGACTCTGGAAAGAGTGCAGAGAAGAGCAACCAAGATGATTAGGGGACTGGAGGCTAAAACATATGAAGAACGGTTGCAGGAACTGGGTATGTCTAGTTTGATGAAGAGAAGGACCAGGGGAGACATGATAGCAGTGTTCCGATATCTCAGAGGGTGCCACAAAGAAGAGGGAGTCAAACTATTCTCCAAGGCACCTGGGGGCAGGACAAGAAGCAATGGGTGGAAACTAATCAAGGAGAGAAGCAACTTAGAACTAAGGAGAAATTTCCTGACAGTTAGAACAATTAACCTCTGGAACAGCTTGCCTCCAGAAGTTGTGAATGCCCCAACCCTGGAAGTCTTTAAGAAGATGTTAGATAGACATTTGTCTGAAATGGTATAAGGTTCCTGCCTACGCAGGGGGTTGGACTAGAAGACCTACAAGGTCCCTTCCAACTCTGCTATTGTATTGTATTGTAAGATGCAGATTCCTAGAAATAATTTTAATACCTATAATACCTCTTTTTCACACTGTAGTTAATAAAGATTTATATGCCTCCCCCCCCCCAGTACAATCATCAAAGCCCTTGCCATGGATGTCTAATAGGGCTAGATCAGTAAGAACAGAAGGTGGGAGAAATAATCAAGATCTACATAGTTTCAAGGCATAAGCATAAAGAAAAGCTAACAGTTTAAGGTGTTCCTGTCCTGTACCCAGCTAGAGCACTATCTGCATACTCGAATGACTTCAAGGATATTTATCTTATTTGCAGATAAGAATTTAATCCAGCTGTGACTGTGACTCTGGGTAGCAGAAAAGTGAGATAGACCTAGACAGCAATGAGTTCCAAGATGTGAAACAAAACTCATAATATGCTAAACCCAGAGGCGTAGCGTGGGGGGTGCAGGGGGTGCCGGCCGCACCGGGCGCAACATCTGGGGGGGCGCGCTCGCACCGCGCACCCCGCCTGCCTCAGGCCGGCCTCCCGCCTCAGCCCCGTCCCGCCGCTGCCGCCCCGACAAAGTTTTGACACTCGCGGGAAGGGAGGCGGAGGTGCCACGGAGCTTCCCCTCCTGCGGCGTCGAGGGAGCGCGGAGAGGCGGGAAAAGGCCAGGCGGCGCCGAACGGGGAAGCCTGGGCGGAGGCGGCGGAGAGAGCCCGGGTGGAAGTCGCTCGCTCCGGCGGCCGGAGGGGTCCCCTGCTCAGCCCACCCGGGGAGGGTCGAGAATGCGAGCGAGGGGCCGTTAAGGAGGAGGAGGGGGAGGAGGAACGCCCCCCCTGCCAGACACCCCCTTCCGCTCCTCATCCCCCTCCACCCCCACCCTTTCCCCCGGGACCCTCCAGCGCCGCGCCCTCTCCCTGAGCAGGGCGTCCCCTCCCGCTCCCCCCGCCCCCGATGCGCGCACTTTTCCGTCTCTTCCCACTTTTATTGTGGTTTGAAAACGGAGCGAGGGACTATCTGGGGGAGGGTTAGGGGGCGCAAATTACTTGCCTTGCCCCGGGTGCTGACAACCCACGCTACGCCACTGGCTAAACCTGCCTAAGTTTTAAAAAATCCAAATTGGACATATAGAGGGAAAAAAACTCTATTATTAGTTTTTCTGGATGTAACAAGAATTGGGAATTCATGGTCTGAATACATTTTTTACTTTTCAGAAAGGAAGAACAGCAAAGAATTATTAAGGAGAAACAATTAGTGAATTCCAGAATTTCAAATATTTAAGTTATCTTTACTCTTTGGACATTAGTCACATCATCACAAGCTCTTTTATTTGCTTCCTGACTAATTAATTAACATCACCACCAGTGGTGGGTTTCCATTTTTTTTACTACTGATTTGCTCATGCGCGTGCACACGCTCATGTGTGCACGTGACACTTCTGCATATGCGTAGACGCATCCAAGTTGATGGGTGGAGCCCACTGCTGCTACCAGTTTTCCTGATCTGGGCCGGACCAGGAGCAACCCACCTTTGATCACCAACTAGCTTTTTGCTAACTATAGAAGAAAAATAAATCAATATTTATGCCAAAAGAACTGCACATTTCCCCAAAAGATGATAATCCTGAATGTAAAATAAACCAAAATAAAAAGGCAGAGCAGACACAGAAGAGAAAAGTCATTGGCTTCCATTACCAGATTCTCAAACAATCCATGACAACTTCTCCATTTTAAAGATATATTATTTCCCCCTCAAAATCTTTTCTTTCAGGTAAAAACAATAAGATGACATACGTATACATAAAAATTAGCGGGATTCAGAACCTGGAGCCTGGGAGATTTCATTTTGATGAATTAAAATGATAATTCTTCAATTAAAAAATATCAGATTGATTGGAATTGCTAAATCTATAGTAAATTTAATTATATGCTTTAAGAACTCAATCAAGTGCATGGGTGTTAATGTACTACAATAAATGAGTTCTAAATGTTACAAATTTCTATATGCACAGATTCAGTTTGCATGGAACAGATTCATCTCTTGAATTGGCCCTTGCACCCTCTCTTAATGTTAATGACATTGTGTCAGTTGCTGTAAATTGTATCATTTAAAAATTATATGATACAATCAGTAGGTGATTAAGGCTCACCGGTGCTCTAAGCACTGATGCACCTCTGATATATTTTTTTCTTTCTCAACTTTGTGGTTCCCCCTTGGGCCTGGTGTCCTAAGCACATGCTTAGTCTGCTTAATGGTTAATACACCACTAGATACAATCATTTTCTATACATCTTTACTGCTAAACTGTGACTTAGATTTTAAAAAGCTGCTAAGGTTCACTGAACCACATAGAGAAGTTGTCTTTAAAGACAATAGCTGTCTTTACAGTAAATATAAATATTTGCTTGTTTCAATTTGTATGGCCATTTACTTATATATCATGATTCTGGGTAATTAATAACAGTTAAAACACAGCACACAATATAGTAAATACAAATTAATATCCACATGAATTGTACGGTATATATTACAACGTCCAAGAAGGAGGAGGAGAGGAGAAATATGAACATTACAAAAACAATGACAATACCCTGAGTCCTACCATACTAGGTTTTTTTGTGCCTTTGAACCAGTGTTGACTCCTAGTGACTGTTTGGACTAGTCTCTGCTGTTTTGTAGGCAAGATTTTCAGAAGTGGTGCCATTGTCTGCTCCCTTGGGCTGAACGAGAGGAAATGGCCCTGACCCAATATCACCTTGCTGGCTTTGTGCCTAAGGCAGAATTAGAACTCGGAGTCTCCTAGTTTCCAACTTGGTGCCTTAAATGCATTAAACAGACTCTCCATAATAAATTAATATATTACAATACAATATTCTTAGAGCAATGCATACCCCATCATTTACTAACATAATAGTAGATGAAATTCAAATCTGAAACTCCCTCCAGAATAATTCAATCTTCATTATTTTCTAGAAGGCCATGAATATGGCAACTGATTTGTAGTTGACTCAGAGTCACTTGGATAATGAGATGGGCCTCGGTTTGACAAACAAACAAACAAACCACAGGAAAATGTTTCCATGCTATTGGTACTACAATTGAAATGTACAATCTGCTCTGGATTTCCTTAAAGGTAAGATTACCAGGAGCGTTTCCTATGTTACACATGCTGGATGAATTGGTTCTGTTTGGAGGAAGTAGTCTATAAGGTATTTTTGCTACCAAGTCTTATAAGCTTTATAGATGAAAATCAGCATTTAGAACCGCACAGATACATTTATAGGCAACCAAAGATTGTGGGTATAATGTGTTCTTGGTAGTTAATAAATACCTATCAGCAATTCAGAATACTGTATTCAATAACAACAGTAACTTCTGGTTGATTTTCAGAAGCAGCCTCATATACAGCAGATTGTAATAAATAATAACCTTAGTCATGCTGAACCAGAAAAACATGATTTAAAAAAAGATACTAAAAAGAAATTAAAAAACAAGATTATAGAAAAAAGTAACATTGGGTTAAATGTTGTCTTTATAGAAAGACAGAAATAATAATAATAGGAGGTGTGTATGCATGGTTGAGCTGCCAAGTTACATGGAGACAAATACTGTAGTGAATCCCCAAATAATCTATGTTTTAATAAGCATGTTGTAGTGGCTGCCTTCAGATTCAAGACACTTCCAACATTTCCATAGAAATGATAACCAAGAAATTGCTTCAACAATAGCTGCAAGCACATTTGCTAAAATATAACATGTCTATCTTTGCTCTAATACATTGGACATTTCTGATCGATTTGATATGAGATTTGGTAAAATTTGCACAAAGGCTGAATTATCTAAAAGAGTTGTACTGAAATAATGCAAAGGTTTGGTTTTAGAAGGAGTTATGATCAACCAATCATGCATAAAAGAAAACATAATTCTAAGAAGAGAATAAATTATTGCCATGTACTTGGTGAATAAAAGAATAC
Organism: Rhabdophis nuchalis; assembly: GCA_039707465.1. Taxonomy (NCBI): domain Eukaryota; kingdom Metazoa; phylum Chordata; class Lepidosauria; order Squamata; family Natricidae; genus Rhabdophis; species Rhabdophis nuchalis. The sequence continues at coordinate 113,756,337 of CM077647.1, forward strand.
ATGTGTGTTTGCATGACACTGCGTTATGGAGTTATGGAAATAAGCATTTTTTGTTCATGTACTCAAACCAGTCTTCTTTGTTTGATTTAGAAGACTGTGGACAAAAATTCCATTTAGGAGAAATGAAATTGTTGAGATTGTGAATTACAGCAATCTTCATTCAGCAGCAACAGTGAAGTACCAAAAGAAGAAATGACTGAGCCTGGAACTCAACTGAGATAGATTTATCTCCTCCTGCAAAATATGCATGTCTTTCTTCAGAGCAGATAAAGTGGGGATAACTGGAAAATGCCCTTCAAGGGGAGATAGTCATGTTCTACATTTGATAGCTATATCTGCAATCATTAAAATTCATTTGTCCATGATGACCCTTGCCTAGTCCTAAACAAAGTGAGTAAATATTACTTCAACATGGGTTAGGATCAAATATGGATCCTGATTATGATCAAAGAAATGCAAGTTAATATTCAAAGGCAAGTCCTCCGTACATAAACCACTCTTCTTAGTTAAAAGCAGTGATCTAACCTACACATGCCTTCTTAGAATGATAGGTTTAGTCAAAACTTAGTGACACAACATGCCATGTGACTTGTCATATTAATGTTTTGCATAACTACATGTTTCATTCTGATATATCTTACCCAATTTCCTCTTGTCCTCAGGCAAATAATTTAGGAACACTGAGGTTTTCATCCAAAAAAAAAAGAATTAATATCTCACAATGCTAGCTATGCATTAGAACAGATCCGCTCATAAAACTTTGGCCCATTGATTGTAATTTCCTACTTTCTCTACCTGAGCATACAGCTGATATTTCATATCTGATTCCACAATAGTGGAGTCCAGGATTGAATGCTGAAATAAAATTCCCGGATACAATATAATTTTCCAGAAACTTCAAAGTGGAGAATGCTGATAAAGGGTCCTTATGCCCAGAACTATTTATAGGGATTCTGGTTCACATCATCAAAACATTAATGCCCTTTATTGCCCATTGGCTGAATTTTTGGGGAATAAAAATATTTAACCCACTTCAGAACTCAATGAGAGAAGAAGCATACAAATAAATATTGCAGCTTTTTTTTAAAAGAGAAGAGTATTCATAAAAAAATGAATACTGAGCAGTGCAGCAAGAATGAATTTTAGAGAAAAAGAAAATGGAAAAGGTGCCCAGAGTGTTTGAGCTAAGGAGCAGGAACTTAAGAAATCATAACATATAGCAGAAGAAAAAGAAAAGAAAAGAAAGCTGTGATAACGGGGTAAAACTGAGAAGATACTGCAAAGCTTTTCAGTGAAAGTTACATTTGCTTGCCAAGAATTGGGCAAGCAAGAATTTGGGGGCTGGAAGAATGTTTTCTAAGTCAGAAAGCGGCAGAAAAGAAAAATCAAGGCTGAGCTTCACATTTGTACTTTTTTTTTAGTTGCAGTTATCCAATTAGCTATATCAATCTTTCTTATCCTGGTTGCTGTCTAGACTTGATTGACTACAGCTGCTGCCATTTAGTATAACTACCACCAGCTGTAGATGATGGAAGTTGTAGTAACTTAATTGGGATTTGCTACTGGAGTTTACTACTCAAATTTTGTGGCTATATCTGTTTTAAACAATTATCTGACTTTAGAAAACACTGTTTAACTGAACTCTTATAAATGGACTTCATAAACAGGACATAGAAATTGTATTTTTTAAAAATCTGTTTATATTACTTACAGTACTGAATTACATAAGTTTTCCACAAACACTTAATCAAGCAAAATGTTTTAAACTAAGGTAACAAAGATTAGACAAAGTCCTTTAGAAAACTGGTTTAGTGCCTGGAAAAGTAAGAACTTTGGCCTTCTCTATTTCTAAGACTTTCTACTACTATCTACTCTCAGAAAAAAACATTATCACATTTCTCTTAACTATTTTTCTACAATCTGAAGGATTCCTTTATTATTCTTAGAACATACAAACTACCAGTACTTCTATTCTCATATATGTCCCAGTCATAAATGAACACATAAACATTCACTTCCAGATACTTATGGGAATATACTTCCATACCTTTATAGCACATGACTTGCCAAGCAAGTCACATTGAATTCTGATGAATTAATCCCTCTGGCAACAAAGGAAAGAAAATAGCTGCCAGCCTAGCACTTTCCCTGACCCCATCGTGCTATGTCCTGGAAACAAGAAACTAATCTTGATGGGATGCAAAAGCGGTGGCAATTGCACCTTTCAATCCATGGGAAAAGGCAATTTTGTCAATATATACTTTTACTTCAATTCATTCTGCTGGAGTTACTGGAAGTATTACTCAAAGAAAGGTCAGTTTGTGTCAGACATCAGTCTTGGAACCTGGGTGGATAACAGGGTTAAGTTCTAAGAAAATGTGACTGCATGAGTCCAGACAGAAGATTGTTCCCTCATTATTGAAAAATTGATCTTGAACTTGAGATTGAAGACAGAAATTCAAGTTAAACTTCCAAGTACATATTTCTCCCAACTGGATACATGTTATGGGTCCTATTAATTTTGACTATGCCACCGTTCTGCCCGTTTCTCATATCTAGAGGAAAAGTATGGCAAAAATAGCTCATCATAGGTAATTTATCTCTAAAAGAAAAAAAAAACCATAATACTTTCCATGTTGTTTGGATTACAACTCAAATCCATCATCACGTGTATGTAGGAATTTTGGGAGTTGTTGTTTAAAACACCATCCTTTGAAGTAATTATGTCCAAAGGTCAGCTAATAAAAATCAGAATAATTAAAACATCACCTATAATCACTATATCTCTGTATTTTTATTCATTGACACTTTCAGGATAACAATTTTTCCAGTAAATTTTTGTAAAAAGGTGGGGGGGGGGGAAATAAATTTTATTTTAGATATCTTAGCTAACATTTAGGATTGGCAATTTGTACTGTGTTTTTTTTAAAGGTTGCACTACTGGGCTGCTTTGGGAGACACAACTTTATAAAAATGAATAATTGAACAAATAAAGTGATCATGATATACAATAAGACTTCCAGAATAGTCTTAGATTATTTTGAGACATCTACAAACCAGCAATAGTGGCAACTAGACCTTAGTAGTGCAGGAGGATGCTCCCTGATGTTTTTCAAGGATACATAAGGAAGTCCAATCAATAACTTTGAGATGTGAAGTAAGGTCTTCCTTCCTTACTAAGCAAAAGGAGGCCCATCTATTAATTGTCTTCAAGATAATGCCATAGGCCAGGGGCGTCCAAACTTGGGAACTTTAAGACTTATGGACTCCAATTCCCAGAATTCCCCAGTCAGCAGGGCTGGCTGGGGAATTCTGGGAGTTGAAGTCCACAAGTCTTACAATTGCCAAGTTTGGACGCCCCTGCCATAGGCACTCTGTCACTGCCTCTTCTTGCCTCAATTGTAAGTAACTTTCATTTATCCCATTTTGGTTTCAGAGCATTTCCTCTGCTTCCTACATGAATCATCTACTCATCTTCTCTAATTCTCCAAACACTCCTCTAGAAGATAATTTATCAGATGCAGCATTGTAACTTTCTAATAAAAGTATTTTCTAGACTGGCCTAAATATTCATTTTACACTACTTCTAACCACAACTATATTTTCAATGTTCCTTTCCCTTGAAAATGGGAGAAATATTGAATGAATCTGCTTCCAAACTGGTGAAAAGCCTAGTAACAATACAAATTGAAGAACCAGAAGCACAAGATTTTAGAAGTGGCAGGAAAATGTACATGTTAGGTGTAATACTGAAATACACCATGTGCAAATACTTTATGGAGAAAACAAGGATGTAAATGCTTCAAACTCTGACCAAACCACAGTCTAGTAAAATGACTGCTATTTGAATTGTTGTTTGCACGATGGAGCTACCGTATACTACCTTTACCAAGAAAAAAGGATTTGGCATAGCCCTCCTCCCATTTCAAAACTCCCCAAATTTAAAAGGCACACCCTTCCTCTCTCTTCGCTATCATCTTAACCAGAAATATTTTCGAGGTGTCCAAACTATCATATCCCCAACCAAATATATTTCCAGGGAACTCAGGCAGCCGCACTTTGAGCTTTTGTCTTTCATCTATTCCAGGTCCTCAGGAGCCCTGCTTGCTAGGAAACGTGGGACACCCACTTTACTAACCTGCAGCTCGCACCAAGCCACTTCCACAGTGGTCTCCGTGTCCAGTCCTTTGTAAACAGTCTTGAAGGAGCCGCGGCCAATCTCGATGTCAAACTTGAGAAAGCGACCGTCCGGGGACGTGGCCACGGCCCGGGTCTCAGCCTCTTCGTTCTCCTCTTGTTCCCAGTGTTCGCGATCTTGGCGGCTCTCCGCGAGAGAGAGCAGAAGGTGCGACGGGGTGGCTTCGGGAGAACTCTCGCTGCTTGCGGATCCCTCGAGAAGACTTCGAGATCTAGAACTCTCTAAAGCTGTAGCTAATGGCTCCATCACCTCCAAATCCATGGGGTCCGGACCTGCGGAGGCAGCGGGGGCACCATCTTCGCTATCGAAGCTCCTTAATCCAAGCTCGGTCGAACTTCGACGGCTGATTTTGTAGGCTGATGCGCGGCGACCAGATACTCCGAGGGTCCAGGGACCCTCAGCCTGGCCAGCGTCTTCATCCATGCCGCAGCTAGTCTGGTCCATCCTATCAGGTTGGGACGTCAGCGCTCCGGCACCGGGGCCCAAGTGCGAAGCCCGCAGCATTAGCATCGGACGGCCAGTCAAGAAAACGCGCTGTATCGGAGCGCAATTACTTGCCTACTAAGCCAGCGGCCAAGCAGCCGCTAAGTGCGCTCCGCGGCGGCACCGCCCCCTCCAGGCGCTGCTTTCTCCTCCCCCTTTTTTTAACTAACCTGTTATGTTCTGCTCGCCGCCTACCTCTTTTTCCCCGAAGGAGCCACAGTGCACTGCACCGATACGACACGCCCACCCCAGAGGGCTGGAAGCTCGTACCCTTCCAAGAGCCTTCTTTAAGTAACTCGTGTGTTCGAGGGTAGCAAGAGGTTAGCAACGGGGTATAGCGCTACTACTGCTGCTGCTGCCGCTGCCGGCATTCCTGCTGTTTTTTAAAAGGGTAATAGAAATGCAAAATGTGTTACCTTTGCTTTGGGAAAGCGCCTTTCAATGAAAAAGGCTCTTAAAATCCCAAGTACGTCAATGGGGCCAACTGCATTGTGATCGTCATTGCTTCATATTTTCCTAGTTTTATGGCAGTTGTAAGATAAAAGTTTGTGGGCAGAACAAATTTCTGTATTCTCTGCTATGCCTTGATTTTTTGATGAGACGACATAAACTTGAATGACTCAAAATGTTTGCTTTTTAAAACAGGACTGGAGTTTACCAATCTATTTTCATTGCAGCTGATTTCAACCCTAAAAATATATGCAAATGCACCTGCAACCCCTGTTGTCTCATATAATGATGAGGCAGAGCTTGCCAATCCACCCCTCCCAAGCCAAATCTGCTTCTTAGGAAAAACTACCAACAAGCTTCACCTTTTTGGAGTTTAGTGATATGCACTGTTATTTTTCATCCATGAATGAGTTAGATACTATTCCTCAACAAATGAAAGATAATAATAATAATAATAATTTAATTTCTATCCCGCTCTCTCTCCCCAAGGGGACTCGAGGCGGGGCACAGGCAATTAAAAATACAAATAGACCACAAACAAATACAAAATACAAAGTTAAAAATAAATTAAATAAATCCTGCGCTAAAACCCATAACTAGACTAAAAATTACCCCTAAAAAACCCTGACCTAAAAAGAGACTACCCAAGGCCGGCCAGACGAAAAAAGTGCGTCTTTAATTTTAGGCGGAAGGAGCGGAGGTCCGTGGTTGTCCTGATATCGGGGGGAAGGTCATTCCAGAGGGCTGGGCCCGCCACAGAGAAGGCCCTTCCCCTGGGCGTCGCCCGCTGACAAAGTCTAGTGGACGGCACCCGGAGAAGTCCCTCTCTGTGGGAGCGAATCGGCCGTGAGGATGTATGGGGCAGGATCCGATCCCGCAGATAGCTAGGTCCCGAGCCATGGAGCGCTTTGAAGATGGTGACTAACACCTTGAAGCGTACCCGGAAGACGACAGGTAGCCAGTGAAGCTGAATTGTAACAGTTTGTTCAAGATTGTACCAAAAGTTTTTTGTTTTAATGAAATTTTGGCATAATGTCTTTAGATAGAAATTTTTCTATCTGAGATAATAGATTCCTTAACTCCGAATTGAAACTTGTAGGCACCTTGACTATTAATGCATTTTTTTGTACATAATTCTTTGTGGCTTACTTTTCCTGCACCAAAAGCTATTCCAGAACCTTTATCCTGACATATATGAATGGGGATGCAGGAAGAAGTGTATAAAGAGATTGTTATATTTCCTTCTGGTCTACAAGGTCATGGAGATTCCCAGTTAAGGTACTCCCCACTGAATCTCTTAATGATGAGGAGTCTACTCTGGCAATATATTCTACATTACACTTAGCTGAACTGATTCCATAAATTGCCTATGTGGCACCAGACCAATTGGATTATAAAGGACTTTTTTCTCAATTTCCACAGTGATTTCTTTTTAACCAATCTTAGTGGTACCTGGTTCAGCTTGCTCAAAGCATTTGTGCTATTGTTATTAGTTGCAAAGTCATGTCCAACCCATCACAAACCCATGGACAACGTTCCTCCAGGCCTTCCTGTCCTCTATCATCCCCCGGAGTCCATTTATAATAATAATAATAATAATAATAATAATAATAATAATAATAATAATAATAATAATAATAATAATAATAATAATAATAATAATAATAATAATAATTTATAACCCGCTCTCTCTCCCCAAAGGGACTCGAGGCGGGGCACAGGGAATTTAAAAATACAAATAAAAACCACAAACATAATACAATGTTAAAACGAATTAAACTAACCCTGCGCTAAAATCCCATATAAAAACTAAAACTAAGCCCTAAAACCCCCTAAAAACAGTTTAATTACCCTAGGCCGGCCAAGCAGAAGAAGTGTGTTTTTAATTTTTGATGGAAGGAGCGGAGGTCCGTGGTTGTTCTAATTTCGGGGGTAAGGTCGTTCCAGAGGGTCGGGCCCGCCACAGAGAAGGCCCTTCCCCTGGGCGTCGCCCGCTGGCATAACCTAGTGGACGGCACCCGGAGAAGTCCCTCTCTGTGGGAGCGAATCGGTCGCAGGGATGTATGGGGCAGAATGCGATCCCGCAGATAGCTAGGTCCCGTGCCATGGAGCGCTTTGAAGATGATAACCAGCACCTTGAAGCGCACCCGAAAGACGACAGGCAGCCAATGCAGCTCGCGCAGGAGCGGTGTTACATGGGAAAACCTAGAGGTTCCCATAACTGTCCGCGCGGCCACATTCTGGACAAGCTGAAGTCTTCGGGTGCACCTCAAGGGGAGCCCCATGTAGAGAGCATTGCAGTAGTCCAGTCGGGATGTCATGAGAGCATCCCGCATTTAAGCTCATGTCTACTGCTTCAGTGACTCCATCCAGGCACTTCATTCTCTGTCCTCCCATTCTTCTTTTGCAGAAGTGTATTAGTGTGTTCCCAGCATTAGGCTCTTCTCCAATGAGTCCTTCTCATTAGGTGGCCAAAGTATTTGACTTTCATCTTTAGGATCTGGCATCCTGAAGAGCAGTCAAGGGTGATCTCTCTAGGATTGACCGTTTGGATTGCCTTGCAGTCCAAGGGACTTGCAGGAGTTTTCTCCAGCACCATAGTTCAAAGGCCTCAATTTTTCAGCGCTCAACCTTCTTTCTGCTCGAACTTTCACAGCCATACATTGCAACTGGGTAAACCATAGCATAGACTATATGCATTTGTGCTGTAGCTTAATGCAAAAATGAGAGAGAACTGAAGTCAGAAGACCAAAGAATGCATAAATCATTCCCTTTCCCCGAGATTGCTGTAACTGATCATATATTTTTCAAAGAAATGTTTTGCCTTCTTCATCCTTTAAAACATTTGAAAATGTGGGCATTTTAAGTAATGTGATGCTCAATGGATACTGTTCAGTAAATGATTTACGATGAGTACCGTATTTTTTGGAGTATAAGAGGCATTAAAAAAAAGTAGGTAGGTAGGTAGAGGGATATTTTTATTTATTTATTTTAATCACATTTATATCCCGCCCTTCTCCACAAAGGACCCAGGGCGGCGCACAGGAATTTAAAAAACATACAAAACAATAAATACAGAATTTTAAAACATATTAAACTATAATCCTATGCTAAAATCCAAATTAAAATCCCCAATTTAAAACTATCTAAAATAGTCCCAACGGAAGGTTAGGCTAGGCTGGCTTGCTGAAAAAGATGTGTCTTTAGACACTGGCGGAAGAGGCGGAGGTCCGAGATGGTACGCAATTAGAGAGGGAAAGAGAAAGAGAGAGAAATACAGTAGGGAGGGAGGGAGGGAGAGAGAGAGTAGGTAGGTAGGTAGATAGGTAGGTAGGTAGAGGGAGGGAGGGGGAGAGAGAGAGAGAAATACAGTAGATAGGTAGGGAGAGAGAGAATAGGTAGGTAGGTAGGTAGGTAGGTAGGTAGGTAGGTAGGTAGAGGGATAGAGAGAGAGAGAGAGAGAGAAATACAGTAGATAGGTAGGGGGGAGAGAGAGTAGGTAGATAGGTATATAGGTAGATAGAGGGAGGAGATAGAGAAATACAGTAGGTAGGTAGGGAGAGAGTGTGTGTAGATAGGTAGGTAGAGGGAGAGAGAGAAATAGAGATAGAGAGAAATACAGTAGATAGGGAGAGAGTAGGTAGGTAGGAATATAGAAGGGGCGAGAAATATAGTAGATAGGTAGGAAGAGATAGAGTGTAGATAAAGGGATAGAGAGAGAAAAATAGAGAGAAATAGAGAGAGAAAGATAAATACAGTAGATAGGTAGGTAGAGAGAGAGTAGGTAGGTAGGTAGCTAGGTAGCTAGATGTTTCCAGGTGTATTTACCCATGTGCTGGAGAAGGAAATCACTGACCACCTTTGGAACAAATCTTTGTTTCTGCAGACCCAGTACTTGACCAACGTAATTCTCATCAATCACTCTAACTAAAGAGCTTTCCAAAAGGGAAAAAAATCCATTTTTGCAGCTTGCAAACCTCCCCCCCAAAGCCTGTTTTTTGCAAAAATGGGCCCGGTTTTTTTTCCAAATAAAAGGCATGAATAGCCTTGGGGGGCCTTGCACAGTGCTCCTGGGAAGTGGGGGGGGGGGGCGTCAAAAATGAGCAAAAAATGGCACATTTATCGTGAAAATGGACCGTTTTTTGGTCAAATAAATTGCATGCATAGCCTTATGGAGGCTTATAGAGTGCTGCTGGGGGCTGGGGGGGCAAAAACATCCTGGTTTGCTCATTTTGGCCCTCCCCAGCCCCCAGGAGCTCTCTGGAAGCCTCCATAAGGGTATGTGTGTGGCCATTTTGGTGAAGGGGCAGGGTTTCAGGAGGCAAAAAAATGCCATATTCGATGTATAAGACCCACCCAAATTTTCAGCCTCTTTTTAGAGGAAAAAATGTGCGTCTTATCCTCCGAAAAATCCAGTATATTATAATTTAGTTATATCTGACTGTTTTAGTAATTATTTTTGCATTCACATTATTTTTGTAGTATACTGACTGCAATTCACAATTATTATTCTTTTGTAGGAGGATCACCTTGTCCTTGCAGGTGTATTTTCCTCCTCCAGCCCTTAGCCTTATCTGCTTATCTGCAGAATACTTCTTTCTCTTTGGGGCACACTGCATTCTGACATTTACTTCCTTGATTAACTTAAGAAGACTGGAAACTGAATATTTTTTAAAAATATATATTAGCAACTTAAAAAAATGCTTTCATTTTTTTAGCATAAAGGCAAGGAGATATCAAACAACACCTGCTATTTGTAAGTAACAGGGACCATACCATTGATGCAAATGAGAATTGTCATCAGCCTGGATTGGGAACAAATTCCCACTCCCACCCCCCACGCCTGAAGCTATGATTTTTTTTTAAAGTAAGCACAGTCATTCAGAGAAACCTCAACTGTGTGAAGGGTCACTTTTAACGTAGCTGTATGCTCAGCGTTCATTTCGTGCTTAACTATGTGACCGCACCTGACCTTGATGAAATTATGAGCATAAGAAGACATGATCATGTAACGGCCTACTTTGTTCTGGGAACAGGCCAAGCTTTGCGAAGGCAGAGGGATGCTTTGGAGATTTGTCAGGAGAGTAGAACACACACACAAAAGTGAAATAGGTTAACAAGTAAGAACAGATATATGTATGACTGAATAGCAAAGGAAAAAAATGTAAGAAAGAGCAAACCAAAAACATTCAGTGAAGCAGCAGGCCAGGAGATTTTTTATGAAGCAAAATAAGAACAAAAATGCTAAAAGCTAACCAGTCTTTTTCTGCTTGGATGGTAAACTCTTTGTCCTTTTAATTAAATTTTTTTCTTACTGCCACCACTACTAATTGTTCACAGAGTGAACTGCTAATATAAATATGGGGTTGTTGAACTGGTAATGCAAATTAATTATACTGTTGTTTTTCATGAAATTTAATGGTTTTTTTTTTTTTTTTATAGATTTGAGGAAATGGAGAACAAGTAAGTAAGTAAATGGAGAACAAGTAAGTTAATGATATTCTTGGAGAATGTGATCATCTTTGCTCTTCAATTCAATTCAATAATTTCAATTCAATTCAATAATTTAATTTGTTGACCGCTCCCTCTCCCCAAAGGGACTCGGAGCGGTGCACAGGGCAAATAAAACAATAAATACACATACACATGATAAAAACAAATTAAATATATCCCTGCGCTAAAAATTACCAATTAAAATACTAAAATCCCTATCTAAAATTATTAACAATCCCATAGACGAGAGACTACCTAGGCCGGCCAAGCAGAACAAATATGTTTTTAATTTTAGACGGAAGGAGCGGAGGTCCGTAGTTGTTCTAATGTCGGGGGGAAGGTCTTGGATTACCTTCTTTTCAATAATACAAATGAGGACTTTTCTGCTGTGTTTTCTGTCTGATCTTATTAGGCTTTCCTTAGTTGCAGACTATGGAGATAACTTGCTTGTTGTATTAGTCATGATTTCATATGTTCCTCTAAACCAGGGGTCAGCAATCTGCAGTTCTGGAGCCACATGTGGCTCTTTCATCCCTCTGCTGTGGCTCCCTGTTGCTCAAAATATGCATCACAACCACCAATGTGTGGCACCCACTGGCACGTGATTTATTGAATTTTTCAACCCCCGATAGGCCAACTATGGTTAAATCCAAGAAAAGAAAAGTTTCAGAAGAAAGCAGAAGGTTTAATTCAACTACATATAATAGTTTTGAGGCTGCTCAGGAAATAGTCAGGCATGGGAAACGTTTTGTGGCTCCCGGTGTTTTCTTTTCTGTGGGAAATGGGTCCAAATGACTGTTTGAGTGTTTATGTTTGCCAACCCTTGCTCTAAACCATAATGTAGTTGGTTTGCACAGGACAGTGTATGAATGTAACTATTGTGGCTTATAAACCAACATTTATAGGTTAGCATAATATGTAAAGCCAGCTATTGTGGCTTATTCAAATCCTGTTTAAAATTATGTTTTACAGGAATAAACTGACTCCAGTTAGGATAACATTAGAGTTCTTTTCAGAGTTAAACTTCACAGAAAATATGAAAAAATAAAGAGGAGGTAAAAAATCTGAAGGAAAGCAATGCTCAGCAACCAATATCTGGTAGAAGAACAAGAACTTAGAATGCAGTTTCGAGGTATACTTGATATCAATATTTGAAACTTATGAGCAAACCCTTTGCCAAACCATTGAGAAATGCTCAATTCATTCATTTCATTTAACTACTTTCTTCAGATACTGTATATTCTTCTTTCTCTGGTTTTTTTTTTTTTTACTCGGCTAGACGCTGACCAAATAATATTTATGACTGAGCAGGAATTTAATTTGCATCCCTTTGGAGTTACTTCATCTAAGTAATTAAATTCATAAAGCTGAAATATAATAAAATTATGGAGGCCCCTTCACATGCCCTCCCTGTTGCTCCTTCTCCCTGGATGAAGCCCCCCTTTTCTTGCAGGAGAAAGCAGGAACAATTATTCTTAACCTCCTCCTGCCTGGAGAATGTTCTCCTTTTTCTGGCTAGAGGGAGAAAGTAAGGGTGCTCTGCATACAATGATGAAGTTTCTTTAGATTCTCCAAACTTGGACACAGTAGGACAGGGAAGTTATGCATACTTGTGCACTTATGCATGCCCTCGCAGACCTCTTAGGAATGGAGTGAGATCAACAATAGACAGGTTGAAGCTGTGGGGGTTTGAGGATGTAACAACAGAGTCAGGTAGAGCATTCCAGGCATTGACCACTCTGTTGCTGAAATCGTATTTTCTGCAGTCGAGTTTGGAGCAGTTTTCTTGGAGTTTGTATCTATTGTTTGTTCATGCATTATTGTGGTTGAAGCTGAAGTAGTTTAGCTTCCCCAAACTTCCATTCCTTAAAGGGATGGGTAAATTACCTAAACTACTTCCCACAATGAAGAGAAGTGACAGTGAAAGCAAGAAAAGAATTTTATTTTCATTGATTTACTTAGTCGTGACTTTCTTAGAGCAAATTTCACTTAGTCCTGGACTTACCAAGATTAATCCAAGCCATGATTTCCAAATCCATTTCCAATTATGGTTTCACATTTTTTTATTTATTTTAATCACATTTATATCCCGCCCTACTCCACGAAGGACCCAGGGCGGCGCACAGGAATTTAAAAACATATAAAACAAAATATACAAAATTTAAAAGCATATTAAATTAGACAATCCTATGCTAAAACCAAATTAAAACCCCAATTTAAAACTATCTAAAATAGCCCCAGCGGGAGGTTAGGTTAGGTTTTTAGTGCAGGGATAGTCAAATTTAATTTGTTTTTATTGTATTTATTATGTATATATTTTATGCTGTTTTATTCCTCCCTGTACACCGCTCCGAGTCCCCTAGGGGAGAGGACGCGGTTATACAAATAAATATTCATCATATTCATCATCATCAGGTTAGGCCGGCTTGCTGAAAGAGATGTGTCTTTAGACACTGGCGGAAGAGGCGGAGGTCCGAGATGGTACGCAATTCAGGGGGTAGGTCGTTCCAAAGGGCAGGGCCCGCCACAAAGAAGGCTCTTCCCCTGGGTGTCGCCAGTCGGCATTGCCCGGCCGACGGCACCTGAGAAGGCCCTCTCTGTGGGAGCGGATCGGCCGAAGGGATGTATGGGGCTTGAGACGGTCTCGCATATAACTAGGCCCCGAGCCATGGAGCGCTTTAAAGATGGTCGTCCAGACGGCAGGCAAGGACCACTCACTCAAAGATGCGTTGACAATGCCCTGGAGCCAGCCTTGTGTCGTCTCCCAGGATGCCAGTACAAGCCAGGAGGGACACGAGTCCAATAAACATGTGGTAGCTTTAAGTCTCTTTGACAACCTGTCCATATCTTCGGTAGTAATAAAGTCAAACTCTTCCCAGGATGGTGCCTCAAGAACAGCCTCAGACAATCCGACCGGACCACTCTCGATGGAGGGCAACTCATTCCGAATCCGAGTGATTTTATCCTACAGATAAATCCCAAATTCCTCTGCTCGTCCCTGTAGAGGGGCTTCCCGCGGCCTCTGGTGAAGGAGGGAGCGGGTCACCCCAAACAGGGCGGCAGGGCAGTTATCCGCAGATGCAATAAGGGTGGCACAATATTCATGTTTGACCACCCTTATCACCACTAAGTAAGTCCTAATATGTGTTCTCACTAGTGTTCGGTCGGCTTCGGAACGAGAAGATCTCCATCTGCTCTTTAGGCGTCTCTTGTGGCGTTTCATCTCCCTCAGCTCCTCGGTAAACCAAGGAGCCTAGGTGATTCGTCGCCGCAAGAGAGGCCGCAAGGGCGCGACTCGGTCCAAGACCCCCATGGACGTACTTAACCATGCGGCCACTAAGTCCTCAATCGAGTCGCGGGGCAAGTCCACAGGAATTGGCCCAAGCTCCCTCTGGAATCTTTCCGGGTCCATCAGGAGCCTGGGGCGGAACCATATAGGAATATCAGGCTCTGCCTCCCCGCGGTGAGGTGCAGCGATTGGAAAGTCCAGCTGAAGGAGAGCATGATCTGTCCATGACAGGGGTGTGATAGCTAAATCCCCTATTCCCAGATCACTACTCCACTGTCCCGAGATGAAGATTAAGTCCAGGGTGTGTCCACCCTCGTGAGTAGGACCTAAAACTACCTGGGTCAGGTCCATGGCTGTCATGGAGGCCATGAACTCCCGAGCTGCTCCAGAGGTCTCACCTACTGACGGCAGGTTGAAGTCCCCCATGACCAAAAGTCTGGGGGTCTCAACTGCTGCCTCGGCTATCACCTCTAGGAGCTCGGGCAGGGCTGTTGTTGCATAGCGAGAAGCCAGGTATACAACTAACACGCCCAACTGCCTCCCTAGGTCCCACTTCACAAGGAGGGACTCACACCCGGTCATCTGAGGGATCATGGTCTCCCTTGGCTCAAGACTTTCCCTAACCATAATCGCCCCCCCCCCACCCCTCCCTAGGGCCCTAGGCTGATGAAAGGCTCGGTAACCTGGTGGGCCCATCTCTACGAGAGGTAATCCTCCCTCGTGGCCCAACCAGGTTTCCGTTATACCCACCAGGTCCAGGTCCCCCTCTGACACAAGGTCATGGATGAGGGGGGCTTTTTGAACCACGGACCTGGCGTTGCATAGCATCAGCCTAGGGCCCCGGTTCTGTGGTCCTTGCCCTCCTAGTCTGCGATGGGAGCATGGGGGGTTGGAGCGCGTGACCGCCCGTAACCAGCGGCCATGGTCCTCCAACAGGTAATGTCCACCCCATCTCCCCCCGCCCCTCGTTTGTAGTTAATCCTTAGCAGCAACAGCCAGTCATTGGGCTTTCTGAGACTGAGGCAAAAAAACCAAATTATATCAACCTCTGTTATCCAATGTTATGTTAACTTACTTGAATCAAGCTCTGTGGGAAGGAATGACGCACGTATATATTCAAAGGTATACAAAGGTGCCCAGTCCACTCATAAGTGGAGGTTACGAGCCTCGAATGGCTGTGGGGACAGGTGCTGTTTATTTCTCAAAGCATCCAGTTCCAGGTGTTGGCCAGTTTCACTTGTGATCTATGGTTATTACTGGCTCCCAGCTAGCAGACAAGTAGGCTGAGCTAATCCCTACGAGTGGCTGATCTGGAGAATGAGTCTTGGCATGAGGGACGACAACAGGAGACTTTATCATGAAAACCCTTCTTGGTTTGTTTAATTCACCAAACTGTATTTACTCAAAATAGCAACTGTGGCTGGGATTAATTTTCAGTTCCCTAAGGTCAAATTGTTTCTCTTCCACGATAAGAGGAAGGAAGAAGTAAGGAGGAATGGAGCTGAATGGCCTGCTCTGTTCTAATTCGCCAAATATTCCCTGCTAAAGAAGAGACATAGTTCATGGCACTTTGGTAAACATACAGAACAAAGCTGATGACAAAAAAAAAAAAAAAAAGCACATGCCCAGGCACCCAAAGTTGCAGGAAAGTTACAACTGTGGAAGCCTGTTTCCTAATCTTATGAGGCCGACTCTTGTTTAACATTAAAAAAATATTCTGCATACTCTCAGGGGAACTAATCTTTATGATCAAGTTTGGGGACTAAATCTTCGTATTGAAAAAAAGCTTTGATTGATTAAATTCAGAATAAATCACAGTGACTTTTAAGATGGTGACAGCAAGTTATCTGATAATAAATCAAAACCTTGTCTGTTTATATTTGCTCTCAGTTCTAACTTCAGCCATAGAAAATTTTATCTGAAGTAATAACAACTGTGTGGATTTTACAGAACAAGTGGGACTTTTCTTGAATCAGGCAGTATTAAAAATGGCTGCTTTCAACCTCTAAAAACAAATCTGGTGTGATTCAAAACTTTTGTGTTAGTATTGGGCTTTCCAAAAATTTCTGGACTTGCTTCAGTAGATTGCCCAAAACAAATATACCGTTATCTTTATTTTTATTTATTTATTATTAAATTTATACCCCGCCCTTCTCCTTGTTAGGACCCAGGGCGGCGCACAGGCATTATTAAAACCACAAAATACAATAAATATCAATTTAAAATATATTAAATTAGTTAACCCGTGCTAAAACCCATGTTAAAAACCTCCTTTTTAAAAAGTCAGAAACGGGGGGCTATCCTAGGCCGGCTTGTTGAAATAAATACGTCTTAAGACGTTGGCGGAAGAGGCGGAGGTCTGAGATAGTGCGAAGGTCGGGGGGTAGGTCGTTCCAGAGGGCCGGGCCCGCCACAGAGAAGGCCCTTCCCCTGGGTGTCGCCAACCGGCATTGCCCCGCCGACGGCACCCGGAGAAGGCCCTCTCTGTGGGAGCGGATCGGACGAAGGGATGTATGGGGCAGGAGGCGGTCTCGTATATAGCTAGGTCTTCTAACACAAATAAATTTAGTTACTGGTAGTTTTATTACATTGTAATGCTTATTGTTATAACAAAATGGACAGTGAAATGGAATGAATTGCCATTTAACACTATTAACACTCCCTTTCACTTTCTCTAACTAAAAATGTGTAACAATCTTTTTGATCAAGAAAAGAAAACACTATGCAAAGATTGGCCTTGGGAAAGCAAACCATAGAGTGTAAATCCATGATCCAGCGTATGGTGGACTAAAACCCCTACCTGTTCTTTCTGCAGTGGGAGGCGTTGCAGCCTATTACATGGAGCTTTTTTATTCCAAATTCTTTAGTAAATTTCCTATAAAACTGCAAAGTTGGAAATGTTGCAGAATTAAATAATATAAAAATTTAAAAAAAATACTTTAAATATTATGACTTGGGTCTTATCAATGTATTAAGGCAATACTTAATTTTATTATGTTTTGGGAAGTATGTCTGTTTTCACTCAGTTCAAACAATTCCCTAGATGACTTTGAAAAAAATGTTAAAGATTGTTGAGTCAAAAGAATTACTATTTTTCCACAAATAGTATACTGCTCATTGCTCACTTCCACCTATTGCCTGTAGTATCAGCTGTAGGTCAGCTGATTCGTTTTTCATCATAGCTTCCTCCATTTGATTCGGCTTCCTATCCATGGTGACATGATTTTCATCACATATTGCAATCATTTTCATAAGTGCTATCTACATTAGTTTTTGTGCAATCTAATATTCAAATTCCCAGTTCCTTGTGCACACTAAAGTCTTTTTGCCTGATTTAAAGCTCTGTTCCATGTTAACTATGCTTCCACATTTCTAGTCTAGATTAATGTATGCCAACTTTGGCAACTTTAAGATGTGTAGACTTCAGTTCCCAGAATTCCCCAGCCAGTGTATTTGGGAATACTGGGAACTGAAGTCCATACATCTTAAAATTGTCAAGGTTGAGAAATATTGGTCTAGATACGCAGCCATTCTCGACATTATTTGTGAATATACTGTATAAAGATGCAGCGCCTATGGTCCTGTAAGTATTGTTTCAGCCTCCGCTTACCCTGACCATGATCATAATTCTCCTCCATCTCCGCACAACTCTTTGTACTTACAGCTCCAAAGTTTGATCTTTTCTGCCATATTTCACAGGCAAAAGATATTCCCTTTCTACACCTTGTCAATGAGACCAGAGTTCAAACATGATTTGTTGCTTCTTCCTTTTCTGCTGCAATTATAGTTTTCCAACAAAGCTAGTTATCTGGATATCTTAGAGGGTAAATCTGCAACTCAAACAGGCAAGGGTCCTGTGAAGGAAGAACTTTGTACCCTGTGTTCCTTGCCAGTCAGAGTGGCCAAATTTTAAAGTGGGTAATGGAAAATCAGCAGTTCCCTTGTAACACGTGGACATTTATTTAACTCTCTTGCAAAAGTCAAGCTTTTAAAATGCATTTTAGGTGTCTCTGAATAGCTTACAGAAGAAATATTTAACCTGAACAAAGAATCTTTTTATAAGATGCTTACTTATTGATTTTGAATCTTTTCCTCAACCACATAATACTTTAAAAAACTTCATTGCTCTTTTTGAAACTTTGTGACAGAAACAAATCAGATATATGTAGGTTTATTAATCCTATCTTTAAAAAGCAGGAGTATGAGATTTTGTATTTAAAAGAAAAATGAGCGTGTGAGGCAGAAGAGCAAAACTTTCCAAGACCAAACCTTCCAGGCTGAAAACAATGCTACAAGTTAAAATTGCAGAGATGCAGAGAGAGTTTGGCTCATTTTTCTCAAGGTGTCCTGTGTTAAAGGTTATCTGACAAGCACTTTTTATAAGAATGTTGGTGTTTATTTGATCACAGTTATGACAGATAAAAACAATTTTTCCCAGGTTCATTGATATATAGAATAAAAGAGTTGGGAGGGACCTTGGAGGTGTTCTAGGCCTAGGCAGGAAACCCTACACCACTTCAGACAAATGGTTATCCAACATCTTCTTAAAAACTTCCATTGTTGGAGCATTCACAACATGGAGGCAGGTTGTTCCATTGATTAATTGTTCTAATTGTTAGAAAATTTCTCCTGACTTCCAGGTTCCTTGTCTCCTTGATTAGTTTCCATCCATTGCTTCTTGTCCTGCCCTCAGGTGCTTTGGAGCTTGACTCCCTCTTCTTTGTGGCAACCCCTGAAATATTGGAACATTGCTATCATATCACCCCTGGTCCTTCTTTTCATTAAGCTAGACATACCCAATTCCTGCAACCTTTCTTCATATGTTTTAGCCTCCAGCCTATCTTCTGGAGTGTTGGCTATTCCTGCTAGCTTGGTGTTGTCTGTAAATTTAATGAGTTCCCCCATTTATCCCCACCTTCAAATCATTGATGAAGATGTTGAAGAGGACTGGGCCTAAAACAGAGCCTTGGGATACCCCACTGCATACTTCCCTCATGTAGATGCAGTTCCATTGAGGACTACACTTTGAGTGCAGTGGGTCAGCCAGTTAGGGGCGATGCTGTCTAACCCACATTTTTCTACTTTATCTATTTATTTATTTATTATTATTTTATGTTATTAAATTTATAGATCACCCCCTCTCCCCCATGGGGACTTGGGGCGGTGCACAGGAAATTAAAAATCTAATAAATACGACAATATACAAAATATTAAAACCAAATTAAATTACCCCTGTGCTAAAATCAACATTAAAACCCCTAAAACCCTAACAATTACCCCTTAAAATTCTAATTGAGCAATTTCTTTCTGCGGCTAGGTATAATAAGTTAGGCCAGGCTGGCCTGATGGTAGAAGTGATCTAGTAGTAGGTTATGGTCTACTTTATCAAATGCCTAATTGAAGTTCAAGTAAATTATATCAACAGCATTCCTCTGGCCCACTAATTTTGTCACTTTGTCAAAGAACGCAATAAAATTAGTCTGGCATGATCTGCTTTTGACAAGCCTATGTTGGCTTTTGGTTATTTCTTTGTTTGCTTATAGGTGTTCATGGATTTGTTGCTTGATTATCTTTTCAAGAATCTTCCCTGGTATTGAGGTTAGGCTGAAAGGCCTGTAATTTCCTGGATCTATTTTTTACCCTTTTTTGAAGATGGGAACTACATCAGCTCTTTCCCAGTCCTCTGGAAGTTGCCAAATTCTCCAGGATCTTTGAAATATGTAGTTCGATGGTTCTGAGATATCATCTGCCAGTTCCTTCAGAACCTTGGGGTATAGTCCATCTGGTCCTGGTGATTTGAACTCGTCTAGGTTAGTGCTCACTTACCATTTTATTACCTATTTTAATTTGTGTTCCTAATCTGTTTTTTGTGGTGCTGTTTTGATAGGTTGGAATGTTTCTTTCCCTTTGTGTAAAGACAGATGCAAAAAAATTAGTTAACTAGTTCTACTTTCTCCCTGTTGCTTACTTGCCACTTTCTCCCAGCAATGGACCAATTGTTTCCTTGACATTTTTTTCTTACTTTTAACATGTTGGGATCAACTTTTTTGTTATTTTTTTTTACTTTTGTCACAAGCCTTTGTTCATTGTGAATCTTACCTTTCCTTACTTCATCTTTGCAGCAAATAGCTCAGGCTATTTGCTGATATTATGCCTTAGTTATGTGCCCTTCTTTCCACTTTTTATACTTGTCATTTTTGTCTTTATGCAGCCATGCTGGTTTCTTTTGAGAGCTATTATTTTTCTTCTTCATTGGTATTGTGCTAGACTGGGCTTTTATAATCTCACTTTTCAAAATTTCCTAAGCTTCTTGAATTGTTTTCCCCTTGAGGATTCTCATCCATGGAATCCTTCCCAAGCGCTGTCTAAGTTTACTGAAATTAGCTTTCTTAAAATCTAAGTCTCTAGTTTGACTTTGTTCTATTGCTTGTGTTTGCATAATGCTGAATTCCAATATTGCATGATCACTCACGCCCAAGGTTCCTGTAGGTTCAACACCTTCTATCATTTTATCTCTGTTAGTGAGAATTAAGTCCAATATGGCTGATCCCCTTGTTCCCTTCTCTACTTTTTGGGAAACAAGTTGTCTGCTAGGTTTGTTAGGAACCTGTAGGATCATCCACTTGGGATAATAAATGATCTTCAAAACTATGGAGTCATCTTGATTGAGCAGAGCGTAGATTGATGAGATACTATCAATTAATTTAAGAGGATAACTTCTATTCTTTTGTCTGTGGAGAGTCTTAGTCATCAGGTAATAGTTGCCTCAAAGGTGCTTTTCCTCCCCCAAAGGCAATTGGACTGTTTTTTCCATGAAAAAGAAGAAGAAAATGTTTCACTTCTTGTCCATCTCATTCTCATACATCTCTAATGAAGCTTCTTGGATGAGAAGTGAAATGTTTTCTTCTACCTCAAGGGAGGAGGTCCAGTTGCCTTTTGAAGGAAAAAGCATCTTTGAGAAATTATTCTTTTGGGGTTCAGGTTTGCCTAATTGCATATCCTTTATAAGTTCTATGAGTTCTAGATTGATGAGACTGAGCTGTGGCATTTTAGGACTAATAAAAATTAAAACTGTACATAAATTGTCTCAAGCTACTGCCATCTATAATCATATAGCAGGAGGAAATTCAATGGAACAAGTTTTTACTATTACACGTGTTAAATAGCTTCAATCGCATCACAATGAAAAAAAATCTTGTTCAGCTTGGATGCCATGATTAACGCACCTACATTAGATTTAACTAACAACTATTGATCTTACCAATCAATCTAACATGAATAATAAATAATAATAGAAATATGTCCCTATTGGTCATGCTGGACTTTTCAGCAGCTTTGATGCTATCAATAGTTATAACATCTTGACAACCTGCTTTGATCTGCGCATGCGCGACATGGCGGTCGCGCCCTGAGAGCCGGAGAAGCCCCGGGGGTGGTTTTTACCCCAGGAAGATGCGCCAGCCTTCGTTTACCATTGTGGAGGGCTGGCTTGACAAGCCGATCCTCCCGTCGTTGCGCTGAGCCGCCAGGAGTTGAAGGGCGAGCTGTTTGGGCGACAGGAGAGCAGAGGAGATCGGCTCGGCCTGGTCGCGGCCCAGAGCGTCCCGGCGCGGCCGGAAGAAGAAAGGCAGGCCGCAAGCCGGGATGTGGATTCATCACGGGCGGCGAGAAAGGCTCGTCTGTGGCCCAGAGCATCCCGGCGCGGCCAGAAGGTGAGAGGCAGGCCACAAGCCGGGACGCGGATTTCATCACGGGCGGCGAGAGGGGCCCAGGGGTCCAGGCCAGGAGAGCTACCATCGGGCCGCACGACTAGTGGCAGGTCGTGCGGTCATACCCTGGTTCTGGGCCCGAAATATCCACCCCCCACTGGCTAGGACTGCTCCTGAGAGAGGAAGGGTGGAAGAAGTAGAAGGTGGACGAGAGATGTTGTTGAGGTATGGAATGATGGGAATGCTGAGGAGTTGGAGGAAGCAGAAGGGATGGAGGAGGAGAAGGCGAAAGAGAGAGATGGAGAGGAAGAGAGATGGAATGACGGAGTGAGAGAGAGACAGATGTAGATAGATGGTGAGAGATGGACGGAGATGGCGAGGAGCTGGAGGCGATGGAAAGAAAGAGCTGATGATGGAGGACGGAGTTGGCAGAAGAAGGAGAAGGTTGGAGATGGAGTATTGGCTGGTTGAAAGTGGCATGTTTGGCGGAGCAGCCCGGCATGCAACATCTGCAGCCAGTTGGGAAAAGATGGATTTGGCCGAGGACGTTTTAGGACATCTTGGAGTGAGTGCCCGGGACTGGTGGAGGCTGGCTGGCTGATAATACCTGGGCCATTAGAGGGCTGTTACGAACTAAGCCCCTTGGTCGGAAGGACAGATGGATGGGGCCTGTAATGGGATTGGACTTGACCCCCCCCATCCATAAGACTCTGGATTCTGACTTTACCCCCCCCCCCCCCATCCTGAAGAACATCTTGCACTCAGCCACTTATTTCGGACTTGTGTTTTTGCCTTCCTGGTTTGGAACCACCCTGAGGTTCTAACGTGTACTCTAGGCGCGACCTCCTTGGCCTGCGGGAGTCTCCCCTCTCGCAGGCCTGGCCCTCCTGTCTATCACGGGCCCACCTCGAGGACAGATTGATTATTCCTGAGAGGTGGGCAAAGCGCAGGTTGAGGGGTTTTTTAGGGAGGTTTTTAATGCGGGTTTTAGGGGGTTCCAGGGAGGAGGAGGGAGGGTATGTACAGTTAGAGAGAGAGGGCCAGGCCAACAGGCGACGGAGGGAAGCGGAAGAATCCGTGGGGGGGGGGGGAGAAACACGAGTCGTTCCCGCGGAGGGCATTTCCATTCAGAAGGTCGTGGGGAGAGGCAGGTCCGAGGGGAGGCAAGTTCCATCCTCCCGGTTGGGGACACGTAGCCGTTGGTTGCAAACGGTTAGGTGTCACAACCCCCGCAGGCTAGATGGTCAGGGAATACAGAGCCAGGGCCTGAGGCTGATGTTTTGTAATGCCAGGTCCATTGTCAACAAAGCCCCCCTCATCCATGACCTTGTGTCAGAGGGGGAGCCGGACCTGGCTGGAATAGCGGAGACCTGGTTGGGCCATGAGGGTGGACTCCCCCTCGTTGAAATGTGCCCACCAGGCTACCGCACTTTTCATCAGCCCCGGGCCCTAGGTAGGGGTGGTGGGGTGGCGGTCATAATAAAGGAAGATCTTGAGCCGAGAGAGACCATTGTGCCACAGACTACCGGTTGTGAGTCCCTCTGCGTGAAGTGGGGCCTAGGGAGGCAGTTGGGCTTGCTGGTTGTATACCTGGCTCCCCGCTATGTAGCAGCAGCCCTGCCCGAGCTCCTGGAGGTGATCGCTACGGTGGCAGTTGAGACCCCCAGACTTTTGGTCGTGGGGGACTTTAATCTGCCATCGGTGTGCGAATCATCCATGGCAGCTCGGGAGTTCATGGCTTCCATGACGGCCATGGACCTGACCCAATTAATTCAAAGCCCCACCCACGAGGGTGGACATACACCGGATCTCATCTTTGTCTCTGGCCAATGGAAGAGTGATCTGGGTATAGGGGATATAGTCATCACGCCCTTGTCATGGTCAGACCACTCACTTCTCCGGCTCGATTTTCCGACCGCTACTCCCCTCCGCGGGGAGGCGGAACCAGAGCCATCGATCTGGTTTCGCCCCAGGCGCCTTATGGACCCGGATGGGTTCCAGACGGCGCTTGGGCCACTTCCTGTACCCCTGACCCGCGCCCCGATGGAGGACCTCGTGGCCGCATGGAACACTGCGACCACGGGGGCCTTGGATCGGGTCGCGCCCTTGCGGCCTCTCTTGCGGCGGCGAGTCGCCCTGGCTCCTTGGTTTACCGAGGAGCTGAGGGGGATGAAACGCCACAAGAGATGCCTAGAGAGAAGATGGAGGTCTACCCGTTCTGAATCTGACCGGACACAAGTAAGAGCCCAGTTACGGACTTACATTGTGGCGCTGAGAGTGGCCAAACGTCATCATTGTGCCACTCTCATAGCATCCGCAGAAAACCGCCCTGCTGCCCTGTTTAGGGTGACCCGCTCCCTCCTTCAACAGAGGGTGCGGAAAGCCCCGCTACAGGGCAGAGCAGAGGAATTTGTGACTTTTCTGCAGGAGAAAATCGCTCAGATACAGAACGAGCTAGCCCCCATTGATGGCCCAGTGGGATGCCACGAGACAGATCTTGTTTGGGAGGAGTTTGACTCCGTTACTTCCGAGGATATGGACAGGTTACGTGGGCGACTGCGAGCCACCACATGTTTATTGGACCCGTGTCCCTCCTGGCTTTATATTGAAAAAGTTTTATTGGTTTTACATTTTTCCTATAGGGTAGGGTAAGGGATACAAAGAAATTTTGAGAGCATTCACGTCAGAGTCGTCGGCCCTTCCGAGACCTCAAAATACACAATAAAAAAATAACAAAAAAAAACATTTTTCATAACACTACAAGGTAAAAGCAAGTACATATACCTAAATTCTCAATTCCATGCTGTCAGACATTTACAAAAAATCCAGATACAAATATTATGCAAAATTGTTCAGAAAAATCAAGGCAAAGTTATTTTTTCGATCTAAGTCTCTTGGCTATTGTATCTTCTTTTTCTCCTCCCTGGCCCCCAGCGGGCGGGGCCGTGGCCCCCTCCGTCCCCCCTGGATCTTCCCCCAGGGCAGAGGAATGTTTTTTAAGAAAGGCTTCCGCCTCTACAACTGTTTTAATCCTCACTCTTCCTCCTTCCCAGAACACCAGCATCCCTTCAGGTGTCACCCACTTGAACCAGATCCCATGATCAAACAATGTTTTAGACAAGAAGGAAAATTTCCTTCTTGCATCTCTAATCTTTCTAGGGATCTGCTTCAAGATAGTGACCGTTTTTTGTTGGTAAATTAAAGGGTTCTCTCTCTGCGCCTTCAAGATTTCCTCTCTGGTTGACCTTCTAACAAATTTCACATGTATCTCTCTAGGCACTTCATTTATCCTGGCATATGCTGAGTTAATTCTATAAGCCAGGTCAATGTCCCCTCTGATCTCATCTTTAGGTTTTTGTAAATAGTCTGCTAAAATTGTACTCATAAGATCAGGGAGGAATTCACCAGGTTGCTCAAAAACATTCTGAAATCTCAAAAAATATGTCATTCTTTCCATATCTATCCTAGACACATGCCCATTTATCTCCCCCACCTCATTAGTAACATTTTTAATCTCTCCCTTAGCCCCCACCAATCCCCCTTCCAGTTCTTCATTCTTCTGTGTATTCTCCAACACTTGTTTCCGTGTATCCAGTAGCTCCTTCTTGAAATTAATATTTTCAGCCCTCTGGGCCTTGATTTCTTGTACCAAAGTTTGTATAACAGATTCAAGAGAAGCCATCCTTTGTTCTAAACTTGCAAGTGCTGTTTCTTGTGCCATGATTAATTGTTAAAGTCACTGCCACCAAAATGGCGTTATCCAGGTGGGGCTGGTGAGGCAAATCAGGAGCTCAGTTCAGTTCAGGGTTATGAAGTTGCAAAATTCAAGAACCAGGAGAGACACAATTTTCCAACTCAGTAAATATAATAGCGAAGGTATTCCAGAAAAGAAATCACAAATCCAGCAAGAGAAAAATTCTTCATTAATATCCAGAGAGAGTCCCGATTGCAAAGAGACGTTGAGAATTTTCCATAGTTGAAATAGTCAGGCAGGGACAAAGAAAAGCCACCTTCCACCGCCCATCTCAGAGCCCAGAGGAGAGAGTAGAAAAATAAATTTTTTATCCAGCCAGACCTAGAAACAATGTTGCAAATAGCCGCATACCACTTTCCCTTGTTAGAGACAGTCCGGGTTGAAGATTTCCGCTTTCTCTTCCAGAGAAGCCATTTATTTTTTATTTTTTATTTTATTGAAATTTTTATACTGTTTTACAATATATCACCCAGTGCTGTACAAAACAAAAGGAAGAGTTGGTTTCAAGTATCATCTATTATCTTTAAGATCTCCAAAATCCACGTTCCCTCGGTACAGGCGTCGAGACGTCCAAAGTTCCAAGTGCATAGTCCACAAATGGCTTCCAAGTCTTCCAAAAGATATCGTTTTTATAAACCCCCTCTCTAAATTTAATATCACACGTCATTTTATCATTTAAGGCTAATTTCCACATTTCACAGTACCATTCTTCTATTTTAATATTTACCTCTATTTTCCAATATCTTGCTATTACAATTCTACCCATTATAATCATAATTCTAATCAGTTCTTTCTCATGTTTTGTTAACTCTGGTTCATTAATTATCAATAACAATATAGTTTCTGGTCTCAATATTATTATTCTTTTCATCATTTCACACATCGTTCTTTCTAATTGCTGCCAAAACTTTTTAATTTTCACACATTTATACCACATATGTTCATAAGTTCCCAATTCCGTATTATATCTCCAACATTTATCACTCATTTTTTTATCTATCAGTGATAATCTTAATGGGGTCCAGTACCATTTCCAAACAACCTTAAAATTATGTTCTTTAATCCTTATAGATAAAGTCCTCATAATCCGACTCTTCCAATTCTCGTTCCAATCCAAATCCAATATTTTAATCTTTAGGTCTTCCTCCCAATTCCTTTTCATTACCATTTGTGGATTTCCATCAAAGTTTATAATCTTGTATATCTTACTGACGAGTCCTTTTAACCCAGTTTCATCCTTAATAATTTGAGATACTAAACTTTCAAATTTAGTTTTACTTCTATCTATGTTACATATTCCCCTTACTTTCATAGTCCATTTTTCTACCTGTATTTTTTCAAACCAATTTAACTCCAATTTTTGAATTACTTTTTTCTTCCTACTTTCAGTTCCTAAAGCTCTTAACCAATCTACTATATTTCCTATATTTTCATCCTCAATTACTTTGTTCCGACTTATATTAGTTTTAATCGGCCAACTTTCAGTTGTCTTTCCCAAAAACGTTATATCCGGAATCAGTTTTTTAACAAATTTATTCCAAATTTTACTCAGCCCCTTTAGCCAATAACTATTAATTGCCTTTTTTGTTTTTGCTCTATCTAAAAACCATATAGACCCAAATCTCTTAATATCTTTTAACTCCAGATCTCCCCAATGACCATCTCCACCTTTAAGTATTTTTATCACAGTTCTAATATTATACGCCCGATAATAATTAAGTAGATTGGGAATTCCCAATCCACCCTCTTTTTGGTTTTGATACCACAATTTCTTCATTAATCTTGGTCTTTTCCCACCATTACAAAATTTATCTAATTTCTTCTGATATTCTTCTATATCTTTCTCTGTCAAATTTAATGGTAGCATCTCAAATAAAAAGTTAAACTTTGGTAATAACATCATTTTACACATTGCAATTCTACCAAACCAAGACAACTTTATCTCTTTATATTTATCTATCTTTTTCTCTACTTCCTTCAACATCACCTCATAATTAATTTTTTTTAATTCTCTAACTTTAAGTGAAAGTGTTATCCCCAAGTATTTCAATGTGTTCTTAGCTCTTATCCCAAATTGTTCTTGCATACTCTCCCACTCCTTACCATCTTTATTCATTAATAATTCAGATTTTGACCAATTTACCTTTAAACCTGTCATTTCTTCAAATTCTATCAAATGTTTATTTATCCTCTTTAAATCTTTCTCTATATCTTTCAAAATAATCAAAGTGTCATCCGCATACAAATTTATCTTATATCCCTTGTAACCTTCCAACTCTTCATCTGCTTCTATCAATTTAATCAAAACCTCCATAACTAACAAAAATAATGTTGGAGACAAGGGACATCCTTGTCTCGTGCCTGCTTCCAATTTAATCTCTTCCGTCATTGTTCCATTCACCTTTACCTTTGCACTACTTTTTTGATACAGTTTTGAAATAACATGTATAAATTTATTACCAAAGCCTAATGCCTCGATAATTACTTTTATAGTATCCCATTGTACAGAATCAAAAGCTTTAAAAATATCTAACGATATTATACCTAATTCATCTCCATTATTCTCTGCTACATCTATAATATTCAATACTCTTCTAACTATATCACTCATATATCTACCTTTAACAAACCCTACTTGATTATAACTTATATATTTGTCTATAAAACTATTTAATCTATTACTTATAATAGCTGTAAATATTTTAGCATCTTGGTTGATTAAAGAAATAGGTCGATAGGACTCGATCCTCTCAAGATCTTTATCCGGTTTAGGAATTATAGATATTACTGTCTTATTCCATGACATCGGGACTTCTCCACCATGTAAAATTCCATTAAATAATTTTTGCAGTTTTGGTATTATTAGTTCTTTAAAATCTTTATAAAATTCAGCAGGTAATCCATCTTCTCCTGGGGTCTTCCCTAATTTTAACTCTTGTATTATTTCGTTGATTTCCTCCTGTGTTATATCTCTTTCCATCAAATCTTTGTATGTTTGATCTATTTTCATACCATATTTTCCAAGATGATTCTTCAATTTTTCTAAATCAATTGATTTCTTTAAATATAATTTTTGAAAAAAATTCCTAGCTACTTCACATTTCTCCAATCTCTTATAACACCTTGTACCTTTTTCATCTATCAGAGAACCAATTTCTCTCTTTTGAGTTTTATTTTTCGCCATCTTTGCCAATAACCTAGAATTTTTATTACTAAATTCAAAAAAATCCCTATTCAAATATCTTAAATTTTTTTTAACCAATTCAATATCTTCTTCTATCAATTTAGTTTTTAGTAAGGTCAATTCCTCCAAACATTTTTTATCTTTCGTAAGTGAGAATTGGTTCTCCAGTATCTTAATTTGTCTTGTATCCTGATCAATTTTAGCTTTGTATTCTCTATATTTCCTGCTTGACAATTTAATACTTTCTCCTCTAAATATAGCTTTCATGGTATCCCAAACAATTTCAAATTTAACCTCTTCATTATCATTCAATTCCCAACTTTCCTTCCATTTTTTGAATATCCATATTTTATCCTCCTCCCTTTTGTACAATTTTTCATCATATCTCCAACCTCTTTCCTTTTTCTCAAAATTAAAATCTATTTCCATCATAACTTCTGCATGATCAGAATCCTTAAAAATTCCCACATCTATTCTATCTACTTTATTCAGCAAATCTTTAGAAACAAAAATATAATCAATCCTTGAATAAGTATTATGTACCTTAGAACAAAAGGTATACACCCTTTCAGAGCCTTTCAACTCTCTCCAAACATCTGCCACACTGTTTTGAAACATCCATTTATTTAAAATTTCCCCTTTATTTGTTTGTCTAAAGCGGGTGGGATTATTACTATCAATTCTATCCCTAATTAGGTTAAAATCTCCCGCCACAATTACTTTTCCTTCACTTTCTGTTTCCAAAATCTTAGTAATTTTATCCAAAAATCCCTTTTGTTTTTCATTCGGTAGATATAAATTAACCAATGTCACTTTTTGCTCGTTAATATTCCCTATAATTATTAAATATCTGCCTTCCTCATCTCTAATTACTTGTTTTTTCTCAAAGTATACCCTATTTGATATCAATATCGCAACTCCTCTAGCGGGTTGAAGATTTCCGCTTTCTCTTCCAGAGAAGCCATTTTAGAGTGCCGCTTAAGTCCGAGGGTTTTTTTTTTGAAAACAAACACCCCCCTCCCAGTCCGTTCAGCCTGGCTGGCAGCAAGGAAAAAAAGTTTTTTTAAACTCACTCTCCCTCGCAGCTGAAGCCTCGGCAAACCTTCCGATCTCTCCGCTCAGCCCTCTCCATTGAAATGAATGGCGCCGACAGCCGTTGGCGAAGGGGAAACACCCCGCAGCATGTTCCCTCTCACCTAGGTCGCGGAGGGGACCGTTCTCCCCACCGCCGTGAAGAGGAACGTCCCCTCCGAGCCGACCCTACGGGAGACCTCCGGTGACCGGAGTGTCTCACCCCCGTGGGGGGGCAGAAAAGGCAACAAAGCGGCGCCGCTGGAGCCGGAACCGGAAGCCCCCTCCTGGCTTGTACTGGCATCCTGGGAGGTGACACGAGGCTGGCTCCAAGAGGTTGTCAACGCATCCTTAAGTGAGGGTTCCTTGCCTGCTTCCCTAAAAGAGGCTATGGTGAGGCCCCTCCTTAAGAAGCCCTCTTTGGACCCAGCTTTATTAAACAACTATCGTCCAGTCTCCAACCTTCCCTTTTTGGCGAAGGTTGTTGAGAGTGTGGTGGCACAACAGTTTCCCCGTCACCTGGAGGAAGTTGATTATCTAGACCCGCGCCAGTCCGGCTTCCGGCCCGGGCATAGCACTGAGACGGCATTGGTCGCGTTGGTCGATGATCTCTGGAGGGCCAGAGATGGGGGTTGTTCCTCCATCCTGGTCCTATTAGACCTCTCGGCGGCTTTTGATACCATCCACTATGGTATCCTATTGCATCGGCTGGGGGGGTTGGGGGTGGGAGGCACCGTTTTACGGTGGTTCTCCTCCTACCTCTCTGGCCGATCGCAATTTGTGTTGGCAGGAGAGCAGAGGTCGACCTCGAGACCCCTCACATGTGGGGTGCCTCAGGGGTCGGTCCTCTCGCCTCTCCTGTTCAACACATATATGAAGCCGCTGGGTGAGATCATCCGTGGTTTTGGGGTAGAGTACCACCTGTACGCTGATGATACACAGCTGTACATTTCTACCCCAAACCACCCCAACGATGCCATAGCAGTGATGTGCCAGTGCCTGGAAGCCGTGCGGATCTGGATGGGAAGTAACGGACTCAGGCTCAACCCGACCAAGACTGAGTGGCTGTGGTTTCCGGCTGCCCGATTCAACCAGCTGACTCCATCGCTGGCCATAGGGGGCGAACATCTTGCCCCTGTGGATGGGGTGCGCAACTTGGGTGTCCTCCTGGATGCCCGGCTGTCCATGGAAGATCAAGTGACAGCCGTGGCCAGGAGGGCGTTTTACCAGGTTCGCCTGGTTCGCCAGTTGCGCCCCCTATTGGATCGGGATGCCCTTCGCACAGTCACTCATGCTCTCGTGACATCGCGACTGGACTATTGTAACTCTCTCTACATGGGGCTTCCCTTGAGGTGCACCCGGAGACTTCAGATGGTTCAGAATGCAGCCGCGCGGGCAATCTTGAGTACCTCCAGATTTGCCCACATAACTCCACTTCTGCGCGAGTTGCACTGGCTGCCTGTCGTCTTCCAGGTGCGCTTCAAGGTATTAGTCATCATTTTTAAAGCGCTCCATGGCTCGGGACCTAGCTATCTGCGGGATCGGATCCTGCCTCATACATCCTCACGGCCGATTCGCTCCCACAGAGAGGGATTTCTCCGGGCGCCGTCCACTAGACTCTGTCAGCAGGCGACGCCCAGGGTAAGGGCTCTCCCTGTGGCGGGCCCAGCCCTCTGGAACGACCTTCCCCCCGACATCAGAACAACCACGGACTTCCGCTTCTTCCGTCTGAAATTAAAAACTCATTTTTTCCGTTTGGCCGGCCTTGGGTAGCCTCTCTCTACAGGGTCTAGCTGTTTTAATTGGGTATTTTAGCATGTTAAGGGGATTTTAGCACAGGCCCAGATTTAATTTGTTCTTAATTATATTTGTATATTTATTGTATTGTGGTTTTAGTTTTCCCTGTGCACCGCTCCGAGTCCCTACGGGGAGAGGAGCGGTCTATAAATTAAATTATTCTATTCTATTCTATTCTATTCTTTGGTATAAGATTCAGGGAGATTCCCCCCCCCCCCCAAGTGATTCCTACTACTCTTTAGTAAATTAAGTCTACACAGTAATTTCAAGAGATTCTTTTATACAACTTTGACCATTATTCTTTTTGGACCAATAGATGCAAGTAAAATATTTGTTCTTTGTTAACAGCATTCATGCAAAATGTTTGTCTATAAATCCATTATGAGAAGACCAACTGGCAAGAGATACCTCTACCAATTTTTTAAATATCTCTTGGATTCTGTCTACTACTTACGTTGTGTTTTTTTTGCACATTGGTGTACTTCCAAATAAAACTGGGCTGTGGCCGCTCACATTTATTTTCTAAGAGTGCTTTGACAATGTATGTTGAGCCTACAGGCATTTGTGGAAATACAGATTGTTCCTGAGATTGTTTCTTTCATTTGCAAATGCTCGCTATTCATCAAAAAAAATTAAAAAGACTCTAAAAGCAAATAACACCCAGAGAATACCAACAATCCCACAGTTCTACCTAGAGCTACAGATATTCTTTTCTATTGGAGACTCTAAAAACCAAAAAGATCTAGTGGGGCAGGAGGCCTGAAAGGTACTAAAGGAGGTGTTGCCAGATGTGCCCACATCAATAGACAGCACGTTGGGAAGCATGTCAACGTCAACATTCTTCATTCTATATCACATGGCAATTAACATCTATGTCATTGATGGATAAAATTTCTTATTCATGGTAGTAAAACCCTGGAGGTTACATGGAAGGGCAGAATTTGCAATAATTGGGGCAAGGAAAAGGCAAGATGGAACAAGGGTAGTGAGGATCAAGATGATTGTTTTCCTATTGCTAATCACTAAGAAACAATAGTCCTAATCTCCCCTCCTGGATGATGTTTAATAAATTGAATAATAGAGAAGAATGTAGGTAGGATACCCTAACAGGAAAGAATAATGTATAGGCCTCAGGCTTGGGTGTTCCTAGAAAATCCATTGCTCCATTACTTGTCAGCTGGAATACTGCACTGCAGGGCATTGCCTTTGAACAGCATTTAGAAATTTTAGCTATCCAGAATATTGTAAGTAAACTATTAGCCAAAGGTAGTTTTAGAAATATAACCTGACTTTAGTAAAACAGCTGTTCTGGAATCAGTGAATTTCCAAAGCCAGTATGAAGTGTTGCTCTAGGGGCTTAATGTTGTTGGAAGAAAATACGTATCATCCTAATTATCTACTTATTAAGGTTTTCTAGAAGAACTCTCTTGTCAGTGTAATTATTGAATTACAGAACAGAAATCCCTCCTAAATTATTCTGCTGCATACTCACTATGATTATAAACTACTTTATAAAACTTATTCAAAGCTATTTGACCTGACAGTTGACAAAGCTGCTCCATTTTATTTGAACTAGGTTGAGCTATAATTTTATTAACCTGTATTGAATTTATATAGTGTGTGTTGGAGAAAACTCCTGAAAGTACTGTGGACAGTGGAGAAAAAAAAATCCCAAACCAATGACCAATAGATTATTGAACAAATCATCCCAGATTTCTCATTCAACGTACAAATGACCAAAGTTAAATTATCCTATTATGCAAAAACCCAGCTCCCTGGTAAAGATTGGCAACATGATGATTCGATTTAATTATTATGGTGATGGGAGCACCACATATTATGGATAGATTGTCCCATAGAAAATCATATTGATAAGGACTTAATGGGATATAATCAATAAAGTGAATTAATTAGGTAATCCATTCAAATAAACCAATATGAGAACCTCTTTGATGGAATTAATACTTTCAATAGAAATAATCAACAAGAGACTTTCTAGAAAAATATTAGTAGCTAATTCTTAGTGAAGATTCAATAATGTCTACCAAGAATTATCTATTGGACATGTTAATCCAGATATAATGGGTATCTAACAGAATGCAAATAAAATAAAATAAAATAGAAAATAATGTCTGAAACCAGTTTATAAAAATAGTCTAGACAAGGTATTTGCAATTTGTTGGTGAATATTTCTCTAGTATATGGACATAACATTTGTTCATAAATCATTAATTTAAAAAGGCTTCCTGAAAAATATAGCTTATCCATTACCGTATTTATCGGCGTATAACACGCACAGGCGTATAACACGCACCTTCATTTTAAGAGGGAAATTTCAGGAAAAAAAATTAAATTTCAAATAAAGAACTTTGAAGCAAAATAAGGGTAGCTCAGAACTTTTTTTAATTAATATTATTACCACTTATAAGGTAAATAATGTAAAAGGACAGTAAAAGCAACTGTTTTAACAAAGAAACTTGGATATTCTGTTTTTACAAAAGTTTACTCAGAAATCGCTATCCCCTCCCTTCCTGTCTCTCTTTGTCATTCTCTCTGTGTCTGTCAGATTCTGATTCCCTTCCTTCCTCCCTCCCTCCCTCCCTCCCTCCCTCCCTCCCTCCCTCCCTCTCTCTCTCTCTCTCACTCTCTCTCTGGCGGGCAGGCAGGAAAGCAAGCAAGGCGGCTGGAGGAGGAGGAGGGGAAGGAGGAGGAGATGACGGCCCCGGAGGCACGGAGCTCTTCCCCGCGGTGGGCGCCTCCTTCTCCGCTAGCAGATAGAGCAAAGTCGAGGGGCTTCCCCCCTTTCCCCACTTCCCGGCTGTCTCGCCGCCGCCACCGCCGCCGGTTCCAGCAGCAGCAGCAGCAGGAGGAGGAGAAGTAGGAGGAGATGACGGGCACGGAGGCATGGAGCTCTTCCCCGCGGAAGAGGAAAGAGCCACCGAGTCAGTGAATGAGTCTGGGAAGCCAGAGATAGCAAAAAGAAAAAGAAAAAGAAAAAAGGAGGGTGGAAGAAAACTGATCCGGACTCTTGTTAGCGAGAGGGAAAAAGAAAAGAAAAAAAAGAGCGCTCGCAAGGGGAAAAGCATTCAAGGAAGAGATGGCGAGAGAGGTTTAAGAGAATCTTCACGTTGTCCTCGAGAAATTCAGGGATTTAAAGTTTAGGGTCGCCGAACTGCTCTTTGCTTTCCTCCCACCCCGCCACATCTTTTCGATGGCTGTAATATCTTCTGGCTGTTTTTAATTTCATCTGTCTCCCCCCCCTCCCCTCCCCGGGAAGAGGGAGGGAGAAAGAGCAGCTTTTCTTGGGTCGAATTTATTTTTCTTCCACCGAAGGGGGCATGTCCATCGGTTCTTCTGACAGCTTTCCCCCCCTCTTGCTCCTACAAGGAAGCCAACCCGAGGATAATCTTGAAATACACCAGTTCCCCCGGATTTGCTGCTGCGGGCGCCTCCTTCTGCGCTGGCTTCTCCCCTTTCCCCACTTCCCGGCTCTTTCCAAACCTCGGGAGCTCGCCGAGGGGCGGCGGCGGCGGCGGCGGCAAAACAGCCGGGAAGTGGGGAAAGGGGAGAAGCCAGCGCAGAAGGAGGCGCCCGCAGCAGCAAATCCGGGGGAACTGGTGTATTTCAAGATTATCCTCGGGTTGGCTTCCTTGTAGGAGCAAGAGGGGGGGGAAAGCTGCTCTTTCTCCCTCCCTCTTCCCAGGGAGGGGAGGGGGGGGGGGAGACAGATGAAATTAAAAACCGCCAGAAGATATTACAGCCATCGAAAAGATGTGGCGGGGTGGGAGGAAAGCAAAGAGCAGTTCGGCGACCCTAAACTTTAAATCCCTGAATTTCTCGAGGACAACGTGAAGATTCTCTTAAACCTCTCTCGCCATCTCTTCCTTGAATGCTTTTCCCCTTGCGAGCGCTCTTTTTTTTCTTTTCTTTTTCCCTCTCGCTAACAAGAGTCCGGATCAGTTTTCTTCCACCCTCCTTTTTTCTTTTTCTTTTTCTTTTTGCTATCTCTGGCTTCCCAGACTCATTCACTGACTCGGTGGCCCTTTCCTCTTCCGCGGGGAAGAGCTCCGTGCCTCCGTGCCCGTCATCTCCTCCTACTTCTCCTCCTCCTGCTGCTGCTGCTGCTGGAACTGGCGGCGGCGGCGGCGGCGAAACAGCCGGGAAGTGGGGAAAGGGGGGAAGCTCCTCGACCTTGCTCTATCTGCCAGCGGAGAAGGAGGCGCCCACCGCGGGGAAGAGCTCCGTGCCTCCGGGGCCGTCATCTCCTCCTCCTTCCCCTCCTCCTCCTCCATCCGCCTTGCTTGCTTTCCTGCCTGCCCGCCAGAGAGAGAGAGAGAGAGAGAGAGAGAGAGAGAGAGAGAGAGAGAGCAGACGGCCGCGGCGCTTCGCTGAGGGAAAAAGAAGACAGCGCAGCCACCTTGAGAACGCGGAGGACTTACGGTTCCCGGGTCCATGTAACCTTATATCGGCGTATAACACGCATATCGGCGTATAACACGCATACATCATTTGCCCCCTATTTTCAGGGGGGGAAAGTGCGTGTTATACGCCGATAAATACGGTAATTAGTATATAGATTTAGTGAGAAGGTTGACTTTTTTTTTAAATAAAGGAACTTCAAAACCAGATGGCAATGTGAATCATTTATCCAGATTATTTTTGGGGAACTTGATTGTTATTACTGGGAAGACCCAGATTCAAGGCCGTATTCAGCTAAGAAAGCTCATGGGTGACTTTCAGTTAGTAACTTTTCCTCAGCCAAGTTTACCTCAGAGATTATTGTTGGGAGGAATAATAGCGCAAATGAAAATGCTCTATGTAGTCTGCAGTTAAGGCAAAATACAAAGATGAAGAAAATAAAAATGAAGTATTGCTTGTAAATCATGCCTCAGTTATCATCGGTAACAGTTATGTGACTTGTTCATTATATACAACTCACTGAGTAATTTTTATCAGTTTCTATCTGAGTTTCTATTTGAGTTAATTACTAATAATCCCACACTCCATAAAAACTACAAATATAAGATTATAAATAGCAATAGCACTTAGACTTATATACGGTTTCACAGTTCTTTACAGCCCTCTCTAAGTGATATACAGAGTCAGCATATTACCCCCAACAATCTGGGTCCTCATTTTACTTACCTTTTACCAAGACTGAGTCATTCTTGAGCCGATCAGAATCACACTGCCAAACTGCTGGCAGCTGGCAATCCGTAGAAGTAGCTTGCAGTACTGCGTTCTAACCACTGCGCCGCCACAGCTCTTAAATCAGCATAAGGCTTTTTTTTTTTTACCATTTACCATTTTTATTGAGTTATTTTATTGATACAAAATACAAAAGTAAATAGGAAAACGGTGGAGAGGAAGAGAGGGAGGAAGAATAAGAAAAAAAGAAACATTGACTTCCGACTTTGTTGCAGTAACAGTTCCACTTTTGTGCATACAATGGTCTTACTTCTGTCAAAGTAACAAAGTTCCAAATTTTTCCATTAGACCCAAAAGGAAAAGTTCTGGTTTCATCTTTATCGTTTTCAAAATCTTCTGTGTTAAAATATGAATCATACTCCAATTTTTTTTTTGCTTTATCACAGATGATAAAAAGTCCCTTCTTTATTTTTATACTTCCAACATTCATTTGACATACCTTTATACATCTTAGATAACTTATCTAGTGTTAAATACATAGTATACAAATATATAGTATATGATACATAGTATACAAATTATACAAATTTTCTTTTAGATTATAATTTCATGTAAATTTTAAACTCTTCATCCATATATTTTCTCATTGTTTAAGCATCATTTTATAACCAAAATCTCTTGTCCACTGAATCTTACAATGTTTTACATGTTCCTTTCCAAATTCAATTTCAATAACATTTAATAGATTTTAGCGATAATATGTTTGTTTCCACATAATAAAATTTCCAATTAAGTTTTACAAAGTCAAATCCATAGCCCTTTTTATCCAGTTTAAATCTTTCAGTAGTTGACAAGTAACCCAAAGGTGAACATAACTTTCTGATTCAAGTTCTTCCCTTGGCTTTAGTGTTGGGTCACTAGAGTTGAGAGATAAAGTTTTACCATACATCAACCAGTCTGGTTTTGCCATTTCTTTTCTTAAAAAAGGCTTCCTGTGGTTTGACACCCAAAGAGGCAGCTTCGTAGAGAGCCTTGTTTATATTTATTCCAAACTCTTAGTATGGCATAAATCAGCATAAATCTTATTGCACTTGATGAAATAGATTCCAGACCACAAAAGCAGATGCCTTAATAAATGTTATTGTGGTTTTGAAGTGCTGCAATATCTTATTTTTACATAGGTGAAGTTTAAATTTCTCTCTCTATCAATCACAGAATCTTGTCCAACTTATTTGTACTTCATTTCCCCATATGTACTTTTAAGAAAGAAAACTGTGTGTACAACACGTGTAGAAATATGCTTGATAAAAGGATTTCAATAGAGATATATTCTTTTCAGATTATTACAATGACACTGCACAGAATTTTGAGTTTTGAATAATTGTGAATAAGATTCTTATTCCATTGAAATTAATAATTATAGAAACTAAGCTTTTATATATTAAAATATATTTATCTAACTTCAGATTGCATTTCTTGAATTAAAATATGTTTGTTGCAGTAATAAAAATGTTTAAATGATTTCAAAATGATTTAAATCAAATTCTTAATTAACCATACTTAGAAACTGGTTGAATGAATATTCAGTGAATATTATGAATATTTTTAACTATGCTGAAAATTCACATACAAATAATTCTGCTGTAAAGTTATAAAAATATCAATTGAGATATTTATCTATTGTACTATGGTTAAAACAGCATTCTAATGAGCCTCAAAATGACTTCAACATTATTCAGTAGGAATAATTGCAATTACAACAAACTTTCTTGAAACTTTTCTTGCTCATGCCCAAAATAAATAAAAAAATATTGGACATCTTTTTGGATATCCCTCTAATTCCCAGGATTGTGACGATAAAGTATACCCTCAAATATACTCTGAAATCCTTTGATTTTTACAGAATTCCATAGCCAATGAAGACCTACCTGATAAGCTTCTAGAGATCTGCACTTACCGTATTTTTCAGAGTATAAGACGCACTAGAGTATAAGACGCACCCAGGTTTTGAAGAGGCGATTTTTAAAAAAAGTATGTAGGTAGATAGAGAGATAGAGAGGGAGAGAAAGAGAGAGAAATACAGTAGGTATGTAGGGAGAGACGGAGTATGTGTAGTTAGGTAGGTAGGTAGACAAAGGGATAGGGAGAGAGAGAGAGAAATACAGTAGATAGGTAGTGGGGGAGAGTAGGTAGATAGGTAGATAGAGAGGAGAGAGAAATACAGTAGATAGGGAGAGAGAGAGTGTAGATACGTTTTTTTCTCAAATAAAAGGCATGAATAGCCTTGGGGGGTTTGCAGAGTGCTCTGGAGGGGGGCAAAATGGGGGGAAATGGCCTGTTTTTTTCTGTGAAAATGGGCCATTTTTTGGTTAAAATATTGCATGCACAGCCTTATAGAGGCTTATAGAGTGCTGCTGGGGGCTGGGGGGCAAAAACGCCCTGTTTTTTGCTCATTTCTGCCCTCCCCAGCCCCCAGGAGCTCTCTGAAAGCGTCCATAAGGGTATGCGCGTGGCCATTTTGGTGAAGGGGTGGGGTTTCAGGAGGCAAAAAATGCTGTATTCGATGTATAAGAAGCACCCAGATTTTCAACCTCTTTTTAGAGGAAAAAAAGGTGCATCTTATACTCCAAAAAATACGGTATATCTTTTTTCTATACCTTTTAGCAAAGAATAATTGCACATCCAGACTCAAATTGGAGCTGCATTTGGAACAAGTTAAACCTATATATGGGGAGTGGAGGGAATTGTATATTTTTCTTGGGTTTGAAGATCCCCAATCTTCTGCATGGGTTGCAGCCTTATATAACAGAAAGAAACTCTGGGAGAGAAATTGTGAACCCTGCATGAGAACCCACCAAAAATGTGTTTCTTGGCATCAGGGTCAACTTTTTGAGGTTTCCCTGTCCTGACCTAGGCTCCCCAAGAGCATGAAGCAAACTCCTTGTCCCAACAAAACCCCTTTTATTCATTTACTGTGAATTCTGCTCATTCACATCCAGCAAAGACTTTCAAGGGAGGATTTACAGTCACAGACCTTATCTGGCTTGGAAAACTGACAGGCTGATATCTGCAAAACTTGGCAAGGAGTCTCAGAGAATCACGAACCAATTAAGTGAACTAATTGTCTCCTGCAATCTCTACTCCCCTTTCACTCCTCTTTTATTTTCTCTGGGAGAGGCCATTCAACATCCACCTGTGGCATTACTCCCATCTGCCCCTGTTCTTTAGTTGTTCCCTTCATCTGGCAACTCTGTGCATGCACGCACTGGCAACAGGCTCCAGCTGTTCGTCTGCCTCACTGATGTCTGACACTGAAGGCAGCTGATAACTGGCATACGGCTTTGGCCCCCACTCTGCCTCCGACACAGAGCCCTCATCAGAGCCTTACCCAGACTCCAGGACTGGCCCATGTTCCTCCCCAACCTCCTCATTTTCTGAATCTCTTGCCAGCTCTGCTGCCACAAAACTGCCAAAACCAGTCATAAAAGTTGTATTAGAGAGGTACAAGACACATTTTAGTCTGGAATGGTATAGGATCTCCTGCCATGGAGACACTGCTGGTTCATACTTATGTGATAATCCACTGGGATATCTAGTTTCATCTCACAGTTAACTGCTATTGAGCTAGGTACCACCTATTCTATATCTGTGCATTTGGTTTTCCTTGCCTATATGTAACATCTTAAATTTGCTCAGCACTGAATTTTGTTGACTAATGGCTGGTGTTCATGTTTATCAGATACTCTCTGAATCTTTAGTCTATTTCCTAAAGTTTTCGTTATTACTCCAGCTTGATATTATTGGCAAATTTGTTGTTCCACTTCTGTCCCCTCATCTAGAACATTTATGAAGATATTGAAGAGCACTAGGCTTAAGACAGAAGTCAGAAGACATAAAGAAGGCATACTTTCTTCCATGTAGATTTATTTTATTTATTTGATTTGATTTGATTTTTATACCGCGCCTATCTCCCCAAAGGGACTCAGGGCGGTGCACAGGAAATTAAAAGCGGAAATACAAACATATAAATAAAACGGACGTATAATAAATAAGACTACAACAATAAAATATAATTAAATTTAAAGTGCCCTGTGCTAAAAATTCCCTAGAAGATTACCAACACATTAAAATTCATTAAGACAATTTGAAACTCAGTCTGTGAAAGTTGTCTCAGGGATTAGGCTAGGCCGGCTAGATGGAAAAGATGAGTCTTCAAACGTTGGCAGAAGAGGCGGAGGTCCGTGGTGGTCCGGAGTTCGGGGGGTAGGTTGTTCCAGAGGGCTGGGCCCGCCACAGAGAAGGCCCTTCCCTTGGGGGTCGCCAACCGGCATTGCCCGGCGGACGGCACCCAGAGAAGTCCCTCTCTATGGGAGCGGATCAGCCAAACGGATGTATGAGGTAGGAGACGGTCTCTCAGATAACTAGGCCCCGTGCCATGGAGCGTTTTAAAGATGGTTATCAATACCTTGAAGCGCACCCGAAAGGCCACAGGCAGCCAGTGCAGCTCGTGCAGGAGAGGTGTTACATGGGAATGCCGCGAGGCTCCCAAAATCCCCCGCGTGGCCGCATTCTGCACTAGTCTTCGGGTGCACCTCAGGGGGAGCCCCATGTAGAGACCATTGCAGTAGTCTAGACAGGATGTAACGAGTGCTTTAGTGACTGTGCGAAGGGCGTCCCGGTCAAGAAAAGGGCGCAACTGGCGTACCAGGCGAATGTGGTAAAAAGCCCCCCTAACCATGGCCGTCACATGGTCCTCCATGGACAGCCTGGAATCCAGGAGGATGCTTAAGTTGTGAGCCCTTTCCATGGGAGCTAATAGTTCACCCCCGATGGCCAGTGATGGCATCAACTGGCTGTACCGGGACATCGGAAACCACAGCCACTCAGTCTTGGACGGGTTGAGTCGGAGTTTGTTACTCCCCATCCAGGCCCGTACGGCCTCCAGACACCGGGACATCACTTCAATGGCATCGTTGGGGTGGTTTGGGGTAGATATGTACAGCTGCGTGTCATCAGCGTACTGATAG
Organism: Rhabdophis nuchalis; assembly: GCA_039707465.1. Classification (NCBI taxonomy): domain Eukaryota; kingdom Metazoa; phylum Chordata; class Lepidosauria; order Squamata; family Natricidae; genus Rhabdophis; species Rhabdophis nuchalis. The sequence continues at coordinate 113,797,940 of CM077647.1, forward strand.
TACTCTACCCCAAAACCACGGATGATCTCGCCCAGCGGCTTCATATAGGTGTTGAACAAGAGTGGCGAAAGGACCGACCCCTGAGGTACCCCACACATGAGGGGCCTCAAGGTCGACCTCTGCCCCCATGCCAACATGAATTGCGACCGACCGGAGAGGTAGGAGGAGAACCACCGTAAAACGGTGCCTCTCACCTCCAAACCCCTGCAGTTGGCGCAATAGGATACCATGGTCGATGGTATCAAAAGCCGCTGAGAGGTCTAATAGGACCAGGATAGAGGAACAACCTCTATCCCGGGCGCTCCAGAGATCATCCACCAACGCGACCAATGCCATCTTGATGCTGCGCCCAGGTCAGAAGCCAGACTGGTGCGGGTCCAGATAATCAATTTCCTCCAGGTGACGGGGGAACTGCTGTGCCATCACACTCTCTACAACCTTCGCCAGAAATGAAGGTTGGAGACCGGACGATAATTTACTAACAACGCTGGGTCCAGGGAAGGCTTCTTGAGGAGGGGGTCTCACCACAGCCTCTTTCAAGGCAGCTGGCAAGAACCCCTCACTCAAAGAAGTGTTCACTATTTCCTGGAGCCAGCCTCGTGTAACCTCCCAGGATGCCAGTACAAGCCAGGAGGGACACGGGTCCAATAAACATGTGGTGGCATTCAGTCGCCTTGGCAGCCTGTCCATATCATTGGAAGTAACAAAGTCAAACTCCTCTCCTAACACTGTCTCCAGAGCTGCCTCGGATGGTCCCTCTAGACTACTTTCCATGGAGGTCAACTTGTTCCAGATCTGAGCGATTTTATCCTGCTGATACTCTCCAAATTCCTCTACTCTGCCCTGCAAAGGGGCTTCCTGCGGCCTCTGTTTTTTTTAATAACAATTTTTATTGGTTTTTACAAATTTTATAATAGGGAAAAAGGTATGTAGGATATAGGAAAGATATTTTAGGGCTTCCATGTCGGAGGTGGTGGTCGCCTCCGGGGTTCCATACAAAGAGTAAGGTTTTTTCTTCGGCATAAGGTGGAAGGGAATACATATATATCATATCATAAATTCCATGCATTCAATCATTTGTTTCTATTGACATCCGTAAGGATTACACTATGTAAAAGAAAATCATTTTTGTGATCTGAATCTTTTAGCTATTGTGTCTTCTTCTTCCTTCCCGCCAGTGGGCGGAGCCATGGCCCCTCCCGTTCCCCCATTTTCATCCTCCAGGGTTGAGGAGTATTTTTTAAGAAAGGCTTCCACCTCTTCAATTGTTTTAATTCTTACTCTCCCCCCCTCCCAGAACACCAACATTCCTTCAGGCACTAACCATTTGAACCACACCCCCTTTTTATATAGTTTTTTGGATAAGGAGGAATACTTCCTCTGAATCTCTCGATTCTTTTTTGGGATCTGTTTCAAAATAGCAATCTCATTCTGCATATATATCAGAATATGCGAGACCGCCTCCTGCCCCATACATCCCTCAGACCGATACGCTCCCACAGAGAGGGCCTCCTCAGGGTGCCGTCGGCTGGACAATGCCGACTGGCGACACCCAGGGGAAGAGCCTTCTCTGTGGCGGGCCCTGCCCTTTGGAACGACCTACCCCCTGAACTCCGCACCATCTCTGACCTCTGCCTCTTCCGCAAGTGTCTGAAGACACATTTCTTTCATCTAGCCGGCCTAGCATAACCCCCATTACTGACTCTTAGATAGTTTTAAATTTGGGGTTTTTAAATTCGGTTTTTAGCGCAGGGTCTATTATAATAAGTTTTTTTAAATTTTATATGTTTTATATGTGTTTTAACATCCCTGTGCGCCGCCCTGGGTCCGTTTGGAGAAGGGCGGGGTATAAATTTAATAAAATAAAAATAAAAATAAATAAAAGAATGCCATCTCTCTGTGCTCTCAGAATCTCATCCCTTGTTGACCTTCTTACAAATTTGATATGTATCTCTCTGGGTACGTCATTTATTCTGGCATATGCTGAATTAATTCTGTAAAACAGGTAAATGTCCCCCAAAATATATTCCTTACTCTTTTTAGTATAATTTGCTAAAATTGTAGACATTAAATCTTTTAAATTTTCTGAAGGTAATTCAGGAATATTTTGAAACCTTAAAAAATAAGACATTCTTTCAAAATCCATTCTAGACATATGACCAGCAAGTTCTACTATTTCTTTTTTAGAGTCCCTTATCTCCCCCCTCATCTCAACTGCCCCTCCAGACCATCAATTTTTTCTTTATTTTCCATTAATGTTCTTTGTGTCCCAAAAGTTCCAATCTTGAACTCATCATATCTTTCCGAATTTCTTTTATTTCATTCATTATATCTTTTAGAGTTTTCTCTATTGTTGATAGTTGAGAAGCCTTTCTCGGTGTTTCTTTTTGCAACATTGCACTAATCTTAGGCTGCTGTGTGTCCGGACTGGCTCTTAATGAGGCTGGAGCAGAAAGAGTTTTTCCATATGGAGGCTTTTTTGATGCCATGGTAAACGTTTTATGTTCTTGTAATTAAGATGGCGTGTGAAGAGCTGGCAGTCCGTGAGATCGAAGAAAAGGGAAAAGTCTTGTCTAAGTTCAAAATATAAATTCCATAAAGTCAAGAGAGAGAAAATTTACAATCAAGTCCAGTGAAAAAAGAAGGCACACAATAGGAGAAATCCCGAGAGTCACTGAGATGGCATGTGTATAAGTTTTGCAGTGCTGTAAAAATGAGGGAACGTTTAAAAAGTAAGCAAAAAAGTTTCTTACTGGGAACAAAGAAGCGCCATTTTTCCGCCTCTTTGGCATTTGAAAAGAGTTAGTGACAGTCCATTTCTGCTGTAGCAAGATTCAAATACAAAGTATCAACCGCGAATCCACATTTAGCAAAAACTTTCATTTTCACTTGTTAGATAACCGGATGTTACTTTCTCCCTCTCCCCGTGCCCGGGGAGCATTTTAAATCGCTGCTTGTTCCGAGAGTTTTTTTTTTAACAAACTCCCCCCTCTATTCTTCTTTTTAAAAAGTTGAAAACATTCAAAAATTTAGAAACCAACTCACAAGCCACTCTGTTGCAACGGAGCCTCGGCATTTCCACCAACTCTGGCTTTTCAGCCCGCTGCTTCAATTTCTGCGGTTCCAGCGATCTTTCAGCAAGGGGAACTCTTCCCCCTGCATTCTGTTCTCCGGCTCCTGGAGCGAAGCGGGAACGACCCCCCCGACCGCCGTTGGGATGGGGTGTTTCTCCACAAGCCGCTCATACGGTTGGGGCTCTCTACAAGAGCCCCGTACCCCTGAAAGGGGCACTAGAGAGAACTAGCGGCGGATATGTCGGAAAAACCCAACCGTCGCCTCTGGAAGGCGGAAGCGGTCTCCCGCGGCCTCTGTTGAAGGAGGGAGTGGGTCACACCAAACAGGGCGGCAGGGCGGTTATCTGCGGATGCGATAAGAGCGGCACAATAATTGTGTTTGGCCACTCTTATCGCCATTAGGTACGTCCTCAAATGGGATCTTACCTGTGTTCGGTCGGATTCGGATCGTGTGGATCTCCACTTGCTCTCTAGGCGTCTCTTTCGGCGTTTCAGATGTAGTTCCATTGAGAACTACATGTTGTTGGTCAGCCATTTCTGACCCCATCTGGTGGTGAATGAGGTCTATCCCACAGAAGTAGGCTGTGGTCTACTTTGTCAAATGCCTTACTGAAACCTAACTAAATTATGTCCACTAATTTAGTTACTTTCTCAATGGAAGCAGTAAGTTTTATCTGGAATGATATGCTTTTGTCAAACCCATGCTGACTTTTAGAAATCATCTTGATTGTTTCTGTGCATTGCTTGATTACCGTTTTCAGGATTTTTCCAGATATTGATGTCAGGCTGATTGATCTGGATTTGTTAATGTTTAATGATAGATACAAGCTGCTTATAGTGTTGTCTAGTTCATGTGCATTTACTGGTAAAAGTAGAGAAAATTTCTTTTAAGAACTGCTGTCTAAGCTATTTTGTATTTCTATATGACCTCATAGTTTTCACTCCCTCTGAAGAGGATGCCAGAAACCACAGGCAAAAAAACCCCAGAACCAGATCCTTTTCCTCAGACTTCTGAAGTGAACAGGAGTCAATCTGTTTGAAGTGCAGAGACAGCCTCAAGGTAATGAGCCCATCCCATTTGCCTTTAAAATAGGACTGGCACTGTATTATATAGGAAATATGGTGGTAACAAATGCTAATAAATACCTTCAGGGCTTAATTTGAGTTCAATTCTAGAACTGGTTCCAATAAAACAGCTCTAGATCATGTGAATTATCTTTGTGCACATAAAGAACAGATTTCCTTCATGGGAAATGGAGATTCCCCATCATTGCAGATGCTGAATAAAAGATTGGTGTCTAGAAGGATTTTTTTTCCCAGTGCATTGAACAGGAACAATGTCCTTTTCTCATTAATAGTACTCAATATTTAACTTCTCTAAACAAAATAGTAAACTTTGTCCAGTAAGGTCAAGGAGAAGACCTCATCTGCAACTGCAGTTTCCCCCCATAATGAAGGAACAGGACCTTGTCCTGCTGTCAAAATAGTGACAACTGATTTGACTAGAAACATTATATAGATTTTTGCTTTAAAAAAAAAGAAGAAGGAAGAAATGACATGATCATTTATGGATTTAAAGAATTAGAAAGATCTGGGTTAAATGAGCGGCTGAAGGGACTTGTACAATATCTAAAGGGAGGAGATATTATAAGACTGTAACTATCTGTTCAAAAGAAGGTTAGAAATCATTTACAACCTTAGCTTTTTCCTACTCTTTTCTTTTTTTTCATTTCTTGCACTTTTTCCTTTCCTTCCTTTTTATTTGTCTTTTATTCAATGGAAAGTACTGACTAAGTGTAAAATCACTTTTAAAAACTTTGAAATTAAATAATAATGTATTCGTGTATGTCCAATCAAATAAATTTGGGGTTGTAGGCATTTCTGAAGATGTAAGGTTAAATAAATGTGTATGTGACTTTTATATATTTTGGCTAGCTGACTGACTAGCGGGAATGATGCAAATCTTCCTAGAGAAAATGTACTTCCCAGAAGTTTTAAAGAGACTTCATATGGTACGATATGTATGCCCAAATATACAGTACACACCAACTTTCTTTAATCCTACTTAACAGGGTAGAAGTTGGTGTGATGAGGTACACATGTGAGGTCTTTTTAAAATATTAAACTAGTTTCTAATATGCCATTTTAAAATACTAAACAAGCTGTGCAGGTCCTTTTTTTTTTGTATAGGAATGAGATGGTTTTAGCCTCAAGTTTTAATATCTAGACAGTTTTGGTGGATGAACCTTTTGAAGGCCTGAACAAATAGGGCATATTTCTATTCATTTGTGAACATCTCTGGCTTTTTATATGTTGACAAACTAATCAACATCCCTCAGATTTCCTTCCTTCCTTCCTTCCTTCCTTCCTTCCTTCCTTCCTTCCTTCCTTCCTCCCTCCCTCCCTCCCTCCCTCCCTCCCTCCTATTTGCTGTCCACTCCTAATGACTGAGTAATTCACACATAAAGCTATGCTATCCAATATGAGAATGTTTATATATGAAATAAAACTTGATTGTGGAAAAATTTAACCTCATGTTTTCCCCCCAAATATTTTTATTTTATTTTAAAACAAACAGACATAAACACACAAAACATAAAAACCATCCTCCAGTTATATACAGTATGTCAATTGGTTACAAAGCTTTTGTGCTTCCTCACAATAGTCTTCACTTGCAATTTACATAAAATCTCATATCATCAATCTAATATATATATGTATCCAATTATTATGACTGTTAAACATTCATTTGACTATAACTATTATTACATCCTTTTATGTGAAACATTCTAAATTTAAAATAAATTTATATTATGGCATTTCAATACATCATCCTAAAGTCACCCAATAATGTTACATCTTTATATTATATTCTATATAAAATTGTTTATCTTTAGTTACAAAGCTTTTGAGTATCCTCTCCATACTCCTCACATGATTGACTTTGTTTATTTTCACATTTATTTTTTTATTTTTTTATTTTATTAAATTTATATCCCGCCCTTCTCCAGAAGGACCCAGGGCGGCGCACAGGAATTTAAAATACATACAAAATAATACAAAAAATTTAAAAAACCTATTAAATATTAGCCCTGTGCTAAAACCAATTAAAATCCCCAATTAAAACTATCTACATTAGTCCCAGCGGAGGTTATGTTAGGCTGGCTTGATGAAAGAGGTGTGTTTTTAAACACTGGCGGAAGAGGCGGAGGTCAGTGATGGTATGGAGTTCTGGGGGTAGGTCGTTCCATAGGGCAGGGCCCGACACAGAGAAGGCCCTTCCCCTGGGTGTCGCCAGTCGGCATTGTCCGGCCGACGGACAATGTGCATTATTATCATAGTTAATCATTTATTTGACTATATCTATTATTGCTTCATTTTATACATAATATTCTAAATGTAACTAAATGTAACTAAATTTTTATTATGAAATTTCATTACATCATCCTGTAGTGCAATCTTATATCTCTTGCCATTTGTAGTATTTGTGTTCTAATTGCTTTCTTGGTAGATCTTATATGGACTTCTCTTGGCAACTTGTTGTTCATTGCATATCTTGTAAAATTCGAAACCCTCCATCTGTTCCTTCCCTCAGCTTGCCTTTGGTTATCACCGATGCTTCTGCTGAAATTTCTCTCATTAGTTCTGCCAGATTTTCTCCCTTTTTGAAATCTGAGATAAAGTTCCAGTCTGTCAATCTCCCCTTTCAATATTCCACTCCTGTCATTTCCAACCACGCTCAATCTGCTGCCAATATCAACAATTTTCTAATCTCTTTGTTCATCTTTTTCTTCAATTTTTTGAACTCTGTCCTCAAATTTCCTCATCATTTGGTAAGTATTCTCAATTTTTTCATCTATTTTTTTCTGTTCTTTGTTCTAAATTCTCCATTCTCTTTTCAATGCTCTCTGTTCTTACTTGTATTTTTTTAATTTCTAGCACAATCATTTGCAATGTTAATTCCTTTTCTTTTTCATGTTGTGCCATTCTTCCAAATAGTAAACATGCTACTATATTACTCCCCTCTTTATATTCCAAACTTAAGGAGAAAAGTTCTTTAAAAAAAACAATCCAATTGAGCATTGAAAAAAGAAAAAGAAAGTAAGTCTTAATAAGTATTAAAAAAAGGAAAAATAGAAGAAGAGAAAAAAACAGTCCAATTTAAAAAGAGGCATTTATAAAAATTCCATCCATTAAAAAGAAAATTAAAGAAAGATAACATACTAAGTTTGATTCAGGCTTAATCTCACCGCTTACTCTCTTCTGTCTTCAATTTTAATTTTACTTTTGATCTTTTTGGGTGTTCTCTTATCTAATAATAAAATTTATCTCACCAATTCGACTCACTTTCTCTCCCACTTTCCTTCCGTTCTGGAGCTGTCCTAACTTCAGCAGCTTCAGTGGCTGTTTCTCTGTGGCTGATCCTGGATCAGTGGTGGGCAAACTTATTAGTCAAGAGAGCCAAATATCAACAGTACCACGATTGAAATTTCTTTTGAGAGCTAAAAGGTGTGGCCTGTTTTGTGGGAGTGGCTCAGCGGTCATGTGGTCGGGTGGGCGTGGCCAACTTAGAAAATGTGGTGAAACTCACTTAACAATGGTCCTGCTTAGCAACCAAAATTCTTTCTTTCTTTCTTTCTTTCTTTTTCTTTCTTTCTTTCTTTTTTTCTCTATCACTTTATTTTTCTTTCTATTTTTCTTTCTCTCTTTTTCTTTTTGTCTCTGTCTATCTCTCTCTTTATCTGTCTCTCTCTCCTCCCTCCACCCATCTGTCATTCTGCGTGTGTGTGTGTGTGTGTGTGTGTGTCTCCCTCTCTCTGATTCCCTCTCTCCCTCCCTCTTTCTCTGTGCCTCTCTGTTTGTCTCTTCCTCCCTCCCCCTCCCTCTCTCTCTGTATGTCAGTCTCCCCCTCCCTCTCTCCCTCCCTTCCCCCCCCAAGCAGTGGAAAGCCCGACACGGGTTTTCACGCAGTGAGCAGGTGGGGTGAGAACCCGAGGCTGCGGCCATCCAAGCACCGCGGAGGCTGTCCGGCCGCCGCATGCCCCCCTCCGTCCCAGCCGCACGCGGCGGCCAGCCCTGGAAAGCATGGCTCGGCGCTCTCTGCAGGCGGCTGTTGCTGCTCGTGACATCGAGCCCTGCAACAGGCAGCTCCCGCTGTCCGAGCACATCAGGCAGGACAGCTGGCCACGTTTCCACCAGGTCCCTCTTTGGCCCCTCGGGTGTGGCTCTTCCTCTCTCCTCCCCCCCCCGGAGGCAGCGGAGGGTCCGGCATGTTGGTTGGGGGCACTCTAGCTGCCTCCCCCTGGAGCGAGCGAGTGAGCCAACGGGCGGGGGGAGCGCCCAGTCTGCGGCTGCGCTGGAGCCGTCCGGGCGACACGCGCCCACCAGCCTGTGCGCGCGGCACCCAGACGGCTCTGGCGCAGCCACAGCCATGGGCATTCCCCCGCCTGTTGGCTCGCTTGCTCGCTCCAGGGGGAGGCAGCCAGAGCCCCCCCAGCCGACATGCCAGGCGAGCGAGCGAGCCAACGGGCAGGGGGATGCCCGGGGCTGTGGCTGCGCCAGAGCCATCCGGGCACCACGCACACAGGAAAGCGGGCGCTTGGTGCCCGGACAGCTCCGGCGCAGCCACAGACCAGGCGCTCCTCCCATCCGTTGGCTCACTCGCTCCAGGGGGAGGCAGCCAGAGCCCCCCCCAACTGACATGCCGGGCCCTCCACTGCCTCGGGGGGGGGGGAAGGAGAGAGGAAGAGCTGCACCCGAGGGGGCCAAAGAGCCACTTGTGGCTCGCGAGCCGCGGTTTGCCGACCACTGTCCTGGATCAATCAGGGACTTTGCAATATCCCTGAGATCAGCAGCATGTGCCCTTCTCTATTATTGTCTCTACGGGACGGTTTAGGTCCAAAAGGACCATCCAATGGCAGAGATATTGCTGGCAATTTTGGAGCTTCATGATTGCACTTTGTATCATCGCAACATGATCTTAATCTCATGTTGAAGTCTTAAAATATACATGCAAATTTATTCCCAAGCTTGAGATAATTGCATTGTTTTCATGAAGTTAGGACTTTTTTCAGTTACATTCCTTGTATTATTTAGGGAGGTAAGATTCTGCTCATAAGTTGATACTTATCCTACCTGTGGAGATACTGCCTGCATAGATCTGAAGATGATCATACACTTAAATGCAACCAACACAGAATGGGAAGTTTCTTAAAAACCCAGACAACTATTTTGGGAATTTTTCTGAAGCCAATATCTGATCTCAGCCATAACCAGCAGTGCCTTATAAATATCGTTACATAAATAAACTCAAGTATCTTTGGCATTATCTGCAGTCCTGTTGCATTAATTATATTCATTAATAGAAAGTACAGATTTGTAAATTCCACTTACATCAAGCCTGGATTAGGGTAATACACTTTATATAAAGCGGTCTTTAAAATTTATGGAAGCTACAAATGTAGCAAAAAACTTCCTCCCCAAAATCATTACAGTGGTACCAAGTTGTTTTTTGGCTCAGTTCAAAAACTTATGGTGATGAAAGTTTGAAAAAAATGAATGGGTTATAGCATAAAAATTTGAAGGAGACTTTTTCTCCCTTACAGGGCTGCAAAATAAATGAGTTAGTTTTTAGAGGCCATCTTCGTCATTCCAATGATCTCAGATACTGGAAACATTTTTTAATGATTAAGCAAAAAATCCTTTAATATTTTGGAATTTAATTAAAGTTTCAATTCAATTCAGAATAGAGCTGGATCTTGGAGGTCTTCTAGTCCAACCCCTGATCAAGCAGGAGACCCTATACCATTTCAAACAAGTGACTGTCCAGTCTCTTCTTAAAAACCTCCCGTGATGAAGCACCCACAACTTCTGAAGGCAAGCTGTTCCACTGATTAATTATTCTGTTAGGAAGTTTCTCCCTAACTCCAGGTTGCTTCTTTCCTTGATTAGTTTCCATCTATTGTTTCTTGTCCTGCCCTCTGGTGGTTTGGACTCTTTACTCTTTGTGGCAATCCCTCAAATACTGGAATACTGATAACATGTCACCCCTAGTCCTTTTTTTTCTAGACTAGTCATACGCAGTTCCTGCATCTGTTCTTCATATGTTTTAGTCTCCAGGCCCTTAATCAGTTGCTTTTCTCTGCACTTTTTCCAAAGTCTCCACATTTTTTTTTAATGTGACCAAAACTGGATGCAGTATTCTAGGTGTAGTCTTACTAAGGTTTTATAAAACGGTACTAATATTTCACCTGATTTAGATTGTATGCCTCTGTTTATAACTAAGAATTGTATTAGCTTTTTGGCTGCTGCCACATACTACTGGCTCATATTTAAGTGATCATCCACTAGGACTTCAAGGTCCCTATCATAATTACTGTTTTTGAGCCAGATTTCACCTAATCTGTACTTGTATCTAAGGTTTTCCTGCCTAAGTGTAAAATCTTCCTTTTCTCCACATTAAATTTCATGTTGTTGGACAGGGCCCATTGTTCAAGTCTGTCAATATATTTTTGGATCCTGAACTTGTCTTCTGGGATGTGGCTATTCCTGCCAGTTCATTGTTATCTGAAAATTTGATGAGTTCCACTACTATTGCGTGATCTAAGTCATTTATGAAGATATTGAAGAGTACTGGGCCTAAGGTGGAATTTTGTGGTACCTCACTGCTTCCTTCCTCCCATATAGATATATTACCATTAAGGACTACTTGCTGAGTATGGTTTGTCAGCCAGTTACATATCTATCTGGTTGTGATTTAATTTATTTCAATTTATATACTGCGCCTTATCCACCGAAGTGGATCCAGGGCGGTGCACAGGAATTTAAAACGAACAATAATAAAATACAATAAATACAATAAATAGATAAAAAGAATTAAATCACAGCCTGTGCTAAAATTCCCCCTAAAAAATCTAACATCATTTACGTGTTTGGCAGAAGCTATATTACAAGAGTCTAAACTATTACGCGAGACCAGCTTGTTAAAAAAAATATGTTTTAAATGAACGGTGAAAGAGGGGAAGGTCCGTGATAATGCGAAGTTCGGGGGGTAGGTCGTTCCAGAGGGCCGGCCCTGCAACAGAGAAGGCCCTACCCCTGGGCACTGCTAGCCGGCATTGACTGGCGGTTGGTACCCTCAGTAGGCCCTCTCTCAGTAGACCCTCAGTGTTACGTGGGAGTAACAAGAGGCTCCCAGAATCCCCGTGCGGCCGCATTCTGAACCAACTGGAGCCTCCGGGTGCACCTCAAGGGGAGCCCCATGTAGAGAGTGTTACAATAGTCTAAGCGAGACGTCACGAGTGCCTGAGTGACAGTGCGGAGGGCGTCTCGGTCCAGAAAGGGACGCAACTAGCGTACCAGACGAACCTGGTAGAATGCCCCCCTGGTCACGGCCGTCACATGGTCATCCAGGGACAGCCGCGAATCCAGGAGGATGCCCAAGTTGCAAGCCCTTTCCATGGGGGCCAATAACTCGCCCCCGATAACCAGCGATGGAATGAACTGGCTATGCCGAGATGCCGGAAACCACAGCCACTCAGTCTTGGATGGGTTGAGCCAAAGTTTGTTACTTCCCATCCAGAGCCGCACGGCTTCCAAACACCGGGACATTACTTCGACGGCATCGTCGGGGTGGTTGGGGGTAGATATGTACAGCTGAGTATCATCAGCGTACAGATGGTACTCTACCCCACAACCACGGATGATCTCACCCAGCGGCTTCATGTAGATGTTAAACAGGAGGGGTGAGAGGACCGACCCCTGAGGCACCCCATAAATGAGTGGTCTCGAGGTCGACCTCTGCCCTCCTGTCAGTACAAATTGCGACTGACCGGAGAGGTAGGAGGAGAACCACTGCAAAACAGTGCCCCCCAATCCCAACCTCTCCAGTCGGTGCAATAGGATACCATGGTCGATGGTATCGAAAGCCGCTGAGAGATCTAATAGGACCAGGATAGAGGAAAAACCCCTCTCTGGCCCTCCAGAGATCATCCACCAACGCGACCAATGCCGTCTCGGTGCTGTGCCCAGGTCGGAAGCTGGACTGGTGCGGGTCTAGATAAGCAGTTTCCTCCAGGTGCCGAGAGAACTGCTGTGCCACCACACTCTCTACAACCTTCGCCAAAAAGTGAAGGTTGGAGACCAGACGATAGTTAGTTAGCAATGCTGGGTCCAGGGAGGGCTTCTTGAGGAGGGGTCTCACCATTGCCTCTTTAAGGGAGGCCGGCAAGAACCCCTCACTAAGAGAAGCGTTCACAATTCCCTGGAGCCAGCCTCGTGTCACCTCCCAGGAGGCCAGTACCAACCAGGAGGGACACGGGTCCAATAAACATGTGGTGGCATTCAGTCGCCTCGGCAACCTGTCCATGTCTTTGGAAATAACAAAGTCGAACTCGTCCCATAAAACGGTCTCAAGACCTGCCTCGGACGGTCTGCCCAGATCTATCGAGATGGAGGCCAGGTCGTCCCGAATCCGAGCGATTTTGTCCCGCAGATAACTTCCAAACTCCTCTGCTCTACCCTGCAAGGGAGCCTCCCGCGGTCCCTGATGGAGAAGGGAGCGGGTCACTCGGAACAGGGCGGCAGGGCGGTTATCTGCGGACGCAATAAGGGTGGCAAGATGACTACGTTTTGCCACTCTTATTGCCACTAGGTAGGTCTTTGTGTAGGACTTCACTAGTGTTCGGTCGGATTCGGAACGAGTGGACCTCCACCTGCTCTCTAGGCGTCTCTTGCGGCGCTTCATCACCCTTAGCTCCTCAGAAAACCAAGGGGCCAGGGTGGATCGGTGCCGCATGAGAGGCCGCAAGGGCACGACCCGGTCAAAGGCCCCCGTGGCCGCACTATTCCATGCGGCCACTAAGTCCTCGGTCGTGTCGTGGGTGAGGGTTACGGGTATAGGCCCAAGCTCCGTCTGGAACCTCTCCGGGTCCATCAGGCACCTGGGGCGGAACCATCTAGGAATCTCAGGTTCCGCCTCCCCGTGGTGGGGTGTAGCGGTCGGAAAGTCCAGCTGAAGGAGAGTGATCTGACCATGACAGGGGTTCGATGACTACTTCCCCTACTCCTAGATCACTCAACCACTGGCCAGAGGTAAAAGTCAGGTCTAGTGTGTTTCCCCCTGTATGTGTAGGGCCTTGAATTACTTGGGTCAGGTCCATGGCCGTCATGGAGGCCATGAACTCCCGAGCCACCTCAGATGAATCGCCTACCGATGGCAGGTTGAAGTCCCCCATGACTAAAAGCCAGGGGGTACCAACCGCCACCTTGGCGATCACCTCCAGGAGCTCGGGCAGGGCCGCTGACACGTAGTGATGCTGTCTATCCCACATTTTCATAGCTTACCAAAAAGTAGGTTGTGGTCTACTTTGTTGAATGCCTTACTGAATGTAAGTATACTAGATCCATAGTATTTTTGCTAGTCTACTCATTTAATTACTTTGTCAAAGAATGCAATAAGGTTGGTTTGGCATGATATGTTTTTAACAAGCCTGTGGTGGCTTCTAGTTATAACTTCATTTGTGAGGTCTAATCTCAATCATTTTGTCATTAATATCAGTTTGAGAAGACATGCTTCCAATTTTTGTGATATTTTAAACACTTGTTTAGGGTTTTTCCTTGTCGAGGTGAGATAGGGATATTTTGATTGCCATTATACCACTGTTTTCTTTGCTATTTCAGATCTGAATTTTTAATATTTGTTTGTAAACTGATACAGATATTTGTTTGTAAACTGTGCAAATATAAGGGGATAGGAATGTTTAAAATTATAATAGCAGAATGAAAAATAATACAATAATAATATTTAATAAATCTTTGCTCAGAAGGACGCAACATTTATTTCTCAGGAAATAAATGGAAAGTAGGATTTCCCAATTTAAAGTCATGCCAGAGCCACAAAGAGATTAGGAAAGTGTTAACCACTGCCTTCCCCATCATTGCAGTGTGCCACAGTCTTGAGAGGGAGGTGAATGTGTTGGGGGTGGGGAGAGCTAAAAGTGCTGTTTGAAAAAAAGGGGGAAACAGGGAAAGACCAGCATATACAGGAAACAGAAGATGAATCAGTTTCATCCGACCATTTGAAGGACTTTTGGGTGCCCAGGATCTGGGAATGGAATGTTACTACTTCTTAAAGTGTCCTATTCTCATAACATTCAGCTACTATGCTGATGAACACTGATGAACTGTTCAAAGGAGGGAAGGCTAAGGGTGCAAAATAATGTGACAATTTGTGTGGGTTTTGTTTAGATCTGGCATTGCTTTTGCTGCATCCAGTTGTTTCTAGTAAAAGAGTCTTGTAACATTCTGATGGAGCCAAGCATCTTTCTTTCCTAGAGAGCCAGCTAGAACAGGGCTGACAGCTACATCGACTTGTAGAAAATCTAGAGTCACGCTTGATTCCTGTTACTGTTGCATAAAAGAAGCTTTTGTCCTCTGTAGTACCCTGTGACTCAGCATCTTGATGTACATCATAACTTTACATTTATTTATTCTAGAACACTAGATTGTTCTGGCAGTGGGAAAACTAGATCACATATATAGAGAAAGTACTACAATAGTAAAACCAATAAAGATATCAAGTGCATTAATTAATACACCAATAGTTTCAAAAAATAAATTCAGGAGTCTTTTCTTTAGGAAACACATAATTATTTCAAATGGCATGATCTCAAACTCACACATTGGCTTGTGGGCCAATGTGGATCATTTTTATCCAGAAATTTTTTTTGACAATTCTGTCACATACTGAAAGGAAAACAGATATTTCAAGTAACAGATTTGGTTAATTTTAAAGCTATTTATTGACCACACACAAACCCAAATTCACAAATCATACTAGACAAATCCATGAAATAAGATACTTCTGAGTTTAAAATGCTAAGGAAATGTTGGCTAATCCCATCTTTCCCCTTTAGCACTATTTGTCTCCTAAGAATTTGTTTCAGAAGATTAAATGGTGTAGTGGTGCATGTCAACAGGGTATTGTTGGATTGGGTGAAGGAAGGATAGACTGGCAAGTGAAATCAGCTCTTTATTGAAGGCATAGCAACAAGTAACAAGCAGCCAGCGGCAGCCTCTTTTTAAAGGCCGTTGCCGGCAAAACTGACCAATCAGAACAGCCCTGCAGTTGACCAATCAGATTAAACTGTGAGCCCCGCGCTGAGCGCGGACCGGAGTGGAAACCTCTATTGTTGAGCAATACAACATCCCTCCCCTCTTGGATTGGTCAATTCTCTTCGTGACGTAGCCACTAAGGTGGGCGGGGCTACGTGTGGCATGCCCAGACCTGTGCACTTCAGTTGATTGCTGAACTTTGGTCAGGTCGGACGGACCTGTTGACTCTGCGGCTCCTAATGGAAGTTGCTGGAAGTTCTCGGCGGTCGCAACTGGAGCTTCTGGAGCGCCCCTACTCGGAGCTCGTTGTGGACTAGCAGCTTGCTCAGATGAGTACCAGTTCATGTCTGGGGTTTCATCTGGCGGGTTGGGGTTGATTGTGTTTTGTGGGTTAGGTGTTTGCTCAGTCTTCCTGCGCTGTGAGTGTGCGAGGCATCCGCAGAGTTGGTCTATGTGTCTGTGCCATACGCTGCCACCCACTAGTGTTACTGTGTAGGAGTGGGACCCCGTGATGCCGGTTATTTCAGCCAGTATCCAGAGGGTGCCCCCAATATAGTTATGTGCGTATACCTTATCTCCTACATTAAAGTGTTTTGTTTTGCTGGTGGAGTCCGGTGGTGTGTCTGATGAATAGTTTGGGTGCAGTCGGTCCAGAGGGGATCTTAGCCTGCAGCCCATGAGGAGTTCTGTGGGGCTTCTCCCCAATGTGGCGCTAGGTGTGATGTGCTAATATAGTAGGTAGTGGTCTATTCGCTTTTGCCAGTCGCTTCCTTGGCTGATCTTACCATCCGTTCAGCCTGCCCATTACTTGCTGGATGGAAAGGTGCGATGAGGGCGTACCTGATCCCTAAGTTGGCTAGATATGTTTTGAACTGTAAGGCTGTAAATTGTGCCCCATTGTCTGAGACTAGCGTGTCTGGCAGCCCGTGTATGGCAAAAAGCTTCCGGAGGGCCTTAATGACCGCTTCTGCCGTGGTGGTTTCATAAGGATGGTTTCCAACCACTTGGAATATGCGTCAACCACTACCATGAATGTTTGGCCATGGAATGGCCTGGCAAAATCTATGTGTACCCTAGCCCAGGGTGATTGGGGGTGCTCCCATTCTTTAGCCGGAGCTTCCGAGGGTGCAGGTCTTGAAACTTGGCAGGGTGTGCAGGTGGCTACCCACTCCTCTATGTCTTTGTCCATGTTCGTCCACCACACGTAGCTCCTGGCCAATGCCTTTATTCTAACCATCCCCAGGTGTCCCTCATGTAGCACCTCTAGGACATCTCTGCGCAATTCTTCTGGTACCACAACTCTATCCCCCTACAACAAACATCCCCGCATGACCGACAGTTTGTCCCGCTTATTAATAAACTTTTTAAAATACGGTTCCCCAGACACCTTTGCCCCCCCACCTCCATACCCATCTCATCACTTGCTTAACTAAGTTGTTTTTAGCGGTGTGGCGGGATACCTCGCGTGAAGAAACTGGGCCAGTGCCCACACAGTCAATCAGGAGTACGGTGTGGGATCCTGTAAAATGTCCGGAAGGGGACAACGGCTCAACACATCCGTGTGTCCAAGGGTGGCCCCAGGTTGGTGGATGAACCTATAGCTGTACGCTGCCAGCTGTACTATACAGTCCATCTCATCATTCGTGGGGAAAGGGAGACTGGAGTGGGTCTGTCACCAGGTAGTAAGCCCGGCTTGTGGTCAGTTATCGGTTCAAAGTCTCAGCCGTAGAGGTATTCGTGGAACCTCTTGACTCTGGCCACAGCAGCCAGGGCTTCACGGTCAAACTGGCTGTAATTCCACTCATAATAATAATAATAATAATAATAATAATAATAATAATAATAATAATAATAATAATAATAATAATAATAATAATAATAATAATAATAATAATAATAATAATAATAATAATAATAATAATAATAACAACAATAATAATAATAATAATAAAGTTGAATTTATTAACCGCTCCCTCTCCCCACAGGGACTCGGGGCGGTGCACAGGGAGAATAAAAACAATAAATATACAAAATACATACAATTTAAAACAGATTAAACTAATTCCTGTGCTAAAATCTGCGGGATCGGATCCTGCCCCATACATCCTCACGGCCGATCCGCTCCCACAGAGAGGGACTTCTCCGGGTGCCGTCCACTAGACTCTGTCAGCGGGCGACTCCCAGGGGAAGGGCTCTCTCTGTGGCGGGCCCGGCCCTCTGGAACGACCTTCCCCCCGATATCAGGATGACCACTGACCTCCGCTCCTTCCGTCTCAAGCTAAAAACACACTTCTTCTGTCTGGCCGGCCTAGGATAGTCTCTCTGTCTTTGGGGTTTTTTAATGGGGTAGCACATTTTTAGCGAATTTTTAGCACAGGGTTGGTTTAATTGTTTTTTATGAAATGTATGTATTTTTTGACTGTTTTTATTCTGCCTGTGCACCGCCCCGGGTCCCTGTGGGGAGAGGGTGCGGTTTAAAAAATAAAATTATTATTATTATTATTATTATTAAAATCCCATTAACTAAAAATCCCCACTAAATATAAATAAACATTAGAGAACCCATAGAGAGAGAGACTACCCTAGGCCGGCCAGGCGGAAAAGATGAGTCTTCAATTTCAGGCGGAAGGAGCGGAGGTCCGTGGTCGTTCTAATATCGGGGGGAAGGTCGTTCCAGAGGGCCGGGCCCGCCACAGAGAGAGCCCTTCCCCTGGGCGTCGCCCGCTGACAGAGTCTAGTGGACGGCACCCGGAGAAGTCCCTCTCTGTGGGAGCGAATCGGCCGTGAGGATGTGTGAGGCAGGATCCGATCCCGCAGGTAGCTAGGTCCCGAGCCATGGAGCGCTTTAAAGATGATAACTAACACCTTGAAGCGCACCCGGAAGACGACAGGCAGCCAGTGCAGCTCGCGCAGGAGCGGTGTTACATGGGTGAACCTAGTGGTTCCCATAATTGCTCGCGCGGCTGCATTCTGAACTAACTGAAGCCTCCGGGTGCACCTCAAGGGGAGCCCCATGTAGAGAGAGTTACAATAGTCCAGTCGGGATGTCACGAGGGCATGAGTGACTGTGCGAAGGGCGTCCCGATCCAATAGGGGGCGCAATTGGCGAACCAGGCGAACCTGGTAAAACGCCCTCCTGGCCACGGCTGTCACTTGCTCTTCCATAGACAGCCGGGTATCCAGGAGGACTCCCAAATTACGCGCCCCATCCACAGGGGCAAGATGTTCGCCCCCTATGGCCAGCATTGGAGAGAGCTGGTTGAATCGGGCAGCCGGAAACCACAGCCACTCGGTCTTGGTCGGGTTGAGCCTGAGTCCGTTACTTCCCATCCAGATCCGCACGGCTTCCAGGCACTGGCACATCACCGCTACGGCATCGTTGGGGACATAGTCCTAGAGTAGTAGGCAATAGGTGCCTCAGTTCCGTTTGGCATGCGGTGGCTGAGGACAGCTCTGACCGCGTAAGGAGAGGCATCGCAGGTCAGGATGAGTGGGAGGCATCGCAGGTCAGGATGAGTGGGAGGGTCTGGCTGTACTGGACGAGGAAGGAGTCCACCGAGAGTAAGTCTTTAACTGCTGCAAAGGCGATGGCTTCCCGCTTTCCCTAGGACCAGGTGGCGTTCTTGGCCAGGAAGCGGTGAAGTGGTTCAGCAATGGTGGCTTTCTGTTTTAGAAAGACGCTGTAAAAATTAAGTAGTCTGAGGAATGCTTGCAGCTCTGCCTGGTTTTTGGGTGTGGGGGCGTCCCTGATAGCCTTAACCTTTTTTTCGATCAGGTTGGTCCCAGAGCCATCTATGAGGTACCCGAGGAATTTGACCCTGGGTACATTAATTTTGCATTTTTTTTGAGCCAGAGGCCTGCATCTTTAATTCTGCTGAGAACCGTGCTCAGCCTTTTAAATAATTGCACCTTGTCTTTGGCCAAAACCAAGATGTCGTCAAAATAGGGGACAACTCCTGGAATTCCCTGTAACATGCGTTCCATGACACTTTGGAACAGTCCAGGGGTGATACTAACTCGGAATTGCAGGTGGGTGCATTTAAAAGCCCCCCTGTGAGTGACTATGGTTTGAGCCTCTGCCACCGCACCATCTACTTGCAGTTGCTGGTATGCTTGAGTTAGATCTAATTTAGTGAAGACGTTTCCAGGGCCCAGCGAATGTAGTAAGTGCTCTACGACGGGCACTGGGTAAACGCTTTGTTGTAGAGTGATGTTCAGGGTACACCGGTAGTCGGTGCATATGCGGACTGACCCATCTGGTTTGACTGGGGTAACGATAGGCATTTCCCAGGTGACCGACTGTAGGGAAGTTGGCTCACATAGGTCCTTTGCTCTAGCCAGCACCTCTTGGCTACAGTAGCTGAGGAACATGTTCTTTTTCCGATTCTTTGTAAGGTTCCCAAGGTCGTGGGCTTCCAGGAAACACTCAAACTGGATCATGTAGAACTCCGAGTCCTCAGTCACTGGGTCAAATGGAGCTGGGGTAGCTTGCAGGTTCATGCTGCCATCTGGTCGTTCGTTCACCTAGGCTGCTGGTTCCGCATGTCCTCGCCGAGCTCCGGACTTGGTTGCTTGCCCGGAGTGCTTCGCTCTTTGCCTAGTTGCCTTCCGGTCCCACCCTCATCACCAGTGTTGGATCGGGTGAAGGAAGGACAGACTGGCAAGTGAAATCAGCTCTTTATTGAATGCATAGCAACAAGTAACAAGCAGCTGGCGCCAGTCTCTTTTTAAAGGCAGCTGCCGGCAAAACTGACCAATGAGAACAGCCCCGCAGTTGACCAATCATATTAAACCATGAGCCCCACGTTGAGCGTGGACCGGAGTGGAAACCTCTATTGTTGAGGAATACAACAGGTATAATAGGCAAAAAAATATTCTTCTCACATTCTGTCAGTAGAGACCTAGTTGGGATCAAAGATGCTCTTTCATTAATGGAAGAATAAGCCAGAATCTAAGATATTATCACTCTCCCCCACCCCCCATGAAGTGTATTTCCACACAAGGGGAAATGTGAATATTGCCTGTTGAAAATACCCTATCACGATAACACATCATTTTAAATTATGCATGTTCGCAGGGCAACATTCCACAAGAGATTTATTAATGATCTTTCTACTGAAAGCCCATATATAAAATCTAATTAAAAATAAACCCCAAACATCTTTTAACTATGTTAAAACTCTCAGTTTAATCCAGTATAAGCTAAGCCCTTAAAAATAAAGCAACAAAAAAATGAAAAAGTGACATCCTTTATATGTAACGGGAAAGTTTCCTAAACAACTTTCGCTATTAGGTCTTCAAGTTAATTTCATAATAATTGGAGCATCTTTAGTAAGGCATGGTTTTTCTTCGGTTCCTGGAATACTCTGCATACTTGCTTTATTGGTATCTGAGATATTATTATACCTTTTTCCAAAACCAGCCCCAGGCTGCTACTTCTGGCTAGAAGATTCTGAGATTCTGTTACAAAATGAAAGAAAGATTTTAATGTAGAGAAATTTTAATGTAGGAAATCCTCATTTAGCAATCACAATTAGGGCAGGCAACTTGGTAATTAAGCAAATAATTGCAAAGTAAAACAACAATTGTAGTTATGATCTTGTTTCTGCTTTCTTTTGCTTTATAAATTTGCATAGACCATAAATGTGAGATTGATTGTAAAGTTACTCTTTCATTACCATTGTAACTGTGAATGGTTGCTAAATGAAGCAATTATTTTCTTCCCAACAAGTGAGGATTACCTGTACATTTGTACAATGCATTCAGAAAGTATTCAGATCCCCTTCACTTTTGTCAATTTTATTATGCAGCAGCCTGATTCTACAGTTGTTGTAAACTTTTTCTCATTAAACTACATTCAGTACTACATAATGACAGAAAACAGAATTTTAGAAATGTCAGTAAATTTATTAAAAAGAAAAAAACTGAAATCTTACATTGGCATAAGTATTCAGACCATTGTAAAAACACATAAAATTTAGCTTTGGTGCTTTGATCATTACTGACATATTTCTAAACCTTGATTGGCGTCCACCTGTGATAAATTAAATTGATTGGACATGATTTGGAAAGGCAGACACTTCTGTATAGAAGGTTTCACAGCTGACAATGCATACAACAAGTGTAGCAGAGCAAAAGCCATGAGGCTGTTGGGAGAAATAACCTTCTGGGTTCCGTTCCAAGTGGGGAAAAAGACACTGGAAACATGAAGATTGTTTGGAAAGATAGTTTAATGGTGGACAGGAGCACCTGGCTGAGTTCCTGAGCAGAAAAGGTCAGAGATGCTGAGAGTCCCTGGGTTTTACGCCAACTCTAGGCTTTGAACGTCCTGGGGCGCAGGAAGTGTATCCTGATTAGTTGCTGTCAGAGGTCATAGCTAGTTTGTAGATTATCTGGGTGCTAAATTTGGTTTGAAACTTGGTGGATGGTGCAATGAAGGGCAATAAAATAGGGTAGATCTTTGTTATGTAAAATAGGCTGGCTCAGGCCTTAATGGCCTGTTCACAAAGGTGGGGTGTGTGTGTTAAGAGTGAGTCTGTTTACTGCCTAAAAACATGTTTCTCCATTTCTCATCCAGCGAAATATAATATTCTGCCTTTTTAATATTTCCTAGGATATTACTTTACTTTATTGTCATTGTATATATATATACATAGTGTACACATACAACAAAATTCACATAACACCCAGAGACCAGGCCCAACACACACAACAATCCCCCAAACACTCCCCCTCCCACCAAAAAAATCCCTGCCGAATGGAGCATATCCTCAATGAAAACATATTCCATGGCACTAAGAACCTCAGACTGGGGTGAAGGTTCACTTTCCAACATGACAATGATCCTAAATACACAGTCAAGACAACACAGGAGTAGTTTAGGGACAACTCTGTGAATGTCCTAGAGTGGCCCAGCCAAAGCCCTGACCTGTACCCTATTGAAATCTCTGGAGGGACCTGAAAAAGGCTGTCCACTGACGGTCACCATCCACCCTGACTGAGCTTGAGAGAGTTTGTAAGGAAGAATGATAGAAAAAACCCCAATGCAGATGTGCAAAGCTTGTCGGGTCATACTCCAAAAGACTGGAGACTGCAATTGCTGCCCAAGGTGCTTCAAAGAAGTACTGAATGAAGGGGCTGAATACTTTTCCCAATGTGGTATTTCAGTTTTTTTCTTTTACATAAATATACAGACATTTCAAAAATTCTGTTTCCATTCTGTCATTATGGGGTCCTGTGTGTAGATTAATGAGAAAAAAATGAATTTGAACAACTGTAGAATCAGACTGCAGCGTAATACTTTCTGAATACTTTCTGAATGCACTGGAGGTCCAGTGCACAAGGATCCCTTGTATCTTTCAAATGGAAAGAACAAACCTTCAAATGACTGAACCATTTGGTTTTAGATCTTTGCAGATCGATTGCTTCCAGCACTACTAATCAAATCCATTACATACCTCCTCCAGTTTATGTTTGGTCTCTAACTGTATATCTTAATAAAAACTAATTACCTTGTTAGAGATTATTTTGTGGAAAAACACTTCAGGCTTAATCTGGAATCATCCTGTAACTTATCAGGAGGTTGAAAGGAGCTGAAGAGGTTCATAAAGTTGTCTTGTCTTTCTTTTGGGCGTGCAGCTTTCTGATAAGACTGTCAATGATATCTCTTCTACCACAGCCCCCTTTTTTTACTCATCTTGTAGTGTAATCAACAACCACAGCTGTGGATGTGACTTCATTGCACAAAATACGCTCCCCTAAAGCTAAATGGAGCTTTTTTCATTGTTTTGCAGTCCTATTGCTGGCCAATTCTTTAGATGTTTCAGGAAAGTGGATTGGCAGAGGAGTTTTTAACAGCCTTACCCCAAAGGGCAGGAAAGTTCTCTGCCAAAACCCCACCCCAACGAAATCAGCTTTCATCACACAGCTAGGGGAGAAATGTGGTTTGTAACTGGATTCACATCTGTTTTCCCTATGCAAAAGATTCAACATCTCTCTACTTTGAAATATATTAAAAACAGAATAAGCACAATAACTGAACATAAGCCTATCAGTCATATATGAAAAATAAGGTTAGAAACTTACTCATCTCTCCAGCCGCTATCCAGTACGACACCATTCTTATTTTCCTGAGTGTCAGTGTTCAGGAGGAAGCAAACTGCTGTTTTTGCAGAGAAGTTCTCTCTCCCCCTCCCTCTCCCCTCTCTCTGCGTCTGTTTGTCTGTCTGTCTGTACACCTCCTGGTTGTGCTTGTGGTTAAGAAGGGAGGTTTTTGGAGTCTGCCTGCAAGTGAGGGAAGAATTCAATAGTGAAGAGGCAGGAGCAGTGCAATTGTAGAGTTGAATTTCATATGAAGTAGCTGCAGGTTTAGCAAATATTTATTAAATGTATCTGGAAGATTAAAAATAGAGGAATACTATCATTTATAGTAAATTGGAAGACTGAGAAAAAATAAACTTGTAGAACTCTCAAAACAGGAGGAGTAAACAGGACTGAAATAAAAGATGGTTGTGAGCCCCTTTATCTTATCCTCTATCAGCTGTTTCCTCATGAGGCAGGTTGTTTAATTAAGAATTAGAATTTCAGTCAAAGAGAGCAAGGGCAGATGGAGAAGGTGATTTTGGCAGGAATGCAAAGCCCAAAGGCAGGGCTAAGCCAGGGCGTGTTGGAAAGACACGCAAGGACCTTGAGTGCATGTTAAAGATTTACTGATCAAGGTCAGTAAGTTATGGAAGGAAGTAGCTCTTGCTTGGTAAAAAGAATAAGAAGACCCACTTCAAATGCTGCCCAAGGCAATGCTGTTCCCACAGTATAAGGGGAGGAACTAAATTTCTTTTGAAAAAGTTTTATTGGTTTTAACAATTTATGTTAGGAAAAGGGGTAAATAAGGTGATGAATAATATTTGGAGCTTCCACATTGGATCTGATGACCGCCTCCGAGTCTTCATACATATTCAGTTAAAAAGAAATTATCAAGGGGAAGGGGTACATACATTTTAAAATCATAAGTTTTCATATTATTTTATACATTCAATTACTTTGTACTATTGACGTCCGTACAGGAATTACTAAAAATATATATATATATAACAAATTATTTTTGCGATCTGAGCCTCTTTGCTATAGTCTCTTCCTCCTCCCCCCCCCACCAGCAGGCGGACCCGTGGCTCCTCCCATTCCCATCTCATTGGCATCCAGGATTGAGGAATGTTTTTTTTTTAAATTATGCGCCTCTTCAACTGTTTTAATTCTAACTCTTCCTCCCTCCCAGAATACCAGCATCCCTTCTGGCATCAACCACTTGAACCACACCCCCTTTTTGAATAATTTTTTAGTTAAGAAGGAATAATTCCTTCTTATATCTCTTATTTTCTTTGGGATCTGCTTCAATATGGCCACCTCGTTTTGCTGATACATCAAAGGGAATAATTCCTTCTTATATCTCTTATTTTCTTTGGGATCTGCTTCAATATGGCCACCTCGTTTTGCTGATACATCAAATTTTTAAGAAGGTCAACGAGAGAGGAGATACTCTGCGCTCTCAGTATCTCCTCTCTCGTTGACCTTCTTAAAAATTTAATATGTATCTCTCTGGGTACCTCATTTATTCTGGCAAATGCTGAGTTAATTCTATAAATCAAATCAATGTCCCCCCAAATAAATTCCTTATCTCTCTTAATATAATCCGCTAACGTAGTAGCCATCAGCTCTCTCAGATTCTCATTGGGTAATTCAGGAACATTCTGGAATCTTAAAAAAAAAGACATGCGTTCAAAATCAATTTTAGACATTTGACCAGTAATATCTGTAAGTTCTTTCTTAAAGTCTTTTATCTCTTCCTTCACCTCAACCACCCCTCCTTCCAGCCCCACAATTTTTTGTTTATTATTTGTTATTTCTCTTTGCGCCTCCAGCAATTCCAGTCTTGTGCTTAAATTGTCTTTCCGGATTTGTTGCATTTCATTCATTATTCTTTGAAACATCTCCTCTACGTTTAATGGCTGAGGGCTTGGTGACTTAGGATCCTCTACCTCTGTTTCCTTCTGTAACATTGCTGAGATCTTTGGTTGTGAGGATGGACTGGATCTTGTAGATGCTGGAGCAGAACTTGGTTTCCCAGATGGAGGTTTCCTCGATGCCATAATTTAAGTTTTTGATATTAATGCGTAGAGGAAGAAAGGGGACAAAAAATGGCGCTGTTGGGCGGGCAGTCTGTGAAGTCCAAGACAAAAGCAGCTGGAGTTCAAATTGAGTTTACAATGTCCAGAGAGAGAAAAGAAAAAAAAAGAAAAAATTTCCAAGCAAAACAGAAAGTTTCACAAAAGGAGAAGACACCAAAAGACACCAGAGCAGGTCCTTTTCTTATATATTTTAAAATTAGTCTAGATCTGTTAAAATAGAGGAATGCTTATTTTCAAAAGTTCCATCCTGAGAACAAAGAGAACGCCACCTTCCGCCTTGCCGGCAGGGTAGGGAAAAACAAAGTAGAAACAGTCAGTTTAAAATGTAGCAAGGCTCCAGATACATTGTTTAACAGCAAATCCCTTAGTTAAGGAGAAACTTCCTTTTTCAATAAATCCGACGGAAGTCACTTTCGCTTTCTCCACAGCGCGGGACTCTTTATGCAATGCCGCTTTATTCCAGGGGGGTTGTTTCCAACTCCCCCCCTATCTTCTCTTTCCATCAGATTGAATGTAAAAGAAAATAAGGCACATACCATTATTTTTATAATCTGAAGCCTCGGCGCAGCCATACAGCCCGGAGTTTCAGCTCCTTCTTACATCCTCCATGTTCCGGCGTCTTCATCGAAGGGGAAACTCCCCCCGCGAAAGTTCCCCAGCCCCTAGGGCGAAGCAGGAGCGGCCCCCCCCGACCGCCGTCGGGATGGGGGCCCTCTCCGCAAGCCGCCCATGCAGAGGGGGGGTTTTAAACCTCCCCCCCGTGCCCAAGGGCGCAGCTGAGGCAACACAGTGGCAGACGCGAAGATCCGTGTCCGTCCGCGTCCGAAGCCGGAAACGATCTCGGGAGGAACTAAATTTGAGGAAGAAACAGAGCCTAAGGGTCACAAGAACTTGGCTAGAAATTTGATTTCTATAGAAGCTTCAGTTATAGAAAGTCAAACATTTAAAGAATCTACTTCAGAACATCTGTATAGTTGGGTTAACTGCCTCTTCTCTCCCACACCAAGTTGTATTGTAGTATGACATCCATCATACAACATACATACATACATACATACTACACCTAGAGAAGAAAAATAGCCAGTGGCACGTATCATACTATATACAGTATCTTTTTTATTTTAACTTTGTTGTTTGAACTTAGCCATGTTATTTGTAAGCAATGATTCGTGGTTTATCATAAAATATAATTCTCATGGTTTCACCACAGAACTATGACAATGTATGCAAAGGAGTAGCTAGTTCATAAGTGGAATCATTCAGAGAAAAAACATAGACCTGGTACTAATCACAATGCCTTGTCCCTCAAGCATGCGGTGATGCATTAAAAACCAAATTGGAAACTGCTAGGAAAGAGCCATTTTCCTCAAATTATTTATCCATATGGATAATTAAATCACTGCATCACTTTCTGATCTCCTATTCTTTTTGTTTCCTTACTGTTTGTTTCATACAGGCTGGTAACATACCAAGCTATCTGAACATAAATTTTGTAAGAAATGTCAACAATCATCATGTAATTAATTGGTAGTCCTAGACTTCCAAAAACAGTTCATTTAGTGACAGCTCATAGTTACAACAGGACTCAAAAAAGTGACTTATGACTGTTTTTCATACAACCATTGTGGCATCCCCTTCATGGTCTCATGATCAAAATTCAGACGCTTGACAATTGACTCACATTTATAATGGTTGATGGGGTCATGAGGTTACCTTTTGCGGCCTTCTGACAAGCAAAGTCAATGGGGAAGCCTGGTTCACTTAACCATGTTACCAGGTTTTCCCGAAAAAAAGACAGGGTCTTTATTTTCTTTTGACTCCTGAAATAAGTGCTTGGCCTTATTTTGGGAGAGGTCTTATTATTTTTGAGGTGCAGGAGGCGGTGAGCATGATCACCTCATGGCTGCTGCTATATTGCAATATTTTCAGGGAGAGCTTATTTTAGCACATACGCTCAAAAGCTCGATTGGGCTTATTATCTGGGGAGGTCTTATTTTCAGGGAAACAGGGTACTAATTTAATAATTGCAGTTATTCACATAACAAATTTGGCAAGAGAGGTCATAAAATGGGACAAAATTCACTTAACAAATATCTCATTTAGCAACAGAAATTTTGGGCCCAATTGGGGTCATAGGTCGAGGACTACCTGTATTGAGTAAATTTATATAAATAAATTTGTAGAGATAGATTTTCTCCATGATGATCTATCCCCATCTGATCTTTCAGGTCTTCCAATAACACACTCATTGCTACTGTTGTCTATTCATTTTGTATAATGGACTGTGAGCAAAACTTTGAGAGACAAGAACTGCAGCCTAGACAATGGTTTGATTAACCTTTCCATTTGTGTCTTAAATGAGAATTCTAGCTTGTTTTGTTTTCTTGGCTGTCCATTGTATTTCAGAAGTCTTCTCCAACACCAAATTTCAAAGGCATCAATACTCTTCCTACCTTGCTTCTTTCAAAGTCCAACTTTTGCTTCCATGACTTTGTTATTCTGATTTTTGTAATTATAGACACATTCCAACATTTGAATATCTTTTCCAAGACCTTCTTAGCTGTTCTACCAAGTGTTAGAATGCGGCATAGATCTTGACTACTCATTTCTTTACTGTTGACGATTGATTCTAAAAGGTGAAAGGTATCTATATCTTTTTGATATCTTCCTTTTGTTAATTCTATGGATGGTTATTCTACCTATTGTAATTAGTTGGTCTTTATATTTAATTTTAACATTTTAATCCTATTTTCTCTGTGCTTCTTGACTTTTATTAATATAGTTTATGGAGTAGTGTCATCACCTAGCACATATTATTGATATTTCTTCCTCATTTAAAATCATGCTTATTTTCTTTTAATCCAGAGTCCCTTAATATATATTTAGTCAGTTTTTGAACATGATAGTATATTATATGTTAATGATAGTATATAGATTTGCCACACTGCTTTGTCAAACCCCGGAATCAGTCTGTTTTACTATGTTCTATCTACCGTATATTCTGATTTCTTGTTCTGCATATAGGTTTCCCATGAGGACAAAGGATGCTCTGGAATTCCCATTTTTTTAGCATATTCTGCATCTTGTTGTGATTAACATAATCAAGGACCTTTCTATAATCAGTGAAGCACATAGTGACTTCAGGCAGGCAAGCAATAGTTTACTTAGAAGCATGACTGATTCTTCTTCTGTGGCTTGCCATATTTCGGTGGATATTCCACCATTTCCCATAGGATTATGACTTTGTAATTATTAGAACGCTGGCCTAACTTTATCTTTTAGTACTACAGTTTCTTGTAATAGGGAATATCCTTTATCTTGGATTTTAATATCTCTACCATTCTGAATTTATAAGTTATACTCTTTTACCCCCTTTGAATCGGTTATTGTCTGGCTAATGGCATACTTTGGCAAATCAATTTGAGGCTGGACCCTCATTCTGAATTCAGAGTTCTTTTGAAAGGCTTTCCTTATTTTTCTACGACTGTTTCTAATGCATTTACAGATGCTGTTGAAATATTGTTTCTTATCTCTTCTAACAGTTGTCTAAAATTTCTTTCTTGAGATTTTTGTCCTTCTTAGTTTTGGCTTCTCTCCTCTTTTCTTCTTGGAAATTTCCACGATTGTTCTGACGTCCAGTTTGCTTTCTTCTCTTTCTTCATTTTTGGCAGTCTCTTTCCCCATTCATTCTTAACAATATCATGCCATAATTCCTCTGATTCTGTTATAGTGAGGTTCAGGACTTCAAAGTGATTCCTGATGTTTTCCTTGAAAATAAGATATGTATATGTTCAAGATGGTTTTGTGGAAATTGGCCTTCTTCTTTAACTTCCATAGGAGCTTGCACATGAGTAATTCATGATCTGTTCTGTAGTTAGCACCTGGTCATGTCTTTGATGCTATAATTAAACTCTTCTACCTCCAAGTGGTTAAGGCACCAGGCTAGAAACTAGGAAACTGTGAGTTATAGTCCCGCCTTAGGCATTAAAACCATCTGATTGACTTTGGGTCATCACTCTCTTTCAGACCACCATACTTTATGGGATTGTTGTTGTGGGAAAATAGGAGGAAGATGTATTGGGTATAGTCCAGTGGTGGGATTCACTTACCTTCCATACTGATTTGCAAATGTGACCATATGTGCTGCATCTGCGCATGTGTACCACCTTCTGCGCATGTGCAGTGCTCATGCATTATTTTGGGGCAGGTAGGTGGAGCCTCCCGCAGCTGCCACTACTGGTTCTCCTGAACTGGAGAGAACTGGCTGAATACCACTTCTGGAATAGCCACTGCCTTGAATTATTTATAAAAATAAAGAGAAAGTTAAATATAAATATAACTATAAACGGTAAGGTAAAGGAGTTCCTGCAAATTTTACTCTGCTAGCTGTTGATAACTTTGGAGGCAGTGTTCATCTCTGTTTCAAGACCATTGAGCCAGTGCTGTCTGAAGAAATTTCTTGTCATGTGGCCAGTATAGCATCACAGAACACACTTACCTTCCCACTCAGGTGGTACCTATTTATCTACTTGCAATTTGCATGCTTTTGAACTACTCAATGGGGAGGAGCTGATGCAAGGACGGGAGCTTATCCCTTCATGTCTCAAACACACACACACATTCTGATGTATGTTTGTATGTATGTATGTGTGTATGTATGTATGTATGTGTGTATGTATATATGTATGTATATTTTTACACACTGAATTCTGCTATAGAATTTATTTATTTTATTTTTTATTTTATTAAATTTATACCCCGCCCTTCTCCTACAAAAGGACCCATAGCAGATGTACCATAAGCATATGGACAAAAACTCCTCAATTCCACTGGTATATTCTGATAGACTCATGAAAATCCAGTCATTATATGTTGTAAAATGTGAATGCCCTTTTAAGGCTGTCAGTTTATATGGTTGTCTATCTTTCAGTTGGATTTCAGTTTGTTAAAGCTATGATTCCCAAACTGGACTCTGTGACACTCTCAGTACAAATGCATAGGATGCCATGCCGTTTTCAAAAGAAACAGAGTAATATTTAGACACTGCATGAATTAACTTGGTATTGCTGTTTCTCTGTTTCTGTTAATCCTGCAGTTCCCAAACTCTGCACTGTATTCAACTTGTGAATTGAGAAAGTTTGGGTTGAAGGCTAGGCCTAATATGAGTAATTCCCAAGTTGTTCAATAATGTCTTTTTAAACTATTAAGCTTTTTCTATGAATAAATAACTTTTGTCAGTGTCAAAGTTCTCAGTCTTGGGTCCTGAGTGCTGCGTACAAGGGGAATCTTGTCTTTATGGTTTTCTGATGGACAATTAGTGAGACATTGTTCTTTGCATTCGTTGCAAAGGAATTATCATATTTGCAGAGACAGGTGGGTGTTATAGGACTGTGGGCACCTATATCAGGTGTTAATGGGGCTCTATTAAGGGACTAATTACCTACAGAATTAAGCATCTATTTTGAGATATATTCAGATATGCAACCACTTAACTGGCAACTGGAATTTCTCAGTAAGAAGCTGGTTTCAGCTGGTCATTTCTTGGACAGTTATAGGTTTTTTTTAAATAACTTTGACTCTTAGTAATTTGTGAATCAAGTTTGGAATGCAAGACAGTCAGTTGTCTGTTTCTGATGTTCTCTTGTTTTCTTTTAAAGTTTTAACTGTGTGTGAAATCGCAGCATTGTAGATCAGCATTCTGTTATCAAGAATGCACATCAAAAATATTTGTAATTTCCAAATTATTTATTGGAAACCATGGGACAGAGAGTTTTACTTAAAAAACAAAAACATGTGTTTCTTTGCCCCCAGCTGGCTTTCACACATGAAATTATTTTTTATGTTTATCATATATACCAGTGGTGGGTTGCAAATATTTTTACTACCGGTTCAGGCTCACTTCCCCCTCACATGCAATGCTTCTGCACATGTTTCCCACCACACTGTTACTACTGGTTTGGCTGAATTGGGCCGAACCAGCAGCAACCCACCACTGATATATACTGATATATATTACTATGCAAGAAATAACTTTTTCATAAATTTGGCTCCACAATTTTAATATTAACATTTAACACAAATCAAATGCTCCTGATTTTATAATCAGTATAATTTTAGATGGATTTAAGACACAGAATACAGAATATTTAATATATGAAATTAATATTGTGTATATTTTCTGTAAATTTTTATAATTCATAAATAAACTACACAATATTATGTTACTTATCCAGGTATGAAGTTAGGCTCAAATTGTTAAAGATTAGTCCTGTTAATTTGAAAGAACCTACTCATCTCCACATTATGAAATGTTTAACCTCAGCCGCTTAGCCATTTATTATGCTGTGTATAAAGATACCAAATTCAGTAATTGATAGTATTAATTTGAAACATTGAACCAGTCTGCTTTTTAACAGCCTATAAGTAAAGTGTGAACAATTTTACTTATAATTTCTTTTTTTATTGCTTCTATATTAGATGTTTATCCTTGTAAACCATCTGGAGTCACTGAGAGTGTGTTGCTGGTCATACCAATTTTTAAATAAATAAATTGCAGCAGAACAGCACCATCTTGTGGTCTGTTTAAATGATGGCATTTTCTTTTATGTGTTCTATCATCAGGGCAGCTTTGGAATGTACCCTTCATATTTTTATATAATACTAGCTATACCCGGCCATGCGTTGCTGTGGCCCAGTCTGGTTAAATGACCAACCAATCTGTGTGTAGATCTACACCTGCACACATACACACAACCATCATATAAGGCCCAACCTACCTACCTACTGTATTTCTCCCTCTCTATCTATCCCTCTACCTACCTACCTACTGTATTTCTTTCTTTCTCCCTCTATCTATCTACCTACCTACCTACTATATTTCCCCTTCTTTCTCTATTCCTCTACCTACCTACCTACTGTATTTCTATCTATCTATCTATCTATCTATCTATCTATCTATCTATCTATCTATCTATCTATCTATCTATCTATACACCTACCTACCTACCTACCTACCTACCTACCTACCTACCTACCTATGGTATTTCTCCCTCTCTGTCTATCCCTCTACTTACCTACCTATTGTATTTCTTGCTTTCTCCCTCTACCTACCTACCTACCTACCTACCTACCTACTGTATTTCTCCCTATCTATCCCATCTACCTACCTGCCTACCTATTATATTTCTCCGTCTATCCCTCTACCTACCTACCTACTGTATTTATCCCTATCTATCCCTCTACCTACCTACCTACTGTATTTCTTTCTTTCTCCCTCTATCTATCTACCTACCTACTATATTTCCCCTTCTTTCTCTATTCCTCTACCTACCTACCTACTGTATTTCTATCTATCTATCTATCTATCTATCTATCTATCTATCTATCTATCTATCTATCTATCTATCTATCTATCTATCTATCTATCTATCTATACACCTACCTACCTACCTACCTACCTACCTACCTATGGTATTTCTCCCTCTCTGTCTATCCCTCTACTTACCTACCTATTGTATTTCTTGCTTTCTCCCTCTACCTACCTACCTACCTACCTACCTACCTACCTACCTACTGTATTTCTCCCTATCTATCCCCCTATCTACCTACCTGCCTACCTATTATATTTCTCCGTCTATCCCTCTACCTACCTACCTACTGTATTTATCCCTATCTATCCCTCTACCTACCTACCTACTGTATTTCTTTCTTTCTACCTCTATCTACCTACCTACCTACTGTATTTCCCCCCCTCTATCCCTCTACCTACCTACTGTATTTCTCCCTCTTTCTCTATTCCTCTACCTACCTACCTACCGTATTTCTCCCTCTCTGTCTATCCCTCTACTTACCTACCTATTGTATTTCTTGCTTTCTCCCTCTACCTACCTACCTACCTACCTACCTACCTACCTACCTACCTATTGTGTTCCTTCCTTCCTTCCTTCCTTCCTTCCTTCCTTCCTTCCTTCCTTCCTTCCTTCCTTTTTCTCTTTCTCTTTCTCTTTCTATCTATCTATCTATCTATCTATCTATCTATCTATCTATCTATCTATCCACCTACCTACCTACCTACCTACCTACCTACCTACCTACCTACCTACCTACCTTATTTCTCCCTATCTATCCCTTGGGGGTCATCTAGTCCAACTCCCTGCCTAGGCAGGAAGCCCTATACCCATGATGGCGAACCTATGGCACGGGTGCCACAGGTGGCACACGGAACCATTTCTTAGGCCACGCGAGGCATTGCCCTGTCAGCTTCAGTGTGTATGTGTGCCCTGGCCAGCTGATTTAGGCCTTCTTTTGAGGCTGTTTTATGCCCTCTGGAGGTGGGGGAAGGCTGTTTTCACCCTCCCTAGGCTCCTATAAAGTCTCTGGAGCCTGGGGATGACGTAAAAAGCATGCCAAATGCAGGGGGTCATGCACATAGCATTATGGATGTGGCACACCTGTGCACATCACCCCTGCACTCCCCCTGCTTTTGGCACATGAGCCAAAAAAGGTTAGCCATCACTGCCCTATACCATTTCAGACAAATGGCTATCCAACACCTTCTTGAAGACTTCCAGTGTTGGAGCATTCACAACTTCTGGAGGCAAGCTGTTCCACTGATTAATTGTTCTAACTGTCAGAAAATTTTTCCTCAGTTCTAAGTTGCTTCTCTCCTTGATTAGTTTCCACCCATTGTTTCTTGTTCTGCCCTCAGGTGCTTTGGAGAATGGCTTGACTCCCTCTTCTTTGTGGCAACCTCTGAGATATTGGAAGGCTGCTATCCTGTCTCCCCGTCTCTCTTTTATTAAACTGTATTTCTCCCTGTCTCTCTATTCCTCTATCTACCTACCTACTGTAATACAATAATACAATAACAGAGTTGGAATGGACCTTGGAGATCATCTAGTCCAACCCCGCTGCTCAAGCAGGAGACCCTATACCGTGTCAGACAAATGGTTTTCCAGTCTCTTCTTAAAAACACATCCAATGTTGGGGCATCCATAACTTATGGTGGCAAGCTGTTCCGCTGGTTAATAGTTCTCACTGTCAGGAAATTTCCCCCCAGTTCTAAGTTGCTTCTCTCCTGGATTAGTTTCCACCCATTGCTTCTTGTTCTGCCATCAGGTGCTTTGGAGAGGTGGAAGGGACCTTGGAGGTCATCTAGTCCAACCCCGCTGCTCAAGCAGGAGACCCTATACCGTGTCAGACAAATGGTTTTCCAGTCTCTTCTTAAAAACACATTCAGTGTTGGGCATCCATAACTTCTGGTGGCAATATGTTCCACTGGTTAATAGTTCTCACTGCCAGGAAATTTCCCCTCAGTTCTAGGTTGCTTCTCTCCTTGATTAGTTTCCACCCATTGCTTCTTGTTCTGCCCTCAGGTGCTTTGGTGAATAGCTTGATTCCCTCTTCTTTGGGGCAACCCCTGAGATATTGGAAGGCTGCTATCATGTCTTCCCTAGTCCCTCTTTTATTAAACTGTATTTGCTGCCAGATGGGTCGTTCTTTGTTACAGTTTGGTTCAGTTCCTATTAAACAGAGGCCTCCATTCCAACACTGACAGTTGAAAAGCAGTTTGGTGGGTGTGGCTACAGGGAAGTTAAACACATTTCAGTGGGTACATTTATTTGCGTGTAATTTGCACACAACACACGCACGCTAGGCACAAAATGAGTAGCTATTCTATTATTGGAAGTCCTTGGCTACATTGTGTGAAATTTTGGTGTAAATTGGTCCAGTAGTTTTTGAGATTAGTGGATTCGTACAAACTATTTTACATTTTTATTTATATAGATAACCTGTTAGATAATATGGGCTTTCATACTAATCTTCTCCTTAAATACTTAACTGTTTATCACTACTAAAATTATTTTACTTTTCAAGGAAAGAAAAAGCTAAACATCTAGTCACACCTATACAATATACTATATAGCTGGGAAGTTACACTACGGAAATTTTAAAGTGGTCTTTCCCCCCCACTTCTAATCAGGTAACCATACTCTTTTGGGATTCAAACCTGGTCTACTTGCATACTAGGTAGATGTATTAACCTCTAAGTCACAGGGTTCAAATCCCAGAAGTGTAATGGCTAGCTGATAAAGAGCTAAATATCTGAAATAGATCTTTTCTAATCTCCCTTTATTTGTTTTTCGGTAAAACATAAATTCAACACGAAAATGGTTTGTTGCAAAAGTGACTGCCTGTGAAGGCTCCTGGATTGGGACTGAAACGTGAAAACAGAAGCAGTATGCTCTGCCCCATAATTGGGTAAACCAGATTGCCCTGACAAACAACAGGAAGACACAAAGAGATTCTGGGAGAGGAGATTTGAGTATTCCATCCTAAGCCTCAGCCATTGTGCTTGAATTTGGCACTTTTGAATAGTTTATGAAAAATTGATGCTTTCAAATGGTTTTTGAAAAACTTTCTCAATTGTGTATTAAGTGTAATTTGCTACATTTCATATAGTTTGATTTGTCAATAAACCAGAATGCAGCACAACCACTCTGTAATTAATCACATCCAGTGAATGTTAATATTATTGCTTTATGTGCTCTTCATTTAAACAGACCACAAGATGTTTGTCTCAATATAATACCTGTTCATTCCATCCTAATTTTTTAGGCTTATATTGTTTGCAATGAAATGCTTTCTTCAGTTCTGATGTATTAGATATATTCATTCTGATGTTGGTGGAGCACCAACATATTTGATGCTGTATCCATAACAGCTTAGCCCCAGTACTTTCTGGCAAGTCTTCTTTGCCTCCAGGAAACTCCTATTTAATACTTTTTGTATGCTAATTCATCCATCCATCCACCCACAGATTCCCATGTCATGGTAACTGAAAAGAATTTAGTTGGCAACAGTAAAGCCTTTCATCTCAATTCTGGAATGCTGTCAGGAACAAGATTGGGAAACTATCTGAGGCCAAATTCAGAGTAATGTTATTTATCTGTATAAATAAAAATGGCTGCCCATTTTTAAGAAATACAATTGGACTGGCTCATAAGAGTTGTAATAATAATAATAATAATAATAATAATAATAATAATAATAATAATAATAATAATAATAATAATAATAATAATAATAATAATAATAATAATAATAATAATAATACTTTATTGCAGTCATAGACTAAAAGACAAGATAAACAGATCACATGTGGATATACAGCTGGGCCCCACTGAAGGGTGGGAGAAAACAGGCAACATCGATGGCAAGGACCATTCTGTCAACCGTACCATCTAACCATTATAGAGATCTAAATCTATGGTTTGGGAATATGATCAATTCGAATTGAGTGTAAATGGAAGATACCATGTAAAGATTTATATGTGATCTACATGTCAGCACCTGATACGGCCACCGAGTGGCACGCTGCAAACAATCAGTACAACTGGCCTCAGCCAGTGGGACCAACCCGACCCTTCCCACGGTTCTTGCAAGCTAAGACTGCAGCAAAAAACCTTGCAACCTTCAATGTGGTACTCGAGTCAGTGTCCTGGAGAAGAAGGCGAAGACTCTGATTTCCGGTAAGTCCGGGAAATCTTTGGCAAATAGGGGAGATGAGTTGTAATCTTTTCTCCTGGTAGTAGGGGCATGTGAATACTATGTGAGCTAGCTATTCCAAGGATCGGCTGTCACATGAGCAGTGGGTGGACTTTACACCCCCAGAAAGTCTGCTGTCTAGGGCATTTGAGGGGATCACATTAAAGCGTGCCTTTAAGAATGCCAGCCTGTGTTTGATGGAGGATAGCTCGGAGAGATATTTAGGGGGGTGCGTCAGGGGAATAATGCCGAGAGAGAATGGAGAACAAATTCCTACACCAAGTGCCAGGTTCTGTTGCCTTTTGATGTCATCCAATCGTTGGAATATCAGCGATTTGGCATCAGCGGGGCCAAGTATAAAGGCTTCAGTAGGGGAGATTCCTATCTTTATGAGCTTGGTGTGGATGTTACGGGCCCAAGGGCTGTGGAAGTCATCCCACCATAAGCACTGTCCTAAGTAATAGTCTGGGAGTCTGGCCCATAGTTGGCCAGCCAGTAGCCAATTGTAGGTTTCCACAAAATGGTGTCGAGCGATGGTATGCCCAATTCCAGACGGATTGCAGCATTGCTCACACAAGGGGGGACTCCCATTAAGCGGCACAGGAACTGGCTTTGGACAGACTCAAGACGGGAAATGTTAGCTGGGACCCAAAGAGGAGCGCCATATGAAATGGCAGCTATCATCTTTGCCCTGTATACTTTTAGTACTGAGGGGATATGGTGGGTGCCCTCCGAGTAGAAAAAGTGCAGGACAGCATGCAAGGAGATCTTGGCTTTGTTGTGAAGGAACTCAACCTGTGAAAGCCACTTGGCATTAGATTGGAAAAAGATGCCTAGGTATTGAAATCTGTGGACCACTGGTATGCCGTCAAGCTTCCATTGGTGGAGTTGTATAAAACCAAAACATCGTACAAGCAATAAATAACAAAAATAATTACCAATAAAAACAAAAATCTGGCACCACAACCTATTTCCTTCAATGCAGCCGGCATCACTTACTCCAACCTCCAACCTATCTCAGCCCTTTGGGAAATTTAAAACAATTCAGGAGCCACCTGCAAATAAATACCCCTTCCATATGGATGCCACCTTGAAAATGCCAGTAAGAGTAATGATCAGACAAGCTGCCTGCCTGCTTGCTCCCTATTTTGAATTTTTCTTATTTCCTTGGGCCTGAAGTTACATGTTTTGGAATCACCACCAGATGACAGATGTGATCAATAAAAGCAATTGTCAGGAGCATATGTGTACAGCTCCTTTTGGCATACCATTAAATCTTTACTTAGAAAAAAGCATTCTGCTCAGTACCAGACACATTTAAATAATTTCTAGTTCCTTCTCTATTGGGAAGCATTTCAAAGATATTTGAAATATTTCATTGATGTAAAGTGCAGAGACCAGAATTTGATTGGAATCTTATACATTTATTCTACAATTGGCTTTCCAGTATTGACACCAAAAGCTTACTTTGGAAGGTTTTTCTCCTGCTCCATGAATTGTCCACTATTAGACTTCTCATTTATTATCCAAATCTATCCCACATTGCTGGACTAATTGGGATATGGAATAAAGATCATATGACAACAGCATTGCAAGTTGTTTCTGCAGGTGGTTTTTTTTTTTCTAAATCATTTTAGAAAACTTGGGCCCCTCCTATCCACAATCTGTATTCTACAAAATTAGTTTCTATCACGAGTTGTTGCCATCTCCTCAGGACCAATAGATGGGTTGGCCTGTTTCACCACCTCCCCCCCCCCCCCCCCAAACAACGAAAGCTGCAAATGGTGGTACTGGCAATATAATTAGTTGAAGAACTGATATTTTTTATTATTTATGCAGCGGATATACAATTGTCTGCTCTTTCCAAGTTGTGAATCTTAAGCTATTGGCTGAACTGCTATAATGTTGTGCAACTATTTTATTTGAAGCCAGATGAACACATTTAAGACCAGGAAAAACTAAAAAACCAATGGGTTAATTATTTTTAGACCTACTAAATAGGCCATCCACAGTTGGTCAAGCTGTCTTATGGCAAATTCTTCAGCTGCCAGTTTTGGATGCTTTAGATATGCCTTCCTCTACTGAAATCAAGAAATCATAGATGAATTTAAATAAGCAACAGGGTAGGATAGCATTCTAAGCCCCTCTGTGTGACTATCAAAAATAGGAAGTAAATCAGACTACAGAAACAACAGACACATCTCACTGAGGTCCATCATAGGCATATACAGACTTGTCACTTTTTCAGAAAGGAACCTCCCAGAGGTGCAGGTGGCTTTTGGCCAGAATGGAAATTCGCAATGTTATTTCCCATAAGGTAAATTCAGGAGAAGTGCATTAAGTAGAACAAACCTCTTTACTGTTTCCATTTACCTTTCAAAAGCATTTGCCTCTGTAAACAGGGAGGCTCTCTGGGTCATTCTGAGCCGTTATGGATGAGTGAAGAAATTCATGAAATTGATTCATGACAGAATTGACAGGATTTTTTAAATCAGCTGCATTTGCTATTTCATGGGATAAAACAGGGTTGTGTGCTAGCCCAGTCCTCTTCAATGCTTGGATGTTATCATGTGGTATCTAGGATCTGAAGGAGATAGCTACTTTGAGTACCAACTGGACAGCTCTCTCTGATCTTTGATGCTTGAATAGACTCTTGTATAGGCATTCAGGAAACCATCTTTGCTGATGACTTTGCACTTCAGATGCAAAGACAGTGATCTCTGTAATATTGAACAATTTTTCAGATATTGCTGTGCTCTTTGGCCTATCAGTTTGAACAAGACTTTATTGGTCCCTTCCAAATTCCAAACCTATAGGACCAAAATCACTGTTAACAACATTCAGCTGACAAATGTAAAGAGTTTCAAATATTTGGGAAGCATCATCTTGAGTGATGGGTCTTTGGACAAAGAAATATACATAACTGTGATTATCCCTTCTCTCCTATATGGATATGAATCTTGAACTCTAAACAAGGCACATCAAATAACTGTAGAAATTTCTCTCTGAAACAGAGAGTAATATGCTTTCTGTGCCATCCTTGTACCTGGTCCATCAGCATTGTGTCCCCAATTATCAAAGCCCAGATGAGGTGGTTGGGAAGCATCATTAGAATGGATGACCATTGTATACCTTGCCAGTTGCCGTATAGTGTATTGAAATCTGGAAAGAGCGCTTAGACCAGTGTTTCTCAACCTTGGTGACTTTAGGTCCTGTGGACTTCAACTCCCAGAATTCCCCAGCCAGCCATCTGGGAGTTGAAGTCCACAGGACTTAAATTCACCAAAGGTTGAGAAACACTGGCTTAGACAGACCATGCCAGTGCTACAAACATGTTAGGAAAGAAATTGTATTTCACTGTAACATTCAGCTAAGAGAACTAGAAACTGCAAGTGCTGACAGAACCTGTGTTGATTCCCTATGAGACCTCCACTGACTTTGAAGACAGGTGCTGCCAAAAACTGATTCAAAACGTGTACAGCATCACAGAAAAACATCCAGTTACTGCAACAATGGACTTCCAGTGCCCCCCTCAAACTATTCTGTACTTCCAAACTAGAACTACATGTCCAAAATGAATTATATAACAGTATGTCTTCTTTAAACCTGAAAAATCATTATATTTATTTGATGCCAGATGAAAGCATTCAGTTGCTTAAGTTTAAATAAATGTATTTTATCTGGCTTTATAATATTTGAAATCTACATGACAGTGGAGTGCTGAAGATTTCACAGCAATTTACTAAAATTGCCAGATAATTTGTTTGGTAAATTATAACTGAGGTTAATAGTAATAAAAGCTATTAATGACCTTGTCTATAAAACACAGTCTGAGCAGTCTTCAATTTTGCAATACTATGGTCCCTTATGATAAAAAATTAATTTGGGCAACATCCCATGATTACTAATTATTTCATTGTAGTTAGTAATACTTTGAACTTCTGGACTTCATAACCATGTCTGAGCCAACGTTTTAAAAAAGTTGAAGCTCTTTTCTGAGTTGAACATGGTTCTCCCAGAAGATTCCAACATATAATTTGAGAACCTATGCACCAAGTCATATTACAATTTAATATAGTCCTTGTTTAACTACATTCAATTACATCAGTATGAAAAAGTAACTTTTTGAGCAACCCTCACATTGACAATTTTCACAGGTCTGTAAAGGAAAGCTTAAGATCAAAAGCAATTTCACTTGGTGACTGCTTTGCTTGATGACTAAGTTTCTAGTCCCAATCATGATGGCTAAACCAGGACTACCTATATTGTCCAAACATAGAACAAAAAACTGTTCTATAGCTTACATTGGGCATGACTTAAAAGTCATGGTGAAATACTTCTAGTCCTCCTTCCAAAATGAAAGAGGTAAAAGAACATTCACTAATTTGTAATGCTGTAATTAGCAGTTTTGCTGGCTCTATTTTGTTCTCCTATGAAATTCTTCTCTGAAATCAAAGAGTGGAAGACGGATTATCTCCCCTTATGTCAGTTTTTATGGTCTTTATATCAGTCCACAATGGTTTTTCAGATTGTTCAGTCCACAATCAGTCCACAATGGTTTTTCAGATTGTTTTTGAGAGCAGGGAGAAGGAATAGATTTACCCAGCAGTAAAATTCATGGAAAATTGACTAAAAGAAAGTAAGCCGATAAACAGTCATCTGTTTGCTAGTCCTTTCAAGCATGTTCATTGAAGACTGCTGTAATATGGCAGTAATAAATATTAAATGTAGGACTACTATATCTGAACTGCAAAACCCAGACAACCACTAGATGGAAGCAGAGATCTAAAAACTACTCAGTTTTTATTTCCATTTAATGGTACAATAACACAATTTTGCAACCCAAGTATGCCTGTCCTGGTTAAATTATACTTAGTGTGTTCAGTAAATAAGTGAATGGATAAATGGGTAAGATGCATAAATTCATTCAAAAGCTTAAAACATCACAATGCTAGAAAGAATGGCATGAGGACATGTCTGTGTTCCATGCAAATACATTTCTTGAAATAATGCACAACTGATTTGAAGACATTTTTACAGAAAGTCAAAGTCCTCCTACAGGCCAGAGTAATCATCCAAAGGATTAATATAACACCATAATACTTCATTTGTTAATTTTATTTGAACCACTATCATCATCTTATATATTCCCTGAGGTATTTTTGTAGTTTCTCCTGCTCCTTTCGGTTGTGTGTGTTGTTGCAATTTGCAAGGTAATTATAAATAAATGATGAAAGATTAATTTCCCTTTTAAAAAACTCCTTTCAAAAACATCAAAATGGCAGAAATTAGGAAAGCTTTATTTTTAAGTTCTAAGGGTGTCAGTATTCAAATTACTATTGTCATAGGACATTACTATAGTTTTTCATGAAAAATAGATTATATGCTCTAACATCATATTCTAGTTTAAAGTAAAAAAATACCCTAGAAACTTGTTTTGGAAGTAAGAAGTTGTTATTCTAGTTCTAATAATCTATGGGCATGTTCTCAACATTCAATGGGTCCAGAGAACAGCCTGTCCTTGCATACCTTTTTATTTTCAATAGCCATAGAAAGATTTAGGAAAGCTCTGGTAATTTAACCTAAAAGCCTCTTCTCATTTATGTTCCCAACAAATCAAGAGAAAATATTTGTATGTGATGAGTCAGAACTTTACCATACAGTATTGGATGAAATTTATGTTTGAAGGAAGAGGTCTGAAGTAATGTGGCAGAGCTGGGGCAACAATATACCCAATAGCCAGGATAGCTCTTTTGAACTATGAAAGCCAAGTAGCAATGTTTTGGCTACAATTTTCTCTTTTTGCCCTTTCAAAGCTTTTGTGGATTGACAGACTAGAGCTCCGTAGTCACAGACCTAATTAAATATTTGCCAGAAAGATGAATCCTTTATGATGTGAATAGGAGGCAAGGGTCTAAGGTAGATAAGAGACCTATAGTTATAATTATCTTTCTCAACATTCATGGATGTTATCTAAGGACAACATGGCAGCTAAGGGCCAAGGTTCAAAAGGCCGTTGCCTGAGGAAGAAACTTTCTTGCCTTGGAGCAGTTTCCTATCATCTACTACTTGTAATTCGAACACAATCTATGTGACAATATACCATTTATTTACCATTTATTTATTTATTCATCAAATTTCTATGCCGTTCATCTCCCCCTACAAATTAGCTTACATATTATCCAACAGGTGAAAAATAATTAAAAGATTAAAGTGAATCAACATAAAAATATTATTAAGAACTGTACTTACTATAAGAGCCAAATGGGACAAGAATGAGACCTTCTTACTCCTCAGCCACCTCCAACAGTGAGTGCCTCCCTTCCCTTCCCCCAGGCCAGCTGGCAAAAGCCAGGTTTTCATACCCTTCCGGAAGGCCAAAATGCAGGGGGCAGTTCTCCTCTCTGATGGAAGAATATTCCACAGGGATAGGACCACAGCAGGAAAAGCTCTTCTCCTTGATCCTGCCTGCTTCAATGTTAGCAGATGTGATCTGTAGCAGGCCTCCTCCGCTGCCACAAGTGGAGCAGGCTTGTCCCATCAGGGAAAGACGACTCCTCAGAGCCATCGGCATGAGCTCTGATTTACTTACTGGAAAGTCATGCTTGATTAACTAATTCTCTAATTGACTATCAATATTCTTCATCATTCGGTGAGATGTCCTATCTGTCAACTGGAAAACCTTTTAAGCTAAGGAAAGGTTCACGAAATTCAAATAATAATCTTTTGACAAAT
This sequence comes from Rhabdophis nuchalis, assembly GCA_039707465.1. Classification (NCBI taxonomy): domain Eukaryota; kingdom Metazoa; phylum Chordata; class Lepidosauria; order Squamata; family Natricidae; genus Rhabdophis; species Rhabdophis nuchalis. The sequence continues at coordinate 113,841,591 of CM077647.1, forward strand.
CCAGACGTTTATCAAATACTACTTTCCCTATAATCTTTCAGTTAATTATTTTCATAATGGCTACTTAATGCTTTTATCAAGAGACAGCCTAGGGAAAATACAATTGATTCAGTTTTGAGCATATCTTAAACAAGCTCATGAAAGTAATTTTGCAATCCTATCGATCCTTTGTATCATGCCCTGATCTAAGCAATACATCAAATACATTGCTAAAAGTTGCAGCCACTGCAAAGTAAGTGGTCCTAAGAGCTGCACAAAAATATCTTAAGAACATAACCCCCCCCCCCCCCCCCATTTGACTTAGAAGAAGAAATAGTTTTTCAATAAAGTTTTCTTGGCTTTTTTAATTTTATAAATGTGATTCAAATGAAAGATTTCATTTCATAATGAACTTGCAGGACATTGATGCTAACAAATCTAGGGGAAATGCCCATCTTCTAGACAAGATGCTGAATGTGGAAAGATGAAACCAGACTGAATACAGAGTTATTTCTGGATAATAGATTGCCCTCTCTTCTTCATAAACATCAAACATGAAGAAATATAGTTCACTCAATTTTTTTGTTTCTGGGAAAACAACATTGCTAAAATCCACGAGGAGGCAGCCAACCTCCACATAGCTCTGACATGAAACTAACAATAACAAGGGGGAAGGAGAGACGAACTGAAGATCCCTTTGGTGTGAGAAAAGCACACACAGAGATAAGCCAACACAGAGGACTTTTCTGTAAACACAGTATAGTTTAATTTGTCCAAAGTCTTTAACGCCCCATTCTGCTGTGGATAGCACAGTCTACGTGGCTTTCTGCCCAGCTGGAGAGAATAATACATTTTTGATCCCCCAAATTATCCCCAAATCATTGCTGCAAGCAGCAGGGCTTACTGTCTGCTTCAATTTAGAAGGCCAAACTCAAGAGCCAATAGTTATTTTGTGTCATATGAGCACAAAGAACATTCTGATTCCTCCATAAATCTATTCAAATCATCAGAGCGCAATAAAAGGCAGAAGCTGCAGAGAGAAGAAAATGGAGTCAAACGCTGAGCCATCAAGATACAATTTGCTGTTTCAGCCTTCAATGCAAGGAAACCAGAGCAGAGAGAAACTCTTTAACACAGAACACCTTTGTACAGTCATACTAGACAGCCAAAGCAGAATCTGCATTAGAAGAATTTGACGCCCCGCCCATCATTCAGAGTGAATATTTCAGCCTTATGCTCCTGTTGTAAAGCCTGCAGAGCTCGGAGAAGTACTAATTCTTCCAAACCATGGAATTCTAAAAGAGAATAAAAAAAATATCCTTGGTTGAAAGAAAGTCACCCATGATTTATATACAAGATAATACAAAAATTTGGTTGGGGACAGAATTAGTGGCAACTTACCTAGCAATACAGACAATGAGGAAAATGTATCTTGCTAGAGCTCTGAATTTTCATGTTATAAACAGAGCATCATGTTCCCTGCATTTGCAGGGAATGCAATAATTCTTTTAAATATCTAACATCATCAAGAAAGGCTTGATATTTTCTATGAGCAATGCCAGACAAAGTTTACAAAAGTTTTCTTCAGTCATGCTGAGATATTCTTGTCTAAGACTCATTGCCCGAACTTAGGACAGCATAACCAATTCATAATTTACTTTCCAACCACATATTGTGAGATATTCACTGCTATTATAAATTTACTTTCCAAGCACAGTCTGAGGCTATCTTATTACTTTGGCATAAGAATGTTTTACACAAAGTATAGAAAAGGAATACCTTTGAATGACCTGCAGCAGAAACAGCATGGGGGCACTATTTCCATTTATTTGTTTGAATTTATATGGCCACCCATCTCATAAGTTATTCTGGGTGATGTACAGCAAAAAAAGTATGAAAACATACTCTTTTTTTTTTTAAAACAGGCAGGAGATTCCATCATATATTCATTCATCCATGTTGTTCTTAATTAACTTTAGTGAATTCCATATAATTCATGTATTCTTCTGGATCAGCCCTGGGAACTGGGGGTAGGTGGCATGGTTCTGTACTAGTTCCCCCCCTTCTTTTGAGGTTGGCTACAGTCAGTGTTGATGGAGAATGAAAATCCCCCCCCCCCCCTCTTCCAATTGATGTGGTGGTGATTTCAGACAACAGAACCGGCTCTCCATGATCCTTGTACTGAGTGCTTCCTGTTTGTGAGCTCAGGAGGTAGCCAAAGCAACCCTGTAGGCTTTGGTGAAGCAAAGAGGGGCACCCTGTAAGGTCGAGGGGAATCGCAAATTCCCTGCCTGACCCAGGTTTTTTTTCCCTCTCAGCCATGACAAGAAGAAGAGATAGCCCTAAAGATGGCTGCCACAAAGCTGGGACAACCGAAGAACAACTAAGACTGGTGTTGGAGCGAAGTAGGTGGACTGTGCTGGAACTGGGGGAGAGGATTTTCCTTTTGCTTTAAATTTAACCCAAAGGAACAATTTAGAACTATTGGCTCAGATCTATATATTAAAGTGGCACCTAGCACTTAGAGTAAATATCAAATTGGAAATGAAAGGCGCAGGAGAGAAAAATAACAAATATTGAAATATACAAGAAATTGAACTCTTACATTGGGGAAAAGTGGTATTGGGAAGGCATTTTTAAAATGCTGGAATTACTTACCCATGACATTTATTTTGCTTTTATAATTGTTTGAGTAGCAATACTGAAATTTAAGTGCTACCTGCTGACGAAAGGGGAAACTACACCTATATGAAAGACTAAAAATATCTATTGGATTATTTTTAGCTACCCCGTGATTATTGGAGACCCAAATATAAAAATGAGGAAATTATTCATCCAAAGAGACACATGAAAGTTATGCTAGAAGATTGAACTTGCAAAAGGGATGAAAAGAGGCTTTTGATAATCTCTGGGACTATCTAAATGGAACTGAGTGTTTATATATGGGATATAAAGAATTGGGACTAGCACATTCCCTGAAGGGTAATTTAAGGATTGAACTAATAGTTTCTGGATTGTTGGACAAAAATTTAAATAAAATAAAATAAGATACTTTATAAGGAAGAAATGAATGGAATTCTGAAGGAGATGGAGTTACTTTATCAAAATACAAAAGAAATCATGGAGAAAAGATTTAAGGAGATTATGGACAAAACGGAAAATACCATATGAGGGATGATGAGTAAAGCTCAAGCCGCTCAGGAAAGGGAGGAGTCAACAGAAGAAACGAAGGAAGAAGATAAAGAGGAGAAAACAATGAAAATAACAGTGATTGTTGAATTAAACTCAGAGTTGGAAGATATGTTTGAAAGGGAGACGGGTCTGGGTAGAAACCTTAGAAACTGGGCAGTGGAAATGGGTAGAGGTGGGAGAAATACTTCTTTTTGTTGTTGTTTTGATTTCCTTTTCCTTTTCTCTCTGTCTCTTTCTTTTTAGGTAGGTGACATGATTAGACGTTAGATAGGATAGACAGAAAAAGTTTTTTAAAATAATTATATAATATAATTATTATATAATTTATTATATAATAAAACTAAAAATAAGATATAATATGGAATAATTGAATAATGGACTGTAGCCTAATATAAATGTGTATTATTATTAAAAATACATAAGTTGACTCAATGTAATAATTATGATTAATTTTATGAGTTTTATTTATATTAGAATGGATGACACCCAGGTGCCCCACTGTTCACACATTGATTTTATTTTATTTTTAAAAAAATAGAAAATAAAATAAAAAACTTGAAAAAAAGAAGAAAATATTAGCTCCCCATGATGTGCTACAGGGTCTAGCACTCTCTCCTCCTGTTTAAAATTTGCATGAAGCCACTGGATGAAGCAAACAGTTTTAGCTGAGATATCAGTGCTTAGCTTTATATTTCTACTCCAGGCCACCTCAGTGAAGGTATGGAAATTCTTCTCTAAATGTCTAGAGGCCACGGGGGCTGGATAGGAAAGCTCAGCTCAAGCAAGACTAAGTAGATTTGGGGTTTTGGACCTTCTAGTCCCAAGCCCCTCCATTTTTAGTTCTGGATGGGATGGCACAGCTTTAGATAGAGCCACTGCCCAATCATCCTGAACTCTCAGGTCCTGCTCAAAAAACAAGTGACAGTTACTGCTAGAGCTTTTGCATACTGAACATGGGCAATTAATGGTACTGATTATTTGAGCACATCTGACACTACTGTCCCACAATTTGCACTGGCTACAATCTGTGTGCAATTCAAGGTGTTGGTTCTTACTTTAAAGCCCTGAATAGCTTAGGGCTAGGCCAGTGATGGCTAACCTTTTTTTCCTTGATTGCCGAAAGCATGTGCGCGTGCACCTTTTCACAGCGCTGCCTTGCAATCAGAGGCTTCTCAAAACAGCGATGTTTTGCAGAGGGAAGACTTTCCCCTTCTCAGGGCTGCCTTGCAATCGGAGGCTTCTCAAAACAGCGCTGTTTTAACAGTGCTGTTTTGCAGAGGGAAGACTTTCCCCTTCTCAGGGCTGCCTTGCGATGCCACCCTGAAATCTCCGGAGGGAGAAAAACAGCAAAATGCAAACCGGACGTTTAGTCCCGAACTTCCGGTTTGCAGGTTGGGTTGTTTTTCGCTCTCCAGAGGCTTCAGGAAAGCCTCCAGAGGGCGAAAAACAGCCAAAAAATGAAAGCCAAAATCAGCTGGCCAGCGCGCTCATGTGCACTGGAGCTATCAGGGCAACATCTCACGTGCCCTATGAAATGGCTCCACGTGCCACCTGTGGCATGCATGCCATAGGTTCGCCATCACGGGGCTAGGCTATTTACAGAACCATCTCTATCCAGTAGTTTCTATCTCTCCTAGCTATCTCGCAGAAGGGGTATGCTGTACTATTAGCCGAAGAATGTTGGCTGGTTGGGCCAATAGGAGAGCCTTTTCTGTTGTGACCCTTGTCCACTGGAATATCACCCACCTGGAGATTAGAATATCACCCACCTGGAGATTAGCTGGCCCTAATCCTACTAGGCTATTATAAGACTTTGAAGATCTGATTCTGTGCTCAAGCCAGAGACTTTGAGTGTGTGATGGAACCCACCTCCTGGTTATGTTGAGGGCTTTTAAAATGATTCTCCAGCTGCTGTGAGTTTTATTTTTTATTTTATTTTGTATCTGCATGTATTTTCTATTTATTTAATACAAATATAAGTTGTGAGCTACCCAGAGTTTTGTACTTTATATAGACAGCCATATCAGTCAATTGAGACAAAGAAGTGAGCCTTCCTGTACTCTCATTTTCCGCTCTAAGGCCACTGTTGCCAGGAAAGCCTTTGCACAGCTTCTTAAGTAATCCTACTTTTTAGGATTACATATATAGACTGTTGCAAAACAAGCTTAGAAATTTCAGATAATTCTCAAATTATCATTCTTTTTTCATTACTTAGCATAGCACAAATGGAACCAAATTAAAGGCATGCTCATTGATCTGGAACACAGTGAAAATAATGACCTCTACACCCTGACATTTCATTGATAAATGGAAACAAATTAATCAGAGAAATATTCAGGGCATGAATCCAGTTTGTAAGAATTAAACTCCAATTACATTTAGAAAATATGAAGTATATACTCTGCTGTTGTGAAACCTGTTTACCTCTCTTCTATTTAATGTTAAGAAACTTAAAATAACTTTTAAAAATTCAGCAGGGGAAGAATGTGGACAGCAAGAAAGGTTCTCTGGATTAAAAATGAGACAAAAAACACAAACAATACATCTCTCTTTTGACACTGTTATATATTACTGTAATGGGAAATGTACCAGATGAACGTTACCTTCTTCCTCTGTATCCTCGCCATTGGATAACTCATAGAGTGTGAAAACCGAGTTTGTCAATCCATTCTTCAAAACCTAGAAATAGGGAGGGGACAGGTGGAGAAATGCAACACTTGATTTTTGATATCATTGAGTTTTATATTCCAAACTTTTTTTTCCTGCTAAGGATATTCACAACAATTAAACATAAATAAAACATGAAAATATATAACAAATGTTTGTAAGAAATAGATTATTATATCTTGCTAATAAAAGGTAGCCAAAAAAGCTGAAAAACAATTAAAGCAACTGAAAAGGTCAAGTGCAAGGAAGCCTCCTGAGAAAACCATTGTAGAGTTGGGAACACCAATAAAAAAGCCTTTTTGTCATCAGTCATCAGTCTAACCTCTGAAGACATGGCTTTGGGAGAAGAATTTCCTCGTCTAGACAGGAGGATAAAAGCTATTGATCTACTTTTTGTATTCCTATCCATGTACTGTTTTAAAAGATAAACTTTGGCATTATGAAATACGAGTAGAAACAAGTTTCCTGTGAAATGATTAACAACTTGACAACTAGGTTTAACATTAAAAATGAGATAATATTCAAGATTTTCAAACTATTCATGAAAAATAATATAAAGTTTGCTTGTTATGATTACAGGTATTTTGTTCTTTTGCGACTGCAAAAAACTTTTCCAGGAATTCCACACCCTGGTCACCTAAATTTTCATTTAAAAATATGACAAAAGGCAGAAGACATTTGTGTTGTGATGGTGAAGATATGATAGAAAAGAACTGTGGGCTCCTACTGAAATTCATATTCTCTGAAGAGAGAAAGGAACTGTTTCAATGTATCTTTACAAAACTATTTTCTACCAAAGTTTAATTAATTTTGCATTGTTACCCCAAAGAGTACTGCTCTTACCCATTGGTAAATTAACTTGCCCCATTCCTCTGGACATCGCCACAGGATTAGAAAGCTAGACTTGTTCTTGTCAAGCCATTCAAGATTCCCTAGAATGAAACATAAAATATCTCTTATTAATGTCTGTGAAAAACAGTACTTGTTTTTACCTAAATGATGGATTCAGCCCTAACTATTCCAGCAGCTTGACTTATTTCTAGATAAATCTTATCCAGTCCCTTAAGGCTTCATGTCTTGTCACACCTACTTTAATGTTAATCTTAATGAAATAAGGAGATATGTATACCTCCAGTTAATTATATTTACAATTAGAGGCAGGTTACTCTCAAACTTACCTTTTTTCCTGAGCTCCTCTAACACAACAAGGATGGATTCCAGTGAGAGTTTTCCTGTTCCATAGTTAAGAAAACACTAGGCACAGGATAAAATGTGATAAACTACATAACTCAAAAGTAGTTCAAGATTTGGAATTGCAATGTTCAAGATGTTAATGCAGCATTATGTAGCCTCAAACAATCAAATCATCATGCTTCTGATAAAATACACACTTTAATCCTCCCATCAATTGTACCATGCAGCTAATAACCGTGAGTAGCATTTAGCAATAGAATGAGAAGGAATGAAAATAATATTTATGCAGCTCAGAATTTTGACTGTATAAGCACAGTAAGAATATGGCAACAGTTATAATTAAACTTCATGACGTAAGATTTTGATTAGAACAAACTTATTATTTAAAATTCGATGGAAAATTCTGAATAGAATTTTTTTTAAAAAAATTACAGGAACATCAGAAAAAAATCAGAGAAATGAGAAGGAAATTTTCCTTCTTATCTAAAAAATTGTTTGACCACGGGGTCTGGTTCAAGTGGGCGATGCCCGAAGGGATGCTGGTGTTCTGGGAAGGAGGAAGAGTGAAGATTAAAACAGTTGCTGAGGCTGAAGCCTTTCTCAAAAAACATTCCTCAGTCCTGGGGGAAGATCCAGGGGGGGCGGAGGGGGCCACGGCCCCGCCCACTGGGGGCCAGGCGGGAGGGAAAGAAGATACAATTGCCAAAAGACTTAGATCCAAAAAGTGATTCTCTGCTTGTTTTTCTTCTTTTTTATTAACTTTCTCTTTTTTATTTTCTATATACCAGGATGTTTGTACATGTCTACCATCTCAGAATTGGAAATGTGATTTGTATTCACTTGTCTTTATCTTGTAGTATTTGCTTTTGACATATTTCTGTATTACTGTTTTATTATGTAGCCCGGGATGGGCCAAGGACTCTGACGCAAAGGCTCTCAAAATGTTTTTGTAAACCCTTACCCTACCCTTAAAAAATTGTTAAAACCCAATAAAACTTTTTCAAAATCGGGAAAAATTTTTTTTTTGTTGTTGTTGATGATGATGATGATAATAATAATAATAAAAATAAAAAAACAACTTTATTGCGGTCATAGACCAAAAGACAAGATAAACAGATCACATGTGGATGTACAGCCGGGCCCTACTGAAGGGTGGGAGACAACAGGCAGAATCGATGGCAAGGGCCATTCTGTCAACCATTATGGGGATCTAAATCTATGGTTTGGGAGTATGATTCAATTCGAATTGAGCGTAAATAGAAGGTACCATGTAAAAATTTACATGCGATCCACATGTCGGCACTTGATGTGGCCACCAAATGGTACGCTGCAAACAATCAGCACAACTGGCCTCAGCTAGTGGGACCAGCCCGACCCTTCCCATGGTTCTTGCAGGCTAAGACTGCAGCAAAAAAACTTGCAACCTTCAATGTGGTACTCGAGTCAGTGTCCTGGAGAAGAAGGTGAAGACTGTGATTTCCGGTAAGTCCGGGAAATCTTTGGCAAATAGGGGAGATGAGTTGTAATCTTTTCTCCTGGTAGTAGGGGCATGTGAATACTATGTGAGCTAGCGATTCCAAGGATCAGCTGTCACATGAGCAGTAGGTGGACTTTACACCCCCGGAAAGTCTGCTATCTAGGGCATTCGAGGGGATCACGTTAAAACGTGCCTTTATGAATGCCAGCTTGTGTTAGATGGAAGATAGCTCAGAGAGATATTTAAGGGGGTGCCTTAGGGGAATAATGCCGAGAGAGAATGGAGAGCAAATTCCTACACCAAGTGCCAGGTTCTGTTGCCTTTTGATGTCGTCCAATCATTGGAATATCAGCGATTTGGCATCAGCGGGGCCAAGTATAAAGGTTTCAATAGGGGAGATTCCTATCTTTATGAGCTTGTTGTGGATGTTACGGGCCCAAGGGCTGTGGAAGTCATCCCGCCCTAAGCACTGTCCCAAGTATTAGGCTGGGAGTCTGGCCCATAAAACGGTGTCGAGTGATGGTATGCCCAATTCCAGACGGATTGCAGCATTGCTCACACAAGGGGAGACTCCCATTAAGCGGCACAGGAACTGGCTTTGGACAGACTCAAGACGGGAAATGTTAGCAGGGACCCAAAGAGGAGCGCCATATGAAATGGCAGCTATCACCTTTGCCCTGTATACTTTTAGTGCTGAGGGGATATGGTGGGCGCCCTCCGAGTAGAAAGGACAGCATACAAGGAGGTCTTGGCCTTGTTGCGAAGGAACTCAACCTGTGAAAGCCACTTGGCATTAGATTGGAAAAAGATGCCTAGATATTGAAATCTGTGGACCTGTTCCACTGGTATGCTGTCAAGCTTCCATTGGTGGAGTTTTCTGCTTCTCGAAAAGATCATGATCTTAGGCTTGGAATGGTTGATGTGCAGTTGGTTCTCGGTGCAATAATTGGACAGAATTTTAAGGGCCCTAAGCAAACATACCCGGGAAAAGGAGAGGATTGCCGTGTCATCTGCATAAAGCAGAAGCGGGCACCTATAGTCGGCTAGTCTAGGGGCATGTATGTAATCTAGTTGGTTCATTAGCGCCCTTCTCCAATCACTGATGTATAGGTTAAAGAGAAGGGGTGCTAGTATACATCCCTGCCTGACTCCTTTGTTGACGGGGATGGCGTTGGAAAGGTCCCCTTGGGGTGTAAGGTGCACTTTTGCTCTGTCCCCTCATGCAGTTGGGAAATAAGCCAAAGTAGTCAATGCCCCAGGAGGAAAGTTTGCCCCACAAACTTGTCTGGGTATGCTGTCAAAGGCAGCCTTTAGATCTATAAAGGCAACACAAAGTCGGCCTTTCCTGGGAGTAGAGTATTTTAAGGCTAGATGGTATAAGATCAGGGCATGGTCGATGGTAGAATGATCTGCTCTAAACCCTGCCTGCTCGTGTCCGAGAAGGCCTTTCTCCTCGACCCAGTGCTCCAATTTGGATAGTAGAGTTTCCCCAGTACTGACAGTAAGCTGATATTTCTAAAGTTGCCTAGATTGGAAGGGGAGCCTTTCTTGTGGATTGGGATAATGATGGCATCCTTCCAGATCTTAGGGATAATGCCTGTTTAATTAATTGCATTGAATACCTCCGTAAGCACAGTGGCCCACCAATCCTTGTGGGCTAGAATGGCCTCAGCAGGGATAAGGTCAGGACCGGGGGCTTTTCCAGGTTTAAGTTGCCCAATTAGCTTCATGGTAGTGGCGAGGTTGACAGGAGGCCATTCAGGGAGGTGGTCGGGGAGGAAATCGGATGCCGTAGAAGATGGCAGATCTTCCTCATAAAAGACTCGACGTAAGAAGAGTTCCCATGTGGGAGCTGAAATGGAGTAAATAAGTTTACTAATTGGCCTTCTGTTTAACAGGTTCCAAAAACAGAGCAGGGATCCACCTGGCCCTTCTTACCGTCAATTTAGACCTTTTCCTCCTCAATGGCAGATGTGCCCTGGATGTTCCTGGGGAATTTACTCATATAGCCAAAAAGGGAAATAGTGTTATAGACTATGTCCTGGTCTCAAGAGCCCTTCTACCTCATATCTCCTCCTTTAAAGTGGATGACATGATATTCAGTGACTATCTTCCCCTCACTCTGAACGCACATTTGAATAGTCCTCAAGATCGCCCTTCCCATGTTGCCTCAATTGAGGCCAATACCAAAGGATCTTCGATGCTACTGAAATGGTCGAACTCCTTGACCCTATCCCACGCACGCTTTTATGAACAAGAATCTGCCAAAAATCTTCTAGGTCTAACCAGTTCCAAGGCCCCACCCAGTGCACTCTTGACTGCCTTTAAGAAATGTTCAAGCGATTTATCAGCCTCCTTAAAGTACCCTACTTGCAACCCCGGTAGAGTCTCCTGGAGGAAGGGAGCCCCTTGGTTTAACATACAGTGTAAACAAGCCAGGAACTGACTGAGATCCATATATATTGCCTACAAAATAACTGACTTGTTGAAGCCCCCCCCCCCCTGCTTATTTTGAGGCCAAGAAGACATATAAGCTTACTCTGCTAAGAGCCAAACAAAACTGGCAAAGACTTAGATGGAATGCCTTATTAGTTGCTGCGCAGTCCCGTAACCCTCATGATTTTGGTAATCAATATCTTACAAAACCAAATCTAAAAGAACTGTAGTGGAAAATTATTGTCTAGTGAATGTTGTAAAGCTGTTATACCTTTTTACAATGTCAGTTAAACTAAAACTAAATTATAGAAAAAATGGTTTATAAAACTCTTCGTCAAATGGAGATATTCTTTGTAATTGTATGATGTTTTATTTTCCAAGCCACCAATCCTTGCCAACAATAAGCATCACCTGAGCATTTTGTTTTTAACACAGCTTCAGGGAAATCAATACCAAGGCATTCTATGTTATTTCAAGCAAAAAATGGCATTTTTAAATAGAAATTAAAATCAAACCATCTTTAGAAATCAAGAACTTATTTTCCTCAGCTGAACTAAAAAAACTTGTAGTATCCTAACTTAAGGTAAAGTAAAGTGGTTTACCTAAAAACATAATTATTTTAGAAGGCAAATCTATTTTATGTACTTTTTACAAACCATGTAATCCTACATCTAGTATCATACAAATAGCATACTTGGTTAATGCTACAATCTCATATTGCTTCAAACTTGATCTTTTTACTGACAAAAAAGCCAACTCTTTTATCACCAGGAGTTGGATGAATGATAGTAGAGGAAGGATACGCTGCAGTTTCCAATTGTTGAACAGTGGACTCTCTTGAGCCTCTGGAACAGTCATAGTATAGAGCTTGTTGAGGCGGCAATATGAGAGCACTAAGGAACACCATGCTGTTAGCTGCTTTTGCCTTGTATCCACATTGGGCTGCAACCTAAACACAAAAAGGAAACAGATGTACTATAAAAGAATCTCAGAAACTCAATAACTTTAATTGCCAAATCAGAATCAAGGAATTGAACTTCCAAAATCATACCCCAAGTCTTGACACTTCAGTGAATACAGCTAAAATTGACTAAAGATTTGAATACAATACAATAAATCATCCAAATAGAAATCATCCAAATTAGTCCTGTTATTTTAAATACCCCCAGAGTTAACATTTCCATAATTGCCAACAAAACTATACATTCATGATTTTTCCAAAGTTCCATAACATAATTTATCAATTTGCTTTACAATTTGTGGGATTGTCCAGAACCAAATAATTTAACCAACTCAGTTTTATATGCATGGTTTAGCCAGTTTAATCTGCCTAAAATACTGACATTTTTGCAGCCATTATCACCCAAATATTATCATGGATCCAACAGTCTGACTGGAAATAGCATACCAAAGCCACCTAGAAAATGCCTTCAAATTTTAAAAAAAAAAGTAAAACAGTGTCCGCAAGCATTGGTGTTACCAGTTCAGATAAGAACTTGGTGAGCAAGAAGTATTTTATGTACTTCCTTTTGGCAGATTTTTACTGTTTCCCTAATTGATTGCTTGTGGCTATCAAAGAATGGTGGCAAAAGGCTTCTCCAATTTAGCATATATTTGAGGCAGGTGCTGAATCTAAAACCTTATAATTTTCATCTGTTTTTCTTAACTCTTCTGCTCTGAAAATATTCTTGTTCTCTGGATTTCGTTGTGTCTAGTTCCCTTTCCTTTATTTTTCAGTTTTGTTTTTAGCTCCAAGACCCTAACTTTCTTTCCAAACCTTTTATTTTTTGTTAATTTATCACTCCTCTTTTCTGATTTTTTTTCTTTTATGACAGTCTATCTCTGGTCAATGAAATGTCTAGATAACTTAACCAGTGCCCAGGTAGCTTAATCTTTGTAATGCCATGTTCCTAGGTAGCTGATTCTTTCTCACAATTTCATGTTTTTCCCTTCTACTATTTGGCAAATTATTACAGCATCACACTGTCTTATAATCTATGTCCTGTAACAATTATTTAATATCTTCCTTAGTTTATTGCCCTCTTTCCAGGTAGTATTTCTACATCATTGTTTCATTCAAATTCTATCTCTATGTGGAAGAGACAAGACAGTAAGAAAGTATTAGCAGGAGACAGATCTGTTTTACTGGTATTTCTTCTCCTTAGAAAATATATTTTCCTTCCTGTTAACTAAAACTCTAGTTCTTGCTGTTTTCATCTCCATCTCCCACATTGATTCTGAAACTCTCCTCTCTGAGTGCACCTCAATTTTCACTGCTGTATTCAAAGTTTTGCTATCAAACTTTCATCAATTGAGATCAGAGGCAGTCCCTCAAAATCCCAAATGGGCTTCTTATTCAGAGCCATTATTTGCTTTATTTAAAATTCCATAGCTTTCCTCCTATCTTATTTTATGCAATTTTTCTCGCTATACAAACTAAACTCTTCCAAATCTCTTTCCTTCTATCATAGTTCCATCCATTCTTTGTAATCTCCTATGCCTAAAATCTTAGTGACACCTTTCTATTTCTTTGTTAAAATCTTAGTGACACCTTTCTATTTCTTTGTTTCCTTGAAATCTAAATTTATTCAAAATCTTTGACATAATCTAGTATTCTTACTCCCAACACTATATTTTCACAGTTGCATTTACCCAATATATCCTATATAATGCTTTGTCTTTTCATTCCACTCTTTTTCTTCTTGACTATTTCAAGTTCAGATCCTTGGGGAAAGTAGTGTGTTTGTGCCAGTGGGGTAGGATTTCGTATGAATTGCATTACACTGAAGACACTATTAACAACTATAGACAAATCAGGTCATATATTCCATTTTGAATGCAATAATCCTAATTTTGTTTCAAACTAGATTACAGGAAAAGTGGATCTCGTTAATCAAATTAGTATTTGTCTTTATTCGTTTATTAATACATGAATGGGAAACTTGATACCTTGCAGCTGTTGAACAACTCTCAATCACTAGTCATGCTAGTTGTGCTACTTTAAGTTATAGATCGGCCCCCGGGGGCGGGGGTAGTTCCCTCAGTGAGTTGATCTATTAATACAATTAATGCAGGGATACAAAGTTTCCTCCAGAAATCTCGTAATTCAAACGCTCCTAGAGGGGTTGGTTTTTGGGGGGGGGGGGGCTGTGATCACTCACACTCATACACACACACACACACCACCATCCGGAGCGAAACCTGGTATCTTTTTCCCGAGAGAAGACCAGAAGCAACAGTAGTGGAGCATCTCGCTCCGCTCGATACAGGCAAGAGGGGGACTTTCTACGGAAAGCGGGGCTCTGACGGGGGAACCTCCAACGCGTGCACCCCACACCGTGTGTCGAGGAAAAGAACGAGCCCCTTAATCTCAGGAACATGTAGGTTTGGGGAGGGGGGACCTGGGACTCACGTAAAGAATGGCGGGAAACTATACTGCCAGGGCCACTCGAAACTCATCATCGCCGCTGAGGCCGAACGGAACCTCTGCCTTGGAGGACTAACTTCTGGTCCGTCCTACAAATAATTCCGCTTCCCTTCCTGCTTGGAGGCGGCCTCTTTAAAGGGCTCCAAGAAAATGCAACTCCAGGACCAGGCAATAGATCTATAAAATGTAGAATCTTCCGGTCGGGTTGTGTAAGGCTGACTTTTTTTTTTTTTTGCGATTTGTTTTGGAAAAGAAGTTGCAAGTCTACGGAGCACACGGCCTGTCAGCTGTTGAATTTAAATGGCTGGGAACGCTGGAACGTTTTCTAAGCGGTGTGATTTCCCCCCCATATACTCTGTTCTCTCCTGAAATTTGGCAAGTGGTGCCCCACCTGCATTCAAACAAACAAACAAACCCCAACTTGAATGCAGTGTGTATATTAAGATTTCATTAAAAATTTAGTTACAAAAACCTCTATAGCAACGTTAATTCCAGACTGTTTTGTTTGTTTGCTTGCTGAACCTTCTTTTCCAATGGCGAAGCTGTCGGGAGATGTCGTGAACGTGTTCTGTATTAATCCTGTCTATCGCAATCAGAATCCTCAAGCACAGACTCGTCTTTCTCTCTTTTAGACTCCACTTTCCGGGAGTCTAAAATTAAAAAAAGAAAAGAAAAACACTGTCTACACATTAATAAGAAATAATAGAAACTGGGAAGAGCAATTGAAATATCTGGGGCCCATTTAAATGCTTAATCTACACATGACCTACAAGTAAATCGCGACTGGATGCTGAAATATACTGTATATAAGCAAACTTTCTAAAAATGTAAAAATAATACATTTTAAAATTTATGTATTCTCGAAGATGTCTGTAATACTGGTATGGCAGTGGTGGGTTTCTGCAGGCTCGCATCTACTCACGAGAGCCAGTTGGTGAAATTTAGAGAACCGGTGAGAGGAGGTTCCACCGGCGTACTTGGAAGTAAATCTGGCCCGCCGCTGCCAGTGACCCAACGGGAAGGAAAGGAAAGAAAAGGAAGGAAAGAAAGAAAGAAAGAAAGAAAGAAAGAAAGAAAGAAAGAAAGAAAGAAAGAAAGAAAGAAAGAAAATTTATCATCACAATTGAGTCCAAAATTTTGGTTGCTAAGCAAGAGCGTTGTTAAATGAGTTTCACCACATTTTAAAAGGTGGCCACTCCCACCTTGTCACATGACTGCCAAGCCACGTCCACAAAATAGGCCACACCTACAGAGTAGGTTCTAAAAAATTGGCCAAAGTCCACTGTTGTACTGTACAATAGACTCAGGCAAAATGGAATGTAGAGATTTCAAGTATGTTATTTATAAGTAGTTCTGATACATAGTGACTAGGGTTAACATAGAGTGATGTATTGGATTTACAGCATGGATTGTAAATTATATTTGTTTATTTGGCTTTCTCTAACTGGCTGCTCTGCTAGATATTAGCCTCTGCTACAAGGGTATACTTATCAAATAGAAAAACAGAAAATTTAGAATTTAGGGCATATTTTCATGATAAGCATGATAAGCATACTGTCATTTTTATCTACTGTCATTTTGTGTAACTGTAGAAATTGGATAACTTTTATCTCCCTACATTAATATCTAGTGGTGGGATTCAAATAATTTAACAACCGGTTTTCTGCCCCAATGACCAGCTGGGTGGGTGTGGCTGGGTGGCACTCAGCCTCCTGCAGCATTCTGCCAGCCAAACCGGGGCGCGGAGGTTAATTACAAAATGTGAGGTCTGCTTTGATGTGCCAGTGCCTGGAAGCCGTGCGGATCTGGATGGGAAGTAACGGACTCAGGCTCAACCCGACCAAGACCGAGTGGCTGTGGTTTCCGGCTGCCCGATTCAACCAGCTGATTCCATCGCTGGCCATAGGGGGCGAACATCTTGCCCCTGTGGATGGGGCGCGCAACTTGGGTGTCCTCCTGGATACCCGGCTGTCCATGGAAGATCAAGTGACAGCCGTGGCCAGGAGGGCGTTTTACCAGGTCCGCCTGGTACGCCAGTTGCGCCCCCTATTGGATCGGGATGCCCTTCGCACAGTCACTCATGCTCTCGTGACATCCCGACTGGACTATTGTAACTCTCTCTACATGGGGCTCCCCTTGAGGTGCACCCGGAGACTTCAGCTGGTCCAGAATGCAGCCGCGCGAGCAATAATGGGAACCTCAAGGTTTACCCACGTAACACCGCTCTTGCGCGAGCTGCACTGGCTGCCTGTCGTCTTTCGGGTGCGCTTCAAGGTGCTAGTTGTCATCTTTAAAGCGTTCCATGGCTCGGGACCTAGCTATCTGCAGGATCGGATCCTGTCCCATACATCCTCACGGCCGATTCGCTCCCACAGAGAGGGACTTCTCCGGGTGCCGTCCACTAGACTTTGTCAGCGGGCGATGCCCAGGGGAAGGGCCCAGCCCTCTGGAACGACCTTCCCCCCGACATTAGAACAACCACGGACCTCCGCTCCTTCCGTCTAAAATTAAAAACACATCTTTTCCGCTTGGCCAGCCTAGGGTAGTCTCTTTTTAATTAATTGGGGGATTTTAGCGCAGGGATAATTATTTAATCTGCCTTTTAATTTTATATTTATTGTTTTTATGTTTGTATTTTGCTTGCTTTTAATTGTTTTTTAATTCCCTGTGCCCCGCCTCGAGTCCCCTCGGGGAGAGAGAGCGGGTTATAAATAAAACTATTATTATTATTATTATTATTTGTGACATTCAGATCCAGCAAGCAAAGGGTGTGAAATTGCTAGCCAGTCATGGGCTCAACTGGTTCACCAAACTGCAAAAAAGTTAACAACCAGTTTGGTTAAACCAGTGCGAACTAGCTGAATCCCACCACTGCCTGGGATGCAAAATCAAAAGAGAAGACTCTGGTTCCAGTGGAGTCAGCCATGCCCCACGCTTCCAAGATGGGTGTTGAATATGATAATAGGGAGGAAACCTTGGGAGAAGGTTTCCCTCTAGTCTTCCTATCAAGTAGAAAAGACTGGTGGTTTAAATTGATTGGGAAATTCAAGAGATAATCAATGGCTGAGCTGTCAAGACAGCTCCCTTTAAAAGAGGGCAGGCAGCAATTGCACTTCCTTGTACCGGTCTACCAAATAAAGAGCTGTTGTTCAACAGAGCATCCTGCCTCTTCACTCAACCCACACTTAACAGGACAGGCTGCACTTTACTTCTACCGTAAACACATGCTTCCCACAACCATCCTTTTCTCAAGCACTAGTCAGATAGAGGGGGGTGAGCCGATTCCAACTGGCCACGTGGCTTTCTGCCTCATTGTAGCAGCAGCCTGAGCAACACCTGAGTTTGAGGCCTGGTGAAGCACAAACCATGGTCGCTGCCTGCTCCAGAGTCACAAGATTAGCTTTGTTGCAAGATTGCTTGGCGCCATGAGTTGGGATGGGGCTAGCAAGAGTGCACCGGAAACATCCGCAGGCCATGGTTAAGGAGCCAAGCAGCCATGAGGTGACTGCGCTTGCCTCCTGCACCTCGAAAAACATCAGACCTACCCGAAAATAAATGAGTGCTTGTTTTCAAGCCTAAAGGAAAGTAAGTCCTGGGGAAACACAGTAATGAAACATAAAAAATGCAAATAATGTCCAGATTTTTCTGCGAACCACCATTTTCTCACAGATCACCAGTGGGCTGCAGATCACCGGTTGGCAACTCCTGCTTTAAAGCATCCAGATCTATGCACATGGTTTGTTTTATTGGAGGATAAGTGAACTTAGCTACAGGCCAAGCTGCCCACAAAGTATCGTGTAGTGAGGACAGAACATTCATAGAAGCGTGGTGATGTAGGACATCTATAGCTGTGGGTGTCTTGACCGACCCCACGGCACTTATTTGGAGGAGAGGGACCCTGGCGGTGGAGGGGTACCCGGACAGTGAAGAGGCAGGCCGGCCTGGACTAAGTGAAACAACTTCCATCCGTGCAACGTACCATCGATTTGCACGGTGCCCACCCAGACCGTATGAAGGAGTGGAGTGGAAAATGGCCTGAGGTGGAGATCGTTTTGGGCCACGCAACGTACCATCAAATTGCGTGGCGGAGCCTGCTGGCCGAATTGACCCGTGAACTGTGGGGACGGCCTCCACCGCATGGTGATTTGACTTTTATCCTCCCCTCCTCCTTTCCCCCCCCTGTCTTTAGCTGACAAATGCCCCCCCCCTATCTATTTATTTATTTATTGAAAACATCTCTCTGAACTGGTTTTATCTTGCTGTAAATATCTAGGCGATTTTCCTCCCTTTACTTTTATGGCCATTATGGGTCCCTTGTAAATATTCACCATCCAGCTGTACTCAAGGACGGATCTCCTCTCCCTGCGGGAGGTTCCCCTCTCACAGGTTTGGCCCCCGGGTTTATCAAGGGCTCACCTCAATGAGGGATGGATTAATCCAGAGAGGTGGGTGAAGCGCGGACTTAGGGGGTTTTTAAACAAATTTTTAATTCGGCTTTTAAGGGGTTCTGGGGTGGGGGGAGGGCTCATCCAGTCAGAGGGGGGGTCAAGATATAGGGCCGGCCGGCAGAAGTAGGATAAAGGAGGGGTCCACTAGGGAGGGGGGATCAGGGGTCGTCTCTGTTGAGGGCCGTCCCATTCGGTTGGTCTTAGGGAGGGGCAGGGGCGGTGGGAGACAGGATGTCCATCGTGGGCTGGAGGCTCGCGGTCGCTGGTTACGAGCGGTCGCTTGCCCCAACCCCCTGTATTCTGCTCGTAGGCTAGGCGGTCAGGGACTACACAGCCGGGGCCCCAGGCTGATGTTCTGCAATGCCAGGTCCGTGGTGAACAAAGCCCCCTCATAAATGACCTTGTGTCAGAGGGGGACCCGGACCTGGTGGGAATTACGGAGACCTGGTTGGGCCCTGAGGGGGGTTTACCCCTCGTGGAAATGTGCCCACCAGGCTACCGTGCATTTCATCAGCCCAGGGCCCTAGGGAGGGGTGGGGGGTGGCGGTTATTGTTAAGGAAAGTCTGGAGCTGAAGGAGACCACTGTGCCTCAGACGACCGGCTGTGAGTCCCTCTTCGTGAAATGGGGCCTAGGGAGGCAGTTGGGCTTGCTGGTTTTATACCTGGCTCTCCGCTATGTAACAGCAGCCCTGCCCAAGCTACTCGAGGTGATCGCCGCGATGGCAGTGGAGACCCCCAGACTTATAGTCATGGGGGACTTTAACCTGCCATCGGCGGGCGAAACATCCGAGGCAGCTCGGGAGTTCATGGCTTCCATGACGACCATGGATCTGACCCAAGTAGTTCAGGGCCCCACTCACGAGGGAGGACACACGCTGGATCTGATTTTTGTCTCTGGACACTGGATTAGTGATCTCGGAACAGGGGATTTAGTCATCTTACCCTTGTCATGGACAGATAACTCTCTCCTTCGGATAGACTTTCCAACCGTCACACCCCACCGCGGGGAGGCGGAACCGGAGACACCAAGTTAGTTCCACCCCAGGCGCCTGATGAACCCGGAAAGGTTCCAGAGGGAGCTTGGGCCAGTACCTGTATCCCTGCCCTGCGGCTCGACTGAGGACCTAGTGGCCGCGTGGTATAGTGCGGCCACGGGGGCCTTGGACCGAGTCGCGCCCTTGCGGCCTCTCATGCAGCGTCGAGTCACCCAGGCTCCTTGGTTTACCGAGGAGCTTCGGGAGATGAAACGCCGCAAGAGACGCCTAGAGAGTAGGTGGAGATCTTCTCGATCCGAAGCTGACCGAACACTAGTGAGAGAACGGTGACCCGTTCCCTCCTTCAACAGAGGGTGCGGGAAGCCCCGCTACAGGGTAGAGCAGAGGAATTTGTGACTTTTCTGCAGGACAAAACCGCTCAGATACAGAACGAGTTAGCCCCCATTCATGGTCCAGTGGGGTGCCACGAGGCTGATCTTGTTTGGGAGGAATTTGACTCCGTTGCTTCCGAGGATATGGACAGGCTACGTGGGCGACTGCGAGCCACCACATGTTTATTGGACCCGTGTCCCTCCTGGCTTGTACTGGCATCCTGGGAGGTGACAGGAGGCTGGCTCCAAGAGGTTGTCAACGCTTCTTTAAGTGAGGGTTCCTTGCCTGCTTCCCTAAAAGAGGCTATGGTGAGGCCCCTCCTTAAGAAGCCCTCTTTGGATCCAGCTCTTTTAACCAACTATCGTCCCGTCTCCAACCTTCCCTTTTTGGCGAAGGTTGTTGAGAGTGTGGTGGCACAACAGTTTCCTCGTCACCTGGAGGAAGTTGATTATCTAGACCCGCGCCAGTCCGGCTTTCGGCCCGGGCATAGCACCGAGACAGCATTGGTCGCGTTGGTAGATGATCTCTGGAGGGCCAGAGATGGGGGTTGTTCCTCCATCCTGGTCCTATTAGACCTCTCGGCGGCTTTCGATACCATCGACCATGGTATCCTATTGCATCGGCTGGGGGGTTGGGGGTGGGAGGCACCTTTTTACGGTGGTTCTCCTCCTACCTCTCTGGCCGATCGCAATTTGTGTTGGCAGGAGAGCAGAGGTCGACCCCGAGACCCCTCACATGTGGGGTGCCTCAGGGGTCGGTCCTCTCGCCTCTCCTGTTTAATGCATACATGAAGCCGCTGGGTGATATCATCCGTGGCTTTGGGGTAGAGTACCATCTTTACGCTGATGATACTCGGCTGTATATATCTACCCCAAACCACCCCAACGATGCCATAGCGGTGATGTGCCAGTGCCTGGAAGCCGTGCGGATCTGGATGGGAAGTAACGGACTCAGGCTCAACCCGACCAAGACCGAGTGGCTGTGGTTTCCGGCTGCCCGATTCAACCAGCTCTCTCCAACGCTGGCCATAGGGGGCGAACATCTTGCCCCTGTGGATGGGGCGCGCAATTTGGGTGTCCTCCTGGATACCCGGCTGTCTATGGAAGAGCAAGTGACAGCCGTGGCCAGGAGGGCGTTTTACCAGGTCCGCCTGGTCCGCCAATTGCGCCCCCTATTGGATCGGGACGCCCTTCACACAGTCACTCATGCCCTCATGACATCCCGACTGGACTATTGTAACTCTCTCTACATGGGGCTCCCCTTGAGGTGCACCCGGAGGCTTCAGTTAGTTCAGAACGCAGCCGCGCGAGCAATCATGGGAACCACTAGGTTTACCCACATTACACCGCTCTTGCGCGAGCTGCACTGGCTGCCTGTCGTCTTCCGGGTGCGCTTCAAGGTGTTAATTATCATCTTTAAAGCGCTCCATGGCTCGGGACTTAGCTACCTGCGGGATCGGATCCTGCCTCACACATCCTCACGGCCGATTCGCTCCCACAGAGAGGGACTTCTCCGGGTGCCGTCCACTAGACTTTGTCAGCGGGCGACGCCCAGGGGAAGGGCTCTCTCTGTGGCGGGCCCGGCCCTCTGGAACGACCTTCCCCCCGATATTAGAACGACCACGGACCTCCGCTCCTTCCGCTTGAAATTGAAGACTCATCTTTTCCGCCTGGCCGGCCTAGGGTAGTCTCTCTCTCTATGGGTTTTTTAAATGTATATCAATATTTAGTGGGGATTTTTAGTTAATGGGATTTTAGCACAGGAATTAATTTAATCTGTTTTAAATTGGTATGTATTTTGTATATTTATTGTTTTTATTCTCCCTGTGCACCGCCCCGAGTCCCTGTGGGGAGAGGGAGCGGTCAATAAATTCAACTATTATTATTATTATTATTATTATTATATTAGGACTTACTTAGTGGCGCTAAGAGTGGCCAAACATGAATATTGTGCCCTTATCACATCCGCGGAATACCGCCCTGCCGCCCTGTTTGGGGTGACCCGCTCCCTCCTTCATTTGAGGCCGCGGGAAGCCCCTCTGCAGGGTCGAGCAGAGGAATTCGGAGTATTTCTGCAGGACAAAATCACTCAGATTCGGAACGAGTTGCCCTCCACTAGTGGCCCAGTCGGGGCGTCCGGTGCTGGTCTTGAGATAACACCTTGGGAGGAGTTCGACTTTGTTACTACCGAGGATATGGACAGGTTGCGGAGGAACCTTAGAGCCACCACATTTTTATTGGACCCGTGCCCCTCCTGGCTTGTACTGGCATCCTGGGAGGTGACACGAGGCTGGCTCCAGGGCATTGTGAATTCATCTCTGAGTGAGGGGTACTTGCCCACCGTTTTGAAAGAGGCGGTGGTGAGGCCCCTCCTCAAGAAGCCATCCCTGGACCCAGCTTTATTAGAGAACTATCGTCCAGTCTCCAACCTTCACTTTTTAGTGAAGGTTGTTGAGAGTGTGGTGGCTCAACAGTTTCCCTGACATCTGGAGGAAGTTGATTATCTAGACCCGCGCCAGTCCGGCTTCCGGCCCGGTCACAGCACCGAGACGGCATTGGTTGCGTTGGTTGATGATCTCTGGAGGGCACAGGATAGAGGTTGTTCCTCTATCCTTGTCCTATTAGATCTCTCAGCGGCTTTTGATACCATCGACCATGGTATCTTATTGCACCGATTGGGGGGGGGGGTTTGGGGCTGAGAGGCACCGTTCTATGGTGGGTCTTGTCCTGCCTCTCTGGTCAGTCGCAATGGGTGTTGGCAGGAGGGCAGAGGTCGTCCCCGAGGCCCCTCACATGTGGGGTCCCTCAGGGGTCGGTCCTCTCTCCCATTCTGTTCAACACCTATATGAAGCCGCTGGGTGAGATCATCCGTGGTTTTGGGGTGGAATACCATCTGTACGCTGATGACACCCAGTTGTACATATCCACCCCAAACCACCCCAACGATGCCGTTGAGGTGCTGTCCCGGTGTCTGGAGGCCGTACGGATCTGGATGGGTAGTAACAAACTCAAACTCAACCCGTCCAAGACCGAGTGGCTGTGGTTTCCGGCACCCCGGTTCAGCCAGTTAAGTCCAACACTGGCCATTGGGGGCGAACAACTGGCCCCCGTGGAGAGGGCGCGCAACTTGGGTGTCCTCCTGGATTCGCGGCTGTCCATGGAGGACCATGTGGCGGCCGTGGCCAGGGGGGTGTTCTATCAGGTACGCCTGATACACCAGTTGCGTCCCTTACTGGACCGGGGAGCCCTTCGCACAGTCACTCAAGCGCTTGTGACATCCCGGCTGGATTACTGCAACGCTCTCTACATGGGACTCCCCTTGAGGTGCACTCGAAAGCTACAGTTAGTACAGAATGCGGCCACGCGGGTGATTATGGGTGCCTCAAGGCAAACCCACGTAACACCTCTCCTGTGCGAGCTGCACTGGCTGCCTGTGGCCTTTCGAGTGCGCTTCAAGGTGTTGACGACCATCTTTAAATCGCTCCATGGCTCGGGGCCTAGCTATATACGAGACCGCCTCCTGCTCCATACATCCCTTCGTCCAATCCGCTCCCACAGAGAGGGCCTTCTCCGGGTGCCGTCGGCGGGGCAATGCCGGTTGGCGACACCCAGGGGAAGGCCTTCTCTGTGGCGGGCCCGGGCCTCTGGAACGACCTACCCCCCGATCTCAGACCTCCGCCTCTTCCGCCAACGTCTTAAGACGTATTTATTTCAGCAAGCCAGTCTAGGATAGCCCCCCATTTCTGACTTTTTAAAAAAATAAATTATGATTTGGTAAGGTTTTAACATGGGTTTTAGCACGCGTTAATTAATTTAATATATTTTAACTGATATTTATTGTATTTTGTGGTTTTAAATAATGCCTGTGCGCAGCCCTGGGTCCTAACAAGGAGAAGGGCGGGGTATAAATTTAATAAAATAAAATAAATAAAAAACCTGGAAGCAAAACTGGAAGAACTGCAAATATTTATCCAGGGCAAAGAAATTAGAGCCTTGCCAAAAGTAACTCAAAATGTAGACCCAAACCAGGGGGGGGGGGGCGGTAGAAGGAGGGAGTTTGGCAATACCGGAATGAAGCAGAGATATAGAATTATTTTCATTTGGAAACCAAGCCCCCTCTCTGCTGCACAGCTGCAGTTATAACTGAATACCTAGGATGCAAAATCAACAACGAAGAAAAACAACAACAACAGTGCACCACAACAATGGAAGATTACATTGGGAAATAAGACCATTAAGTTGAGAACAGATGCAAGCAAGCTAGAACAGATGAAAGAAAAGAAGCTGAAGAACAAGAAGAACAAAGAGAACCTAATCAAGAAACATCACTTAAAAACAAGGAAGATCAAGGAAGCACTGCAAATAATAAAGCAGCCAATAACTGCAATAGTTAAGATGATCAGCGGCTTCTGTGTTTCTTTTCCTGACTTCAGATAATTTTCTGTGATTGGGGAGGGGAACGAAGAGGAGATGTGTGGGTGGTGGTGGTGGTGGTGGTGGGGAGATGATCTTACTTCAAAAGTTTTATCAAAAGTTTCAAATGATCCTGACACAGGACGTGAGGAAAATAGAATGTTTTCATTGAAAAAGAACAGTCTTATACAGCTAATTTTGTTATTTTGCTATCAAATGAGTATTGTTTTATTATCCAGTCTTTTTTAATGTTATTTTTATTTAGAACTAGCTGTACCCAGCCACGCATTGCTGTGACCCAGTCTGGTTAAATGGCCAACCTATCTGTGTGTAGATCTACAACTGCACACACAAACACGTACACACAACCACCGTATAACCTCCAACCTACCTACCTACTATATTTCTTCCTCTCTCCCTCTACCTACCTAACTACCTACCTTCTGTATTTTTCCCTACCTCTCTCTATCCACCTACCTACCTACCTACCTACCTACCTACCTACCTATCTACCTACCATATTTTCCCTATCTCTCTCTATCCGTCTACCTACCTACTGTATTTTTCCCTATCTCTCTTTATCCCTCTATCTACCTACCTACTGTATTTTTCCCTATCTCTCTCTATCCCTCTACCTACCTACCTACTGTATTTTTCCCTATCTCTCTCTATCCCTCTACCTACCTACCTACCTACCTACCTACCTACCTACCTACCTACCTACCGTATTTTCCTTCTCTCTTTATCCCTATCTACCTACCTACTTACCTACCTATATTTCTCCTTCTCTCTTTATCCCTCTACCTACCTACTGTATTTTCCCCTCTATCTTTACCTACCTACCTACCTACCTATTGTATTTCCCCCCCCTCTCTCTATCCCTCTACCTACCTACCTACCATGCAGCCTCCTGGGACCAAAAATGGACTACATTGGAGCGTTCCACCACCCATGCCTAGTTTTGGGCCTAGTGGGCCTCCATGCAGCCTCCTAGGACCAAAAATGGGCCACATTGGAGTGTGCCACCCCCTGAGCCTTGTTGTGGGCCTAGTAGGCCTCCATGCAGCCTCCTGGGACCAAAAATGGGCCACATGGGAGTGTGCCATGTGTGAGGGAACATTGGAGGCTTATTTAGTTGCTGAGGAAATGACCATTGGAAATGTGAGGGGCGTGTGTGTGATGCATCATAAGAAGCAGCTGGGTGGGAGGAGCTTAAGGGAGGTGAAAACCCCAGAAGTGCGTACCTTTAACATTTGTGCTGCTTGCACATGGCACATGTGTGCCAGCCAGACAAACTATATGTATGATTGCTTCGGAAGTTCTTGGGAACATTATGTGAAAATTTGGTGCCGATTGGTGTAGTACTTGCTGAGATTAGCACCTTTGCACAAACTATTTTTAATGTTTATTTATATAGATTGCAAATGTGAAATCTCAGTCAGACTGTGAGTCTTATTTCACTTCCTGTTACTTTTTTATGTTACAGCTTATAGTCATAATTTTAGTTACAGATATAAAAAGACCTGATATTGTATTCTGTATATGGGAACCTGAAAATATTATTGAAGATTTTATGGAGATGCAATAAATAAATAAATACATACATACATACGAGGGTAATCTTTCCCCTACACAAATGACATGTGAATTCTTTACACCAGTAATGGCTAACCATTTCCGGACCGAGTGCTAAAAGCGTGTACATGCCCAAACCTCCAAAATGCAATGCAGGTGTGCGCCCTGTGCATGTGCCCTGCACATGTGCATCTCCTGCACATGCGGTGCTCCCCTATATATGCATGCCCCCCCTGCAGTGCCTCCTCTGCACATGCGTGGCAGAGACCCGATGGCTGGCTGGTGGGAGGCACTGTGCATGTGCGGTGGAGCTGAACTGGGACAACAGCTGGTGTGCCCACAGAAAGGGCGCTGCAGGCCCCCATCACAGATCTACACATTTGTTAAACATCATTCTGGCACCAAGAAACCTATAGATTTTATCATTGGTAATAAGACCCTTAGCCCAAACCAACTGCAGTTCCTCCAAATGCAAGAATAGCTATTCTGAAAGGTTTTTAAGCCTCAGGATAAGGATAACAATAAAAAAGGTACAAGTCAAATAACATATTAAATATATTTAATAATAAATAGTGGAAAATATGATGAGTATTCCTTTTCTTCTCCTCCTCCTGAATTTCTGTAGATATAAAAGGAATAAAAAGATGATATTACAATGTGTTTATAAAATTACATATTCTAGAAAGTAGAATGGACATGTTGCTGCTAAGAAGCAGAGAATCAGCCTAATTGTTACTGTTTGCTTTTCCTACCAGCTTTTCCTACTAGTGCCTATCTTGCTAAGAGCTTTGTTGATACAACACACTGCCTCATGGGAAGTGAACTGAATTAGCCCAGTTTCCTGGGTGGGCACAGAACATGGAGCCATAAACTAGCCAATCGTATTTTGATCTGGTATCTCAAGTGAACCTAATTTAAATATGGTTGCTAAGAGGACAACTTGGGTCCTGAGTTTATTAACAATTCTAGGAGCTGTTCTGAGAGGATTCTAACAGAACACAGGATGAGAAGCAATTTCAACAACACTCTGGTAGCCCACCTCTCTAAGAGACGAGGGCTCAATAACCACCCATATAATCTGCTAACAACAGCTACTTTTAGTCTGGCAGCATCACTTTCTATCTATGAGAGGGATAGGGAAAGAGATAAGGGAAGCCCTAAAGTGAGCAGTAAAACAAGATTCCAGAGGCCTCACACTGTCCTCTGGAGCCTTTCCAGCTGCATAAGACAGCATCTTTGGGCACCAACACCGCCTCAGGTAGTGCGCTCCATTGCTTCATTGCCATCAGCCCCCCCCTCCCCACAACTCATTTCACTCCCAGCCTCCTGGCTAGGAGGCTGCTTGCCCACATGACCAGGAAGCACTGGCTAGGAGGCAGGCTTCCCACCATTTCCTGCTGGCCTCTTAATGCCAGTTGAATGCTCTTCTCCCAGGCCTCTTGCCAAAGGCTTCCTGGCATTTCTTTTCCTTGTAGCACCAAACCTCATGCCTTTTGAAATCCAGCACCACTTCTCCTGCTCGCTACCTCAGAATTACAGGGTTCTATATGTGTCACGATCATTTTATGGGAAATGAGCCTTGAACATTTGAAAAATTGCACCTGTTACCCCATTGTACATAGAAGGAAACACTTTGCTATATGAGCCTACCAACAAATAGTGTGTGCAAGAAAAAAAAATGAGGCTGATGGTGACTCATCTTGGGGTCGTACTGGGGGCTCCAAATATCAAATAGAACCTTGTCACCCTAAGTTACGCCATAAAATGAGAATTACAAAGTTTAATAATTTTTGTTTAAAAAAGCACTGAATTCCACTTGATATTAACTTGAATTTGTTTTTGTGACCATAAAATGCTTGTAAATTACTATTTGAAGATTCAGCATTAAATGTGAGAATGTAAATGTATGTCTTAATACCGAGAATTACTACTTAACCCCAGTATTGCATAACAGTTTCTTCAAAATGGTGCAGTAATAGTCATTATTGACTTTAGGCATCCATTTGAGCATACTCTCTATGACATCTTCTTTTGCTTTGGATAAAGTGTGTACCTGTAACTCTGTCTGAGTCACAGGCAATTTAACAGATGCGGCAGGCAGTGTTGGCAAAGCAGGTTTCCTGTAAACACTCCTCGTCTTCTTTTCAAAGGCAAGGATGGTGACAGTGTTCCAATCTTCTGCAACTAAAGTTGACTTGAACCTTACTATTGAATGGATCTGGGTGAATTTTAGTTGTGATACTTTAGCACATTACAGTACTGAAACTGCTTTGAACATATGGAGTACATTTTAAAATGTACAGGCTTCATCTGGATGATTTGGAACAACTGGCATTGCTTGACTTTTTTCAGCAATCTTAGGAAAGAAACTTGTGAAAAGAATTCTGCTGGTAGCATAGCACATTCGATTATGCTATGCATTTTATCCACTTCTTGAATGCAAGAGTGGCCTGGTACAAAAAACTTCATTTCAATGCAGGGTTTTGGGCCTGCATTGCAATAGCGTTAGTGAATGGTATAGACTTAAAGTACAGACTACTCACTCATTTTCAATTAAAAGTTCCATATCCAATTATCATCTTCAGTTTCTGGAACATACTCAGATCCACTCAGTTCATATAAGTCTGAACTTGTTTCCATATCATGGAAAAGAGACATTATTTCGGTATTCATGTGTCCAGAAATGGAGGCAATGCTAGGCGCTGCAGGCTCCATCCTTGCTCCATCACATTATTATTATTATTATTATTATTATTATTATTATTATTATTATTATTATTATTATTATTATTATTATTATTATTATTATTATTATTATTATTATTATTATTATTATTATTATTATTATTATTATTATTATTATACCACCCTTCTCCCTTTCGGGACTCAGGGTGGTGTACAGGCAATGATAAAAATCAATAAATTTAATAAATAAAATAGTATAAAAATGGGAGCAGCCAAGCATGACAATTGGCTGCTGCAAATAGAACCTTGTAGTTCTGAGTTTTCATGCGATAGTGCAGATAGAACCTTGTAATTTTACTATTTGTGGTGAATGTATTTAGAATTTTTATGAAATAAGTTGTTAAAAAATTAAGTCATGGTATATAGAATCTTGTCACACTCTTAACTCATTTTTGACAAAAATGTCAGATAGAACTCTGTAATAAAAATTTTGGATCCTGTTTCCACACAATTACTTTGTACTGTATTCTCCAATTATTTAAATAAACTCATGTGATAACGTTTCCTACAAACTGTTCATGTTGACTATTTTGATAGGCTCTCTGAATTTGCAGAAAGGGTCCTCTGAGAAGGTTGTGAGTTCAATCCTAGGTAGAGGCAGATGTAGGGTCTCCTGCTTGGGCAGGGGGTTGGACTAGATGACCTGTAAGGTCCCTTCCAACTCGGTTAATCTGTTAAAGGTGAATTTACAGTATTAAAAATGAAGGCAGAGAATGGTGATTTAACAACTGATCTATATGCTCTACCAATTATCTTAGGGCTGGGGTCCCCATTTGTACCACTCATAGGGCCAATGTATGCTTGTACATACCTTGATAGTTGCTTGGCTATTTATCTAATCCTCCTGTATTTATGTATTCTTCAAAATATGTTTAAACTTTTTTTAAAAATGGGAAGCTGACTTGCCACAAAGCAAAACACTATCCTCCAGAAAAATCATTTATTTCTTTATTTATATTCCATCATTATTTGTATAAATAATTCAAATCAGCAAACATTCCAAATATTTCTCCTCCTCCTATTTTCCCCGCCACATTCCTGTGAGGTAGGCTGGGGTGAGAGAAGCACAAAATCAGCCAGTCAGTTGTTAACTCACTGAGTCATTTCAGCCATTTGTCTGAAATGGCATAGGGCAGTGATGGTGAATCTATGGAACGGGTGCCACAGGTGGCACGTGGAACCATTTCTTAGGGCACGCAAGGCGTTGCCCTGTCAGCTCCAGTGCGCTTGTGTGTGCTGGCCAGCTGATTTATGCCTTCTTTTGAGGCCATTTTTCGCCCTCTGGAGGCTTCAGGGAAGCTCCTGAGGGCTCTGGAGGTGGGGGGGGAGGCTGTTTTCACCCTCCCCTGGCTCCTAGAAAACCTCTGGAGCCCGGGGAGGGCAAAAAAAGCATGCCAAAAGCAGGGGGTCATGCACAAAGCATTATAGGTGTGGCACGCCAATGCACAACCCCCCTGCTTTCCCCCCACTTTTGGCACGCAAGCCAAAAAAGGTTAGCCATCACTGGCATAGGGTTTCCTGCCTAGGCAGGGAGTTGGACTAGATGACCTCAAAGGTCCCTTCCAACTCTGCTATTGTATTGTATTAGCTTTCCTACAGATGAGATCTCATCTGCCAGTTCCTTCAGAACCCTGGGGTGTAATCCATCTGGTCCTGGTGATTTGAACTTGTGTAGGGTAGACAGGTGCTCACTTACTATTTTCTTCCCTATTTCAATTTATGTTCCTAATCTGATTTTTGTGGTGCTGTTTTTGATAGATTGGACTGTTTTATCCCTTTGTGTAAAGACAGATGCAAAAAATGAGTTGAATAGTTCTGCTTTCTCCCTGTTGCTTGTCATCTTCTTGGCATTTTCTCCCAGCAATGGACCAATTGTTTAACTTTTTTCTTGTTTTTAACATGTTGGAAGAAGCTTTTTTTGTTATTTTTTACTTTTGTGGCAAGCCTTTCTTCATTGTGAGCCTTAGCTTTCCTCACTTCATCTTTACAGGCTCAGGCTATTTGCTAATATTCTGCCTTAGTTATGTCCCCCTCTTTCCACTTTTTATACTTATCTTTTTTGTCTTTCAATTTGTCAGAGAATTCTTTATGCAGCCATGCCGGTTTCTTTTGAGACCTGTTATTTTTCTTCTTCATTGGTATTGTGCTAGACTGGGCTTTTGTAATCTCATTTTTCAAAATTTCTCAAGCTTCTTGAGTTGTTTTCTCCTTGAGGATTCTCATCCATGGGATTTTCCCCAAGCTCTCTCTAAATTTATTGAAATTAGCTCTCTTAAAGTCCAAGATTCTAGTTTGACTTTGTTCTACTACCTGCGTTTGCATAATGTTGAATTCCAATATTGCATGGTTACTTGCCCCCAGGGTTCCTGTGGCTTCAACACCTTCTATCATTTCCTCTCTGTTAGTGAGAATTAAGTCCAATATGGCTGATCCCCTTATTCCCTTCTCTACCTTTTGGGAAACAAAGTTGTCTGCTAAATTTGTTAGGAACCCATTGGATCTTCCACTTGGTGCAGAGTTTATTTCCCAGTTGATGTCAGGGTAGTTAAAATCCCCCACTACTATTGTGGTGTGCTTCCTACATACCTTGGTTAGCTGAGTAGCAAAAGGTTAATCTACTTCCTCTGCTTGGTTGGGTGGCCTGTAGTATACACCTATGGCAATGTCATTTCAACCCCCCCCCCCAACCTTTAATATGCATTCAAGATAGTTCACGTTGTTGTGCTCTATTTCTGTAGAGATGTAGTTATTTCTTATATATAATGCAAATCCATCTCCTCTTTTATTTGATCTATTTCTTTTAAATAATTTAAATCCTTCTAGCTGTATGTTCCATTTGTCAGTTTCGTCCCACCAAGTTTCTGTAATGGCAACAATATCATATCTGCTCTCTTTTACTTGAATTTCTAATTCGCCCTGTTTATTCCTCATACTCTGTGCATTGTTGTATAGATATTTGAGTCCATTTTGATTGACGCTGTGTTTACTGTCTACATAACTTGGGTTGTGCCTGACTTTCCCTTTTTTTCTTGCCACTTGTATGATTCATGCACATGGTTTGGCACTCACTATTAAATGCTTGATTTTGCTTGACAGCAGGAGTGATAATCTTACCCGTACAAACATATGTGTTACATGCGCTGATAACCCTATGAATTTTAGATTGCTGGGGACAGAAATGTTCTGTATTAGTTAACTCTCTGTCCCCGCTGTTCAGTTTAAATGTTTATCCAGAAAATCTGTGAATTTAATACCAAGTAACCCAGTCCCTTTCTTGGATGGGTGCAAACCATCTCTTTTGTACAGATTTTCATTGGACTAGCTGCAGGCATCATGACTCATAAAACCGAAGCCTTCCCTTTTACACAGCTCCTTTAGCCACACATTAAACTCTGCTATACGCTGGCCATTCCCTTTTTGTTCCTTATATTCCTTATATACTGGGAACACCTCTGAAAAGATAAGCCTACAACCTATACTGACTTCACTTTTTACATACCTTGCTCTTCTTTTGCGACTTATGTGTGATAACTGGTTCCCTATTTCGCCTCTCTGAAGTAAGTTCTTCATTTTGGACCATGATTCCCTGCTTATTTGAGTCAACGTTATCACAACTACCTTGACCTGTCTCTTTAGTGTCTTTCTTAAGGTCAGCAAGGGTCCTATATCTGTTATGCTGTGCCACAGCAAAAGCTTTGCATTTATCGTTCACAGCTCTCACCTTGCCAGATCCCACAGTTGTCCAGACTGCTCTTCTCCTGCAAGATCATTGCAGTAGAGGGGGCTGATAGCGTGGCATCTCCTTATGGTGGAATGGCCGAGTTGGACACCTAATTTCTGCTGGGAGAGCACAGATTAGAGATGATAGGCAATCTGTCTGTTTGTAATTTGTTTACAAATGGGACAGTATCCAAGTTGGAATAGACTACTGAAAAAGACAGTTGCAAAACAACTATTGTTTTGCAACTAAACAAAAGTTTAGATTGTTTTGCATTTTGAAATAAAATAAAATAAAACAAAATCACAATTCTAAACGCATTAAATGAGAAAGTATTATTGATATTATGGTTTATGGATACATGATTGGCCAATACTTACTCCTCCTTTTTTGGCCAATACCTACTTCTCTATTTTTCGCCAATACTTACTCCTCTTTTTTTGACCAATACTTACAGCCATGTTTTTGACCATTACTTACTCCTCTTTTCTTGGCCAATACTTTCTCCTCTTATTTTTGGCCAATACTTAAACCTGCTTCTTTGGCCAATACTTACTCCTCCTTTTTTGGCCAATACTTACTCCTCCTTTTTTGGCCAATACATACTCCTCCTTTTTTGGCCAATATTTACTCCTCTTTTTATGGTCAATACTTAATCCTCTTTTTAATGCCAATACTTACACCTCTTTTTTTGGCCAATACTTAATCCTCCTTTTTTGGCCAAAACTTGCTCCTCTTTTTTTGGCCAATATGTACTCCTCCTTTTTTGGCCAATACTTACTCCTCTTTTTTTGGGCAATACTTACTCCAATTTTTTTGACAAATATTTGTGCCTCCTTTTTTGGCCAATACTTATTCCTCTTTTTATGGCCAATATTTACTCCTCTTTTTATGGTGAATACTTACTCCTCTTTTTAATGCAAATACTTACAACTCCTTTTTTGTCCAATACTTTCTCCATTTTTTTTGGCCCATACTTAATCCTCTTTTTTTGACCAAAACTTAATCCTCTTTTTTTGGCCAACACACCTCTTTTATTGGCCAATACTTACTCCTCTTTTATTGGCCAATACTTACTCCTCTTTTTTTGGCCAATACTTATTCCTCTTTTTTTGACCAATACTTACCCCTCCTTTTTTGGCCAATACATAGTCCCCTTTTTTTGGCCAATACTTAGTCCTCTTTTTATGGTGAATACGTACTCCTTTTTTAACTAAAAATACTTATACCTCTTTGTTGGCCAATACTTATTCCTCTTTTTTTGACCAATACTTCCCCCTCTTTTTTTGATCAATACTTAAACCACCTTTTTTGGCCAATACTTACTCCTTTTTTTTTACCAATACTTCCCCCTCTTTTTTTGATCAATACTTATTCCTCTTTTTATGGCCAACACTTACTTCTCTTTTTATGGCCAACACTAACTCCTCTTTTTATGGCCAATACGTAATTCTCCTTTTTTGGCCAATACTTACTTCTTCTTTTTTGGGCGATACTTTCTTCACTTTTTTTGGCCAACACTTAATCCTCTTTTTATGGCTAATACTTACTCCTCATTTTTTGGCGAATATCTCCTCCTCTTTTTTTGACCAATACTTACCCTTATTTTTTTAGCCAATACTCCTCTTTTATTGGCCAATACTTACTCCCCTTTTTTGGCCAATACTTACTCCTCCTTTTTGGCCAATAATCCTATTTATTGGCCAATACTTACTCCTCTTTTATTGGCCAATACTTATTCCTCTTTTTTTGACCAATACTTACCCCTCCTTTTTTGGCCAATACATAGTCCTCTTTTTATGGCCAATACTTAGTCCTCTTTTTATGGTGAATACTTCCTCCTCTTTTGACTAAAAATACTTATACCTCTTTTTTGACCAATACTTACCCTTCTTTTTTTGGCCAATACTTTCTCCACTTTTTTGGCCAATACTTACTCCTCTTTTTTTTGGCAAATACTTACTCCTCTTTTTTTGGCCAATACTCCTCTTTTATTGGCAAATACGTACTGCTCTTTTTTCGGCCAATACTCCACTTTTTTGGCCAATACTTATTCCTCTTTTTTTGACCAATACTTACCCCTCCTCTTTTGGCCAATACATAGTCCTCTTTTTATGGTGAATACTTACTCTTCTTTTTACTAAAAATACTTATACCTCTTTTTTGCCCAATACTTAATCCTCCTATTTTGGCCAATACTTACTCCCCCATTCTTGGCCAATACTTATTCCATTTTTTGACCAATACTTACCCCTCTTTTTTTGACCAATACTTACTCCTCTTTTTTTAGCCAATACTTACCCTTCTTTTTTTGGGCAATACTTAATCCTCCTTTATTGTCCAATACTTTCTCCACTTTTTTTGGCCAATACTTACTCCTACTTTTTTGGCAAATACTTACTCCACCTTTTTTGGCCCATACTTAATCCTCTTTTTTTGATCAATACTTACTCCTCTTTTTTTGACCAATACTCCTCTTTTATTGGCCAATACTTACACCTCTTTTTTCGGCCAATACTCCACTTGCTCATTCCAATGAATGGGCCAATGCTCATTCCTCTTTTTTTGACCAATACTTACCCTCCTTTATTGGCCAACACATAGTCCTCTTTTTATGGTGAATACTTACTCTTCATTTTACTAAAAATACTTATACCTCTTTTTTAGCCAATACTTAATCCTCTTTTTTTTGACCAATACTTACCCCACTTTTTTTAGCTAATACTCCTCTTTTATTGGCCAATACTTACCCTCTTTTTTTGGACCATACTTAAACCTCCTTTTTTGGCCAATACTTACTTCTTTTATTTGACCAATACTTACTCCTACTTTTTTGGGCAACACTTACTCCCCTTTTTTAGCAATACTAATTCCTTTTTTTTTGGCCAATACTTACTCCTCCTTTTTTGGCAAATATGTACTCCTCCTTTTTGGCCAATACTTACTCCTCTTTTTTTGGCCAATACTTACTCCTCTTTTTATAGTGAATACTTACTCCTCTTTTTAATGCAAATACTTACACCTCTTTTTTTGGCCAATTCTTAATCCTCTTTTGTTGGCCAATACTTACTCCTCTTTTTTTGGCCAATACTTATTCCTCTTTTTTTGACCAATACTTACCCCTCCATTTTTGGCCAATACATAGTCCTCTTTTTATGGCCAATACTTAGTCCTCTTTTTATGGTGAATACTTACTCCTCTTTTTACTAAAAATACTTATACCTCTTTTTTGGCCAATACATAATCCTCCTTTTTTGGCCAATACTTACTTATTCCCCCTTTGTTGGCCAATACTTATTCCATTTTTTTGACCAATACTTCCCCCTCTTTTTTTGTCCAATACTTAATCCTCCTTTTTTGTCCAATACTTATTCCTCTTTTTATGGCCAACACTTACTCCTCTTTTTATGGCTAATACTTAACTACTCTTTTTTTGGCCAATACTTACTCCTCCTTTTTTGGCAAATACTAATTCCTTTTTTTTTTTACCAATACTTACTCCACTTTTTATGGTGAATACTTACTCCTCTTTTTAATGCAAATACTTACAACTCTTTTTTTGGCAATACTTATTCCTCTTTTTATGGCCAATACTTACTCCTCTTTTTATGGTGAATACTTACTCCTCTTTTTAATGCAAATACTTACAACTCTTTTATTGGCCAATACTTACTCCTCTTTTTTCGGCCAATACTCCTCTTTTTTGGCCAACACTAATTCCTTTTTTTTAACCAATACTTACCCCTCTTTTTTTGGCCAATACTTACCCCTCCTTTTCTGGACAATACTTATTCCTCTTTTTATGGCCAATACTGGTACTCCTACTTTTTTGGGCAATACTAATTCCTTTATTTTTTGACCAATACTTACCCCTCTTTTTTTTGGCCAACCCTACTCTTTTATTGGCCAATACTTACTTCTCCTTTTTGGGGAAATAATTACCCCTCTTTTTCGGCCACACTTCTCTTTTTATGGCCAATACTCCCCTTTTTTGGCCAATACTTACTCCTCCTTTTTTGGTGAATACTTACGACTCTTTTTTTGGCCAATACTCCTCTTTTTCGGCCAACACTAATTCTTTTTTTTTAACCAATACTTACTCCTCTTTTTTTGGCCAATACTTACTGCTCTTTTTTTGGCCAATACCTACTTTTCTTTTTATGGCCAATACTTACTCTTTTTATGGTGAATACATACTCCTCTTTTTAATGCAAATGCTTACACCTCTTTTTTTGGCCAATACTTACTCCTCCTTTTTTGGCAAATACTAATTCCTTTTTTTTTTTACCAATACTTACTCCACTTTTTATGGTGAATACTTACTCCTCTTTTTAATGCAAATACTTACAACTCTTTTATTGGCCAATACTTACTCCTCTTTTTTCGGCCAATACTCCTCTTTTTTGGCCAACACTAATTCCTTTTTTTTAACCAATACTTACCCCTCTTTTTTTGGCCAATACTTACACCTCCTTTTTTGGCCAATACTTACTCCTTTTATTTGACCAATGCTTACCCCTCCTTTTCTGGACAATACTTATTCCTCTTTTTATGGCCAATACTGGTACTCCTACTTTTTTGGGCAATACTTACTCCCCTTTTTTGGCCAATACTAATTCCTTTATTTTTTGACCAATACTTACCCCTCTTTTTTTTGGCCAACCCTACTCTTTTATTGGCCAATACTTACTCCTTCTTTTTTGGGCAATACTTACTTCTCCTTTTTGGGGAAATAATTACCACTCTTTTTTTGGCCACACTCCTCTTTTTATGGCCAATACTCCCCTTTTTTGGCCAATACTTACTCCTCCTTTTTTGGTGAATACTTACGACTCTTTTTTTGGCCAATACTCCTCTTTTATTGGCCAATATTTACTCCTCTTTTTTTGGCCAATACTCTTCTTTTTCGGCCAACACTAATTCCTTTTTTTTAACCAATACTTACTCCTCTTTTTTTGGCCAATACTTACTGCTCTTTTTTTGACCAATACTTACCCTTCTTTTTTTGGCCAATACTTTCTCCACTTTTTTTGGCCAATACTTACTCCTCTTTTTTTGGCAAATACTTACTCCTCTTTTTTTGGCCAATACTCCTCTTTTATTGGCCAATATTTACTCCTCTTTTTTTGGCCAATACTCCTCTTTTTCGGCCAACACTAATTCCTTTTTTTTAAACCAATACTTACTCCTCTTTTTTTGGCCAATACTTACTGCTCTTTTTTTGACCAATACTTACCCTTCTTTTTTTGGCCAATACTTTCTCCACTTTTTTTGGCCAATACTTACTCCTCTTTTTTTGGCCAATACTTACTCCTCTTTTTTTGGCAAATACTTACTCCTCTTTTTT
Organism: Rhabdophis nuchalis; assembly: GCA_039707465.1. Classification (NCBI taxonomy): domain Eukaryota; kingdom Metazoa; phylum Chordata; class Lepidosauria; order Squamata; family Natricidae; genus Rhabdophis; species Rhabdophis nuchalis. The sequence continues at coordinate 113,879,576 of CM077647.1, forward strand.
TGGCCAATACTCCTCTTTTATTGGCCAATACGTACTGCTCTTTTTTCGGCCAATACTCCACTTTTTTGGCCAATACTTATTCCTCTTTTTTTGACCAATACTTACCCCTCCTCTTTTGGCCAACACATAGTCCTCTTTTTATGGTGAATACTTACTCTTCTTTTTACTAAAAATACTTATACCTCTTTTTTGCCCAATACTTAATCCTCCTATTTTGGCCAATACTTACTCCCCCATTCTTGGCCAATACTTATTCCATTTTTTGACCAATACTTACCCCTCTTTGTTTGACCAATACTTACCCCTCTTTTTTTAGCCAATACTTACCCTTCTTTTTTTGGGCAATACTTAATCCTCCTTTATTGTCCAATACTTTCTCCACTTTTTTTGGCCAATACTTACTCCTACTTTTTTGGCAAATACTTACTCCACCTTTTTTGGCCCATACTTAATCCTCTTTTTTTGATCAATACTTACTCCTCTTTTTTTGACCAATACTCCTCTTTTATTGGCCAATACTTACACCTCTTTTTTCGGCCAATACTCCACTTGCTCATTCCAATGAATGGGCCAATGCTCATTCCTCTTTTTTTGACCAATACTTACCCTCCTTTATTGGCCAACACATAGTCCTCTTTTTATGGTGAATACTTACTCTTCATTTTACTAAAAATACTTATACCTCTTTTTTAGCCAATACTTAATCCTCTTTTTTTGACCAATACTTACCCCACTTTTTTAAGCTAATACTCCTCTTTTTTTGGACCATACTTAAGCCTCCTTTTTTGGCCAATACTTACTTCTTTTATTTGACCAATACTTACTCCTACTTTTTTGGGCAACACTTACTCCCCTTTTTTAGCAATACTAATTCCTTTTTTTTTTGGCCAATATTTACTCCTCCTTTTTTGGCAAATATGTACTCCTCCTTTTTGGCCAATACTTACTCCTCTTTTTTTGGCCAATACTTACTCCTCTTTTTATAGTGAATACTTACTCCTCTTTTTAATGCAAATACTTACACCTCTTTTTTTGGCCAATACTTAATCCTCTTTTGTTGGCCAATACTTACTCCTCTTTTTTTGGCCAATACTTATTCCTCTTTTTTTGACCAATACTTACCCCTCCATTTTTGGCCAATACATAGTCCTCTTTTTATGGCCAATACTTAGTCCTCTTTTTATGGTGAATACTTACTCCTCTTTTTACTAAAAATACTTATACCTCTTTTTTGGCCAATACATAATCCTCCTTTTTTGGCCAATACTTACTTATTCCTTTGTTGGCCAATACTTATTCCATACTTACTTATTCCTTTGTTGGCCAATACTTATTCCATTTTTTTGACCAATACTTCCCCCTCTTTTTTTGTCCAATACTTAATCCTCCTTTTTTGTCCAATACTTATTCCTCTTTTTATGGCCAACACTTACTCCTCTTTTTTTGGCCAATACTAATTCCTTTTTTTTTTTTACCAATACTTACTCCACTTTTTATGGTGAATACTTACTCCTCTTTTTAATGCAAATACTTACAACTCTTTTTTTGGGCAATACTTATTCCTCTTTTTATGGCCAATACTTACTCCTCTTTTTATGGTGAATACTTACTCCTCTTTTTAATGCAAATACTTACAACTCTTTTATTGGCCAATACTTACTCCTCTTTTTTCGGCCAATACTCCTCTTTTTTGGCCAACACTAATTCCTTTTTTTTAACCAATACTTACCCCTCTTTTTTTGGCCAATACTTACACCTCCTTTTTTGGCCAATACTTACTCCTTTTATTTGACCAATGCTTACCCCTCCTTTTCTGGACAATACTTATTCCTCTTTTTATGGCCAATACTGGTACTCCTACTTTTTTGGGCAATACTTACTCCCCTTTTTTGGCCAATACTAATTCCTTTATTTTTTGACCAATACTTACCCCTCTTTTTTTTGGCCAACCCTACTCTTTTATTGGCCAATACTTACTCCTTCTTTTTTGGGCAATACTTACTTCTCCTTTTTGGGGAAATAATTACCCCTCTTTTTTTGGCCACACTCCTCTTTTTATGGCCAATACTCCCCTTTTTTGGCCAATACTTACTCCTCCTTTTTTGGTGAATACTTACGACTCTTTTTTTGGCCAATACTCCTCTTTTATTGGCCAATATTTACTCCTCTTTTTTTGGCCAATACTCCTCTTTTTCGGCCAACACTAATTCCTTTTTTTAAACCAATACTTACTGCTCTTTTTTTGGCCAATACTTACTGCTCTTTTTTTGACCAATACTTACCCTTCTTTTTTTGGCCAATACTTTCTCCACTTTTTTTGGCCAATACTTACTCCTCTTTTTTTGGCAAATACTTACTCCTCTTTTTTTGGCCAATACTCCTCTTTTATTGGCCAATACGTACTGCTCTTTTTTCGGCCAATACTCCACTTTTTTGGCCAATACTTATTCCTCTTTTTTTGACCAATACTTACCCCTCCTCTTTTGGCCAATACATAGTCCTCTTTTTATGGTGAATACTTACTCTTCTTTTTACTAAAAATACTTATACCTCTTTTTTGCCCAATACTTAATCCTCCTATTTTGGCCAATACTTACTCCCCCATTTTTGGCCAATACTTATTCCATTTTTTGACCAATACTTACCCCTCTTTTTTTGACCAATACTTACCCCTCTTTTTTTAGCCAATGCTTACCCTTCTTTTTTTGGGCAATACTTAATCCTCCTTTATTGTCCAATACTTTCTCCACTTTTTTTGGCCAATACTTACTCCTACTTTTTTGGCAAATACTTACTCCACCTTTTTTGGCCCATACTTAATCCTCTTTTTTTGATCAATACTTACTCCTCTTTTTTTGACCAATACTCCTCTTTTATTGGCCAATACTTACACCTCTTTTTTCGGCCAATACTCCACTTGCTCATTCCAATGAATGGGCCAATGCTCATTTCTCTTTTTTTGACCAATACTTACCCTCCTTTATTGACCAACACATAGTCCTCTTTTTATGGTGAATACTTACTCTTCATTTTACTAAAAATACTTATACCTCTTTTTTAGCCAATACTTAATCCTCTTTTTTTGACCAATACTTACCCCACTTTTTTAAGCTAATACTCCTCTTTTATTGGCCAATACTTACCCTCTTTTTTTGGACCATACTTAAACCTCCTTTTTTGGCCAATACTTACTTCTTTTATTTGACCAATACTTACTCCTACTTTTTTGGGCAACACTTACTCCCCTTTTTTAGCAATACTAATTCCTTTTTTTTTGGCCAATACTTACTCCTCCTTTTTTGGCAAATATGTACTCCTCCTTTTTGGCCAATACTTACTCCTCTTTTTTTGGCCAATACTTACTCCTCTTTTTATAGTGAATACTTACTCCTCTTTTTAATGCAAATACTTACACCTCTTTTTTTGGCCAATACTTAATCCTCTTTTGTTGGCCAATACTTACTCCTCTTTTTTTGGCCAATACTTATTCCTCTTTTTTTGACCAATACTTACCCCTCCATTTTTGGCCAATACATAGTCCTCTTTTTATGGCCAATACTTAGTCCTCTTTTTATGGTGAATACTTACTCCTCTTTTTACTAAAAATACTTATACCTCTTTTTTGGCCAATACATAATCCTCCTTTTTTGGCCAATACTTACTTATTCCCCCTTTGTTGGCCAATACTTATTCCATTTTTTTGACCAATACTTCCCCCTCTTTTTTTGTCCAATACTTAATCCTCCTTTTTTGTCCAATACTTACTCCTCTTTTTTCGGCCAATACTCCTCTTTTTTGGCCAACACTAATTCCTTTTTTTTAACCAATACTTACCCCTCTTTTTTTGGCCAATACTTACACCTCCTTTTTTGGCCAATACTTACTCCTTTTATTTGACCAATGCTTACCCCTCCTTTTCTGGACAATACTTATTCCTCTTTTTATGGCCAATACTGGTACTCCTACTTTTTTGGGCAATACTTACTCCCCTTTTTTGGCCAATACTAATTCCTTTATTTTTTGACCAATACTTACCCCTCTTTTTTTTGGCCAACCCTACTCTTTTATTGGCCAATACTTACTCCTTCTTTTTTGGGCAATACTTACTTCTCCTTTTTGGGGATATAATTACCACTCTTTTTTTGGCCACACTCCTCTTTTTATGGCCAATACTCCCCTTTTTTGGCCAATACTTACTCCTCCTTTTTTGGTGAATACTTACGACTCTTTTTTTGGCCAATACTCCTCTTTTATTGGCCAATATTTACTCCTCTTTTTTTGGCCAATACTCTTCTTTTTCGGCCAACACTAATTCCTTTTTTTTAACCAATACTTACTCCTCTTTTTTTGGCCAATACTTACTGCTCTTTTTTTGACCAATACTTACCCTTCTTTTTTTGGCCAATACTTTCTCCACTTTTTTTGGCCAATACTTACTCCTCTTTTTTTGGCAAATACTTACTCCTCTTTTTTTGGCCAATACTCCTCTTTTATTGGCCAATATTTACTCCTCTTTTTTTGGCCAATACTCCTCTTTTTCGGCCAACACTAATTCCTTTTTTTTAAACCAATACTTACTCCTCTTTTTTTGGCCAATACTTACTGCTCTTTTTTTGACCAATACTTACCCTTCTTTTTTTGGCCAATACTTTCTCCACTTTTTTTGGCCAATACTTACTCCTCTTTTTTTGGCCAATACTTACTCCTCTTTTTTTGGCAAATACTTACTCCTCTTTTTTTGGCCAATACTCCTCTTTTATTGGCCAATACGTACTGCTCTTTTTTCGGCCAATACTCCACTTTTTTGGCCAATACTTATTCCTCTTTTTTTGACCAATACTTACCCCTCCTCTTTTGGCCAACACATAGTCCTCTTTTTATGGTGAATACTTACTCTTCTTTTTACTAAAAATACTTATACCTCTTTTTTGCCCAATACTTAATCCTCCTATTTTGGCCAATACTTACTCCCCCATTCTTGGCCAATACTTATTCCATTTTTTGACCAATACTTACCCCTCTTTGTTTGACCAATACTTACCCCTCTTTTTTTAGCCAATACTTACCCTTCTTTTTTTGGGCAATACTTAATCCTCCTTTATTGTCCAATACTTTCTCCACTTTTTTTGGCCAATACTTACTCCTACTTTTTTGGCAAATACTTACTCCACCTTTTTTGGCCCATACTTAATCCTCTTTTTTTGATCAATACTTACTCCTCTTTTTTTGACCAATACTCCTCTTTTATTGGCCAATACTTACACCTCTTTTTTCGGCCAATACTCCACTTGCTCATTCCAATGAATGGGCCAATGCTCATTCCTCTTTTTTTGACCAATACTTACCCTCCTTTATTGGCCAACACATAGTCCTCTTTTTATGGTGAATACTTACTCTTCATTTTACTAAAAATACTTATACCTCTTTTTTAGCCAATACTTAATCCTCTTTTTTTGACCAATACTTACCCCACTTTTTTAAGCTAATACTCCTCTTTTTTTGGACCATACTTAAGCCTCCTTTTTTGGCCAATACTTACTTCTTTTATTTGACCAATACTTACTCCTACTTTTTTGGGCAACACTTACTCCCCTTTTTTAGCAATACTAATTCCTTTTTTTTTTGGCCAATATTTACTCCTCCTTTTTTGGCAAATATGTACTCCTCCTTTTTGGCCAATACTTACTCCTCTTTTTTTGGCCAATACTTACTCCTCTTTTTATAGTGAATACTTACTCCTCTTTTTAATGCAAATACTTACACCTCTTTTTTTGGCCAATACTTAATCCTCTTTTGTTGGCCAATACTTACTCCTCTTTTTTTGGCCAATACTTATTCCTCTTTTTTTGACCAATACTTACCCCTCCATTTTTGGCCAATACATAGTCCTCTTTTTATGGCCAATACTTAGTCCTCTTTTTATGGTGAATACTTACTCCTCTTTTTACTAAAAATACTTATACCTCTTTTTTGGCCAATACATAATCCTCCTTTTTTGGCCAATACTTACTTATTCCTTTGTTGGCCAATACTTATTCCATACTTACTTATTCCTTTGTTGGCCAATACTTATTCCATTTTTTTGACCAATACTTCCCCCTCTTTTTTTGTCCAATACTTAATCCTCCTTTTTTGTCCAATACTTATTCCTCTTTTTATGGCCAACACTTACTCCTCTTTTTTTGGCCAATACTAATTCCTTTTTTTTTTTTACCAATACTTACTCCACTTTTTATGGTGAATACTTACTCCTCTTTTTAATGCAAATACTTACAACTCTTTTTTTGGGCAATACTTATTCCTCTTTTTATGGCCAATACTTACTCCTCTTTTTATGGTGAATACTTACTCCTCTTTTTAATGCAAATACTTACAACTCTTTTATTGGCCAATACTTACTCCTCTTTTTTCGGCCAATACTCCTCTTTTTTGGCCAACACTAATTCCTTTTTTTTAACCAATACTTACCCCTCTTTTTTTGGCCAATACTTACACCTCCTTTTTTGGCCAATACTTACTCCTTTTATTTGACCAATGCTTACCCCTCCTTTTCTGGACAATACTTATTCCTCTTTTTATGGCCAATACTGGTACTCCTACTTTTTTGGGCAATACTTACTCCCCTTTTTTGGCCAATACTAATTCCTTTATTTTTTGACCAATACTTACCCCTCTTTTTTTTGGCCAACCCTACTCTTTTATTGGCCAATACTTACTCCTTCTTTTTTGGGCAATACTTACTTCTCCTTTTTGGGGAAATAATTACCCCTCTTTTTTTGGCCACACTCCTCTTTTTATGGCCAATACTCCCCTTTTTTGGCCAATACTTACTCCTCCTTTTTTGGTGAATACTTACGACTCTTTTTTTGGCCAATACTCCTCTTTTATTGGCCAATATTTACTCCTCTTTTTTTGGCCAATACTCCTCTTTTTCGGCCAACACTAATTCCTTTTTTTAAACCAATACTTACTGCTCTTTTTTTGGCCAATACTTACTGCTCTTTTTTTGACCAATACTTACCCTTCTTTTTTTGGCCAATACTTTCTCCACTTTTTTTGGCCAATACTTACTCCTCTTTTTTTGGCAAATACTTACTCCTCTTTTTTTGGCCAATACTCCTCTTTTATTGGCCAATACGTACTGCTCTTTTTTCGGCCAATACTCCACTTTTTTGGCCAATACTTATTCCTCTTTTTTTGACCAATACTTACCCCTCCTCTTTTGGCCAATACATAGTCCTCTTTTTATGGTGAATACTTACTCTTCTTTTTACTAAAAATACTTATACCTCTTTTTTGCCCAATACTTAATCCTCCTATTTTGGCCAATACTTACTCCCCCATTTTTGGCCAATACTTATTCCATTTTTTGACCAATACTTACCCCTCTTTTTTTGACCAATACTTACCCCTCTTTTTTTAGCCAATGCTTACCCTTCTTTTTTTGGGCAATACTTAATCCTCCTTTATTGTCCAATACTTTCTCCACTTTTTTTGGCCAATACTTACTCCTACTTTTTTGGCAAATACTTACTCCACCTTTTTTGGCCCATACTTAATCCTCTTTTTTTGATCAATACTTACTCCTCTTTTTTTGACCAATACTCCTCTTTTATTGGCCAATACTTACACCTCTTTTTTCGGCCAATACTCCACTTGCTCATTCCAATGAATGGGCCAATGCTCATTTCTCTTTTTTTGACCAATACTTACCCTCCTTTATTGACCAACACATAGTCCTCTTTTTATGGTGAATACTTACTCTTCATTTTACTAAAAATACTTATACCTCTTTTTTAGCCAATACTTAATCCTCTTTTTTTGACCAATACTTACCCCACTTTTTTAAGCTAATACTCCTCTTTTATTGGCCAATACTTACCCTCTTTTTTTGGACCATACTTAAACCTCCTTTTTTGGCCAATACTTACTTCTTTTATTTGACCAATACTTACTCCTACTTTTTTGGGCAACACTTACTCCCCTTTTTTAGCAATACTAATTCCTTTTTTTTTGGCCAATACTTACTCCTCCTTTTTTGGCAAATATGTACTCCTCCTTTTTGGCCAATACTTACTCCTCTTTTTTTGGCCAATACTTACTCCTCTTTTTATAGTGAATACTTACTCCTCTTTTTAATGCAAATACTTACACCTCTTTTTTTGGCCAATACTTAATCCTCTTTTGTTGGCCAATACTTACTCCTCTTTTTTTGGCCAATACTTATTCCTCTTTTTTTGACCAATACTTACCCCTCCATTTTTGGCCAATACATAGTCCTCTTTTTATGGCCAATACTTAGTCCTCTTTTTATGGTGAATACTTACTCCTCTTTTTACTAAAAATACTTATACCTCTTTTTTGGCCAATACATAATCCTCCTTTTTTGGCCAATACTTACTTATTCCCCCTTTGTTGGCCAATACTTATTCCATTTTTTTGACCAATACTTCCCCCTCTTTTTTTGTCCAATACTTAATCCTCCTTTTTTGTCCAATACTTATTCCTCTTTTTATGGCCAACACTTACTCCTCTTTTTATGGCTAATACTTAACTACTCTTTTTTTGGCCAATACTTACTCCTCCTTTTTTGGCAAATACTAATTCCTTTTTTTTTTTACCAATACTTACTCCACTTTTTATGGTGAATACTTACTCCTCTTTTTAATGCAAATACTTACAACTCTTTTTTTGGGCAATACTTATTCCTCTTTTTATGGCCAATACTTACTCCTCTTTTTATGGTGAATACTTACTCCTCTTTTTAATGCAAATACTTACAACTCTTTTATTGGCCAATACTTACTCCTCTTTTTTCGGCCAATACTCCTCTTTTTTGGCCAACACTAATTCCTTTTTTTTAACCAATACTTACCCCTCTTTTTTTGGCCAATACTTACCCCTCCTTTTCTGGACAATACTTATTCCTCTTTTTATGGCCAATACTGGTACTCCTACTTTTTTGGGCAATACTTACTCCCCTTTTTTGGCCAATACTAATTCCTTTATTTTTTGACCAATACTTACCCCTCTTTTTTTTGGCCAACCCTACTCTTTTATTGGCCAATACTTACTTCTCCTTTTTGGGGAAATAATTACCCCTCTTTTTCGGCCACACTCCTCTTTTTATGGCCAATACTCCCCTTTTTTGGCCAATACTTACTCCTCCTTTTTTGGTGAATACTTACGACTCTTTTTTTGGCCAATACTCCTCTTTTTCGGCCAACACTAATTCCTTTTTTTTAACCAATACTTACTCCTCTTTTTTTGGCCAATACTTACTGCTCTTTTTTTGGCCAATACCTACTTTTCTTTTTATGGCCAATACTTACTCTTTTTATGGTGAATACATACTCCTCTTTTTAATGCAAATGCTTACACCTCTTTTTTTGACCAATACTTAATCCTCCTTTTTTGTCCAATACTTTCTCCACTTTTTTTGGCCAATACTTACTCCTCCTTTTTTGGCCAGTACATAGTCGTCTTTTTATGGTGAATACTTACTCGTCTTTTTACTAAAAATACTTATACCTCTTTTTTGTCCAATACTTAATCCTCCTTTTTTGGCCAATACTTACTCCCCCATTCTTGGCCAATACTTATTCCATTTTTTTTGACCAATACTTACCCCTCTTTTTTTGACCAATACTTACCCCTCTTTTTTTAGCCAATACTCCTCTTTTATTGGCCAATACTTACTCCCCTTTCAGCCAATACTTACTCCTCCTTTTTTGGCCAATACCCACTACTCTTTTTTTGGCCAATACTCCTCTTTTTTGGACAACACTAATTCCTTTTTTTTAACCAATACTTATCCCTCTTTTTTTGACCAATACTTAAACCTCCTTTTTTGGCCAATACTTACTCCTTTTATTTAATAATAATCTTTATTGTCATTGTAAAAATTACAATGAAATTATTTGACCAATACTTACCCCTCCTTTTTTGGACAATACCAATTCCTCTTTTTATGGCCAATATTTGTACTCCTACTTTTTTGGGCAATACTTACTCTCCTTTATATGGCCAATACTTGAACTCCTACTTTTTTGGGCAATACTTACTTCCCTTCTTTGGCCAATACTAATTCCTTTATTTTTTGACCAATACTTACCCCTCTTTTTTTGGCCAACACTACTCTTTTATTGGCCAATAGTTACTCCTTCTTTTTTGGGCAATACTTACTTCTCCTTTTTTGGGAAATAATTACCCCTCTTTTTTTGGCCACACTCCTCCTTTTATGGCCAATACTTACTCCCCTTTTTTGGCCAATATTTATTCCTCTTTTTTTGGCCAATACTCCTCTTTTTTGGCCAACACTAATTCCTTTTTTTAAACCAATACGTACTCTTTTTTTGGCCAATACTTATTCCTCTTTTTATGGCCAATACTTACTTTTTTTATGGTGAGTACATACTCCTCTTTTTAATGCAAATACTTACACCTCTTTTTTTGACCAATACTTAATCCTCCTTTTTTGTCCAATACTTCCCCAGTTTTTTTGGCCAATACTTACTCCTCCTTTTTTGGCCAAAACTTACTCCTCCTTTTTTAGCCAATACTTAATCCTCTTTTTTTGACCAATACTTACTCCTCTTTTTTGAACCAATACTCCTTTTTTATTGGCCAATACTTATTCCTCTTTTTTGGCCAATATTCCTCTTTTTTGGCCAATACTTACTCCTCTTTTTTTGACCAATACTTACCCCTCTTTTTTAGCCAATACTCCTCTTTTATTGGCCAATATGTACTTCTCCTTTTTTTGGCCAATACTCCTCTTTTATTGGCCAATATTTATTCCTCTTTTTTTGGCCAATACTCCTCTTTTTTGGCCAATACTTACTCCTCTTTTTTTTGGCCAATGCACCTCTTTTTTGGCCAATACTTACTTCTCTTTTTTTGACCAATACTTACCCCTCTTTTTTTAGCCAATACTCCTCTTTTATTGGCCAATGCTTACTCCCCTTTTAGCCGATACTTACTACTCCTTTTTTAGCCAATGCTTACTACTCTTTTTTGGCCAACACTAATTCCTTTTTTTTAACCAATACTTACCCCTCTTTTTTTGGCCAATACTTAAACCTCCTTTTTTGGCCAATACTTACTCCCTTTATTTGACCAATACTTACCCCTCCTTTTTGGACAATATTTATTCCTCTTTTTATGGTCAATATTTGTACTCCTACTTTTTTGAGCAATACTTACTCTCCTATGTATGGCGAATACTCCTACTTTTTTGGGCAATACTTACTTCCCTTTTTTGGCCAATACTAATTCCTTTATTTTTTGACCAATACTTACCCCTCTTTTATTGGCCAACCCTACTCTTTTATTGGCCAATACTTACTCCTTCTTCTTTGTGCAATACTTACTTCTCCTTTTTTGGGAAATAATTAGCCCTCTTTTTTTGGCCACACTCCTCTTTTTATGGCCAATACTTACTCCTCTTTTTTGGTCAATACTTACTCCTTTTTTGGTGAATACTTACGACTCTTTTTTTGGCCAATACTCCTCTTTTATTGGCCAATATTTACTCCTCTTTTTTGGCCAAGACTAATTCCTTTTTTTAAACTAATACTTACTCCTCTTTTTTTGGCCAATTCTTACTCCTCTTTTTATGGCCAATACTTACTCTTTTTATGGTGAATACATACTCCTCTTTTTGGCAAATACTTACATCTCTTTTTTTGACCAATACTTAATCCTCCTTTTTTGGCCAATACTTAATCCTCCTTTTTTAGCTAATACTTAAGCCTCTTTTTTTGACCAATACTTACTCCTCTTTTTTGGGCCAATACTCCTTTTTTATTGGCCAATAATTACTCCTCTTTTTTTGGCCAATATTCCTCTTTTTTGGCCAATATTTACTCCTCTTTTTTTGGCCAATACTCCTCTTTTTTGGACAATACTTACTCCTCTTTTTTTGACCAATACTTACCCCTCTTCTTTTAGCCAATACTCCTCTTTTATTGGCCAATATTTACTCCTCTTTTTTGGGCCAATACTCCTCTTTTATTGGCCAATATTTATTCCTCTTTTTTGGCCAATACTCCTCTTTTTTGGCCAATACTTACTCCTCTTTTTTTGACCAATACTTACCCCTCTTTTTTTAGCCAATACTCCTCTTTCATTGGCCAATATTTACTCCTCTTTTTTTGGCCAATACTCCTCTTTTTTGGCCAACACTAATTCCTTTTTTTAAACCAATACTTACCCCTCTTTTTTTGGCCAATACGTACTCCTCCTTTTTTGGCCAGTACTTACTCCTCTTTTTTTGGCCAATACTTACTTTTTTATGGTAAATACATACTCCTTTTTTAAATGCAAATACTTACACCTCTTTTTTTGACCAATACTTAATCCTCCTTTTTTGTCCAATACTTTCTCCACTTTTTTTGGCCAATACTTACTCCTCTCTTTATGGTGAATACTTACTCCTCTTTTTAATGCAAATACTTACAACTCTTTTTTTGGGCAATACTTATTCCTCTTTTTTTGGCCAATACTCCTCTTTTTTGGCCAATACTTACTCCTCTTTTTTTGGCCAATGATCTTCTTTTTGGCCAATACTTACTCCTCTTTTTTTGACCAATACTTACCACTCTTTTTTTTAGCCAATACTCCTCTTTTATTGGCCAATATTTACTCCTCTTTTTTTGGCCAATACTCCTCTTTTTTGGCCAACACTAATTCCTTTTTTTAACCAATATTACCCTTCTTTTTTTGGCCAATGCTTAAATCTTCTTTTTTCGCCAATACTTAATCCTTTTATATGACCAATTCTTACCCCTTCTTTTTTGGCCAATACTTACTCCTCCTTTTTGTGTGAATACTTACTATTTTTTTGGCCAATACTCCTCTTTTTTTGGCCAATATTTACTCCTCTTTTTTTGGCCAACACTAATTCCTTTTTTTTAACCAATACTTACCCCTCTTTTTTTGGCCAATACGTAAACCTCCATTTTTCGAAAATACTTACTCCTTTTATTTGACCAATACTTACCCCTCCTTTTTTGGACAATACTTATTCCTCTTTTTATGGCCAGCACATACTCCTCTTTTTGTGGCCAATACTTGTACTCCTACTTTTTTGGGCAATACTTACTTACAATACAATAGCAGAGTTGGAAGGGACCTTGTAGGTCTTCTAGTCCAACCCCCTGCATGGGCAGGAACCTTATACCATTTCAGACAAATGGCTGTCTAACATCTTTTTAAAGACTTCCAGGGTTGGGGCATTCACAACTGCTGGAGGCAAGCTGTTCCAGACGTTAATTGTTCTTACTGTTAGGAAATTTCTCCTTAGTTCTAAGTTGCTTCTCTCCTTGGTTAGTTTCCACCCATTGCTCCTTGTCCTGACCCCAGGTGCCTTGGAGAAAAGTTTGACTCCCTCTTCTTTGTGGCACCCTCTGAGATATCGGAACACTGCTATCATGTCTCCCCTGGTCCTTCTCTTCATCAAACTAGACATACCCAGCTCCTGCAGCCGTTCTTCATATGTCTTAGTCTCCAGTCCTCTAATCATCTTGGTTGCTCTTCTTTGCACTCTTTCCAGAGTCTCCACGTCTTTTCTACATCGTGGCGACCAAAACTGTATGCAGTATTCCAAGTGTGGCCTTACCAAGGCACTATACAGTGGCATTAACACTTCACGCGATCTAGATTCTATCCCTCTGTTGATGCAGCCTAAAACTGTGTTGGCTTTTTTGGCAGCTGCTGCACACTGCTGGCTCATATTTAAATGGTTGTCCACTAGGATTCCGAGATCCCTCTCACAGTTGCTACTATTGAGCAAGGTACCACCTATACTGTACTTGTGCATTTGGTTTTTCTTGCCTATATGTAGGACCTTACTTTTTTCACAATTGAATTTCATTTTATTAGACAGTGCCCAATGTTCAAGTTTGTCTAGATCCTTCTGTATCTTAAGCCTATCTTCTGGAGTGTTGGCTATTCCTGCCAGCTTGGTGTCATCTGCGAATTTGATGAGTTCCCCATTTATCCCCTCATCCAAATCGTTGATGAAGATGTTAAAGAGTACTGGGCCTAAAACAGAGCCTTGGGGGACTCCACTGCATACTTCCTTCCATGTAGATGCAGTTCCATTGAGGACTACACGTTGAGTGCGGTTGGTCAGCCAGTTACGAATCCATTTGGTGGTGCTGCTGTCTAACCCACAATTTTCTACTTTATCTAATAGTAGGTTATGGTCTACTTTATCAAATGCCTTACTGAAGTCCAGGTACATTATATCAACAGCATTCCTCTGGTCCACTGATTTTGTTACTTTGTCAAAGAATGCAATTAGATTCGTCTGGCATGATCTGTTTTTGACAAACCCATGTTGGCTTTTGGCTATTACTTTGTTTGCTTCTAGGTGTTCACTTATTTGTTGTTTAATTATCTTTTCCAGAATCTTTCCTGGTATTGAGGTCAGGCTGATGGGTCTATAGTTTCCTGGATCTGTTTTTTTTCCTTTTTTGAAGATGGGAACCACATCTGCTCTTTTCCAGTCTTCTGGCAGTTCCCCGGTGCTCCAGGATCTCTGAAAGATATAGTTCAGTGGTTCTGAGATCTCGTCTGCCAGTTCCTTCAGAACCCTGGGGTGTAATCCATCCGGTCCTGGTGATTTGAACTCGTCCAGGGCAGACAGGTGCTCACTTACCATTTTCTTCCCTATTTCAACTTGTGTTCCTAATCTGATATTTGTGGTGCTGTTTTTGATTGATTGGACTGTTTTATCCCTTTGTGTAAAGACAGATGCAAAAAAAGAGTTAAATAGTTCTGCTTTCTCCCTGTTGCTTATCATCTTCTTGCCATTTTCTCCCAGCAGTGGACCAATTGTTTCCTTAACTTTTTTCTTATTTTTAACATGTTGGAAGAAGCTTTTTTTGTTATTTTTTACTTTTTTGGCAAGCCTTTCTTCATTGTGAGCCTTAGCTTTCCTCACTTCATCTTTACAGGCTCGGGCTATTTGCTGATATTTTGCCTTGGTTATGTCCCCCTTTTTCCACTTTTTATATTTATCCTTTTTGTCTTTCAATTTGTCAGAGAGTTCTTTATGCAGCCATGCTGGTTTCTTTTGGGAACTGTTATTTTTCTTCTTCATTGGTATTGCGCTGGACTGGGCTTTTATAATCTCATTTTTCAAAATTTCCCAAGCTTCTTGAGTTGTTTTCCCCTTGAGGATTCTCATCCATGGAATCCTTCCCAAGCTCTCTCTGAGTTTATTGAAATTAGCTCTCTTGAAGTCTAAGACTCTAGTTTGACTTTGTTCAACTACTTTTGTTTGCATAATGTTGAATTCCAGTATTTCATGATCGCTTGCCCCCAAAGTTCCTGTAGCTTCTACACCTTCTATCATTTCCTCTCTGTTAGTGAGAATTAAGTCCAATATTGCTGATCCCCTTGTTCCCTTCTCTACCTTTTGGGAAACAAAGTTGTCTGCTAGGTTTGTTAGGAACCTGTTGGATCTTCCACTTGGTGCAGAGTTTGTTTCCCAATTGATGTCAGGGTAGTTAAAATCTCCCATTACTATTGCAGTGTGCTTCCTACATACCTTAGTTAGCTGGTTAGCAAAAAGTACATCCACTTCCTCTGCTTGGTTGGGTGGCCTGTAGTATAGACCTATGACAATATCATTCCCCCCCCAACCTTTAATATTGACCCAAATACATTCAAGATAGTTCTCGTCATTGTTGTGCTCTATTTCTGTAGAGATGTAATTATTTCTTATATATAGTGCAACTCCACCTCCTCTTTTATTTGGTCTATTTCTTTTAAATAATTTAAATCCTTCTAGCTGTATGTTCCATTTGTGGGTTTCATCCCACCAAGTTTCTGTAATGGCAACAATATCGTATCTGCCCTCATTTACTTGAATTTCTAATTCACCCTGTTTATTCCTCATACTCTGTGCATTGGTGTATAGACATTTGAGTCCATTTTGATTGACCCTGTGTTTTCTGTCTACGAAACCTGTGTTATGCCTGACTGTGGTTCTCTTTGCCCCTATTTCTTTGCCACTTGTATGGTTCATGTACATGGTATGGCACCCACTGTTAATTGTTTGGTTTTGCTTGACAGCAGTGTTGATAATATTACCTGCACAATTATCTATGTTACACGCACTGATAACCCTATGAATTTTAGTTTGCTGGGGACAGAAATATTCTTTATCTATTGATTCTCTGTCCCCACTATTCAGTTTAAATGTTTAGCCAGGAAATCTGTGAATTTAGTGCCAAGTAACTCAGTCCCTTTCTTGGATGGGTGCAAACCATCTCTTTTGTACAGTTTATCATTGGACCAGCTGCAGGCATCATGACTAATAAGACCAAAGCCTTCCTTTTTACACCACTCCTTTAGCCACACATTAAACTCTGCTATGCGCTGGCCCTTTCCTTTTTGTTCCTTGTATACTGGTATAACCTCTGAGAAGATAAGCCTACAACCTGTACTACTAAGTTCGTACCCCAAACTCTGGAAATCATTCTGCACAGAAGCTACATCTTTATGGGACAGATCATTTGTGCCAAGATGTATAATAGCATCAACTTTACAGTCCTTACTTGCATTCTTGACTATCTTAAGAATACGCCTCTTGTCTCTGCTGGCTGTAGCACCCGGTAAACATCTGACATCTTTCAAAACCTCCATATCCTTACCTAAGTTTACATCTCTTACGATTGAGTCACCAATCAGGAGGTGACTTCTCTTTTTGGGTACCTTGCTCTTGTTGTGTGACTGATGCATGATCCCTGGTTCACACTTTTGCATTTCTGAAGTAGGTTCTTCACTTTGGACCACAATCCGCTGCTTATTTGAGTCGTCATTATTACCTTGACCTGTCACTTTAGTGTCCCCATTAAGATCAGCAAGGGCGCTATATCTGTTATGCTGGGACACAGCAAAAGTTTTGTGTTTGTGGGTCACAGCTCTCACCCTGCCAGATCCCACAGTTGTCCAGGCTACTCTTCTTCTGTGGGATCTTTGCGGTAGGGGAGGCTGGTAGTGTGGCATCTCCACAGGGTGGAGTGGCCGAATTGGACACTTAATTTCTGCCTGGAGATCACAAATTACAGATTCAAGATATGTTATGTGTCTATGTAATCTATTAATTTGTCTGCAAGGGGGAGAGTATCCAAATTTGAAAAGAGTACTGCGGAAGACAGGTGCAAAAGTTATTACATTGAACTAAGCCAGTCATTTTGAAATAAAATACAATCACAGTCTTAAGCGCACAAATCTAGAATGTATTATTTCTTTTACCTTTCTCTTTCCCCCCTACACACAGCCAGAAACTCCTCCCTTTAGCCTCAAGTAGTTCAAAATGGGGAAGTCTTTACCTTTCTTCCCCCCCTGCACACAGCCAGAAACTCCTCCCTTTAGCCTCAAGTAGTTCAAAATGGGGAAGTCTTTACCTTTCTTTCCCCCCTGCACACAGCCAGAAACTCCTCCCTTTAGCCTCAAGTAGTTCAAAATGGGGAAGTCTTTACCTTTCTTTCCCCCCTGCACACAGCCAGAAACTCCTCCCTTTAGCCTCAAGTAGTTCAAAATGGGGAAGTCTTTACCTTTCTTTCCCCCCTGCACACAGCCAGAAACTCCTCCCTTTAGCCTCAAGTAGTTCAAAATGGGGAAGTCTTTACCTTTCTTCCCCCCCTGCACACAGCCAGAAACTCCTCCCTTTAGCTCCTCCCAAAAAACTTCTCCTTTTTTGGGCAATAATTACCCTTCTTTTTTTGGCCACACTCCTCTTTTTTTGGCCAATACGTACTCCTCCTTTTTTGGCCAATACTTACTCCTCATTTTTTGGCCAATACTTACTTTTCTTTTTATGGCCAATACTTACTCTTTTTTATGGTGAATACATACTCCTCTTTTTAATGCAAATACTTACACCTCCTTTTTTGACCAATACTTAATCCTCTTTTTTTGTCCAATAGTTTCTCCACTTTTTTTGGCCAATACTTATTCCTCCTTTTTTGGCCAATACATAGTCCTCTTTTTATGGTGAATACTTACTCGTCTTTTTACTAAAAATACTTATACCTCTTTTTTGTCCAATACTTAATCCTCCTTTTTTGTCCAATACTTACTCCCCCATTCTTGGCCAATACTTATTCCATTTTTTTGACCAATACTTACCCCTCTTTTTTTGACCAATACTTACCCCTCTTTTTTTAGCCAATACTCCTCTTTTATTGGCCAATACTTACTCCCCTTTTAGCCAATACATACTCCTCCTTTTTTGGCCAATACTTACTACTCTTTTTTGGCCAACACTAATTCCTTTTTTTTAACCAATACTTATCCCTCTTTTTTTGACCAATACTTACCTCTCCTTTTTTGGACAATACTTATTCCTCTTTTTATGGCCAATATTTGTACTTCTACTTTTTGGGGCAATACTTATTCCCCTTTTTGGGCCAATACTAATTCCTTTATTTTTTGACCAATACTTACCCCTCTTTTTTTGGCCAACACTACTCTTTTATTGGCCAATACTTACTCCTTTTTTGGGCAATACTTACTTCTCCTTTTTTGGGAAATAATTACCCCTCTTTTTTTGGGCCACACTCCTCTTTTTATGGCCAATATTTACTCCCCTTTGTGGCCAATATTTATTCCTCTTTTTTTGGCCAATACTCCTCTTTTTTGGCCAACACTAATTCCTTTTTTTAAACCAATACTTACTCCTCTTTTTTTGGCCAATACATACTCCTCTTTTTATGGCCAATACTTACTTTTTTTATGGTGAGTACATACTCCTCCTTTTCAATGCAAATACTTACACCTCTTTTTTTGACCAATACTTAATCCTCCTTTTTTGTCCAATACTTTCCCCAGTTTTTTTGGCCAATACTTACTCCTCCTTTTTTGGCCAAAACTTACTCCTCCTTTTTTAGCCAATACTTAATCCTCTTTTTTTGACCAATACTTACTTCTCTTTTTTGAACCAATACTCCTTTTTTATTGGCCAATACTTACTCCTCTTTTTTTGGCCAATACCCCTCTTTTTTGGCCAATACTTACTCCTCTTTTTTTGACCAATACTTACCCCTCTTTTTTAGCCAATACTCCTCTTTTATTGGCCAATATTTACTTCTCCTTTTTTTCGCCAATATTCCTCTTTTATTGGCCAATATTTATTCCTCTTTTTTTGGCCAATACTCCTCTTTTTTGCCAAAACTTACTCCTCTTTTTTTGGCCAATGCACCTCTTTTTTGGCCAATACTTATTCCTCTTTTTTTGACCAATACTTACCCCTCTTTTTTTAGCCAATACTCCTCTTTTATTGGCCAATGCTTACTCCCCTTTTAGCCGATACTTACTACTCCTTTTTTAGCCAATACTTACTACTCTTTTTTTGGCCAATACTCCTCTTTTTTGGCCAACACTAATTCCTTTTTTTTAACCAATACTTACCCCCCTTTTTTTGGCCAATACTTAAACCTCCTTTTTTGGCCAATACTTACTCCTTTTATTTGACCAATACTTACCCCTCCTTTTTTGGACAATACTTATTCCTCTTTTTATGGCCAATATTTTTACTCCTACTTTTTTGGGCAATACTTACTCTCCTATGTATGGCCAATACTTGTACTCCTACTTTTTTGGGCAATACTTACTTCCCTTTTTTGGCCAATACTAATTCCTTTATTTTTTGACCAATACTTACCCCTCTTTTTTTGGCCAACCCTACTCTTTTATTGGCCAACATTTACTCCTCTTTTTATGGCCAATACTTACATTTTTTATGGTGAATACATACTCCTCTTTTTAATACAAATACTTACATCTCTTTTTTTGACCAATACTTAATCCTACTATTTTGTCCAATACTTCCCCAGTTTTTTTGGCCAATACTTACTCCTCCTTTTTTGGCCAAAACTTACTCTTCCTTTTTTAGCCAATACTTAATCCTCTTTTTTTGACCAATACTTACTCCTCTTTTTTGAACCAATACTCCTTTTTTATTGGCCAATACTTACTCCTCTTTATTTGGCCAATACTCCTCTTTTTTGGCCAATACTTACTCCTCTTTTTTAGCCAATACTCCTCTTTTATTGGCCAATATTTACTTCTCCTTTTTTGGCCAATACTCCTCTTTTATTGGCCAATATTTATTCCTCTTTTTTTGGCCAATACTCCTCTTTTTTGGCCAATACTTACTCCTCTTTTCTTGGCCAATGCACCTCTTTTTTGGCCAATACTTACTCCTCTTTTTTTGACCAATACTTACCCCTCTTTTTTTAGCCAATATTCCTCTTTTATTGGCTAATGCTTACTCCCCTTTTAGCCAATACTTACTACTCTTTTTTTGGCCAATACTTACTTCTCTTTTTTGAACCAATACTCCTTTTTTATTGGCCAATACTTACTCCTCTGTTTTTTTGGCCAATACCCCTCTTTTTTGGCCAATGCTTACTCCTCTTTTTTTGACCAATACTTACCCCTCTTTTTTAGCCAATACTCCTCTTTTATTGGCCAATATTTACTTCTCCTTTTTTTCGCCAATATTCCTCTTTTATTGGCCAATATTTATTCCTCTTTTTTTGGCCAATACTCCTCTTTTTTGGCCAATACTTACTCCTCTTTTCTTGGCCAATGCACCTCTTTTTTGGCCAATACTTACTCCTCTTTTTTTGACCAATACTTACCCCTCTTTTTTTAGCCAATACTCCTCTTTTATTGGCTAATGCTTACTCCCCTTTTAGCCAATACTTACTACTCTTTTTTTGGCCAATACTTAATCCTACTTTTTTGTCCAATACTTTCCCCAGTTTTTTTGGCCAATACTTACTCCTCCTTTTTTGGCCAAAACTTACTCTTCCTTTTTTAGCCAATACTTAATCCTCTTTTTTTGACCAATACTTACTCCTCTTTTTTGAACCAATACTCCTTTTTTATTGGCCAATACTTACTCCTCTTTATTTGGCCAATACTCCTCTTTTTTGGCCAATACTTACTCCTCTTTTTTAGCCAATACTCCTCTTTTATTGGCCAATATTTACTTCTCCTTTTTTGGCCAATACTCCTCTTTTATTGGCCAATATTTATTCCTCTTTTTTTGGCCAATACTCCTCTTTTTTGGCCAATACTTACTCCTCTTTTCTTGGCCAATGCACCTCTTTTTTGGCCAATACTTACTCCTCTTTTTTTGACCAATACTTACCCCTCTTTTTTTAGCCAATACTCTTTTATTGGCTAATGCTTACTCCCCTTTTAGCCAATACTTACTCCTCTTTTTTTGGCCAATACCCCTCTTTTTTGGCCAATACTTACTCCTCTTTTTTTGACCAATACTTACCCCTCTTTTTTAGCCAATACTCCTCTTTTATTGGCCAATATTTACTTCTCCTTTTTTTCGCCAATATTCCTCTTTTATTGGCCAATATTTATTCCTCTTTTTTTGGCCAATACTCCTCTTTTTTGCCAAAACTTACTCCTCTTTTTTTGGCCAATGCACCTCTTTTTTGGCCAATACTTATTCCTCTTTTTTTGACCAATACTTACCCCTCTTTTTTTAGCCAATACTCCTCTTTTATTGGCCAATGCTTACTCCCCTTTTAGCCGATACTTACTACTCCTTTTTTAGCCAATACTTACTACTCTTTTTTTGGCCAATACTCCTCTTTTTTGGCCAACACTAATTCCTTTTTTTTAACCAATACTTACCCCCCTTTTTTTGGCCAATACTTAAACCTCCTTTTTTGGCCAATACTTACTCCTTTTATTTGACCAATACTTACCCCTCCTTTTTTGGACAATACTTATTCCTCTTTTTATGGCCAATATTTTTACTCCTACTTTTTTGGGCAATACTTACTCTCCTATGTATGGCCAATACTTGTACTCCTACTTTTTTGGGCAATACTTACTTCCCTTTTTTGGCCAATACTAATTCCTTTATTTTTTGACCAATACTTACCCCTCTTTTTTTGGCCAACCCTACTCTTTTATTGGCCAACATTTACTCCTCTTTTTATGGCCAATACTTACCTTTTTTATGGTGAATACATACTCCTCTTTTTAATACAAATACTTACATCTCTTTTTTTGACCAATACTTAATCCTACTATTTTGTCCAATACTTCCCCAGTTTTTTTGGCCAATACTTACTCCTCCTTTTTTGGCCAAAACTTACTCTTCCTTTTTTAGCCAATACTTAATCCTCTTTTTTTGACCAATACTTACTCCTCTTTTTTGAACCAATACTCCTTTTTTATTGGCCAATACTTACTCCTCTTTATTTGGCCAATACTCTTCTTTTTTGGCCAATACTTACTCCTCTTTTTTAGCCAATACTCCTCTTTTATTGGCCAATATTTACTTCTCCTTTTTTGGCCAATACTCCTCTTTTATTGGCCAATATTTATTCCTCTTTTTTTGGCCAATACTCCTCTTTTTTGGCCAATACTTACTCCTCTTTTCTTGGCCAATGCACCTCTTTTTTGGCCAATACTTACTCCTCTTTTTTTGACCAATACTTACCCCTCTTTTTTTAGCCAATATTCCTCTTTTATTGGCTAATGCTTACTCCCCTTTTAGCCAATACTTACTACTCTTTTTTTGGCCAATACTTACTTCTCTTTTTTGAACCAATACTCCTTTTTTATTGGCCAATACTTACTCCTCTTTTTTTTGGCCAATACCCCTCTTTTTTGGCCAATGCTTACTCCTCTTTTTTTGACCAATACTTACCCCTCTTTTTTAGCCAATACTCCTCTTTTATTGGCCAATATTTACTTCTCCTTTTTTTCGCCAATATTCCTCTTTTATTGGCCAATATTTATTCCTCTTTTTTTGGCTAATACTCCTCTTTTTTGGCCAATACTTACTCCTCTTTTCTTGGCCAATGCACCTCTTTTTTGGCCAATACTTACTCCTCTTTTTTTGACCAATACTTACCCCTCTTTTTTTAGCCAATACTCCTCTTTTATTGGCTAATGCTTACTCCCCTTTTAGCCAATACTTACTACTCTTTTTTTGGCCAATACTTAATCCTACTTTTTTGTCCAATACTTTCCCCAGTTTTTTTGGCCAATACTTACTCCTCCTTTTTTGGCCAAAACTTACTCTTCCTTTTTTAGCCAATACTTAATCCTCTTTTTTTGACCAATACTTACTCCTCTTTTTTGAACCAATACTCCTTTTTTATTGGCCAATACTTACTCCTCTTTATTTGGCCAATACTCCTCTTTTTTGGCCAATACTTACTCCTCTTTTTTAGCCAATACTCCTCTTTTATTGGCCAATATTTACTTTTCCTTTTTTGGCCAATACTCCTCTTTTATTGGCCAATATTTATTCCTCTTTTTTTGGCCAATACTCCTCTTTTTTGGCCAATACTTACTCCTCTTTTCTTGGCCAATGCACCTCTTTTTTGGCCAATACTTACTCCTCTTTTTTTGACCAATACTTACCCCTCTTTTTTTAGCCAATACTCTTTTATTGGCTAATGCTTACTCCCCTTTTAGCCAATACTTACTCCTCTTTTTTTGGCCAATACCCCTCTTTTTTGGCCAATACTTACTCCTCTTTTTTTGACCAATACTTACCCCTCTTTTTTAGCCAATACTCCTCTTTTATTGGCCAATATTTACTTCTCCTTTTTTTCGCCAATATTCCTCTTTTATTGGCCAATATTTATTCCTCTTTTTTTGGCCAATACTCCTCTTTTTTGCCAAAACTTACTCCTCTTTTTTTGGCCAATGCACCTCTTTTTTGGCCAATACTTATTCCTCTTTTTTTGACCAATACTTACCCCTCTTTTTTTAGCCAATACTCCTCTTTTATTGGCCAATGCTTACTCCCCTTTTAGCCGATACTTACTACTCCTTTTTTAGCCAATACTTACTACTCTTTTTTTGGCCAATACTCCTCTTTTTTGGCCAACACTAATTCCTTTTTTTTAACCAATACTTACCCCCCTTTTTTTGGCCAATACTTAAACCTCCTTTTTTGGCCAATACTTACTCCTTTTATTTGACCAATACTTACCCCTCCTTTTTTGGACAATACTTATTCCTCTTTTTATGGCCAATATTTTTACTCCTACTTTTTTGGGCAATACTTACTCTCCTATGTATGGCCAATACTTGTACTCCTACTTTTTTGGGCAATACTTACTTCCCTTTTTTGGCCAATACTAATTCCTTTATTTTTTGACCAATACTTACCCCTCTTTTTTTGGCCAACCCTACTCTTTTATTGGCCAACATTTACTCCTCTTTTTATGGCCAATACTTACATTTTTTATGGTGAATACATACTCCTCTTTTTAATACAAATACTTACATCTCTTTTTTTGACCAATACTTAATCCTACTTTTTTGTCCAATACTTCCCCAGTTTTTTTGGCCAATACTTACTCCTCCTTTTTTGGCCAAAACTTACTCTTCCTTTTTTAGCCAATACTTAATCCTCTTTTTTTGACCAATACTTACTCCTCTTTTTTGAACCAATACTCCTTTTTTATTGGCCAATACTTACTCCTCTTTATTTGGCCAATACTCCTCTTTTTTGGCCAATACTTACTCCTCTTTTTTAGCCAATACTCCTCTTATATTGGCCAATATTTACTTCTCCTTTTTTGGCCAATACTCCTCTTTTATTGGCCAATATTTATTCCTCTTTTTTTGGCCAATACTCCTCTTTTTTGGCCAATACTTACTCCTCTTTTCTTGGCCAATGCACCTCTTTTTTGGCCAATACTTACTCCTCTTTTTTTGACCAATACTTACCCCTCTTTTTTTAGCCAATATTCCTCTTTTATTGGCTAATGCTTACTCCCCTTTTAGCCAATACTTACTACTCTTTTTTTGGCCAATACTTACTTCTCTTTTTTGAACCAATACTCCTTTTTTATTGGCCAATACTTACTCCTCTTTTTTTTGGCCAATACCCCTCTTTTTTGGCCAATGCTTACTCCTCTTTTTTTGACCAATACTTACCCCTCTTTTTTAGCCAATACTCCTCTTTTATTGGCCAATATTTACTTCTCCTTTTTTTCGCCAATATTCCTCTTTTATTGGCCAATATTTATTCCTCTTTTTTTGGCCAATACTCCTCTTTTTTGGCCAATACTTACTCCTCTTTTCTTGGCCAATGCACCTCTTTTTTGGCCAATACTTACTCCTCTTTTTTTGACCAATACTTACCCCTCTTTTTTTAGCCAATACTCCTCTTTTATTGGCTAATGCTTACTCCCCTTTTAGCCAATACTTACTACTCTTTTTTTGGCCAATACTTAATCCTACTTTTTTGTCCAATACTTTCCCCAGTTTTTTTGGCCAATACTTACTCCTCCTTTTTTGGCCAAAACTTACTCTTCCTTTTTTAGCCAATACTTAATCCTCTTTTTTTGACCAATACTTACTCCTCTTTTTTGAACCAATACTCCTTTTTTATTGGCCAATACTTACTCCTCTTTATTTGGCCAATACTCCTCTTTTTTGGCCAATACTTACTCCTCTTTTTTAGCCAATACTCCTCTTTTATTGGCCAATATTTACTTCTCCTTTTTTGGTCAATACTCCTCTTTTATTGGCCAATATTTACTCCTCTTTTTTTGGCCAATACTCCTCTTTTTTGGCCAATACTTACTCCTCTTTTCTTGGCCAATGCACCTCTTTTTTGGCCAATACTTACTCCTCTTTTTTTGACCAATACTTACCCCTCTTTTTTTAGCCAATACTCTTTTATTGGCTAATGCTTACTCCCCTTTTAGCCAATACTTACCCCTCTTTTTTTGGCCAATACCCCTCTTTTTTGGCCAATACTTACTCCTCTTTTTTTGACCAATACTTACCCCTCTTTTTTAGCCAATACTCCTCTTTTATTGGCCAATATTTACTTCTCCTTTTTTTCGCCAATATTCCTCTTTTATTGGCCAATATTTATTCCTCTTTTTTTGGCCAATACTCCTCTTTTTTGCCAAAACTTACTCCTCTTTTCTTGGCCAATGCACCTCTTTTTTGACCAATACTTACTCCTCTTTTTTTGATCAATACTTACCCCTCTTTTTTTAGCCAATACTCCTCTTTTATTGGCTAATGCTTACTCCCCTTTTAGCCAATACTTACTACTCTTTTTTTGGCCAATACTTAATCCTACTTTTTTGTCCAATACTTTCCCCAGTTTTTTTGGCCAATACTTACTCCTCCTTTTTTGGCCAAAACTTACTCTTCCTTTTTTAGCCAATACTTAATCCTCTTTTTTTGACCAATACTTACTCCTCTTTTTTGAACCAATACTCCTTTTTTATTGGCCAATACTTACTCCTCTTTATTTGGCCAATACTCTTTTTTGGCCAATACTTACTCCTCTTTTTTAGCCAATACTCCTCTTTTATTGGCCAATATTTACTTCTCCTTTTTTGGCCAATACTCCTCTTTTATTGGCCAATATTTATTCCTCTTTTTTTGGCCAATACTCCTCTTTTTTGGCCAATACTTACTCCTCTTTTCTTGGCCAATGCACCTCTTTTTTGGCCAATACTTACTCCTCTTTTTTTGACCAATACTTACCCCTCTTTTTTTAGCCAATATTCCTCTTTTATTGGCTAATGCTTACTCCCCTTTTAGCCAATACTTACTACTCTTTTTTTGGCCAATACTTACTTCTCTTTTTTGAACCAATACTCCTTTTTTATTGGCCAATACTTACTCCTCTTTTTTTTGGCCAATACCCCTCTTTTTTGGCCAATGCTTACTCCTCTTTTTTTGACCAATACTTACCCCTCTTTTTTAGCCAATACTCCTCTTTTATTGGCCAATATTTACTTCTCCTTTTTTTCGCCAATATTCCTCTTTTATTGGCCAATATTTATTCCTCTTTTTTTGGCCAATACTCCTCTTTTTTGGCCAATACTTACTCCTCTTTTCTTGGCCAATGCACCTCTTTTTTGGCCAATACTTACTCCTCTTTTTTTGACCAATACTTACCCCTCTTTTTTTAGCCAATACTCCTCTTTTATTGGCTAATGCTTACTCCCCTTTTAGCCAATACTTACTACTCTTTTTTTGGCCAATACTTAATCCTACTTTTTTGTCCAATACTTTCCCCAGTTTTTTTGGCCAATACTTACTCCTCCTTTTTTGGCCAAAACTTACTCTTCCTTTTTTAGCCAATACTTAATCCTCTTTTTTTGACCAATACTTACTCCTCTTTTTTGAACCAATACTCCTTTTTTATTGGCCAATACTTACTCCTCTTTATTTGGCCAATACTCCTCTTTTTTGGCCAATACTTACTCCTCTTTTTTAGCCAATACTCCTCTTTTATTGGCCAATATTTACTTCTCCTTTTTTGGTCAATACTCCTCTTTTATTGGCCAATATTTACTCCTCTTTTTTTGGCCAATACTCCTCTTTTTTGGCCAATACTTACTCCTCTTTTCTTGGCCAATGCACCTCTTTTTTGGCCAATACTTACTCCTCTTTTTTTGACCAATACTTACCCCTCTTTTTTTAGCCAATACTCTTTTATTGGCTAATGCTTACTCCCCTTTTAGCCAATACTTACTCCTCTTTTTTTGGCCAATACCCCTCTTTTTTGGCCAATACTTACTCCTCTTTTTTTGACCAATACTTACCCCTCTTTTTTAGCCAATAATCCTCTTTTATTGGCCAATATTTACTTCTCCTTTTTTTCGCCAATATTCCTCTTTTATTGGCCAATATTTATTCCTCTTTTTTTGGCCAATACTCCTCTTTTTTGCCAAAACTTACTCCTCTTTTTTTGGCCAATGCACCTCTTTTTTGGCCAATACTTATTCCTCTTTTTTTGACCAATACTTACCCCTCTTTTTTTAGCCAATACTCCTCTTTTATTGGCCAATGCTTACTCCCCTTTTAGCCGATACTTACTACTCCTTTTTTAGCCAATACTTACTACTCTTTTTTTGGCCAATACTCCTCTTTTTTGGCCAACACTAATTCCTTTTTTTTAACCAATACTTACCCCCCTTTTTTTGGCCAATACTTAAACCTCCTTTTTTGGCCAATACTTACTCCTTTTATTTGACCAATACTTACCCCTCCTTTTTTGGACAATACTTATTCCTCTTTTTATGGCCAATATTTTTACTCCTACTTTTTTGGGCAATACTTACTCTCCTATGTATGGCCAATACTTGTACTCCTACTTTTTTGGGCAATACTTACTTCCCTTTTTTGGCCAATACTAATTCCTTTATTTTTTGACCAATACTTACCCCTCTTTTTTTGGCCAACCCTACTCTTTTATTGGCCAACATTTACTCCTCTTTTTATGGCCAATACTTACATTTTTTATGGTGAATACATACTCCTCTTTTTAATACAAATACTTACATCTCTTTTTTTGACCAATACTTAATCCTACTATTTTGTCCAATACTTCCCCAGTTTTTTTGGCCAATACTTACTCCTCCTTTTTTGGCCAAAACTTACTCTTCCTTTTTTAGCCAATACTTAATCCTCTTTTTTTGACCAATACTTACTCCTCTTTTTTGAACCAATACTCCTTTTTTATTGGCCAATACTTACTCCTCTTTATTTGGCCAATACTCCTCTTTTTTGGCCAATACTTACTCCTCTTTTTTAGCCAATACTCCTCTTTTATTGGCCAATATTTACTTCTCCTTTTTTGGCCAATACTCCTCTTTTATTGGCCAATATTTATTCCTCTTTTTTTGGCCAATACTCCTCTTTTTTGGCCAATACTTACTCCTCTTTTCTTGGCCAATGCACCTCTTTTTTGGCCAATACTTACTCCTCTTTTTTTGACCAATACTTACCCCTCTTTTTTTAGCCAATACTCTTTTATTGGCTAATGCTTACTCCCCTTTTAGCCAATACTTACTACTCTTTTTTTGGCCAATACTTACTTCTCTTTTTTGAACCAATACTCCTTTTTTATTGGCCAATACTTTCTCCTCTTTTTTTGGCCAACCCTACTCTTTTATTGGCCAACATTTACTCCTCTTTTTATGGCCAATACTTACCTTTTTTATGGTGAATACATACTCCTCTTTTTAATACAAATACTTACATCTCTTTTTTTGGCCAAAACTTAGTCTTCCTTTTTTAGCCAATACTTAATCCTCTTTTTTAGCCAATACTCCTCTTTTATTGGCCAATATTTACTTCTTCTTTTTTGGCCAATACTCCTCTTTTATTGGCCAATATTTATTCCTCTTTTTTTGGCCAATACTCCTCTTTTTTGGCCAATACTTACTCCTCTTTTCTTGGCCAATGCACCTCTTTTTTGGCCAATACTTACTCCTCTTTTTTTGACCAATACTTACCCCTCTTTTTGTAGCCAACACTCCTCTTTTATTGGCTAATGCTTACTCCCCTTTTAGCCAATACTTACTACTCTTTTTTTGGCCAATACTTACTTCTCTTTTTTGAACCAATACTCCTTTTTTATTGGCCAATACTTACTCCTCTTTTTTTGGCCAATACCCCTCTTTTTTGGCCAATACTTACTCCTCTTTTTTTGACCAATACTTACCCCTCTTTTTTAGCCAATACTCCTCTTTTATTGGCCAATATTTACTTCTCCTTTTTTTCACCAATATTCCTCTTTTATTGGCCAATATTTATTCCTCTTTTTTTGACCAATACTCCTCTTTTTTGGCCAATACTTACTCCTCTTTTCTTGGCCAATGCACCTCTTTTTTGGCCAATACTTACTCCTCTTTTTTTGACCAATACTTACCCCGCTTTTTTTAGCCAATACTCCTCTTTTATTGGCTAATGCTTACTCCCCTTTTAGCCAATACTTACTACTCTTTTTTGGCCAATACTTACTTCTCTTTTTTGAACCAATACTCCTTTTTTATTGGCCAATACTTACTCCTCTTTTTTTGGCCAACCCTACTCTTTTATTGGCCAACATTTACTCCTCTTTTTATGGCCAATACTTACCTTTTTTATGGTGAATACATACTCCTCTTTTTAATACAAATACTTACATCTCTTTTTTTGACCAATACTTAATCCTACTTTTTTGTCCAATACTTTCCCCAGTTTTTTTGGCCAATACTTACTCCTCCTTTTTTGGCCAAAACTTACTCTTCCTTTTTTAGCCAATACTTAATCCTCTTTTTTTGACCAATACTTACTCCTCCTTTTTGAACCAATACTCCTTTTTTATTGGCCAATACTTACTCCTCTTTATTTGGCCAATACTCCTCTTTTTTGGCCAATACTTACTCCTCTTTTTTAGCCAATACTCCTCTTTTATTGGCCAATATTTACTTCTCTTTTCTTGGCCAATGCACCTCTTTTTTGGCCAATACTTACTCCTCTTTTTTTGACCAATACTTACCCCTCTTTTTTTAGCCAATACTCCTCTTTTATTGGCTAATGCTTACTCCCCTTTTAGCCAATACTTACTACACTTTTTTTGGCCAATACTTACTCCTCTTTTTTTGGCCAATACCCCTCTTTTTTGGCCAATGCTTACTCCTCTTTTTTTGACCAATACTTACCCCTCTTTTTTAGCCCATACTCCTCTTTTATTGACCAATATTAACTTCTCCTTTTTTTCGCCAATATTCCTCTTTTATTGGCCAATATTTATTCCTCTTTTTTTGGCCAATACTCCTCTTTTTTGGCCAATACTTACTCCTCTTTTCTTGGCCAATGCACCTCTTTTTTGGCCAATACTTACTCCTCTTTTTTTGACCAATACTTACCCCTCTTTTTTTAGCCAATACTCCTCTTTTATTGGCTAATGCTTACTCCCCTTTTAGCCAATACTTACTACTCTTTTTTTGGCCAATACTTAATCCTACTTTTTTGTCCAATACTTTCCCCAGTTTTTTTGGCCAATACTTACTCCTCCTTTTTTGGCCAAAACTTACTCTTCCTTTTTTAGCCAATACTTAATCCTCTTTTTTTGACCAATACTTACTCCTCTTTATTTGGCCAATACTCCTCTTTTTTGGCCAATACTTACTCCTCTTTTTTAGCCAATACTCCTCTTTTATTGGCCAATATTTACTTCTCCTTTTTTGGCCAATACTCCTCTTTTATTGGCCAATATTTATTCCTCTTTTTTTGGCCAATACTCCTCTTTTTTGGCCAATACTTACTCCTCTTTTCTTGGCCAATGCACCTCTTTTTTGGCCAATACTTACTCCTCTTTTTTTGACCAATACTTACCCCTCTTTTTTTAGCCAATACTCTTTTATTGGCTAATGCTTACTCCCCTTTTAGCCAATACTTACTACTCTTTTTTTGGCCAATACTTACTTCTCTTTTTTGAACCAATACTCCTTTTTTATTGGCCAATACTTACTCCTCTTTTTTTGGCCAACCCTACTCTTTTATTGGCCAACATTTACTCCTCTTTTTATGGCCAATACTTACCTTTTTTATGGTGAATACATACTCCTCTTTTTAATACAAATACTTACATCTCTTTTTTTGACCAATACTTAATCCTACTTTTTTGTCCAATACTTTCCCCAGTTTTTTTGGCCAATACTTACTCCTCCTTTTTTGGCCAAAACTTACTCTTCCTTTTTTAGCCAATACTTAATCCTCTTTTTTTGACCAATACTTACTCCTCCTTTTTGAACCAATACTCCTTTTTTATTGGCCAATACTTACTCCTCTTTATTTGGCCAATACTCCTCTTTTTTGGCCAATACTTACTCCTCTTTTTTAGCCAATACTCCTCTTTTATTGGCCAATATTTACTTCTCTTTTTTGGCCAATACTCCTCTTTTTTGGCCAATACTTACTCCTCTTTTCTTGGCCAATGCACCTCTTTTTTGGCCAATACTTACTCCTCTTTTTTTGACCAATACTTACCCCTCTTTTTTTAGCCAATACTCCTCTTTTATTGGCTAATGCTTACTCCCCTTTTAGCCAATACTTACTACACTTTTTTTGGCCAATACTTACTCCTCTTTTTTTGGCCAATACCCCTCTTTTTTGGCCAATGCTTACTCCTCTTTTTTTGACCAATACTTACCCCTCTTTTTTGGCCCATACTCCTCTTTTATTGACCAATATTAACTTCTCCTTTTTTTCGCCAATATTCCTCTTTTATTGGCCAATATTTATTCCTCTTTTTTTGGCCAATACTCCTCTTTTTTGCCAAAACGTACTCCTCTTTTTTTGGCCAATGCACCTCTTTTTTGGCCAATACTTATTCCTCTTTTTTTGACCAATACTTACCCCTCTTTTTTTAGCCAATACTCCTCTTTTATTGGCCAATGCTTACTCCCCTTTTAGCCAATACTTACTCCTCTTTTTTTGGCCAATACTCCTCTTTTTTGGCCAACACTAATTCCTTTTTTTTAACCAATACTTACCCCCCTTTTTTTGGCCAATACTTAAACCTCCTTTTTTGGCCAATACTTACTCCTTTTATTTGACCAATACTTACCCCTCTTTTTTTTGGCCAACCCTACTCTTTTATTGGCCAATACTTATTGCTTCTTTTTAGGGCAATACTTACTTCTCCTTTTTTGGGAGATAATTACCCCTCTTTTTTTGGCCACACTCCTTTTTTTATGGCCAATACTTACTCCCCTTTTTTGGCCAATACTTACTCCTCCTTTTTTGGTGAATACTTACGACTCTTTTTTTGGCCAATACTCCTCTTTTATTGGCCAATACGTACTCCTCTTTTTATGGCCAATACTTACTCTTTTTATGGTGAATACATACTCCTCTTTTTGGCAAATACTTACACCTCTTTTTTTGACCAATACTTAATCCTCCTTTTTTGTCCAATACTTTCCCCAGTTTTTTTGGCTAATACTTACTCCTCCTTTTTTGGCCAAAACTTGCTCCTCCTTTTTTAGCCAATACGTAATCCTTTTTTTTTTTACCAATACTTACTCCTCTTTTTTGGACCAATATTCCTTTTTTATTGGCCAATACGTACTCCTCTTTTTTTGGCCAATACTCCTCTTTTTTGGCCAATACTTACCCCTCTTTTTTTGACCAATACTTACCCCTCTTTTTTAGCCAATGCTCCTCTTTTATTTGCCAATATTTACTTCTCCTTTTTTGGCCAATACTCCTCTTTTATTGGCCAATATTTATTCCTCTTTTTTTGGCCAATACTCCTCTTTTTTGGCCAATACTTACTCCTCTTTTTTTGGCCAATGCACCTCTTTTTTGGCCAATACTTACTCCTCTTTTTTTGACCAATACTTACCCCTCTTTTTTTAGCCAATACTCCTCTTTTATTGGCCAATGCTTACTCCCCTTTTAGCCGATACTTACTACTCCTTTTTTAGCCAATACTTACTACTCTTTTTTTGGCCAATACTTACTCCTCTTTTTATGGCCAATACTTACTCTTTTTATGGTGAATACATACTCCTCTTTTTGGCAAATACTTACACCTCTTTTTTTGACCAATACTTAATCCTTCTTTTTTGTCCAATACTTTCCCCAGTTTTTTTGGCTAATACTTACTCCTCCTTTTTTGGCCAAAACTTACTCCTCCTTTTTTAGCCAATACGTAATCCTCTTTTTTTGACCAATACTTACTCCTCTTTTTTGAACCAATATTCCTTTTTTATTGGCCAATACGTACTCCTCTTTTTTTGGCCAATACTCCTCTTTTTTGGCCAATGCTTACTCCTCTTTTTTTGACCAATACTTACCCCTCTTTTTTAGCCAATACTCCTTTTTATTGGCCAATATTTACTTCTCCTTTTTTGGCCAATACTCCTCTTTTATTGGCCAATATTTATTCCTCTTTTTTTGGCCAATGCACCTCTTTTTTGGCCAATACTTACTCCTCTTTTTTTGACCAATACTTACCCCTCTTTTTTTAGCCAATACTCCTCTTTTATTGGCCAATGCTTACTCCCCTTTTAGCCGATACTTACTACTCCTTTTTTAGCCAATACTTACTACTCTTTTTTTGGCCAATACTCCTCTTTTTTGGCCAACACTAATTCCTTTTTTTAACCAATACTCACCCCTCTTTTTTTGGCCAATACTTAAACCTCCTTTTTGGCCAATACTTACTCCTTTTATTTGACCAATACTTACCCCTCCTTTTTTGGACAATACTTATTCCTCTTTTTATGGCCAATATTTGTACTCCTACTGTTTTGGGCAATACTTACTCTCCTATGTATGTCCAATACTTGTACTCCTACTTTTTTGACCAATACTTACCCCTCTTTTTTTGGCCAATACTCCTCTTTTTTGGCCAATACTTACTCCTCTTTTTTTGGCCAATGCACCTCTTTTTTGGCCAATACTTACTCCTCTTTTTTTGACCAATACTTACCCCTCTTTTTTTAGCCAATACTCCTCTTTTATTGGCCAATGCTTACTCCCCTTTTAGCCGATACTTACTACTCCTTTTTTAGCCAATACTTACTACTCTTTTTTTGGCCAATACTTACTCCTCTTTTTATGGCCAATACTTACTCTTTTTATGGTGAATACATACTCCTCTTTTTGGCAAATACTTACACCTCTTTTTTTGACCAATACTTAATCCTTCTTTTTTGTCCAATACTTTCCCCAGTTTTTTTGGCTAATACTTACTCCTCCTTTTTTGGCCAAAACTTACTCCTCCTTTTTTAGCCAATACGTAATCCTCTTTTTTTGACCAATACTTACTCCTCTTTTTTGAACCAATATTCCTTTTTTATTGGCCAATACGTACTCCTCTTTTTTTGGCCAATACTCCTCTTTTTTGGCCAATGCTTACTCCTCTTTTTTTGACCAATACTTACCCCTCTTTTTTAGCCAATACTCCTTTTTATTGGCCAATATTTACTTCTCCTTTTTTGGCCAATACTCCTCTTTTATTGGCCAATATTTATTCCTCTTTTTTTGGCCAATGCACCTCTTTTTTGGCCAATACTTACTCCTCTTTTTTTGACCAATACTTACCCCTCTTTTTTTAGCCAATACTCCTCTTTTATTGGCCAATGCTTACTCCCCTTTTAGCCGATACTTACTACTCCTTTTTTAGCCAATACTTACTACTCTTTTTTTGGCCAATACTCCTCTTTTTTGGCCAACACTAATTCCTTTTTTTAACCAATACTCACCCCTCTTTTTTTGGCCAATACTTAAACCTCCTTTTTGGCCAATACTTACTCCTTTTATTTGACCAATACTTACCCCTCCTTTTTTGGACAATACTTATTCCTCTTTTTATGGCCAATATTTGTACTCCTACTGTTTTGGGCAATACTTACTCTCCTATGTATGTCCAATACTTGTACTCCTACTTTTTTGACCAATACTTACCCCTCTTTTTTTGGCCAACCCTACTCTTTTATTGGCCAATACTTACTCCTTCTTTTTTGGGCAATACTTACTTCTCCTTTTTTGGGAAATAATTACCCCTCTTTTTTTTGGCCACACTCCTCTTTTTATGGCCAATACTTACTCCCCTTTTTTGGCCAATACTTACTCCTCCTTTTTTGGTGAATACTTACGACTCTTTTTTTGGCCAATACTCCTCTTTTATTGGCCAATATTTACTCCTCTTTTTTTGGCCAATACTCCTCTTTTTTGGCCAACACTAATTCCTTTTTTTTAACCAATACTTACTCCTCTTTTTTTGGCCAATTCTTACTCCTCTTTTTATGGCGAATACTTACTCTTTTTATGGTGAATACATACACCTCTTTTTGGCAAATACTTACACCTCTTTTTTTGTCCAATACTTTCTCCAGTTTTTTTGGCCAATACTTACTCCTCCTTTTTTGGCCAATACTTACTCCTCCTTTTTTAGCTAATACTTAACCCTCTTTTTTTGACCAATACTTACTCCTCTTTTTTTGGCCAATACTTACTCCTCTTTTTTCGGCCAATACTCCTCTTTTTTGGCCAACACTAATTCCTTTTTTTTAACCAATACTTACCCCTCTTTTTTTGGCCAATACTTACCCCTCCTTTTCTGGACAATACTTATTCCTCTTTTTATGGCCAATACTGGTACTCCTACTTTTTTGGGCAATACTTACTCCCCTTTTTTGGCCAATACTAATTCCTTTATTTTTTGACCAATACTTACCCCTCTTTTTTTTGGCCAACCCTACTCTTTTATTGGCCAATACTTACTCCTTCTTTTTTGGGCAATACTTACTTCTCCTTTTTGGGGAAATAATTACCCCTCTTTTTCGGCCACACTCCTCTTTTTATGGCCAATACTCCCCTTTTTTGGCCAATACTTACTCCTCCTTTTTTGGTGAATACTTACGACTCTTTTTTTGGCCAATACTCCTCTTTTATTGGCCAATATTTACTCCTCTTTTTTTGGCCAATACTCCTCTTTTTCGGCCAACACTAATTCCTTTTTTTTAACCAATACTTACTCCTCTTTTTTTGGCCAATACTTACTGCTCTTTTTTTGGCCAATACCTACTTTTCTTTTTATGGCCAATACTTACTCTTTTTATGGTGAATACATACTCCTCTTTTTAATGCAAATGCTTACACCTCTTTTTTTGACCAATACTTAATCCTCCTTTTTTGTCCAATACTTTCTCCACTTTTTTTGGCCAATACTTACTCCTCCTTTTTTGGCCAGTACATAGTCGTCTTTTTATGGTGAATACTTACTCGTCTTTTTACTAAAAATACTTATACCTCTTTTTTGTCCAATACTTAATCCTCCTTTTTTGGCCAATACTTACTCCCCCATTCTTGGCCAATACTTATTCCATTTTTTTTGACCAATACTTACCCCTCTTTTTTTGCCCAATACTTACCCCTCTTTTTTTAGCCAATACTCCTCTTTTATTGGCCAATACTTACTCCCCTTTCAGCCAATACTTACTCCTCCTTTTTTGGCCAATACCCACTACTCTTTTTTTGGCCAATACTCCTCTTTTTTGGACAACACTAATTCCTTTTTTTTAACCAATACTTATCCCTCTTTTTTTGACCAATACTTAAACCTCCTTTTTTGGCCAATACTTACTCCTTTTATTTAATAATAATCTTTATTGTCATTGTAAAAATTACAATGAAATTATTTGACCAATACTTACCCCTCCTTTTTTGGACAATACCAATTCCTCTTTTTATGGCCAATATTTGTACTCCTACTTTTTTGGGCAATACTTACTCTCCTTTATATGGCCAATACTTGAACTCCTACTTTTTTGGGCAATACTTAGTTCCCTTCTTTGGCCAATACTAATTCCTTTATTTTTTGACCAATACTTACCCCTCTTTTTTTGGCCAACACTACTCTTTTATTGGCCAATAGTTACTCCTTCTTTTTTGGGCAATACTTACTTCTCCTTTTTTGGGAAATAATTACCCCTCTTTTTTTTGGCCACACTCCTCTTTTTATGGCCAATACTTACTCCCCTTTTTTGGCCAATACTTACTCCTCCTTTTTTGGTGAATACTTACGACTCTTTTTTTGGCCAATACTCCTCTTTTATTGGCCAATATTTACTCCTCTTTTTTTGGCCAATACTCCTCTTTTTTGGCCAACACTAATTCCTTTTTTTTAACCAATACTTACTCCTCTTTTTTTGGCCAATTCTTACTCCTCTTTTTATGGCGAATACTTACTCTTTTTATGGTGAATACATACACCTCTTTTTGGCAAATACTTACACCTCTTTTTTTGTCCAATACTTTCTCCAGTTTTTTTGGCCAATACTTACTCCTCCTTTTTTGGCCAATACTTACTCCTCCTTTTTTAGCTAATACTTAACCCTCTTTTTTTGACCAATACTTACTCCTCTTTTTTTGGCCAATACTTACTCCTCTTTTTTCGGCCAATACTCCTCTTTTTTGGCCAACACTAATTCCTTTTTTTTAACCAATACTTACCCCTCTTTTTTTGGCCAATACTTACCCCTCCTTTTCTGGACAATACTTATTCCTCTTTTTATGGCCAATACTGGTACTCCTACTTTTTTGGGCAATACTTACTCCCCTTTTTTGGCCAATACTAATTCCTTTATTTTTTGACCAATACTTACCCCTCTTTTTTTTGGCCAACCCTACTCTTTTATTGGCCAATACTTACTCCTTCTTTTTTGGGCAATACTTACTTCTCCTTTTTGGGGAAATAATTACCCCTCTTTTTCGGCCACACTCCTCTTTTTATGGCCAATACTCCCCTTTTTTGGCCAATACTTACTCCTCCTTTTTTGGTGAATACTTACGACTCTTTTTTTGGCCAATACTCCTCTTTTATTGGCCAATATTTACTCCTCTTTTTTTGGCCAATACTCCTCTTTTTCGGCCAACACTAATTCCTTTTTTTTAACCAATACTTACTCCTCTTTTTTTGGCCAATACTTACTGCTCTTTTTTTGGCCAATACCTACTTTTCTTTTTATGGCCAATACTTACTCTTTTTATGGTGAATACATACTCCTCTTTTTAATGCAAATGCTTACACCTCTTTTTTTGACCAATACTTAATCCTCCTTTTTTGTCCAATACTTTCTCCACTTTTTTTGGCCAATACTTACTCCTCCTTTTTTGGCCAGTACATAGTCGTCTTTTTATGGTGAATACTTACTCGTCTTTTTACTAAAAATACTTATACCTCTTTTTTGTCCAATACTTAATCCTCCTTTTTTTGCCAATACTTACTCCCCCATTCTTGGCCAATACTTATTCCATTTTTTTTGACCAATACTTACCCCTCTTTTTTTGCCCAATACTTACCCCTCTTTTTTTAGCCAATACTCCTCTTTTATTGGCCAATACTTACTCCCCTTTCAGCCAATACTTACTCCTCCTTTTTTGGCCAATACCCACTACTCTTTTTTTGGCCAATACTCCTCTTTTTTGGACAACACTAATTCCTTTTTTTTAACCAATACTTATCCCTCTTTTTTTGACCAATACTTAAACCTCCTTTTTTGGCCAATACTTACTCCTTTTATTTAATAATAATCTTTATTGTCATTGTAAAAATTACAATGAAATTATTTGACCAATACTTACCCCTCCTTTTTTGGACAATACCAATTCCTCTTTTTATGGCCAATATTTGTACTCCTACTTTTTTGGGCAATACTTACTCTCCTTTATATGGCCAATACTTGAACTCCTACTTTTTTGGGCAATACTTAGTTCCCTTCTTTGGCCAATACTAATTCCTTTATTTTTTGACCAATACTTACCCCTCTTTTTTTGGCCAACACTACTCTTTTATTGGCCAATAGTTACTCCTTCTTTTTTGGGCAATACTTACTTCTCCTTTTTTGGGAAATAATTACCCCTCTTTTTTTTGGCCACACTCCTCTTTTTATGGCCAATACTTACTCCCCTTTTTTGGCCAATACTTACTCCTCCTTTTTTGGTGAATACTTACGACTCTTTTTTTGGCCAATACTCCTCTTTTATTGGCCAATATTTACTCCTCTTTTTTTGGCCAATACTCCTCTTTTTTGGCCAACACTAATTCCTTTTTTTTAACCAATACTTACTCCTCTTTTTTTGGCCAATTCTTACTCCTCTTTTTATGGCGAATACTTACTCTTTTTATGGTGAATACATACTCCTCTTTTTGGCAAATACTTACACCTCTCTTTTTGTCCAATACTTTCTCCAGTTTTTTTGGCCAATACTTACTCCTCCTTTTTTGGCCAATACTTACTCCTCCTTTTTTAGCTAATACTTAACCCTCTTTTTTTGACCAATACTTACACCTCTTTTTTGGGCCAATACTCCGTTTTTATTGGCCAATAATTACACCTCTTTTTTTGGCCAATATTCCTCTTTTTTGGCCAATATTTACTCCTCTTTTTTTGGCCAATACTCCTCTTTTTTTGACCAATACTTACCCCTCTTTTTTTGACCAATACATACCCCTCTTTTTTTAGCCAATACTCCTCTTTTATTGGCCAATATTTACTCCTCTTTTTTCGGCCAATACTCCTCTTTTATTGGCCAATATTTATTCCTCTGTTTTTGGCCAACACTACTCTTTTTTGGCCAATACTTACTCCTCTTTTTTTGACCAATACTTACCTCTCTTTTTTTGGCCAATACTCCTCTTTTTTGGCCAACACTAATTCCTTTTTTTAACCAATATTACCCTTCTTTTTTTGGCCAATGCTTAAACCTTCTTTTTTCGCCAATACTTACTCCTTTTATATGACCAATTCTTACCCCTCCTTTTTTGGACAATACTTATTCCTCTTTTTATGGCCAACACTTATTCCTCTTTTTATGGCCAATACTTACTCCCCTTTTTGGCCAATACTTACTCCTCCTTTTTTGGTGAATACTTACAACTCTTTTTTTGGCCAATAGTCCTCTTTTATTGGCCAACACTAATTCCTTTTTTTTAACCAATACTTACCCCTCTTTTTTTGGCCAATACTTATTCCTCTTTTTATGGCCAATATTTGTACTCCTACATTTTTGGCCAATACTTACTCCCCCTTTTTGGCCAATACTAATTCCTTTTTTTTACCAATACTTACCCCTCTTTTTTTGTCCAACACTACTCTTTTATTGGCCAATACTTAATCCTTCTTTTTTGGGCAATACTTACTTCTCCTTTTTTGGTGAATACTTACGACTCTTTTTTTGGCCAATACTCCTCTTTTTATGGCTAATACTTACCCCCCTTTTTTGGCCAATACTTACTCCTCATTTTTTGGTGAATACGTACGACTCTTTTTTTGGCCAATACTCCTCTTTTATTGGCCAATATTTATTCCTCTTTTTTTGGCCAATACTCCTCTTTTTTGGCCAATACATAATCCTCCTTTTTTGGCCAATACTTACTTATTCCCCCTTTGTTGGCCAATACTTATTCCATTTTTTTGACCAATACTTCCCCCTCTTTTTTTGTCCAATACTTAATCCTCCTTTTTTGTCCAATAATTATTCCTCTTTTTATGGCCAACACTTACTCCTCTTTTTATGGCTAATACTTAACTACTCTTTTTTTGGCCAATACTTACTCCTCCTTTTTTGGCAAATACTAATTCCTTTTTTTTTTTTACCAATACTTACTCCACTTTTTATGGTGAATACTTACTCCTCTTTTTAATGCAAATACTTACAACTCTTTTTTTGGGCAATACTTATTCCTCTTTTTATGGCCAATACTTACTCCTCTTTTTATGGTGAATACTTACTCCTCTTTTTAATGCAAATACTTACAACTCTTTTATTGGCCAATACTTACTCCTCTTTTTTCGGCCAATACTCCTCTTTTTTGGACAACACTAATTCCTTTTTTTTAACCAATACTTACCCCTCTTTTTTTGGCCAATACTTACCCCTCCTTTTCTGGACAATACTTATTCCTCTTTTTATGGCCAATACTGGTACTCCTACTTTTTTGGGCAATACTTACTCCCCTTTTTTGGCCAATACTAATTCCTTTATTTTTTGACCAATACTTACCCCTCTTTTTTTTGGCCAACCCTACTCTTTTATTGGCCAATACTTACTCCTTCTTTTTTGGGCAATACTTACTTCTCCTTTTTGGGGAAATAATTACCCCTCTTTTTCGGCCACACTCCTCTTTTTATGGCCAATACTCCCCTTTTTTGGCCAATACTTACTCCTCCTTTTTTGGTGAATACTTACGACTCTTTTTTTGGCCAATACTCCTCTTTTATTGGCCAATATTTACTCCTCTTTTTTTGGCCAATACTCCTCTTTTTCGGCCAACACTAATTCCTTTTTTTTAACCAATACTTACTCCTCTTTTTTTGGCCAATACTTACTGCTCTTTTTTTGGCCAATACCTACTTTTCTTTTTATGGCCAATACTTACTCTTTTTATGGTGAATACATACTCCTCTTTTTAATGCAAATGCTTACACCT
This sequence comes from Rhabdophis nuchalis, assembly GCA_039707465.1. Taxonomy (NCBI): domain Eukaryota; kingdom Metazoa; phylum Chordata; class Lepidosauria; order Squamata; family Natricidae; genus Rhabdophis; species Rhabdophis nuchalis. The sequence goes on from CM077647.1 coordinate 113,921,352, forward strand.
CTTTTTTTGACCAATACTTAATCCTCCTTTTTTGTCCAATACTTTCTCCACTTTTTTTGGCCAATACTTACTCCTCCTTTTTTGGCCAGTACATAGTCGTCTTTTTATGGTGAATACTTACTCGTCTTTTTACTAAAAATACTTATACCTCTTTTTTGTCCAATACTTAATCCTCCTTTTTTGGCCAATACTTACTCCCCCATTCTTGGCCAATACTTATTCCATTTTTTTTGACCAATACTTACCCCTCTTTTTTGACCAATACTTACCCCTCTTTTTTTAGCCAATACTCCTCTTTTATTGGCCAATACTTACTCCCCTTTCAGCCAATACTTACTCCTCCTTTTTTGGCCAATACCCACTACTCTTTTTTTGGCCAATACTCCTCTTTTTTGGACAACACTAATTCCTTTTTTTTAACCAATACTTATCCCTCTTTTTTTGACCAATACTTAAACCTCCTTTTTTGGCCAATACTTACTCCTTTTATTTAATAATAATCTTTATTGTCATTGTAAAAATTACAATGAAATTATTTGACCAATACTTACCCCTCCTTTTTTGGACAATACCAATTCCTCTTTTTATGGCCAATATTTGTACTCCTACTTTTTTGGGCAATACTTACTCTCCTTTATATGGCCAATACTTGAACTCCTACTTTTTTGGGCAATACTTACTTCCCTTCTTTGGCCAATACTAATTCCTTTATTTTTTGACCAATACTTACCCCTCTTTTTTTGGCCAACACTACTCTTTTATTGGCCAATAGTTACTCCTTCTTTTTTGGGCAATACTTACTTCTCCTTTTTTGGGAAATAATTACCCCTCTTTTTTTGGCCACACTCCTCCTTTTATGGCCAATACTTACTCCCCTTTTTTGGCCAATATTTATTCCTCTTTTTTTGGCCAATACTCCTCTTTTTTGGCCAACACTAATTCCTTTTTTTAAACCAATACGTACTCTTTTTTTGGCCAATACTTATTCCTCTTTTTATGGCCAATACTTACTTTTTTTATGGTGAGTACATACTCCTCTTTTTAATGCAAATACTTACACCTCTTTTTTTGACCAATACTTAATCCTCCTTTTTTGTCCAATACTTCCCCAGTTTTTTTGGCCAATACTTACTCCTCCTTTTTTGGCCAAAACTTACTCCTCCTTTTTTAGCCAATACTTAATCCTCTTTTTTTGACCAATACTTACTCCTATTTTTTGAACCAATACTCCTTTTTTATTGGCCAATACTTATTCCTCTTTTTTGGCCAATATTCCTCTTTTTTGGCCAATACTTACTCCTCTTTTTTTGACCAATACTTACCCCTCTTTTTTAGCCAATACTCCTCTTTTATTGGCCAATATGTATTTCTCCTTTTTTTGGCCAATACTCCTCTTTTATTGGCCAATATTTATTCCTCTTTTTTTGGCCAATACTCCTCTTTTTTGGCCAATACTTACTCCTCTTTTTTTTGGCCAATGCACCTCTTTTTTGGCCAATACTTACTTCTCTTTTTTTGACCAATACTTACCCCTCTTTTTTTAGCCAATACTCCTCTTTTATTGGCCAATGCTTACTCCCCTTTTAGCCGATACTTACTACTCCTTTTTTAGCCAATGCTTACTACTCTTTTTTGGCCAACACTAATTCCTTTTTTTTAACCAATACTTACCCCTCTTTTTTTGGCCAATACTTAAACCTCCTTTTTTGGCCAATACTTACTCCCTTTATTTGACCAATACTTACCCCTCCTTTTTGGACAATATTTATTCCTCTTTTTATGGTCAATATTTGTACTCCTACTTTTTTGAGCAATACTTACTCTCCTATGTATGGCCAATACTCCTACTTTTTTGGGCAATACTTACTTCCCTTTTTTGGCCAATACTAATTCCTTTATTTTTTGACCAATACTTACCCCTCTTTTATTGGCCAACCCTACTCTTTTATTGGCCAATACTTACTCCTTCTTCTTTGTGCAATACTTACTTCTCCTTTTTTGGGAAATAATTAGCCCTCTTTTTTTGGCCACACTCCTCTTTTTATGGCCAATACTTACTCCTCTTTTTTGGTCAATACTTACTCCTTTTTTGGTGAATACTTACGACTCTTTTTTTGGCCAATACTCCTCTTTTATTGGCCAATATTTACTCCTCTTTTTTGGCCAAGACTAATTCCTTTTTTTAAACTAATACTTACTCCTCTTTTTTTGGCCAATTCTTACTCCTCTTTTTATGGCCAATACTTACTCTTTTTATGGTGAATACATACTCCTCTTTTTGGCAAATACTTACATCTCTTTTTTTGACCAATACTTAATCCTCCTTTTTTGGCCAATACTTAATCCTCCTTTTTTAGCTAATACTTAAGCCTCTTTTTTTGACCAATACTTACTCCTCTTTTTTGGGCCAATACTCCTTTTTTATTGGCCAATAATTACTCCTCTTTTTTTGGCCAATATTCCTCTTTTTTGGCCAATATTTACTCCTCTTTTTTTGGCCAATACTCCTCTTTTTTGGACAATACTTACTCCTCTTTTTTTGACCAATACTTACCCCTCTTTTTTTAGCCAATACTCCTCTTTTATTGGCCAATATTTACTCCTCTTTTTTGGGCCAATACTCCTCTTTTATTGGCCAATATTTATTCCTCTTTTTTGGCCAATACTCCTCTTTTTTGGCCAATACTTACTCCTCTTTTTTTGACCAATACTTACCCCTCTTTTTTTAGCCAATACTCCTCTTTCATTGGCCAATATTTACTCCTCTTTTTTTGGCCAATACTCCTCTTTTTTGGCCAACACTAATTCCTTTTTTTAAACCAATACTTACCCCTCTTTTTTTGGCCAAAACGTAAACCTCCTTTTTTCGAAAATACTTACTCCTTTTATTTGACCAATACTTACCCCTCCTTTTTTGGACAATACTTATTCCTCTTTTTATGGCCAACACCTACTCCTCTTTTTGTGGCCAATACTTGTACTCCTACTTTTTTGGGCAATACTTACTCCCCTTTTTTTGCCAATACTAATTCCTTTTTTTGGACCAATACTTACTCCTCTTTTTTTGGCCAACACTGCTCTTTTATTAGCCAATACTTACTCCTTTTTTGGGCAATACTTACTTCTCCTTTTTTGGGCAATAATTACCCTTCTTTTTTTGGCCACACTCCTCTTTTTTTGGCCAATACGTACTCCTCCTTTTTTGGCCAGTACTTACTCCTCTTTTTTTGGCCAATACTTACTTTTTTATGGTAAATACATACTCCTTTTTTAAATGCAAATACTTACACCTCTTTTTTTGACCAATACTTAATCCTCCTTTTTTGTCCAATACTTTCTCCACTTTTTTTGGCCAATACTTACTCCTCTCTTTATGGTGAATACTTACTCCTCTTTTTAATGCAAATACTTACAACTCTTTTTTTGGGCAATACTTATTCCTCTTTTTTTGGCCAATACTCCTCTTTTTTGGCCAATACTTACTCCTCTTTTTTTGGCCAATGATCTTCTTTTTGGCCAATACTTACTCCTCTTTTTTTGACCAATACTTACCACTCTTTTTTTTAGCCAATACTCCTCTTTTATTGGCCAATATTTACTCCTCTTTTTTTGGCCAATACTCCTCTTTTTTGGCCAACACTAATTCCTTTTTTTAACCAATATTACCCTTCTTTTTTTGGGCAATGCTTAAATCTTCTTTTTTCGCCAATACTTAATCCTTTTATATGACCAATTCTTACCCCTTCTTTTTTGGCCAATACTTACTCCTCCTTTTTGTGTGAATACTTACTATTTTTTTGGCCAATACTCCTCTTTTTTTGGCCAATATTTACTCCTCTTTTTTTGGCCAACACTAATTCCTTTTTTTAAACCAATACTTACCCCTCTTTTTTTGGCCAATACGTAAACCTCCATTTTTCGAAAATACTTACTCCTTTTATTTGACCAATACTTACCCCTCCTTTTTTGGACAATACTTATTCCTCTTTTTATGGCCAGCACATACTCCTCTTTTTGTGGCCAATACTTGTACTCCTACTTTTTTGGGCAATACTTACTTACAATACAATAGCAGAGTTGGAAAGGACCTTGTAGGTCTTCTAGTCCAACCCCCTGCATGGGCAGGAACCTTATACCATTTCAGACAAATGGCTGTCTAACATCTTTTTAAAGACTTCCAGGGTTGGGGCATTCACAACTGCTGGAGGCAAGCTGTTCCAGACGTTAATTGTTCTTACTGTTAGGAAATTTCTCCTTAGTTCTAAGTTGCTTCTCTCCTTGGTTAGTTTCCACCCATTGCTCCTTGTCCTGACCCCAGGTGCCTTGGAGAAAGGTTTGACTCCCTCTTCTTTGTGGCACCCTCTGAGATATCGGAACACTGCTATCATGTCTCCCCTGGTCCTTCTCTTCATCAAACTAGACATACCCAGCTCCTGCAGCCGTTCTTCATATGTCTTAGTCTCCAGTCCTCTAATCATCTTGGTTGCTCTTCTTTGCACTCTTTCCAGAGTCTCCACGTCTTTTCTACATCGTGGCGACCAAAACTGTATGCAGTATTCCAAGTGTGGCCTTACCAAGGCACTATACAGTGGCATTAACACTTCACGCGATCTAGATTCTATCCCTCTGTTGATGCAGCCTAAAACTGTGTTGGCTTTTTTGGCAGCTGCTGCACACTGCTGGCTCATATTTAAATGGTTGTCCACTAGGATTCCGAGATCCCTCTCACAGTTGCTACTATTGAGCAAGGTACCACCTATACTGTACTTGTGCATTTGGTTTTTCTTGCCTATATGTAGGACCTTACTTTTTTCACAATTGAATTTCATTTTATTAGACAGTGCCCAATGTTCAAGTTTGTCTAGATCCTTCTGTATCTTAAGCCTATCTTCTGGAGTGTTGGCTATTCCTGCCAGCTTGGTGTCATCTGCGAATTTGATGAGTTCCCCATTTATCCCCTCATCCAAATCGTTGATGAAGATGTTAAAGAGTACTGGGCCTAAAACAGAGCCTTGGGGGACTCCACTGCATACTTCCTTCCATGTAGATGCAGTTCCATTGAGGACTACACGTTGAGTGCGGTTGGTCAGCCAGTTACGAATCCATTTGGTGGTGCTGCTGTCTAACCCACAATTTTCTACTTTATCTAATAGTAGGTTATGGTCTACTTTATCAAATGCCTTACTGAAGTCCAGGTACATTATATCAACAGCATTCCTCTGGTCCACTGATTTTGTTACTTTGTCAAAGAATGCAATTAGATTCGTCTGGCATGATCTGTTTTTGACAAACCCATGTTGGCTTTTGGCTATTACTTTGTTTGCTTCTAGGTGTTCACTTATTTGTTGTTTAATTATCTTTTCCAGAATCTTTCCTGGTATTGAGGTCAGGCTGATGGGTCTATAGTTTCCTGGATCTGTTTTTTTTCCTTTTTTGAAGATGGGAACCACATCTGCTCTTTTCCAGTCTTCTGGCAGTTCCCCGGTGCTCCAGGATCTCTGAAAGATATAGTTCAGTGGTTCTGAGATCTCGTCTGCCAGTTCCTTCAGAACCCTGGGGTGTAATCCATCCGGTCCTGGTGATTTGAACTCGTCCAGGGCAGACAGGTGCTCACTTACCATTTTCTTCCCTATTTCAACTTGTGTTCCTAATCTGATATTTGTGGTGCTGTTTTTGATTGATTGGACTGTTTTATCCCTTTGTGTAAAGACAGATGCAAAAAAAGAGTTAAATAGTTCTGCTTTCTCCCTGTTGCTTATCATCTTCTTGCCATTTTCTCCCAGCAGTGGACCAATTGTTTCCTTAACTTTTTTCTTATTTTTAACATGTTGGAAGAAGCTTTTTTTGTTATTTTTTACTTTTTTGGCAAGCCTTTCTTCATTGTGAGCCTTAGCTTTCCTCACTTCATCTTTACAGGCTCGGGCTATTTGCTGATATTTTGCCTTGGTTATGTCCCCCTTTTTCCACTTTTTATATTTATCCTTTTTGTCTTTCAATTTGTCAGAGAGTTCTTTATGCAGCCATGCTGGTTTCTTTTGGGAACTGTTATTTTTCTTCTTCATTGGTATTGCGCTGGACTGGGCTTTTATAATCTCATTTTTCAAAATTTCCCAAGCTTCTTGAGTTGTTTTCCCCTTGAGGATTCTCATCCATGGAATCCTTCCCAAGCTCTCTCTGAGTTTATTGAAATTAGCTCTCTTGAAGTCTAAGACTCTAGTTTGACTTTGTTCAACTACTTTTGTTTGCATAATGTTGAATTCCAGTATTTCATGATCGCTTGCCCCCAAAGTTCCTGTAGCTTCTACACCTTCTATCATTTCCTCTCTGTTAGTGAGAATTAAGTCCAATATTGCTGATCCCCTTGTTCCCTTCTCTACCTTTTGGGAAACAAAGTTGTCTGCTAGGTTTGTTAGGAACCTGTTGGATCTTCCACTTGGTGCAGAGTTTGTTTCCCAATTGATGTCAGGGTAGTTAAAATCTCCCATTACTATTGCAGTGTGCTTCCTACATACCTTAGTTAGCTGGTTAGCAAAAAGTATATCCACTTCCTCTGCTTGGTTGGGTGGCCTGTAGTATAGACCTATGACAATATCATTCCCCCCCCAACCTTTAATATTGACCCAAATACATTCAAGATAGTTCTCGTCATTGTTGTGCTCTATTTCTGTAGAGATGTAATTATTTCTTATATATAGTGCAACTCCACCTCCTCTTTTATTTGGTCTATTTCTTTTAAATAATTTAAATCCTTCTAGCTGTATGTTCCATTTGTGGGTTTCATCCCACCAAGTTTCTGTAATGGCAACAATATCGTATCTGCCCTCATTTACTTGAATTTCTAATTCACCCTGTTTATTCCTCATACTCTGTGCATTGGTGTATAGACATTTGAGTCCATTTTGATTGACCCTGTGTTTTCTGTCTACGAAACCTGTGTTATGCCTGACTGTGGTTCTCTTTGCCCCTATTTCTTTGCCACTTGTATGGTTCATGTACATGGTATGGCACCCACTGTTAATTGTTTGGTTTTGCTTGACAGCAGTGTTGATAATATTACCTGCACAATTATCTATGTTACACGCACTGATAACCCTATGAATTTTAGTTTGCTGGGGACAGAAATATTCTTTATCTATTGATTCTCTGTCCCCACTATTCAGTTTAAATGTTTAGCCAGGAAATCTGTGAATTTAGTGCCAAGTAACTCAGTCCCTTTCTTGGATGGGTGCAAACCATCTCTTTTGTACAGTTTATCATTGGACCAGCTGCAGGCATCATGACTAATAAGACCAAAGCCTTCCTTTTTACACCACTCCTTTAGCCACACATTAAACTCTGCTATGCGCTGGCCCTTTCCTTTTTGTTCCTTGTATACTGGTATAACCTCTGAGAAGATAAGCCTACAACCTGTACTACTAAGTTCGTACCCCAAACTCTGGAAATCATTCTGCACAGAAGCTACATCTTTATGGGACAGATCATTTGTGCCAAGATGTATAATAGCATCAACTTTACAGTCCTTACTTGCATTCTTGACTATCTTAAGAATACGCCTCTTGTCTCTGCTGGCTGTAGCACCCGGTAAACATCTGACATCTTTCAAAACCTCCATATCCTTACCTAAGTTTACATCTCTTACGATTGAGTCACCAATCAGGAGGTGACTTCTCTTTTTGGGTACCTTGCTCTTGTTGTGTGACTGATGCATGATCCCTGGTTCACACTTTTGCATTTCTGAAGTAGGTTCTTCACTTTGGACCACAATCCGCTGCTTATTTGAGTCGTCATTATTACCTTGACCTGTCACTTTAGTGTCCCCATTAAGATCAGCAAGGGCGCTATATCTGTTATGCTGGGACACAGCAAAAGTTTTGTGTTTGTGGGTCACAGCTCTCACCCTGCCAGATCCCACAGTTGTCCAGGCTACTCTTCTTCTGTGGGATCTTTGCGGTAGGGGAGGCTGGTAGTGTGGCATCTCCACAGGGTGGAGTGGCCGAATTGGACACTTAATTTCTGCCTGGAGATCACAAATTACAGATTCAAGATATGTTATGTGTCTATGTAATCTATTAATTTGTCTGCAAGGGGGAGAGTATCCAAATTTGAAAAGAGTACTGCGGAAGACAGGTGCAAAAGTTATTACATTGAACTAAGCCAGTCATTTTGAAATAAAATACAATCACAGTCTTAAGCGCACAAATCTAGAATGTATTATTTCTTTTACCTTTCTCTTTCCCCCCTACACACAGCCAGAAACTCCTCCCTTTAGCCTCAAGTAGTTCAAAATGGGGAAGTCTTTACCTTTCTTCCCCCCCTGCACACAGCCAGAAACTCCTCCCTTTAGCCTCAAGTAGTTCAAAATGGGGAAGTCTTTACCTTTCTTTCCCCCCTGCACACAGCCAGAAACTCCTCCCTTTAGCCTCAAGTAGTTCAAAATGGGGAAGTCTTTACCTTTCTTTCCCCCCTGCACACAGCCAGAAACTCCTCCCTTTAGCCTCAAGTAGTTCAAAATGGGGAAGTCTTTACCTTTCTTCCCCCCCTGCACACAGCCAGAAACTCCTCCCTTTAGCTCCTCCCAAAAAACTTCTCCTTTTTTGGGCAATAATTACCCTTCTTTTTTTGGCCACACTCCTCTTTTTTTGGCCAATACGTACTCCTCCTTTTTTGGCCAATACTTACTCCTCTTTTTTTGGCCAATACTTACTTTTCTTTTTATGGCCAATACTTACTCTTTTTATGGTGAATACATACTCCTCTTTTTAATGCAAATACTTACACCTCCTTTTTTGACCAATACTTAATCCTCTTTTTTTGTCCAATAGTTTCTCCACTTTTTTTGGCCAATACTTATTCCTCCTTTTTTGGCCAATACATAGTCCTCTTTTTATGGTGAATACTTACTCGTCTTTTTACTAAAAATACTTATACCTCTTTTTTGTCCAATACTTAATCCTCCTTTTTTGTCCAATACTTACTCCCCCATTCTTGGCCAATACTTATTCCATTTTTTTGACCAATACTTACCCCTCTTTTTTTGACCAATACTTACCCCTCTTTTTTTAGCCAATACTCCTCTTTTATTGGCCAATACTTACTCCCCTTTTAGCCAATACATACTCCTCCTTTTTTGGCCAATACTTACTACTCTTTTTTGGCCAACACTAATTCCTTTTTTTTAACCAATACTTATCCCTCTTTTTTTGACCAATACTTACCTCTCCTTTTTTGGACAATACTTATTCCTCTTTTTATGGCCAATATTTGTACTTCTACTTTTTGGGGCAATACTTATTCCCCTTTTTGGGCCAATACTAATTCCTTTATTTTTTGACCAATACTTACCCCTCTTTTTTTGGCCAACACTACTCTTTTATTGGCCAATACTTACTCCTTTTTTGGGCAATACTTACTTCTCCTTTTTTGGGAAATAATTACCCCTCTTTTTTTGGCCACACTCCTCTTTTTATGGCCAATATTTACTCCCCTTTGTGGCCAATATTTATTCCTCTTTTTTTGGCCAATACTCCTCTTTTTTGGCCAACACTAATTCCTTTTTTTAAACCAATACTTACTCCTCTTTTTTTGGCCAATACATACTCCTCTTTTTATGGCCAATACTTACTTTTTTTATGGTGAGTACATACTCCTCCTTTTCAATGCAAATACTTACACCTCTTTTTTTGACCAATACTTAATCCTCCTTTTTTGTCCAATACTTTCCCCAGTTTTTTTGGCCAATACTTACTCCTCCTTTTTTGGCCAAAACTTACTCCTCCTTTTTTAGCCAATACTTAATCCTCTTTTTTTGACCAATACTTACTTCTCTTTTTTGAACCAATACTCCTTTTTTATTGGCCAATACTTACTCCTCTTTTTTTGGCCAATACCCCTCTTTTTTGGCCAATACTTACTCCTCTTTTTTTGACCAATACTTACCCCTCTTTTTTAGCCAATACTCCTCTTTTATTGGCCAATATTTACTTCTCCTTTTTTTCGCCAATATTCCTCTTTTATTGGCCAATATTTATTCCTCTTTTTTTGGCCAATACTCCTCTTTTTTGCCAAAACTTACTCCTCTTTTTTTGGCCAATGCACCTCTTTTTTGGCCAATACTTATTCCTCTTTTTTTGACCAATACTTACCCCTCTTTTTTTAGCCAATACTCCTCTTTTATTGGCCAATGCTTACTCCCCTTTTAGCCGATACTTACTACTCCTTTTTTAGCCAATACTTACTACTCTTTTTTTGGCCAATACTCCTCTTTTTTGGCCAACACTAATTCCTTTTTTTAAACCAATACTTACCCCCCTTTTTTTGGCCAATACTTAAACCTCCTTTTTTGGCCAATACTTACTCCTTTTATTTGACCAATACTTACCCCTCCTTTTTTGGACAATACTTATTCCTCTTTTTATGGCCAATATTTTTACTCCTACTTTTTTGGGCAATACTTACTCTCCTATGTATGGCCAATACTTGTACTCCTACTTTTTTGGGCAATACTTACTTCCCTTTTTTGGCCAATACTAATTCCTTTATTTTTTGACCAATACTTACCCCTCTTTTTTTGGCCAACCCTACTCTTTTATTGGCCAACATTTACTCCTCTTTTTATGGCCAATACTTACATTTTTTATGGTGAATACATACTCCTCTTTTTAATACAAATACTTACATCTCTTTTTTTGACCAATACTTAATCCTACTATTTTGTCCAATACTTCCCCAGTTTTTTTGGCCAATACTTACTCCTCCTTTTTTGGCCAAAACTTACTCTTCCTTTTTTAGCCAATACTTAATCCTCTTTTTTTGACCAATACTTACTCCTCTTTTTTGAACCAATACTCCTTTTTTATTGGCCAATACTTACTCCTCTTTATTTGGCCAATACTCCTCTTTTTTGGCCAATACTTACTCCTCTTTTTTAGCCAATACTCCTCTTTTATTGGCCAATATTTACTTCTCCTTTTTTGGCCAATACTCCTCTTTTATTGGCCAATATTTATTCCTCTTTTTTTGGCCAATACTCCTCTTTTTTGGCCAATACTTACTCCTCTTTTCTTGGCCAATGCACCTCTTTTTTGGCCAATACTTACTCCTCTTTTTTTGACCAATACTTACCCCTCTTTTTTTAGCCAATATTCCTCTTTTATTGGCTAATGCTTACTCCCCTTTTAGCCAATACTTACTACTCTTTTTTTGGCCAATACTTACTTCTCTTTTTTGAACCAATACTCCTTTTTTATTGGCCAATACTTACTCCTCTTTTTTTTGGCCAATACCCCTCTTTTTTGGCCAATGCTTACTCCTCTTTTTTTGACCAATACTTACCCCTCTTTTTTAGCCAATACTCCTCTTTTATTGGCCAATATTTACTTCTCCTTTTTTTCGCCAATATTCCTCTTTTATTGGCCAATATTTATTCCTCTTTTTTTGGCCAATACTCCTCTTTTTTGGCCAATACTTACTCCTCTTTTCTTGGCCAATGCACCTCTTTTTTGGCCAATACTTACTCCTCTTTTTTTGACCAATACTTACCCCTCTTTTTTTAGCCAATACTCCTCTTTTATTGGCTAATGCTTACTCCCCTTTTAGCCAATACTTACTACTCTTTTTTTGGCCAATACTTAATCCTACTTTTTTGTCCAATACTTTCCCCAGTTTTTTTGGCCAATACTTACTCCTCCTTTTTTGGCCAAAACTTACTTTTCCTTTTTTAGCCAATACTTAATCCTCTTTTTTTGACCAATACTTACTCCTCTTTTTTGAACCAATACTCCTTTTTTATTGGCCAATACTTACTCCTCTTTATTTGGCCAATACTCCTCTTTTTTGGCCAATACTTACTCCTCTTTTTTAGCCAATACTCCTCTTTTATTGGCCAATATTTACTTCTCCTTTTTTGGCCAATACTCCTCTTTTATTGGCCAATATTTATTCCTCTTTTTTTGGCCAATACTCCTCTTTTTTGGCCAATACTTACTCCTCTTTTCTTGGCCAATGCACCTCTTTTTTGGCCAATACTTACTCCTCTTTTTTTGACCAATACTTACCCCTCTTTTTTTAGCCAATACTCTTTTATTGGCTAATGCTTACTCCCCTTTTAGCCAATACTTACTACTCTTTTTTTGGCCAATACTTACTTCTCTTTTTTGAACCAATACTCCTTTTTTATTGGCCAATACTTACTCCTCTTTTTTTGGCCAACCCTACTCTTTTATTGGCCAACATTTACTCCTCTTTTTATGGCCAATACTTACCATTTTTATGGTGAATACATACTCCTCTTTTTAATACAAATACTTACATCTCTTTTTTTGACCAATACTTAATCCTACTTTTTTGTCCAATACTTTCCCCAGTTTTTTTGGCCAAGACTTACTCCTCCTTTTTTGGCCAAAACTTAGTCTTCCTTTTTTAGCCAATACTTAATCCTCTTTTTTAGCCAATACTCCTCTTTTATTGGCCAATATTTACTTCTTCTTTTTTGGCCAATACTCCTCTTTTATTGGCCAATATTTATTCCTCTTTTTTTGGCCAATACTCCTCTTTTTTGGCCAATACTTACTCCTCTTTTCTTGGCCAATGCACCTCTTTTTTGGCCAATACTTACTCCTCTTTTTTTGACCAATACTTACCCCTCTTTTTGTAGCCAATACTCCTCTTTTATTGGCTAATGCTTACTCCCCTTTTAGCCAATACTTACTACTCTTTTTTTGGCCAATACTTACTTCTCTTTTTTGAACCAATACTCCTTTTTTATTGGCCAATACTTACTCCTCTTTTTTTGGCCAATACCCCTCTTTTTTGGCCAATACTTACTCCTCTTTTTTTGACCAATACTTACCCCGCTTTTTTTAGCCAATACTCCTCTTTTATTGGCTAATGCTTACTCCCCTTTTAGCCAATACTTACTACTCTTTTTTGGCCAATACTTACTTCTCTTTTTTGAACCAATACTCCTTTTTTATTGGCCAATACTTACTCCTCTTTTTTTGGCCAACCCTACTCTTTTATTGGCCAACATTTACTCCTCTTTTTATGGCCAATACTTACCTTTTTTATGGTGAATACATACTCCTCTTTTTAATACAAATACTTACATCTCTTTTTTTGACCAATACTTAATCCTACTTTTTTGTCCAATACTTTCCCCAGTTTTTTTGGCCAATACTTACTCCTCTTTTTTTGACCAATACTTACCCCTCTTTTTTTAGCCAATACTCCTCTTTTATTGGCTAATGCTTACTCCCCTTTTAGCCAATACTTACTACTCTTTTTTTGGCCAATACTTAATCCTACTTTTTTGTCCAATACTTTCCCCAGTTTTTTTGGCCAATACTTACTCCTCCTTTTTTGGCCAAAACTTACTCTTCCTTTTTTAGCCAATACTTAATCCTCTTTTTTTGACCAATACTTACTCCTCTTTATTTGGCCAATACTCCTCTTTTTTGGCCAATACTTACTCCTCTTTTTTAGCCAATACTCCTCTTTTATTGGCCAATATTTACTTCTCCTTTTTTGGCCAATACTCCTCTTTTATTGGCCAATATTTATTCCTCTTTTTTTGGCCAATACTCCTCTTTTTTGGCCAATACTTACTCCTCTTTTCTTGGCCAATGCACCTCTTTTTTGGCCAATACTTACTCCTCTTTTTTTGACCAATACTTACCCCTCTTTTTTTAGCCAATACTCTTTTATTGGCTAATGCTTACTCCCCTTTTAGCCAATACTTACTACTCTTTTTTTGGCCAATACGTACTTCTCTTTTTTGAACCAATACTCCTTTTTTATTGGCCAATACTTACTCCTCTTTTTTTGGCCAACCCTACTCTTTTATTGGCCAACATTTACTCCTCTTTTTATGGCCAATACTTACCTTTTTTATGGTGAATACATACTCCTCTTTTTAATACAAATACTTACATCTCTTTTTTTGACCAATACTTAATCCTACTTTTTTGTCCAATACTTTCCCCAGTTTTTTTGGCCAATACTTACTCCTCCTTTTTTGGCCAAAACTTACTCTTCCTTTTTTAGCCAATACTTAATCCTCTTTTTTTGACCAATACTTACTCCTCCTTTTTGAACCAATACTCCTTTTTTATTGGCCAATACTTACTCCTCTTTATTTGGCCAATACTCCTCTTTTTTGGCCAATACTTACTCCTCTTTTTTAGCCAATACTCCTCTTTTATTGGCCAATATTTACTTCTCTTTTTTGGCCAATACTCCTCTTTTTTGGCCAATACTTACTCCTCTTTTCTTGGCCAATGCACCTCTTTTTTGGCCAATACTTACTCCTCTTTTTTTGACCAATACTTACCCCTCTTTTTTTAGCCAATACTCCTCTTTTATTGGCTAATGCTTACTCCCCTTTTAGCCAATACTTACTACACTTTTTTTGGCCAATACTTACTCCTCTTTTTTTGGCCAATACCCCTCTTTTTTGGCCAATGCTTACTCCTCTTTTTTTGACCAATACTTACCCCTCTTTTTTGGCCCATACTCCTCTTTTATTGACCAATATTAACTTCTCCTTTTTTTCGCCAATATTCCTCTTTTATTGGCCAATATTTATTCCTCTTTTTTTGGCCAATACTCCTCTTTTTTGCCAAAACGTACTCCTCTTTTTTTGGCCAATGCACCTCTTTTTTGGCCAATACTTATTCCTCTTTTTTTGACCAATACTTACCCCTCTTTTTTTAGCCAATACTCCTCTTTTATTGGCCAATGCTTACTCCCCTTTTAGCCAATACTTACTCCTCTTTTTTTGGCCAATACTCCTCTTTTTTGGCCAACACTAATTCCTTTTTTTTAACCAATACTTACCCCCCTTTTTTTGGCCAATACTTAAACCTCCTTTTTTGGCCAATACTTACTCCTTTTATTTGACCAATACTTACCCCTCTTTTTTTTGGCCAACCCTACTCTTTTATTGGCCAATACTTATTGCTTCTTTTTAGGGCAATACTTACTTCTCCTTTTTTGGGAGATAATTACCCCTCTTTTTTTGGCCACACTCCTTTTTTTATGGCCAATACTTACTCCCCTTTTTTGGCCAATACTTACTCCTCCTTTTTTGGTGAATACTTACGACTCTTTTTTTGGCCAATACTCCTCTTTTATTGGCCAATACGTACTCCTCTTTTTATGGCCAATACTTACTCTTTTTATGGTGAATACATACTCCTCTTTTTGGCAAATACTTACACCTCTTTTTTTGACCAATACTTAATCCTCCTTTTTTGTCCAATACTTTCCCCAGTTTTTTTGGCTAATACTTACTCCTCCTTTTTTGGCCAAAACTTGCTCCTCCTTTTTTAGCCAATACGTAATCCTTTTTTTTTTTACCAATACTTACTCCTCTTTTTTGGACCAATATTCCTTTTTTATTGGCCAATACGTACTCCTCTTTTTTTGGCCAATACTCCTCTTTTTTGGCCAATACTTACCCCTCTTTTTTTGACCAATACTTACCCCTCTTTTTTAGCCAATGCTCCTCTTTTATTTGCCAATATTTACTTCTCCTTTTTTGGCCAATACTCCTCTTTTATTGGCCAATATTTATTCCTCTTTTTTTGGCCAATACTCCTCTTTTTTGGCCAATACTTACTCCTCTTTTTTTGGCCAATGCACCTCTTTTTTGGCCAATACTTACTCCTCTTTTTTTGACCAATACTTACCCCTCTTTTTTTAGCCAATACTCCTCTTTTATTGGCCAATGCTTACTCCCCTTTTAGCCGATACTTACTACTCCTTTTTTAGCCAATACTTACTACTCTTTTTTTGGCCAATACTTACTCCTCTTTTTATGGCCAATACTTACTCTTTTTATGGTGAATACATACTCCTCTTTTTGGCAAATACTTACACCTCTTTTTTTGACCAATACTTAATCCTTCTTTTTTGTCCAATACTTTCCCCAGTTTTTTTGGCTAATACTTACTCCTCCTTTTTTGGCCAAAACTTACTCCTCCTTTTTTAGCCAATACGTAATCCTCTTTTTTTGACCAATACTTACTCCTCTTTTTTGAACCAATATTCCTTTTTTATTGGCCAATACGTACTCCTCTTTTTTTGGCCAATACTCCTCTTTTTTGGCCAATACTTACTCCTCTTTTTTTGACCAATACTCCTTTTTATTGGCCAATATTTACTTCTCCTTTTTTGGCCAATACTCCTCTTTTATTGGCCAATATTTATTCCTCTTTTTTTGGCCAATGCACCTCTTTTTTGGCCAATACTTACTCCTCTTTTTTTGACCAATACTTACCCCTCTTTTTTTAGCCAATACTCCTCTTTTATTGGCCAATGCTTACTCCCCTTTTAGCCGATACTTACTACTCCTTTTTTAGCCAATACTTACTACTCTTTTTTTGGCCAATACTCCTCTTTTTTGGCCAACACTAATTCCTTTTTTTAACCAATACTCACCCCTCTTTTTTTGGCCAATACTTAAACCTCCTTTTTGGCCAATACTTACTCCTTTTATTTGACCAATACTTACCCCTCCTTTTTTGGACAATACTTATTCCTCTTTTTATGGCCAATATTTGTACTCCTACTGTTTTGGGCAATACTTACTCTCCTATGTATGTCCAATACTTGTACTCCTACTTTTTTGACCAATACTTACCCCTCTTTTTTTGGCCAACCCTACTCTTTTATTGGCCAATACTTACTCCTTCTTTTTTGGGCAATACTTACTTCTCCTTTTTTGGGAAATAATTACCCCTCTTTTTTTTGGCCACACTCCTCTTTTTATGGCCAATACTTACTCCCCTTTTTTGGCCAATAGTTACTCCTCCTTTTTTGGTGAATACTTACGACTCTTTTTTTGGCCAATACTCCTCTTTTATTGGCCAATATTTACTCCTCTTTTTTTGGCCAATACTCCTCTTTTTTGGCCAACACTAATTCCTTTTTTTTAACCAATACTTACTCCTCTTTTTTTGGCCAATTCTTACTCCTCTTTTTATGGCGAATACTTACTCTTTTTATGGTGAATACATACACCTCTTTTTGGCAAATACTTACACCTCTTTTTTTGTCCAATACTTTCTCCAGTTTTTTTGGCCAATACTTACTCCTCCTTTTTTGGCCAATACTTACTCCTCCTTTTTTAGCTAATACTTAACCCTCTTTTTTTGACCAATACTTACTCCTCTTTTTTTGGCCAATACTTACTCCTCTTTTTTCGGCCAATACTCCTCTTTTTTGGCCAACACTAATTCCTTTTTTTTAACCAATACTTACCCCTCTTTTTTTGGCCAATACTTACCCCTCCTTTTCTGGACAATACTTATTCCTCTTTTTATGGCCAATACTGGTACTCCTACTTTTTTGGGCAATACTTACTCCCCTTTTTTGGCCAATACTAATTCCTTTATTTTTTGACCAATACTTACCCCTCTTTTTTTTGGCCAACCCTACTCTTTTATTGGCCAATACTTACTCCTTCTTTTTTGGGCAATACTTACTTCTCCTTTTTGGGGAAATAATTACCCCTCTTTTTCGGCCACACTCCTCTTTTTATGGCCAATACTCCCCTTTTTTGGCCAATACTTACTCCTCCTTTTTTGGTGAATACTTACGACTCTTTTTTTGGCCAATACTCCTCTTTTATTGGCCAATATTTACTCCTCTTTTTTTGGCCAATACTCCTCTTTTTCGGCCAACACTAATTCCTTTTTTTTAACCAATACTTACTCCTCTTTTTTTGGCCAATACTTACTGCTCTTTTTTTGGCCAATACCTACTTTTCTTTTTATGGCCAATACTTACTCTTTTTATGGTGAATACATACTCCTCTTTTTAATGCAAATGCTTACACCTCTTTTTTTGACCAATACTTAATCCTCCTTTTTTGTCCAATACTTTCTCCACTTTTTTTGGCCAATACTTACTCCTCCTTTTTTGGCCAGTACATAGTCGTCTTTTTATGGTGAATACTTACTCGTCTTTTTACTAAAAATACTTATACCTCTTTTTTGTCCAATACTTAATCCTCCTTTTTTGGCCAATACTTACTCCCCCATTCTTGGCCAATACTTATTCCATTTTTTTTGACCAATACTTACCCCTCTTTTTTTGCCCAATACTTACCCCTCTTTTTTTAGCCAATACTCCTCTTTTATTGGCCAATACTTACTCCCCTTTCAGCCAATACTTACTCCTCCTTTTTTGGCCAATACCCACTACTCTTTTTTTGGCCAATACTCCTCTTTTTTGGACAACACTAATTCCTTTTTTTTAACCAATACTTATCCCTCTTTTTTTGACCAATACTTAAACCTCCTTTTTTGGCCAATACTTACTCCTTTTATTTAATAATAATCTTTATTGTCATTGTAAAAATTACAATGAAATTATTTGACCAATACTTACCCCTCCTTTTTTGGACAATACCAATTCCTCTTTTTATGGCCAATATTTGTACTCCTACTTTTTTGGGCAATACTTACTCTCCTTTATATGGCCAATACTTGAACTCCTACTTTTTTGGGCAATACTTAGTTCCCTTCTTTGGCCAATACTAATTCCTTTATTTTTTGACCAATACTTACCCCTCTTTTTTTGGCCAACACTACTCTTTTATTGGCCAATAGTTACTCCTTCTTTTTTGGGCAATACTTACTTCTCCTTTTTTGGGAAATAATTACCCCTCTTTTTTTTGGCCACACTCCTCTTTTTATGGCCAATACTTACTCCCCTTTTTTGGCCAATACTTACTCCTCCTTTTTTGGTGAATACTTACGACTCTTTTTTTGGCCAATACTCCTCTTTTATTGGCCAATATTTACTCCTCTTTTTTTGGCCAATACTCCTCTTTTTTGGCCAACACTAATTCCTTTTTTTTAACCAATACTTACTCCTCTTTTTTTGGCCAATTCTTACTCCTCTTTTTATGGCGAATACTTACTCTTTTTATGGTGAATACATACTCCTCTTTTTGGCAAATACTTACACCTCTCTTTTTGTCCAATACTTTCTCCAGTTTTTTTGGCCAATACTTACTCCTCCTTTTTTGGCCAATACTTACTCCTCCTTTTTTAGCTAATACTTAACCCTCTTTTTTTGACCAATACTTACACCTCTTTTTTGGGCCAATACTCCGTTTTTATTGGCCAATAATTACACCTCTTTTTTTGGCCAATATTCCTCTTTTTTGGCCAATATTTACTCCTCTTTTTTTGGCCAATACTCCTCT
Organism: Rhabdophis nuchalis; assembly: GCA_039707465.1. NCBI lineage: Eukaryota > Metazoa > Chordata > Lepidosauria > Squamata > Natricidae > Rhabdophis > Rhabdophis nuchalis. The sequence continues at coordinate 113,940,565 of CM077647.1, forward strand.
TTTTTTGACCAATACTTACCCCTCTTTTTTTGACCAATACATACCCCTCTTTTTTTAGCCAATACTCCTCTTTTATTGGCCAATATTTACTCCTCTTTTTTCGGCCAATACTCCTCTTTTATTGGCCAATATTTATTCCTCTGTTTTTGGCCAACACTACTCTTTTTTGGCCAATACTTACTCCTCTTTTTTTGACCAATACTTACCCCTCTTTTTTTGGCCAATACTCCTCTTTTTTGGCCAACACTAATTCCTTTTTTTAACCAATATTACCCTTCTTTTTTTGGCCAATGCTTAAACCTTCTTTTTTCGCCAATACTTACTCCTTTTATATGACCAATTCTTACCCCTCCTTTTTTGGACAATACTTATTCCTCTTTTTATGGCCAACACTTATTCCTCTTTTTATGGCCAATACTTACTCCCCTTTTTGGCCAATACTTACTCCTCCTTTTTTGGTGAATACTTACAACTCTTTTTTTGGCCAATAGTCCTCTTTTATTGGCCAACACTAATTCCTTTTTTTTAACCAATACTTACCCCTCTTTTTTTGGCCAATACTTATTCCTCTTTTTATGGCCAATATTTGTACTCCTACATTTTTGGCCAATACTTACTCCCCCTTTTTGGCCAATACTAATTCCTTTTTTTTACCAATACTTACCCCTCTTTTTTTGTCCAACACTACTCTTTTATTGGCCAATACTTAATCCTTCTTTTTTGGGCAATACTTACTTCTCCTTTTTTGGTGAATACTTACGACTCTTTTTTTGGCCAATACTCCTCTTTTTATGGCTAATACTTACCCCCCTTTTTTGGCCAATACTTACTCCTCATTTTTTGGTGAATACTTACGACTCTTTTTTTGGCCAATACTCCTCTTTTATTGGCCAATATTTATTCCTCTTTTTTTGGCCAATACTCCTCTTTTTTGGCCAATACATAATCCTCCTTTTTTGGCCAATACTTACTTATTCCCCCTTTGTTGGCCAATACTTATTCCATTTTTTTGACCAATACTTCCCCCTCTTTTTTTGTCCAATACTTAATCCTCCTTTTTTGTCCAATAATTATTCCTCTTTTTATGGCCAACACTTACTCCTCTTTTTATGGCTAATACTTAACTACTCTTTTTTTGGCCAATACTTACTCCTCCTTTTTTGGCAAATACTAATTCCTTTTTTTTTTTACCAATACTTACTCCACTTTTTATGGTGAATACTTACTCCTCTTTTTAATGCAAATACTTACAACTCTTTTTTTGGGCAATACTTATTCCTCTTTTTATGGCCAATACTTACTCCTCTTTTTATGGTGAATACTTACTCCTCTTTTTAATGCAAATACTTACAACTCTTTTATTGGCCAATACTTACTCCTCTTTTTTCGGCCAATACTCCTCTTTTTTGGACAACACTAATTCCTTTTTTTTAACCAATACTTACCCCTCTTTTTTTGGCCAATACTTACCCCTCCTTTTCTGGACAATACTTATTCCTCTTTTTATGGCCAATACTGGTACTCCTACTTTTTTGGGCAATACTTACTCCCCTTTTTTGGCCAATACTAATTCCTTTATTTTTTGACCAATACTTACCCCTCTTTTTTTTGGCCAACCCTACTCTTTTATTGGCCAATACTTACTCCTTCTTTTTTGGGCAATACTTACTTCTCCTTTTTGGGGAAATAATTACCCCTCTTTTTCGGCCACACTCCTCTTTTTATGGCCAATACTCCCCTTTTTTGGCCAATACTTACTCCTCCTTTTTTGGTGAATACTTACGACTCTTTTTTTGGCCAATACTCCTCTTTTATTGGCCAATATTTACTCCTCTTTTTTTGGCCAATACTCCTCTTTTTCGGCCAACACTAATTCCTTTTTTTTAACCAATACTTACTCCTCTTTTTTTGGCCAATACTTACTGCTCTTTTTTTGGCCAATACCTACTTTTCTTTTTATGGCCAATACTTACTCTTTTTATGGTGAATACATACTCCTCTTTTTAATGCAAATGCTTACACCTCTTTTTTTGACCAATACTTAATCCTCCTTTTTTGTCCAATACTTTCTCCACTTTTTTTGGCCAATACTTACTCCTCCTTTTTTGGCCAGTACATAGTCGTCTTTTTATGGTGAATACTTACTCGTCTTTTTACTAAAAATACTTATACCTCTTTTTTGTCCAATACTTAATCCTCCTTTTTTGGCCAATACTTACTCCCCCATTCTTGGCCAATACTTATTCCATTTTTTTTGACCAATACTTACCCCTCTTTTTTGACCAATACTTACCCCTCTTTTTTTAGCCAATACTCCTCTTTTATTGGCCAATACTTACTCCCCTTTCAGCCAATACTTACTCCTCCTTTTTTGGCCAATACCCACTACTCTTTTTTTGGCCAATACTCCTCTTTTTTGGACAACACTAATTCCTTTTTTTTAACCAATACTTATCCCTCTTTTTTTGACCAATACTTAAACCTCCTTTTTTGGCCAATACTTACTCCTTTTATTTAATAATAATCTTTATTGTCATTGTAAAAATTACAATGAAATTATTTGACCAATACTTACCCCTCCTTTTTTGGACAATACCAATTCCTCTTTTTATGGCCAATATTTGTACTCCTACTTTTTTGGGCAATACTTACTCTCCTTTATATGGCCAATACTTGAACTCCTACTTTTTTGGGCAATACTTACTTCCCTTCTTTGGCCAATACTAATTCCTTTATTTTTTGACCAATACTTACCCCTCTTTTTTTGGCCAACACTACTCTTTTATTGGCCAATAGTTACTCCTTCTTTTTTGGGCAATACTTACTTCTCCTTTTTTGGGAAATAATTACCCCTCTTTTTTTGGCCACACTCCTCCTTTTATGGCCAATACTTACTCCCCTTTTTTGGCCAATATTTATTCCTCTTTTTTTGGCCAATACTCCTCTTTTTTGGCCAACACTAATTCCTTTTTTTAAACCAATACGTACTCTTTTTTTGGCCAATACTTATTCCTCTTTTTATGGCCAATACTTACTTTTTTTATGGTGAGTACATACTCCTCTTTTTAATGCAAATACTTACACCTCTTTTTTTGACCAATACTTAATCCTCCTTTTTTGTCCAATACTTCCCCAGTTTTTTTGGCCAATACTTACTCCTCCTTTTTTGGCCAAAACTTACTCCTCCTTTTTTAGCCAATACTTAATCCTCTTTTTTTGACCAATACTTACTCCTCTTTTTTGAACCAATACTCCTTTTTTATTGGCCAATACTTATTCCTCTTTTTTGGCCAATATTCCTCTTTTTTGGCCAATACTTACTCCTCTTTTTTTGACCAATTCTTACCCCTCTTTTTTAGCCAATACTCCTCTTTTATTGGCCAATATGTATTTCTCCTTTTTTTGGCCAATACTCCTCTTTTATTGGCCAATATTTATTCCTCTTTTTTTGGCCAATACTCCTCTTTTTTGGCCAATACTTACTCCTCTTTTTTTTGGCCAATGCACCTCTTTTTTGGCCAATACTTACTTCTCTTTTTTTGACCAATACTTACCCCTCTTTTTTTAGCCAATACTCCTCTTTTATTGGCCAATGCTTACTCCCCTTTTAGCCGATACTTACTACTCCTTTTTTAGCCAATGCTTACTACTCTTTTTTGGCCAACACTAATTCCTTTTTTTAAACCAATACTTACCCCTCTTTTTTTGGCCAATACTTAAACCTCCTTTTTTGGCCAATACTTACTCCCTTTATTTGACCAATACTTACCCCTCCTTTTTGGACAATATTTATTCCTCTTTTTATGGTCAATATTTGTACTCCTACTTTTTTGAGCAATACTTACTCTCCTATGTATGGCCAATACTCCTACTTTTTTGGGCAATACTTACTTCCCTTTTTTGGCCAATACTAATTCCTTTATTTTTTGACCAATACTTACCCCTCTTTTATTGGCCAACCCTACTCTTTTATTGGCCAATACTTACTCCTTCTTCTTTGTGCAATACTTACTTCTCCTTTTTTGGGAAATAATTAGCCCTCTTTTTTTGGCCACACTCCTCTTTTTATGGCCAATACTTACTCCTCTTTTTTGGTCAATACTTACTCCTTTTTTGGTGAATACTTACGACTCTTTTTTTGGCCAATACTCCTCTTTTATTGGCCAATATTTACTCCTCTTTTTTGGCCAAGACTAATTCCTTTTTTTAAACTAATACTTACTCCTCTTTTTTTGGCCAATTCTTACTCCTCTTTTTATGGCCAATACTTACTCTTTTTATGGTGAATACATACTCCTCTTTTTGGCAAATACTTACACCTCTTTTTTTGACCAATACTTAATCCTCCTTTTTTGGCCAATACTTAATCCTCCTTTTTTAGCTAATACTTAAGCCTCTTTTTTTGACCAATACTTACTCCTCTTTTTTGGGCCAATACTCCTTTTTTATTGGCCAATAATTACTCCTCTTTTTTTGGCCAATATTCCTCTTTTTTGGCCAATATTTACTCCTCTTTTTTTGGCCAATACTCCTCTTTTTTGGACAATACTTACTCCTCTTTTTTTGACCAATACTTACCCCTCTTTTTTTAGCCAATACTCCTCTTTTATTGGCCAATATTTACTCCTCTTTTTTGGGCCAATACTCCTCTTTTATTGGCCAATATTTATTCCTCTTTTTTGGCCAATACTCCTCTTTTTTGGCCAATACTTACTCCTCTTTTTTTGACCAATACTTACCCCTCTTTTTTTAGCCAATACTCCTCTTTCATTGGCCAATATTTACTCCTCTTTTTTTGGCCAATACTCCTCTTTTTTGGCCAACACTAATTCCTTTTTTTAAACCAATACTTACCCCTCTTTTTTTGGCCAAAACGTAAACCTCCTTTTTTCGAAAATACTTACTCCTTTTATTTGACCAATACTTACCCCTCCTTTTTTGGACAATACTTATTCCTCTTTTTATGGCCAACACCTACTCCTCTTTTTGTGGCCAATACTTGTACTCCTACTTTTTTGGGCAATACTTACTCCCCTTTTTTTGCCAATACTAATTCCTTTTTTTGGACCAATACTTACTCCTCTTTTTTTGGCCAACACTGCTCTTTTATTAGCCAATACTTACTCCTTTTTTGGGCAATACTTACTTCTCCTTTTTTGGGCAATAATTACCCTTCTTTTTTTGGCCACACTCCTCTTTTTTTGGCCAATACGTACTCCTCCTTTTTTGGCCAGTACTTACTCCTCTTTTTTTGGCCAATACTTACTTTTTTATGGTAAATACATACTCCTTTTTTAAATGCAAATACTTACACCTCTTTTTTTGACCAATACTTAATCCTCCTTTTTTGTCCAATACTTTCTCCACTTTTTTTGGCCAATACTTACTCCTCTCTTTATGGTGAATACTTACTCCTCTTTTTAATGCAAATACTTACAACTCTTTTTTTGGGCAATACTTATTCCTCTTTTTTTGGCCAATACTCCTCTTTTTTGGCCAATACTTACTCCTCTTTTTTTGGCCAATGATCTTCTTTTTGGCCAATACTTACTCCTCTTTTTTTGACCAATACTTACCACTCTTTTTTTTAGCCAATACTCCTCTTTTATTGGCCAATATTTACTCCTCTTTTTTTGGCCAATACTCCTCTTTTTTGGCCAACACTAATTCCTTTTTTTAACCAATATTACCCTTCTTTTTTTGGCCAATGCTTAAATCTTCTTTTTTCGCCAATACTTAATCCTTTTATATGACCAATTCTTACCCCTTCTTTTTTGGCCAATACTTACTCCTCCTTTTTGTGTGAATACTTACTATTTTTTTGGCCAATACTCCTCTTTTTTTGGCCAATATTTACTCCTCTTTTTTTGGCCAACACTAATTCCTTTTTTTAAACCAATACTTACCCCTCTTTTTTTGGCCAATACGTAAACCTCCATTTTTCGAAAATACTTACTCCTTTTATTTGACCAATACTTACCCCTCCTTTTTTGGACAATACTTATTCCTCTTTTTATGGCCAGCACATACTCCTCTTTTTGTGGCCAATACTTGTACTCCTACTTTTTTGGGCAATACTTACTTACAATACAATAGCAGAGTTGGAAAGGACCTTGTAGGTCTTCTAGTCCAACCCCCTGCATGGGCAGGAACCTTATACCATTTCAGACAAATGGCTGTCTAACATCTTTTTAAAGACTTCCAGGGTTGGGGCATTCACAACTGCTGGAGGCAAGCTGTTCCAGACGTTAATTGTTCTTACTGTTAGGAAATTTCTCCTTAGTTCTAAGTTGCTTCTCTCCTTGGTTAGTTTCCACCCATTGCTCCTTGTCCTGACCCCAGGTGCCTTGGAGAAAAGTTTGACTCCCTCTTCTTTGTGGCACCCTCTGAGATATCGGAACACTGCTATCATGTCTCCCCTGGTCCTTCTCTTCATCAAACTAGACATACCCAGCTCCTGCAGCCGTTCTTCATATGTCTTAGTCTCCAGTCCTCTAATCATCTTGGTTGCTCTTCTTTGCACTCTTTCCAGAGTCTCCACATCTTTTCTACATCGTGGCGACCAAAACTGTATGCAGTATTCCAAGTGTGGCCTTACCAAGGCACTATACAGTGGCATTAACACTTCACGCGATCTAGATTCTATCCCTCTGTTGATGCAGCCTAAAACTGTGTTGGCTTTTTTGGCAGCTGCTGCACACTGCTGGCTCATATTTAAATGGTTGTCCACTAGGATTCCGAGATCCCTCTCACAGTTGCTACTATTGAGCAAGGTACCACCTATACTGTACTTGTGCATTTGGTTTTTCTTGCCTATATGTAGGACCTTACTTTTTTCACAATTGAATTTCATTTTATTAGACAGTGCCCAATGTTCAAGTTTGTCTAGATCCTTCTGTATCTTAAGCCTATCTTCTGGAGTGTTGGCTATTCCTGCCAGCTTGGTGTCATCTGCGAATTTGATGAGTTCCCCATTTATCCCCTCATCCAAATCGTTGATGAAGATGTTAAAGAGTACTGGGCCTAAAACAGAGCCTTGGGGGACTCCACTGCATACTTCCTTCCATGTAGATGCAGTTCCATTGAGGACTACACGTTGAGTGCGGTTGGTCAGCCAGTTACGAATCCATTTGGTGGTGCTGCTGTCTAACCCACAATTTTCTACTTTATCTAATAGTAGGTTATGGTCTACTTTATCAAATGCCTTACTGAAGTCCAGGTACATTATATCAACAGCATTCCTCTGGTCCACTGATTTTGTTACTTTGTCAAAGAATGCAATTAGATTCGTCTGGCATGATCTGTTTTTGACAAACCCATGTTGGCTTTTGGCTATTACTTTGTTTGCTTCTAGGTGTTCACTTATTTGTTGTTTAATTATCTTTTCCAGAATCTTTCCTGGTATTGAGGTCAGGCTGATGGGTCTATAGTTTCCTGGATCTGTTTTTTTTCCTTTTTTGAAGATGGGAACCACATCTGCTCTTTTCCAGTCTTCTGGCAGTTCCCCGGTGCTCCAGGATCTCTGAAAGATATAGTTCAGTGGTTCTGAGATCTCGTCTGCCAGTTCCTTCAGAACCCTGGGGTGTAATCCATCCGGTCCTGGTGATTTGAACTCGTCCAGGGCAGACAGGTGCTCACTTACCATTTTCTTCCCTATTTCAACTTGTGTTCCTAATCTGATATTTGTGGTGCTGTTTTTGATTGATTGGACTGTTTTATCCCTTTGTGTAAAGACAGATGCAAAAAAAGAGTTAAATAGTTCTGCTTTCTCCCTGTTGCTTATCATCTTCTTGCCATTTTCTCCCAGCAGTGGACCAATTGTTTCCTTAACTTTTTTCTTATTTTTAACATGTTGGAAGAAGCTTTTTTTGTTATTTTTTACTTTTTTGGCAAGCCTTTCTTCATTGTGAGCCTTAGCTTTCCTCACTTCATCTTTACAGGCTCGGGCTATTTGCTGATATTTTGCCTTGGTTATGTCCCCCTTTTTCCACTTTTTATATTTATCCTTTTTGTCTTTCAATTTGTCAGAGAGTTCTTTATGCAGCCATGCTGGTTTCTTTTGGGAACTGTTATTTTTCTTCTTCATTGGTATTGCGCTGGACTGGGCTTTTATAATCTCATTTTTCAAAATTTCCCAAGCTTCTTGAGTTGTTTTCCCCTTGAGGATTCTCATCCATGGAATCCTTCCCAAGCTCTCTCTGAGTTTATTGAAATTAGCTCTCTTGAAGTCTAAGACTCTAGTTTGACTTTGTTCAACTACTTTTGTTTGCATAATGTTGAATTCCAGTATTTCATGATCGCTTGCCCCCAAAGTTCCTGTAGCTTCTACACCTTCTATCATTTCCTCTCTGTTAGTGAGAATTAAGTCCAATATTGCTGATCCCCTTGTTCCCTTCTCTACCTTTTGGGAAACAAAGTTGTCTGCTAGGTTTGTTAGGAACCTGTTGGATCTTCCACTTGGTGCAGAGTTTGTTTCCCAATTGATGTCAGGGTAGTTAAAATCTCCCATTACTATTGCAGTGTGCTTCCTACATACCTTAGTTAGCTGGTTAGCAAAAAGTACATCCACTTCCTCTGCTTGGTTGGGTGGCCTGTAGTATAGACCTATGACAATATCATTCCCCCCCCAACCTTTAATATTGACCCAAATACATTCAAGATAGTTCTCGTCATTGTTGTGCTCTATTTCTGTAGAGATGTAATTATTTCTTATATATAGTGCAACTCCACCTCCTCTTTTATTTGGTCTATTTCTTTTAAATAATTTAAATCCTTCTAGCTGTATGTTCCATTTGTGGGTTTCATCCCACCAAGTTTCTGTAATGGCAACAATATCGTATCTGCCCTCATTTACTTGAATTTCTAATTCACCCTGTTTATTCCTCATACTCTGTGCATTGGTGTATAGACATTTGAGTCCATTTTGATTGACCCTGTGTTTTCTGTCTACGAAACCTGTGTTATGCCTGACTGTGGTTCTCTTTGCCCCTATTTCTTTGCCACTTGTATGGTTCATGTACATGGTATGGCACCCACTGTTAATTGTTTGGTTTTGCTTGACAGCAGTGTTGATAATATTACCTGCACAATTATCTATGTTACACGCACTGATAACCCTATGAATTTTAGTTTGCTGGGGACAGAAATATTCTTTATCTATTGATTCTCTGTCCCCACTATTCAGTTTAAATGTTTAGCCAGGAAATCTGTGAATTTAGTGCCAAGTAACTCAGTCCCTTTCTTGGATGGGTGCAAACCATCTCTTTTGTACAGTTTATCATTGGACCAGCTGCAGGCATCATGACTAATAAGACCAAAGCCTTCCTTTTTACACCACTCCTTTAGCCACACATTAAACTCTGCTATGCGCTGGCCCTTTCCTTTTTGTTCCTTGTATACTGGTATAACCTCTGAGAAGATAAGCCTACAACCTGTACTACTAAGTTCGTACCCCAAACTCTGGAAATCATTCTGCACAGAAGCTACATCTTTATGGGACAGATCATTTGTGCCAAGATGTATAATAGCATCAACTTTACAGTCCTTACTTGCATTCTTGACTATCTTAAGAATACGCCTCTTGTCTCTGCTGGCTGTAGCACCCGGTAAACATCTGACATCTTTCAAAACCTCCATATCCTTACCTAAGTTTACATCTCTTACGATTGAGTCACCAATCAGGAGGTGACTTCTCTTTTTGGGTACCTTGCTCTTGTTGTGTGACTGATGCATGATCCCTGGTTCACACTTTTGCATTTCTGAAGTAGGTTCTTCACTTTGGACCACAATCCGCTGCTTATTTGAGTCGTCATTATTACCTTGACCTGTCACTTTAGTGTCCCCATTAAGATCAGCAAGGGCGCTATATCTGTTATGCTGGGACACAGCAAAAGTTTTGTGTTTGTGGGTCACAGCTCTCACCCTGCCAGATCCCACAGTTGTCCAGGCTACTCTTCTTCTGTGGGATCTTTGCGGTAGGGGAGGCTGGTAGTGTGGCATCTCCACAGGGTGGAGTGGCCGAATTGGACACTTAATTTCTGCCTGGAGATCACAAATTACAGATTCAAGATATGTTATGTGTCTATGTAATCTATTAATTTGTCTGCAAGGGGGAGAGTATCCAAATTTGAAAAGAGTACTGCGGAAGACAGGTGCAAAAGTTATTACATTGAACTAAGCCAGTCATTTTGAAATAAAATACAATCACAGTCTTAAGCGCACAAATCTAGAATGTATTATTTCTTTTACCTTTCTCTTTCCCCCCTACACACAGCCAGAAACTCCTCCCTTTAGCCTCAAGTAGTTCAAAATGGGGAAGTCTTTACCTTTCTTCCCCCCCTGCACACAGCCAGAAACTCCTCCCTTTAGCCTCAAGTAGTTCAAAATGGGGAAGTCTTTACCTTTCTTTCCCCCCTGCACACAGCCAGAAACTCCTCCCTTTAGCCTCAAGTAGTTCAAAATGGGGAAGTCTTTACCTTTCTTTCCCCCCTGCACACAGCCAGAAACTCCTCCCTTTAGCCTCAAGTAGTTCAAAATGGGGAAGTCTTTACCTTTCTTCCCCCCCTGCACACAGCCAGAAACTCCTCCCTTTAGCTCCTCCCAAAAAACTTCTCCTTTTTTGGGCAATAATTACCCTTCTTTTTTTGGCCACACTCCTCTTTTTTTGGCCAATACGTACTCCTCCTTTTTTGGCCAATACTTACTCCTCTTTTTTTGGCCAATACTTACTTTTCTTTTTATGGCCAATACTTACTCTTTTTATGGTGAATACATACTCCTCTTTTTAATGCAAATACTTACACCTCCTTTTTTGACCAATACTTAATCCTCTTTTTTTGTCCAATAGTTTCTCCACTTTTTTTGGCCAATACTTATTCCTCCTTTTTTGGCCAATACATAGTCCTCTTTTTATGGTGAATACTTACTCGTCTTTTTACTAAAAATACTTATACCTCTTTTTTGTCCAATACTTAATCCTCCTTTTTTGTCCAATACTTACTCCCCCATTCTTGGCCAATACTTATTCCATTTTTTTGACCAATACTTACCCCTCTTTTTTTGACCAATACTTACCCCTCTTTTTTTAGCCAATACTCCTCTTTTATTGGCCAATACTTACTCCCCTTTTAGCCAATACATACTCCTCCTTTTTTGGCCAATACTTACTACTCTTTTTTGGCCAACACTAATTCCTTTTTTTTAACCAATACTTATCCCTCTTTTTTTGACCAATACTTACCTCTCCTTTTTTGGACAATACTTATTCCTCTTTTTATGGCCAATATTTGTACTTCTACTTTTTGGGGCAATACTTATTCCCCTTTTTGGGCCAATACTAATTCCTTTATTTTTTGACCAATACTTACCCCTCTTTTTTTGGCCAACACTACTCTTTTATTGGCCAATACTTACTCCTTTTTTGGGCAATACTTACTTCTCCTTTTTTGGGAAATAATTACCCCTCTTTTTTTGGCCACACTCCTCTTTTTATGGCCAATATTTACTCCCCTTTGTGGCCAATATTTATTCCTCTTTTTTTGGCCAATACTCCTCTTTTTTGGCCAACACTAATTCCTTTTTTTAAACCAATACTTACTCCTCTTTTTTTGGCCAATACATACTCCTCTTTTTATGGCCAATACTTACTTTTTTTATGGTGAGTACATACTCCTCCTTTTCAATGCAAATACTTACACCTCTTTTTTTGACCAATACTTAATCCTCCTTTTTTGTCCAATACTTTCCCCAGTTTTTTTGGCCAATACTTACTCCTCCTTTTTTGGCCAAAACTTACTCCTCCTTTTTTAGCCAATACTTAATCCTCTTTTTTTGACCAATACTTACTTCTCTTTTTTGAACCAATACTCCTTTTTTATTGGCCAATACTTACTCCTCTTTTTTTGGCCAATACCCCTCTTTTTTGGCCAATACTTACTCCTCTTTTTTTGACCAATACTTACCCCTCTTTTTTAGCCAATACTCCTCTTTTATTGGCCAATATTTACTTCTCCTTTTTTTCGCCAATATTCCTCTTTTATTGGCCAATATTTATTCCTCTTTTTTTGGCCAATACTCCTCTTTTTTGCCAAAACTTACTCCTCTTTTTTTGGCCAATGCACCTCTTTTTTGGCCAATACTTATTCCTCTTTTTTTGACCAATACTTACCCCTCTTTTTTTAGCCAATACTCCTCTTTTATTGGCCAATGCTTACTCCCCTTTTAGCCGATACTTACTACTCCTTTTTTAGCCAATACTTACTACTCTTTTTTTGGCCAATACTCCTCTTTTTTGGCCAACACTAATTCCTTTTTTTAAACCAATACTTACCCCCCTTTTTTTTGGCCAATACTTAAACCTCCTTTTTTGGCCAATACTTACTCCTTTTATTTGACCAATACTTACCCCTCCTTTTTTGGACAATACTTATTCCTCTTTTTATGGCCAATATTTTTACTCCTACTTTTTTGGGCAATACTTACTCTCCTATGTATGGCCAATACTTGTACTCCTACTTTTTTGGGCAATACTTACTTCCCTTTTTTGGCCAATACTAATTCCTTTATTTTTTGACCAATACTTACCCCTCTTTTTTTGGCCAACCCTACTCTTTTATTGGCCAACATTTACTCCTCTTTTTATGGCCAATACTTACATTTTTTATGGTGAATACATACTCCTCTTTTTAATACAAATACTTACATCTCTTTTTTTGACCAATACTTAATCCTACTATTTTGTCCAATACTTCCCCAGTTTTTTTGGCCAATACTTACTCCTCCTTTTTTGGCCAAAACTTACTCTTCCTTTTTTAGCCAATACTTAATCCTCTTTTTTTGACCAATACTTACTCCTCTTTTTTGAACCAATACTCCTTTTTTATTGGCCAATACTTACTCCTCTTTATTTGGCCAATACTCCTCTTTTTTGGCCAATACTTACTCCTCTTTTTTAGCCAATACTCCTCTTTTATTGGCCAATATTTACTTCTCCTTTTTTGGCCAATACTCCTCTTTTATTGGCCAATATTTATTCCTCTTTTTTTGGCCAATACTCCTCTTTTTTGGCCAATACTTACTCCTCTTTTCTTGGCCAATGCACCTCTTTTTTGGCCAATACTTACTCCTCTTTTTTTGACCAATACTTACCCCTCTTTTTTTAGCCAATATTCCTCTTTTATTGGCTAATGCTTACTCCCCTTTTAGCCAATACTTACTACTCTTTTTTTGGCCAATACTTACTTCTCTTTTTTGAACCAATACTCCTTTTTTATTGGCCAATACTTACTCCTCTTTTTTTTGGCCAATACCCCTCTTTTTTGGCCAATGCTTACTCCTCTTTTTTTGACCAATACTTACCCCTCTTTTTTAGCCAATACTCCTCTTTTATTGGCCAATATTTACTTCTCCTTTTTTTCGCCAATATTCCTCTTTTATTGGCCAATATTTATTCCTCTTTTTTTGGCCAATACTCCTCTTTTTTGGCCAATACTTACTCCTCTTTTCTTGGCCAATGCACCTCTTTTTTGGCCAATACTTACTCCTCTTTTTTTGACCAATACTTACCCCTCTTTTTTTAGCCAATACTCCTCTTTTATTGGCTAATGCTTACTCCCCTTTTAGCCAATACTTACTACTCTTTTTTTGGCCAATACTTAATCCTACTTTTTTGTCCAATACTTTCCCCAGTTTTTTTGGCCAATACTTACTCCTCCTTTTTTGGCCAAAACTTACTTTTCCTTTTTTAGCCAATACTTAATCCTCTTTTTTTGACCAATACTTACTCCTCTTTTTTGAACCAATACTCCTTTTTTATTGGCCAATACTTACTCCTCTTTATTTGGCCAATACTCCTCTTTTTTGGCCAATACTTACTCCTCTTTTTTAGCCAATACTCCTCTTTTATTGGCCAATATTTACTTCTCCTTTTTTGGCCAATACTCCTCTTTTATTGGCCAATATTTATTCCTCTTTTTTTGGCCAATACTCCTCTTTTTTGGCCAATACTTACTCCTCTTTTCTTGGCCAATGCACCTCTTTTTTGGCCAATACTTACTCCTCTTTTTTTGACCAATACTTACCCCTCTTTTTTTAGCCAATACTCTTTTATTGGCTAATGCTTACTCCCCTTTTAGCCAATACTTACTACTCTTTTTTTGGCCAATACTTACTTCTCTTTTTTGAACCAATACTCCTTTTTTATTGGCCAATACTTACTCCTCTTTTTTTGGCCAACCCTACTCTTTTATTGGCCAACATTTACTCCTCTTTTTATGGCCAATACTTACCATTTTTATGGTGAATACATACTCCTCTTTTTAATACAAATACTTACATCTCTTTTTTTGACCAATACTTAATCCTACTATTTTGTCCAATACTTCCCCAGTTTTTTTGGCCAATACTTACTCCTCCTTTTTTGGCCAAAACTTACTCTTCCTTTTTTAGCCAATACTTAATCCTCTTTTTTTGACCAATACTTACTCCTCTTTTTTGAACCAATACTCCTTTTTTATTGGCCAATACTTACTCCTCTTTATTTGGCCAATACTCCTCTTTTTTGGCCAATACTTACTCCTCTTTTTTAGCCAATACTCCTCTTTTATTGGCCAATATTTACTTCTCCTTTTTTGGCCAATACTCCTCTTTTATTGGCCAATATTTATTCCTCTTTTTTTGGCCAATACTCCTCTTTTTTGGCCAATACTTACTCCTCTTTTCTTGGCCAATGCACCTCTTTTTTGGCCAATACTTACTCCTCTTTTTTTGACCAATACTTACCCCTCTTTTTTTAGCCAATATTCCTCTTTTATTGGCTAATGCTTACTCCCCTTTTAGCCAATACTTACTACTCTTTTTTTGGCCAATACTTACTTCTCTTTTTTGAACCAATACTCCTTTTTTATTGGCCAATACTTACTCCTCTTTTTTTTGGCCAATACCCCTCTTTTTTGGCCAATGCTTACTCCTCTTTTTTTGACCAATACTTACCCCTCTTTTTTAGCCAATACTCCTCTTTTATTGGCCAATATTTACTTCTCCTTTTTTTCGCCAATATTCCTCTTTTATTGGCCAATATTTATTCCTCTTTTTTTGGCCAATACTCCTCTTTTTTGGCCAATACTTACTCCTCTTTTCTTGGCCAATGCACCTCTTTTTTGGCCAATACTTACTCCTCTTTTTTTGACCAATACTTACCCCTCTTTTTTTAGCCAATACTCCTCTTTTATTGGCTAATGCTTACTCCCCTTTTAGCCAATACTTACTACTCTTTTTTTGGCCAATACTTAATCCTACTTTTTTGTCCAATACTTTCCCCAGTTTTTTTGGCCAATACTTACTCCTCCTTTTTTGGCCAAAACTTACTTTTCCTTTTTTAGCCAATACTTAATCCTCTTTTTTTGACCAATACTTACTCCTCTTTTTTGAACCAATACTCCTTTTTTATTGGCCAATACTTACTCCTCTTTATTTGGCCAATACTCCTCTTTTTTGGCCAATACTTACTCCTCTTTTTTAGCCAATACTCCTCTTTTATTGGCCAATATTTACTTCTCCTTTTTTGGCCAATACTCCTCTTTTATTGGCCAATATTTATTCCTCTTTTTTTGGCCAATACTCCTCTTTTTTGGCCAATACTTACTCCTCTTTTCTTGGCCAATGCACCTCTTTTTTGGCCAATACTTACTCCTCTTTTTTTGACCAATACTTACCCCTCTTTTTTTAGCCAATACTCTTTTATTGGCTAATGCTTACTCCCCTTTTAGCCAATACTTACTACTCTTTTTTTGGCCAATACTTACTTCTCTTTTTTGAACCAATACTCCTTTTTTATTGGCCAATACTTACTCCTCTTTTTTTGGCCAACCCTACTCTTTTATTGGCCAACATTTACTCCTCTTTTTATGGCCAATACTTACCATTTTTATGGTGAATACATACTCCTCTTTTTAATACAAATACTTACATCTCTTTTTTTGACCAATACTTAATCCTACTTTTTTGTCCAATACTTTCCCCAGTTTTTTTGGCCAAGACTTACTCCTCCTTTTTTGGCCAAAACTTAGTCTTCCTTTTTTAGCCAATACTTAATCCTCTTTTTTAGCCAATACTCCTCTTTTATTGGCCAATATTTACTTCTTCTTTTTTGGCCAATACTCCTCTTTTATTGGCCAATATTTATTCCTCTTTTTTTGGCCAATACTCCTCTTTTTTGGCCAATACTTACTCCTCTTTTCTTGGCCAATGCACCTCTTTTTTGGCCAATACTTACTCCTCTTTTTTTGACCAATACTTACCCCTCTTTTTGTAGCCAATACTCCTCTTTTATTGGCTAATGCTTACTCCCCTTTTAGCCAATACTTACTACTCTTTTTTTGGCCAATACTTACTTCTCTTTTTTGAACCAATACTCCTTTTTTATTGGCCAATACTTACTCCTCTTTTTTTGGCCAATACCCCTCTTTTTTGGCCAATACTTACTCCTCTTTTTTTGACCAATACTTACCCCTCTTTTTTAGCCAATACTCCTCTTTTATTGGCCAATATTTACTTCTCCTTTTTTTCACCAATATTCCTCTTTTATTGGCCAATATTTATTCCTCTTTTTTTGACCAATACTCCTCTTTTTTGGCCAATACTTACTCCTCTTTTCTTGGCCAATGCACCTCTTTTTTGGCCAATACTTACTCCTCTTTTTTTGACCAATACTTACCCCGCTTTTTTTAGCCAATACTCCTCTTTTATTGGCTAATGCTTACTCCCCTTTTAGCCAATACTTACTACTCTTTTTTGGCCAATACTTACTTCTCTTTTTTGAACCAATACTCCTTTTTTATTGGCCAATACTTACTCCTCTTTTTTTGGCCAACCCTACTCTTTTATTGGCCAACATTTACTCCTCTTTTTATGGCCAATACTTACCTTTTTTATGGTGAATACATACTCCTCTTTTTAATACAAATACTTACATCTCTTTTTTTGACCAATACTTAATCCTACTTTTTTGTCCAATACTTTCCCCAGTTTTTTTGGCCAATACTTACTCCTCTTTTTTTGACCAATACTTACCCCTCTTTTTTTAGCCAATACTCCTCTTTTATTGGCTAATGCTTACTCCCCTTTTAGCCAATACTTACTACTCTTTTTTTGGCCAATACTTAATCCTCTTTTTATGGCGAATACTTACTCTTTTTATGGTGAATACATACTCCTCTTTTTGGCAAATACTTACACCTCTCTTTTTGTCCAATACTTTCTCCAGTTTTTTTGGCCAATACTTACTCCTCCTTTTTTGGCCAATACTTACTCCTCCTTTTTTAGCTAATACTTAACCCTCTTTTTTTGACCAATACTTACACCTCTTTTTTGGGCCAATACTCCGTTTTTATTGGCCAATAATTACACCTCTTTTTTTGGCCAATATTCCTCTTTTTTGGCCAATATTTACTCCTCTTTTTTTGGCCAATACTCCTCTTTTTTTGACCAATACTTACCCCTCTTTTTTTGACCAATACATACCCCTCTTTTTTTAGCCAATACTCCTCTTTTATTGGCCAATATTTACTCCTCTTTTTTCGGCCAATACTCCTCTTTTATTGGCCAATATTTATTCCTCTGTTTTTGGCCAACACTACTCTTTTTTGGCCAATACTTACTCCTCTTTTTTTGACCAATACTTACCCCTCTTTTTTTGGCCAATACTCCTCTTTTTTGGCCAACACTAATTCCTTTTTTTAACCAATATTACCCTTCTTTTTTTGGCCAATGCTTAAACCTTCTTTTTTCGCCAATACTTACTCCTTTTATATGACCAATTCTTACCCCTCCTTTTTTGGACAATACTTATTCCTCTTTTTATGGCCAACACTTATTCCTCTTTTTATGGCCAATACTTACTCCCCTTTTTGGCCAATACTTACTCCTCCTTTTTTGGTGAATACTTACAACTCTTTTTTTGGCCAATAGTCCTCTTTTATTGGCCAACACTAATTCCTTTTTTTTAACCAATACTTACCCCTCTTTTTTTGGCCAATACTTATTCCTCTTTTTATGGCCAATATTTGTACTCCTACATTTTTGGCCAATACTTACTCCCCCTTTTTGGCCAATACTAATTCCTTTTTTTTACCAATACTTACCCCTCTTTTTTTGTCCAACACTACTCTTTTATTGGCCAATACTTAATCCTTCTTTTTTGGGCAATACTTACTTCTCCTTTTTTGGTGAATACTTACGACTCTTTTTTTGGCCAATACTCCTCTTTTTATGGCTAATACTTACCCCCCTTTTTTGGCCAATACTTACTCCTCATTTTTTGGTGAATACTTACGACTCTTTTTTTGGCCAATACTCCTCTTTTATTGGCCAATATTTATTCCTCTTTTTTTGGCCAATACTCCTCTTTTTTGGCCAATACATAATCCTCCTTTTTTGGCCAATACTTACTTATTCCCCCTTTGTTGGCCAATACTTATTCCATTTTTTTGACCAATACTTCCCCCTCTTTTTTTGTCCAATACTTAATCCTCCTTTTTTGTCCAATAATTTTTCCTCTTTTTATGGCCAACACTTACTCCTCTTTTTATGGCTAATACTTAACTACTCTTTTTTTGGCCAATACTTACTCCTCCTTTTTTGGCAAATACTAATTCCTTTTTTTTTTTACCAATACTTACTCCACTTTTTATGGTGAATACTTACTCCTCTTTTTAATGCAAATACTTACAACTCTTTTTTTGGGCAATACTTATTCCTCTTTTTATGGCCAATACTTACTCCTCTTTTTATGGTGAATACTTACTCCTCTTTTTAATGCAAATACTTACAACTCTTTTATTGGCCAATACTTACTCCTCTTTTTTCGGCCAATACTCCTCTTTTTTGGACAACACTAATTCCTTTTTTTTAACCAATACTTACCCCTCTTTTTTTGGCCAATACTTACCCCTCCTTTTCTGGACAATACTTATTCCTCTTTTTATGGCCAATACTGGTACTCCTACTTTTTTGGGCAATACTTACTCCCCTTTTTTGGCCAATACTAATTCCTTTATTTTTTGACCAATACTTACCCCTCTTTTTTTTGGCCAACCCTACTCTTTTATTGGCCAATACTTACTCCTTCTTTTTTGGGCAATACTTACTTCTCCTTTTTGGGGAAATAATTACCCCTCTTTTTCGGCCACACTCCTCTTTTTATGGCCAATACTCCCCTTTTTTGGCCAATACTTACTCCTCCTTTTTTGGTGAATACTTACGACTCTTTTTTTGGCCAATACTCCTCTTTTATTGGCCAATATTTACTCCTCTTTTTTTGGCCAATACTCCTCTTTTTCGGCCAACACTAATTCCTTTTTTTTAACCAATACTTACTCCTCTTTTTTTGGCCAATACTTACTGCTCTTTTTTTGGCCAATACCTACTTTTCTTTTTATGGCCAATACTTACTCTTTTTATGGTGAATACATACTCCTCTTTTTAATGCAAATGCTTACACCTCTTTTTTTGACCAATACTTAATCCTCCTTTTTTGTCCAATACTTTCTCCACTTTTTTTGGCCAATACTTACTCCTCCTTTTTTGGCCAGTACATAGTCGTCTTTTTATGGTGAATACTTACTCGTCTTTTTACTAAAAATACTTATACCTCTTTTTTGTCCAATACTTAATCCTCCTTTTTTGGCCAATACTTACTCCCCCATTCTTGGCCAATACTTATTCCATTTTTTTTGACCAATACTTACCCCTCTTTTTTGACCAATACTTACCCCTCTTTTTTTAGCCAATACTCCTCTTTTATTGGCCAATACTTACTCCCCTTTCAGCCAATACTTACTCCTCCTTTTTTGGCCAATACCCACTACTCTTTTTTTGGCCAATACTCCTCTTTTTTGGACAACACTAATTCCTTTTTTTTAACCAATACTTATCCCTCTTTTTTTGACCAATACTTAAACCTCCTTTTTTGGCCAATACTTACTCCTTTTATTTAATAATAATCTTTATTGTCATTGTAAAAATTACAATGAAATTATTTGACCAATACTTACCCCTCCTTTTTTGGACAATACCAATTCCTCTTTTTATGGCCAATATTTGTACTCCTACTTTTTTGGGCAATACTTACTCTCCTTTATATGGCCAATACTTGAACTCCTACTTTTTTGGGCAATACTTACTTCCCTTCTTTGGCCAATACTAATTCCTTTATTTTTTGACCAATACTTACCCCTCTTTTTTTGGCCAACACTACTCTTTTATTGGCCAATAGTTACTCCTTCTTTTTTGGGCAATACTTACTTCTCCTTTTTTGGGAAATAATTACCCCTCTTTTTTTGGCCACACTCCTCCTTTTATGGCCAATACTTACTCCCCTTTTTTGGCCAATATTTATTCCTCTTTTTTTGGCCAATACTCCTCTTTTTTGGCCAACACTAATTCCTTTTTTTAAACCAATACGTACTCTTTTTTTGGCCAATACTTATTCCTCTTTTTATGGCCAATACTTACTTTTTTTATGGTGAGTACATACTCCTCTTTTTAATGCAAATACTTACACCTCTTTTTTTGACCAATACTTAATCCTCCTTTTTTGTCCAATACTTCCCCAGTTTTTTTGGCCAATACTTACTCCTCCTTTTTTGGCCAAAACTTACTCCTCCTTTTTTAGCCAATACTTAATCCTCTTTTTTTGACCAATACTTACTCCTCTTTTTTGAACCAATACTCCTTTTTTATTGGCCAATACTTATTCCTCTTTTTTGGCCAATATTCCTCTTTTTTGGCCAATACTTACTCCTCTTTTTTTGACCAATACTTACCCCTCTTTTTTAGCCAATACTCCTCTTTTATTGGCCAATATGTATTTCTCCTTTTTTTGGCCAATACTCCTCTTTTATTGGCCAATATTTATTCCTCTTTTTTTGGCCAATACTCCTCTTTTTTGGCCAATACTTACTCCTCTTTTTTTTGGCCAATGCACCTCTTTTTTGGCCAATACTTACTTCTCTTTTTTTGACCAATACTTACCCCTCTTTTTTTAGCCAATACTCCTCTTTTATTGGCCAATGCTTACTCCCCTTTTAGCCGATACTTACTACTCCTTTTTTAGCCAATGCTTACTACTCTTTTTTGGCCAACACTAATTCCTTTTTTTTAACCAATACTTACCCCTCTTTTTTTGGCCAATACTTAAACCTCCTTTTTTGGCCAATACTTACTCCCTTTATTTGACCAATACTTACCCCTCCTTTTTGGACAATATTTATTCCTCTTTTTATGGTCAATATTTGTACTCCTACTTTTTTGAGCAATACTTACTCTCCTATGTATGGCCAATACTCCTACTTTTTTGGGCAATACTTACTTCCCTTTTTTGGCCAATACTAATTCCTTTATTTTTTGACCAATACTTACCCCTCTTTTATTGGCCAACCCTACTCTTTTATTGGCCAATACTTACTCCTTCTTCTTTGTGCAATACTTACTTCTCCTTTTTTGGGAAATAATTAGCCCTCTTTTTTTGGCCACACTCCTCTTTTTATGGCCAATACTTACTCCTCTTTTTTGGTCAATACTTACTCCTTTTTTGGTGAATACTTACGACTCTTTTTTTGGCCAATACTCCTCTTTTATTGGCCAATATTTACTCCTCTTTTTTGGCCAAGACTAATTCCTTTTTTTAAACTAATACTTACTCCTCTTTTTTTGGCCAATTCTTACTCCTCTTTTTATGGCCAATACTTACTCTTTTTATGGTGAATACATACTCCTCTTTTTGGCAAATACTTACACCTCTTTTTTTGACCAATACTTAATCCTCCTTTTTTGGCCAATACTTAATCCTCCTTTTTTAGCTAATACTTAAGCCTCTTTTTTTGACCAATACTTACTCCTCTTTTTTGGGCCAATACTCCTTTTTTATTGGCCAATAATTACTCCTCTTTTTTTGGCCAATATTCCTCTTTTTTGGCCAATATTTACTCCTCTTTTTTTGGCCAATACTCCTCTTTTTTGGACAATACTTACTCCTCTTTTTTTGACCAATACTTACCCCTCTTTTTTTAGCCAATACTCCTCTTTTATTGGCCAATATTTACTCCTCTTTTTTGGGCCAATACTCCTCTTTTATTGGCCAATATTTATTCCTCTTTTTTGGCCAATACTCCTCTTTTTTGGCCAATACTTACTCCTCTTTTTTTGACCAATACTTACCCCTCTTTTTTTAGCCAATACTCCTCTTTCATTGGCCAATATTTACTCCTCTTTTTTTGGCCAATACTCCTCTTTTTTGGCCAACACTAATTCCTTTTTTTAAACCAATACTTACCCCTCTTTTTTTGGCCAAAACGTAAACCTCCTTTTTTCGAAAATACTTACTCCTTTTATTTGACCAATACTTACCCCTCCTTTTTTGGACAATACTTATTCCTCTTTTTATGGCCAACACCTACTCCTCTTTTTGTGGCCAATACTTGTACTCCTACTTTTTTGGGCAATACTTACTCCCCTTTTTTTGCCAATACTAATTCCTTTTTTTGGACCAATACTTACTCCTCTTTTTTTGGCCAACACTGCTCTTTTATTAGCCAATACTTACTCCTTTTTTGGGCAATACTTACTTCTCCTTTTTTGGGCAATAATTACCCTTCTTTTTTTGGCCACACTCCTCTTTTTTTGGCCAATACGTACTCCTCCTTTTTTGGCCAGTACTTACTCCTCTTTTTTTGGCCAATACTTACTTTTTTATGGTAAATACATACTCCTTTTTTAAATGCAAATACTTACACCTCTTTTTTTGACCAATACTTAATCCTCCTTTTTTGTCCAATACTTTCTCCACTTTTTTTGGCCAATACTTACTCCTCTCTTTATGGTGAATACTTACTCCTCTTTTTAATGCAAATACTTACAACTCTTTTTTTGGGCAATACTTATTCCTCTTTTTTTGGCCAATACTCCTCTTTTTTGGCCAATACTTACTCCTCTTTTTTTGGCCAATGATCTTCTTTTTGGCCAATACTTACTCCTCTTTTTTTGACCAATACTTACCACTCTTTTTTTTAGCCAATACTCCTCTTTTATTGGCCAATATTTACTCCTCTTTTTTTGGCCAATACTCCTCTTTTTTGGCCAACACTAATTCCTTTTTTTAACCAATATTACCCTTCTTTTTTTGGCCAATGCTTAAATCTTCTTTTTTCGCCAATACTTAATCCTTTTATATGACCAATTCTTACCCCTTCTTTTTTGGCCAATACTTACTCCTCCTTTTTGTGTGAATACTTACTATTTTTTTGGCCAATACTCCTCTTTTTTTGGCCAATATTTACTCCTCTTTTTTTGGCCAACACTAATTCCTTTTTTTAAACCAATACTTACCCCTCTTTTTTTGGCCAATACGTAAACCTCCATTTTTCGAAAATACTTACTCCTTTTATTTGACCAATACTTACCCCTCCTTTTTTGGACAATACTTATTCCTCTTTTTATGGCCAGCACATACTCCTCTTTTTGTGGCCAATACTTGTACTCCTACTTTTTTGGGCAATACTTACTTACAATACAATAGCAGAGTTGGAAAGGACCTTGTAGGTCTTCTAGTCCAACCCCCTGCATGGGCAGGAACCTTATACCATTTCAGACAAATGGCTGTCTAACATCTTTTTAAAGACTTCCAGGGTTGGGGCATTCACAACTGCTGGAGGCAAGCTGTTCCAGACGTTAATTGTTCTTACTGTTAGGAAATTTCTCCTTAGTTCTAAGTTGCTTCTCTCCTTGGTTAGTTTCCACCCATTGCTCCTTGTCCTGACCCCAGGTGCCTTGGAGAAAAGTTTGACTCCCTCTTCTTTGTGGCACCCTCTGAGATATCGGAACACTGCTATCATGTCTCCCCTGGTCCTTCTCTTCATCAAACTAGACATACCCAGCTCCTGCAGCCGTTCTTCATATGTCTTAGTCTCCAGTCCTCTAATCATCTTGGTTGCTCTTCTTTGCACTCTTTCCAGAGTCTCCACATCTTTTCTACATCGTGGCGACCAAAACTGTATGCAGTATTCCAAGTGTGGCCTTACCAAGGCACTATACAGTGGCATTAACACTTCACGCGATCTAGATTCTATCCCTCTGTTGATGCAGCCTAAAACTGTGTTGGCTTTTTTGGCAGCTGCTGCACACTGCTGGCTCATATTTAAATGGTTGTCCACTAGGATTCCGAGATCCCTCTCACAGTTGCTACTATTGAGCAAGGTACCACCTATACTGTACTTGTGCATTTGGTTTTTCTTGCCTATATGTAGGACCTTACTTTTTTCACAATTGAATTTCATTTTATTAGACAGTGCCCAATGTTCAAGTTTGTCTAGATCCTTCTGTATCTTAAGCCTATCTTCTGGAGTGTTGGCTATTCCTGCCAGCTTGGTGTCATCTGCGAATTTGATGAGTTCCCCATTTATCCCCTCATCCAAATCGTTGATGAAGATGTTAAAGAGTACTGGGCCTAAAACAGAGCCTTGGGGGACTCCACTGCATACTTCCTTCCATGTAGATGCAGTTCCATTGAGGACTACACGTTGAGTGCGGTTGGTCAGCCAGTTACGAATCCATTTGGTGGTGCTGCTGTCTAACCCACAATTTTCTACTTTATCTAATAGTAGGTTATGGTCTACTTTATCAAATGCCTTACTGAAGTCCAGGTACATTATATCAACAGCATTCCTCTGGTCCACTGATTTTGTTACTTTGTCAAAGAATGCAATTAGATTCGTCTGGCATGATCTGTTTTTGACAAACCCATGTTGGCTTTTGGCTATTACTTTGTTTGCTTCTAGGTGTTCACTTATTTGTTGTTTAATTATCTTTTCCAGAATCTTTCCTGGTATTGAGGTCAGGCTGATGGGTCTATAGTTTCCTGGATCTGTTTTTTTTCCTTTTTTGAAGATGGGAACCACATCTGCTCTTTTCCAGTCTTCTGGCAGTTCCCCGGTGCTCCAGGATCTCTGAAAGATATAGTTCAGTGGTTCTGAGATCTCGTCTGCCAGTTCCTTCAGAACCCTGGGGTGTAATCCATCCGGTCCTGGTGATTTGAACTCGTCCAGGGCAGACAGGTGCTCACTTACCATTTTCTTCCCTATTTCAACTTGTGTTCCTAATCTGATATTTGTGGTGCTGTTTTTGATTGATTGGACTGTTTTATCCCTTTGTGTAAAGACAGATGCAAAAAAAGAGTTAAATAGTTCTGCTTTCTCCCTGTTGCTTATCATCTTCTTGCCATTTTCTCCCAGCAGTGGACCAATTGTTTCCTTAACTTTTTTCTTATTTTTAACATGTTGGAAGAAGCTTTTTTTGTTATTTTTTACTTTTTTGGCAAGCCTTTCTTCATTGTGAGCCTTAGCTTTCCTCACTTCATCTTTACAGGCTCGGGCTATTTGCTGATATTTTGCCTTGG
Source organism: Rhabdophis nuchalis (assembly GCA_039707465.1). Lineage (NCBI taxonomy): Eukaryota > Metazoa > Chordata > Lepidosauria > Squamata > Natricidae > Rhabdophis > Rhabdophis nuchalis. The sequence goes on from CM077647.1 coordinate 113,966,009, forward strand.
TTATGTCCCCCTTTTTCCACTTTTTATATTTATCCTTTTTGTCTTTCAATTTGTCAGAGAGTTCTTTATGCAGCCATGCTGGTTTCTTTTGGGAACTGTTATTTTTCTTCTTCATTGGTATTGCGCTGGACTGGGCTTTTATAATCTCATTTTTCAAAATTTCCCAAGCTTCTTGAGTTGTTTTCCCCTTGAGGATTCTCATCCATGGAATCCTTCCCAAGCTCTCTCTGAGTTTATTGAAATTAGCTCTCTTGAAGTCTAAGACTCTAGTTTGACTTTGTTCAACTACTTTTGTTTGCATAATGTTGAATTCCAGTATTTCATGATCGCTTGCCCCCAAAGTTCCTGTAGCTTCTACACCTTCTATCATTTCCTCTCTGTTAGTGAGAATTAAGTCCAATATTGCTGATCCCCTTGTTCCCTTCTCTACCTTTTGGGAAACAAAGTTGTCTGCTAGGTTTGTTAGGAACCTGTTGGATCTTCCACTTGGTGCAGAGTTTGTTTCCCAATTGATGTCAGGGTAGTTAAAATCTCCCATTACTATTGCAGTGTGCTTCCTACATACCTTAGTTAGCTGGTTAGCAAAAAGTACATCCACTTCCTCTGCTTGGTTGGGTGGCCTGTAGTATAGACCTATGACAATATCATTCCCCCCCCAACCTTTAATATTGACCCAAATACATTCAAGATAGTTCTCGTCATTGTTGTGCTCTATTTCTGTAGAGATGTAATTATTTCTTATATATAGTGCAACTCCACCTCCTCTTTTATTTGGTCTATTTCTTTTAAATAATTTAAATCCTTCTAGCTGTATGTTCCATTTGTGGGTTTCATCCCACCAAGTTTCTGTAATGGCAACAATATCGTATCTGCCCTCATTTACTTGAATTTCTAATTCACCCTGTTTATTCCTCATACTCTGTGCATTGGTGTATAGACATTTGAGTCCATTTTGATTGACCCTGTGTTTTCTGTCTACGAAACCTGTGTTATGCCTGACTGTGGTTCTCTTTGCCCCTATTTCTTTGCCACTTGTATGGTTCATGTACATGGTATGGCACCCACTGTTAATTGTTTGGTTTTGCTTGACAGCAGTGTTGATAATATTACCTGCACAATTATCTATGTTACACGCACTGATAACCCTATGAATTTTAGTTTGCTGGGGACAGAAATATTCTTTATCTATTGATTCTCTGTCCCCACTATTCAGTTTAAATGTTTAGCCAGGAAATCTGTGAATTTAGTGCCAAGTAACTCAGTCCCTTTCTTGGATGGGTGCAAACCATCTCTTTTGTACAGTTTATCATTGGACCAGCTGCAGGCATCATGACTAATAAGACCAAAGCCTTCCTTTTTACACCACTCCTTTAGCCACACATTAAACTCTGCTATGCGCTGGCCCTTTCCTTTTTGTTCCTTGTATACTGGTATAACCTCTGAGAAGATAAGCCTACAACCTGTACTACTAAGTTCGTACCCCAAACTCTGGAAATCATTCTGCACAGAAGCTACATCTTTATGGGACAGATCATTTGTGCCAAGATGTATAATAGCATCAACTTTACAGTCCTTACTTGCATTCTTGACTATCTTAAGAATACGCCTCTTGTCTCTGCTGGCTGTAGCACCCGGTAAACATCTGACATCTTTCAAAACCTCCATATCCTTACCTAAGTTTACATCTCTTACGATTGAGTCACCAATCAGGAGGTGACTTCTCTTTTTGGGTACCTTGCTCTTGTTGTGTGACTGATGCATGATCCCTGGTTCACACTTTTGCATTTCTGAAGTAGGTTCTTCACTTTGGACCACAATCCGCTGCTTATTTGAGTCGTCATTATTACCTTGACCTGTCACTTTAGTGTCCCCATTAAGATCAGCAAGGGCGCTATATCTGTTATGCTGGGACACAGCAAAAGTTTTGTGTTTGTGGGTCACAGCTCTCACCCTGCCAGATCCCACAGTTGTCCAGGCTACTCTTCTTCTGTGGGATCTTTGCGGTAGGGGAGGCTGGTAGTGTGGCATCTCCACAGGGTGGAGTGGCCGAATTGGACACTTAATTTCTGCCTGGAGATCACAAATTACAGATTCAAGATATGTTATGTGTCTATGTAATCTATTAATTTGTCTGCAAGGGGGAGAGTATCCAAATTTGAAAAGAGTACTGCGGAAGACAGGTGCAAAAGTTATTACATTGAACTAAGCCAGTCATTTTGAAATAAAATACAATCACAGTCTTAAGCGCACAAATCTAGAATGTATTATTTCTTTTACCTTTCTCTTTCCCCCCTACACACAGCCAGAAACTCCTCCCTTTAGCCTCAAGTAGTTCAAAATGGGGAAGTCTTTACCTTTCTTCCCCCCCTGCACACAGCCAGAAACTCCTCCCTTTAGCCTCAAGTAGTTCAAAATGGGGAAGTCTTTACCTTTCTTTCCCCCCTGCACACAGCCAGAAACTCCTCCCTTTAGCCTCAAGTAGTTCAAAATGGGGAAGTCTTTACCTTTCTTTCCCCCCTGCACACAGCCAGAAACTCCTCCCTTTAGCCTCAAGTAGTTCAAAATGGGGAAGTCTTTACCTTTCTTTCCCCCCTGCACACAGCCAGAAACTCCTCCCTTTAGCCTCAAGTAGTTCAAAATGGGGAAGTCTTTACCTTTCTTCCCCCCCTGCACACAGCCAGAAACTCCTCCCTTTAGCTCCTCCCAAAAAACTTCTCCTTTTTTGGGCAATAATTACCCTTCTTTTTTTGGCCACACTCCTCTTTTTTTGGCCAATACGTACTCCTCCTTTTTTGGCCAATACTTACTCCTCATTTTTTGGCCAATACTTACTTTTCTTTTTATGGCCAATACTTACTCTTTTTATGGTGAATACATACTCCTCTTTTTAATGCAAATACTTACACCTCCTTTTTTGACCAATACTTAATCCTCTTTTTTTGTCCAATAGTTTCTCCACTTTTTTTGGCCAATACTTATTCCTCCTTTTTTGGCCAATACATAGTCCTCTTTTTATGGTGAATACTTACTCGTCTTTTTACTAAAAATACTTATACCTCTTTTTTGTCCAATACTTAATCCTCCTTTTTTGTCCAATACTTACTCCCCCATTCTTGGCCAATACTTATTCCATTTTTTTGACCAATACTTACCCCTCTTTTTTTGACCAATACTTACCCCTCTTTTTTTAGCCAATACTCCTCTTTTATTGGCCAATACTTACTCCCCTTTTAGCCAATACATACTCCTCCTTTTTTGGCCAATACTTACTACTCTTTTTTGGCCAACACTAATTCCTTTTTTTTAACCAATACTTATCCCTCTTTTTTTGACCAATACTTACCTCTCCTTTTTTGGACAATACTTATTCCTCTTTTTATGGCCAATATTTGTACTTCTACTTTTTGGGGCAATACTTATTCCCCTTTTTGGGCCAATACTAATTCCTTTATTTTTTGACCAATACTTACCCCTCTTTTTTTGGCCAACACTACTCTTTTATTGGCCAATACTTACTCCTTTTTTGGGCAATACTTACTTCTCCTTTTTTGGGAAATAATTACCCCTCTTTTTTTGGGCCACACTCCTCTTTTTATGGCCAATATTTACTCCCCTTTGTGGCCAATATTTATTCCTCTTTTTTTGGCCAATACTCCTCTTTTTTGGCCAACACTAATTCCTTTTTTTAAACCAATACTTACTCCTCTTTTTTTGGCCAATACATACTCCTCTTTTTATGGCCAATACTTACTTTTTTTATGGTGAGTACATACTCCTCCTTTTCAATGCAAATACTTACACCTCTTTTTTTGACCAATACTTAATCCTCCTTTTTTGTCCAATACTTTCCCCAGTTTTTTTGGCCAATACTTACTCCTCCTTTTTTGGCCAAAACTTACTCCTCCTTTTTTAGCCAATACTTAATCCTCTTTTTTTGACCAATACTTACTTCTCTTTTTTGAACCAATACTCCTTTTTTATTGGCCAATACTTACTCCTCTTTTTTTGGCCAATACCCCTCTTTTTTGGCCAATACTTACTCCTCTTTTTTTGACCAATACTTACCCCTCTTTTTTAGCCAATACTCCTCTTTTATTGGCCAATATTTACTTCTCCTTTTTTTCGCCAATATTCCTCTTTTATTGGCCAATATTTATTCCTCTTTTTTTGGCCAATACTCCTCTTTTTTGCCAAAACTTACTCCTCTTTTTTTGGCCAATGCACCTCTTTTTTGGCCAATACTTATTCCTCTTTTTTTGACCAATACTTACCCCTCTTTTTTTAGCCAATACTCCTCTTTTATTGGCCAATGCTTACTCCCCTTTTAGCCGATACTTACTACTCCTTTTTTAGCCAATACTTACTACTCTTTTTTTGGCCAATACTCCTCTTTTTTGGCCAACACTAATTCCTTTTTTTTAACCAATACTTACCCCCCTTTTTTTGGCCAATACTTAAACCTCCTTTTTTGGCCAATACTTACTCCTTTTATTTGACCAATACTTACCCCTCCTTTTTTGGACAATACTTATTCCTCTTTTTATGGCCAATATTTTTACTCCTACTTTTTTGGGCAATACTTACTCTCCTATGTATGGCCAATACTTGTACTCCTACTTTTTTGGGCAATACTTACTTCCCTTTTTTGGCCAATACTAATTCCTTTATTTTTTGACCAATACTTACCCCTCTTTTTTTGGCCAACCCTACTCTTTTATTGGCCAACATTTACTCCTCTTTTTATGGCCAATACTTACATTTTTTATGGTGAATACATACTCCTCTTTTTAATACAAATACTTACATCTCTTTTTTTGACCAATACTTAATCCTACTATTTTGTCCAATACTTCCCCAGTTTTTTTGGCCAATACTTACTCCTCCTTTTTTGGCCAAAACTTACTCTTCCTTTTTTAGCCAATACTTAATCCTCTTTTTTTGACCAATACTTACTCCTCTTTTTTGAACCAATACTCCTTTTTTATTGGCCAATACTTACTCCTCTTTATTTGGCCAATACTCCTCTTTTTTGGCCAATACTTACTCCTCTTTTTTAGCCAATACTCCTCTTTTATTGGCCAATATTTACTTCTCCTTTTTTGGCCAATACTCCTCTTTTATTGGCCAATATTTATTCCTCTTTTTTTGGCCAATACTCCTCTTTTTTGGCCAATACTTACTCCTCTTTTCTTGACCAATGCACCTCTTTTTTGGCCAATACTTACTCCTCTTTTTTTGACCAATACTTACCCCTCTTTTTTTAGCCAATATTCCTCTTTTATTGGCTAATGCTTACTCCCCTTTTAGCCAATACTTACTACTCTTTTTTTGGCCAATACTTACTTCTCTTTTTTGAACCAATACTCCTTTTTTATTGGCCAATACTTACTCCTCTTTTTTTTGGCCAATACCCCTCTTTTTTGGCCAATGCTTACTCCTCTTTTTTTGACCAATACTTACCCCTCTTTTTTAGCCAATACTCCTCTTTTATTGGCCAATATTTACTTCTCCTTTTTTTCGCCAATATTCCTCTTTTATTGGCCAATATTTATTCCTCTTTTTTTGGCCAATACTCCTCTTTTTTGCCAAAACTTACTCCTCTTTTTTTGGCCAATGCACCTCTTTTTTGGCCAATACTTATTCCTCTTTTTTTGACCAATACTTACCCCTCTTTTTTTAGCCAATACTCCTCTTTTATTGGCCAATGCTTACTCCCCTTTTAGCCGATACTTACTACTCCTTTTTTAGCCAATACTTACTACTCTTTTTTTGGCCAATACTCCTCTTTTTTGGCCAACACTAATTCCTTTTTTTTAACCAATACTTACCCCCCTTTTTTTGGCCAATACTTAAACCTCCTTTTTTGGCCAATACTTACTCCTTTTATTTGACCAATACTTACCCCTCCTTTTTTGGACAATACTTATTCCTCTTTTTATGGCCAATATTTTTACTCCTACTTTTTTGGGCAATACTTACTCTCCTATGTATGGCCAATACTTGTACTCCTACTTTTTTGGGCAATACTTACTCCTCTTTTTATGGCCAATACTTACTCTTTTTATGGTGAATACATATTCCTTTTTTTAATGCAAATACTTACACCTCTTTTTTTGACCAATACTTAATTTTCCTTTTTTGTCCAATACTTTCTCCAGTTTTTTTGGCCAATACTTACTCCTCCTTTTTTGGCCAATACTTACTCCTCCTTTTTTAGCTAATACTTAATCCTCTTTTTTTGACCAATACTTACTCCTCCTTTTTGAACCAATACTCCTCTTTTATTGGCCAATATTTACTCCTCTTTTTTGGGCCAATACTCCTCTTTTTTTGGCCAATACTCCTCTTTTATTGGCCAATATTTATTCCTCTTTTTTTGGCCAATACTCCTCTTTTTTGGCCAATACTTACTCCTCTTTTTTTCGCCAATGCTCCTCTTTTTTTGGCCAATACTTACTCCTCTTTTTTTGACCAATACTTGCCCCTCTTTTTTTGGCCAATACGCCTCTTTTTTGGCCAATACGTACTCCTCTTTTTTTGACCAATACTTACCCCTCTTTTTTTAGCCAATACTCCTCTTTTATTGGCCAATATTTATTCCTCTTTTTTTGGCCAATACTCCTCTGTAATTGGCCAATATTTACTCCTCTTTTTTTGGCCAATACTCCTCTTTTTTGGCCAATACTTACTCCTCTTTTTTTGGCCAATACTCCTCTTTTTTGGCCAATACTTACTCCTCCTTTTTGAAGCAATACTCCTCTGTAATTGGCCAATATTTACTCCTCTTTTTTTGGCCAATACTCCTTTTTTTTGGCCAATACTTACACTTCCTTTTTGAACCAATACTCCTCTTTTATTGGCCAATATTTACTCCTCTTTTTTGGGCCAATGCTCCTCTTTTTTTGGCCAATACTCCTCTTTTATTGGCCAATATTTATTCCTCTTTTTTTGGCCAATACTCCTCTTTTTTGGCCAATACTTACTCCTCTTTTTTTCACCAATGCTCCTCTTTTTTGGCCAATACTTACTCCTCTTTTTTTGACCAATACTTACCCCTCTTTTTTTGGCCAATACGCCTCTTTTTTGGCCAATACGTACTCCTCTTTTTTTGACCAATACTTACCCCTCTTTTTTTAGCCAATACTCCTCTTTTATTGGCCAATATTTACTCCTCTTTTTTTGGCCAATACTCCTCTGTAATTGGCCAATATTTACTCCTCTTTTTTTGGCCAATACTCCTCTTTTTTGGCCAATACTTACTCCTCTTTTTTTGGCCAATACTCCTCTTTTTTGGCCAATATTTACTCCTCTTTTTTTTACCAATACTTACCCCTCCTTTTTTGGACAATACTTATTCCTCTTTTTTTGGCCAACACTTATTCCTCTTTTTATGGCCAATACTTGTACTCCTATTTTTTTGGGCAATACTTACTCCCCTTTTTTGCCCAATACTAATTCCTTTTGTTTTTTACCAATACTTACCCCTCTTTTATTGGCCAATACTTACTCCCCTTGTAGACAATACTTACTCCTCCATTTTTGGCCAATACTTACTACTCTTTTTTAGGCCAATACTCCTCTTTTTTGGCCAACCCTAATTCCTTTTTTTAAAACCAATACTTACCCCTCTTTTTTTGGCCAATACTTATTCCTCTTTTTATGGCCAATATTTGTACTCCTACATTTTTGGCCAATACTTACTCCCCCTTTTTGGCCAATTCTAATTCCTTTTTTTTACCAATACTTACCCCTCTTTTTTTGTCCAACACTACTCTTTTATTGGCCAATACTTACTCCTTCTTTTTTGGGCAATACTTACTTCTCCTTTTTTGGGGAAATAATTAACCCTCTTTTTTTGGCCACACTCCTCTTTTTATGGCTAATACTTACTCCCCTTTTTTGGCCAATACTTACTCCTCCTTTTTTGGTGAATACTTACGACTCTTTTTTTGGCCAATACTCCTCTTTTATTGGCCAATATTTACTCCTCTTTTTTTGGCCAATACTCCTCTTTTTTGGCCAACACTAATTCCTTTTTTTTAACCAATACTTACTCCTCTTTTTTGGCCAATACTTACTCCTCTTTTTATGGCCAATACTTACTCTTTTTATGGTGAATACATATTCCTTTTTTTAATGCAAATACTTACACCTCTTTTTTTGACCAATACTTAATCCTCCTTTTTTGTCCAATACTTTCTCCAGTTTTTTTGGCCAATACTTACTCCTCCTTTTTTGGCCAATACTTACTCCTCCTTTTTTAGCTAATACTTAATCCTCTTTTTTTGACCAATACTTACTCCTACTTTTTGAACCAATACTCCTCTTTTATTGGCCAATATTTACTCCTCTTTTTTGGGCCAATACTCCTCTTTTTTTGGCCAATACTCCTCTTTTATTGGCCAATATTTATTCCTCTTTTTTTGGCCAATACTCCTCTTTTTTGGCCAATACTTACTCCTCTTTTTTTCGCCCATGCTCCTCTTTTTTTGGCCAATACTTACTCCTCTTTTTTTGACCAATACTTACCCCTCTTTTTTTGGCCAATACGCCTCTTTTTTGGCCAATACGTACTCCTCTTTTTTTGACCAATACTTACCCCTCTTTTTTTAGCCAATACTCCTCTTTTATTGGCCAATATTTACTCCTCTTTTTTTGGCCATTACTCCTCTGTAATTGGGCAATATTTACTCCTCTTTTTTTGGCCAATACTGCTCTTTTTTGGCCAATATTTACTCCTCTTTTTTTGGCCAATACTCCTCTTTTTTGGCCAATATTTACTCCTCTTTTTTTGACCATTACTTACCCCTCCTTTTTTGGACAATACTTATTCCTCTTTTTTTGGCCAATACTTATGCCTCCTTTTTTGGCCAATACATAGTCCTCTTTTTATGGCCGATACTTACTCCTCTCTTAATGGTGAATAATTACTCCTCTTTTTAATGCAAATACTTACAACTCTTTTTTTGGGCAATACTTAATCCTCCTTTTTTGTCCAATAATTTCTCCACTTTTTTTGGCCAATTCTCCTCTTTTATTGGCCAATATTTACTCCTCTTTTTTTGGCCAATGCTCCTCTTTTTTGGCCAACACTAATTCCTTTTTTTTAACCAATACTTACTCCTCTTTTTTTGGCCAATTCTTACTCTTCTTTTTATAGCCAATACTTACTCTTTTTATGGTGAATACATACTCCTCTTTTTGGCAAATACTTACACCTCTTTTTTTGACCAATACTTAATCCTCCTTTTTTGTCCAATACTTTCTCCAGTTTTTTTGGCCAATACTTACTCCTCCTTTATTGGCCAATACTTACTCCTCCTTTTTTAGCTAATACTTAAGCCTCTATTTTTTGACCAATACTTACTCCTCTTTTTTGGGCCAATACTCCTTTTTTATTGGCCAATAATTACTCCTCTTTTTTTGGCCAATATTCCTCTTTTTTGGCCAATATTTACTCCTATTTTTGGCCAATACTCCTCTTTTTTTGACCAATACTTACCCCTCTTTTTTTGACCAATACTTACCCCTCTTTTTTTAGCCAATACTCCTCTTTTATTGGCCAATATTGACTCCTCTTTTTTGGGCCAATACTCCTCTTTTATTGGCCAATATTTATTCCTCCTTTTTTGGTGAATACTCACTACTCTTTTTTTGGCCAATAATCCTCTTTTATTGGCCAACACTAATTCCTTTTTTTTAACCAATACTTACCCCTCTTTTTTTGGCCAATACGTAAACCTCCTTTTTTCGAAAATACTTACTCCTTTTATTTGACCAATTCTTACCCCTCCTTTTTTGGACAATACTTATTCCTCTTTTTATGGCCAACACTTACTCCTCTTTTTGTGGCCAATACTTGTACTTCTCCTTTTTTGGCCAATACCTACTCTTTTTATGGTGAATACATACTCATTTTTTAAATGCTAATACTTACACCTCTTTTTTTGACCAATACTTAATCCTCCTTTTTTGTCCAATACTTTCTCCACTTTTTTTGGCCAATACTTACGCCTCCTTTTTTGGCCAATACATAGTCCTCTTTTTATGGCCAATACTTACTCCTCTATTAATTGTGAATACTTACTCCTCTTTTTAATGCAAATACTTACAACTCTTTTTTTGGGCAATACTTAATCCTCCTTTTTTGTCCAATAATTTCTCCACTTTTTTTGGCCAATTCTCCTCTTTTATTGGCCAATATTTATTCCTCTTTTTTCGGCCAATACTCCCCCTTTTTTGGCCAATACATAGTCCTCTTTTTATGGTAAATACTTACTCGTCTTTTTACTAAAAATTCTTATACCTCTTTTTTGTCCAATACTTAATCCTCCTTTTTTGGCCAATACTTACTCCCCCATTCTTGGCCAATACTTATTCCATTTTTTTTTTACCAATACTTACCCCTCTTTTTTTGACCAATACTTACCCCTCTTTTTTTAGCCAATACTCCTCTTTTATTGGCCAATACTTACTCCCCTTTCAGCCAATACTTACTCCTCCTTTTTTTGCCAATACTTACTACTCTTTTTTTGGCCAATACTCCTCTTTTTTGGCCAACACTAATTCCTTTTTTTAACCAATACTTACCCCTCTTTTTTTGACCAATACCTAAACCTCCTTTTTTGGCCAATACTTACTCCTTTTATTTGACCAATACTTACCCCTCCTTTTTTGGACAATACTTATTCCTCTTTTTATGGCCAATATTTGTACTCCTCCTTTTTTGGGCAATACTTACTCTCCTTTGTATGGCCAATACTAATTCCTTTTTTTTTAACCAATACTTACCCCTCTTTTTTGGCCAACACTACTCTTTTATTGGCCAATACTTACTCCCCTTGTAGACAATACTTACTCCTCCATTTTTGGCCAATACTTACTCCCCCTTTTTGGCCAATTCTAATTCCTTTTTTTTACCAATACTTACCCCTCTTTTTTTGTCCAACACTACTCTTTTATTGGCCAATACTTACTCCTTCTTTTTTGGGCAATACTTACTTCTCCTTTTTTGCGGAAATAATTAACCCTCTTTTTTTGGCCACACTCCTCTTTTTATGGCTAATACTTACTCCCCTTTTTTGGCCAATACTTACTCCTCCTTTTTTGGTGAATACTTACGACTCTTTTTTTGGCCAATACTCCTCTTTTATTGGCCAATATTTACTCCTCTTTTTTTGGCCAATACTCCTCTTTTTTGGCCAACACTAATTCCTTTTTTTTAACCAATACTTACTCCTCTTTTTTGGCCAATACTTACTCCTCTTTTTATGGCCAATACTTACTCTTTTTATGGTGAATACATATTCCCTTTTTTAATGCAAATACTTACACCTCTTTTTTTGACCAATACTTAATCCTCCTTTTTTGTCCAATACTTTCTCCAGTTTTTTTGGCCAATACTTACTCCTCCTTTTTTGGCCAATACTTACTCCTCCTTTTTTAGCTAATACTTAATCCTCTTTTTTTGACCAATACTTACTCCTCCTTTTTGAACCAATACTCCTCTTTTATTGGCCAATATTTACTCCTCTTTTTTGGGCCAATACTCCTCTTTTTTTGGCCAATACTCCTCTTTTATTGGCCAATATTTATTCCTCTTTTTTTGGCCAATACTCCTCTTTTTTGGCCAATACTTACTCCTCTTTTTTTCGCCAATGCTCCTCTTTTTTTGGCCAATACTTACTCCTCTTTTTTTGACCAATACTTACCCCTCTTTTTTTGGCCAATACGCCCCTTTTTTGGCCAATACGTACTCCTCTTTTTTTGACCAATACTTACCACTCTTTTTTTAGCCAATACTCCTCTTTTATTGGCCAATATTTACTCCTCTTTTTTTGGCCAATACTCCTCTTTTTTGGCCAATACTTACTCCTCCTTTTTGAACCAATACTCCTCTGTAATTGGCCAATATTTACTCCTCTTTTTTTGGCCAATACTCCTTTTTTTTGGCCAATACTTACACTTCCTTTTTGAACCAATACTCCTCTTTTATTGGCCAATATTTACTCCTCTTTTTTGGGCCAATGCTCCTCTTTTTTTGGCCAATACTCCTCTTTTATTGGCCAATATTTATTCCTCTTTTTTTGGCCAATACTCCTCTTTTTTGGCCAATACTTACTCCTCTTTTTTTCGCCAATGCTCCTCTTTTTTTGGCCAATACTTACTCCTCTTTTTTTGACCAATACGTACCCCTCTTTTTTTGGCCAATACGCCTCTTTTTTGGCCAATACGTACTCCTCTTTTTTTGACCAATACTTACCCCTCTTTTTTTAGCCAATACTCCTCTTTTATTGGCCAATATTTACTCCTCTTTTTTTGGCCAATACTCCTCTGTAATTGGCCAATATTTACTCCTCTTTTTTTGGCCAATACTCCTCTTTTTTGGCCAATACTTACTCCTCTTTTTTTGGCCAATACTCCTCTTTTTTGGCCAATATTTACTCCTCTTTTTTTGACCAATACTTACCCCTCCTTTTTTGGACAATACTTATTCCTCTTTTGTTGGCCAACACTTATTCCTCTTTTTATGGCCAATACTTGTACTCCTATTTTTTTGGGCAATACTTACTCCCCTTTTTTGCCCAATACTAATTCCTTTTGTTTTTTACCAATACTTACCCCTCTTTTATTGGCCAATACTTACTCCCCTTGTAGACAATACTTACTCCTCCATTTTTGGCCAATACTTACTACTCTTTTTTAGGCCAATACTCCTCTTTTTTGGCCAACCCTAATTCCTTTTTTTAAAACCAATACTTACCCCTCTTTTTTTGGCCAATACTTATTCCTCTTTTTATGGCCAATATTTGTACTCCTACATTTTTGGCCAATACTTACTCCCCCTTTTTGGCCAATTCTAATTCTTTTTTTTACCAATACTTACCCCTCTTTTTTTGTCCAACACTACACTTTTATTGGCCAATACTTACTCCTTCTTTTTTGGGCAATACTTACTTCTCCTTTTTTGGGGAAATAATTAACCCTCTTTTTTTGGCCACACTCCTCTTTTTATGGCTAATATTTTATTATTTATTTATTTATTTTATTTAAATTTATACCCCGCCCTTCTCCACAGAGGACCCAGGGCGGCGCACAGGAAATTTAAAAAACATACAAAAATACAATAAATATAATTTTAAAAAACTATTAAATAACCCCATCCTGCGCTAAAACCAAATTTTAAAACCCAATTTAAAACTATCTTAAGTCCCCAAGGGAGGTTAGGCTAGGCCGGCTTGTTGAAACAGATATGTCTTAAGACATTGGCGGAAGAGGCGGAGGTCGGTGATGGTACGTAATTCAGGGGGTAGGTCATTCCAAAGGGCTGGCCCCGCCACAGAGAAGGCTCTTCCCCTGGGCGTCGCCAGTCGGCATTGTCCGGCCGACGGTACCCTGAGGAGGCCCTCTCTGTGGGAGCGGATTGGTCTGAGGGATGTATGGGGCAGGAGGCGGTCTCGCATATAACTAGGTCCCGAGCCATGGAGCGCTTTAAAGATGGTAGTCAAAACCTTGAAGCGCACTCGAAAGGCCACAGGAAGCCAATGCAGCTCGCGCAGGATCGGTGTTATGTGGGAGCATTTAGTGGCTCCCATAATCACCCGCGCGGCTGCGTTTTGGACTAGCTGTAGCTTTCGAGTGCACCTCAAGGGAAGCCCCATGTAGAGAGTATTACAGTAGTCGAGTCGGGACGTCATGAGTGCTTGAGTGACTGTGCGTAGGGCAGCCCGGTCCAGTAAGGGGCGCAGTTGGCGCATCAGGCGAACCTGATGGAACGCCCCCCTGGCCACGGCTGCCACATGGTCCTCCATGGACAGCCGGGAATCCAGGAGGACACCCAAATTGCGCGCCCTCTCCACGGGGGCCAGTGTTTCGCCCCCAATGGCCAGAGTTGGAGTGATCTGGCTGAACCGGGGTGCCGGAAACCACAGCCACTCAGTCTTGGCAGGGTTGAGTTTGAGTTTGTTACCACCCATCCAGATCCGTACGGCTTCCAGACACCGGGACAGCACTTCGGCGGCATCGTTGGGGTGGTTTGGGGTGGATATGTACAACTGAGTGTCATCAGCGTACAGATGGTATTCCACCCCAAAACCACGGATGATCTCACCCAGCGGCTTCATATATGTGTTGAAAAGGAGGGGCGAGAGGACCGACCCCTGAGGAACCCCACATAGGAGAGGCCTCAAGGTCGACCTCTGCCGTCCCGTCAACACATATTGCGACCGACCAGAGAGGTAGGATGAGAACCACCGCAGAACGGTGCCTCCCAGCCCCAACCCCCCCAGTCGGTGCAATAGGATACCATGGTCGATGGTATCAAAAGCCGCCGAGAGGTCTAATAGGACTAGGATAGAGGAATACCCTCTATCCCGCGCCCTCCAGAGATCATCAACCAACGCGACCAATGCCGTCTCAGTACTGTGACCGGGCCGGAAGCCGGACTGGCGCGGGTCTAGATAATCAACTTCCTCCAGGTGTCGCGGAAACTGTTGGGCCACCACACTCTCGACAACCTTCACTAAAAAGTGAAGGTTGGAGACCGGACGATAGTTCTCTAGTAAAGCTGGGTCCAGGGACGGCTTCTTGAGGAGGGGCCTCACTACCGCCTCTTTCAAGACGGCAGGTAAGGACCCCTCACTCAAAGATGCGTTGACAATGCCCTGGAGCCAGCCTCGTGTCGTCTCCCAGGATGCCAGTACAAGCCAGGAGGGACACGGGTCCAATAAACATGTGGTCGCCCTAAGTTTCCTTGACAACCTGTCCATATCCTCGGTGGTAACAAAGTCGAACTCCTCCCAAGAAGGAGCCTCAAGACTAGCCTCGGACAGTCCCACAGGACCACTGTCGATGGAGGGTAGCTCATTCCGAATCCGAGTGATTTTCTCCTGCAGATAAATCCCAAATTCCTCTGCTCGCCCTTGCAGAGGGGCTTCCCGCGGCCTCTGGTGAAGGAGGGAGCGGGTCACCCCAAACAGGGCGGCAGGGCGGTTATCTGCGGATGCAATAAGGGTGGCACAATACTCCCGTTTGGCCACTCTTATCGCCACTAAATAAGCCCTAATATGGGTTCTCACTAGTGTTCGGTCGGCTTCGGAGCGAGAGGATCTCCATCTACTCTCTAGGCATCTCTTGTGGCGTTTCATCCCCCGGAGCTCCTCAGTGAACCAAGGAGCCCGGGTGATTCGTCGCCGCAAGAGAGGCCGCAAGGGCGCAACTCGGTCCAAGGCCCCCGTGGCCGCACTTAACCATGCGGCCACTAGGTCCTCAGTCGAGTCGCGGGGCAGGGTCACAGGAATTGGCCCAAGCTCCCTCTGGAACCTTTCCGGGTCCATTAGAAGCCTGGGGCGGAACCATATAGGAGTGTCCGGTTCCGCCTCCCCGCGGTGGGGTGCAGCGATTGGAAAGTCCAGCCGAAGGAGAGCGTGATCCGTCCATGACAAGGGAGTAATGACTAGATCCCCTATTCCAAGATCACGGCTCCACTGTCCCGAGACAAAGATGAGATCCAGTGTGTTCCCCCCCTCGTGAGTGGGGCCTAAAACTACTTGGGTCAGGTCCATGGCCGTCATGGAAGCCATGAACTCCCGAGCTGCTCTAGAGGCTTCGCCCGCCGACGGCAAGTTAAAGTCCCCCATGACTACCAGTCTGGGGGTCTCAACTGCCGCCTCAGCTATCACCTCTAGGAGCTCGGGCAGGGCTGTTGTTGCATAGCGAGGAGCCAGGTATACAACTAACATGCCCAACTGCCTTCCTAGGCCCCATCTCACATAGAGAGATTCACACCCGGTTGTCTGGGGGACAGAGGTCTCCTTTGGCTCAAGACCTTCCTTTACGATAATCGCCACCCCCCCCACCCCTCCCTAGGGCCCTAGGCTGATGAAAAGCACGGTAACCTGGTGGGCACATGTCTACGAGGGGCATACCCCCCTCGTGGCCCAACCAGGTTTCCGTTATACCCACCAGGTCCGGGCCCCCTCTGACACAAGGTCACGAATGAGGGGGGAGTAATACTTACTCCCCTTTTTTGGCCAATACTTACTCCTCCTTTTTTGGTGAATACTTACGACTCTTTTTTTGGCCAATACTCCTCTTTTATTGGCCAATATTTACTCCTCTTTTTTTGGCCAATACTCCTCTTTTTTGGCCAACACTAATTCCTTTTTTTTAACCAATACTTACTCCTCTTTTTTGGCCAATACTTACTCCTCTTTTTATGGACAATACTTACTCTTTTTATGGTGAATACATATTCCTTTTTTTAATGCAAATACTTACACCTCTTTTTTTGACCAATACTTAATCCTCCTTTTTTGTCCAATACTTTCTCCAGTTTTTTTGGCCAATACTTACTCCTCCTTTTTTGGCCAATACTTACTCCTCCTTTTTTAGCTAATACTTAATCCTCTTTTTTTGACCAATACTTACTCCTCCTTTTTGAACCAATACTCCTCTTTTATTGGCCAATATTTACTCCTCTTTTTTGGGCCAATACTCCTCTTTTTTTGGCCAATACTCCTCTTTTATTGGCCAATATTTATTCCTCTTTTTTTGGCCAATACTCCTCTTTTTTGGCCAATACTTACTCCTCTTTTTTTCGCCAATGCTCCTCTTTTTTTGGCCAATACTTACTCCTCTTTTTTTGACCAATACTTACCCCTCTTTTTTTGGCCAATACGCCTCTTTTTTGGCCAATACGTACTCCTCTTTTTTTGACCAATACTTACCCCTCTTTTTTTAGCCAATACTCCTCTTCTATTGGCCAATATTTACTCCTCTTTTTTTGGCCAATACTCCTCTGTAATTGGCCAATATTTACTCCTCTTTTTTTGGCCAATACTCCTCTTTTTTGGCCAATACTTACTCCTCTTTTTTTGGCCAATACTCCTCTTTTTTGGCCAATATTTACTCCTGTTTTTTTGACCAATACTTACCCCTCCTTTTTTGGACAACACTTATTCCTCTTTTTTTGGCCAACACTTATTCCTCTTTTTATGGCCAATACTTGTACTCCTATTTTTTTGGGCAATACTTACTCCCCTTTTTTGCCCAATACTAATTCCTTTTGTTTTTTACCAATACTTACCCCTCTTTTATTGGCCAATACTTACTCCCCTTGTAGACAATACTTACTCCTCCATTTTTGGCCAATACTTACTACTCTTTTTTAGGCCAATACTCCTCTTTTTTGGCCAACCCTAATTCCTTTTTTTAAAACCAATACTTACCCCTCTTTTTTTGGCCAATACTCCTCTGTAATTGGCCAATATTTACTCCTCTTTTTTTGGCCAATACTCCTCTTTTTTGGCCAATACTTACTCCTCTTTTATTGGCCAATACTTACTCCCCTTTCAGCCAATACTTACTCCTCCTTTTTTTGCCAATACTTACTACTCTTTTTTTGGCCAATACTCCTCTTTTTTGGCCAACACTAATTCCTTTTTTTAACCAATACTTACCCCTCTTTTTTTGACCAATACCTAAACCTCCTTTTTTGGCCAATACTTACTCCTTTTATTTGACCAATACTTACCCCTCCTTTTTTGGACAATACTTATTCCTCTTTTTATGGCCAATATTTGTACTCCTCCTTTTTTGGGCAATACTTACTCTCCTTTGTATGGCCAATACTAATTCCTTTTTTTTTTAACCAATACTTACCCCTCTTTTTTGGCCAACACTACTCTTTTATTGGCCAATACTTACTCCCCTTGTAGACAATACTTACTCCTCCATTTTTGGCCAATACTTACTCCCCCTTTTTGGCCAATTCTAATTCCTTTTTTTTACCAATACTTACCCCTCTTTTTTTGTCCAACACTACTCTTTTATTGGCCAATACTTACTCCTTCTTTTTTGGGCAATACTTACTTCTCCTTTTTTGCGGAAATAATTAACCCTCTTTTTTTGGCCACACTCCTCTTTTTATGGCTAATACTTACTCCCCTTTTTTGGCCAATACTTACTCCTCCTTTTTTGGTGAATACTTACGACTCTTTTTTTGGCCAATACTCCTCTTTTATTGGCCAATATTTACTCCTCTTTTTTTGGCCAATACTCCTCTTTTTTGGCCAACACTAATTCCTTTTTTTTAACCAATACTTACTCCTCTTTTTTGGCCAATACTTACTCCTCTTTTTATGGCCAATACTTACTCTTTTTATGGTGAATACATATTCCCTTTTTTAATGCAAATACTTACACCTCTTTTTTTGACCAATACTTAATCCTCCTTTTTTGTCCAATACTTTCTCCAGTTTTTTTGGCCAATACTTACTCCTCCTTTTTTGGCCAATACTTACTCCTCCTTTTTTAGCTAATACTTAATCCTCTTTTTTTGACCAATACTTACTCCTCCTTTTTGAACCAATACTCCTCTTTTATTGGCCAATATTTACTCCTCTTTTTTGGGCCAATACTCCTCTTTTTTTGGCCAATACTCCTCTTTTATTGGCCAATATTTATTCCTCTTTTTTTGGCCAATACTCCTCTTTTTTGGCCAATACTTACTCCTCTTTTTTTCGCCAATGCTCCTCTTTTTTTGGCCAATACTTACTCCTCTTTTTTTGACCAATACTTACCCCTCTTTTTTTGGCCAATACGCCCCTTTTTTGGCCAATACGTACTCCTCTTTTTTTGACCAATACTTACCACTCTTTTTTTAGCCAATACTCCTCTTTTATTGGCCAATATTTACTCCTCTTTTTTTGGCCAATACTCCTCTGTAATTGGCCAATATTTACTCCTCTTTTTTTGGCCAATACTCCTCTTTTTTGGCCAATACTTACTCCTCTTTTTTTGGCCAATACTCCTCTTTTTTGGCCAATACTTACTCCTCCTTTTTGAACCAATACTCCTCTGTAATTGGCCAATATTTACTCCTCTTTTTTTGGCCAATACTCCTTTTTTTTGGCCAATACTTACACTTCCTTTTTGAACCAATACTCCTCTTTTATTGGCCAATATTTACTCCTCTTTTTTGGGCCAATGCTCCTCTTTTTTTGGCCAATACTCCTCTTTTATTGGCCAATATTTATTCCTCTTTTTTTGGCCAATACTCCTCTTTTTTGGCCAATACTTACTCCTCTTTTTTTCGCCAATGCTCCTCTTTTTTTGGCCAATACTTACTCCTCTTTTTTTGACCAATACGTACCCCTCTTTTTTTGGCCAATACGCCTCTTTTTTGGCCAATACGTACTCCTCTTTTTTTGACCAATACTTACCCCTCTTTTTTTAGCCAATACTCCTCTTTTATTGGCCAATATTTACTCCTCTTTTTTGGCCAATACTCCTCTGTAATTGGCCAATATTTACTCCTCTTTTTTTGGCCAATACTCCTCTTTTTTGGCCAATACTTACTCCTCTTTTTTTGGCCAATACTCCTCTTTTTTGGCCAATATTTACTCCTCTTTTTTTGACCAATACTTACCCCTCCTTTTTTGGACAATACTTATTCCTCTTTTGTTGGCCAACACTTATTCCTCTTTTTATGGCCAATACTTGTACTCCTATTTTTTTGGGCAATACTTACTCCCCTTTTTTGCCCAATACTAATTCCTTTTGTTTTTTACCAATACTTACCCCTCTTTTATTGGCCAATACTTACTCCCCTTGTAGACAATACTTACTCCTCCATTTTTGGCCAATACTTACTACTCTTTTTTAGGCCAATACTCCTCTTTTTTGGCCAACCCTAATTCCTTTTTTTAAAACCAATACTTACCCCTCTTTTTTTGGCCAATACTTATTCCTCTTTTTATGGCCAATATTTGTACTCCTACATTTTTGGCCAATACTTACTCCCCCTTTTTGGCCAATTCTAATTCTTTTTTTTACCAATACTTACCCCTCTTTTTTTGTCCAACACTACACTTTTATTGGCCAATACTTACTCCTTCTTTTTTGGGCAATACTTACTTCTCCTTTTTTGGGGAAATAATTAACCCTCTTTTTTTGGCCACACTCCTCTTTTTATGGCTAATATTTTATTATTTATTTATTTATTTTATTTAAATTTATACCCCGCCCTTCTCCACAGAGGACCCAGGGCGGCGCACAGGAAATTTAAAAAACATACAAAAATACAATAAATATAATTTTAAAAAACTATTAAATAACCCCATCCTGCGCTAAAACCAAATTTTAAAACCCAATTTAAAACTATCTTAAGTCCCCAAGGGAGGTTAGGCTAGGCCGGCTTGTTGAAACAGATATGTCTTAAGACATTGGCGGAAGAGGCGGAGGTCGGTGATGGTACGTAATTCAGGGGGTAGGTCATTCCAAAGGGCTGGCCCCGCCACAGAGAAGGCTCTTCCCCTGGGCGTCGCCAGTCGGCATTGTCCGGCCGACGGTACCCTGAGGAGGCCCTCTCTGTGGGAGCGGATTGGTCTGAGGGATGTATGGGGCAGGAGGCGGTCTCGCATATAACTAGGTCCCGAGCCATGGAGCGCTTTAAAGATGGTAGTCAAAACCTTGAAGCGCACTCGAAAGGCCACAGGAAGCCAATGCAGCTCGCGCAGGATCGGTGTTATGTGGGAGCATTTAGTGGCTCCCATAATCACCCGCGCGGCTGCGTTTTGGACTAGCTGTAGCTTTCGAGTGCACCTCAAGGGAAGCCCCATGTAGAGAGTATTACAGTAGTCGAGTCGGGACGTCACGAGTGCTTGAGTGACTGTGCGTAGGGCAGCCCGGTCCAGTAAGGGGCGCAGTTGGCGCATCAGGCGAACCTGATGGAACGCCCCCCTGGCCACGGCTGCCACATGGTCCTCCATGGACAGCCGGGAATCCAGGAGGACACCCAAATTGCGCGCCCTCTCCACGGGGGCCAGTGTTTCACCCCCAATGGCCAGAGTTGGAGTGATCTGGCTGAACCGGGGTGCCGGAAACCACAGCCACTCAGTCTTGGCAGGGTTGAGTTTGAGTTTGTTACCACCCATCCAGATCCGTACGGCTTCCAGACACCGGGACAGCACTTCGGCGGCATCGTTGGGGTGGTTTGGGGTGGATATGTACAACTGAGTGTCATCAGCGTACAGATGGTATTCCACCCCAAAACCACGGATGATCTCACCCAGCGGCTTCATATATGTGTTGAAAAGGAGGGGCGAGAGGACCGACCCCTGAGGAACCCCACATAGGAGAGGCCTCGAGGTCGACCTCTGCCGTCCCGTCAACACATATTGCGACTGACCAGAGAGGTAGGATGAGAACCACCGCAGAACGGTGCCTCCCAGCCCCAACCCCCCCAGTCGGTGCAATAGGATACCATGGTCGATGGTATCAAAAGCCGCCGAGAGGTCTAATAGGACTAGGATAGAGGAATACCCTCTATCCCGCGCCCTCCAGAGATCATCAACCAACGCGACCAATGCCGTCTCAGTACTGTGACCGGGCCGGAAGCCGGACTGGCGCGGGTCTAGATAATCAACTTCCTCCAGGTGTCGCGGAAACTGTTGGGCCACCACACTCTCGACAACCTTCACTAAAAAGTGAAGGTTGGAGACCGGACGATAGTTCTCTAGTAAAGCTGGGTCCAGGGACGGCTTCTTGAGGAGGGGCCTCACTACCGCCTCTTTCAAGACGGCAGGTAAGGACCCCTCACTCAAAGATGCGTTGACAATGCCCTGGAGCCAGCCTCGTGTCGTCTCCCAGGATGCCAGTACAAGCCAGGAGGGACACGGGTCCAATAAACATGTGGTCGCCCTAAGTTTCCTTGACAACCTGTCCATATCCTCGGTGGTAACAAAGTCGAACTCCTCCCAAGAAGGAGCCTCAAGACTAGCCTCGGACAGTCCCACAGGACCACTGTCGATGGAGGGTAGCTCATTCCGAATCCGAGTGATTTTCTCCTGCAGATAAATCCCAAATTCCTCTGCTCGCCCTTGCAGAGGGGCTTCCCGCGGCCTCTGGTGAAGGAGGGAGCGGGTCACCCCAAACAGGGCGGCAGGGCGGTTATCTGCGGATGCAATAAGGGTGGCACAATACTCCCGTTTGGCCACTCTTATCGCCACTAAATAAGCCCTAATATGGGTTCTCACTAGTGTTCGGTCGGCTTCGGAGCGAGAGGATCTCCATCTACTCTCTAGGCATCTCTTGTGGCGTTTCATCCCCCGGAGCTCCTCAGTGAACCAAGGAGCCCGGGTGATTCGTCGCCGCAAGAGAGGCCGCAAGGGCGCAACTCGGTCCAAGGCCCCCGTGGCCGCACTTAACCATGCGGCCACTAGGTCCTCAGTCGAGTCACGGGGCAGGGTCACAGGAATTGGCCCAAGCTCCCTCTGGAACCTTTCCGGGTCCATTAGAAGCCTGGGGCGGAACCATATAGGAGTGTCCGGTTCCGCCTCCCCGCGGTGGGGTGCAGCGATTGGAAAGTCCAGCCGAAGGAGAGCGTGATCCGTCCATGACAAGGGAGTAATGACTAGATCCCCTATTCCAAGATCACGGCTCCACTGTCCCGAGACAAAGATGAGATCCAGTGTGTTCCCCCCCTCGTGAGTGGGGCCTAAAACTACTTGGGTCAGGTCCATGGCCGTCATGGAAGCCATGAACTCCCGAGCTGCTCCAGAGGCTTCGCCCGCCGACGGCAAGTTAAAGTCCCCCATGACTACCAGTCTGGGGGTCTCAACTGCCGCCTCGGCTATCACCTCTAGGAGCTCGGGCAGGGCTGTTGTTGCATAGCGAGGAGCCAGGTATACAACTAACATGCCCAACTGCCTTCCTAGGCCCCATCTCACATAGAGAGATTCACACCCGGTTGTCTGGGGGACAGAGGTCTCCTTTGGCTCAAGACCTTCCTTTACGATAATCGCCACCCCCCCACCCCTCCCTAGGGCCCTAGGCTGATGAAAAGCACGGTAACCTGGTGGGCACATGTCCACGAGGGGCATACCCCCCTCGTGGCCCAACCAGGTTTCCGTTATACCCACCAGGTCCGGGCCCCCTCTGACACAAGGTCACGAATGAGGGGGGAGTAATACTTACTCCCCTTTTTTGGCCAATACTTACTCCTCCTTTTTTGGTGAATACTTACGACTCTTTTTTTGGCCAATACTCCTCTTTTTTGGCCAACACTAATTCCTTTTTTTTAACCAATACTTACTCCTCTTTTTATGGACAATACTTACTCTTTTTATGGTGAATACATATTCCTTTTTTTAATGCAAATACTTACACCTCTTTTTTTGACCAATACTTAATCCTCCTTTTTTGTCCAATACTTTCTCCAGTTTTTTTGGCCAATACTTACTCCTCCTTTTTTGGCCAATACTTACTCCTCCTTTTTTAGCTAATACTTAATCCTCTTTTTTTGACCAATACTTACTCCTCCTTTTTGAACCAATACTCCTCTTTTATTGGCCAATATTTACTCCTCTTTTTTTGGCCAACACTTATTCCTCTTTTTATGGCCAATACTTGTACTCCTATTTTTTTGGGCAATACTTACTCCCCTTTTTTGCCCAATACTAATTCCTTTTGTTTTTTACCAATACTTACCCCTCTTTTATTGGCCAATACTTACTCCCCTTGTAGACAATACTTACTCCTCCATTTTTGGCCAATACTTACTACTCTTTTTTAGGCCAATACTCCTCTTTTTTGGCCAACCCTAATTCCTTTTTTTAAAACCAATACTTACCCCTCTTTTTTTGGCCAATACTCCTCTGTAATTGGCCAATATTTACTCCTCTTTTTTTGGCCAATACTCCTCTTTTTTGGCCAATACTTACTCCTCTTTTATTGGCCAATACTTACTCCCCTTTCAGCCAATACTTACTCCTCCTTTTTTTGCCAATACTTACTACTCTTTTTTTGGCCAATACTCCTCTTTTTTGGCCAACACTAATTCCTTTTTTTAACCAATACTTACCCCTCTTTTTTTGACCAATACCTAAACCTCCTTTTTTGGCCAATACTTACTCCTTTTATTTGACCAATACTTACCCCTCCTTTTTTGGACAATACTTATTCCTCTTTTTATGGCCAATATTTGTACTCCTCCTTTTTTGGGCAATACTTACTCTCCTTTGTATGGCCAATACTAATTCCTTTTTTTTTTAACCAATACTTACCCCTCTTTTTTGGCCAACACTACTCTTTTATTGGCCAATACTTACTCCCCTTGTAGACAATACTTACTCCTCCATTTTTGGCCAATACTTACTCCCCCTTTTTGGCCAATTCTAATTCCTTTTTTTTACCAATACTTACCCCTCTTTTTTTGTCCAACACTACTCTTTTATTGGCCAATACTTACTCCTTCTTTTTTGGGCAATACTTACTTCTCCTTTTTTGCGGAAATAATTAACCCTCTTTTTTTGGCCACACTCCTCTTTTTATGGCTAATACTTACTCCCCTTTTTTGGCCAATACTTACTCCTCCTTTTTTGGTGAATACTTACGACTCTTTTTTTGGCCAATACTCCTCTTTTATTGGCCAATATTTACTCCTCTTTTTTTGGCCAATACTCCTCTTTTTTGGCCAACACTAATTCCTTTTTTTTAACCAATACTTACTCCTCTTTTTTGGCCAATACTTACTCCTCTTTTTATGGCCAATACTTACTCTTTTTATGGTGAATACATATTCCCTTTTTTAATGCAAATACTTACACCTCTTTTTTTGACCAATACTTAATCCTCCTTTTTTGTCCAATACTTTCTCCAGTTTTTTTGGCCAATACTTACTCCTCCTTTTTTGGCCAATACTTACTCCTCCTTTTTTAGCTAATACTTAATCCTCTTTTTTTGACCAATACTTACTCCTCCTTTTTGAACCAATACTCCTCTTTTATTGGCCAATATTTACTCCTCTTTTTTGGGCCAATACTCCTCTTTTTTTGGCCAATACTCCTCTTTTATTGGCCAATATTTATTCCTCTTTTTTTGGCCAATACTCCTCTTTTTTGGCCAATACTTACTCCTCTTTTTTTCGCCAATGCTCCTCTTTTTTTGGCCAATACTTACTCCTCTTTTTTTGACCAATACTTACCCCTCTTTTTTTGGCCAATACGCCCCTTTTTTGGCCAATACGTACTCCTCTTTTTTTGACCAATACTTACCACTCTTTTTTTAGCCAATACTCCTCTTTTATTGGCCAATATTTACTCCTCTTTTTTTGGCCAATACTCCTCTGTAATTGGCCAATATTTACTCCTCTTTTTTTGGCCAATACTCCTCTTTTTTGGCCAATACTTACTCCTCTTTTTTTGGCCAATACTCCTCTTTTTTGGCCAATACTTACTCCTCCTTTTTGAACCAATACTCCTCTGTAATTGGCCAATATTTACTCCTCTTTTTTTGGCCAATACTCCTTTTTTTTGGCCAATACTTACACTTCCTTTTTGAACCAATACTCCTCTTTTATTGGCCAATATTTACTCCTCTTTTTTGGGCCAATGCTCCTCTTTTTTTGGCCAATACTCCTCTTTTATTGGCCAATATTTATTCCTCTTTTTTTGGCCAATACTCCTCTTTTTTGGCCAATACTTACTCCTCTTTTTTTCGCCAATGCTCCTCTTTTTTTGGCCAATACTTACTCCTCTTTTTTTGACCAATACGTACCCCTCTTTTTTTGGCCAATACGCCTCTTTTTTGGCCAATACGTACTCCTCTTTTTTTGACCAATACTTACCCCTCTTTTTTTAGCCAATACTCCTCTTTTATTGGCCAATATTTACTCCTCTTTTTTGGCCAATACTCCTCTGTAATTGGCCAATATTTACTCCTCTTTTTTTGGCCAATACTCCTCTTTTTTGGCCAATACTTACTCCTCTTTTTTTGGCCAATACTCCTCTTTTTTGGCCAATATTTACTCCTCTTTTTTTGACCAATACTTACCCCTCCTTTTTTGGACAATACTTATTCCTCTTTTGTTGGCCAACACTTATTCCTCTTTTTATGGCCAATACTTGTACTCCTATTTTTTTGGGCAATACTTACTCCCCTTTTTTGCCCAATACTAATTCCTTTTGTTTTTTACCAATACTTACCCCTCTTTTATTGGCCAATACTTACTCCCCTTGTAGACAATACTTACTCCTCCATTTTTGGCCAATACTTACTACTCTTTTTTAGGCCAATACTCCTCTTTTTTGGCCAACCCTAATTCCTTTTTTTAAAACCAATACTTACCCCTCTTTTTTTGGCCAATACTTATTCCTCTTTTTATGGCCAATATTTGTACTCCTACATTTTTGGCCAATACTTACTCCCCCTTTTTGGCCAATTCTAATTCTTTTTTTTACCAATACTTACCCCTCTTTTTTTGTCCAACACTACACTTTTATTGGCCAATACTTACTCCTTCTTTTTTGGGCAATACTTACTTCTCCTTTTTTGGGGAAATAATTAACCCTCTTTTTTTGGCCACACTCCTCTTTTTATGGCTAATATTTTATTATTTATTTATTTATTTTATTTAAATTTATACCCCGCCCTTCTCCACAGAGGACCCAGGGCGGCGCACAGGAAATTTAAAAAACATACAAAAATACAATAAATATAATTTTAAAAAACTATTAAATAACCCCATCCTGCGCTAAAACCAAATTTTAAAACCCAATTTAAAACTATCTTAAGTCCCCAAGGGAGGTTAGGCTAGGCCGGCTTGTTGAAACAGATATGTCTTAAGACATTGGCGGAAGAGGCGGAGGTCGGTGATGGTACGTAATTCAGGGGGTAGGTCATTCCAAAGGGCTGGCCCCGCCACAGAGAAGGCTCTTCCCCTGGGCGTCGCCAGTCGGCATTGTCCGGCCGACGGTACCCTGAGGAGGCCCTCTCTGTGGGAGCGGATTGGTCTGAGGGATGTATGGGGCAGGAGGCGGTCTCGCATATAACTAGGTCCCGAGCCATGGAGCGCTTTAAAGATGGTAGTCAAAACCTTGAAGCGCACTCGAAAGGCCACAGGAAGCCAATGCAGCTCGCGCAGGATCGGTGTTATGTGGGAGCATTTAGTGGCTCCCATAATCACCCGCGCGGCTGCGTTTTGGACTAGCTGTAGCTTTCGAGTGCACCTCAAGGGAAGCCCCATGTAGAGAGTATTACAGTAGTCGAGTCGGGACGTCACGAGTGCTTGAGTGACTGTGCGTAGGGCAGCCCGGTCCAGTAAGGGGCGCAGTTGGCGCATCAGGCGAACCTGATGGAACGCCCCCCTGGCCACGGCTGCCACATGGTCCTCCATGGACAGCCGGGAATCCAGGAGGACACCCAAATTGCGCGCCCTCTCCACGGGGGCCAGTGTTTCACCCCCAATGGCCAGAGTTGGAGTGATCTGGCTGAACCGGGGTGCCGGAAACCACAGCCACTCAGTCTTGGCAGGGTTGAGTTTGAGTTTGTTACCACCCATCCAGATCCGTACGGCTTCCAGACACCGGGACAGCACTTCGGCGGCATCGTTGGGGTGGTTTGGGGTGGATATGTACAACTGAGTGTCATCAGCGTACAGATGGTATTCCACCCCAAAACCACGGATGATCTCACCCAGCGGCTTCATATATGTGTTGAAAAGGAGGGGCGAGAGGACCGACCCCTGAGGAACCCCACATAGGAGAGGCCTCGAGGTCGACCTCTGCCGTCCCGTCAACACATATTGCGACCGACCAGAGAGGTAGGATGAGAACCACCGCAGAACGGTGCCTCCCAGCCCCAACCCCCCCAGTCGGTGCAATAGGATACCATGGTCGATGGTATCAAAAGCCGCCGAGAGGTCTAATAGGACTAGGATAGAGGAATACCCTCTATCCCGCGCCCTCCAGAGATCATCAACCAACGCGACCAATGCCGTCTCAGTACTGTGACCGGGCCGGAAGCCGGACTGGCGCGGGTCTAGATAATCAACTTCCTCCAGGTGTCGCGGAAACTGTTGGGCCACCACACTCTCGACAACCTTCACTAAAAAGTGAAGGTTGGAGACCGGACGATAGTTCTCTAGTAAAGCTGGGTCCAGGGACGGCTTCTTGAGGAGGGGCCTCACTACCGCCTCTTTCAAGACGGCAGGTAAGGACCCCTCACTCAAAGATGCGTTGACAATGCCCTGGAGCCAGCCTCGTGTCGTCTCCCAGGATGCCAGTACAAGCCAGGAGGGACACGGGTCCAATAAACATGTGGTCGCCCTAAGTTTCCTTGACAACCTGTCCATATCCTCGGTGGTAACAAAGTCGAACTCCTCCCAAGAAGGAGCCTCAAGACTAGCCTCGGACAGTCCCACAGGACCACTGTCGATGGAGGGTAGCTCATTCCGAATCCGAGTGATTTTCTCCTGCAGATAAATCCCAAATTCCTCTGCTCGCCCTTGCAGAGGGGCTTCCCGCGGCCTCTGGTGAAGGAGGGAGCGGGTCACCCCAAACAGGGCGGCAGGGCGGTTATCTGCGGATGCAATAAGGGTGGCACAATACTCCCGTTTGGCCACTCTTATCGCCACTAAATAAGCCCTAATATGGGTTCTCACTAGTGTTCGGTCGGCTTCGGAGCGAGAGGATCTCCATCTACTCTCTAGGCATCTCTTGTGGCGTTTCATCCCCCGGAGCTCCTCAGTGAACCAAGGAGCCCGGGTGATTCGTCGCCGCAAGAGAGGCCGCAAGGGCGCAACTCGGTCCAAGGCCCCCGTGGCCGCACTTAACCATGCGGCCACTAGGTCCTCAGTCGAGTCACGGGGCAGGGTCACAGGAATTGGCCCAAGCTCCCTCTGGAACCTTTCCGGGTCCATTAGAAGCCTGGGGCGGAACCATATAGGAGTGTCCGGTTCCGCCTCCCCGCGGTGGGGTGCAGCGATTGGAAAGTCCAGCCGAAGGAGAGCGTGATCCGTCCATGACAAGGGAGTAATGACTAGATCCCCTATTCCAAGATCACGGCTCCACTGTCCCGAGACAAAGATGAGATCCAGTGTGTTCCCCCCCTCGTGAGTGGGGCCTAAAACTACTTGGGTCAGGTCCATGGCCGTCATGGAAGCCATGAACTCCCGAGCTGCTCCAGAGGCTTCGCCCGCCGACGGCAAGTTAAAGTCCCCCATGACTACCAGTCTGGGGGTCTCAACTGCCGCCTCGGCTATCACCTCTAGGAGCTCGGGCAGGGCTGTTGTTGCATAGCGAGGAGCCAGGTATACAACTAACATGCCCAACTGCCTTCCTAGGCCCCATCTCACATAGAGAGATTCACACCCGGTTGTCTGGGGGACAGAGGTCTCCTTTGGCTCAAGACCTTCCTTTACGATAATCGCCACCCCCCCACCCCTCCCTAGGGCCCTAGGCTGATGAAAAGCACGGTAACCTGGTGGGCACATGTCCACGAGGGGCATACCCCCCTCGTGGCCCAACCAGGTTTCCGTTATACCCACCAGGTCCGGGCCCCCTCTGACACAAGGTCACGAATGAGGGGGGAGTAATACTTACTCCCCTTTTTTGGCCAATACTTACTCCTCCTTTTTTGGTGAATACTTACGACTCTTTTTTTGGCCAATACTCCTCTTTTTTGGCCAACACTAATTCCTTTTTTTTAACCAATACTTACTCCTCTTTTTATGGACAATACTTACTCTTTTTATGGTGAATACATATTCCTTTTTTTAATGCAAATACTTACACCTCTTTTTTTGACCAATACTTAATCCTCCTTTTTTGTCCAATACTTTCTCCAGTTTTTTTGGCCAATACTTACTCCTCCTTTTTTGGCCAATACTTACTCCTCCTTTTTTAGCTAATACTTAATCCTCTTTTTTTGACCAATACTTACTCCTCCTTTTTGAACCAATACTCCTCTTTTATTGGCCAATATTTACTCCTCTTTTTTTGGCCAACACTTATTCCTCTTTTTATGGCCAATACTTGTACTCCTATTTTTTTGGGCAATACTTACTCCCCTTTTTTGCCCAATACTAATTCCTTTTGTTTTTTACCAATACTTACCCCTCTTTTATTGGCCAATACTTACTCCCCTTGTAGACAATACTTACTCCTCCATTTTTGGCCAATACTTACTACTCTTTTTTAGGCCAATACTCCTCTTTTTTGGCCAACCCTAATTCCTTTTTTTAAAACCAATACTTACCCCTCTTTTTTTGGCCAATACTCCTCTGTAATTGGCCAATATTTACTCCTCTTTTTTTGGCCAATACTCCTCTTTTTTGGCCAATACTTACTCCTCTTTTATTGGCCAATACTTACTCCCCTTTCAGCCAATACTTACTCCTCCTTTTTTTGCCAATACTTACTACTCTTTTTTTGGCCAATACTCCTCTTTTTTGGCCAACACTAATTCCTTTTTTTAACCAATACTTACCCCTCTTTTTTTGACCAATACCTAAACCTCCTTTTTTGGCCAATACTTACTCCTTTTATTTGACCAATACTTACCCCTCCTTTTTTGGACAATACTTATTCCTCTTTTTATGGCCAATATTTGTACTCCTCCTTTTTTGGGCAATACTTACTCTCCTTTGTATGGCCAATACTAATTCCTTTTTTTTTTAACCAATACTTACCCCTCTTTTTTGGCCAACACTACTCTTTTATTGGCCAATACTTACTCCCCTTGTAGACAATACTTACTCCTCCATTTTTGGCCAATACTTACTCCCCCTTTTTGGCCAATTCTAATTCCTTTTTTTTACCAATACTTACCCCTCTTTTTTTGTCCAACACTACTCTTTTATTGGCCAATACTTACTCCTTCTTTTTTGGGCAATACTTACTTCTCCTTTTTTGCGGAAATAATTAACCCTCTTTTTTTGGCCACACTCCTCTTTTTATGGCTAATACTTACTCCCCTTTTTTGGCCAATACTTACTCCTCCTTTTTTGGTGAATACTTACGACTCTTTTTTTGGCCAATACTCCTCTTTTATTGGCCAATATTTACTCCTCTTTTTTTGGCCAATACTCCTCTTTTTTGGCCAACACTAATTCCTTTTTTTTAACCAATACTTACTCCTCTTTTTTGGCCAATACTTACTCCTCTTTTTATGGCCAATACTTACTCTTTTTATGGTGAATACATATTCCCTTTTTTAATGCAAATACTTACACCTCTTTTTTTGACCAATACTTAATCCTCCTTTTTTGTCCAATACTTTCTCCAGTTTTTTTGGCCAATACTTACTCCTCCTTTTTTGGCCAATACTTACTCCTCCTTTTTTAGCTAATACTTAATCCTCTTTTTTTGACCAATACTTACTCCTCCTTTTTGAACCAATACTCCTCTTTTATTGGCCAATATTTACTCCTCTTTTTTGGGCCAATACTCCTCTTTTTTTGGCCAATACTCCTCTTTTATTGGCCAATATTTATTCCTCTTTTTTTGGCCAATACTCCTCTTTTTTGGCCAATACTTACTCCTCTTTTTTTCGCCAATGCTCCTCTTTTTTTGGCCAATACTTACTCCTCTTTTTTTGACCAATACTTACCCCTCTTTTTTTGGCCAATACGCCCCTTTTTTGGCCAATACGTACTCCTCTTTTTTTGACCAATACTTACCACTCTTTTTTTAGCCAATACTCCTCTTTTATTGGCCAATATTTACTCCTCTTTTTTTGGCCAATACTCCTCTGTAATTGGCCAATATTTACTCCTCTTTTTTTGGCCAATACTCCTCTTTTTTGGCCAATACTTACTCCTCTTTTTTTGGCCAATACTCCTCTTTTTTGGCCAATACTTACTCCTCCTTTTTGAACCAATACTCCTCTGTAATTGGCCAATATTTACTCCTCTTTTTTTGGCCAATACTCCTTTTTTTTGGCCAATACTTACACTTCCTTTTTGAACCAATACTCCTCTTTTATTGGCCAATATTTACTCCTCTTTTTTGGGCCAATGCTCCTCTTTTTTTGGCCAATACTCCTCTTTTATTGGCCAATATTTATTCCTCTTTTTTTGGCCAATACTCCTCTTTTTTGGCCAATACTTACTCCTCTTTTTTTCGCCAATGCTCCTCTTTTTTTGGCCAATACTTACTCCTCTTTTTTTGACCAATACGTACCCCTCTTTTTTTGGCCAATACGCCTCTTTTTTGGCCAATACGTACTCCTCTTTTTTTGACCAATACTTACCCCTCTTTTTTTAGCCAATACTCCTCTTTTATTGGCCAATATTTACTCCTCTTTTTTGGCCAATACTCCTCTGTAATTGGCCAATATTTACTCCTCTTTTTTTGGCCAATACTCCTCTTTTTTGGCCAATACTTACTCCTCTTTTTTTGGCCAATACTCCTCTTTTTTGGCCAATATTTACTCCTCTTTTTTTGACCAATACTTACCCCTCCTTTTTTGGACAATACTTATTCCTCTTTTGTTGGCCAACACTTATTCCTCTTTTTATGGCCAATACTTGTACTCCTATTTTTTTGGGCAATACTTACTCCCCTTTTTTGCCCAATACTAATTCCTTTTGTTTTTTACCAATACTTACCCCTCTTTTATTGGCCAATACTTACTCCCCTTGTAGACAATACTTACTCCTCCATTTTTGGCCAATACTTACTACTCTTTTTTAGGCCAATACTCCTCTTTTTTGGCCAACCCTAATTCCTTTTTTTAAAACCAATACTTACCCCTCTTTTTTTGGCCAATACTTATTCCTCTTTTTATGGCCAATATTTGTACTCCTACATTTTTGGCCAATACTTACTCCCCCTTTTTGGCCAATTCTAATTCTTTTTTTTACCAATACTTACCCCTCTTTTTTTGTCCAACACTACACTTTTATTGGCCAATACTTACTCCTTCTTTTTTGGGCAATACTTACTTCTCCTTTTTTGGGGAAATAATTAACCCTCTTTTTTTGGCCACACTCCTCTTTTTATGGCTAATATTTTATTATTTATTTATTTATTTTATTTAAATTTATACCCCGCCCTTCTCCACAGAGGACCCAGGGCGGCGCACAGGAAATTTAAAAAACATACAAAAATACAATAAATATAATTTTAAAAAACTATTAAATAACCCCATCCTGCGCTAAAACCAAATTTTAAAACCCAATTTAAAACTATCTTAAGTCCCCAAGGGAGGTTAGGCTAGGCCGGCTTGTTGAAACAGATATGTCTTAAGACATTGGCGGAAGAGGCGGAGGTCGGTGATGGTACGTAATTCAGGGGGTAGGTCATTCCAAAGGGCTGGCCCCGCCACAGAGAAGGCTCTTCCCCTGGGCGTCGCCAGTCGGCATTGTCCGGCCGACGGTACCCTGAGGAGGCCCTCTCTGTGGGAGCGGATTGGTCTGAGGGATGTATGGGGCAGGAGGCGGTCTCGCATATAACTAGGTCCCGAGCCATGGAGCGCTTTAAAGATGGTAGTCAAAACCTTGAAGCGCACTCGAAAGGCCACAGGAAGCCAATGCAGCTCGCGCAGGATCGGTGTTATGTGGGAGCATTTAGTGGCTCCCATAATCACCCGCGCGGCTGCGTTTTGGACTAGCTGTAGCTTTCGAGTGCACCTCAAGGGAAGCCCCATGTAGAGAGTATTACAGTAGTCGAGTCGGGACGTCACGAGTGCTTGAGTGACTGTGCGTAGGGCAGCCCGGTCCAGTAAGGGGCGCAGTTGGCGCATCAGGCGAACCTGATGGAACGCCCCCCTGGCCACGGCTGCCACATGGTCCTCCATGGACAGCCGGGAATCCAGGAGGACACCCAAATTGCGCGCCCTCTCCACGGGGGCCAGTGTTTCACCCCCAATGGCCAGAGTTGGAGTGATCTGGCTGAACCGGGGTGCCGGAAACCACAGCCACTCAGTCTTGGCAGGGTTGAGTTTGAGTTTGTTACCACCCATCCAGATCCGTACGGCTTCCAGACACCGGGACAGCACTTCGGCGGCATCGTTGGGGTGGTTTGGGGTGGATATGTACAACTGAGTGTCATCAGCGTACAGATGGTATTCCACCCCAAAACCACGGATGATCTCACCCAGCGGCTTCATATATGTGTTGAAAAGGAGGGGCGAGAGGACCGACCCCTGAGGAACCCCACATAGGAGAGGCCTCGAGGTCGACCTCTGCCGTCCCGTCAACACATATTGCGACCGACCAGAGAGGTAGGATGAGAACCACCGCAGAACGGTGCCTCCCAGCCCCAACCCCCCCAGTCGGTGCAATAGGATACCATGGTCGATGGTATCAAAAGCCGCCGAGAGGTCTAATAGGACTAGGATAGAGGAATACCCTCTATCCCGCGCCCTCCAGAGATCATCAACCAACGCGACCAATGCCGTCTCAGTACTGTGACCGGGCCGGAAGCCGGACTGGCGCGGGTCTAGATAATCAACTTCCTCCAGGTGTCGCGGAAACTGTTGGGCCACCACACTCTCGACAACCTTCACTAAAAAGTGAAGGTTGGAGACCGGACGATAGTTCTCTAGTAAAGCTGGGTCCAGGGACGGCTTCTTGAGGAGGGGCCTCACTACCGCCTCTTTCAAGACGGCAGGTAAGGACCCCTCACTCAAAGATGCGTTGACAATGCCCTGGAGCCAGCCTCGTGTCGTCTCCCAGGATGCCAGTACAAGCCAGGAGGGACACGGGTCCAATAAACATGTGGTCGCCCTAAGTTTCCTTGACAACCTGTCCATATCCTCGGTGGTAACAAAGTCGAACTCCTCCCAAGAAGGAGCCTCAAGACTAGCCTCGGACAGTCCCACAGGACCACTGTCGATGGAGGGTAGCTCATTCCGAATCCGAGTGATTTTCTCCTGCAGATAAATCCCAAATTCCTCTGCTCGCCCTTGCAGAGGGGCTTCCCGCGGCCTCTGGTGAAGGAGGGAGCGGGTCACCCCAAACAGGGCGGCAGGGCGGTTATCTGCGGATGCAATAAGGGTGGCACAATACTCCCGTTTGGCCACTCTTATCGCCACTAAATAAGCCCTAATATGGGTTCTCACTAGTGTTCGGTCGGCTTCGGAGCGAGAGGATCTCCATCTACTCTCTAGGCATCTCTTGTGGCGTTTCATCCCCCGGAGCTCCTCAGTGAACCAAGGAGCCCGGGTGATTCGTCGCCGCAAGAGAGGCCGCAAGGGCGCAACTCGGTCCAAGGCCCCCGTGGCCGCACTTAACCATGCGGCCACTAGGTCCTCAGTCGAGTCACGGGGCAGGGTCACAGGAATTGGCCCAAGCTCCCTCTGGAACCTTTCCGGGTCCATTAGAAGCCTGGGGCGGAACCATATAGGAGTGTCCGGTTCCGCCTCCCCGCGGTGGGGTGCAGCGATTGGAAAGTCCAGCCGAAGGAGAGCGTGATCCGTCCATGACAAGGGAGTAATGACTAGATCCCCTATTCCAAGATCACGGCTCCACTGTCCCGAGACAAAGATGAGATCCAGTGTGTTCCCCCCCTCGTGAGTGGGGCCTAAAACTACTTGGGTCAGGTCCATGGCCGTCATGGAAGCCATGAACTCCCGAGCTGCTCCAGAGGCTTCGCCCGCCGACGGCAAGTTAAAGTCCCCCATGACTACCAGTCTGGGGGTCTCAACTGCCGCCTCGGCTATCACCTCTAGGAGCTCGGGCAGGGCTGTTGTTGCATAGCGAGGAGCCAGGTATACAACTAACATGCCCAACTGCCTTCCTAGGCCCCATCTCACATAGAGAGATTCACACCCGGTTGTCTGGGGGACAGAGGTCTCCTTTGGCTCAAGACCTTCCTTTACGATAATCGCCACCCCCCCACCCCTCCCTAGGGCCCTAGGCTGATGAAAAGCACGGTAACCTGGTGGGCACATGTCCACGAGGGGCATACCCCCCTCGTGGCCCAACCAGGTTTCCGTTATACCCACCAGGTCCGGGCCCCCTCTGACACAAGGTCACGAATGAGGGGGGAGTAATACTTACTCCCCTTTTTTGGCCAATACTTACTCCTCCTTTTTTGGTGAATACTTACGACTCTTTTTTTGGCCAATACTCCTCTTTTTTGGCCAACACTAATTCCTTTTTTTTAACCAATACTTACTCCTCTTTTTATGGACAATACTTACTCTTTTTATGGTGAATACATATTCCTTTTTTTAATGCAAATACTTACACCTCTTTTTTTGACCAATACTTAATCCTCCTTTTTTGTCCAATACTTTCTCCAGTTTTTTTGGCCAATACTTACTCCTCCTTTTTTGGCCAATACTTACTCCTCCTTTTTTAGCTAATACTTAATCCTCTTTTTTTGACCAATACTTACTCCTCCTTTTTGAACCAATACTCCTCTTTTATTGGCCAATATTTACTCCTCTTTTTTGGGCCAACACTCCTCTTTTTTTGGCCAATACTCCTCTTTTATTGGCCAATATTTATTCCTCTTTTTTTGGCCAATACTCCTCTTTTTTGGCCAATACTTACTCCTCTTTTTTTCGCCAATGCTCCTCTTTTTTTGGCCAATACTTACTCCTCTTTTTTTGACCAATACTTACCCCTCTTTTTTTGGCCAATACGCCTCTTTTTTGGCCAATACGTACTCCTCTTTTTTTGACCAATACTTACCCCTCTTTTTTTAGCCAATACTCCTCTTTTATTGGCCAATATTTACTCCTCTTTTTTTGGCCAATACTTACTCCTCTTTTTTTCGCCAATGCTCCTCTTTTTTTGGCCAATACTTACTCCTCTTTTTTTGACCAATACTTACCCCTCTTTTTTTGGCCAATACGCCTCTTTTTTGGCCAATACGTACTCCTCTTTTTTTGACCAATACTTACCCCTCTTTTTTTAGCCAATACTCCTCTTTTATTGGCCAATATTTACTCCTCTTTTTTTGGCCAATACTCCTCTGTAATTGGCCAATATTTACTCCTCTTTTTTTGGCCAATACTCCTCTTTTTTGGCCAATACTTACTCCTCTTTTTTTGGCCAATACTCCTCTTTTTTGGCCAATATTTACTCCTGTTTTTTTGACCAATACTTACCCCTCCTTTTTTGGACAATACTTATTCCTCTTTTTTTGGCCAACACTTATTCCTCTTTTTATGGCCAATACTTGTACTCCTATTTTTTTGGGCAATACTTACTCCCCTTTTTTGCCCAATACTAATTCCTTTTGTTTTTTACCAATACTTACCCCTCTTTTATTGGCCAATACTTACTCCCCTTGTAGACAATACTTACTCCTCCATTTTTGGCCAATACTTACTACTCTTTTTTAGGCCAATACTCCTCTTTTTTGGCCAACCCTAATTCCTTTTTTTAAAACCAATACTTACCCCTCTTTTTTTGGCCAATACTTATTCCTCTTTTTATGGCCAATATTTGTACTCCTACATTTTTGGCCAATACTTACTCCCCCTTTTTGGCCAATTCTAATTCCTTTTTTTTACCAATACTTACCCCTCTTTTTTTGTCCAACACTACTCTTTTATTGGCCAATACTTACTCCTTCTTTTTTGGGCAATACTTACTTCTCCTTTTTTGGGGAAATAATTAACCCTCTTTTTTTGGCCACACTCCTCTTTTTATGGCTAATACTTACTCCCCTTTTTTGGCCAATACTTACTCCTCCTTTTTTGGTGAATACTTACGACTCTTTTTTTGGCCAATACTCCTCTTTTATTGGCCAATATTTACTCCTCTTTTTTTGGCCAATACTCCTCTTTTTTGGCCAACACTAATTCCTTTTTTTTAACCAATACTTACTCCTCTTTTTTGGCCAATACTTACTCCTCTTTTTATGGACAATACTTACTCTTTTTATGGTGAATACATATTCCTTTTTTTAATGCAAATACTTACACCTCTTTTTTTGACCAATACTTAATCCTCCTTTTTTGTCCAATACTTTCTCCAGTTTTTTTGGCCAATACTTACTCCTCCTTTTTTGGCCAATACTTACTCCTCCTTTTTTAGCTAATACTTAATCCTCTTTTTTTGACCAATACTTACTCCTCCATTTTGAACCAATACTCCTCTTTTATTGGCCAATATTTACTCCTCTTTTTTGGGCCAATACTCCTCTTTTTTTGGCCAATACTCCTCTTTTATTGGCCAATATTTATTCCTCTTTTTTTGGCCAATACTCCTCTTTTTTGGCCAATACTTACTCCTCTTTTTTTCGCCAATGCTCCTCTTTTTTTGGCCAATACTGACTCCTCTTTTTTTGACCAATACTTACCCCTCTTTTTTTTGGCCAATACGCCTCTTTTTTGGCCAATACGTACTCCTCTTTTTTTGACCAATCCTTACCCCTCTTTTTTTAGCCAATACTCCTCTTTTATTGGCCAATATTTACTCCTCTTTTTTTGGCCAATACTCCTCTTTTTTGGCCAATACTTACTCCTCTTTTTTTGGCCAATACTCCTCTTTTTTGGCCAATATTTACTCCTCTTTTTTTGACCAATACTCCTCTTTTTTGGCCAATACTTACTCCTCTTTTTTTGGCCAATACTCCTCTTTTATTGGCCAATATTTACTCCTCTTTTTTTGGCCAATACTCCTCTTTTTTGACCAATCCTTACCCCTCTTTTTTTAGCCAATACTCCTCTTTTATTGGCCAATATTTACTCCTCTTTTTTTGGCCAATACTCCTCTTTTTTGGCCAATACTTACTCCTCTTTTTTTGGCAAATACTCCTCTTTTTTGGCCAATATTTACTCCTCTTTTTTTTACCAATACTTACCCCTCCTTTTTTGGACAATACTTATTCCTCTTTTTTTGGCCAACACTTATTCCTCTTTTTTGGCCAATACGTACTCCTCTTTTTTTGACCAATACTTACCCCTCTTTTTTTAGCCAATACTCCCCTTTTATTGGCCAATATTTACTCCTCTTTTTTTGGCCAATACTCCTCTGTAATTGGCCAATATTTACTCCTCTTTTTTTGGCCAATACTGCTCTTTTTTGGCCAATACTTACTCCTCTTTTTTTGGCCAATACTCCTCTTTTTTGGCCAATATTTACTCCTCTTTTTTTGACCAATACTTACCCCTCTTTTTTTGGCCAATACGCCTCTTTTTTGGCCAATACGTACTCCTCTTTTTTTGACCAATACTTACCCCTCTTTTTTTAGCCAATACTCCTCTTTTATTGGCCAATATTTACTCCTCTTTTTTTGGCCAATACTCCTCTGTAATTGCCCAAAATTTACTCCTCTTTTTTTGGCCAATACTCCTCTTTTTTGGCCAATACTTACTCCTCTTTTTTTGGCCAATACTCCTCTTTTTTGGCCAATATTTACTCCTCTTTTTTTGACCAATACTTACCCCTCCTTTTTTGGACAATACTTATTCCTCTTTTTTTGGCCAACACTTATTCCTCTTTTTATGGCCAATACTTGTACTCCTATTTTTTTGGGCAATACTTACTCCCCTTTTTTGCCCAATACTAATTCCTTTTGTTTTTTACCAATACTTACCCCTCTTTTATTGGCCAATACTTACTCCCCTTGTAGACAATACTTACTCCTCCATTTTTGGCCAATACTTACTACTCTTTTTTAGGCCAATACTCCTCTTTTTTGGCCAACCCTAATTCCTTTTTTTTAAACCAATACTTACCCCTCTTTTTTTGGCCAATACTTATTCCTCTTTTTATGGCCAATATTTGTACTCCTACATTTTTGGCCAATACTTACTCACCCTTTTTCGCCAATACTAATTCCTTTTTTTTACCAATACTTACCCCTCTTTTTTTGTCCAACACTACTCTTTTTATGGCTAATACTTACTCCTCCTTTTTTGGCCAATACTTACTCCTCCTTTTTTAGCTAATACTTAATCCTCTTTTTTTGACCAATACTTACTCCTCCATTTTGAACCAATACTCCTCTTTTATTGGCCAATATTTACTCCTCTTTTTTGGGCCAATACTCCTCTTTTTTTGGCCAATACTCCTCTTTTATTGGCCAATATTTATTCCTCTTTTTTTGGCCAATACTCCTCTTTTTTGGCCAATACTTACTCCTCTTTTTTTCGCCAATGCTCCTCTTTTTTTGGCCAATACTGACTCCTCTTTTTTTGACCAATACTTACCCCTCTTTTTTTTGGCCAATACGCCTCTTTTTTGGCCAATACGTACTCCTCTTTTTTTGACCAATCCTTACCCCTCT
Source organism: Rhabdophis nuchalis (assembly GCA_039707465.1). Taxonomy (NCBI): domain Eukaryota; kingdom Metazoa; phylum Chordata; class Lepidosauria; order Squamata; family Natricidae; genus Rhabdophis; species Rhabdophis nuchalis. The sequence goes on from CM077647.1 coordinate 114,005,983, forward strand.
TTTTTTAGCCAATACTCGTCTTTTATTGGCCAATATTTACTCCTCTTTTTTTGGCCAATACTCCTCTTTTTTGGCCAATACTTACTCCTCTTTTTTTGGCCAATACTCCTCTTTTTTGGCCAATATTTACTCCTCTTTTTTTGACCAATACTCCTCTTTTTTGGCCAATACTTACTCCTCTTTTTTTGGCCAATACTCCTCTTTTATTGGCCAATATTTACTCCTCTTTTTTTGGCCAATACTCCTCTTTTTTGACCAATCCTTACCCCTCTTTTTTTAGCCAATACTCCTCTTTTATTGGCCAATATTTACTCCTCTTTTTTTGGCCAATACTCCTCTTTTTTGGCCAATACTTACTCCTCTTTTTTTGGCCAATACTCCTCTTTTTTGGCCAATATTTACTCCTCTTTTTTTTACCAATACTTACCCCTCCTTTTTTGGACAATACTTATTCCTCTTTTTTTGGCCAACACTTATTCCTCTTTTTATGGCCAATACTTGTACTCCTATTTTTTGGGGCAATACTTACTCCCCTTTTTTGCCCAATACTAATTCCTTTTGTTTTTTACCAATACTTACCCCTCTTTTATTGGCCAATACTTACTCCCCTTGTAGACAATACTTACTCCTCCATTTTTGGCCAATACTTACTACTCTTTTTTAGGCCAATACTCCTCTTTTTTGGCCAACCCTAATTCCTTTTTTTAAAACCAATACTTACCCCTCTTTTTTTGGCCAATACTTATTCCTCTTTTTATGGCCAATATTTGTACTCCTACATTTTTGGCCAATACTTACTCCCCCTTTTTGGCCAATACTAATTCCTTTTTTTTACCAATACTTACCCCTCTTTTTTTGTCCAACACTACTCTTTTATTGGCCAATACTTACTCCTTCTTTTTTGGGCAATACTTACTTCTCCTTTTTTGGGGAAATAATTAACCCTCTTTTTTTGGCCACACTCCTCTTTTTATGGCTAATACTTACTCCCCTTTTTTGGCCAATACTTACTCCTCCTTTTTTGGTGAATACTTACGACTCTTTTTTTGGCCAATACTCCTCTTTTATTGGCCAATATTTACTCCTCTTTTTTTGGCCAATACTCCTCTTTTTTGGCCAACACTAATTCCTTTTTTTTAACCAATACTTACTCCTCTTTTTTGGCCAATACTTACTCCTCTTTTTATGGCCAATACTTACTCTTTTTATGGTGAATACATATTCCTTTTTTTAATGCAAATACTTACACCTCTTTTTTTGACCAATACTTAATCCTCTTTTTTTGTCCAATACTTTCTCCAGTTTTTTTGGCCAATACTTACTCCTCCTTTTTTAGCTAATACTTAATCCTCTTTTTTTGACCAATACTTACTCCTCCTTTTTGAACCAATACTCCTCTTTTATTGGCCAATATTTACTCCTCTTTTTTGGGCCAATACTCCTCTTTTTTTGGCCAATACTCCTCTTTTATTGGCCAATATTTATTCCTCTTTTTTTGGCCAATACTCCTCTTTTTTGGCCAATACTTACTCCTCTTTTTTTCACCAATGCTCCTCTTTTTTTGGCCAATACTTACTCCTCTTTTTTTGACCAATACCTACCCCTCTTTTTTTGGCCAATACGCCTCTTTTTTGGCCAATACGTACTCCTCTTTTTTTGACCAATACTTACCCCTCTTTTTTTAGCCAATACTCCTCTTTTATTGGCCAATATTTACTCCTCTTTTTTTGGCCAATACTCCTCTGTAATTGGCCAATATTTACTCCTCTTTTTTTGGCCAATACTGCTCTTTTTTGGCCAATACTTACTCCTCTTTTTTTGGCCAATACTCCTCTTTTTTGGCCAATATTTACTCCTCTTTTTTTGACCAATACTTACCCCTCTTTTTTTGGCCAATACGCCTCTTTTTTGGCCAATACGTACTCCTCTTTTTTTGACCAATACTTACCCCTCTTTTTTTAGCCAATACTCCTCTTTTATTGGCCAATATTTACTCCTCTTTTTTTGGCCAATACTCCTCTGTAATTGCCCAAAATTTACTCCTCTTTTTTTGGCCAATACTCCTCTTTTTTGGCCAATACTTACTCCTCTTTTTTTGGCCAATACTCCTCTTTTTTGGCCAATATTTACTCCTCTTTTTTTGACCAATACTTACCCCTCCTTTTTTGGACAATACTTATTCCTCTTTTTTTGGCCAACACTTATTCCTCTTTTTATGGCCAATACTTGTACTCCTATTTTTTTGGGCAATACTTACTCCCCTTTTTTGCCCAATACTAATTCCTTTTGTTTTTTACCAATACTTACCCCTCTTTTATTGGCCAATACTTACTCCCCTTGTAGACAATACTTACTCCTCCATTTTTGGCCAATACTTACTACTCTTTTTTAGGCCAATACTCCTCTTTTTTGGCCAACCCTAATTCCTTTTTTTTAAACCAATACTTACCCCTCTTTTTTTGGCCAATACTTATTCCTCTTTTTATGGCCAATATTTGTACTCCTACATTTTTGGCCAATACTTACTCCCCCTTTTTGGCCAATACTAATTCCTTTTTTTTACCAATACTTACCCCTCTTTTTTTGTCCAACACTACTCTTTTATTGGCCAATACTTACTCCTTCTTTTTTGGGCAATACTTACTTCTCCTTTTTTGGGGAAATAATTAACCCTCTTTTTTTGGCCACACTCCTCTTTTTATGGCTAATACTTACTCCCCTTTTTTGGCCAATACTTACTCCTCCTTTTTTGGTGAATACTTACGACTCTTTTTTTGGCCAATACTCCTCTTTTATTGGCCAATATTTACTCCTCTTTTTTTGGCCAATACTCCTCTTTTTTGGCCAACACTAATTCCTTTTTTTTAACCAATACTTACTCCTCTTTTTTGGCCAATACTTACTCCTCTTTTTATGGCCAATACTTACTCTTTTTATGGTGAATACATATTCCTTTTTTTAATGCAAATACTTACACCTCTTTTTTTGACCAATACTTAATCCTCTTTTTTTGTCCAATACTTTCTCCAGTTTTTTTGGCCAATACTTACTCCTCCTTTTTTGGCCAATACTTACTCCTCCTTTTTTAGCTAATACTTAATCCTCTTTTTTTGACCAATACTTACTCCTCCTTTTTGAACCAATACTCCTCTTTTATTGGCCAATATTTACTCCTCTTTTTTGGGCCAATACTCCTCTTTTTTTGGCCAATACTCCTCTTTTATTGGCCAATATTTATTCCTCTTTTTTTGGCCAATACTCCTCTTTTTTGGCCAATACTTACTCCTCTTTTTTTCACCAATGCTCCTCTTTTTTTGGCCAATACTTACTCCTCTTTTTTGACCAATACCTACCCCTCTTTTTTTGGCCAATACGCCTCTTTTTTGGCCAATACGTACTCCTCTTTTTTTGACCAATACTTACCCCTCTTTTTTTAGCCAATACTCCTCTTTTATTGGCCAATATTTACTCCTCTTTTTTTGGCCAATACTCCTCTGTAATTGGCCAATATTTACTCCTCTTTTTTTGGCCAATACTGCTCTTTTTTGGCCAATACTTACTCCTCTTTTTTTGGCCAATACTCCTCTTTTTTGGCCAATATTTACTCCTCTTTTTTTGACCAATACTTACCCCTCTTTTTTTGGCCAATACGCCTCTTTTTTGGCCAATACGTACTCCTCTTTTTTTGACCAATACTTACCCCTCTTTTTTTAGCCAATACTCCTCTTTTATTGGCCAATATTTACTCCTCTTTTTTTGGCCAATACTCCTCTGTAATTGCCCAAAATTTACTCCTCTTTTTTTGGCCAATACTCCTCTTTTTTGGCCAATACTTACTCCTCTTTTTTTGGCCAATACTCCTCTTTTTTGGCCAATATTTACTCCTCTTTTTTTGACCAATACTTACCCCTCCTTTTTTGGACAATACTTATTCCTCTTTTTTTGGCCAACACTTATTCCTCTTTTTATGGCCAATACTTGTACTCCTATTTTTTTGGGCAATACTTACTCTCCTTTTTTGCCCAATACTAATTCCTTTTGTTTTTTACCAATACTTACCCCTCTTTTATTGGCCAATACTTACTCCCCTTGTAGACAATACTTACTCCTCCATTTTTGGCCAATACTTACTACTCTTTTTTAGGCCAATACTCCTCTTTTTTGGCCAACCCTAATTCCTTTTTTTTAAACCAATACTTACCCCTCTTTTTTTGGCCAATACTTATTCCTCTTTTTATGGCCAATATTTGTACTCCTACATTTTTGGCCAATACTTACTCACCCTTTTTCGCCAATACTAATTCCTTTTTTTTACCAATACTTACCCCTCTTTTTTTGTCCAACACTACTCTTTTTATGGCTAATACTTACTCCCCTTTTTTGGCCAATACTTACTCCTCCTTTTTTGGTGAATAACAACGACTCTTTTTTTGGCCAATACTCCTCTTTTATTGGCCAATATTTACTCCTCTTTTTTTGGCCAATACTCCTCTTTTTTGGCCAACACTAATTCCTTTTTTTTAACCAATACTTATTCCTCTTTTTTGGCCAATACTTACTCTTCTTTTTATGGCCAATACTTACTCTTTTCATGGTGAATACATATTCCTTTTTTTAATGCAAATACTTACACCTCTTTTTTTGACCAATACTTAATCCTCCTTTTTTGTCCAATACTTTCTCCAGTTTTTTTGGCCAATACTTACTCCTCCTTTTTATGGCCAATATTTGTACTCCTACATTTTTGGCCAATACTTACTCCCCCTTTTTGGCCAATACTAATTCCTTTTTTTTACCAATACTTACCCCTCTTTTTTTGTCCAACACTACTCTTTTATTGGCCAATACTTACTCCTTCTTTTTTGGGCAATACTTACTTCTCCTTTTTTGGGGAAATAATTAACCCTCTTTTTTTGGCCACACTCCTCTTTTTATGGCTAATACTTACTCCCCTTTTTTGGCCAATACTTACTCCTCTTTTTTTGACCAATACTTACCCCTCTTTTTTTAGCCAATACTCCTCTTTTTTGGCCAATATTTACTCCTCTTTTTTTGGCCAATACTCCTCTTTTTTTGACCAATACTTACCCCTCTTTTTTTGACCAATACTTACCCCTCTTTTTTTAGCCAATACTCCTCTTTTATTGGCCAATATTTACTACTCTTTTTTGGGCCAATACTCCTCTTTTATTGGCCAATATTTATTTCTTTTTTTTGGCCAATACTCCTCGTTTTTGGTCAATACTTACTCCTCTTTTTTTGACCAATACTAACCTCTTTTTTTTTAGCCAATACTCCTCTTTTATTTGCCAATATTTACTCCTTTTTTTTGGCCAATACTCCTCTTTTATTGGCCAAAATTTACTCCTCTTTTTTTGGCCAATACTCCTCTTTTTTGGCCAACACTAATTCCTTTTTTTAACCAATATTACCCTTCTTTTTTTGGCCAATGTTTAAACCTTCTTTTTCCGCCAATACTTACTCCTTTTATATGACCAATTCTTACCCCTCCTTTTTTGGACAATACTTGTTCCTCTTTTTATGGCCAACACTTATTCCTCTTTTTATGGCCAATACTTACTCCCCTTTTTGGCCAATACTTACTCCTCCTTTTTTGGTGAATACTTACTACTCTTTTTTAGGCCAATACTCCTCTTTTTTGGCCAACCCTAATTCCTTTTTTTAAAACCAATACTTACCCCTCTTTTTTTGGCCAATACTTATTCCTCTTTTTATGGCCAATATTTGTACTCCTACATTTTTGGCCAATACTTACTCCCCCTTTTTGGCCAATTCTAATTCCTTTTTTTTACCAATACTTACCCCTCTTTTTTTGTCCAACACTACTCTTTTATTGGCCAATACTTACTCCTTCTTTTTTGGGCAATACTTACTTCTCCTTTTTTGGGGAAATAATTAACCCTCTTTTTTTGGCCACACTCCTCTTTTTATGGCTAATACTTACTCCCCTTTTTTGGCCAATACTTACTCCTCCTTTTTTTGTGAATACTTACGACTCTTTTTTTGGCCAATACTCCTCTTTTATTGGCCAATATTTACTCCTCTTTTTTTGGCCAATACTCCTCTTTTTTGGCCAACACTAATTCCTTTTTTTTAACCAATACTTACTCCTCTTTTTTGGCCAATACTTACTCCTCTTTTTATGGCCAATACTTACTCTTTTTATGGTGAATACATATTCCTTTTTTTAATGCAAATACTTACACCTCTTTTTTTGACCAATACTTAATCCTCCTTTTTTGTCCAATACTTTCTCCAGTTTTTTTGGCCAATACTTACTCCTCCTTTTTTGGCCAATACTTACTCCTCCTTTTTTAGCTAATACTTAATCCTCTTTTTTTGACCAATACTTACTCCTCCTTTTTGAACCAATACTCCTCTTTTATTGGCCAATATTTACTCCTCTTTTTTGGGCCAATACTCCTCTTTTTTTGGCCAATACTCCTCTTTTATTGGCCAATATTTATTCCTCTTTTTTTGGCCAATACTCCTCTTTTTTGGCCAATACTTACTCCTCTTTTTTTCGCCAATGCTCCTCTTTTTTTGGCCAATACTTACTCCTCTTTTTTTGACCAATACTTACCCCTCTTTTTTTTGGCCAATACGCCTCTTTTTTGGCCAATACGTACTCCTCTTTTTTTGACCAATCCTTACCCCTCTTTTTTTAGCCAATACTCCTCTTTTATTGGCCAATATTTACTCCTCTTTTTTTGGCCAATACTCCTCTTTTTTGGCCAATACTTACTCCTCTTTTTTTGGCCAATACTCCTCTTTTTTGGCCAATATTTACTCCTCTTTTTTTGACCAATACTTACCCCTCCTTTTTTGGACAATACTTATTCCTCTTTTTTTGGCCAACACTTATTCCTCTTTTTATGGCCAATACTTGTACTCCTATTTTTTGGGGCAATACTTACTCCCCTTTTTTGCCCAATACTAATTCCTTTTGTTTTTTACCAATACTTACCCCTCTTTTATTGGCCAATACTTACTCCCCTTGTAGACAATACTTACTCCTCCATTTTTGGCCAATACTTACTACTCTTTTTTAGGCCAATACTCCTCTTTTTTGGCCAACCCTAATTCCTTTTTTTAAAACCAATACTTACCCCTCTTTTTTTGGCCAATACTTATTCCTCTTTTTATGGCCAATATTTGTACTCCTACATTTTTGGCCAATACTTACTCCCCCTTTTTGGCCAATACTAATTCCTTTTTTTTACCAATACTTACCCCTCTTTTTTTGTCCAACACTACTCTTTTATTGGCCAATACTTACTCCTTCTTTTTTGGGCAATACTTACTTCTCCTTTTTTGGGGAAATAATTAACCCTCTTTTTTTGGCCACACTCCTCTTTTTATGGCTAATACTTACTCCCCTTTTTTGGCCAATACTTACTCCTCCTTTTTTGGTGAATACTTACGACTCTTTTTTTGGCCAATACTCCTCTTTTATTGGCCAATATTTACTCCTCTTTTTTTGGCCAATACTCCTCTTTTTTGGCCAACACTAATTCCTTTTTTTTAACCAATACTTACTCCTCTTTTTTGGCCCATACTTACTCCTCTTTTTATGGCCAATACTTACTCTTTTTATGGTGAATACATATTCCTTTTTTTAATGCAAATACTTACACCTCTTTTTTTGACCAATACTTAATCCTCTTTTTTTGTCCAATACTTTCTCCAGTTTTTTTGGCCAATACTTACTCCTCCTTTTTTGGCCAATACTTACTCCTCCTTTTTTAGCTAATACTTAATCCTCTTTTTTTGACCAATACTTACTCCTCCTTTTTGAACCAATACTCCTCTTTTATTGGCCAATATTTACTCCTCTTTTTTTGGCCAATACTCCTCTTTTATTGGCCAATATTTATTCCTCTTTTTTTGGCCAATACTCCTCTTTTTTGGCCAATACTTACTCCTCTTTTTTTCGCCAATGCTCCTCTTTTTTTGGCCAATACTTACTCCTCTTTTTTTGACCAATACTTACCCCTCTTTTTTTGGCCAATACGCCCCTTTTTTGGCCAATACGTACTCCTCTTTTTTTGACCAATACTTACCCCTCTTTTTTTAGCCAATACTCCTCTGTAATTGGCCAATATTTACTCCTCTTTTTTTGGCCAATACTCCTCTTTTTTGGCCAATACTTACTCCTCTTTTTTTGGCCAATACTCCTCTTTTTTGGCCAATACTTACTCCTCCTTTTTGAACCAATACTCCTCTGTAATTGGCCAATATTTACTCCTCTTTTTTTGGCCAATACTCCTTTTTTTTGGCCAATACTTACACTTCCTTTTTGAACCAATACTCCTCTTTTATTGGCCAATATTTATTCCTCTTTTTTTGGCCAATACTCCTCTTTTTTGGCCAATACTTACTCCTCTTTTTTTCGCCAATGCTCCTCTTTTTTTGGCCAATACTTACTCCTCTTTTTTTGACCAATACGTACCCCTCTTTTTTTGGCCAATACGCCTCTTTTTTGGCCAATACGTACTCCTCTTTTTTTGACCAATACTTACCCCTCTTTTTTTAGCCAATACTCCTCTTTTATTGGCCAATATTTACTCCTCTTTTTTTGGCCTATACTCCTCTGTAAGTGGCCAATATTTACTCCTCTTTTTTTGGCCAATACTCCTCTTTTTTGGCCAATACTTACTCCTCTTTTTTTGGCCAATACTCCTCTTTTTTGGCCAATATTTACTCCTCTTTTTTTGACCAATACTTACCCCTCCTTTTTTGGACAATACTTATTCCTCTTTTTTTGGCCAACACTTATTCCTCTTTTTATGGCCAATACTTGTACTCCTATTTTTTTGGGCAATACTTACTCCCCTTTTTTGCCCAATACTAATTCCTTTTGTTTTTTACCAATACTTACCCCTCTTTTATTGGCCAATACTTACTCCCCTTGTAGACAATACTTACTCCTCCATTTTTGGCCAATACTTACTACTCTTTTTTAGGCCAATACTCCTCTTTTTTGGCCAACCCTAATTCCTTTTTTTAAAACCAATACTTACCCCTCTTTTTTTTGGCCAATACTTATTCCTCTTTTTATGGCCAATATTTGTACTCCTACATTTTTGGCCAATACTTACTCCCCCTTTTTGGCCAATTCTAATTCTTTTTTTTACCAATACTTACCCCTCTTTTTTTGTCCAACACTACACTTTTATTGGCCAATACTTACTCCTTCTTTTTTGGGCAATACTTACTTCTCCTTTTTTGGGGAAATAATTAACCCTCTTTTTTTGGCCACACTCCTCTTTTTATGGCTAATATTTTATTATTTATTTATTTATTTTATTTAAATTTATACCCCGCCCTTCTCCACAGAGGACCCAGGGCGGCGCACAGGACATTTAAAAAACATACAAAAATACAATAAATATAATTTTAAAAAACTATTAAATAACCCCATCCTGCGCTAAAACCAAATTTTAAAACCCAATTTAAAACTATCTTAAGTCCCCAAGGGAGGTTAGGCTAGGCCGGCTTGTTGAAACAGATATGTCTTAAGACATTGGCGGAAGAGGCGGAGGTCGGTGATGGTACGTAATTCAGGGGGTAGGTCATTCCAAAGGGCTGGCCCCGCCACAGAGAAGGCTCTTCCCCTGGGCGTCGCCAGTCGGCATTGTCCGGCCGACGGTACCCTGAGGAGGCCCTCTCTGTGGGAGCGGATTGGTCTGAGGGATGTATGGGGCAGGAGGCGGTCTCGCATATAACTAGGTCCCGAGCCATGGAGCGCTTTAAAGATGGTAGTCAAAACCTTGAAGCGCACTCGAAAGGCCACAGGAAGCCAATGCAGCTCGCGCAGGATCGGTGTTATGTGGGAGCATTTAGTGGCTCCCATAATCACCCGCGCGGCTGCGTTTTGGACTAGCTGTAGCTTTCGAGTGCACCTCAAGGGAAGCCCCATGTAGAGAGTATTACAGTAGTCGAGTCGGGACGTCACGAGTGCTTGAGTGACTGTGCGTAGGGCAGCCCGGTCCAGTAAGGGGCGCAGTTGGCGCATCAGGCGAACCTGATGGAATGCCCCCCTGGCCACGGCTGCCACATGGTCCTCCATGGACAGCCGGGAATCCAGGAGGACACCCAAATTGCGCGCCCTCTCCACGGGGGCCAGTGTTTCGCCCCCAATGGCCAGAGTTGGAGTGATCTGGCTGAACCGGGGTGCCGGAAACCACAGCCACTCAGTCTTGGCAGGGTTGAGTTTGAGTTTGTTACCACCCATCCAGATCCGTACAGCTTCCAGACACCGGGACAGCACTTCGGCGGCATCGTTGGGGTGGTTTGGGGTGGATATGTACAACTGAGTGTCATCAGCGTACAGATGGTATTCCACCCCAAAACCACGGATGATCTCACCCAGCGGCTTCATATATGTGTTGAAAAGGAGGGGCGAGAGGACCGACCCCTGAGGAACCCCACATAGGAGAGGCCTCGAGGTCGACCTCTGCCGTCCCGTCAACACATATTGCGACCGACCAGAGAGGTAGGATGAGAACCACCGCAGAACGGTGCCTCCCAGCCCCAACCCCCCCAGTCGGTGCAATAGGATACCATGGTCGATGGTATCAAAAGCCGCCGAGAGGTCTAATAGGACTAGGATAGAGGAATACCCTCTATCCCGCGCCCTCCAGAGATCATCAACCAACGCGACCAATGCCGTCTCAGTACTGTGACCGGGCCGGAAGCCGGACTGGCGCGGGTCTAGATAATCAACTTCCTCCAGGTGTCGCGGAAACTGTTGGGCCACCACACTCTCGACAACCTTCACTAAAAAGTGAAGGTTGGAGACCGGACGATAGTTCTCTAGTAAAGCTGGGTCCAGGGACGGCTTCTTGAGGAGGGGCCTCACTACCGCCTCTTTCAAGACGGCAGGTAAGGACCCCTCACTCAAAGATGCGTTGACAATGCCCTGGAGCCAGCCTCGTGTCGTCTCCCAGGATGCCAGTACAAGCCAGGAGGGACACGGGTCCAATAAACATGTGGTCGCCCTAAGTTTCCTTGACAACCTGTCCATATCCTCGGTGGTAACAAAGTCGAACTCCTCCCAAGAAGGAGCCTCAAGACTAGCCTCGGACAGTCCCACAGGACCACTGTCGATGGAGGGTAGCTCATTCCGAATCCGAGTGATTTTCTCCTGCAGATAAATCCCAAATTCCTCTGCTCGCCCTTGCAGAGGGGCTTCCCGCGGCCTCTGGTGAAGGAGGGAGCGGGTCACCCCAAACAGGGCGGCAGGGCGGTTATCTGCGGATGCAATAAGGGTGGCACAATACTCCCGTTTGGCCACTCTTATCGCCACTAAATAAGCCCTAATATGGGTTCTCACTAGTGTTCGGTCGGCTTCGGAGCGAGAGGATCTCCATCTACTCTCTAGGCATCTCTTGTGGCGTTTCATCCCCCGGAGCTCCTCAGTGAACCAAGGAGCCCGGGTGATTCGTCGCCGCAAGAGAGGCCGCAAGGGCGCAACTCGGTCCAAGGCCCCCGTGGCCGCACTTAACCATGCGGCCACTAGGTCCTCAGTCGAGTCGCGGGGCAGGGTCACAGGAATTGGCCCAAGCTCCCTCTGGAACCTTTCCGGGTCCATTAGAAGCCTGGGGCGGAACCATATAGGAGTGTCCGGTTCCGCCTCCCCGCGGTGGGGTGCAGCGATTGGAAAGTCCAGCCGAAGGAGAGCGTGATCCGTCCATGACAAGGGAGTAATGACTAGATCCCCTATTCCAAGATCACGGCTCCACTGTCCCGAGACAAAGATGAGATCCAGTGTGTTCCCCCCCTCGTGAGTGGGGCCTAAAACTACTTGGGTCAGGTCCATGGCCGTCATGGAAGCCATGAACTCCCGAGCTGCTCCAGAGGCTTCGCCCGCCGACGGCAAGTTAAAGTCCCCCATGACTACCAGTCTGGGGGTCTCAACTGCCGCCTCGGCTATCACCTCTAGGAGCTCGGGCAGGGCTGTTGTTGCATAGCGAGGAGCCAGGTATACAACTAACATGCCCAACTGCCTTCCTAGGCCCCATCTCACATAGAGAGATTCACACCCGGTTGTCTGGGGGACAGAGGTCTCCTTTGGCTCAAGACCTTCCTTTACGATAATCGCCACCCCCCCACCCCTCCCTAGGGCCCTAGGCTGATGAAAAGCACGGTAACCTGGTGGGCACATGTCCACGAGGGGCATACCCCCCTCGTGGCCCAACCAGGTTTCCGTTATACCCACCAGGTCCGGGCCCCCTCTGACACAAGGTCACGAATGAGGGGGGAGTAATACTTACTCCCCTTTTTTGGCCAATACTTACTCCTCCTTTTTTGGTGAATACTTACTCCTCTTTTTTTGGCCAATACTCCTCTTTTATTGGCCAATATTTACTCCTCTTTTTTTGGCCAATACTCCTCTTTTTTGGCCAACACTAATTCCTTTTTTTTAACCAATACTTACTCCTCTTTTTTGGCCAATACTTACTCCTCTTTTTATGGACAATACTTACTCTTTTTATGGTGAATACATATTCCTTTTTTTAATGCAAATACTTACACCTCTTTTTTTGACCAATACTTAATCCTCCTTTTTTGTCCAATACTTTCTCCAGTTTTTTTGGCCAATACTTACTCCTCCTTTTTTGGCCAATACTTACTCCTCCTTTTTTAGCTAATACTTAATCCTCTTTTTTTGACCAATACTTACTCCTCCTTTTTGAACCAATACTCCTCTTTTATTGGCCAATATTTACTCCTCTTTTTTGGGCCAATACTCCTCTTTTTTTGGCCAATACTCCTCTTTTATTGGCCAATATTTATTCCTCTTTTTTTGGCCAATACTCCTCTTTTTTGGCCAATACTTACTCCTCTTTTTTTCGCCAATGCTCCTCTTTTTTTGGCCAATACTTACTCCTCTTTTTTTGACCAATACTTACCCCTCTTTTTTTGGCCAATACGCCTCTTTTTTGGCCAATACGTACTCCTCTTTTTTTGACCAATACTTACCCCTCTTTTTTTAGCCAATACTCCTCTTTTATTGGCCAATATTTACTCCTCTTTTTTTGGCCAATACTCCTCTGTAATTGGCCAATATTTACTCCTCTTTTTTTGGCCAATACTCCTCTTTTTTGGCCAATACTTACTCCTCTTTTTTTGGCCAATACTCCTCTTTTTTGGCCAATATTTACTCCTGTTTTTTTGACCAATACTTACCCCTCCTTTTTTGGACAATACTTATTCCTCTTTTTTTGGCCAACACTTATTCCTCTTTTTATGGCCAATACTTGTACTCCTATTTTTTTGGGCAATACTTACTCCCCTTTTTTGCCCAATACTAATTCCTTTTGTTTTTTACCAATACTTACCCCTCTTTTATTGGCCAATACTTACTCCCCTTGTAGACAATACTTACTCCTCCATTTTTGGCCAATACTTACTACTCTTTTTTAGGCCAATACTCCTCTTTTTTGGCCAACCCTAATTCCTTTTTTTAAAACCAATACTTACCCCTCTTTTTTTGGCCAATACTTATTCCTCTTTTTATGGCCAATATTTGTACTCCTACATTTTTGGCCAATACTTACTCCCCCTTTTTGGCCAATTCTAATTCCTTTTTTTTACCAATACTTACCCCTCTTTTTTTGTCCAACACTACTCTTTTATTGGCCAATACTTACTCCTTCTTTTTTGGGCAATACTTACTTCTCCTTTTTTGGGGAAATAATTAACCCTCTTTTTTTGGCCACACTCCTCTTTTTATGGCTAATACTTACTCCCCTTTTTTGGCCAATACTTACTCCTCCTTTTTTGGTGAATACTTACGACTCTTTTTTTGGCCAATACTCCTCTTTTATTGGCCAATATTTACTCCTCTTTTTTTGGCCAATACTCCTCTTTTTTGGCCAACACTAATTCCTTTTTTTTAACCAATACTTACTCCTCTTTTTTGGCCAATACTTACTCCTCTTTTTATGGCCAATACTTACTCTTTTTATGGTGAATACATATTCCTTTTTTTAATGCAAATACTTACACCTCTTTTTTTGACCAATACTTAATCCTCCTTTTTTGTCCAATACTTTCTCCAGTTTTTTTGGCCAATACTTACTCCTCCTTTTTTGGCCAATACTTACTCCTCCTTTTTTAGCTAATACTTAATCCTCTTTTTTTGACCAATACTTACTCCTCCTTTTTGAACCAATACTCCTCTTTTATTGGCCAATATTTACTCCTCTTTTTTGGGCCAATACTCCTCTTTTTTTGGCCAATACTCCTCTTTTATTGGCCAATATTTATTCCTCTTTTTTTGGCCAATACTCCTCTTTTTTGGCCAATACTTACTCCTCTTTTTTTCGCCAATGCTCCTCTTTTTTTGGCCAATACTTACTCCTCTTTTTTTGACCAATACTTACCCCTCTTTTTTTTGGCCAATACGCCTCTTTTTTGGCCAATACGTACTCCTCTTTTTTTGACCAATCCTTACCCCTCTTTTTTTAGCCAATACTCCTCTTTTATTGGCCAATATTTACTCCTCTTTTTTTGGCCAATACTCCTCTTTTTTGGCCAATACTTACTCCTCTTTTTTTGGCCAATACTCCTCTTTTTTGGCCAATATTTACTCCTCTTTTTTTGACCAATACTCCTCTTTTTTGGCCAATACTTACTCCTCTTTTTTTGGCCAATACTTACTCCTCTTTTTTTGGCCAATATTTACTCCTCTTTTTTTGGCCAATACTCCTCTTTTTTGACCAATCCTTACCCCTCTTTTTTTAGCCAATACTCCTCTTTTATTGGCCAATATTTACTCCTCTTTTTTTGGCCAATACTCCTCTTTTTTGGCCAATACTTACTCCTCTTTTTTTGGCCAATACTCCTCTTTTTTGGCCAATATTTACTCCTCTTTTTTTTACCAATACTTACCCCTCTTTTTTTGGCCAATACGCCTCTTTTTTGGCCAATACGTACTCCTCTTTTTTTGACCAATACTTACCCCTCTTTTTTTAGCCAATACTCCTCTTTTATTGGCCAATATTTACTCCTCTTTTTTTGGCCAATACTCCTCTGTAATTGCCCAAAATTTACTCCTCTTTTTTTGGCCAATACTCCTCTTTTTTGGCCAATACTTACTCCTCTTTTTTTGGCCAATACTCCTCTTTTTTGGCCAATATTTACTCCTCTTTTTTTGACCAATACTTACCCCTCCTTTTTTGGACAATACTTATTCCTCTTTTTTTGGCCAACACTTATTCCTCTTTTTATGGCCAATACTTGTACTCCTATTTTTTGGGGCAATACTTACTCCCCTTTTTTGCCCAATACTAATTCCTTTTGTTTTTTACCAATACTTACCCCTCTTTTATTGGCCAATACTTACTCCCCTTGTAGACAATACTTACTCCTCCATTTTTGGCCAATACTTACTACTCTTTTTTAGGCCAATACTCCTCTTTTTTGGCCAACCCTAATTCCTTTTTTTAAAACCAATACTTACCCCTCTTTTTTTGGCCAATACTTATTCCTCTTTTTATGGCAAATATTTGTACTCCTACATTTTTGGCCAATACTTACTCCCCCTTTTTGGCCAATACTAATTCCTTTTTTTTACCAATACTTACCCCTCTTTTTTTGTCCAACACTACTCTTTTATTGGCCAATACTTACTCCTTCTTTTTTGGGCAATACTTACTTCTCCTTTTTTGGGGAAATAATTAACCCTCTTTTTTTGGCCACACTCCTCTTTTTATGGCTAATACTTACTCCCCTTTTTTGGCCAATACTTACTCCTCCTTTTTTGGTGAATACTTACGACTCTTTTTTTGGCCAATACTCCTCTTTTATTGGCCAATATTTACTCCTCTTTTTTTGGCCAATACTCCTCTTTTTTGGCCAACACTAATTCCTTTTTTTTAACCAATACTTACTCCTCTTTTTTGGCCAATACTTACTCCTCTTTTTATGGCCAATACTTACTCTTTTTATGGTGAATACATATTCCTTTTTTTAATGCAAATACTTACACCTCTTTTTTTGACCAATACTTAATCCTCTTTTTTTGTCCAATACTTTCTCCAGTTTTTTTGGCCAATACTTACTCCTCCTTTTTTGGCCAATACTTACTCCTCCTTTTTTAGCTAATACTTAATCCTCTTTTTTTGACCAATACTTACTCCTCCTTTTTGAACCAATACTCCTCTTTTATTGGCCAATATTTACTCCTCTTTTTTGGGCCAATACTCCTCTTTTTTTGGCCAATACTCCTCTTTTATTGGCCAATATTTATTCCTCTTTTTTTGGCCAATACTCCTCTTTTTTGGCCAATACTTACTCCTCTTTTTTTCACCAATGCTCCTCTTTTTTTGGCCAATACTTACTCCTCTTTTTTTGACCAATACTTACCCCTCTTTTTTTGGCCAATACGCCTCTTTTTTGGCCAATACGTACTCCTCTTTTTTTGACCAATACTTACCCCTCTTTTTTTAGCCAATACTCCTCTTTTATTGGCCAATATTTACTCCTCTTTTTTTGGCCAATACTCCTCTGTAATTGGCCAATATTTACTCCTCTTTTTTTGGCCAATACTGCTCTTTTTTGGCCAATACTTACTCCTCTTTTTTTGGCCAATACTCCTCTTTTTTGGCCAATATTTACTCCTCGTTTTTGGACCAATACTTACCCCTCTTTTTTTGGCCAATACGCCTCTTTTTTGGCCAATACGTACTCCTCTTTTTTTGACCAATACTTACCCCTCTTTTTTTAGCCAATACTCCTCTTTTATTGGCCAATATTTACTCCTCTTTTTTTGGCCAATACTCCTCTGTAATTGCCCAAAATTTACTCCTCTTTTTTTGGCCAATACTCCTCTTTTTTGGCCAATACTTACTCCTCTTTTTTTGGCCAATACTCCTCTTTTTTGGCCAATATTTACTCCTCTTTTTTTGACCAATACTTACCCCTCCTTTTTTGGACAATACTTATTCCTCTTTTTTTGGCCAACACTTATTCCTCTTTTTATGGCCAATACTTGTACTCCTATTTTTTTGGGCAATACTTACTCCCGTTTTTTGCCCAATACTAATTCCTTTTGTTTTTTACCAATACTTACCCCTCTTTTATTGGCCAATACTTACTCCCCTTGTAGACAATACTTACTCCTCCATTTTTGGCCAATACTTACTACTCTTTTTTAGGCCAATACTCCTCTTTTTTGGCCAACCCTAATTCCTTTTTTTTAAACCAATACTTACCCCTCTTTTTTTGGCCAATACTTATTCCTCTTTTTATGGCCAATATTTGTACTCCTACATTTTTGGCCAATACTTACTCACCCTTTTTCGCCAATACTAATTCCTTTTTTTTACCAATACTTACCCCTCTTTTTTTGTCCAACACTACTCTTTTTATGGCTAATACTTACTCCCCTTTTTTGGCCAATTCTTACTCCTCCTTTTTTGGTGAATAACAACGACTCTTTTTTTGGCCAATACTCCTCTTTTATTGGCCAATATTTACTCCTCTTTTTTTGGCCAATACTCCTCTTTTTTGGCCAACACTAATTCCTTTTTTTTAACCAATACTTATTCCTCTTTTTTGGCCAATACTTACTCCTCTTTTTATGGCCAATACTTACTCTTTTCATGGTGAATACATATTCCTTTTTTTAATGCAAATACTTACACCTCTTTTTTTGACCAATACTTAATCCTCCTTTTTTGTCCAATACTTTCTCCAGTTTTTTTGGCCAATACTTACTCCTCCTTTTTATGGCCAATATTTGTACTCCTACATTGTTGGCCAATACTTACTCCCCCTTTTTGGCCAATACTAATTCCTTTTTTTTACCAATACTTACCCCTCTTTTTTTGTCCAACACTACTCTTTTATTGGCCAATACTTACTCCTCTTTTTTTGGGGAAATAATTAACCCTCTTTTTTTGGCCACACTCCTCTTTTTATGGCTAATACTTACTCCCCTTTTTTGGCCAATACTTACTCCTCTTTTTTTGACCAATACTTACCCCTCTTTTTTTAGCCAATACTCCTCTTTTTTGGCCAATATTTACTCCTCTTTTTTTGGCCAATACTCCTCTTTTTTTGACCAATACTTACCCCTCTTTTTTTGACCAATACTTACCCCTCTTTTTTTAGCCAATACTCCTCTTTTATTGGCCAATATTGACTCCTCTTTTTTGGGCCAATACTCCTCTTTTATTGGCCAATATTTATTTCTTTTTTTTGGCCAATACTCCTCGTTTTTGGTCAATACTTACTCCTCTTTTTTTGACCAATACTAACCTCTTTTTTTTTAGCCAATACTCCTCTTTTATTTGCCAATATTTACTCCTTTTTTTGGCCAATACTCCTCTTTTATTGGCCAAAATTTACTCCTCTTTTTTTGGCCAATACTCCTCTTTTTTGGCCAACACTAATTCCTTTTTTTAACCAATATTACCCTTCTTTTTTTGGCCAATGTTTAAACCTTCTTTTTCCGCCAATACTTACTCCTTTTATATGACCAATTCTTACCCCTCCTTTTTTGGACAATACTTGTTCCTCTTTTTATGGCCAACACTTATTCCTCTTTTTATGGCCAATACTTACTCCCCTTTTTGGCCAATACTTACTCCTCCTTTTTTGGTGAATACTTACTACTCTTTTTTTGGCCAATAGTCCTCTTTTTTGGCCAACCCTAATTCCTTTTTTTAAAACCAATACTTACCCCTCTTTTTTTGGCCAATACTTATTCCTCTTTTTATGGCCAATATTTGTACTCCTACATTTTTGGCCAATACTTACTCCCCCTTTTTGGCCAATTCTAATTCCTTTTTTTTACCAATACTTACCCCTCTTTTTTTGTCCAACACTACTCTTTTATTGGCCAATACTTACTCCTTCTTTTTTGGGCAATACTTACTTCTCCTTTTTTGGGGAAATAATTAACCCTCTTTTTTTGGCCACACTCCTCTTTTTATGGCTAATACTTACTCCCCTTTTTTGGCCAATACTTACTCCTCCTTTTTTGGTGAATACTTACGACTCTTTTTTTGGCCAATACTCCTCTTTTATTGGCCAATATTTACTCCTCTTTTTTTGGCCAATACTCCTCTTTTTTGGCCAACACTAATTCCTTTTTTTTAACCAATACTTACTCCTCTTTTTTGGCCAATACTTACTCCTCTTTTTATGGCCAATACTTACTCTTTTTATGGTGAATACATATTCCTTTTTTTAATGCAAATACTTACACCTCTTTTTTTGACCAATACTTAATCCTCTTTTTTTGTCCAATACTTTCTCCAGTTTTTTTGGCCAATACTTACTCCTCCTTTTTTGGCCAATACTTACTCCTCCTTTTTTAGCTAATACTTAATCCTCTTTTTTTGACCAATACTTACTCCTCCTTTTTGAACCAATACTCCTCTTTTATTGGCCAATATTTACTCCTCTTTTTTGGGCCAATACTCCTCTTTTTTTGGCCAATACTCCTCTTTTATTGGCCAATATTTATTCCTCTTTTTTTGGCCAATACTCCTCTTTTTTGGCCAATACTTACTCCTCTTTTTTTCACCAATGCTCCTCTTTTTTTGGCCAATACTTACTCCTCTTTTTTTGACCAATACTTACCCCTCTTTTTTTGGCCAATACGCCTCTTTTTTGGCCAATACGTACTCCTCTTTTTTTGGCCAATACTTACTCCTCTTTTTTTGACCAATACTTACCCCTCTTTTTTTGGCCAATTCCTCTCTTTTTTGGCCAACACTAATTCGTTTTTTTTAACCAATACTTACCCCTCTTTTTTTTGGCCAATACGTAAACTTCTTTTTTTCGAAAATACTTACTCCTTTTTTGGACAATATTTATTCCTCTTTTTATGGCCAACACTTACTCCTCTTTTTGTGGCCAATACTTGTACTCCTCCTTTTTTGGCCAATACTTACTCTTTTTATGGTGAATACATACTCATTTTTTAAATGCAAATACTTACACCTCTTTTTTTGACCAATACTTTCTCCACTTTTTTTGGCCAATACTCCTTTTTTATTGGCCAATAATTACTCCTCTTTTTTTTGGCCAATATTCCTCTTTTTTTGCCAATACTTACTCCTCTTTTTTTGGCCAATACTTACCCCTCTTTTTTTAGCCAATACTCCTCTTTTATTGGCCAAGATTTACTCCTCTTTTTTTGGCCAATACTCCTCTGTTATTGGCAAATATTTACTCCTCTTTTTTTGGCCAATACTGCTCTTTTTTGGCCAATACTTACTCCTCTTTTTTTGGCCAATACTCCTCTTTTTTGGCCAATACTTACTCCTCTTTTTTTGACAAATACTTACCCCTCTTTTTTTAGGCAATACTCCTCTTTTATTGGCCAATATTTACTCCTCTTTTTTGGGCCAATACTTCTCTCTTTTGGCCAACACGAATTCCTTTCTTTTAACCAATACTTACCCTTCTTTTTTTGGCCAATACTTAAACCTTCTTTTTTCGCCAATACTTACTCCTTTTATTTGACCAATACTTACCCCTCCTTTTTTGGACAATACTTACTACTGTTTTTTTGGCCAATACTCCTCTTTTATTGGCCAATATTTACTCCTCTTTTTTTGGCCAATACTCCTCTTTTTTGGGCAACACTAATTCCTTTTTTTTAACCAATACTTACCCCTCTTTTTTTGGCCAATATGTAAACCGCCTTTTTTCGAAAATACTTACGCCTTTTATTTGACCAATACTTACCCATCCTTTTTTGGACAATACTTATTCCTCTTTTTATGGCCAACACTTACTCCTCTTTTTGTCGCCAATACTTGTACTCCTACTTTTTTGGACCAATACTTACCCCTCTTTTTTTGGCCACACTCCTCTTTTTTTGGCCAATACTTACTCCTCTTTTTATGGCCAATACTTACTCTTTTTATGGTGAATACATATTCCTTTTTTAATGCAAATACTTATACCTCTTTTTTTGACCAATACTTAATCCTCCTTTTTTGTCCAATACTTTCTCCAGTTTTTTTGGCCAATACTTACTCCTCCTTTTTTGGCCAATACTTACTCCTCCTTTTTTAGCTAATACTTACTCCTCTCTTTATGGTGAATACTTACTCCTCTTTTTAATGCAAATACTTACAACTCTTTTTTTGGGCAATACTTAATCCTCCTTTTTTGTCCAATAATTTCTCCACTTTTTTTGGCCAATTCTCCTCTTTTATTGGCCAATACTTATTCCTCTTTTTTGGCCAATACAGAGTTCTCTTTTTATGGTGAATACTTACTCGTCTTTTTACTAAAAATACTTATACCTCTTTTTTGTCGAATACTTAATCCTCCTTTTTTGGCCAATACTTACTCCCCCATTCTTGGCCAATACCTATTCCATTTTTTGACCAATACTTACCCCTCTTTTTTTGACCAATACTTACCCCTCTTTTTTTAGCCAATACTCCTCTTTTATTGGCCAATACTTACTCCCCTTTTAGCCAATACTTACTCCTCCTTTTTTGGCCAATACTTAGTCCCCCATTCTTGGCCAATACCTATTCCATTTTTTTGACCAATACTTACCCCTCTTTTTTTGACCAATACTTACCCCTCTTTTTTTAGCCAATACTCCTCTTTTATTGGCCAATACTTACTCCCCTTTTAGCCAATACTTACTCCTCCTTTTTTTACCAATACATACCCCTCTTTTTTGGGCCAATACTTAAACCTTCTTTTTTCGCCAATACTTACTCCTTTTATTTGACCAATACTTACACTTCCTTTTTTGGACAATACTTATTCCTCTTTTTTTGGCCAACACTTACTCCTCTTTTTATGGCCAATACTTGTACTCCTATTTTTTTGGGCAATACTTACTCCTCCTTTTTTGCCCAATACTTACTCCTCCTTTTTTGGTGAATACTTACGACTCTTTTTTTGGCCAATACTTCTCTTTTATTGGCCAATATTTACTCCTCTTTTTTTGGCCAATACTCCTCTTTTATTGGCCAAAATTTACTCCTCTTTTTTTGGCCAATACTCCTCTTTTTTTGGCCAATATTTACTCCTCTTTTTTTGGCCAATTCCTCTCTTTTTTGGCCAATACTAATTCGTTTTTTTAAACCAATACTTACCCTTCTTTTTTTGGCCAATACTTAAACCTTCTTTTTTCGCCAATACTTACTCCTTTTATTTGACCAATACTTACCCCTCCTTTTTTGGACAATACTTATTCCTCTTTTTTTGGCCAACACTTACTCCTCTTTTTATGGCCAATACTTGTACACCTCTTTTTTTGACCAATACTTACCGCTCTTATTTTAGCCAATACTCCTCTTTTATTGGCCAATATTTACTCATCTTTTTTTGGGCAATACTCCTCTTTTATTGGCCAATGCTCCTCTTTTTTGGCCAATACTTACTCCTTTTATTTGACCAATACTTACCCCTCCTTTTTTGGACAATACTTATTCCTCTTCTTATGGCCAACACTTATTCCTCTTTTTATGGCCAATACTTCCTCCCCTTTTTGGCCAATACTAATTCCTTTTTTTTTACCAATACTTACCCCTCTTTTTTTGTCCAACACTACTCTTTTATTGGCCAATAATTACTCCTTCTTTTATGGCCAATACTTACTCTTCCTTTTTTGGTGAATACTTACGACTCTTTTTTTGGCCAATACTCCTCTTTTATTGGCCAATATTTACTCCTCTTTTTTTGGCCAATACTCCTCTTTTTTGGCCAACACGAATTCCTTTTTTTTTGGCCAATACTTACTCCTCTTTTTATGGCCAATACTTACTCTTTTTATGGTGAATACATACTCCTCTTTTTAATGCAAATACTTACACCTCTTTTTTTGACCAATACTTAATCCTCCTTTTTTGTCCAATACTTTCTCCAGTTTTTTTGGCCACTACTTACTCCTCCTTTTTTGGCCACTACTTACTCCTCCTTTTTTAGCCAAGTAAATCCTCTTTTTTTTGACCAATACTTACTCCTCTGTTTTGGGCCAATACTCCTTTTTTATTGGCCAATAATTACTCCTCTTTTTTTGGCCAATATTCCTCTTTTTTGGCCAATACTTACTCCTCTTTTTTTGGCCAATACGCCTCTTTTTTGGCCAATACTTACTCCTCTTTTTTTGACCAATACTTACCCCTATTTTTTTAGCCAATACTCCTCTTTTATTGGCCAAGATTTACTCCTCTTTTTTTGGCCAATACTCCTCTGTTATTGGCAAATATTTACTCCTCTTTTTTTGGCCAATACTGCTCTTTTTTGGCCAATACTTACTCCTCTTTTTTTGGCCAATACTCCTCTTTTTTTGACCAAT
This sequence comes from Rhabdophis nuchalis, assembly GCA_039707465.1. Lineage (NCBI taxonomy): Eukaryota > Metazoa > Chordata > Lepidosauria > Squamata > Natricidae > Rhabdophis > Rhabdophis nuchalis. Next base: position 114,029,303 of record CM077647.1, read on the forward strand.
ACTTACCCCTCTTTTTTTAGGCAATACTCCTCTTTTATTGGCCTATATTTACTCCTCTTTTTTTGGCCAATACTTCTCTTTTTTGGCCAACACTCATTCCTTTTTTTTAACCAATACTTACCCTTCTTTTTTTGGCCAATACTTAAACCTTCTTTTTTCGCCAATACTTACTCCTTTTATTTGACCAATACTTACCCCTCCTTTTTTGGACAATACTTATTCTTCTTTTTTTGGCCAATACTTGTAGTCCTGTTTTTTTGGGCAATACTTACTCCCCTTTTTTGCCCAATACTAATTCCTTTTGTTTTTTACCAATACTTACCCCTCTTTCTTTGGCCAACAATACTCTTTTATTGGCCAATACTTACCCCTCTTTTTTTGGCCAATACTTACTCCTTTTATTTGACCAATACTTACCCCTCCTTTTTTGGACAATACTTATTCCTCTTTTTATGGCCAATATTCGTACTCCTACTTTTTTGGGCAATACTTACTCCCCTTTTTTGGCCAATACTAATTCCTTTTTTTTTGACCAATACTTACCCCTCTTTTTTTGTCCAACATTACTCTTTTATTGGCCAATACTTACTCCTTCTTTTTTGGGCAATACTTACTTCTCCTTTTTTGGGAAATAATTACCCCTCTTTTTTTGGCCACACTCCTCTTTTTATGGCCAATACTTACTCCCCTTTTTTGGCCAATACTTACTCCTCCTTTTTTGGTGAATACGTACGACTCTTTTTTTGGCCAATACTTCTCTTTTATTGGCCAATATTTACTCCTCTTTTTTTGTCCAATACTCCTCTTTTATTGGCCAAAATTTACTCCTCTTTTATTGGCCAATATTTGTACTCCTACTTTTTTGGACAATACTTACTCTCCTTTGTATGGCCAATACTAATTCCTTTTTTTTTTACCAATACTTACCCCTCTTTTTTGGCCAACACTACTCTTTTATTGGCCAATAATTACTCCCCTTGTAGCCAATACTTACTCCTCCATTTTTGGCCAATACTTACTACTCTTTTTTAGGCCAATACTCCTCTTTTTTGGCCATACCTAATTCCTTTTTTTTAAACCAATACATACCCCTCTTTTTTTGGCCAATACTTAAACCTCCTTTTTTGGACAATACTTATTCCTCTTTTTATGGCCAATATTTGTACTCCTACTTTTTTGGGCAATACTTACTCCCCTTTGTATGGCCAATACTTGTACTCCTACATTTTTGGCCAATACTTACTCTCCTTTTGTGGCCAATACGAATTCCTTTATTTTTTGACCAATACTTACCCCTCTTTTTTTGTCCAACACTACTCTTTTATTGACCAATACTTACTCTTTTTTTGGGCAATACTTACTTCTCCTTTTTTGGGAAATAATTACCCCCTTTTTTTTGGCCACACTCCTCTTTTTATGGCCAATACTTACTCCCCTTTTTTGGCCAATACTTACTCCTCCTTTTTTGGTGAATATTTACGACTCTTTTTTTGGCAAATACTCCTCTTTTTTGGCCAACACTAATTCCTTTTTTTTAACCAATACTTACCCTTCTTTTTTTGGCCAATACTTAACCCTTCTTTTTTCGCCAATACTTACTCCTTTTATTTGACCAATACTTACCCCTCCTTTTTTGGACAATACTTATTCCTCTTTTTTTGGCCAACACTTACTCCTCTTTTTATGGCCAATACTTGTACTCCTATTTTTTTGGGCAATACTTACTCCCCTTTTTTGCCCAATACTAATTCCTTTTGTTTTTTACCAATACTTACCCCTCTTTTTTTGGCCAACAATACTCTTTTATTGGCCAATACTAACCCCTCTTTTTTTGGCCAATACTTAAACCTCCTTTTTGGGCAATACTTACTCCTTTTATTTGACCAATACTTACCCCTCCTTTTTTGGACAATACTTATTCCACTTTTTATGGCCAATATTCGTACTCCTACTTTTTTCGGCAATACTTACTCCCCTTTTTTGGCCAATACTAATTCCTTTTTTTTTTTACCAATACTTACCCCTCTTTTTTTGTCCAACGTTACTCTTTTATTGGCCAATACTTACTCCTTCTTTTATGGCCAATACTTGTACACCTCTTTTTTTGACCAATACTTACCCCTCTTATTTTAGCCAATACTCCTCTTTTATTGGCCAATATTTACTCCTCTTTTTTGGGCCAATACTTCTCTCTTTTGGCCAACACGAATTCCTTTCTTTTAACCAATACTTACCCTTCCTTTTTGGCCAATACTTAAACCTTCTTTTTTCGCCAATACTTACTCCTTTTATTTGACCAATAGTTACCCCTCCTTTTTTGGACAATACTTACTACTGTTTTTTTGGCCAATACTCCTCTTTTATTGGCCAATATTTACTCCTCTTTTTTTGGCCAATACTCCTCTTTTTTGGGCAACACTAATTCCTTTTTTTTAACCAATACTTACCCCTCTTTTTTTGGCCAATATGTAAACCGCCTTTTTTCGAAAATACTTACGCCTTTTATTTGACCAATACTTACCCATCCTTTTTTGGACAATACTTATTCCTCTTTTTATGGCCAACACTTACTCCTCTTTTTGTGGCCAATACTTGTACTCCTACTTTTTTGGACCAATACTTACCCCTCTTTTTTTGGCCACACTCCTCTTTTTTTGGCCAATACTTACTCCTCTTTTTATGGCCAATACTTACTCTTTTTATGGTGAATACATATTCCTTTTTTAATGCAAATACTTATACCTCTTTTTTTGACCAATACTTAATCCTCCTTTTTTGTCCAATACTTTCTCCACTTTTTTTGGCCAATACTTACTCCTCCTTTTTTGGCCAATACATAGTCCTCTTTTTATGGCCAATACTTACTCCTCTCTTTATGGTGAATACTTACTCCTCTTTTTAATGCAAATACTTACAACTCTTTTTTTGGGCAATACTTAATCCTCCTTTTTTGTCCAATAATTTCTCCACTTTTTTTGGCCAATTCTCCTCTTTTATTGGCCAATACTTATTCCTCTTTTTTGGCCAATACAGAGTTCTCTTTTTATGGTGAATACTTACTCGTCTTTTTACTAAAAATACTTATACCTCTTTTTTGTCGAATACTTAATCCTCCTTTTTTGGCCAATACTTACTCCCCCATTCTTGGCCAATACCTATTCCATTTTTTGACCAATACTTACCCCTCTTTTTTTGACCAATACTTACCCCTCTTTTTTTAGCCAATACTCCTCTTTTATTGGCCAATACTTACTCCCCTTTTAGCCAATACTTACTCCTCCTTTTTTGGCCAATACTTAGTCCCCCATTCTTGGCTAATACCTATTCCATTTTTTTGACCAATACTTACCCCTCTTTTTTTGACCAATACTTACCCCTCTTTTTTTAGCCAATACTCCTCTTTTATTGGCCAATACTTACTCCCCTTTTAGCCAATACTTACTCCTCCTTTTTTTACCAATACATACCCCTCTTTTTTGGGCCAATACTTAAACCTTCTTTTTTCGCCAATACTTACTCCTTTTATTTGACCAATACTTACACTTCCTTTTTTGGACAATACTTATTCCTCTTTTTTTGGCCAACACTTACTCCTCTTTTTATGGCCAATACTTGTACTCCTATTTTTTTGGGCAATACTTACTCCTCCTTTTTTGCCCAATACTTACTCCTCCTTTTTTGGTGAATACTTACGACTCTTTTTTTGGCCAATACTTCTCTTTTATTGGCCAATATTTACTCCTCTTTTTTTGGCCAATACTCCTCTTTTATTGGCCAAAATTTACTCCTCTTTTTTTGGCCAATACTCCTCTTTTTTTGGCCAATATTTACTCCTCTTTTTTTGGCCAATTCCTCTCTTTTTTGGCCAATACTAATTCGTTTTTTTAAACCAATACTTACCCTTCTTTTTTTGGCCAATACTTAAACCTTCTTTTTTCGCCAATACTTACTCCTTTTATTTGACCAATACTTACCCCTCCTTTTTTGGACAATACTTATTCCTCTTTTTTTGGCCAACACTTACTCCTCTTTTTATGGCCAATACTTGTACACCTCTTTTTTTGACCAATACTTACCGCTCTTATTTTAGCCAATACTCCTCTTTTATTGGCCAATATTTACTCATCTTTTTTTGGGCAATACTCCTCTTTTATTGGCCAATGCTCCTCTTTTTTGGCCAATACTTACTCCTTTTATTTGACCAATACTTACCCCTCCTTTTTTGGACAATACTTATTCCTCTTCTTATGGCCAACACTTATTCCTCTTTTTATGGCCAATACTTCCTCCCCTTTTTGGCCAATACTAATTCCTTTTTTTTTACCAATACTTACCCCTCTTTTTTTGTCCAACACTACTCTTTTATTGGCCAATAATTACTCCTTCTTTTATGGCCAATACTTACTCTTCCTTTTTTGGTGAATATTTACTCCTCTTTTTTTGGCCAATACTCCTCTTTTATTGGCCAATATTTACTCCTCTTTTTTTGGCCAATACTCCTCTTTTTTGGCCAACACGAATTCCTTTTTTTTTGGCCAATACTTACTCCTCTTTTTATGGCCAATACTTACTCTTTTTATGGTGAATACATACTCCTCTTTTTAATGCAAATACTTACACCTCTTTTTTTGACCAATACTTAATCCTCCTTTTTTGTCCAATACTTTCTCCAGTTTTTTTGGCCACTACTTACTCCTCCTTTTTTGGCCACTACTTACTCCTCCTTTTTTAGCCAAGTAAATCCTCTTTTTTTTGACCAATACTTACTCCTCTGTTTTGGGCCAATACTCCTTTTTTATTGGCCAATAATTACTCCTCTTTTTTTGGCCAATATTCCTCTTTTTTGGCCAATACTTACTCCTCTTTTTTTGGCCAATACGCCTCTTTTTTGGCCAATACTTACTCCTCTTTTTTTGACCAATACTTACCCCTATTTTTTTAGCCAATACTCCTCTTTTATTGGCCAAGATTTACTCCTCTTTTTTTGGCCAATACTCCTCTGTTATTGGCAAATATTTACTCCTCTTTTTTTGGCCAATACTGCTCTTTTTTGGCCAATACTTACTCCTCTTTTTTTGGCCAATACTCCTCTTTTTTTGACCAATACTTACCCCTCTTTTTTTAGGCAATACTCCTCTTTTATTGGCCTATATTTACTCCTCTTTTTTTGGCCAATACTTCTCTTTTTTGGCCAACACTCATTCCTTTTTTTTAACCAATACTTACCCTTCTTTTTTTGGCCAATACTTAAACCTTCTTTTTTCGCCAATACTTACTCCTTTTATTTGACCAATACTTACCCCTCCTTTTTTGGACAATACTTATTCTTCTTTTTTTGGCCAATACTTGTAGTCCTGTTTTTTTGGGCAATACTTACTCCCCTTTTTTGCCCAATACTAATTCCTTTTGTTTTTTACCAATACTTACCCCTCTTTCTTTGGCCAACAATACTCTTTTATTGGCCAATACTTACCCCTCTTTTTTTGGCCAATACTTACTCCTTTTATTTGACCAATACTTACCCCTCCTTTTTTGGACAATACTTATTCCTCTTTTTATGGCCAATATTCGTACTCCTACTTTTTTGGGCAATACTTACTCCCCTTTTTTGGCCAATACTAATTCCTTTTTTTTTGACCAATACTTACCCCTCTTTTTTTGTCCAACATTACTCTTTTATTGGCCAATACTTACTCCTTCTTTTTTGGGCAATACTTACTTCTCCTTTTTTGGGAAATAATTACCCCTCTTTTTTTGGCCACACTCCTCTTTTTATGGCCAATACTTACTCCCCTTTTTTGGCCAATACTTACTCCTCCTTTTTTGGTGAATACGTACGACTCTTTTTTTGGCCAATACTTCTCTTTTATTGGCCAATATTTACTCCTCTTTTTTTGTCCAATACTCCTCTTTTATTGGCCAAAATTTACTCCTCTTTTATTGGCCAATATTTGTACTCCTACTTTTTTGGACAATACTTACTCTCCTTTGTATGGCCAATACTAATTCCTTTTTTTTTTACCAATACTTACCCCTCTTTTTTGGCCAACACTACTCTTTTATTGGCCAATAATTACTCCCCTTGTAGCCAATACTTACTCCTCCTTTTTTGGCCAATACTTACTACTCTTTTTTAGGCCAATACTCCTCTTTTTTGGCCATACCTAATTCCTTTTTTTTAAACCAATACATACCCCTCTTTTTTTGGCCAATACTTAAACCTCCTTTTTTGGACAATACTTATTCCTCTTTTTATGGCCAATATTTGTACTCCTACTTTTTTGGGCAATACTTACTCCCCTTTGTATGGCCAATACTTGTACTCCTACATTTTTGGCCAATACTTACTCTCCTTTTTTGGCCAATACGAATTCCTTTATTTTTTGACCAATACTTACCCCTCTTTTTTTGTCCAACACTACTCTTTTATTGACCAATACTTACTCTTTTTTTGGGCAATACTTACTTCTCCTTTTTTGGGAAATAATTACCCCCTTTTTTTTGGCCACACTCCTCTTTTTATGGCCAATACTTACTCCCCTTTTTTGGCCAATACTTACTCCTCCTTTTTTGGTGAATATTTACGACTCTTTTTTTGGCAAATACTCCTCTTTTTTGGCCAACACTAATTCCTTTTTTTTTAACCAATACTTACCCTTCTTTTTTGGGCCAATACTTAACCCTTCTTTTTTCGCCAATACTTACTCCTTTTATTTGACCAATACTTACCCCTCCTTTTTTGGACAATACTTATTCCTCTTTTTTTGGCCAACACTTACTCCTCTTTTTATGGCCAATACTTGTACTCCTATTTTTTTGGGCAATACTTACTCCCCTTTTTTGCCCAATACTAATTCCTTTTGTTTTTTACCAATACTTACCCCTCTTTTTTTGGCCAACAATACTCTTTTATTGGCCAATACTAACCCCTCTTTTTTTGGCCAATACTTAAACCTCCTTTTTGGGCAATACTTACTCCTTTTATTTGACCAATACTTACCCCTCCTTTTTTGGACAATACTTATTCCACTTTTTATGGCCAATATTCGTACTCCTACTTTTTTCGGCAATACTTACTCCCCTTTTTTGGCCAATACTAATTCCTTTTTTTTTTTACCAATACTTACCCCTCTTTTTTTGTCCAACGTTACTCTTTTATTGGCCAATACTTACTCCTTCTTTTATGGCCAATACTTGTACACCTCTTTTTTTGACCAATACTTACCCCTCTTATTTTAGCCAATACTCCTCTTTTATTGGCCAATATTTACTCATCTTTTTTTGGGCAATACTCCTCTTTTATTGGCCAATGCTCCTCTTTTTTGGCCAATACTTACTCCTCTTATTTGACCAATACTTACCCCTCCTTTTTTGGACAATACTTATTCCTCTTTTTATGGCCAACACTTATTCCTCTTTTTATGGCCAATACTTCTTCCCCTTTTTGGCCAATACTTACTCCTCCTTTTTTGGTGAATACTTACGACTCTTTTTTTGGCCAATACTTCTCTTTTATTGGCCAATATATACTCCTCTTTTTTTGGCCAATACTCCTCTTTTATTGGCCAAAATTTACTCCTCTTTTTTTGGCCAATACTCCTCTTTTATTGGCCAATATTTACTCCTCTTTTTTTGGCCAATACTCCTCCTTTTTTGGCCAATACTTACTCCTCTTTTTTTGGCCAATACTCCTCTTTTTTGGCCAATATTTACTCCTCTTTTTTTAGGCAATACTCCTCTTTTATTGGCCTATATTTACTCCTCTTTTTTTGGCCAATACTTCTCTTTTTTGGCCAACACTCATTCCTTTTTTTTAACCAATACTTACCCTTCTTTTTTTGGCCAATACTTAAACCTTCTTTTTTCGCCAATACTTACTCCTTTTTTTGACCAATACTTACCCCTCCTTTTTTGGACAATACTTATTCTTCTTTTTTTGGCCAATACTTGTAGTCCTGTTTTTTTGGGCAATACTTACTCCCCTTTTTTGCCCAATACTAATTCCTTTTGTTTTTTACCAATACTTACCCCTCTTTCTTTGGCCAACAATACTCTTTTATTGGCCAATACTTACCCCTCTTTTTTTGGCCAATACTTACTCCTTTTATTTGACCAATACTTACCCCTCCTTTTTTGGACAATACTTATTCCTCTTTTTATGGCCAATATTCATACTCCTACTTTTTTGGGCAATACTTACTCCCCTTTTTTGGCCAATACTAATTCCTTTTTTTTTGACCAATACTTACCCCTCTTTTTTTGTCCAACATTACTCTTTTATTGGCCAATACTTACTCCTTCTTTTTTGGGCAATACTTACTTCTCCTTTTTTGGGAAATAATTACCCCTCTTTTTTTGGCCACACTCCTCTTTTTATGGCCAATACTTACTCCCCTTTTTTGGCCAATACTTACTCCTCCTTTTTTGGTGAATACGTACGACTCTTTTTTTGGCCAATACTTCTCTTTTATTGGCCAATATTTACTCCTCTTTTTTTGTCCAATACTCCTCTTTTATTGGCCAAAATTTACTCCTCTTTTATTGGCCAATATTTGTACTCCTACTTTTTTGGACAATACTTACTCTCCTTTGTATGGCCAATACTAATTCCTTTTTTTTTTACCAATACTTACCCCTCTTTTTTGGCCAACACTACTCTTTTATTGGCCAATAATTACTCCCCTTGTAGCCAATACTTACTCCTTTTTTGGCCAATACTTACTACTCTTTTTTAGGCCAATACTCCTCTTTTTTGGCCATACCTAATTCCTTTTTTTTAAACCAATACATACCCCTCTTTTTTTGGCCAATACTTAAACCTCCTTTTTTGGACAATACTTATTCCTCTTTTTATGGCCAATATTTGTACTCCTACTTTTTTGGGCAATACTTACTCCCCTTTGTATGGCCAATACTTGTACTCCTACATTTTTGGCCAATACTTACTCTCCTTTTTTGGCCAATACGAATTCCTTTATTTTTTGACCAATACTTACCCCTCTTTTTTTGTCCAACACTACTCTTTTATTGACCAATACTTACTCTTTTTTTGGGCAATACTTACTTCTCCTTTTTTGGGAAATAATTACCCCCTTTTTTTTGGCCACACTCCTCTTTTTATGGCCAATACTTACTCCCCTTTTTTGGCCAATACTTACTCCTCCTTTTTTGGTGAATATTTACGACTCTTTTTTTGGCAAATACTCCTCTTTTTTGGCCAACACTAATTCCTTTTTTTTAACCAATACTTACCCTTCTTTTTTGGGCCAATACTTAACCCTTCTTTTTTCGCCAATACTTACTCCTTTTATTTGACCAATACTTACCCCTCCTTTTTTGGACAATACTTATTCCTCTTTTTTTGGCCAACACTTACTCCTCTTTTTATGGCCAATACTTGTACTCCTATTTTTTTGGGCAATACTTACTCCCCTTTTTTGCCCAATACTAATTCCTTTTGTTTTTTACCAATACTTACCCCTCTTTTTTTGGCCAACAATACTCTTTTATTGGCCAATACTAACCCCTCTTTTTTTGGCCAATACTTAAACCTCCTTTTTGGGCAATACTTACTCCTTTTATTTGACCAATACTTACCCCTCCTTTTTTGGACAATACTTATTCCACTTTTTATGGCCAATATTCGTACTCCTACTTTTTTCGGCAATACTTACTCCCCTTTTTTGGCCAATACTAATTCCTCTTTTTTTTTACCAATACTTACGCCTCTTTTTTTGTCCAACGTTACTCTTTTATTGGCCAATACTTACTCCTTCTTTTATGGCCAATACTTGTACACCTCTTTTTTTGACCAATACTTACCCCTCTTATTTTAGCCAATACTCCTCTTTTATTGGCCAATATTTACTCATCTTTTTTTGGGCAATACTCCTCTTTTATTGGCCAATGCTCCTCTTTTTTGGCCAATACTTACTCCTTTTATTTGACCAATACTTACCCCTCCTTTTTTGGACAATACTTATTCCTCTTTTTATGGCCAACACTTATTCCTCTTTTTATGGCCAATACTTCTTCCCCTTTTTGGCCAATACTTACTCCTCCTTTTTTGGTGAATACTTACGACTCTTTTTTTGGCCAATACTTCTCTTTTATTGGCCAATATATACTCCTCTTTTTTTGGCCAATACTCCTCTTTTATTGGCCAAAATTTACTCCTCTTTTTTTGGCCAATACTCCTCTTTTATTGGCCAATATTTACTCCTCTTTTTTTGGCCAATACTTCTCTTTTTTTGGCCAACACTAATTCGTTTTTTTAAATCAATACTTACCCTTCTTTTTTTGGCCAATACTTAAACCTTCTTTTTTCGCCAATACTTACTCCTTTTATTTGACCAATACTTACCCCTCCTTTTTTGGACAATACTTATTCCTCTTTTTTTGGGCAACACTTACTCCTGTTTTTATGGCCAATACTTGTACACCTCTTTTTTTGACCAATACTTACCCCTCTTTTTTTAGCCAATACTCCTCTTTTATTGGCCAAAATTTACTCCTCTTTTTTTGGGCAATACTCCTCTTTTATTGGCCAATGCTCCTCTTTTTTGGCCAATACTTACTCCTTTTATTTGACCAATACTTACTCCTCCTTTTTTGGACAATACTTATTCCTCTTTTTATGGCCAACACTTATTCCTCTTTTTATGGCCAATACTTCCTCCCCTTTTTGGCCAATACTTACTCCTCCTTTTTTGGCCAATACTAATTCCTTTTTTTTTAGCAATACTTACCCATCTTTTTTTGTCCAACACTACTCTTTTATTGGCCAATAATTACTCCTTCTTTTTTGGCCAATACTTACTCTTCCTTTTTTGGTGAATACTTACGACTCTTTTTTTGGCCAATACTCCTCTTTTATTGGCCAATATTTACTCCTCTTTTTTTGGCCAATACTCCTCTTTTTTGGCCAACACGAATTCCTTTTTTTTTTGGCCAATACTTACTCCTCTTTTTATGGCCAATACTTACTCTTTTTATGGTGAATACATACTCCTCTTTTTAATGCAAACACTTACACCTCTTTTTTTGACCAATACTTAATCCTCCTTTTTTGTCCAATACTTTCTCCAGTTTTTTTGGCCAATACTTACTCCTCCTTTTTTGGCCACTACTTACTCCTCCTTTTTTAGCCAAGTAAATCCTCTTTTTTTTTGACCAATACTTACTCCTCTATTTTGGGCCAATACTCCTTTTTTATTGGCCAATAATTACTCCTCTTTTTTTGGCCAATACTCCTCTTTTTTTGCCAATACTTACTCCTCTTTTTTTGGCCAATACGCCTCTTTTTTGGCCAATACTTACTCCTCTTTTTTTGACCAATACTTACCCCTCTTTTTTTTAGCCAATACTCCTCTTTTATTGGCCAAGATTTACTCCTCTTTTTTTGGCCAATACTGCTCTTTTTTGGCCAATACTTACTCCTCTTTTTTTGGCCAATACTCCTCTTTTTTGGGCAATACTTACTCCTCTTTTTTTGACAAATACTTACCCCTCTTTTTTTAGGCAATACTCCTCTTTTATTGGCCAATATTTACTCCTCTTTTTTGGGCCAATACTTCTCTCTTTTGGCCAACACGAATTCCTTTCTTTTAACCAATACTTACCCTTCTTTTTTTGGCCAATACTTAAACCTTCTTTTTTTGCCAATACTTACTCCTTTTATTTGACCAATACTTACCCCTCCTTTTTTGGACAATACTTATTCCTCTTTTTATGGCCAATACTTCCTCCCCATTTTGGCCAATACTTACTCCTCCTTTTTTGGCCAATACTTACTACTGTTTTTTTGGCCAATACTCCTCTTTTATTGGCCAATATTTACTCCTCTTTTTTTGGCCAATACTCCTCTTTTTTGGGCAACACTAATTCCTTTTTTTTAACCAATACTTACCCCTCTTTTTTTGGCCAATATGTAAACCGCCTTTTTTCGAAAATACTTACGCCTTTTATTTGACCAATACTTACCCATCCTTTTTTGGACAATACTTATTCCTCTTTTTATGGCCAACACTTACTCCTCTTTTTGTGGCCAATACTTGTACTCCTACTTTTTTGGACCAATACTTACCCCTCTTTTTTTGGCCACACTCCTCTTTTTTTGGCCAATACTTACTCCTCTTTTTATGGCCAATACTTACTCTTTTTATGGTGAATACATATTCCTTTTTTAATGCAAATACTTATACCTCTTTTTTTGACCAATACTTAATCCTCCTTTTTTGTCCAATACTTTCTCCACTTTTTTTGGCCAATACTTACTCCTCCTTTTTTGGCCAATACATAGTCCTCTTTTTATGGCCAATACTTACTCCTCTCTTTATGGTGAATACTTACTCCTCTTTTTAATGCAAATACTTACAACTCTTTTTTTGGGCAATACTTAATCCTCCTTTTTTGTCCAATAATTTCTCCACTTTTTTTGGCCAATTCTCCTCTTTTATTGGCCAATACTTATTCCTCTTTTTTGGCCAATACAGAGTTCTCTTTTTATGGTGAATACTTACTCGTCTTTTTACTAAAAATACTTATACCTCTTTTTTGTCGAATACTTAATCCTCCTTTTTTGGCCAATACTTACTCCCCCATTCTTGGCCAATACCTATTCCATTTTTTGACCAATACTTACCCCTCTTTTTTTGACCAATACTTACCCCTCTTTTTTTAGCCAATACTCCTCTTTTATTGGCCAATACTTACTCCCCTTTTAGCCAATACTTACTCCTCCTTTTTTTACCAATACATACCCCTCTTTTTTGGGCCAATACTTAAACCTTCTTTTTTCGCCAATACTTACTCCTTTTATTTGACCAATACTTACACTTCCTTTTTTGGACAATACTTATTCCTCTTTTTTTGGCCAACACTTACTCCTCTTTTTATGGCCAATACTTGTACTCCTATTTTTTTGGGCAATACTTACTCCTCCTTTTTTGCCCAATACTTACTCCTCCTTTTTTGGTGAATACTTACGACTCTTTTTTTGGCCAATACTTCTCTTTTATTGGCCAATATTTACTCCTCTTTTTTTGGCCAATACTCCTCTTTTATTGGCCAAAATTTACTCCTCTTTTTTTGGCCAATACTCCTCTTTTTTTGGCCAATATTTACTCCTCTTTTTTTGGCCAATTCCTCTCTTTTTTGGCCAATACTAATTCGTTTTTTTAAACCAATACTTACCCTTCTTTTTTTGGCCAATACTTAAACCTTCTTTTTTCGCCAATACTTACTCCTTTTATTTGACCAATACTTACCCCTCCTTTTTTGGACAATACTTATTCCTCTTTTTTTGGCCAACACTTACTCCTCTTTTTATGGCCAATACTTGTACACCTCTTTTTTTGACCAATACTTACCGCTCTTATTTTAGCCAATACTCCTCTTTTATTGGCCAATATTTACTCATCTTTTTTTGGGCAATACTCCTCTTTTATTGGCCAATGCTCCTCTTTTTTGGCCAATACTTACTCCTTTTATTTGACCAATACTTACCCCTCCTTTTTTGGACAATACTTATTCCTCTTCTTATGGCCAACACTTATTCCTCTTTTTATGGCCAATACTTCCTCCCCTTTTTGGCCAATACTAATTCCTTTTTTTTTACCAATACTTACCCCTCTTTTTTTGTCCAACACTACTCTTTTATTGGCCAATAATTACTCCTTCTTTTATGGCCAATACTTACTCTTCCTTTTTTGGTGAATACTTACGACTCTTTTTTTGGCCAATACTCCTCTTTTATTGGCCAATATTTACTCCTCTTTTTTTGGCCAATACTCCTCTTTTTTGGCCAACACGAATTCCTTTTTTTTTGGCCAATACTTACTCCTCTTTTTATGGCCAATACTTACTCTTTTTATGGTGAATACATACTCCTCTTTTTAATGCAAATACTTACACCTCTTTTTTTGGCCACTACTTACTCCTCCTTTTTTGGCCACTACTTACTCCTCCTTTTTTAGCCAAGTAAATCCTCTTTTTTTTGACCAATACTTACTCCTCTGTTTTGGGCCAATACTCCTTTTTTATTGGCCAATAATTACTCCTCTTTTTTTGGCCAATATTCCTCTTTTTTGGCCAATACTTACTCCTCTTTTTTTGGCCAATACGCCTCTTTTTTGGCCAATACTTACTCCTCTTTTTTTGACCAATACTTACCCCTCTTTTTTTAGGCAATACTCCTCTTTTATTGGCCTATATTTACTCCTCTTTTTTTGGCCAATACTTCTCTTTTTTGGCCAACACTCATTCCTTTTTTTTAACCAATACTTACCCTTCTTTTTTTGGCCAATACTTAAACCTTCTTTTTTCGCCAATACTTACTCCTTTTATTTGACCAATACTTACCCCTCCTTTTTTGGACAATACTTATTCTTCTTTTTTTGGCCAATACTTGTAGTCCTGTTTTTTTGGGCAATACTTACTCCCCTTTTTTGCCCAATACTAATTCCTTTTGTTTTTTACCAATACTTACCCCTCTTTCTTTGGCCAACAATACTCTTTTATTGGCCAATACTTACCCCTCTTTTTTTGGCCAATACTTACTCCTTTTATTTGACCAATACTTACCCCTCCTTTTTTGGACAATACTTATTCCTCTTTTTATGGCCAATATTCGTACTCCTACTTTTTTGGGCAATACTTACTCCCCTTTTTTGGCCAATACTAATTCCTTTTTTTTTGACCAATACTTACCCCTCTTTTTTTGTCCAACACTACTCTTTTATTGACCAATACTTACTCTTTTTTTGGGCAATACTTACTTCTCCTTTTTTGGGAAATAATTACCCCCTTTTTTTTGGCCACACTCCTCTTTTTATGGCCAATACTTACTCCCCTTTTTTGGCCAATACTTACTCCTCCTTTTTTGGTGAATATTTACGACTCTTTTTTTGGCAAATACTCCTCTTTTTTGGCCAACACTAATTCCTTTTTTTTAACCAATACTTACCCTTCTTTTTTTGGCCAATACTTAACCCTTCTTTTTTCGCCAATACTTACTCCTTTTATTTGACCAATACTTACCCCTCCTTTTTTGGACAATACTTATTCCTCTTTTTTTGGCCAACACTTACTCCTCTTTTTATGGCCAATACTTGTACTCCTATTTTTTTGGGCAATACTTACTCCCCTTTTTTGCCCAATACTAATTCCTTTTGTTTTTTACCAATACTTACCCCTCTTTTTTTGGCCAACAATACTCTTTTATTGGCCAATACTAACCCCTCTTTTTTTGGCCAATACTTAAACCTCCTTTTTGGGCAATACTTACTCCTTTTATTTGACCAATACTTACCCCTCCTTTTTTGGACAATACTTATTCCACTTTTTATGGCCAATATTCGTACTCCTACTTTTTTCGGCAATACTTACTCCCCTTTTTTGGCCAATACTAATTCCTTTTTTTTTTACCAATACTTACCCCTCTTTTTTTGTCCAACGTTACTCTTTTATTGGCCAATACTTACTCCTTCTTTTATGGCCAATACTTGTACACCTCTTTTTTTGACCAATACTTACCCCTCTTATTTTAGCCAATACTCCTCTTTTATTGGCCAATATTTACTCATCTTTTTTTGGGCAATACTCCTCTTTTATTGGCCAATGCTCCTCTTTTTTGGCCAATACTTACTCCTTTTATTTGACCAATACTTACCCCTCCTTTTTTGGACAATACTTATTCCTCTTTTTATGGCCAACACTTATTCCTCTTTTTATGGCCAATACTTCTTCCCCTTTTTGGCCAATACTTACTCCTCCTTTTTTGGTGAATACTTACGACTCTTTTTTTGGCCAATACTTCTCTTTTATTGGCCAATATATACTCCTCTTTTTTTGGCCAATACTCCTCTTTTATTGGCCAAAATTTACTCCTCTTTTTTTGGCCAATACTCCTCTTTTATTGGCCAATATTTACTCCTCTTTTTTTGGCCAATACTCCTCCTTTTTTGGCCAATACTTACTCCTCTTTTTTTGGCCAATACTCCTCTTTTTTGGCCAATATTTACTCCTCTTTTTTTAGGCAATACTCCTCTTTTATTGGCCTATATTTACTCCTCTTTTTTTGGCCAATACTTCTCTTTTTTGGCCAACACTCATTCCTTTTTTTTAACCAATACTTACCCTTCTTTTTTTGGCCAATACTTAAACCTTCTTTTTTCGCCAATACTTACTCCTTTTATTTGACCAATACTTACCCCTCCTTTTTTGGACAATACTTATTCTTCTTTTTTTGGCCAATACTTGTAGTCCTGTTTTTTTGGGCAATACTTACTCCCCTTTTTTGCCCAATACTAATTCCTTTTGTTTTTTACCAATACTTACCCCTCTTTCTTTGGCCAACAATACTCTTTTATTGGCCAATACTTACCCCTCTTTTTTTGGCCAATACTTACTCCTTTTATTTGACCAATACTTACCCCTCCTTTTTTGGACAATACTTATTCCTCTTTTTATGGCCAATATTCGTACTCCTATTTTTTTGGGCAATACTTACTCCCCTTTTTTGGCCAATACTAATTCCTTTTTTTTTGACCAATACTTACCCCTCTTTTTTTGTCCAACATTACTCTTTTATTGGCCAATACTTACTCCTTCTTTTTTGGGCAATACTTACTTCTCCTTTTTTGGGAAATAATTACCCCTCTTTTTTTGGCCACACTCCTCTTTTTATGGCCAATACTTACTCCCCTTTTTTGGCCAATACTTACTCCTCCTTTTTTGGTGAATACGTACGACTCTTTTTTTGGCCAATACTTCTCTTTTATTGGCCAATATTTACTCCTCTTTTTTTGTCCAATACTCCTCTTTTATTGGCCAAAATTTACTCCTCTTTTATTGGCCAATATTTGTACTCCTACTTTTTTGGACAATACTTACTCTCCTTTGTATGGCCAATACTAATTCCTTTTTTTTTTTACCAATACTTACCCCTCTTTTTTGGCCAACACTACTCTTTTATTGGCCAATAATTACTCCCCTTGTAGCCAATACTTACTCCTTTTTTGGCCAATACTTACTACTCTTTTTTAGGCCAATACTCCTCTTTTTTGGCCATACCTAATTCCTTTTTTTTAAACCAATACATACCCCTCTTTTTTTGGCCAATACTTAAACCTCCTTTTTTGGACAATACTTATTCCTCTTTTTATGGCCAATATTTGTACTCCTACTTTTTTGGGCAATACTTACTCCCCTTTGTATGGCCAATACTTGTACTCCTACATTTTTGGCCAATACTTACTCTCCTTTTTTGGCCAATACGAATTCCTTTATTTTTTGACCAATACTTACCCCTCTTTTTTTGTCCAACACTACTCTTTTATTGACCAATACTTACTCTTTTTTTGGGCAATACTTACTTCTCCTTTTTTGGGAAATAATTACCCCCTTTTTTTTGGCCACACTCCTCTTTTTATGGCCAATACTTACTCCCCTTTTTTGGCCAATACTTACTCCTCCTTTTTTGGTGAATATTTACGACTCTTTTTTTGGCAAATACTCCTCTTTTTTGGCCAACACTAATTCCTTTTTTTTAACCAATACTTACCCTTCTTTTTTTGGCCAATACTTAACCCTTCTTTTTTCGCCAATACTTACTCCTTTTATTTGACCAATACTTACCCCTCCTTTTTTGGACAATACTTATTCCTCTTTTTTTGGCCAACACTTACTCCTCTTTTTATGGCCAATACTTGTACTCCTATTTTTTTGGGCAATACTTACTCCCCTTTTTTGCCCAATACTAATTCCTTTTGTTTTTTACCAATACTTACCCCTCTTTTTTTGGCCAACAATACTCTTTTATTGGCCAATACTAACCCCTCTTTTTTTGGCCAATACTTAAACCTCCTTTTTGGGCAATACTTACTCCTTTTATTTGACCAATACTTACCCCTCCTTTTTTGGACAATACTTATTCCACTTTTTATGGCCAATATTCGTACTCCTACTTTTTTCGGCAATACTTACTCCCCTTTTTTGGCCAATACTAATTCCTTTTTTTTTTTACCAATACTTACCCCTCTTTTTTTGTCCAACGTTACTCTTTTATTGGCCAATACTTACTCCTTCTTTTATGGCCAATACTTGTACACCTCTTTTTTTGACCAATACTTACCCCTCTTATTTTAGCCAATACTCCTCTTTTATTGGCCAATATTTACTCATCTTTTTTTGGGCAATACTCCTCTTTTATTGGCCAATGCTCCTCTTTTTTGGCCAATACTTACTCCTTTTATTTGACCAATACTTACTCCTCCTTTTTTGGACAATACTTATTCCTCTTTTTATGGCCAACACTTATTCCTCTTTTTATGGCCAATACTTCCTCCCCTTTTTGGCCAATACTAATTCCTTTTTTTTTACCAATACTTACCCCTCTTTTTTTGTCCAACACTACTCTTTTATTGGCCAATAATTACTCCTTCTTTTATGGCCAATACTTACTCTTCCTTTTTTGGTGAATACTTACGACTCTTTTTTTGGCCAATACTCCTCTTTTATTGGCCAATATTTACTCCTCTTTTTTTGGCCAATACTCCTCTTTTTTGGCCAACACGAATTCCTTTTTTTTTGGCCAATACTTACTCCTCTTTTTATGGCCAATACTTACTCTTTTTATGGTGAATACATACTCCTCTTTTTAATGCAAATACTTACACCTCTTTTTTTGACCAATACTTAATCCTCCTTTTTTGTCCAATACTTTCTCCAGTTTTTTTGGCCACTACTTACTCCTCCTTTTTTGGCCACTACTTACTCCTCCTTTTTTAGCCAAGTAAATCCTCTTTTTTTTGACCAATACTTACTCCTCTGTTTTGGGCCAATACTCCTTTTTTATTGGCCAATAATTACTCATCTTTTTTTGGCCAATATTCCTCTTTTTTGGCCAATACTTACTCCTCTTTTTTTGGCCAATACGCCTCTTTTTTGGCCAATACTTACTCCTCTTTTTTTGACCAATACTTACCCCTATTTTTTTAGCCAATACTCTTCTTTTATTGGCCAAGATTTACTCCTCTTTTTTTGGCCAATACTCCTCTGTTATTGGCAAATATTTACTCCTCTTTTTTTGGCCAATACTGCTCTTTTTTGGCCAATACTTACTCCTTTTATTTGACCAATACTTACCCCTCCTTTTTTGGACAATACTTATTCTTCTTTTTTTGGCCAACACTTACTCCTCTTTTTATGGCCAATACTTGTAGTCCTGTTTTTTTGGGCAATACTTACTCCTCTTTTTTTGGCCAATACGCCTCTTTTTTGGCCAATACTTACTCCTCCTTTTTTGCCCAATACTTACTCCTCCTTTTTTGGTGAATACTTACGACTCTTTTTTTGGCCAATACTTCTCTTTTATTGGCCAATATTTACTCCTCTTTTTTTGGCCAATACTCCTCTTTTATTGGCCAAAATTTACTCCTCTTTTTTTGGCCAATACTCCTCTTTTATTGGCCAATATTTACTCCTCTTTTTTTGGCCAATTCCTCTCTTTTTTGGCCAACACTAATTCGTTTTTTTAAACCAATACTTACCCTTCTTTTTTTGGCCAATACTTAAACCTTCTTTTTTCGCCAATACTTACTCCTTTTATTTGACCAATACTTACCCCTCCTTTTTTGGACAATACTTATTCCTCTTTTTTTGGCCAACACTTACTCCTCTTTTTATGGCCAATACTTGTACACCTCTTTTTTTGACCAATACTTACCCCTCTTTTTTTAGCCAATACTCCTCTTTTATTGGCCAATATTTACTCATCTTTTTTTGGGCAATACTCCTCTTTTATTGGCCAATGCTCCTCTTTTTTGGCCAATACTTACTCCTTTTATTTGACCAATACTTACCCCTCCTTTTTTGGACAATACTTATTCCTCTTTTTATGGCCAACACTTATTCCTCTTTTTATGGCCAATACTTCCTCCCCTTTTTGGCCAATACTAATTCCTTTTTTTTTACCAATACTTACCCCTCTTTTTTTGTCCAACACTACTCTTTTATTGGCCAATAATTACTCCTTCTTTTATGGCCAATACTTACTCTTCCTTTTTTGGTGAATACTTACGACTCTTTTTTTGGCCAATACTCCTCTTTTATTGGCCAATATTTACTCCTCTTTTTTTGGCCAATACTCCTCTTTTTTGGCCAACACGAATTCCTTTTTTTTTGGCCAATACTTACTCCTCTTTTTATGGCCAATACTTACTCTTTTTATGGTGAATACATACTCCTCTTTTTAATGCAAATACTTACACCTCTTTTTTTGACCAATACTTAATCCTCCTTTTTTGTCCAATACTTTCTCCAGTTTTTTTGGCCACTACTTACTCCTCCTTTTTTGGCCACTACTTACTCCTCCTTTTTTAGCCAAGTAAATCCTCTTTTTTTTGACCAATACTTACTCCTCTGTTTTGGGCCAATACTCCTTTTTTATTGGCCAATAATTACTCATCTTTTTTTGGCCAATATTCCTCTTTTTTGGCCAATACTTACTCCTCTTTTTTTGGCCAATACGCCTCTTTTTTGGCCAATACTTACTCCTCTTTTTTTGACCAATACTTACCCCTATTTTTTTAGCCAATACTCTTCTTTTATTGGCCAAGATTTACTCCTCTTTTTTTGGCCAATACTCCTCTGTTATTGGCAAAAATTTACTCCTCTTTTTTTGGCCAATACTGCTCTTTTTTGGCCAATACTTACTCCTTTTATTTGACCAATACTTACCCCTCCTTTTTTGGACAATACTTATTCTTCTTTTTTTGGCCAACACTTACTCCTCTTTTTATGGCCAATACTTGTAGTCCTGTTTTTTTGGGCAATACTTACTCCCCTTTTTTGCCCAATACTAATTCCTTTTGTTTTTTACCAATACTTACCCCTCTTTCTTTGGCCAACAATACTCTTTTATTGGCCAATACTTACCCCTCTTTTTTTGGCCAATACTTACTCCTTTTATTTGACCAATACTTACCCCTCCTTTTTTGGACAATACTTATTCCTCTTTTTATGGCCAATATTCGTACTCCTACTTTTTTGGGCAATACTTACTCCCCTTTTTTGGCCAATACTAATTCCTTTTTTTTGACCAATACTTACCCCTCTTTTTTTGTCCAACATTACTCTTTTATTGGCCAATACTTACTCCTTCTTTTTTGGGCAATACTTACTTCTCCTTTTTTGGGAAATAATTACCCCTCTTTTTTTGGCCACACTCCTCTTTTTATGGCCAATACTTACTCCCCTTTTTTGGCCAATACTTACTCCTCCTTTTTTGGTGAATACGTACGACTCTTTTTTTGGCCAATACTTCTCTTTTATTGGCCAATATTTACTCCTCTTTTTTTGTCCAATACTCCTCTTTTATTGGCCAAAATTTACTCCTCTTTTATTGGCCAATATTTGTACTCCTACTTTTTTGGACAATACTTACTCTCCTTTGTATGGCCAATACTAATTCCTTTTTTTTTAACCAATACTTACCCCT
This sequence comes from Rhabdophis nuchalis, assembly GCA_039707465.1. Lineage (NCBI taxonomy): Eukaryota > Metazoa > Chordata > Lepidosauria > Squamata > Natricidae > Rhabdophis > Rhabdophis nuchalis. The sequence goes on from CM077647.1 coordinate 114,050,802, forward strand.
CTTTTTTGGCCAACACTACTCTTTTATTGGCCAATAATTACTCCCCTTGTAGCCAATACTTACTCCTCCTTTTTTGGCCAATACTTACTACTGTTTTTTAGGCCAATACTCCTCTTTTTTGGCCATCCCTAATTCCTTTTTTTTAAACCAATACATACCCCTCTTTTTTTAATTTCTCCACTTTTTTTGGCCAATTCTCCTCTTTTATTGGCCAATACTTATTCCTCTTTTTTGGCCAATACAGAGTTCTCTTTTTATGGTGAATACTTACTCGTCTTTTTACTAAAAATACTTATACCTCTTTTTTGTCGAATACTTAATCCTCCTTTTTTGGCCAATACTTACTCCCCCATTCTTGGCCAATACCTATTCCATTTTTTGACCAATACTTACCCCTCTTTTTTTGACCAATACTTACCCTTCTTTTTGTAGCCAATACTCCTCTTTTATTGGCCAATACTTATTCCCCTTTTAACCAATACTTACTCCTCCTTTTTTGGCCAATACTTAGTCCCCCATTCTTGGCCAATACCTATTCCATTTTTTTGACCAATACTTACCCCTCTTTTTTTGACCAATACTTACCCCTCTTTTTTTAGCCAATACTCCTCTTTTATTGGCCAATACTTACTCCCCTTTTAGCCAATACTTACTCCTCCTTTTTTTACCAATACATACCCCTCTTTTTTGGGCCAATACTTAAACCTTCTTTTTTCGCCAATACTTACTCCTTTTATTTGACCAATACTTACCCTTCCTTTTTTGGACAATACTTATTCCTCTTTTTTTGGCCAACACTTACTCCTCTTTTTATGGCCAATACTTGTACTCCTTTTTTTGGGCAATACTTACTCCTCCTTTTTTGCCCAATACTTACTCCTCCTTTTTTGGTGAATACTTACGACTCTTTTTTTGGCCAATACTTCTCTTTTATTGGCCAATATTTACTCCTCTTTTTTTGGCCAATACTCCTCTTTTATTGGCCAAAATTTACTCCTCTTTTTTTTGCCAATACTCCTCTTTTATTGGCCAATATTTATTCCTCTTTTTTTGGCCAATTCCTCTCTTTTTTGGCCAACACTAATTCGTTTTTTTAAACCAATACTTACCCTTCTTTTTTTGGCCAATACTTAAACCTTCTTTTTTCGCCAATACTTACTCCTTTTATTTGACCAATACTTACCCCTCCTTTTTTGGACAATACTTATTCCTCTTTTTTTGGCCAACACTTACTCCTCTTTTTATGGCCAATACTTGTACACCTCTTTTTTTGACCAATACTTACCCCTCTTTTTTTAGCCAATACTCCTCTTTTATTGGCCAATATTTACTCATCTTTTTTTGGGCAATACTCCTCTTTTATTGGCCAATGCTCCTCTTTTTTGGCCAATACTTACTCCTTTTATTTGACCAATACTTACCCCTCCTTTTTTGGACAATACTTATTCCTCTTTTTATGGCCAACACATATTCCTCTTTTTATGGCCAATACTTCCTCCCCTTTTTGGCCAATACTAATTCCTTTTTTTTTAACCAATACTTACCCCTCTTTTTTTGTCCAACACTACTCTTTTATTGGCCAATAATTACTCCTTCTTTTATGGCCAATACTTACTCTTCCTTTTTTGGTGAATACTTACGACTCTTTTTTTGGCCAATACTCCTCTTTTATTGGCCAATATTTACTCCTCTTTTTTTGGCCAATACTCCTCTTTTTTGGCCAACACGAATTCCTTTTTTTTGGGACAATACTTATTCCTCTTTTTATGGCCAATATTCGTACTCCTACTTTTTTCGGCAATACTTACTCCCCTTTTTTGGCCAATACTAATTCCTTTTTTTTTGACCAATACTTACCCCTCTTTTTTTGTCCAACGTTACTCTTTTATTGGCCAATACTTACTCCTTCTTTTTTGGGCAATACTTACTTCTCCTTTTTTGGGAAATAATTACCCCTCTTTTTTTGGCCACACTCCTCTTTTTATGGCCAATACTTACTCCCCTTTTTTGGCCAATATTTACTCCTACTTTTTTGGTGAATACTTACGACTCTTTTTTTGGCCAATACTTCTCTTTTATTGGCCAATATTTACTCCTCTTTTTTTGGCCAATACTCCTCTTTTATTGGCCAAAATTTACTCCTCTTTTTTTGCCCCATACTTCTCTTTTTTGGCCAACACTAATTCCTTTTTTTAAACCAATACTTAAACCTTCTTTTTTGGCCAATACTTACTCCTTTTATTTGACCAATACTTACCCCTCCTTTTTTGGACAATACTTATTCCTCTTTTTTTGGCCAACACTTACTCCTCTTTTTATGGTCAATACTTGTACACCTCTTTTTTTGACCAATACTTACCCCTCTTTTTTTAGCCAATACTCCTCTTTTATTGGCCAAAATTTACTCCTCTTTTTTTGGCCAATACTCCTCTTTTATTGGCCAATATTTATTCCTCTTTTTTTGGCCAATACTTACTCCTGTTTTTTGGCCAATGCTCCTCTTTTTTGGCCAATACTTACTCCTTTTATTTGACCAATACTTACCCCTCCTTTTTTGGACAATACTTATTCCTCTTTTTATGGCCAACACTTATTCCTCTTTTTATGGCCAATACTTCCTCCCCTTTTTGGCCAATACTTACTCCTCCTTTTTTGGCCAATACTTACTACTCTTTTTTTGGCCAATACTCCTCTTTTATTGGCCAATATTTACTCCTCTTTTTTTGGCCAATACTCTTTTTTGGGCAACACTAATTCCTTTTTTTTAACCAATACTTACCCCTCTTTTTTTGGCCAATACGTAAACCTCCTTTTTACGAAAATACTTACTCCTTTTATTTGACCAATACTTACCCCTCCTTTTTTGGACAATACTTATTCCTCTTTTTATGGCCAACACTTACTCCTCTTTTTATGGCCAATACTTGTACACCTCTTTTTTTGACCAATACTTACCCCTCTTTTTTTAGCCAATACTCCTCTTTTATTGGCCAAAATTTACTCCTCTTTTTTTGGCCAATACTCCTCTTTTATTGGCCAATATTTATTCCTCTTTTTTTGGCCAATACTCCTCTTTTATTGGCCAAAATTTACTCCTCTTTTTTTGGCCAATACTCCTCTTTTATGGGCCAATATTGACTCCTCTTTTTTTGGCCAATACTTCTCTTTTTTGGCCAACACTAATTCCTTTTTTTAAACCAATACTTACCCTTCTTTTTTTGGCCAATACTTAAACCTTCTTTTTTCGCCAATACTTACTCCTTTTATTTGACCAATACTTACCCCTCCTTTTTTGGACAATACTTATTCCTCTTTTTTTGGCCAACACTTACTCCTCTTTTTATGGCCAATACTTGTACACCTCTTTTTTTGACCAATACTTACCCCTCCTTTTTTAGCCAATACTCCTCTTTTATTGGCCAAAATTTACTCCTCTTTTTTTGGCCAATACTCCTCTTTTATTGGCCAATATTTATTCCTCTTTTTTTGGCCAATACTCCTCTTTTTTGGCCAATACTTACTCCTCTTTTTTAGCCAATGCTCCTCTTTTTTGGCCAATACTTACTCCTTTTATTTGACCAATACTTACCCCTCCTTTTTTGGACAATACTTATTCCTCTTTTTATGGCCAACACTTATTCCTCTTTTTATGGCCAATACTTCCTCCTTTTTTTGGCCAATACTTACTCCTCCTTTTTTGGCCAATACTTACTACTCTTTTTTTGGCCAATACTCCTCTTTTATTGGCCAATATTTACTCCTCTTTTTTTGGCCAATACTCTTTTTTGGGCAACACTAATTCCTTTTTTTTAACCAATACTTACCCCTTTTTTTTTGGCCAATACGTAAACCTCCTTTTTACGAAAATACTTACTCCTTTTATTTGACCAATACTTACCCCTCCTTTTTTGGACAATACTTATTCCTCTTTTTATGGCCAACACTTACTCCTCTTTTTATGGCCAATACTTGTACACCTCTTTTTTTGACCAATACTTACCCCTCTTTTTTTAGCCAACACTACTCTTTTATTGGCCAATACTTACTCCCCCTTTAGCCAATACTTACTCCTCCTTTTTTGGCCAATACTTACTACTCTTTTTTTTGGCCAATACTAATTCCTTTTTTTTAACCAATACTTACCCCTCTTTTTTTGGCCAATACTTCTCTTTTTTGGCCAACACTAATTCCTTTTTTTAAACCAATACTTACCCTTCTTTTTTTGGCAAATACTTAAACCTTCTTTTTTTGCCAATACTTACTCCTTTTATTTGACCAATACTTACCCCTCCTTTTTTGGACAATACTTATTCCTCTTTTTTTGGCCAACACTTACTCCTCTTTTTATGGCCAATACTTGTACACCTCTTTTTTTGACCAATACTTACCCCTCTTTTTTTAGCCAATACTCCTCTTTTATTGGCCAATATTTACTCCTCTTTTTTTGGCCAATACTCCTCTTTTATTGGACAATATTCATTCCTCTTTTTTTTGGCCAATGCTCCTCATTTTTGGCCAATACTTACTCCTTTTATTTGACCAATACTTACCCCTCCTTTTTTGGACAATACTTATTCCTCTTTTTATGGCCAATACCTCCTCCCCTTTTTGACCAATACTTACTCCTCCTTTTTTGGCCAATACTTACTAATCTTTTTTTGGCCAATACTCCTCTTTTATTGGCCAATATTTACTCCTCTTTTTTTGGCCAATACTCCTCTTTTTTGGGCAACACTAATTCCTTTTTTTTAGCCAATACTTACCCCTCTTTTTTTGGCCAATACGTAAACCTCGTTTTTTTGAAAATACTTACTCCTTTTATTTGACCAATACTTACCCCTCCTTTTTTGGACAATACTTATTCCTCTTTTTATGGCCAACACTTACTCCTCTTTTTGTGGCCAATACTTACTCTTTTTATGGTGAATACATACTCCTTTTTTAATGCAAATACTTACACCTCTTTTTTTGACCAATACTTAATCCTCCTTTTTTGTCCAATACTTTCTCCACTTTTTTTGGCCAATACATAGTCCTCTTTTTATGGCCAATACTTACTCCTCTCTTTACGGTGAATACTTACTCCTCTTTTTAATGCAAATACTTACAACTCTTTTTTTGGGCAATACTTAATCCTCCTTTTTTGTCCAATAATTTCTCCACTTTTTTTGGCCAATTCTCCTCTTTTATTGGCCAATACTTATTCCTCTTTTTTCGGCCAATACTCCCCTTTTTTGGCCAATACAGAGTCCTCTTTTTACGGTGAATACTTACTTGTCTTTTTACTAAAAATACTTATACCTCTTTTTTGTCCAATACTTAATCCTCCTTTTTTGGCCAATACTTACTCCCCCATTCTTGGCCAATACCTATTCTATTTTTTTGACGAATACTTACCCCTATTTTTTTGACCAATACTTACCCCTCTTTTTTTAGCCAATACTCCTCTTTTATTGGCCAATACTTACTCCCCTTTTAGCCAATACTTACTCCTCCTTTTTTTGCCAATACTTACTACTCTTTTTTTGGCCAATACTCCAGTTTTTTGGCCAATACTTGTTCCTCTTTATTTGACCAATACTTACCCCTCTTTTTTTGGCCAATACTTAAACCTCATTTTTTGGCCAATACTTACTCCTTTTATTTGACCAATACTTACCCCTCCTTTTTTGTACAATACTTATTCCTATTTTATGGCCAATACTTACTCCTCCTTTTATGGCCAATACTTAGTCCTACTTTTTTGGCCAATACTTACTCCTCTTTTTTTGGCCAATACTCCTCTTTTTTTTTACCAATACTTAAACCTCCTTTTTTGGCCAATACGTATTCCTCTTTTTATGGTCAACACCTACTCCTCCTTTTATGGCCAATACTTACTTCTCCTTTTTTGAGAAATACTTCCTCTTCCTTTTTTGGCCAATACTTACTCCTCCTTTTTTGGCCAATACCTACTCCTCTTTTTGATGGCCAGTGCTTACTCCTCCTTTTTTGGCCAATACCTTCTCCTCTTTTACTGGCCAATACTTACCCCTTTTTTGGCCAATACTTCCTTCTTTTTTGACCAATACTTACTCCTCTTTTTTTGGCCAATATTCCTCTTTTTGGCCAATATATACTCCTCTTTTTTTGGCCAAAACTCCTCTTTTTTGACCAATACTTATTCTTCCCCCCTTTTTTTTTTATAAATAGTTACTCCTTCTTTTTTGGCCAATACTTAAACCTCCTTTTTTGTCCAATACATACCCCTCCTTTTTTGGCCAATAATTATTCCTCTTTTTATGGTCAGCACCTACTCCTCTTTTATGGCCAATACTTACTCCTCCTTTTTTGAGAAATGTTTCCTCTTCCTTTTTTGGCCAATACTTACTCCTACCTTTTTTGACCAATACTTACTCCTCTTTTATCAGCCAATACTTACCCCACCTTTTTTGGCCCATACTTCCTCCTTTTTTGGCCAATACTTACTCCTCTTTTTTTGACCAATACTAACCCCTCTTTTTTTGACCAATACTTACCCCTCATTTTTAGCCAATACTTCTCTATTGGCCAATACTTACTCCTCTTTTTTTGGCCAATAATCCTCTTTTTTGGCCAATACTTACTCCTTTTTTTGGCCAATACTCCTCTTTTTTGGCCAATAGTTATTCCTCTTTTTTTTTTTTTACCATATACTTACTCCTTCTTTTTTGGCCAATACTTGAACTTCCTTTTTTGGCCAATACTTACCCCTCCTTTTTTGGACAATACTTATTCCTCTTTTTATGGTCAACACCTTCTCCTCCTTTTATGGCCAATACTTACTCCTCCGTTTTTGACAAATGCTTTCTTTTCCTTTTTTGGCCAATATTTCCTCCTTTTTTGGCCAATACTTACTCCCGTTTTTTGGCCAATACTTACTCCTACATTTTTTAAACCAATACTTACCCCTGTTTTTATGGCCAACTCTTACTCCTCTTTTGATGGCCAATACGTACTCCTCTTTTTTGGACCAATACTTACCCCTCTTTTTTTGGCCAATACTCCTCTATTGGCCAATACCTACTCCTTATTTTTTTGGCCAATACTACTCTTTTTTGGCCAATACTTATTCCTCTTTTTTTGATCAATACTTACCCCTCCTTTTTTGGCCAATACGTATTCCTCTTTTTATGGCCAATACTTACTCCTCTTTTTATGGTGAATACTTACTCCTCTTTTTAATGCAAATATCCTCTTTTTTGGACCAATACTTACCCCTCTTTTTTTGGCCAATATTTAATCCTCCTTTTTTGGCCAATACTTATTCCTTTTTTTTTTTACCAGTACTTAGCCCTCCTTTTTTGGACAATACTTATTCCTGTTTTTATGGTCAACATTTACTCCTCTTTTATGGCCAATAATTACTCCTCCTTTTTTCAGTAATACTTACTCCACTTTTTTGGACAATACTAATTCCTTTTTTTGACCACTTACCCCTCTTTTTATGGCCGACACATACTCCTCTTTTTTTGACAAATACTCCTCTTTTATTTGCCAATACTTACACTTCTTTTTATGGTCAACATTTTTATGGTCAACATTTACTCCTCTTTTTATGGCCAATAATTACTCCTCCTTTTTCGTAAATACTACTCTTTTTTGGCCAATATTTATTCCTTTTTTTTTGACCAATACTTACCACTCCTTTTTTGGCCAATACTTATTCCTCTTTTTATGGCCAATACTTACTCCTCTTTTTATGGTGAATACTTACTCCTCTTTTTCATGCAAATATTTAGACCTCTTTTTTTGGCCAATATTTAATCCTCCTTTTTTGGCCAATACTTATTCCCTTTTTTTTTAACCAGTACTTAGCCCTCCTTTTTTGGACAATACTTATTCCTCTTTTTATGGTCAACACATATTCCTCTTTTTATGGCCAATAATTACTCCTCCTTTTTCGGGCAATACTTACTCCCCTTTTTTGGCCAATACTAATTCCTTTTTTTTAAACCAATACTTACCCCTATTTTTTTGGCCAATACTTAAACCTCATTTTTTGGCCAATACTTACTCCTCTTTTTTTTGACCAACACCCCTCTTTTTATGGCCAATACTAATCCCCCCCCCTTTTTTTTTTACCAATACTTACCCCTCTTTTTTTGGCCAATACTTAAACCTCATTTTTTGGCCAATACTCTTTCATTGGCCAATACTTACTCCTCTTTTTTGGCTAATCCTCTTTTTTGGCCAACACCAATTCCTTTTTTTTTTAAACCAATACTTACCCCTCTTTTTTTGGCCAATACTTACTCCTCTTTTTTTACCAATACTTACCCCTTTTTTATGGCCAACACTTACTCCTCTTCTTATGGCCAGTGCTTACTCCTCCTTTTTTGACCAATACTTATTCCTCTTTTTTTGGCCAATACTCCTCTTTTTTGGCCAATACTTATTCCTCTTTTTTTTAACCAATACCTACCCCTGTTTTTGGCCAATACTTAAATCTCCTTTTTTTGCCAATACTTACTCCTTTTTTTGACCAACACTTACCCCTCATTTTTTGGACAATACTTATTCCTCTTTTTATGGCCAATACTTACTCCTCTTTTTATGGTGAATACTTACTCCTCTTTTTCATGCAAATATTTAGACCTCTTTTTTTGGCCAATATTTAATCCTCCTTTTTTGGCCAATACTTATTCCCTTTTTTTTTAACCAGTACTTAGCCCTCCTTTTTTGGACAATACTTATTCCTCTTTTTATGGTCAACACATATTCCTCTTTTTATGGCCAATAATTACTCCTCCTTTTTCGGGCAATACTTACTCCCCTTTTTTGGCCAATACTAATTCCTTTTTTTTAAACCAATACTTACCCCTATTTTTTTGGCCAATACTTAAACCTCATTTTTTGGCCAATACTTACTCCTCTTTTTTTTGACCAACACCCCTCTTTTTATGGCCAATACTAATCCCCCCCCCTTTTTTTTTTACCAATACTTACCCCTCTTTTTTTGGCCAATACTTAAACCTCATTTTTTGGCCAATACTCTTTCATTGGCCAATACTTACTCCTCTTTTTTGGCTAATCCTCTTTTTTGGCCAACACCAATTCCTTTTTTTTTTAAACCAATACTTACCCCTCTTTTTTTGGCCAATACTTACTCCTCTTTTTTTACCAATACTTACCCCTTTTTTATGGCCAACACTTACTCCTCTTCTTATGGCCAGTGCTTACTCCTCCTTTTTTGACCAATACTTATTCCTCTTTTTTTGGCCAATACTCCTCTTTTTTGGCCAATACTTATTCCTCTTTTTTTTAACCAATACCTACCCCTGTTTTTGGCCAATACTTAAATCTCCTTTTTTTGCCAATACTTACTCCTTTTTTTGACCAACACTTACCCCTCATTTTTTGGACAATACTTATTCCTCTTTTTATTTCCAACACTTACTCTTCTTTTTATGGCCAATACTTACTCCTCCTTTTTTGGGCAATACTTACTCCCCTTTTTTGGCCAATACTAATTCCTTTTTTTGACAAATACTTACTCTTCCCTTTTTGGCCAATACTTAATCCTCCTTTTTATGGCCAGTACTTACTCCTATTTTTAATTTCAATACTTACTTCTTTTTGTCCAATACTTCCTCCTCCTTTTTTGGCCAATACTTAATCCCCCTTTTTGGCTAATACATATTCCTCCTTTTTTGGCCTAAACTTACTCCTTTTTGTTGACCAATACTTACCCCTTTTTCTGGCCAATACTTATTCCTCTTTTTTTGACCAATACTTACTCCTCCTTTTTTGGCCAATATTTACTTTTCCGTTTTTGGCCAATACTTACTCCTCTTTTTTTTTTTTTGAAAAATAATCTTTATTAATATAACTATAAAATATAACATTTAACAAATATAAAGGGAAATCGACATACATTTTTAGGGCGGAAAGGAAGGTAGGGGGAGAGAAGATGGGGAAGATAGAAAAGAGAGAAGAAGAGGATGGACATACCGGGGATATAGCTATTCCCCTAATTCAAACGTTTTTGTTTGTCCCAGTCTGTTCTATTCATTATTATATACATTTTAACTTAACTATCTGCATATATATCTCTACAATTATCTTAAATTCAATATCATCTCACTTGTTCCTTGTATTTATTTCACATTTATATTAATTGGTTGTTTACTTTTACCATTTACTTTGGTATCCTTTTGTTCTCTTGTCGTACCATATGTACCACTTTTCCCATGTTTGAGCATAAATCATAAACTCTGATTTGTCTTTTAAGGCATATGTTAACCTATCGGATTCAGCACAGTTAAAATTTTTTAGATATGATTAGGTGGTCTGTTGGTATATTACTATCTTTCCATTGTTGGGCGATGGCCATCCTTGTTGCAGTTGTAATATGTATAAAAAGGTACCAGTCTTGGTTCTGAGTTTGGTTTGGTTTAATACCGATTAGGTAATATTCAGGCTTAAGAGGGAAGTTGATGCCTACTATTTCCAACAGCCAGGTCTGTATTTTCTTCCAGAGTTGATTAATTCTTGGACAAGTCCACCATTGGTGGAAAAACGTACCCCTGGCCGTTTTACATTTCCAACATCTATCGGAGGTATTCGGGAACATATGCGCTATTCGGGATGGTGGTAAATACCACTTGTACAGCATTTTGTATAGATTCTCCTTAAATGAGGAGGCCAGGGTCATTTTGATAGATTTACCCCAAATTGTTTGCCATTCATCGAGTGTAATGTTCCTTCCTATGTTTCTCCCCCAGGTGATCATAGCACCTTTGATTATTTCCTCACCAATGTAACCTTGCAAAAGCAATTTATATGCTTTAGAGATGAATTTAATCGGTGAATCCCATAGGATCTTATCAATATCTTGTTTTGATGGGTAAATTCCAAATTGTTTTTTATCCTTATTGAATTTAGATACTGCTTGCGTGTAGGACCACCAGTCAATTTTCCAACCCCTTAACTCTAAGTCTGCCCTTGTTCTAATATTGCCAATTTCGTCTATCAGATCTTCATAGGTTAAATTTCTTTTTGAGTTATGAACCATTGGATAAGTCACTGCTTCGATTGGTGCTAACCATCTTGGGATTTGGATATATAGTTGTTTAATTTTCAACCATGACATAAAAAGGGTCGCCCTAATATGATGGTTTGTGAAACTTTTGGGTTGTTTGTTGTCTTTGGACCAAAGGTATGAATGCCAACCCTGGGGCAGATCATGGCCTTCAATTGCTAGTATTCGACTTCTTGTGAGAGTAACCCAATCTTTGACCCAAGTTAATGATGACGCGTGATAATAAAGCTCCCAATTTGGTAGTCCCAAGCCTCCTTTCAATTTGTGTTCTTGGAGCATTTTCTTTTTAATACGTGCTTTTTTTCCCTGCCAGACAAATTTAAGAGAAATCTGATCTAATTTTTGGAAAAATTCTTTGTTTAGTTTTACAGGTGCTGTTTGGAATAAGTATGTCCATTTTGGTAAAATATATGCCTTAATAGCAGCTATCCTTCCTAGTAAAGATATTGGGATTTTGCTCCAATTTTCGAGTTCCCCAGCCATTTCTCCTATTAATTTATTGTAATTTAACTCTTTAATTGCGGAACATCTATTGGTTAGCCAAATTCCCAGATATTTCACCTTTTTAACAATTTCAATTCCCATTAATTCTTGTATTTGCTCCTTTTGTTTCCCTGTAATATTTTTGGTTAACATTTTAGTTTTTTGTTTGTTGATTTTTAAACCGGCCACCTCACCATATTCTTCTATTGCTGTGATTAGTTTGGATCCTGAAGTCAGAGGTTCCTCTATTATGAAGACCAAGTCATCCGCAAATGCTTGTATTTTATATTCTTCTCCTCTGACTTGCAGGCCTCTAATATTTTTTTCTTGTCTAATTATATTTAGTAGAGGTTCCAATATCAAGATAAACAAAAGGGGTGATAGCGGGCAGCCTTGTCTAGTACCCCTAAATATTGGAATCCGATCTGATAGCGCTTTGTTAAATAATACTCTTGCCGATTGTGTTTTGTATATAGCCTGGACTGCTTTAGTAAATTTAGGGCCGAAATCCATATTTTGCAATTGTTGAGTAATAAATGTCCAATTAACCCTATCGAATGCTTTTTGTGCATTTTGTACTTACTCCTCTTTTATTGGCCAATACTTACTCTTTTTTTGACCAATACTTACTCCTCCTTTTTTGGCCAATACTTAGTCTTTTTATGGCTAATACTTACTCTTCTTTTTATGGTGAATACTTACTCCTCTTTTTAATGCAAATAGTTACACCTCTTTTTTTGGCTAATACTTTATCCTCCTTTTTTGTCCAAACTTTCTCCACTTTTTTTGGCCAATACTTACTCCTCCTTTTTTGACCAATACTTACTCCTCCTTTTTTGGCCCATACTTAGTCTTTTTATGGCTAATACTTACTCTTCTTTTTATGGTGAATACTTACTCCTCTTTTTAATGCAAATAGTTACACCTCTTTTTTTGGCTAATACTTTATCCTCCTTTTTTGTCCAAACTTTCTCCACTTTTTTTGGCCAATACTTACTCCTCCTTTTTTGACAAATACTTACTCCTCCTTTTTTGGCCCATACTTAATCCTCCTTTTTTGGCCAATACTTACTCCCCTTTTTTGGCCAATACTTAATCCTCTTTTTATGGCCAATACTTACTTCTATTTTTAATGTCAATACCTACTCCTTTTTTGGCCAATACTCTCTCTCCTCTTTTTCTGGCCAATACTTAGTCCTCCTTTTTTCGCCAATAGTTAATCCTCCTTTTGTGGCCAATACTTCCTCCCCTTTTTTTGGCTAATACTTTCTCCTCTTTTTCTGGCCAATACTTAGTCCTCTTTATTTGGCCAATACTTACTCCTCTTTTTTTGTGTTTGATTCCCCCCTCCAGCACACCTCCAATCACGTCCAACCACAGGAAAAGTTCAAATGAAATAGTCACTACTTACTCCTTTTTGTGTCTTTGATTCCCCTCTCCAGCAGCACCTCCAATCACTTCCAACCACAGGAAAAATTCAAATGAAATACTTTCCTTTTTGTGTTTGTTTGGTCTTATGTTTGAGAGTCACCTTTAGCCTCATTTGATCTTCAGAGCTTCTAAAATTGCACTTCCTTTTGACACTTCCTTTTGAATCTTCAATTCATGAGTTTTCTCTTTTTTCCCCTCTAATTGTTTCTGAGTCACCTTCAGCCCCTCTTAACCATCAAACATTCTGAAACCTCCGCTTGAATCTCCAACTCATGAGTTTTCTCTTTGTTTCCTTATATATTTTCTTTGAGAGTCACCTTCGGCCCCTCAGAGCTTCTGCCCTGCTTAACCTCCAGAGCTTCTGAAATTTCCGTACAGCCTTCCTTTTGAATCTTCAATTCATGTGTTTTCTCTTTCTTTCCTCTTATTTTTTCTTTAAGAATCACCTTCAGCCTCTCTTAACCATCAGACCTTCTGAAATTTCTATAGATGCTTCCTTTTGAATCTCCAACTCGTGAGTTTTCATTGTTTCCTCTTATTTTTATTATTTTTTAGTCACCTTTGGCTCCTCTTAATCTTCAGCGCTTCTGAAATTTCAGTAGACACTTCCTTTTGAATCTCCAACTCGTGAGTTTTCTTTGTTTCCTCTTATTTTTTGTTTCAGAGTCACCTTCAGCCCCTCTTAACCTTCAGAGCTTTTGAAATTTCTATAGATGCTTCCTTTTGAATCTCTAACTATTGAGTGTTCTTTTTTCCCTCTTATTTATTTTTTTGAGAGTCACCTTCAGCCCCTCTTAACCTTCAGAACTTCTGAAATTTCCGTATAGCCTTCCTTTTGAATCTCCAACTCATGAGTCTTCTCTTTCTTTCCTCTTTTTTTTGTGGGGGGAGAATCACCTTTGGCTCCATTTAACCTTCAGGGCTTCTGAAGTTTCTCTAGACGCTTCCTTTTGAATCTCCAACTCATGAGTTTTCTCTTTGTTTCCTCTTATTTTTTTCTTTCAGAGTCACCTTCAGCCCCCCTTAATCTCCAAAGCTTCTGAGATTTATAAAGATGCTTCCTTTTGAATCTCCAACTCATGAGTTTTCTTTGTTTCCTCTTATTTTTTTCTTGAAGAATCACCTTCAGCCTTTCTTAACCTTCAGAGCTTCTGAAATTTTGATAGATGCTTCCTTTTGAATCTCCAACTCGTGAATTTTCTTTCTTTCCTCTTATTTTTTCTTTGAGTCACCTTTGGCCCCATTTAACCTTCAGAGCTTCTGAAATTTAAGTAGACACTTTCTTTTCAATCTCCAACTTGTGAGTCTTATTTTTTTTTCCTCTTACTTTTTCCTTAGACAGTCACCTTCAGCGCCTCTTAACCTTCAGACTTTTTGAAATTTCTGTAGACACTTCCTTTTGAATCTCCAACTCATGAGTCTTCTCTTTCTTTCCTCTTTCTTTCTTTTTTATTTTTTGAGAATCACCTTTGGGCCCTCTTAACTTTCAGAGCTTTTGAAATTTCTATAGATGCTTCCTTTTTAAATTCCAACTCATGAGTTTTCTTTCTTTGCTTTTTCTTTCTTTCGCGGCTTCAGTGCTTCGCGGGTTTTTCAAAAATACAGAATAGAAAAAAAATGCATCGGTAGGAGGCAAGCGCCCCCTAGTGCTTGCTTTAAATGATGTCCACCAACACAAGTTTCCGGTGCGAATCCTACTTCGCGCTTTTTCAGTTTTCGCGGAAGGTTCCGGTCCCCATTAACCGCGAAAAACGAGGGATCACTGTAACCTTCAACCTATCTTAACCTTCAGAGCTTCTGAAATTTTGATAGATGCTTCCTTTTGAATCTCCAACTCATGAGTTTTCTCTTTGTTTCCTCTTATTTTTTTCTTTCAGAGTCACCTTCAACCCCCCTTAATCTCCAAAGCTTCTGAAATTTATAAAGATGCTTCCTTTTGAATCTCCAACTCGTGAATTTTCTTTCTTTCCTCTTATTTTTTCTTTGAGTCACCTTCGGCCCCATTTAACCTTCAGAGCTTCTGAAATTTAAGTAGACACTTTCTTTTCAATCTCCAACTCATGAGTCTTCTCTTTCTATCCTCTTTTTTTTTTTTTTTTTTGGAGAATCACCTTTGGCTCCATTTAACCTTCAGGTCTTCTGAAGTTTCTCTAGACGCCTGCTTTTGAATCTCCAACTCATGAGTTTTCTCATTTTTTCTTTAAGAATCACCTTCAGCCTCTCTTAACCTTCAGAGCTTTTGAAATTTCTATAGATGCTTCCTTTTGAATCTCCAACTCATGAGTTTTCTCTTTTTTTCCTCTTATTTTTTTTTCTGAGTCACCTTCAGCCCCTATTAACCTTCAGAGCTTCTGAAATTTCAGGAGACATTTCCTTTGGAATACCCAACTCATGAGTTTTCTCTTTGTTTCCTCGTTTTTTTTTCTTTGATTCACCTGCAGCCCCCCTTAACCATCAGAGCTTCTAAAATTTCAGTAGAAACGTCCTTTTGAATCTCCAACACATGCATTTTCTTTGTTTGCTCTTATTTTTTCTTTGAGAATCACCTTCAGCCTCTTAACCTTCAGACCTTCTGAAATTTCTATAGATGCTTCCTTTTGAATCTCTAACTCGTGAGTTTTCTTTGTTTCCTCTTATTTTTTCTTTAAGAATCACCTTCAGCCTCTCTCAACCTTCAGAGCTTCTGAAATTTCTTTAGATGCTTCCTTTTGAATCTCCAACTCATGAGTTTTCTTTTTCCCCTCTTATTTATTTTTTGGAGTCACATTCAACCCCTCTTAACCTTCAGTGCTTCTGAAATTTCCATATAGCCTTCCTTTTGAATCTTCAATTCATGCATTTTCTCTTTCTTTCTTCTTATTTTTTTTTTGAGTCACCTTTGTCTCCATTTAACCTAAAGCACTTCTGAAGTTTCAGTAGACACTTCCTTTGGAATCTCCAACTGATGAGTTTTCTCTTTGTTTCCTTGTTTTTTTCGTTGAGTCACCTTCTGCCCTTCTTAGCCTCCAGAGCTGCTGAAATTTCCGTATATCCTTCCTTTTGAATGTTTAATTCATGAGTTTTCTATTTCTTTCTTCTTATTTTTTATTTGAGAGACACCTTCAGCCCCTCTTAACCTTCAGACATTCTGAAATTTCTGTAGACACTTCCTTTTGAATCTACAACTCATTAGTCTTCTCTTTCCTTCCTTTTGTTTTTTTGCGAATCACCTTTGGGCCCTCTTAACTTTCAGAGTATCTGTAATTCCTATAGATGCTTCCTTTTGTATCTCCAATTAGTGAGTTTTCTTTGTTTCCTCTTACTTTTTCTTTCAGAGTCACCTTCAGCCCCACTTAACTTTCAGAGCTTCTGAAATATCCGTTCCTTTTGAATATTCAGTTCCCTGAGTTTTCTCTTTCTTTCCTCTTATTTTTTTTTTAGTCACCTTCGGTTCCATTTGCCCTTCAGAGCTTCAGAAATTTTTATAGATGCTCCCTTTTGAATCTCCAACTTGTGAGTTTTCTTTCTTTTCTCTTATTTTTTGTTTGAGAGTCAACTTCAGCACCTCTTAACCTTCAGAGCTTCTGAAATTTCTATAGTTTCCTTTTTTTGAATCTCCAACTTATGTGTTTTCTTTGTTTCCTCTATGTTTTTTTTAGTTCCGTTGGCTCCTCTTAACCTCCAGAACTTCTGAAATTTCAGTAGACACTTCCTTTTGAATCTCCAACTCGTGAGTTTTTTTTGTTTCCTCTTATTTTTCCTTTGAGAGTCACCTTCAGCCCCTCTTAACCTTCAGAGCTTCTGAAATTTCATTAGACATTTCCTTTTGAATTTCTAATTCATGATTTTGCTCTTTGTTTCCACTTATTTTTTGTTTGACAATTACCTTCTTCCCTGCTTAACCTCCAGAGCTGCTGAAATTTCCATACAGCCTTCCTTTTGAATTTTCAATTCATGAGTTTTCTCTTTCTTTCCTCTTATTTTTTTTGAGTCACCTTTGGCTCCATTTAACCTTCAGGGTTTCTGAAGTTTCTATAGATGCTTCCTTTTGAAACTCCAACTCATTACTTTTCTTTGTTTCCTCTTATTTTTTCTTTGAGAGTCACCTTCAGCCCCTTTTGAATCTCCAACTCATGAATCTCCAACTCATGATGCTTCCTTTTGAATCTCAAACTAATGAGTTTTTTCTTTTTTTCCTCTTATTTTTTCTTTGAGAGTCACCTTTGGCCCAATTTGACCTACAGAGCTTCTGAAATTTCTCTAGACCCTTGCTTTTGAATCTCCAACACATGTGTTTTCTTTGTTTTCGCATATTAATTTATTTTTGAGTCACTTTCAGCCCCTCTTAACCTTCAGAGCTTTTGAAATTTCTATAGATGCTTCGTTTTAGATCTCCAACTCTTGAGTTTTCTTTGTTTGCTCTCATTTTTTCTTTAAGAATCACCTTCAGCCTCTCTTAACCTTCAGAGCTTTTGAAATATCTATAGATGCTTCCTTTTGAATCTCCAACACATGAGTTTTCTTTGTTTTCGCATATTAATTTATTTTTGAGTCACTTTCAGCCCCTCTTAACCTTCAGAGCTTTTGAAATTTCTATAGATGTTTCGTTTTGGATCTCCAACTCTTGAGTTTTCTTTGTTTGCTCTCATTTTTTCTTTAAGAATCACCTTCAGCCCAGGGGTGGGTTTCAAATTTTTTAGAACCTACTCTGTAGGTGTGGCCTATTTTGTGGGTGTGGCTTGGCAGTCATGTGACAGATGGGAGTGGCCACCTTTTAAAATGTGGTGAAACTCATTTAACAACGCTCTTGCTTAGCAACCAAAATTTTGGACTCAATTGTGATGATAAATTCTTTCTTTCTTTCTTTCTTTCTTCTTTCCTTTCTTCTTTCCTTTCTTCCTTCCTTTCTTCCTTCCTTTCCTTTCCTTCCCGTTGCGTCACTGGCAGCGGTGGGCCAGATTTACTTCCAGGTACGCCAGTGGAACCCCCTCTCACCGGTTCTCTAAATTTCACCAACCGGTTCTCGCGAGTAGGTGCGAACCTGCAGAAACCCACCCCTGCTTCAGCCTCTCTTAACCTTCAGAACTTTTGAAATATCTATAGATGCTTCCTTTTGAATCTCCAACTCATGAGTTTTCTCTTTTTTTCCTCTTATTTTTTTTCAGAGTCACCTTCAGCCCCTATTAACCTTCAGGGCTTCTGAAATTTCAGGAGACACTTCCTTTGGAATACCCAACTCATGAGTTTTCTCTTTGTTTCCTCGTTTTTTTCTTTGATTCACCTGCAGCCCCCCTTAACCATCAGAGCTTCTAAAATTTCAGTAGAAACTTCCTTTTGAATCTCCAACACATGCGTTTTCTTTGTTTGCCTCTCTCAACCTTAAGAGCTTCTGAAATTTCTTTAGATGCCTCCTTTTGAATCTCCAACTCATGAGTTTTCTTTGTTTCCTCTTATTTTTTCTTTAAGAATCACTTTCAGCCTCTCTTAACCTTCAGAGCTTCTGAAATTTCTATAGATGCTTCCTTTTGAATCTTCAACTCATGAGTTTTCTTTTTTCCCTCTTATTTATTTTTTGGAGTCACATTCAACTCCTCTTAACCTTCAGTGCTTCTGAAATTTCCGTATAGCTTTCCTTTTGAATCTTCAATTCATGCATTTTCTCTTTCTTTCCTCTTATTTTTTTTTTTTGAGTCACCTTTGTCTCCATTTAACCTTCAGCACTTCTGAAGTTTCAGTAGACACTTCCTTTGGAATCTCCAACTGATGAGTTTTCTCTTTGTTTCCTTGTTTTTTCTTTGAATCACCTTCTGCCCTTCTTAACCTCCAGAGCTGCTGAAATTTCCGTATACCCTTCCTTTTGAATCTTTAATTCATGAGTTTTCTATTTCTTTCTTCTTATTTTTTCTTTGAGAGTCACCTTCAGCCCCTCTTAACCTTCAGACATTCTGAAATTTCTGTAGACACTTCCTTTTGAATCTACAACTCATTAGTCTTCTCTTTCCTTCCTTTTGTTTTTTTTTGCGAATCACCTTTGGGCCCTCTTAACTTTCAGAGTATCTGAAATTCCTATAGATGCTTCCTTTTGTATCTCCAATTCATGAGTTTTCTTTGTTTCCTCTTACTTTTTCTTTCAGAGTCACCTTCAGCCCCTCTTAACCTTCAGAGCTTCTGAAATTTCCGTTCCTTTGGAATGTTCAATTCCCTGAGTTTTCTCTTTCTTTCCTCTTATTTTTTTTTAGTCACCTTTGGCACCATTTAACCTTCAGGGCTTCTGAATTTTCTCTAGACGCTTCCTTTTGAATGTCCAACTCATGAGTTTTCTTTGTTTCCTCTTATTTTTTGTTTGAGAGTCACCTTCAGTCCCTATTAACCTTTAGAACTTCTGAAATTTCAGTAGACACTTCCTTTGAATCCCCAACTCATGAGTTTTCTCTTTGTTTCCTCGTTTTTTTCTTTGAGTCACCTTCTGCCCTTCTTAACCTCCAGAGATGCTGAAATGTCCGTATACCCTTCCTTTTGAATCTTCAATTCATGAGTTTTCTATTTCTTTCCTCTTATTTTTTCTTTGAGAGTCACCTTCAGCCCCTCTTAACCTTCAGACATTCTGAAATTTCTGTAGACGCTTCCTTTTGAAACTCCAACTCATGAGTCTTCTCTTTCCTTTCTCTTTTTTTTTTGAGAATCACTTTTGGGCCCTCTTAACTTTCAGAGTATCTGAAATCTGTATAGATGCTTCCTTTTGTATCTCCAACTCGTCAGGTTTTTTTGTTTCCTCTTATTTTTTCTTTGAGAGTCACCTTTGGCCCCTATTAACTTTCAGAGCTTCTGAATGGATGGATTTCTATGGATGCTTTCTTTTTAATCTCCAACTCATTAGTTTTCTCTTTTTTTCCTCTTATTTTTTCTTTGAGAGTCACCTTCGGTTCTATTTGCCCTTCAAAGCTTCAAAAATTTCTATAGATGCTCCCTTTTGAATCTCCAACTTGTGAGTTTTCTTTCTTTTCTCTTATTTTTTGTTTGAGAGTCAACTTTAGCACCTCTTAACCTTCAGAGCTTCTGAAATTTCTATAGTTTCCTCTTTTTGAATCTCCAACTTATGTGTTTTCTTTGTTTCCTCTATGTTTTTTTTTAGTTCCGTTGGCTCCTCTTAACCTCCAGAGCTTCTGAAATTTCAGTAGACACTTCCTTTGGAATCTCCAACTGATGAATTTTCTCTTTGTTTCCTTGTTTTTTTCTTTGAGTCACCTTCTGCCCTTCTTAACCTCCAGAGCTGCTGAAATTTTCGTATACCCTTCCTTTTGAATCTTTAATTCATGAGTTTTCTATTTCTTTCTTCTTATTTTTTCTTTGAGAGTCACCTTCAGACATTCTGAAATTTCTGTAGACACTTCCTTTTGAATCTACAACTCATTAGTCTTCTCTTTCCTTCCTTTTGTTTTTTTTTGCGAATCACCTTTGGGGCCTCTTAACTTTCAGAGTATCTGTAATTCCTATAGATGCTTCCTTTTGTATCTCCAATTCATGAGTTTTCTTTGTTTCCTCTTACTTTTTCTTTCAGAGTCACCTTCAGCCCCACCTAACCTTCAGAGCTTCTGAAATTTCCGTTCCTTTGGAATGTTCAATTCCCTTAGTTTTCTCTTTCTTTCCTCTTATTTTTTTAGTCACCTTTGGTTCCATTTAACCTTCAGGGCTTCTGAATTTTCTCTAGACGCTTCCTTTTGAATTTCCAACTCATGAGTTTTCTCTTTGTTTCCTCTTTTTTTTTTCAGAGTCACCTTCAGCCCCTCATAACCTTCAGACATTCTGAAATTTCTGTAGACGCTTCCTTTTGAATCTCCAACTCATGAGTCTTCTCTTTCCTTTCTCTTTTTTTTTTTTTGTGAGAATCACCTTTGGGCCCTCTTAACTTTCAGAATATCTGAAATCTCTATAGATGCTTTCTTTTGTATCTCCAACTCGTGAGCTTTCTTTGTTTGCTCTTATTTTTTCTTTGAGAGTCACCTTTGGCCCCACTTAACCTCCAGAGCTTCTGAAATTTCTATGGACGCTTCCTTTTGAATCTCCAACTCGTCAGGTTTTTTTGTTTCCTCTTATTTTTCCTTTGAGAATCACCTTTGGCCCCTATTAACTTTCAGAGCTTCTGAATGGATGGATTTCTATGGATGCTTTCTTTTTAATCTCCAACTCATTAGTTTTCTCTTTTTTCCCTCTTATTTTTTCTTTGAGAGTCACCTCCGGTTCCATTTAACCTTCAGAGCTTCTGAAATTTCTATAGATGCTCCCTTTTGAATCTCCAACTTGTGAGTTTTCTTTCTTTTCTCTTATTTTTTGTTTGAGAGTCAACTTCAGCACCTCTTAACCTTCAGAGCTTCTGAAATTTCTATAGTTTCCTCTTTTTGAATCTCCAACTTATGTGTTTTCTTTGTTTCCTCTATGTTTTTTTTAGTTCCGTTGGCTCCTCTTAACCTCCAGAACTTCTGAAATTTCAGTAGACACTTAGTTTTTTTTTCATTTTATAATTTTGCGTCCATAATTTTTGCCACTTATGTAAATCAATCCCATGCCCAAATTTTTTCCCCCAGGTTATCATAGTTTCTTTCACTTGCTCTTTCTGAAGTTTAAATTCTAATAAGTAGGCATAAAGTTTTTAAATTACTTTTTCATCAATGCCTGTTAAGATTTTATCTAATTCCATTATTTTATCATAAACCCCTCCTTTTTTTTGATCCTCCTTATATCTAGAATGTATTTGCATATATGTATAGCAATTCATATTCATTCCTTCCTGTTTTAATTCCTGGATGGTTTTGAGATCACCCCCTGAATTTAATAATTCGGAGTATCTAATTGTTAGTTCCTTTTTATATATTGTTGCATATGAAAATGCTCCAATAATTGAAACCCAGACTGGTATTTTAAGATAATGCAATCTCTTAATCTTTTCCCAATTTAAAATCAAAGATTATCTTATGTGATCCCTTCTAAAATAACCATGTTCGCTGGTATTTCAATACCAAAGGAATGCATGCCAGCATGATAGCAAATTATGTCCTTCTAATTCTAAGAGCCTAGTGCTTCTTAACGTTATCCAATCCTTAATCCACATTAAGTTTGCGGCTTGATAATATATAGTTCCCAGTAGACACTTACTTTTGAATCTCCAGCTCATGAGTCTTCTCTTTGTTTCCTCTTAGTTTTTCTTTGAGAATCAACTTCGGCCTCATATAACCTTCAGAAGTTCTGAAATTTCTATAGATGCTTCCTTTTGAATCTCCAACTCGTACGTTTTCTTTGTTTCCTCTTATTTTTTCTTTGAGAATCACCTTCGGCCTCATTTAACCTTCAGAGCTTCTGAAATTTCAGTAGACACTTCCTTTGGAATCTCCAACTCACGAGTTTTCTTTGTTTCCTCTTATTTTTTGTTTGAGAGTCACCTTCAGTCCCTCTTAACCTTCAGAGCTTCTGAAAATTCTATAGATGATTCCTTTGGAATCTCCAACTTACGTGTTTTCTTTGTTTCCGCATATATATTTTTTTGAGTAAGCTTTGGCTCCTCCTAACCTCCAGAGCTTCTGAAATTTCCGTATACCTTTTGAATCTTTAATTCATGAGTTTTCTATTTCTTTCTTCTTATTTTTTCTTTGAGAGTCACCTTCAGCCCCTTAACCTTCAGACATTCTGAAATTTCTGTAGACACTTCCTTTTGAACCTCCAACTCATGAGTCTTCTCTTTTTTTCCTCTTATTTTTTCTTTAAGAGTCACCTTCAGCCCCACTTAACCTTCAGAGCTTCTGAAATTTCAATGGACGCTTCCTTTTGAATCTCCAACTTGTGAGGTTTTTTTGTTTCCTCTTATTTTTTCTTTGGGAAACACCTTCAGTCCCTATTAACCTTCAGAGCTTCTGAAATTTCTATGGATGCTTTCTTTATAATCTCCAACTCATGAGTTTACTCTTTTTTTCCTCTTATGTTTTGTTTGAGAGTCATCTTCAGCCCCATTTGACCTTCGGAGCTTCTAAAATTTCTATAGATGCTTCCTTTTGAATCTCCAACTTATATGTTTTCTTTGTTTGCTCTTTTTTTTTAGTCACCTTTGGCTCCTCTTAACCTCCAGAGCTTCTGAAATTTTAGTAGACACTTCCTTTTGAATCTCCAACTCATGAGTTTTCTCTTTGTTTCCGCTTGTTTATTTTTTTGATAATCACCTTCGGCCCCCTAAGACCTTCAGAGCTTCTAAAATTTCTCTTGACATTTCCTTTTGAATCTCCAACTCATGAGTTTTCTTTGTTTGCTCTTAATTTTCCTTTGAGAATCAACTTCGGCCTCATATAACCTTCAGAACTTCTGAAATTTCTATAGATGCTTCCTTTTGAATCTCCAACTTGTGAGTTTTCTCTTTATTTCCTCTTGTTTATTTTTTTGAGAATCACGTTCAGCCCCTCTTAACCTTCAGAGCCTCTGAAATTTCTATAGATGCTCCCTATTGAATCTCCCACTCATGAGGTTTTTTTGTTTCCTCTTATTTTTCCTTTGAGAATCACCTTCGGCCCCTCTTAACCTTCAGACTCTCTGAAATTTCAGTAGACGCTTCCTTTTGTATCTCCAACTCATGGGTCTTCTCTTTTTTTCCTATTATTTTTTTCTTTGAGGGTCACCTTCAGCCCCACTTAACCTTCAGAGCTTCTAAAATTTCTATAGATGCTTCCTTTTGAATCTCCAACTCGTGAGTTTTCTTTCTTTCCTCTTATTTTTTGTTTGAGAATCACCTTCGGCCCATATTAATCTTCAGAGCTTCTAAAATTTCTATAGATGCTTCCTTTTGAATCTCCAACTCGTGAGTTTTCTTTTTTCCTCTTATTTTTCCTTTGAGAATCTCCTTCGGCCCCTCTTAACCTTTAGAGCTTCTGAAATTTCTGTAGACACTTCCTTTTGACTATCCAACTCATGAGTCTTCTCTTTCTTTCCTCTTTTTTTTTTTTTTTTTGAGAATCACCTTTGGGCCCTCTTAACTTTCAGAGGTTCTGAAATTTTTGTGGACGCTTCCTTTTGAACCTCCAACTCATGAGTCTTCTCTTTTTTTCCCTCTTATTTTTTCTTTAAGAGTCACCTTCAGCCCCACTTAACCTTCAGAGCTTCTGAAATTTATATAGATAATTTCTTTTGAATCTCCAACTCATGTCTTCTCTTTCTTCCCTCTTTTTTTTTTGTTTGAGAGTCACCTTCAGCCCCATTTAACCTTCAGATTAAGATTCCTCCTTTTGAATCTCCAACTTATGTGTTTTCTTTGTTTCCCCTTATTTATTTATTTTGAGTCACCTTTGGCTCCTCTTAACCTCCAGAGGTTCTGAAATTTCAACAGATACTTCCTTTTGAATCTCCAACTCATGAGTTTTCTCTTTGTTTCCTCCTGTTTATTTTGTTGAGAATCACCTTTGGCCCCATTTGACCTTCAGAGCTTCTAAAATTTCTCTAGACATGTCCTTTTGAATCTCCAACTCATGAGTTTTCTTTGTTTCCTCTTATTTTTCCTTTGAGAATCAACTTCGGCCTCATATAACCTTTAGGGCTTCTGAAATTTCTATAGTTGCTTCCTTTTGAATCTCCAACTCAAGTGTTTTCTCTTTGTTTACTCTTATTTTTTCTTTGAGTCACCTTCTGCCCTTCTTGACCTCCAGAGCTGCTGAAATTTCCCTGTACCCTTCCTTTTGAATCTCCAACTCATGTGTCTTCTCTTTCCTTCGTCTTTTTTTTTTTGGGGAGAATCACCTTTGGGCCTTCCTAACTTTCAGAGCTTCTGAAATTTCTATAGATGCTTCCATTTGTATCTCCAGCCTGTGAGTTTTCTTTGTTTCCTCTCATTTTTTCTTTCACTCACCTTCAGCCCCTCTTAACCTTCAGACTTTCTGAAATTTCAGTAGACACTTCCTTTTGAATCCCCAACTAAAGTGTTTTCTCTTTGTTTACTCTTATTTTTTTCTTTGAGAGTCACCTTCAGCCCCATTTAACCTTCATAGATTCTGTAATTTCTATGGATGCTTTCTTTTGAATCTCATGAGTCTTCTCTTTCTTTCCTCTTTTTTTTTCTTTGAGTCACCTTTGGCCCATTTAACCTTCAGAGCTTCTGAAATTTCTATAGATGCTTCCTTTTGTATCTCCAACTTGTGAGTTTTCTTTGTTACCTCTTATTTTTTGTTTGAGAGTCACCTTTAGCCACTCTTAATCTTCAGAGCTTCTGAAATTTCTATAGATCCTTCCTTTTGAATCTCCAATCCTGAGTTTCCTTTGTTTCCTCATATTTTTTTCTTGAGAGTTACCTTCAGACCCTCTTAACCTGCAGACTTTCTGAAATTTCGGTAGAAACTTCCTTTTGAATCTCCAACTCATTAGTCTTCTCTTTCTTTCCTCTTTTTTTTTTGAGAATCACCTTTGGGCCCTCTTAACTTTCAGAGCTTCTGAAATTTCTATGGAGGCTTCCTTTTGTATCTCCAACTCATGAGCTTTCTCTTTCTTTCCTCTTTTTTTTTTTGAGAATCACCTTTGGGCCCTCTTAACTTTCAGAGCTTCTGTAATTTCTATGGATGCTTTCTTCTTAATCTCCAACTCATGAGTCTTCTCTTTCTTTCCTCTTTTTTTTTTTTGGAGAATCACCTTTGGGCCCTCTTAACTTTCAGAGCTTCTGAAATTTCTATAGAGACTTCCTTTTATATCTCCAACTCATGAGTTTTTCTTGTTTCCTTTTATTTTTTCTTAGAGAGTCACCTTCAGCCCCTCTTAACCTCCAAAGCTTCTGAAATTTCTATAATGCTTCCTTTTGTATCTCCAACTTGTGAGTTTTCTTTGTTGCCTCTTATTTATTGTTTGAGAGTCACCTTTAATCATCTTAATCTTCAGAGCTTCTGAAATTTCTGTAGATCCTTCCTTTTGAATCTCCAATCGTGAGTTTCCTTTGTTTCCTCTTATTTTTTGCTTGAGAGCTACCTTCAGCCCCTCTTAACCTTCAGACTTTCTGAAATTTCTGTAGAAACTTCCTTTTGAATCTCCAACTCATGAGTCTTCTCTTTCTTTCCTCTTTCTTTATTTGAGCATCACCTTTGGTCCTTCTTAACCTTCAGAGCTTCTGAAATTTCTATAGATGCTTCCTTTTGTATAATAATAATCTTTATTGTCATTGTAAAAATTACAATGAAATTGTATCTCCAACTTGTGAGTTTTCTTTGTTTCCTCTTTTTTTTTTCACTCACCTTCAGCCCCTCTTAACCTTCAGAGCTTCTAAAATTTCAGTAGACACTTCTGTTTGAATCTCCAACTCATGAGTTTTCTTTGTTTCTTCTTATTTTTTCTTAGAGAGTCACCTTCAGCCCCTCTTAACCTCCAAAGCTTCTGAAATTTATCTAGATGCTTTCTTTCTTTGAACCTCCAACTCATGTCTTCTCTTTCTTTCCTCTTTTTTTTTCTTTGAGTCACCTTTGGCCCATTTAACCTTCAGAGCTTCTGAAACTTCTATAGATCCTTCCTTTTGAATCTCCAATCCTGCGTTTCCTTTGTTTCCTCTTAGTTTTTGCTTGAGAGTTGCCTTCAGCCCCTCTTAACCTTCGGACTTTCTGAAATTTCTGTAGAAACTTCCTTTTGAATCTCCAACTCATTAGTCTTCTCTTTCCTTCCTCTTTTTTTTTTTTTTTTTTTTTTTTGCGAATCACCTTTGGGTCCTCTTAACTTTCAGAGTATCTGAAATTTCTATAGATGCTTCCTTTTGTATCTCCAACTTATGTCTTCTCTTTCTTTCCCCCTTTTTTTTTCTTTGAGTCACCTTTGGCCCATTTTACCTTCAGAACTTCTGAAATTTCTATAAATGCTTCCTTTTGTATCTCCAACTTGTGTGTTTTCTTTGTTGCCTCTTATTTTTTGTTTGAGAGTCACCTTTAGCCGCTCTTAATCTTCAGAGCTTCTGAAATTTCTATAGATCCTTCCTTTTGAATCTCCAATCCTGAGTTTCCTTTGTTTCCTCATATTTTTTTCTTGAGAGTTACCTTCAGACCCTCTTAATCTGCAGACTTTCTGAAATTTCGGTAGAAACTTCCTTTTGAATCTCCAACTCATTAGTCTTCTCTTTCTTTCCTCTTTTTTTTTTGAGAATCACCTTTGGGCCCTCTTAACTTTCAGAGCTTCTGAAATTTCTATGGAGGCTTCCTTTTGTATCTCCAACTCATGAGCTTTCTCTTTCTTTCCTCTTTTTTTTTTTTGAGAATCACCTTTGGGCCCTCTTAACTTTCAGAGCTTCTGAAATTTCTATGGAGGCTTTCTTCTTAATCTCCAACTCATGAGTCTTCTCTTTCTTTCCTCTTTTTTTGGGGGGAGAATCACCTTTGGGCCCTCTTAACTTTCAGAGCTTCTGAAATTTCTATAGAGACTTCCTTTTATATCTCCAACTCATGAGTTTTCCTTGTTTCCTTTTATTTTTTCTTAGAGAGTCACCTTCAGCCCCTCTTAACCTCCAAAGCTTCTGAAATTTCTATAGATGCTTCCTTTTGTATCTCCAACTTGTGAGTTTTCTTTGTTGCCTCTTATTTATTGTTTGAGAGTCACCTTTAATCATCTTAATCTTCAGAGCTTCTGAAATTTCTGTAGATCCTTCCTTTTGAATCTCCAATCGTGAGTCTTCTCTTTCTTTCCTCTTTCTTTTTTTGAGCATCACCTTTGGTTCTTCTTAACCTTCAGAGCTTCTGAAATTTCTATAGATGCTTCCTTTTGTATAATAATAATCTTTATTGTCATTGTAAAAATTACAATGAAATTGTATCTCCAGCTTGTGAGTTTTCTTTGTTTCCTCTCTTTTTTTTTCCACTCACCTTCAGCCCCTCTTAACCTTCAGAGCTTCTAAAATTTCAGTAGACACTTCTGTTTGAATCTCCAACTCATGAGTTTTCTTTGTTTCCTCTTATTTTTTCTTTGAGAGTCACCTTCAGCCCCATTTGACATTCCGAGCTTCGGCAATTTCTCTAGACACTTCTTTTTGAATATCCAACTCATGAGTTTTCTTTTTTTTTTCCTCTTATATTTTCTTTGAGAGTCACCTTCCACCTCTCTTAACTTTCAGAGCTTCTGAAATTTCTCTAGATGCTTCCTTCTGAATCTCCAATTCATGCATTTTCTTTGTTTCCTTTTTTTTTTTAGAATCACTTTCGGCTCCATTTAACCTTCAGAGCTTCTGAAATTTCAGTAGACATTTCCTTTTGAATCTCCAACTCATGAGTTTTCTCTTTGTTTCCTCTCTCTTTTTCTTTGAGCATCACCCTCAGCCATCTCTTAGCTTTCAGTGCTCCTTTTTGCCCTGCAATAAGCTACCATTGTTTAACTTTTGTATGTCAAGTCTCTATTCTTGCTCTCATCATGCTTTTCCAAGGGTTTCTGCAAATGTTTCCTGTTTCTTTGTAAACATAGAAAAAAAATCATGTTCCCTTGGTTTTTTTCCATTGTTCTGATCACCCTGTATTTTTCTTTGATACCACTTTAATCTTTTCAAAGTGTTTTTTGTCCTCCACCTTATTCTACTGGTTGTTTCTGAAATTCGTTTAACTATTTTTTTTTGGATTTCCAACTCATGAATTTTCTTTTTCTTTTCTGTTATTTTTGCCTTGGTAGTAACCTGTGGCTTCTTGTTTTTCTTCAGAGGAACTAGGCACTTTTCAGCCTCCTTCCTTTTTTCAGCCATTTTATGTGAAGTTTGTTTCACTTGTTCCCCTGGGCATGTTCCAGTAGTTCTTCCAAATCTTCGTCTTCTTGTTACCAACCAAAGAAATTATTCTTCTTCCCAAAGTTTATGATATTCCTTTACCATTATTTCCTAGCTATTTATTGTTTCCAAAGAGCTTTCAGTCCTGAGGCCAATGTCACCAGAAGCTTCTGAAATTTCTATAGCTATTTCCTTTTGGATCTCTAACTCAAGAGATTTCTCTTTTTCCTGTTATTTTTGCTTTGGGGGTGACCTATGGCCACTTCTTAACGTTCAAAGGTACTTGACGTCTTGCAAACTTCCACCATTGCATAGCCATTGTGTGTGAAGGAGGTTTTACTTGCTCTGCTTGAAATTTTTCTATGCTTTCTGCAAATTGTCACCTTTTTGTTAGGAACGTAAGAAATAAATCTTCTTCTGTTTGCTTTTTTCCAAGTTTATGATCTTCTTGTACTTTTTTTATGGCTCTTTAAACATTCCTGAGAGCTTTTAGATCATGTTGATGTCCCTGAAATGTGCTGATATTTCTGTGGCCACTTCCTTTTGGATCTCTAACTCATGAGTTTTCTCTTTGTTTTCTGCAATTTTTGCTTTGGTAGCCAGAGGGCTTGTCGCCTTGCATGCTTCCACCATTTTTCAGCCATTGTAGGTGAATTATGTTTTACTTGATCTTCTGTAAGTTTTCCTGTGCTTTTTCCTAACCCTTGCCTCTTCGTTGGAAACCTAACAGCTAAGTCTCTTTTGGGGGGATGTTTTTGAAGACAATGATCTCTCTGTACCATACCCTTCTAGATTGCTTTGAGTCCTCTGGCTGATGTCCCTAGAAACTTTCAAAACTTCTGTAGTTAAATCCTTTTGGACTTTCAACTCTTGAGTCTCTTCCTTTTTGGTTATTTTTGCTTTGGGTGCCACTTGTAGGACATTGGGTGATTTGTACAGTGTTTTCAGCAGATTTTCATGAGATCCCTTTTCATCCAAATATTCATGATGATTTGATTTAGTTAATCTACTCCATACTTTTAAATTTGATGACCAAAGAAATTCAATGGCATTACCAAGTTTCTGCTGAATATGTACATTGTCATAACTTGGAGATTTGTTAATTCCTTCTACAATTAATTTTTAATCCATCCAATCTTCCAACCAAAGAAATTAGAATTCCAACCAGGAAAATTTTGCAGAGGGGGCAACGCATCTCATAATGCCCATCCCCTCTTGTTCATTTTATCCAAGTGAGGGATGCCTTGGAATACTGCAGCCAACAATTGAGGTGTTACTAAGCAACCACATGTTATTCCAGGCTGCAGGAGAATGCCACTGCTGTGACATAAGTTTACCAAGATTCCTGACAGTTTACCAAGATAGAACCATGGCATCAATATAGGCAGTGGCCTCTTTTATAAATAATGAACTGATTTTATGAAATCACTCAGATATTTGTGATTAATGTTTTTGGTCAGAGTCACAGTAGGGAATGCCATCTGTTTCCACTGGACAATCACATTGTAAGGCCTGGCTATCATTCTCCAGCTACCCCCAAAAAAATACTGTACATTACTTATTTTTTTAAAAACACATTTAAGCACAAACAGTACATATACAATAATTCAAAAAAAGAAAGACAAAACAAAAAGGAAGAAAAACACACATTACAGTGCACCCCTACCTCTGGAGACCTTCCCCCACTTATATTTCTTAGATATACAATATATTCCATTTGTGCCCTTTATCCCCTCCAAAACAACATATATTCTTGAGTAGGTTTATTCCCTTTGCCTTCCACCAACACTGATTTTGTAAAATCCTACCATATTTCATTATTATTATTTACATTAATCATCCCCTTTAAAGGTTAATTTCTGTTGTTAATTTATCATTTGTTGTCATACCCCAAATTTCATAATATCACTCATTTCTTTGAATATCCCAATTTCATCCCAAATATTTAGCCATCACTAATCTAGCTGCCGTTATCAAATCTGCAATCAATTCCTTTTTTTCATTCCATTTATATCCCATTTTCCCACCAGCAACAATAATGCAATCCTTGGTGACATCTCTAGATTCAACATTCAACAGCTCTAATTTCTCTAAACACCCTATCCCATATTTTTGTGCACTATCACAATCCCACCACATATGTTTATGTGTTCCAGCTCTTTGTTGCACCACCATCAAATATTTGTACACTTACCATCTATTTGATTTAACTTACATGGTGTTAGGTATCACCTCCATATCACCTCCATATCACTTTATATCCATTTTCCTTAATTCTAACTAACATATTCTTGTATACTCTTCTATTCCAAATATTTTTCCAATCATTATCATTTATTTCTCCCAAATCTGATTCCCAAATTAATTTTAACCTTTTGCCTGCACTTTTAATTCAGTTACTCCACATTACTTATAGCTAGAAAAAAAGGGAATAAACAGCTGAGGAAGGAAAATAGTAGCACTTTAGCTTATATTCCTCCCCATAGTGCTTCGCAGCACTTTCTGGGCAGTTTACAATGTCAGCATATTGCCCCTTACAGTCTGGGTCCTCATTTTACCAACCTCGATAGGATGGAATGTTGAGGATACCTTGAGCCATTCATGATAAATACCATCTGTGGGCAGAGTTAGCCTGCGATGGAGCAGGTAAGATAATCATCCACAGAAGAAAGAGCAGATACATGATAAACATACACTCCTGTGAAACACACAGCTGTCTTCCTTCACCCAACGTTTGTTTATTGTATTGGTGTCACATTGCAAGCAACCCAAATCCTGGGAGTTTATAAGATGAGTACCATCTGTGGGACAATTTACAATAGTCATGGTAAATCTAAAAAATCAACCTTGAGAATAGAAAATCAACCTTGAGAATATTAAAAATAACAAGTCAGGAAGAAGAAGAAAAAAGCAGTAACAGCAAACGTCTCACACACACACAAACACAAGCATACAAGACCAGTGGTAGGTTCAGGATCCCATTGCAACTGGTATGGTGCAATGGGGCTGGGCGTCCACCACATGAACACAGGCAGCATGTATGCACAGCGCACACATGCGTGCTTACTGCCCATGATGCTCCGTAAAGCCTCCATGACACTCCAGCTGCTTGGCGGAGCATTGTGTAGGCGTACACTCCATGTGCGGAAGTACACCCATACCGGGGCATACCAGTTATATCCCACCACTGATACAGACCCTGGAACCCCTATACAATGCTTTCTTAGTCCCGACAAGAAAAAGAGCACAATGGAGGACAAAAGGAGAGCTGGACTGGAGAGAAAGGTGAGGCATGGTGGGCATGGTGTGGCTTGGTATGGGTGTCTTGGTAGGTGTGGCAGGGGAAGGATACTGCAAAATCTCCATTCCCACCCCACTCTGGCCAGACAGAAGTGGCATTTGCCAGTTCTCAAAACTACTCAAAATTTCCTCTATCAGTTCTCCAGAACCTGTCAGAATCTGCTGGATTCCACCCCTGGTTCCACCTATTTTCCAAAGCATCAGAAGACAATCAAGAAGCAATGGATGTAAACTAACCAAGAGAAACAGAGAAACAACTTAAAAACAAGGAGAAATTTCCTGACAGTGAGAACAATCAACTAGGCTTGCCTTCAGAACTTGTGGGTGCTCCATCACTGGAGGCTTATAAAAAAGAAATCTGACAGCCATTTGTTTAAAATAGTATAGGGTGTCCTGCTTGAGCAGAAGGTTGGATAAAAAGATCTTCAAAGTTCTTTTGTCTGTATTTTGTACTTTATTTATATTGGGAAACTACTTCTGATTTGCTGATAGCTCTCTTCAGATATTGTCTGAATACCTGATAGGGGAAGGAATTCTGTATACCAGGCCTCCTTCTGGGTTTTAGCCAAAATTTGGGGGGGGGGGGAAAACATTCTTCTATGAACATGCAGTAAAAATCTGCACAAACCAAAGTCTGTGAACATTCAGTGCTCTTGTGTTGTTCTGGAACCCTGAAACATATGAAGAACGGTTGCAGGAACTGAGTATGTCTAGTTTGATGAAGAGAAGGACCAGGGGAGACATGATTTATTTATTTATTTATTTATTTATTTAAATTTATATCCCGCCCTTCTCCACAGAGGACCCAGGGCGGCGCACAGGAAATTTAAAAACATACAAAATACAATAAATATAATTTTAAAAACTGATAGCAGTGTTCCGATATCTCAGAGGGTGCCACAAAGAAGAGGGAGTCAAACTATTCTCCAAGGCACCTGGGGGCAGGACAAGAAGCAATGGGTGGAAACTAATCAAGGAGAGAAGCAACTTAGAACTAAGGAGAAATTTCCTGACAGAACAATTAACCCATGGAACAGCTTGCCTCCAGAAGTTGTGAATGCCCCAACCCTGGAAGTCTTTAAGAAGATGTTAGATAGACATTTGTCTGAAATGGTATAAGGTTCCTGCCCACGCAGGGGGTTGGACTAGAAGACCTACAAGGTCCCATCCAACTCTGCTATTGTATTGTATTGTATTGATGCAAGGCAGATATTTCCTAACGAAGGTGCCTATTCCATCAACCTGGATAGAAGAGCTGAGAACTTCCTGTGACCTTTCAAATGTTGATGAATTGCCCCTAACAGCTTCTCCACCCAACATGTCCAATAGTAAGAGATGCAAGGAAGAGATTGTTTTTATTGGGAGGCCACAATATTCTCTCCACAATAGAAGTAGAAATGTTGAAAAGATGAGGGAGAATTGTCCCTTATGCTTAGTCTACGATGCTATGCACATTTAGAAATGGATGGTCTTTATGTTGGTGTGATTTTGGACAGATGTATGATGACCAGAGAACCATCTATTCAAAATCATACCCATTCTTTAAAAATTAAAAAAGGAAAAAGAAAATCCAAGCTGTACTTAAGACTGAAAGTTACACTTATCTGATCACAGGAATAGACGAAAACCCTCTTGATTTTTGGAAAGCTAAAAAGATATGAATCAAAAATATGAAACTGGGGTTTTCCAGGTGTGGTACTTCTGCTGGTGCTCTTTGCACTGATAGTTGGGCTAATGGAAGTTCTTGGTAGCTGCTGTACTTGTGATAGTTGTGGTACTTGTGGCAGGAATAGAATTGGTAGGAATGCCTCTCATTGATATGCTGAAGTGTGTGGGTCCAGTGATGATGCTACTCATTTCTAAATTATGGGTTCTTTTGCTGCTATTTTCTGTGGGACTACGAGTTTGACCTGTGGGATAAGCTGTAGGATCAATGACTGTACTTCCCTCATTCTTGGTGAGGCCTGTATCTGCAGTGCTCCTCTAGTTTCTCTTGGAGGAGAAGTCATGAGAATTGTGCTTGGAGTAATATTGGTGTTGGTATAGGTTGATTTTGTTTATGCTCTCTGTATTACTTTTTAAATCTCAAATATTAATATGTGTCCCAAAAAATTGGGAAATCCTAACTGTGATGTGGGTTAGGGAAAAATTACAGGTAATCATAGAAGATAAGGGTTGATAGAGACATTGGAGATTATCTAGTCAATCTTTTTTCAAGGCTCCTATGGCATAACTGATGGACAGTTTTCCAGTTTAATTAAATACTTCCAGTGAGACCACCATTGTCATATCTTCTTTTCTACCATTGAACATATTTCATCATTAGAAATTATGTTTGATGTCTAATTATAACCCACCTTCTTGTGATTTAAATTCCCTCTTGTCTGCCCTTTCTTCTGGAATACTTTTGAATAATTCTGCTCCATCTTCTACATCACAGCCCTTCAGACACATGTAGATAGCTACTCTGGTTTGTATATACACCAGAAGAGACCCAGTATCTATAGAGCTATAACTGTTTTCTGCTATAGCAGTTCTATTGAGGACTTCATGTTGGCTATGGCATGTGAGCCAATTGTGAATCCCTCTGGCCTCTGCTTTGCTGCTTGCTTCGGCTGCCATTGAAATGGGAAGGGAGGGGCTATGGTATTTGGGGATGGGACTATATGGTGCAGGAGGGAGATTTGGAGAAGGGAGTATGTTCTCACTATCTACTGCACATACCGATGGCTGGTGCCTTGAGATGGTCAAGGCCAAACGTCCTGCATACCAACCTGATGATGCTCCTGAAGATGCAACCCACATAACACCTGAGGGATTTGCGGATTGGACAATAGGGTGGGGAATGTTGGGGGGAGGGTGCTGGACATATATTGATATGTATGATTTCGCGTGCTTGAGTCTCAGACCTTGCTCTACCTAGCTGCTTTCTTTTCATAACCAGTAAAAGTACTCTTAATTCTTCAAAATGGAATTGAGTGGTTTTTTTCTTGGGTAATGTCAGTGGCAGACCGGATGCTGTGTCTCACACCAAGAAGCAGATTATGGTCTACTTTGTCAAATGCCTTACTGAAGTCAAAGTATATGATGTTCTCAGCATTTGGTTGGGCAGTTATGTTAGTCACTGTGTGAAAGAATGCAATTTGTCTAGCATGATCCAAAGTGACTTTGGGCCAATTCATTTGTCAACTCCAGTCTTGTTTTCAGAATTGCTGTATTAGGGGAAAATGAGAGGAGGGAATGTCACAAACACTATCCTGAAATTCTGGACAGTCAGGATAGAAGTGGAATAAAGGAATCAATGTAGGTAGCTCTCCACTTTCAACTGTTACTGAGCTTGCAATTATAATAGTCTATACTGATGGTCATCAGGGACCTTGACGAGTTTTACAACTTTCTTTGTGGTGGTCATTAAGTGAATATGGCAGTCATAAAGAAAATACCATGGTCATTAAGCAAATCATTGTTCACTATGTGATGTTTTTTGCAGGAAACAAAGTGAATGTTTGCCTCCAGCAAAAAATAATCTGTGTAATGTGACCATTGGAAGCTGAAAATGGCCGTAAAAGTGAGCTGGTTGTGCAGTCATGTGACTGGTGTGTGTGTGTAACCATTAGAACTTTGAATCTGGGTCATAGGTAGCTCTGGGCTCTGTCACACCTTTGAATGGTTGCTAAGCCATTGGTTTGCGCTTGCGCGAAGATGGCGGGGTAGCTCTGAAGCTCCGTGTGGGCTGCGGAGGTCGTTGGCATTTTGAGTGCCCCCTGCCCTCGTTTGTGATCTTGGAGGGCATGGGAGGATGAGGGACCCACCCGGACACCTTAGGGTGGGGTTTGCAACATCGGGGGAAGAGCGGACGGAGCGCCGGCGACTGGAACGCTCGGCGGTGTGAGCGCCGGGCGGGAACTGCCGCAACGGAGGCCGGTGCAGAGGCCGCCGCCCGGACGTTTTAATAGGGCGGAGAGAGGCCGGCTGCACTGAAGAGCTCCGAAAAGCTAAAAGCTGAAAGCAACTTGGTGGCGTGCCGTGGGTGAAGCGGTGGTGAGAGCACCGGTGGCCAGCGGGAATGGTGAGAGAGGCGTGGAGGAAGATGGCGGAGGTGGCGGAGATGCTGGTTTGTTGGAGTGAAGAAGGCGGAGAGAGAGAGTGGAGAGTGTGGAGGGGAGAGGTTGCCGCTGGAGGCCGAGTCGACGGCGGTGGGAGCGCCGGAAGGCGAGAGACGAAGGCGGCGACTGAGGAGCTGGTTGGGGAAAGGCGGAAGGTGGTGGCTGTGAGAGAGCCATGTGGTGGTAGCGGAGAGGCGGCTGCTGGAGGCCAGGCTGACGGCGGTGGGAGCGCCGAGAGGCCTTTGGCGAAGGCGGTGACGCGGGGATTGCGGTGGTGAGAGCGCCGAGGTGGATGTGGACGGCCGCTGACCACTGTAATTTCATTTTCCCCCATGGTCACTCTCCCAAGTCTGGGAGAATTACACCACCAAGGCCTTAATAGGCCCGGAAGAACTGACTGACTGAATGTCTTAAAGAAGAACATGTGACAGCAACCAGTTATGGTCACCCCAATGGTCATCATTGCGAACTATCTAATTTAATTTAATTACATCTATTCACCAATTGATTTATTGGTTTACCCATCCTGCACTTTATTTCACCTGATTTCATCCTACCATCTAATGAATTGACTTGTGTGAATTGTTTTTAACCAACTGCCAA
This sequence comes from Rhabdophis nuchalis, assembly GCA_039707465.1. NCBI lineage: Eukaryota > Metazoa > Chordata > Lepidosauria > Squamata > Natricidae > Rhabdophis > Rhabdophis nuchalis. Next base: position 114,087,496 of record CM077647.1, read on the forward strand.
CGACTTTTAACATCTGTGCTTTTTAACATCTGTATTGTTCCCATACCCACCCGAGTTTTATATATATAATTATTGAATTTTAATTATCTATTTAAAAATATTTAAAAATGTATTCCAGAGCAAGCCTGCTATCGCTGCGAGAGTCCCCGCTCTCGCAGGTATGGCCCCTTGATTTATCTAGGGCACATCTCGATGATGGTATTGTAAATCCGAAGAGATGGGCGAAGCGCGGCCTTAGGGGATTTTTAGTTTTTAACTTATTTAAATTATCTTTTTTAGGGGGTTCAAGGGAGGGGGGTAGATATAGACAGATGGAGATGGAAACAGCAATTAGTAGTAAGGGCCAGGATAGCAGTCGACGGCGGGAAGCGGAAGGCGAAAGGCAGGGGGATACCCGAGTCGTTCCTCAGGAGGGCATACCAATTCAGAGGGTCGTGGGGAGGGGCAGGACCGAGGGGAGACAATTTTCATCCTCCCGGTTGGTGGCACGCAGCCGTTGGTTACAAACGGTCGGGTGCCACAACCCTCGCAGGCTAGGTGGCCAGGGAATACAGAGCCAGGGTCTGCGGCTGATGTTTTGCAACGCCAGGTCTGTTGTCAACAAAGCCCCCCCCTCATTAGTGACCTTGTGTCAGAGGGGGAGCCGGACCTGGTAGGAATTGCGGAGACCTGGTTGGGCCACGAGGGAGGTCATCCCCTCGTTGAAATGTGCCCACCAGGTTACCACGCATTTCATCAGCCGCGGGCCCTAGGCAGGGGTGGTGGGGTAGCGGTCATTATCAAGGAAGGCCTGGAGCCGAGCGAGACTTCCGGTTGCAGTTGCTGTCGGTAGGCTTTTTTCAAGCCTGCCATCCCACTCGTCTGTAGAGGCGTTTTTTATAAGATCAAATGCCTCGGAAACCTCAAGCTCTATTATGAGCTTGTGGGAGAGTTTTTGCTGCCAGGGAAGAGTCCCCTTGCGAAGCCCTCAGAGGGTTAGTTTTCCTCTGAGGGGCGAGTAAGGAGAGACCCTCCCCTCCTTAGGCAGCGATCTTCTCCGGACGGGTGTGGAGACCGTGTTAATTGGCTAATTAACACGGCAAAGCAAACTGCTTTTAACTTCTAATCTACATTCCAAGGCAACTTTATACTTCAAAGGGAACTTCTTGGCTACTCATCGTGAACGCAAGTAATTAAAGTTTGTGATTTTGCCAGAATATAGTGGATCTTAGATACAGCCTTTAGAACGAAGGAATCAAGATGGCGTTAATTACCAGATGAGACGAAATGAAAGTTAGTTGTTTTGGCTTGTACCCAATCCTGATCGACATGCAATCCATCAAGAAGGACTATATTTCAAGCCTTCGTACTTCAAAGGAAACTAAACGCAAGTAATTAAAGTTTGTGACTTGTTTTAAAGAACAAAGGATTCAAGATGGCGTTAACTACCAGATGAATGAAATGAAACTTAGTTGCCTTGTCTAATTATTGATTTGTGGATTTTGGTCTCTGCTTAACCCCTGGCTGATAGCGGACAGCTGTAGGCGGAAAGGGGGAGCAAGCTATAAAGCCAAATGCACTATCTGATTTATTGAGCGTTAAGCTAAACGTATTACTTATTACTGACTTATTTTGATATTTTGAAGAGGTTTTTTTTTTTTTCTCTCTTCCTGAAAACTTGGAAAGCTTAAAAGCAAGGCAATGGAACAAACTCGTGTAGTAACTCCCCAGGACTTTAAAGATTTGATGCACTTTATAGTTAATGAAAGCAGAGACCTCAAAAGAATGATCCAGGAGAAATATGAACAATTGGAAAAAAAAATGTTTGCAATGGCCAAGAGTCTGTCTGAAGTTATCATTAAAATTGATGGGAAAATCGAAAAGTTGTCTTCAGAGGTGGAAGTCAAAGCAAAGGAAACGGATTTGAAATTGGCGGAAATGGAGGGGAATATGCACAAATTGGACAAACAGGTTATTATGTTACAATTTTTGTTAATGGATAACGCCATTAGACTGAGGGGATTATCAGAAAATCCTAGAGAAGACTTAAGAAAAGTTTCTGCCGATGCTTTGGCTATATTAGTAAAAATGGATCCTGGTGAAATTTATGCTAAGATTGATAAAATTTACAGAGCAAACTCACGTATAGCATTACAAAGGCAACTACCGAGAGATGTTGTGATATATTTTACTGAGAGAAACCTTAGAAATGATATTCTGCAGAAGTCTTTTCACTCCTCTCTCCACATAGCTGGAAAACGGATTGGTGTCTTTAAGGAACTTCCATCAACTATCCTGAAGCTCAGAAGGGATTTTGGTTTTTTGGTGGAGGAGCTGAAGAAAAGAGGGATACAGTACAGGTGGGATGCTCCAATGGGTGTTATATTCAGATATGAAGGGGTGCGGTATTGTTTGAATACTATAGACAAGGCAAGATATTTTTATTATGAAATACTGAAGAAAAGTGCAACGCCCCTACGTATATCTATACCAACACTAGTAGATCTGGATGGTTCAGAGCAAGATATTGAGATGGAGCAGAAACAATTTGGAAAAGAGATGGAAGAACATACTCAGTTGGATTCCCCTGGGCTTTTTTTAAGCCCTACTCTGGAGGAAATGTCGAAGACTGCTATAGGGGGATCTGTTGGAATGCCAATACGTAAATCAGATGAGCAATGTGAAGCCAGGTCTAGCACCAGACAAATTCAGAAACCGCAGAAGCAGAGGAGGTCTCAATCTCGGCGAGTTAAGAAAGACAAAAGGATTAAAGAATGAAGCAATTAATCAATCTAGATAAAAATATACAGATCTCTGCAATGCTGGTTCTCTTGGATGTGGAAACTTTTTCAGGGTTGAAAACTGGAACCGGAGCATTTGCAGTGGATCTGGTTGTTACCCTATCACGATCTTGGAATTTTATAATCCTGATGAAAAGTCACTCGGGGGTTACCTATGTAAAGGGTTTTTTTTTTTTTGTTATTTATGGGGGCAGCTGCTTAAACTGGTATTACAAACAGCTATGGATGGAATGGAAGGAGACCTGAAGAGTTGGACTTATGAACATTGACGCGGAAAGGACTAATATTATGTTAGTGTTCTGGGAAAAAACTTGGGTCGAACTTTGAAATTTTCTTGCAATTTACTGTATCCTTCATGTGATAGGATCTGAAATTTTCCAATACTATTTCTGTCTCCTTGGTGAAGAGAGAAGTAACTTCGCTTTTCTCAAATATTAGAGTAATCTTTACATTTTTTTGTGTTGTTAAATGGGCAATTAAGCAAATGGAGAGGGGAAAAATAGTAAACCTTTTGAATTAGGAAGGATGTAAACTTAAGCTAGGATATATGGTTTAAGTTTTATAAGTGTTAGGTTATATGACATGGTATTTAGATTTTAAGAATTATTTTCTATGTATTTTAATGTTCAACTAAAAGGGGGTGTTTATGTTGAGTTTGTTATAAGGTTTCTAATGGATTGATTATATATAGAATAAATATCAGATTAGGAAGTATTATGTAGCTTTTAGGTAAGAATGCTTTGATTGATAGATGAATAGAGTAAATAATATTTGGGATGCTTGGAATTATTAGAGTGGTGTATAGTGGAAGTCAGGGGGGTGGATTTATGGGGAAAAAATATGGGTTCAGAATGTTAAATTTACGCAGGCACAGAATTCAAGGGAGAATTTTTATAAAATGTTTTATAGATGGTATTTAGATCCTAAGAAGTTATTATGTATGTACCCAATTGCCCAACCTAAATGCTGGAGATGCGGGTGTTTAGATGCTACTTTTTTTCATGTATGGTGGACTTGCAATAAGGTTAAAGCTTTTTGGATAAAAGTATGGTGGGTTATGCAAAATATGTTTAAGAAAAGAATACAATTTACCCCGCAAATGTTTTTACTGGGTATAATCAAGGATTATACTAAAGGGGAAACAAAATTGATTTTGTATATGGTTACAGCAGCGAGGTTGTTGATTGTTCAACATTGGAAAAAAGATTTCTTACCGACAATTGATCAATGGATTTACAAAGTGGCGGGGTTTGCCGAAATGGCAAAAATTTCAGCTTTTTTAAAAGATCAGAAACAGGAGAATTATACACAGGAATGGGCAAAATGGTTTAATTATATACAGAATAAATATCAGACAGGGAAATACCATGTAGCCTTTAGGTAAGAATGTTTGGATTGATAGGTGAATAGATTAAATAATATTTGGGATGTTTGGAATTTTTAAAGTGGTATAGCGGAAGTCAGGGGGGTGGGATTGATTGGGAGGTAGGGGTGGGTTAGGGTGGAGGGTGGGGTAATAAGTAATATAGAGATGGGAATAAGGGGACACGGTTATGTTATGATGTGTACATGTTGAATTAATTTAGAAGAGGGTGTTAGGGAGAGATTGATGTATTATACACTAAATTTATATCATGTCTGTCGTGTGGCGAGGGGGTATAATATTGAATATCTGAATGAGAACTTTGTTTTAAGATGGGGGAGGTGAGGGGTATAATTTTTTGTATGTGATTTTATATTATATGTTGGGGGGGTAAAAAGGGGGGAAAACTTGTCTGAATAAAACTTTTGCAATAAAAAAAAAAAAAAAAGGAAGGCCTGGAGCCGAGAGAGACCATTGTGCCGCAGACCTCCGGCTGTGAGTCCCTCTGCATGAAGTGGGGCCTAGGGAGGCAGTTGGGCTTGCTGGTTGTATACCTGGCTCCCCGCTATGTAGCAGCAGCCCTGCCCGAGCTCCTGGAGGTGATCGCTACGGTGGCAGTGGAGACCCCCAGACTTATAGTTATGGGGGACTTTAACCTGCCATCGTTGGGCGAATCATCTGTGGTAGCTCGGGAGTTCATGGCTTCCATGACGGCCATGGACCTGACCCAAGTAATTCAAGGCCCCACCCATGAGGGTGGACATACGCCGGACCTCATCTTCGTCTCGGGCCAATGGAAGAGTGATCTGGGTACAGGGGACATAGACATCATACCCTTGTCATGGTCAGACCACTCACTTCTCCGACTCGACTTTCCGACCGCTGCTCCCCTCCGCGGGGAGGCGGAACCAGAGTTACCAATCTGGTACCGCCCCAGGCGCTTGATGGACCCGGATGGGTTCCAGACAGCGCTTGGGCCATTTCCTGTATCCCTGACCCGCGCCCCGATGGAGGACCTCACGGCCGCATGGAATAGTGCGGCCGTGGGAGCCTTGGATCGGGTCGCGCCCTTGCGGCCTCTCTCGCGGCGGCGAACCACCCTGGCTCCTTGGTTTACTGAGGGGCTGCGGGTGATGAAACGCCGCAAGAGATGCCTAGAGAGAAGATGGAGGGCTAGCCGCTCTGAATCTGACCGGACACAGGTAAGAGCCCATTTACGGACTTACATTGTGGCGCTGAGGGTGGCCAAACGTCATCATTGTGCCACCCTCATAGCATCCGCAGAAAACCGCCCTGCCGCCCTGTTTAGGGTGACCCGTTCCCTCCTTCAACAGAGGGAGCGGGAAGCCCCGTTACAGGGTAGGGCAGAGGAATTTGTGATTTTTCTGCAGGAGAAAACCGCCCAGATACAGAGTGAGCTAGCCCCCATTCATGGCCCAGTGGGATGCCACGAGGGAGATCTTGTTTGGGAGGAGTTTGACCCCGTTACTTCCGAGGATATGGACAGGTTACGTGGGCGACTGCGAGCCACCACATGTTCATTGGACCCGTGCCCCTCCTGGCTTGTACTGGCATCCTGGGAGGTGACACGAGGCTGGCTCCAAGAGGTTATCAACGCATCCTTGAGTGAGGGTTCCTTGCCTGCCTCCCTAAAAGAGGCTATGGTGAGGCCCCTCCTCAAGAAGCCCTCTTTGGACCCAGCTCTTTTGAACAACTACCGTCCAGTCTCCAACCTTCCCTTCTTGGCGAAGGTTGTTGAGAGTGTGGTGGCACAACAGTTTCCCCGTCACCTGGAGGAAGTTGACTATCTAGATCCGCGCCAGTCCGGCTTTCGGCCCGGGCATAGCACCGAGACGGCATTGGTCGCGTTGGTAGATGATCTCTGGAGGGCCAGAGATGGGGGATGTTCCTCCATCCTGGTCCTATTAGACCTCTCAGCGGCTTTCGATACCATCGACCATGGTATCCTATTGCATCGGCTGGGGGGGTTGGGGGTGGGAGGCACCGTTTTGCGGTGGTTCTCCTCCTACCTCTCTGGCCGATCGCAATTTGTGCGGGCAGGAGAGCAGAAGTCGACCCCGAGACCCCTCACATGCGGGGTGCCTCAGGGGTCGGTCCTCTCGCCTCTCCTGTTTAATGCATATATGAAGCCGCTGGGTGAGATCATCCGTGGTTTTGGGGTAGAGTACCATCTGTACGCTGATGACACCCAGCTGTACATATCTACCCCAAACCACCCCAACGATGCCGTAGCGGTGATGTGCCAGTGCCTGGAAGCCGTGCGGATCTGGATGGGAAGTAACGGACTTAGGCTCAACCCGACCAAGACCGAGTGGCTGTGGTTTCCGGCTGCCTGATTCAACCAGCTTTCTCCAACGCTGGCCATAGGGGGCGAACATCTTGCCCCTGTGGATGGGGCGCGCAATTTGGGTGTCCTCCTGGATACCCGGCTGTCTATGGAAGAGCAAGTGACAGCCGTGGCCAGGAGGGCGTTTTACCAGGTTCGCCTGGTTCGCCAATTGCGCCCCCTATTGGATCGGGACGCCCTTCGCACAGTCACTCATGCCCTCGTGACATCCCGACTGGACTATTGTAACTCTCTCTACATGGGGCTCCCCTTGAGGTGCACCCGGAGGCTTCAGTTAGTTCAGAATGCGGCCGCGCGAGCAATTATGGGCACCTCTAGGTTTGCCCACGTAACACCGCTCCTGCGCGAGCTGCACTGGCTACCTGTCGTCTTCCGGGTGCGCTTCAAGGTGTTAGTTATCATCTTCAAAGCGCTCCATGGCTCGGGACCTAGCTATCTGCGAGATCGGATCCTGCCCCACACATCCTCACGACCGATTCGCTCCCACAGAGAGGGGCTTCTCCGGGTGCCGTCCACTAGACTTTGTCAGCGGGCGACGCCCAGGGGAAGGGCGCTCTCTGTGGCGGGCCCGGCCCTCTGGAACGACCTTCCCCCTGATATTAGAACGACCACCGACCTCCGCTCCTTCCGTGTAAAATTGAAGACCCATCTCTTTCGACTGGCCGGCCTTGAATAGTTCTCTCTGTCTTTTAACTACAAATATTTTAATGGGTTTTTAATTTTATATTTTTAGCACGGGTAATTCTATTTAATTCTATTTTAAGTAATGTTTGTATTATTGTATATTGTTTTTAATTATGCCTGTGCACCGCCCCGGGTCCCTGTGGGGAGAGGGTGCGGTTAATAAATCTCAATTTATTTATTATTATTATTATTATTAAGCAACCAGTCATAGGTTGAGAGCTATCTGCAAAGAATTCATGTTGTATTTATGACACATGGCTGGCTTTTTCCAGATACATAGGTACTGTTCTATATGAAAAAAAATGCTTTAAACATAGTCATCAATTTACAACAATAGATCACAATGCTGCTAAACAAGACAGTTGTTAAATGAGTCATTCCCCACTTCATGACCCATTTGCTGTGGTTCTTTAATGAATCGGAAGTTGTTAAGTGAATAATGTGGTTGTTAAGCAAATTTAGCTTTTGATTTTGCTTGTAAGAAGCCAGCTGGGAAGGTTGTAAAAGGTGATCACATGACTCGGGGATAGTGCAACTGTCGAAAATATGACCCAGTTGGCAAGTGTCTGTATTTTGATTACATGACCATGGAGATGCTTCAATGGTCGTAAGTGTAAAAAGCTGTTATAAGATTATCTTCTTAGTGCTGTTTTAATTTCAAGTGGTCACTAAACAAACCACTGTATGTGGAAGACTCCCGAGGGCTGAAGGCTGGATGGTGCACCATTTTTTTTTAATTTCCCCCCCTCCCCACCTCACGCTGTTCTGCATATCTGCCTCTAGGTTCTGTCTCATTCTACACCCTTTTCCAATAAACAAAGGAGTCAGAAAATGATTTTAAAACATTTTATTATTAGAGGACTTTGATAAATATGGGATCCCTGTGAAAAGGAGGAATGGCTAAAATTATTTACATTAACTTTTATATTAGCAGAACAAAGAACTTCAAAGCAAAATTTGATTGGTTTAGAAATAGTCATCTGTCCAGTTATATCACAGGAATTAAAGCATCCTATAATATGTGAGCATAGCCATAAAAAAGAGCGTTGCATTCTCAGTAAAAGAAACATTTGCAAAGGAAACACATCAAAATGTGTCTGGGCAAAAGACATTTTAAATCTCTTAACTTAATTCCTGCTGTTTCATAACTTTTAAGAATTTTCTTCAGTTTTTTTGCATAAACCTTCTGCAGAGCTGACAGTTCTTCCCCCATTACTCACGAATTTGTGAGAGCGAATTTTGCTGAGGCGCCTTTGGGCTCATCCAGCCGAGATGAGTACAGGGATAATCACATCTGCGGTCACCAGATGTTGTCGCGATGAAGAAAGACGCAAGGCAGGAATTAGATTTCTGTGAAAGCTACACAGACCAGCTATTGGAGCTTCCCAAGGGAAGACACACCAAATAGCTGTTCAGAGTTTCCTTTTATTTGTCATAAAACGTTTTGTGGCAGAAACTGATTCATTGATCAAATTACATTTGTACCGGTTAGTTAATACAAAACTCTTGGTTAATACAAAGTTCCTGGTTAATGCTTGTCCATGTGGACAGTTCAAAGTTTACTACTGCAAGCGATGTTATGTGCTTGTGTGCCAATTCTTAAGTTTCACTCTCTTTAAAGGATTAGTCATTAAGGGTCATTATGTGGACTTTTGCATCCTTCAGCGTGGTTTGCCAGCCACTGAGAAAACAATAATACCCACATAGAGTATACAACATATTCAATTCCAGTATTAATTTTCCATTGTTATCTCTCAAGTAGTTATTAGATATTTCAATTCATGTATGTATCAATTATTCATTGCATCCATTAGTTCATTTAACATACAAAAAATATTTCCAATATCGAATATTTACTGCTTAAAATTATACATATCATTCAGATCATCCACTCTTATACATTAGATTCATTATTGTCCTTTATATATCATATAATCAGACACTCTTTTTATAACAAAAAACTTTCCTAGTAATTCTAGAAAAACATAGATAAATAGTTTCATTTCCAAGTTTTTTTTAATCTAACCATTGGTAAAACAAATCCCATACCTTATAAAATTGCTCATCCTCTTGTTCTCTAATTTCAAATGTAAGTTTACTCATTTCAGCACAATCCAATTCTAATGTTTTAAATGCTAAAAAAAGATTTTAAAAAGTTTCAATGATCGTGCAGCACAGCTGATTGTCGCACAGCTGAACCTCTGATGCATAGTAAATATTTTTAAAAGTTAGGTGATTTTGTAGAGAGAATATATTTTTAGTTAGCTTATATTTGTGTTGCTGCTCTTAATTGGCATTATTATCCAATTATATAGGAATTAAAGATAGACAACTTCTTCACAATTCCTTTGTTGGATATATATCTTCTTTACAATATATTTTGAGCTATACAATAATATCCATCCACTCAGTTTCAGGAAAGTGAGTCTTATCTTTTCCTTATCAGAAAAGAGAGTCTTATCTTTTCCTTATCTGGTTTCTCTTCAGATCGTATAAATCTTTCGCCTTATCAGAAAAGACACTCTCACGACAATAAGAGTCAATATAGATAAATACTGTGTTAAAGAAAAATGGGATATGATTGACATCCTATATTTATCCAATACAAGGAGGTTGTCTCAGCCTTTGATTTTCTCTCTTCCAAGGTTCTTCTTGATCCCAATTCAGACACTGAATGAGTAAAAAAACTGAATAGAACATTGAATAATAGAATTGGAAGGGACCTCAGAGGTCTTTTAGTTCAACCCCCTGTTCAAGCAGAAGATCATATATCATTGCAGAGAAATGGTCGTCCAATCTTATTTTGAAAGCTCCCAGTGATAGAGCAACCACAATTTCTGAAAGCAAGCTGTTCCATTGGTGATTGTTCTAATGATTAGGAAATTTCTCCTTGGTTCTAGGTTGCCTCTGTCCTTGGTTAGTTTCCATCCATTGTCTCTCATCCTGCCTTTTGTTGCTTTGGAAAATATCTTGACCCCTTTGTCTTTGTAGAAACCTCTTCAAATATTGGAATAGTGCTATCATGTCACTCCAGTCCTTCTTTTCATTAGATTAGATATATCCAATTACTACTACAATTCTTCATATGTTTTAGCCTCCTTGTCTTACCCTTTGGTAACTTGACTACTGGTTTTTTTTTGTGGGAAGACATATACAAAGTATGAATTAAGCTCTTCTGTTTTCTCTCTACTGTCTCTTACTTCTTTGCCTTCTTATCCCTGAGCAGCTATAACGGCTATAAATCTGCTTCCCCTCTACTACAAAATGCCTTCTCCATCTCTCCCCATTTCCTACCGATCAGCTGGCGCTCAAGAGGCAGAGAATAGATGAGGGAGTGGACAGTCAGAGGTGGTATTTACCGATTCTCCGAATTACTCAAAATTTCCGCTACTGATTCTCCAGAACTGTTCAGAATCTGCTGAATACAACCTTTGGGCTGCAGCTAGATACTTTGACTCTTTTGTCCAATTGACAAATAATAACCTTAAATCTGCTTCCAGATGGATCTACTTTTTCCTAAGTATTGTAGAAGAGAGGCACCAGTCTCCAAGACTCAGCAGTGTAGAAAACAAGACCTTGGAATGGATTTTAACAAAAAAAATGGGGCCTGGTTAAATCAAGCAGACAGAAAGTGTGAATCAGTAAAAGGAAAACACTTTAACCAGCAACATATAATTAACATGAGTTGTACTGCTTTCTCTTCCTCGAGAAGTTTCAAAAATCATTTCAAAAAATGACTCTGAAGGAAATGGAGGAGGGACATCACAGAATTGGGTGGGGAGAGAAGCAGGAGGATGAATTACAAGTTTCCCCTGGAATCATATGCCAATAGGAATTCCTCAAGGTTCTTAAAGTTCATCCAGATTATATCATCATCCAGAGCATGGGAGAGAGAAAGAGCATGTAAGAAAGCTGCTCCTTTTATCAAATTTTTAAAAGATTATTGGTCCATTTATAAAACATGAACACTTGATGGTGCCTTTCCTTCTGTGCCATCCTTGTATTACTTTTTTTGTAAAGAGCCTTGTGTGTGCATGCACGCGCGCGCACACACACACACACACACACACACATCTCCCCAACATTGTTTCTTTAACTTCCTGAAGGACACTTTCACATAATGCTTTCCCAGCCCATAACTTTGTAGAGTGAGATGGGAAGTATATACATTTAAATAAATAAATCTATTTGCATGTTGTCTGGAGCTGCTACAGCCATTCTGATGCAGTAGAGGAAGGATCTATCTTAGTGGTGGGTTTCAAAATATTTTAGAAACTCTTCTGTAGGTGTGGCCTACTTTGCGGGAGTGGCTTGCTGACCATGTGACCAGGTAGGCGTGGTCAACTTGTAAAATGTGGTGACGCTTTAACAACACTGTTGCTTAGCAACCAAAATGTTGGCTCAGGAACTCTGGCATTGAAGTATGCAAGTTTAAAGCTGTCAAGTTACAAGACCTTTGCACCCCTAACACTTAAAAAAAAAAACCCAGGGGTGTTCAAACTTGGCAGCATTAAGACTTGTGGACTTCAACTCCCAGAATTCAGTGGTTTCAGATCTGGCACTTAACAATTCTTTGTCCAAGGAAAATTAAAAACACCATACGCACCTAGTTTTAACTGCCTTCTGTCCAAACATTTCCCTTATTACCAGCTACTAACAAAAGGCTTGTAATATAATAATAAATGTTCTCAGATTCTCCTACAGGGTAGCATTTGGAGTTCTTTTATTTATATAAAATTGCTTAAACATTAGGTTTAGATTTGAAACTCCCATCCCATATTGCTATATAATTAGGTATGTTTATTCCTGACATAACTTTAATTCTCCCCATTTTTATTGGGAACATATGAATTTCTCATTTAAAAATTACTGTAATTTCTTCATGATTCCTCAATATCATATATTGAATTTCCACTGGAAGAAAATCTGCAGCTTCCATTGAACTAACAATCATTGCTATAAATTAATTTTTATTCAAAGGGTGTTATGACTGATAAGTTCTTTAAAAATAGGTTTTGTTCATGTTTCACATTACTTCTCTTTCATGTATCATCATCATCAATCACCACCACCATCATCTAAGCCATTGTCTGTCCACTGCAGGAGGAAGGCCTCTTCTGCATGTTTCCAATCTATACAGTCTTGAGCTTCCTTTTGCCAACTGGGCCTGTAATACTTGATGATGTCATTGATCCATCTTGCTTTAGATCTTTTTCGTGGATGCTTTTTATCAAGTGTGATCCATTCAATGACTGCCTTGGTCCACCTGCCATCAGTTCTTCTTGATATGTCACCATTTCTATTTCAATCCTTTTTCTCTCTTGATGATATCATATACTTTCATTTGTTCTCTAATCCATGTGCAGGTCTTTCTAGCTGGTCTTATAAAGCCAAGAATGTCTAAATATATTACTCCATAAACATTGCCAATTTTCATTTTTAACTATTTTATTCCTATATATACATATATTAAAATACAAATATAAGTGTATATAACATAATACAGTGGTACCTCGGTTCACGAACGCCTCTGTTCACGACCAATTCGGATTACGACCAAAAATTTCCCAAACACCGTTTCGGTTCACGAACGGAAAAGTTCGTAAAAATACGCTCCGCTTCACGAACTCCGCCTCGCTTCATGAACTCCGCCTCGCTTCACGAACTCTGCCCTCGCATCACGAACAGAAAAGTTTGTAAAAATGCTCGGATTCACGAACCCCACCTCGCTTCACGAACCGGAGCCGCGGACATTTTAAAAACAAGGTCAGAACGGATTAACCGGATTTACATTGAACCCTATGGGAAATTGTGCCTCGCTTCACGACCAATTCGGATCGCGAACAGAGTCAGTTCACGAATTAAGTTCGTGAACCGAGGTACCACTGTATTAACATAATTGGATAAATAAGTAAGTATGTATGGGAATATTACACCTTAAATATATGCAGTTAATTATATAGGATTTTAATACGGTATGTATTGGTTGACAACAGATAGTCCTCAACTTACAATCGCAATTGAGGCCAAAATTTCTGTTGCTAAGTGAATCTGATGTTAAGTGAATTTTGCCTCATTTTATGATCTTTCGTGCCACACTTGTTAAATGGATCATTACAATTGTTAAGTTAGTAACATAATTAAGTGAATCTTGCTTGCCCATTAATTGTGCTTATAGAAGGATGTAAAAGGTGATCACATGACCTATGACACTGCAACCATCATAAATATGAATCAGTTGCCAGGTGTCTACATTTTGATCATACGACTATAGAGATGTTGCAATGGTCATACGTGTGAAAAACACTCATAAGGCATTTTTCAGTGCTATTCTAACTTCATTCACTAAGTGAAGTGTCAAGGACTACCTGTACATTTTATATATAGCATAATCTATAATATTATATAGTACTTTTACATGAAATATAATACAGTATTTTTTTATAGAAAAAGTGCTATCACGATTTTTCATGTAAACAATGTTGATCATTCTTACCTATGTAATAGTCAATAAAAAGTTTCTTTTGCTTGTTAACAGACAACTTAAGAAATAAGATAATTGGGAATATACACATTCTTATATCATTCTTATAACACATCAGTCTTTTGGTAGATATTTGAGACAATTGTTAAGAAGCTAATTTAATTGTTTGTCTCAGCTACTGAAGAAAAAGATGCAGAATGTGTCTCTGTAGAAAGTCCGTAGTTAGCTGCTATTGTTGGTTTCTGGAAATACAGTTGCAAAACAAAAATATAAATTTAATTCTAATGTCTATGAGAAAGAAGAAGAATAAATCATATGACAGCAATATGTAACTACACTACGTTATTAGAACTACCATACCTGGATAGTGAAAAGAGAGTTAGACTTTTCTGTATCTGTTTGCTGATCTTTTGTGATCATCTGCATTTCTGCAATCCGGGTACTTTGCTTAGTTAGGTAATAGTCAAGTTTCATAAGAAAGGGAAAATATTTATCTCTGTCCCTCTGTGTGTGTGTGTGTAGAAGACCATTAGCAATTTCAACCCGGGAGCAACCAAAGCAGGTTCTACTTACTGCCCGTTATTATAAAAACTGCTTCCTAACAAGCAGCATTCCTAACAGTGCTCTGGCAAATTATATCCTATGGTGATAATGGGTGCCATATAGGCCATCATGGGGAAGCCTTTCTTTCGAATAAAAAAGGAACAAATTCACTTCAACTTTCATAATTTCAGAACTTCATCAGTTCATAAACACTAGGGGGTGCTTATCATGTAACTTCAAACAGGTGCTAAGTGATATTTGTAACTTGGGAGTTACCTGTACACTTCCAACAAAAAGCCAATATCCAATGAGGGAGCAAAAGATTTTAGAAATGAACCACTGACTTCAGGTTCCCCCATCATAGTCTGCATTACTTACATGAAGGACTCCTGGCAAGGGAGGGACTGTACCTCACAAGAACCAGAAAGGATATATGAGGAAGACATGTGGCTCATCTTATCGGAAGATTAAAACAGAAATTAAGGTGGGAAGGTGACCAATCTTCATGAACTTTAGGTTTCAAGCATAAATCACTGGATAACCAATCAAATAAGGAGGTAGGTAGTAAAGAAATGAAAAATGCAGGTGCAAAGTAGGAGATGTAGAAAGCATACCCAGGGTCATCCACAAAGAACTTAAATACCTATAAACTAATGCTCAAAGTTCAGGGAACAAATGGTGAATTTGAAATACTAGTATGCAAGGGCAAGTATGATATAGTTGTCATTACTGAAACTTGGTAGGATGAGACTCATGACTGGAATGTGCTAATAGGAGGATACTATTCAAAAGAAACAGACCTAACAAAAGAGGAGGTGTTGTTGTATTATATGTTAGAGATTGCTTCCTCACTACAGAGATGCACACAACAAAGGATGGAAGCCTTCTGGAATGTACATGGATCAACATAAAAGGGGGGAAAATGATGCTGCCATGAGTGTATACCATAGGACACTCAACCAAGCAGTAGAAATAAATGAACGTTTTGCTAATTAGCTAACTAATGTATGTAGGAAACACACGACATAATAAGGATCTAATTAAATATAATTATTCACAGAACTGAAAAATTATAATGGCAGATGTCTCAAAACAGAGAATATTTACACTGTCTTTTGGTTAGGATGAATTGCAGTTATTAAAACTAGGCTGCAATTAAAGCTTGCTTTTGTCTTGGGCATGATTAATTAATAATTAAAAATAAGAATTCAACCTTGAGTGAACAAATTCTATTCTACACACTCGTCATATTTCATAAGCCTATATGTTTTGATCCCTGTTCCAGATTAGACCATAGGCACAAACTGCTTTCTTTTGAAAAAAATGCATTTAGTTATACACACCTGTATTGAAGTATCTTCTGAGCTAAAATATGGTTTCAGGGTTTTATTTTGTTGTTGATGTTCTAAAGAAAAATCCAAAGCAATATAGAATGATCTACTGGTTGTAAGCATTAAAGCCCCCCTTCATCCCAATAATGGTCCTTCTGAATACATAAATAGCAGTTCCTTGGTTTTCATCAAAGCTTTGAATCCTTGTTTTGGGGAGCCACTTATGACTCTCAACAGACTAAATTTCTGTGTTCGCCACTAATTCATCTCTTTCATGATAGAATAATTAATTACCATTCCAGGATGACCTTTCTGGTTTATTTATGAAGATCAGGCCTGCAGATGGTATCCACTCTTCTTCTATTTCTTGTCCATACCAGACTTCAGTATCATCAAACCATCTACAAGAAAAAAAAAACCCATACATGATTGGAATAAACAAACATTGAAATCAGGAGTTTTTCTTCACTTTAGGCTGCCAGCTCTTTGGTTCATTAGTAGTGGTAGTCTTTTCACCTCTTAAATAACCCAAAATAACCATTGGTCCCATATATTGCTCTGAAAACTTTCAAGTATCCTAAATTATTAAAGCATCTTCTGTCAGAAGGGCTTTGGTCGATTATTAATGCACCCATAAACTTCTTACCTGTTCGTAGATTTCTTCCGCTTGGCTCTGATGAAGAACACAGTCATGATGGTACTGAGCACAAAGAGCACAGCCAGGGCAAGACCAAGGCCCAGGGCAGTCTTTTGGACACGTGTTTGACAGTAACTATCCTGGTACCAGAATATATCCAAATTATTGCAACTATGGGAAAGAGAAAAATTGATAAAGAAGGCTACCCACCTCAGAAGGTTCTGGGTAGCTCCTAAAAGCAAAACCTCATTGCAAAATTATAAAATTAAATTAATTAAACATGAAAACATAAAAGCCAAATAATATAATACTAGTAGACATTACATCACAATTTTCAGGATCTGTGCTAATGTCAAATTTCTACAACCTATCTTCTAGTGTCGTAGTAAGGAGGGAGCCATCCTAACTTTTCAGGGTAGAAAAATAGAATCCCAGAGTTAAGGTAGCTATGGAAAAAGCTTTTCTGTCAGCACCCAGGCCATCTAGAGAGAGCAACTCAAACCAGATACATTTCCATAGAGTGCATAGGTTGGGAAGAGTCTGCTTTGAGAAAACAGGCTTGCAGAAATTGAGGAACCAAACCATAAACAGCTTTGTAGGTAACAACAAAGTACCCAGAAATATACTGGGAATCAAAGCAAGGTTTGCGAGCTGTGTAGAAGTCTACTAAAATAAATTTGCATACCAGAAAGCATTTCATTGCATTAACTTGTCATGACAGTCTCCTAATACATGAAGATTGGAGAAGTAGTGACACTATTCTTTATTTCTTAAAGTTGAAGCAGAACTTTGAGTTCATTCCCAACTTTGGTTGTGCCGGTTCTTAATTTTATGTCTCCAGTGTTCTGGGAATCTTTTGTGTTGAACCATGAAATGCTCCTGAGTCTGCATACAGGGGGAAGTCATTTGGAAGCAATTTCTTCCAAGACTTTCACCAAATCCTTCTTAGGGAACTCAGAGTCACCATGGAACGACCTTCGTGCTTATTCAGAACCTTTCTGTTGGAAATCCTAGGGATCTCCCTAGGGAGATCGTTCTAATTGATTTTCCCTTCCCTAGTTGGTTTGGTGGGGAGTTTCCATATAATTAGAAAGTAAGCTGTCCATGGCATAAAGTGACAAAAAATTTATCCATACAGGGATCATAAATAACTTCTCCAAAGTAAAAACCAGAACAAGCTTCTAGCTATTTGCATGATTGTCATGACAGCAATGAATTTCTGAGCAGCTTCTAACTTATCCTCCAAAGAGATAAAGACTGAAACCCTCCAAGACGATGAAACTCCAAATCCTTCCATAGATCAGGGGAGGAAAACGTTTAAATTTTTCTTGAAGTTGTCTTATTTTCAAATTTAGAGAATTTCATTTTTCTCCTCCATTCCTAAACATTGCAATCCCTCAAATCCCTCAGGCCTTGTAGGTTCTATGGGGGTTTCAGCACTCCATGAGAGTCCTTTGGGGCCAGCCAAACTATATCAAGATTCTCTTTCATTGTACCTAGTTTCTGCTTTTCTCATTTTCTTCATTTTTCTTAAAATCCTACAAGTTGAATATATTTAGATAATTACGTTATAACAGCTTTGGTATGAAATGGAAAATGTGGGATTCTACAGGCATAAAAATTTATGAAGGTAAAAGAGGCCCCTATTAGAACTAGAAACTAATGAAGATTTAAGTAGTTGATGGATTGTAGAATCTAAGGACTCCTTTGATACTCCTCGTCCTCCTCCTTCGGTCTACTTACATGCAGTGGGGGCCTTTTTCAGAGATCCGGCAAACACCATTGAAGCAGTTCATGGAATCTGGAGTGCCTTTGGAACATCTTGAGATACAGCGCACAGTACCATTCATTTTGTGGGGATAATAGTAGTCCACATACTTTGTATCACTTACTTTTTCACAGGGGTCTGGGGAAATAAAGAGGTGCTAAATATATAATGAAATATGGGCAATACATGTAGGTCAAACCAACAAGCTCTACTGCAACAAACTAGGAGCTGGTGACTGAAACACAGCAAATTTGCCCTATTCCCACTCCAACTGCCCCATGAACAGAACAAAAGCAGTTTTGAAAAA
Organism: Rhabdophis nuchalis; assembly: GCA_039707465.1. Taxonomy (NCBI): domain Eukaryota; kingdom Metazoa; phylum Chordata; class Lepidosauria; order Squamata; family Natricidae; genus Rhabdophis; species Rhabdophis nuchalis. The sequence goes on from CM077647.1 coordinate 114,105,761, forward strand.
TATCCTTCCATGGTAGAAAATAAAAGATAGCAAGATGAGCAAGAATGAGTTGTCATCATGATGGAACTACAATGAGAGAGAGAGATACCCTTTTATATTTTCTTCATCTTTGTTTCTTGACCTTGAATGCTCCGCTTTTTCCCCCTTTATTGTTCAAATAATTCCTCAATATTTCTGGATTTTTCTCCATTTGCTAAGATAATAATTATAGTGTTTTCTGTATTCCCAGTCCACTGTGATTAAACTTGCTATTCTAGTTTTAAAATGATTTCCCTCTTCTCCAAGCACGTTTTTACTACAGGAAGCATCTGATACACTCGACCAACAAAATGGCTGCTGAGATGCTGCCTTCTCTCTGGGGATGAGCACCATTTCCATGTTATTTTGGATTGAGCTGTGAGAGAAACAGCCCCCTGGCTTCCTTAGAGCAGGGGTCCCCAACCCCCAGGCCGCGGACCGGTGCCGGTCCGTGGCTTGGTAGGAACCGGGCCGCAGGGCCGGAGAGGAGGAGGAGGGAGGAGGGGGCAGCTCCCTGAGCAGAGCGCGCAGGAGAGCGCAGGCGCGGTTGTTCGCGCCATTGGAGTGCGGCTCTTCCTCCACCCTCATCGACGGTGGGACTCCTGGGAGCCGCAGCAGCAGCTCTCCCTACCGGCCGCCAATTTCCCCCCCCCCCCCCGGAGCTTTCTCAGCTCCTGGAAGGAGCCTGAGCGAGCAAACGAGCGACCAAGCATGGCGGCCGGGCAGGCGGGGCAGGCTAAGGCGAGTGAGCGCAGCGGGCCGGGCTGAGGAGGCTCCGCGGGGGGCGAGGGCGGGGACGACGACAGACAGACAGAGAGAGGCACAGACACAGAGAGAGACAGGGAGGGAGGGGGGAATCAGAGTGACAGACACACACAGAGAGACAGAAAGAGGGAGGGAGAGAAAGAGAGAGACACAGAATGAGTGATTAAGTGCGTGAATGCGAGACAGACAGACAGATACACACACACATAGAGTGACAGATGGGCGGACGAAGGAGAGAGAGACAGAGATAGAGAGAGAGAAAAAGAGAAAGAAAGAAAAAGAAAGTGGGAGAGAGAGAAAGAAAGAGAGAGAGAAAGAGAAAGAAAGACAGAGAGAAAGAAAGAGACAGAAAGGAAAGAAAGAGAGAGAGAAAGAGAGAGAGAGAGAAAGAAAAAGAAAAAGAGACAGAAAGAGAGAAAGAGAAAGAAAGAAAGAAAGAAAGAAAGAAAAAGAAAGAGAGAGAAAGAAAGAGAAAGAGGGAAAGAAAGAAAGAGAGAGAGAGAAAGAGGGAAAGAAAGAGAAAGAAATAAAGAGAAACAAAGAAAGAAATAGAGAGAGAAAGAGGGAAAGAAAGAGACAGAGAAAGAAAGAAAGAAAGAAAGAAAGAAAGAAAGAAAGAAAGAAAGAAAGAAAGAAAGAAAGAAAGAACTTATGACCACAATTGAGCCCAAAAGTTTGGTTGTTAACCAAGACCATTGTTAAGTGAGTTTTACATTTTCCGAGTTGGCCACGCCCACCCAGTCACATGACTGCTGAGCCACTCAGCCGGTCCGCAAAACTTTCTTTAAAATGAAACCGGTCCCTGGTGCAAAAAAGGTTGGGGACCCTTGCCTTAGAGTCATCTGCCTTCAGGATGGTATTTTCCAAAGTTGATAAGTGTTTCGTAAGTGGATAAGTGGCATCCTTGAACAATATAGTGAACCAGTTGTGCCAAACTTATCCACTGCCCTCTTGGGATGCCTCACAGAAAGTCAATTGTTTTGGAACAGAAAATCAAATTCTGCCTGTGTTGCTTTAGCACTCTTGTGCATATTAGAATGTTTTTAAATCAATTTTTGGCAGCAAATAATTTTACATAAGCATCCATTTTACCTTTTTTATTTCAGTGGAAGAACAAAAAAAAGACACAGGGAGAGCTGCACCCCATACCTGTACTGCAGACCTGAGAGCACTAAACCCATGTTCTATGGTTGACATGTTTCAGTAAGAAAGAAATTGTGTACCTCTATTCTGTTAGGAAAATTCAATAAATCCTTAGCTCCCACCTCCAAGCACCTGCCTACGTTCTCCCAGCCCCAGCCATACCGTACCACTCTGACTAAAGAGTTTTTTTCCTGTATAAGAATAAACTTGATGGGAGGTGAAATGAAGCCAGGGAATCCATCAATCCCTTTCCTTAACTTGTTCTACATTTAACAGGAATGGCTGCATCATAGGCAATCAGTTAGTACTGTCTGTGTTGGGTCTGACAATCGATGCCCATAAGTTTTTCTGCTGGCTCAAGGATTAGTACGTTAATATAAATGAAGAACATAAATGACAACATCTGTTAGCATGACCTGCACAGCTTTTTCTTCACCTTCTGTCATTGCCTCACTGTTAATGCTACAAGTGGACATACAGGAGCTGGAGAAAGCTGGCTGGCTGGCTGGCTGGCTGGCTGGCTGGCTGGCCGGCCGAGTGAGTGAGTGATTGAGTGAGTGAGTGAGTGAGTGAGTGAGTGAGTGAGTGAGTGATTCTCCATGGATTTGGTCTGGTGAGTCCTCTTGGCCTGCCATGATAGAGTTACGGGACTGACACTACAAGTTGATATAAAGTAATTTGATGAGATGGAATGACGTGATTGGTGGATGGCATCTATATATCAACAATGCTTCTAGGCACTTTCATTTATGTATGAAAAGCCAGCAGTTCAGATATCAGTGGTACTTTTAGCAATTCTACATTTAAAATGTGGATTGAACAATTTCATAATTTGGAAATATAAAGCAATAATCTTGACACAACTGAAACTTACCTTTATATGAATAACTTGAATTTAGAATTGAGGTGGGTAAAGGAAAAAAGCACAGTTCTGGTCCTGGGAAAAAAATATAGTTGTATGAATTAGGTATCTGGGGTGGTTATATATCTGTATATTCCCTTCAAGATTCTTCTGCATTAAAAACGTTGTGATATTAAATAGGATCCCCGGCACCAAAATAATGGTCTTTTTGAAGTAAACTGGGGAAGAATAAATCATCAAATGATATGTCAAACATTCATCAATGTCTAAGATTTTTAAAAGTCTTCTCTTGCCTGACTAGGGCCTCCAGTTCCTCAGGCTTCAATCATATACCTGGCTATCTTTGTAGCCAACAATTTTAGAATGTATATCCTTGTTGATTGCACTGTGAGCTACCAGTGAGTATGAGTTGCCTTGTCTAACCACTCGCTTGTGTTCTTGCAATCTGGTGGTTAGCTTCCTCCCTATCCTAAATAGTCACACACCGTATGGCAGAGTGAGAGGCTAATTGTTTGGCACACCCTGCCATGCATAAAAAGTATTTCAGAAGCAGTAGATCACAGCTTCCGAAATCTGCAAGTAGGATCTCACGCTGTCCAGAGGTTACCATATGAGGACAAATCATACATTGCAAAGATCTCTTGGAGGTGAGATATACTAATGTAACCTACTGGATCCCCTGCATGGATTGCCCCTATGTAGGGCAGGAAGGAAGGAAGTTACCCACAACAAGTATACAAGTGAGCGGTCAGAGGAGGATGCCAGACCCATTGATAGTCTCACATTGCAATGAACAATGACATACGTTCCAGTTCGAAGCTACTAAATTGTAGGCTGTGCAGCTGCAAAGTTAGCCAGGTAAATGATTGAAGTCTGGGAATCAGGCCCTTGTCAGCCAACAGAAGTGCTGATTTACCACCATCAGGTACTTATCAAGTACTTAAGAGCAAAGCTTTGGCAACCAATAGGAAGACAACACATAAATATCATCCAAAGAATAGCCCAAAGCGCATATTCCAGTAAAGTGAAGATCCCTGAGGATGGGTTCCAGCATGAATCCGAAAACTTGGACAAGTAAATCTCTGGTGCCATCTACTGACCCAGACTGCATCCTGCAACATTATCCTGGGACCCAGATATTTGCCTTCATTCAGGCAAAATAAAAAGATGTATTTGCTGCCCTCTAGTGGCTATTTTGAGACGTGCAGCACAGATATGGTATCTTGCTATATCCCCCCCATTATTAAATTGTGTGACAAGGGGAAGCCATTTTCTGTTCCTGCAGAAAAAAGGTGGCTCATTCTAAAAACACTCTTGTCTAAAAGGAGAAGTAGCCAGGAATCTTGCTTATTTGTCAGTCAAAGGAAATCACGTTCAAGCAGAAGAGTTTACCAAGCTAGACCATACCTGAATCCCTGGCACAGTCCCCCTCAGTTTCGATGTTTACCAAGGTGTGATTCACTTCCTTTCTAATATTCTCCACCTGCTGATTGATCTTTTCCTCTTTGTTCTCTATACTTCCTACTTCAATTATGACTTTATGCTCCACAATAATGCTGCCATTCCTAAGAGAACAATGAAAGAAGAAAGAACAATTCCTGAACTACCCTTTATTTCTCCATGAAGATATGCTAAAGACTGTGATAGCCCCACCCCTTTCCTCCATCAAGTGCAAAGCGAACTAGTACGTCTACTCCATTTCTACTCCATTTAATCCACAGAACAGTTTTCCGAGAGAGCTTAGAATAAAAGTTTCAGACTAGGCCAAAGTTCCTCTGGCAGCTTCATAACCGAGTGGGATTTCAACCTGGACTTTAGTCCAATTCTAGCTGCTTTAACTTGCAAGAGCATTTTTCATCCCCCTCATATGTTTCCTGGAACACATGGTGCCTGAACGTATTTGCAAAACATGTTCAGGCCCTGGTCTACCCACATGGTTAAAAAAAAGAAGAAGGTAAGAAATCTGAAGAGGAGTTACTTAAACCAAAAAAGAGGATCCACAATGGGAGAAAAGTTCTACCCATATTCAAGTTCACTTGATGCCTCAACATCCCAAAGAATAATGAGATCTCTTTTTAGACACCCACCTCATTCGTAAGATCTCCACATCACTGTATCCAGGGACATCTTTATAAACAGTTTTCATCTACAAGGGAGAAAAAGTATAAGAAAGCCTTCATAAGCAAAGAAACCTATGCCAGGAAAGAGACTTGAATTAGAAACAAGCCTCCTAAAGCATTGAGTATGTGGTCTGTGCTGTGTCTTGTCTAATTCTCCAGCTGCAAAAAGCTGAGAATCCAAGAAGTGAGTTTTTGATTGGGAAGAAGACACGTTCTTGGTATGAATTAGGAGTGCTGGCCTCGGTTAAAGAAGAGTGTAAGATACATTGCACTGAAATGGTGACATTGATCAGCTGTGGGCAGGGGTGGGATTCACTTACCTTCCCTACCAGTACGCAAATATAAGCGCATGCACCTCTTCTGCACATGCACACAGCTTCATGCACATGTGCAGAGCTCATGCATTACATTGGGGGGAGGTGGAGTCTCCCGCAGTCACCGCTATCAGTTCTCCTGAACCGGAGAGAACTGGCTAAATACCACCTCTGGACATAAGCTATTTCCTTGATCCAGTAAATCTTACCTGCTTTTTAAACTGAGTCTGAACTTCCCGATAATAGTTAGAGCTTGAGTCTTCCAGAGATTTATTGAACTCTTTGTTAGTAACCCTCACCTGAGCTTCGACAGTAACGGTCACAGGTACTAAAAGAGAGGGAAAGAGATATTTGTATGAACCTCAACATGTTACTTCTCCGCAAAGGAACTCTAAAATGTGAGAGGCAAGAGGTGAATGTGTTCCCATTCTCCAACACGGTTTCAAATGCTTAAATCCAAAGATCCTCATCTGGTTTCAAAACTCATTTTTTAAATTTAGTGATACATTTTTAAAATTCAAAGCGGTGCTGGAAGGGACCTTGGAGGTCTTTGAATCCAACCCCCTGCTCAAGTAGGAGACCCTATACCATTTCAGACAAGTCTCTTCTTAAAAACCTCCAGTGATGACATACCTGCAACTTCTGAAGGCAAATTGTTCTGCTGGTTAATTTTTCTCACCGTTAAGAAATTTCTTCTTAATTCCTGATTGTTTCTCTCTTTAATTGGTTTTAGGGACAGTTTTTTAGTTTTTTATAGATGTTTTTAGCGCAGGATTTGTTGTTTAATTGTGATTTTAAATTATGTATTCTGTTGTGTTTACTGTTTTTTAATTTTCCTGTGCCCCGCCTCGAGTCCCCTGGGGAGAGAGAGCGGGTAACAAATAAATTTTATTATTATTATTATTATTATCTATCCATTGTTTCTTGCCCTGCTTTTGGGTGCTTTGCAAAATAAGCTCTTTCTTCTTTGTGGCAGCCCCTCAAATCCTGGAACATTGCTATCATACCCCCCCCCTAGTTCTTTTTTCCCCTTTAAATCAGGGGTCCCTAATCCCCAGTTCATGGAGCTGCTACAGGCTGCAAACAAACAAAACCTCATCAATGGAATGCAGGCAGCATGTGAAACCACGCCCCCTCCAGTCCACAGAAAAACCTCCCTCCACAGAACCAGTCCCTGGTACCCAAAAGGTTGGGGGCCAGCGCTCTAGACTAGCCACACTCAAAATTTGAAATTTGCAAATTTGATGAATTCCCCTTCTACTTCCTCAGGAAGTAGGTTACGGTCTTTTTTTTTAATGTCTTACTGAAATCTAGGTATACTATGCAGTAGTGGTGAATACCTGTAGCTCGGTTGTAGGATGAAGGTAGCGGTTCGTTCTCCAAATTTGTGGGTTGGTTTCTGAATGTTTTATTACCAGGCTAAGTAACATCTTCAGCAGGATTTAGGGGATGTCAATATCGGTGTTCTACTTCTAAAATCGTAGTGTGATCAGTAGGTCTTCTGATGGGGAGGTCATGACAGGTGATTATCATGTCAGACCACGGTCTTGTGACTGGTTAGGTGTGGGTGACATCAGGCTGCATACATCATGTATACTAAGTATACTATGAGTATACTATAAGTATACTGTGTCCATAGCATATATCTGGTCTAATAATTTAGTCAGTTTGTCAAAGAATGAAATCAGGTTGGATTGGTCTGTTTTTAATAATTCTGTGCTACTTCTAATTGTAACTTTCTTTCTAGATCAGGGGTGGGCAAACTTTGCAACTTTAAGTCTGAAGGACTTCAGCTCCCAGAATTCTTCAGCCAGCAAAGAGAATTCTGGGAGCTGAAGTCCTTCAGACTTAAAGTTGCAAAGTTTGCTCACCCCTGTTCTAGATGTTCACAGATCTGTGTTTTGAAACAGTGTATGACCAATCATGCATTTTTGAGGCAATCTCCAAATCTCACCTCCATGATTTTCCTTAGATGAAGAAACTTTATTCACCACAGATCCAGGATGTTTTCTCAGTTATTCATGAGAGCTCTTAGCCATTTGGGGGAAAACATTAACTCAAATTAATCACTTTTGCTTGTAGATGGCAAACTTGTAGGACTCTGTGAAACATCTTTCCCAGAAGCCAGAGGAGAACTGGGAATGGAGAACTATCTATTTCCCTACAGTGTTTCCCGGTTTACATGCACTATAATGGAGCTTTTATTAAGCCACATTTTGCAAACTTAGTTCTTCCATATGCAATCTCTTTATTCTAGTATAGTAATCCAGCATATATGGAAACAAGAATTTTTTTTAGGCTGCCATCAGGAAAAAGTAATTAAGCTCTCCTTGACTATACTTACATTGTGGAGGGGCTGGAATTTCATCCAAGAGGAACTCACACTTGGGCCCATAGAATAAATCCTCACTACAGATGCACCTGGTTCCATCATAGGTTCCGCCATTGTAGCACATCTCTGGAACAGAGAAATCCCCTTATACAGGTCTAATTTGGAAGTTACAATCAATGCAGCAATTTACATAGATATGTAATTCTTTATCACAGTATGAATGGAGAAAAAATTAAACAATGCAGCAGAATAGATGAAGTGATCTTACATGCATTACTATGGTGAAAAATAGCTCCTCACTCGTTCAGCCTCTAACGTGACCTTAGCTGACAGGAAGGATAGGGAGGCTGATCATTTTTAAGGAATAAAGTGGGAAATAAAATCAATGCAATTAAGAATTCTTTTATTTTTACAGAAGTTCTTGCCTCTTTTTTCATTAGAAAAACATTATCTTCATCATTTTTAAATGTTTGTTGATGTTCTGAATCAATATTGACCTTCCTTTCCTAAGATACTAACACTGTAATGCAACTATGCAGAAAGATCTTAATCAATAACAGTTGCCTCCAGAGGAACATTGGAGAGGGTGTTCTGCATAATAGCCCTCCCTCAAACCCAAATTTGGCAAGGCCGGATTAAAAACAATTCTTCTGTGAATATGAAATAATCTGCACAAACCCATTAATGATTGGGGCTCCCTTACTCTAGAACTTGGCACAAGGCAGCCATGTCCCAAAGCAGGTGTCAATCCTCCCAACCTCCCAGAAGAGAGGGGAGCTTCCTCTGGACTTCAGATGCTGTTGAAATATGACTCTCAGCTACCCCAGACAGGATCCCCAGTAGTGAGAGAGGAGGGAGCAGTCCCTTTATGGGGAAAGCCACAAATATCATTCCCAGATTATGGAGGGAGAATCACCTCATGATTATACTTCGGTCCCAGGGGACACTTACTAGGTATTATGTCAACGGCTTAATTTGATAGAAATGTGATGAATAGTAGCTAATACCATTCACACTCAATTTGCCCTAAATTGAACCCATTCTAAAAAGAATTAGAAGATCCTTTGGTGCTTCTCACTAAAGTTGGATCACAGGAAAGGAAAAAATTGTAAGGACTTTTGAAAAGTTTAAAATAGGAATGACCAAGCACATAGATCAAATGAAAACTGACACTCACCACTTGTGGTAGTTCTGGTAGTACTCTTGGCAGTAGTAGTTTTGGTAGTCGAAGGCCTGCTGGTACTCTTGGCAGTCATAGTTTTGGTAGTGGGAGGACTGGTAGTACTCTTGGCAGTAGTAGCTTTGGTAGTGGGAGAGCTGGTAGTAGTCTTGGCAGTAGTAGTTTTGGTAGTGGGAGGGCTGGTAGTACTCTTGGCAGTAGTAGTTTTGGTAGTGGGAGGGCTGGTAGTACTCTTGGCAGTAGTAGTTTTGGTAGTGGGAGGTCTGGAAGTACTCTTGACAGTAGTAGCTTTGGTAGTGGGAGAGCTGATAGTAGTCTTGGCAGTAGTAGTTTTGGTAGTGGGAGGGCTGGTAGTACTCTTGGCAGTAGTAGTTTTGGTAGTGGGAGGTCTGGAAGTACTCTTGACAGTAGTAGCTTTGGTAGTGGGAGAGCTGGTAGTAGTCTTGGCAGTAGTAGTTTTGGTAGTGGGAGGGCTGGTAGTACTCTTGGCAGTAGTAGTTTTGGTACTGGGAGGGCTGGTAGTACTCTTGACAGTAGTAGTTTTGATAGTGAGAGGACTGGTAGTACTCTTGGCAGTAGTAGCTTTGATAGTGGAAGGGCTACTAGTGCTCTTAGAAGTAGTAGCTTTGGTAGTGGAAGGGATACTAGTACTCTTAGCAGTAGTAGTTTTGGTAGTGGAAGGGCTGCTTGTACTGCTGGGAGAAGTAGTTTTGGCAGTGGAAGGAATATTAGTACTCTTGGCAGTAGACGTTTTGGTAGTGGAAGGGCTGCTAGAACTCTTATCAGTAGTAGTTTTGGTAGTGGAAGGGCTGCTTGTACTCTTGGCAATAGTAGCTTTAGTAGTGGAAGGGCTGCTGGTACCACTGGGAGTAGTAGTTTTGGCAGTGGAAGGACTGTTAGTACTCTTGGCAATAGAAGTTTTGGTAGTGGAAGGGCTACTAGTACTCTTAGCACTAATAGCATTTGTAGTGGAAAGGCTGCTTGTACTCTTGGCAGAAGAAGGGCTACTAGTACCCTTAGCGGTAGTAGTTTTGGTATTGGAAAGGCTACTTGTACTTCTGGGAATAGTAGTTTTGGTAGTAAAATTGCTGCCAGTACTCATGGCAGTGGTAGTTTTTATGGAGGAAAAACTTCTAGTACTCTTTAAATAACTAGTTATAAAAGTCAAAGGGCTATTAGTACTCTTGGAATTAGTAGTTTTCAAAGTAGAATGTGTTCTGGAACTAATGTCAGTATTTTTACTAGTTGAAGGGTTGCTGCTGCTCTTGACAGCAGTAGTTTTGATGGTAGAGGATCTACTACTAGACAAGGAAATACTAGTTTTTGTAATGGAATGGCTACTGGTACCCTTCGATAGAGTCAGGTAAGTGGAAGGATTGCTACTACTAAAAGTTCCATAGGTGCTAGTTATAACAGTTGGGATGCCTAAAGACGCAGTGGTTGAAGCTGTGTATCTACTGTCGTGCATCCCTGTGGTTGTGAGCAAAGTTGAGGGAGTGTGTGTTTCGGTTTTGGTGGACAAATCGGTTAAGGTCCTAGTGGAATCTGATGAGGAGGTATGATTTTCAGGTGAGAGTGATGTAGTTAAAGCTATGTCGACGGTGACGTTTTTCGCAGTGCTGTCGAGCGTGGTCAGGGAGGTGTGCATTTCCTCCAAAGGAGTGTTTCCGGATGGGGTTCTGGTACCTGCATGAGCCGTTGTGGAACCCATTTGGGTTAAATGGCTGTGCGTCGTTGCGGCGCTGTGTGTCTCAACTGAGGTAGTCCGGATGGTAGCCAGGGTGGTACCGATATCATTCCCGGTGGGATTCATACTGGGTGGAGGGCTGTCTGTCTTCTCTGAAGGAGCAGAGGTTGAAGCTGTGTGTCTACTGGCTTGCGAAGTTGAGGGAGTGTGTGTTTCATCCAAGGGAGCACTTGTGGGAGCTGTGCTTGCAGTGGCATCCCTAATTGTTGTGCTGGGCTCCGCTGAGGGCCAGTGTGTGGATGCAGCGTTCTGGGTTGCAGTGGAGGGAGTGGTGAAGAAAGCTGCCTTTGTGGTGACATCGCTGAAGGCGCTGCTGGTATGGTATGAAGAAGTGTAGGGTTGCTCGGAGAGTGTGCCTGTCAAAGCTGTGCTTACAGCGACGTCATCGCCCGTGGGGCTGGGCGTGGTTGGTGAGACCTGTGCTTCTGCCGAGGGAGTACTTACAGATGCAGGTTTTGAAGTGACATCGGTTACTGTGCCAGTGGCGTTTTCTGGTGCACTGTGCACTGTGGCGGAACTGAGCGTTTCGGAGGAGGGAGTACTTGTGGATGGGGTGGTTTCAGGGGAATTATTCATGGTGGTATCAGCCTGGGAGGGGGGACTCTCTGTTAAACCCGAAGGAGAAGTTGTAAAAGCTGAGGCTACAGTCCCATTGTTCCCCGGCATGCTGAACGTTGTCAAGCTCTGCGTTGTCCCGGGTAGAGTACTTGAGGAAATCACTTCTGCGGTCCCATCGCTCAGGCTGGTACTGATCTGCGTCGACATGCTGCCACTTGATGTACGGGTATATTCTTCCCCTGAGAGTGAGGTCGATGCTGTTTGAGGGCTGACCTGAATTATGGTGCTGCTGGCTTCCGCGGAAGGGCTTGGTTTTTCCTGGGGGGATGTCCTTGTTGGAGCTGGAGTTGTAGTCACGGGGGTTCCTGTGGTGCTGTCTTTTTCTGTGGGAGTAGGAGTTTGATCTGTAGGGGAATGTGTGGCACGAATGGCTGTACTTCCCTCGCTGCGAGTGAGGCCTGCATTTGCGGTGCTGCTCGGTGTTTCACCTGGAGGAGAAGTCATGAAAGCTGTGGTTGTGTTGACATCGGTAACGGTGGGGCTGCTGTAGGTTGGGAAGCCTGGGGTTTCTGCAGTCAAAGGACTTGGGGAATGTGTGCTAGGATTGACATTAATCGGGGTAGCGCTGGAGGCTTGTGTAGAAGTGTGTATTTCCCCCGACACAGCACTCGTGGATGCCACGCTCGTCACGTTGCTCGGTGAGGCGCTTGCAGGTGCTGAGCGGCTGAGCTCCGTATCTGAGCTGGACGTTTCATGGCCAGCAGATGTCGTACTCGTGACGGCGGTTGAGAAATCGGTTAAGGTCCTAGTGGAATCCGATGAGGATGTATGACTTTCAGGTGAGAGGGATGTAGTTAAAGCTATGTCGACGGTGACATTTCTCCCTGTGGTCAGGGAGGTGTGCGTTTCCTCCAAAGGAGTGTTTCCGGATGGGGTTCTGGTAGCCGCATGAGCTGTTGTGGAACCCGTTTGGGTTAAATGGCTGTGCGTCGTTGCGGCGCTGTGTGTCTCAACTGAGGTAGTCCTCATGGTAGCCAGGGTGGTACCGATATCATTCCCGGTGGGATTCATACCTGGTGGAGGGCTGTCTGTTTTCTCTGAAGGAGCAGTGGTTGAAGCTGTGTGTCTACTGGCTTGCGAAGTTGAGGGAGTGTGTGTTTCATCCAAGGGAGTGTGTGTTTCATCCAAGGGAGCTGTGCTTGCAGTGGCATCCCTAATTGTTGTGCTGGGCTCCGCTGAGGGCCAGTGTGTGGATGCAGCGTTCTGGGTTGCAGTGGAGGGAGAGGTGAAGAAAGCTGCCTTTGTGGTGACATCGCTGAAGGCGCTGCTGGTATGGTATGAAGAAGTGTAGGGTTGCTCGGAGAGTGTGCCTGTCAAAGCTGTGCTTACAGCGACATCATCGCCCGTGGGGCTGGGCGTGGTTGGTGAGACCTGTGCTTCTGCCGAAGGAGTACTTACAGATGCAGGTTTTGAAGTGACATCGGTTACTGTGCCAGTGGCGTTTTCTGGTGCACTGTGCACTGTGGTGGAACTGAGCGTTTCGGAGGAGGGAGTACTTGTGGATGTGGTGGTTTCAGGGGAATTATTCATGGTGGTATCAGCCTGCGAGGGGGGACTCTCTGTTAAACCCGAATGAGAAGTTGTAAAAGCTGAGGCAAAAGTCCCATTGTTCCCCGGCATGCTGAACGTTGTCAAGCTCTGCGTTGTCCCGGGTAGAGTACTTGAGGAAATTACTTCTGCGGTCCCATCGCTCAGGCTGGTACTGATCTGCGTCGACATGCTGCCACTTGATGTACGGGTATATTCTTCCCCTGAGAGTGAGGTGGATGCTGATTGAGGGCTGACCTGAATTATGGTGCTGCTGGCTTCCGCGGAAGGGCTTGGTTTTTCCTGGGGGGATGTCCTTGTTGGAGCTGGAGTTGTAGTCACGGGGGTTCCTGTCGTGCTGTCTTTTTCTGTGGGAGTAGGAGTTTGATCTGTGGGGGAATGTGTGGGGTGAATGGCTGTACTTCCCTCGCTGCGGGTGAGGCCTGCATTTGTGGTGCTGCTCGGTGTTTCACCTGGAGGAGAAGTCATGAAAGCTGTGGTTGTGGGATGAATGGCTGTACTTCCCTCGCTGCGGGTGAGGCCTGCATTTGCGGTGCTGCTCGGTGTTTCACCTGGAGGAGAAGTCATGAAAGCTGTGGTTGTGTTGACATCGGTAACGGTGGGGCTGCTGTAGGTTGGGAAGCCTGGGGTTTTTGCAGTCAAAGGACTTGGGGAATGTGTGCTAGGATTGACATTAATCGGGGTAGCGCTGGAGGCTTGTGTAGAAGTGTGTATTTCCCCCGACACAGCACTCGTGGATGCCACGCTCGTCACGTTGCTCGGTGAGGCGCTTGCAGGTGCTGAGCGGCTGAGCTCCGTATCTGAGCTGGACGTTTCATGGCCAGCAGATGTCGTACTCGTGACGGCGGTTGAGAAATCGGTTAAGGTCCTAGTGGAATCCGATGAGGATGTATGACTTTCAGGTGAGAGGGATGTAGTTAAAGCTATGTCGACGGTGACATTTCTCCCTGTGGTCAGGGAGGTGTGCGTTTCCTCCAAAGGAGTGTTTCCGGATGGGGTTCTGGTAGCCGCATGAGCTGTTGTGGAACCCGTTTGGGTTAAATGGCTGTGCGTCGTTGCGGCGCTGTGTGTCTCAACTGACGTAGTCCTCATGGTAGCCAGGGTGGTACCGATATCATTCCCGGTGGGATTCATACTGGGTGGAGGGCTGTCTGTTTTCTCTGAAGGAGCAGTGGTTGAAGCTGTGTGTCTACTGGCTTGCGAAGTTGAGGGAGTGTGTGTTTCATCCAAGGGAGCACTTGTGGGAGCTGTGCTTGCAGTGGCATCCCTAATTGTTGTGCTGGGCTCCGCTGAGGGCCAGTGTGTGGATGCAGCATTCTGGGTTGCAGTGGAGGGAGAGGTGAAGAAAGCTGCCTTTGTGGTGACATCGCTGAAGGCGCTGCTGGTATGGTATGAAGAAGTGTAGGGTTGCTCGGAGAGTGTGCCTGTCAAAGCTGTGCTTACAGCGACGTCATCGCCCGTGGGGCTGGGCGTGGTTGGTGAGACCTGTGCTTCTGCCGAGGGAGTACTTACAGATGCAGGTTTTGAAGTGACATCGGTTACTGTGCCAGTGGCGTTTTCTGGTGCACTGTGCACTGTGGTGGAACTGAGCGTTTCGGAGGAGGGAGTACTTGTGGATGGGGTGGTTTCAGGGGAATTATTCATGGTGGTATCAGCCTGGGAGGGGGGACTCTCTGTTAAACCCGAATGAGAAGTTGTAAAAGCTGAGGCTACAGTCCCATTGTTCCCCGGCATGCTGAACGTTGTCAAGCTCTTCGTTGTCCCGGGTAGAGTACTTGAGGAAATCACTTCTGCGGTCCCATCGCTCAGGCTGGTACTGATCTGCGTCGACATGCTGCCACTTGATGTACGGGTATATTCTTCCCCTGAGAGTGAGGTCGATGCTGTTTGAGGGCTGACCTGAATTATGGTGCTGCTGGCTTCCGCGGAAGGGCTTGGTTTTTCCTGGGGGGATGTCCTTGTTTGAGCTGGAGTTGTAGTCACGGGGGTTTCTGTGGTGCTGTCTTTTTCTGTGGGAGTAGGAGTTTGATCTGTGGGGGAATGTGTGGCATGAATGGCTGTACTTCCCTCGCTGCGGGTGAGGCCTGCATTTGCGGTGCTGCTCGGTGTTTCACCTGGAGGAGAAGTCATGAAAGCTGTCGTTGTCTTGACATCGGTAATGGTGGGGCTGCTGTAGGTTGGGAAGCCTGGGGTTTCTGCAGTCAAAGGACTTGGGGAAGGTGTGCTAGGATTGACATCACTCGGGGTGGCGCTGGGGGCTTGTGTAGAAGTGTGTATTTCCCCCGACACAGCACTCGTGGATGCCATGCTCGTCACTTTGCTCGGTGAGGCGCTTGCAGGTGCTGAGCGGCTGAGCTCCGTATCTGAGCTGGACGTTTCATGGCCAGCAGATGTCGTACTCGTGACGGCGGTTGAGAAATCGGTTAAGGTCCTAGTGGAATCCGATGAGGATGTATGACTTTCAGGTGAGAGGGATGTAGTTAAAGCTATGTCGACGGTGACATTTCTCCCTGTGCTGTCGAGCGTGGTCAGGGAGGTGTGCGTTTCCTCCAAAGGAGTGTTTCCGGATGGGGTTCTGGTAGCCGCATGAGCTGTTGTGGAACCCGTTTGGGTTAAATGGCTGTGCGTCATTGCGGCGCTGTGTGTCTCAACTGAGGTAGTCCTCATGGTAGCCAGGGTGGTACCGATATCATTCCCGGTGGGATTCATACTGGGTGGAGGGTTGTCTGTTTTCTCTGAAGGAGCAGTGGTTGAAGCTGTGTGTCTACTGGCTTGCGAAGTTGAGGGAGTGTGTGTTTCATCCAAGGGAGTGTGTGTTTCATCCAAGGGAGCTGTGCTTGCAGTGGCATCCCTAATTGTTGTGCTGGGCTCCGCTGAGGGCCAGTGTGTGGATGCAGCGTTCTGGGTTGCAGTGGAGGGAGAGGTGAAGAAAGCTGCCTTTGTGGTGACTTCGCTGAAGGCGCTGCTGGTATGGTATGAAGAAGTGTAGGGTTGCTCGGAGAGTGTGCCTGTCAAAGCTGTGCTTACAGCGACATCATCGCCCGTGGGGCTGGGCGTGGTTGGTGAGACCTGTGCTTCTGCCGAAGGAGTACTTACAGATGCAGGTTTTGAAGTGACATCGGTTACTGTGCCAGTGGCGTTTTCTGGTGCACTGTGCACTGTGGTGGAACTGAGCGTTTCGGAGGAGGGAGTACTTGTGGATGGGGTGGTTTCAGGGGAATTATTCATGGTGGTATCAGCCTGGGAGGGGGGACTCTCTGTTAAACCCGAATGAGAAGTTGTAAAAGCTGAGGCAAAAGTCCCATTGTTCCCCGGCATGCTGAACGTTGTCAAGCTCTGCGTTGTCCCGGGTAGAGTACTTGAGGAAATTACTTCTGCGGTCCCATCGCTCAGGCTAGTACTGATCTGCGTTGTCATGCTGCCACTTGATGTACGGGTATATTCTTCCCCTGAGAGTGAGGTCGATGCTGATTGAGGGCTGACCTGAATTATGGTGCTGCTGGCTTCCGCGGAAGGGCTTGGTTTTTCCTGGGGGGATGTCCTTGTTGGAGCTGGAGTTGTAGTCACGGGGGTTCCTGTCGTGCTGTCTTTTTCTGTGGGAGTAGGAGTTTGATCTGTGGGGGAATGTGTGGGATGAATGGCTGTACTTCCCTCGCTGCGGGTGAGGCCTGCATTTGCGGTGCTGCTCGGTGTTTCACCTGGAGGAGAAGTCATGAAAGCTGTGGTTGTGGGATGAATGGCTGTACTTCCCTCGCTGCGGGTGAGGCCTGCATTTGCGGTGCTGCTCGGTGTTTCACCTGGAGGAGAAGTCATGAAAGCTGTGGTTGTGTTGACATCGGTAACGGTGGGGCTGCTGTAGGTTGGGAAGCCTGGGGTTTCTGCAGTCAAAGGACTTGGGGAAGGTTTGCTAGGATTGACATCACTCGGGGTGACGCTGGGGGCTTGTGTAGAATTGTGTATTACCCCCGACACAGCACTCGTGGATGCCACGCTCGTCACGTTGCTCGGTGAGGCGCTTGCAGGTGCTGAGCGGCTGAGGTCCGTATCTGAGCTGGACGTTTCATGGCCAGCAGATGTCGTACTCGTCACGGCGGTGGAGAAATCGGTTAAGGTCCTAGTGGAATCCGATGAGGAGATATGACTTTCAGGTGAGAGGGATGTAGTTAAAGCTATGTCGACGGTGACATTTCTCCCTGTGCTGTCGAGCGTGGTCAGGGAGGTGTGCGTTTCCTCCAAAGGAGTGTTTCCGGATGGGGTTCTGGTAGCCGCATGAGCTGTTGTGGAACCCGTTTGGGTTAAATGGCTGTGCGTCATTGCGGCGCTGTGTGTCTCAACTGAGGTAGTCCTCATGGTAGCCAGGGTGGTACCGATATCATTCCCGGTGGGATTCATACTGGGTGGAGGGTTGTCTGTTTTCTCTGAAGGAGCAGTGGTTGAAGCTGTGTGTCTACTGGCTTGCGAAGTTGAGGGAGTGTGTGTTTCATCCAAGGGAGTGTGTGTTTCATCCAAGGGAGCTGTGCTTGCAGTGGCATCCCTAATTGTTGTGCTGGGCTCCGCTGAGGGCCAGTGTGTGGATGCAGCGTTCTGGGTTGCAGTGGAGGGAGAGGTGAAGAAAGCTGCCTTTGTGGTGACATCGCTGAAGGCGCTGCTGGTATGGTATGAAGAAGTGTAGGGTTGCTCGGAGAGTGTGCCTGTCAAAGCTGTGCTTACAGCGACATCATCGCCCGTGGGGCTGGGCGTGGTTGGTGAGACCTGTGCTTCTGCCGAGGGAGTACTTACAGATGCAGGTTTTGAAGTGACATCGGTTACTGTGACAGTGGCGTTTTCTGGTGCACTGTGCACTGTGGTGGAACTGAGCGTTTTGGAGGAGGGAGTACTTGTGGATGTGGTGGTTTCAGGGGAATTATTCATGGTGGTATCAGCCTGGGAGGGGGGACTCTCTGTTAAACCCGAATGAGAAGTTGTAAAAGCTGAGGCAAAAGTCCCATTGTTCCCCGGCATGCTGAACGTTGTCAAGCTCTGCGTTGTCCCGGGTAGAGTACTTGAGGAAATCACTTCTGCGGTCCCATCGCTCAGGCTGGTACTGATCTGCGTCGACATGCTGCCACTTGATGTACGGGTATATTCTTCCCCTGAGAGTGAGGTCGATGCTGATTGAGGGCTGACCTGAATTATGGTGCTGCTGGCTTCCGCGGAAGGGCTTGGTTTTTCCTGGGGGGATGTCCTTGTTGGAGCTGGAGTTGTAGTCACGGGGGTTCCTGTCGTGCTGTCTTTTTCTGTGGGAGTAGGAGTTTGATCTGTGGGGGAATGTGTGGGATGAATGGCTGTACTTCCCTCGCTGCGGGTGAGGCCTGCATTTGCGGTGCTGCTCGGTGTTTCACCTGGAGGAGAAGTCATGAAAGCTGTGGTTGTGGGATGAATGGCTGTACTTCCCTCGCTGCGGGTGAGGCCTGCATTTGCGGTGCTGCTCGGTGTTTCACCTGGAGGAGAAGTCATGAAAGCTGTGGTTGTGTTGACATCGGTAACGGTGGGGCTGCTGTAGGTTGGGAAGCCTGGGGTTTCTGCAGTCAAAGGACTTGGGGAAGGTTTGCTAGGATTGATATCACTCGGGGTGGTGCTGGGGGCTTGTGTAGAAGTGTGTATTTCCCCCGACACAGCACTCGTGGATGCCACGCTCGTCACGTTGCTCGGTGAGGCGCTTGCAGGTGCTGAGCGGCTGAGGTCCGTACCTGAGCTGGACGTTTCATGGCCGGCAGATGTCGTACTCGTCACGGCGGTTGAGAAATCGGTTAAGGTCCTAGTGGAATCCGATGAGGATGTATGACTTTCAGGTGAGAGGGATGTAGTTAAAGCTATGTCGACGGTGACATTTCTCCCTGTGGTCAGGGAGGTGTGCGTTTCCTCCAAAGGAGTGTTTCCGGATGGGGTTCTGGTAGCCGCATGAGCTGTTGTGGAATCCGTTTGGGTTAAATGGCTGTGCGTCGTTGCGGCGCTGTGTGTCTCAACTGAGGTAGTCCTCATGGTAGCCAGGGTGGTACCGATATCATTCCCGGTGGGATTCATACCTGGTGGAGGGCTGTCTGTTTTCTCTGAAGGAGCAGTGGTTGAAGCTGTGTGTCTACTGGCTTGCGAAGTTGAGGGAGTGTGTGTTTCATCCAAGGGAGTGTGTGTTTCATCCAAGGGAGCTGTGCTTGCAGTGGCATCCCTAATTGTTGTGCTGGGCTCCGCTGAGGGCCAGTGTGTGGATGCAGCGTTCTGGGTTGCAGTGGAGGGAGAGGTGAAGAAAGCTGCCTTTGTGGTGACATCGCTGAAGGCGCTGCTGGTATGGTATGAAGAAGTGTAGGGTTGCTCGGAGAGTGTGCCTGTCAAAGCTGTGCTTACAGCGACATCATCGCCCGTGGGGCTGGGCGTGGTTGGTGAGACCTGTGCTTCTGCCGAAGGAGTACTTACAGATGCAGGTTTTGAAGTGACATCGGTTACTGTGCCAGTGGCGTTTTCTGGTGCACTGTGCACTGTGGTGGAACTGAGCGTTTCGGAGGAGGGAGTACTTGTGGATGTGGTGGTTTCAGGGGAATTATTCATGGTGGTATCAGCCTGCGAGGGGGGACTCTCTGTTAAACCCGAATGAGAAGTTGTAAAAGCTGAGGCAAAAGTCCCATTGTTCCCCGGCATGCTGAACGTTGTCAAGCTCTGCGTTGTCCCGGGTAGAGTACTTGAGGAAATTACTTCTGCGGTCCCATCGCTCAGGCTGGTACTGATCTGCGTCGACATGCTGCCACTTGATGTACGGGTATATTCTTCCCCTGAGAGTGAGGTGGATGCTGATTGAGGGCTGACCTGAATTATGGTGCTGCTGGCTTCCGCGGAAGGGCTTGGTTTTTCCTGGGGGGATGTCCTTGTTGGAGCTGGAGTTGTAGTCACGGGGGTTCCTGTCGTGCTGTCTTTTTCTGTGGGAGTAGGAGTTTGATCTGTGGGGGAATGTGTGGGGTGAATGGCTGTACTTCCCTCGCTGCGGGTGAGGCCTGCATTTGTGGTGCTGCTCGGTGTTTCACCTGGAGGAGAAGTCATGAAAGCTGTGGTTGTGGGATGAATGGCTGTACTTCCCTCGCTGCGGGTGAGGCCTGCATTTGCGGTGCTGCTCGGTGTTTCACCTGGAGGAGAAGTCATGAAAGCTGTGGTTGTGTTGACATCGGTAACGGTGGGGCTGCTGTAGGTTGGGAAGCCTGGGGTTTCTGCAGTCAAAGGACTTGGGGAATGTGTGCTAGGATTGACATTAATCGGGGTAGCGCTGGAGGCTTGTGTAGAAGTGTGTATTTCCCCCGACACAGCACTCGTGGATGCCACGCTCGTCACGTTGCTCGGTGAGGCGCTTGCAGGTGCTGAGCGGCTGAGCTCCGTATCTGAGCTGGACGTTTCATGGCCAGCAGATGTCGTACTCGTGACGGCGGTTGAGAAATCGGTTAAGGTCCTAGTGGAATCCGATGAGGATGTATGACTTTCAGGTGAGAGGGATGTAGTTAAAGCTATGTCGACGGTGACATTTCTCCCTGTGGTCAGGGAGGTGTGCGTTTCCTCCAAAGGAGTGTTTCCGGATGGGGTTCTGGTAGCCG
The DNA here is from genome assembly GCA_039707465.1 of Rhabdophis nuchalis. NCBI lineage: Eukaryota > Metazoa > Chordata > Lepidosauria > Squamata > Natricidae > Rhabdophis > Rhabdophis nuchalis. The sequence goes on from CM077647.1 coordinate 114,126,018, forward strand.
CATGAGCTGTTGTGGAACCCGTTTGGGTTAAATGGCTGTGCGTCGTTGCGGCGCTGTGTGTCTCAACTGACGTAGTCCTCATGGTAGCCAGGGTGGTACAGATATCATTCCCGGTGGGATTCATACTGGGTAGAGGGCTGTCTGTTTTCTCTGAAGGAGCAGTGGTTGAAGCTGTGTGTCTACTGGCTTGCGAAGTTGAGGGAGTGTGTGTTTCATCCAAGGGAGCACTTGTGGGAGCTGTGCTTGCAGTGGCATCCCTAATTGTTGTGCTGGGCTCCGCTGAGGGCCAGTGTGTGGATGCAGCATTCTGGGTTGCAGTGGAGGGAGAGGTGAAGAAAGCTGCCTTTGTGGTGACATCGCTGAAGGCGCTGCTGGTATGGTATGAAGAAGTGTAGGGTTGCTCGGAGAGTGTGCCTGTCAAAGCTGTGCTTACAGCGACGTCATCGCCCGTGGGGCTGGGCGTGGTTGGTGAGACCTGTGCTTCTGCCGAGGGAGTACTTACAGATGCAGGTTTTGAAGTGACATCGGTTACTGTGCCAGTGGCGTTTTCTGGTGCACTGTGCACTGTGGTGGAACTGAGCGTTTCGGAGGAGGGAGTACTTGTGGATGGGGTGGTTTCAGGGGAATTATTCATGGTGGTATCAGCCTGGGAGGGGGGACTCTCTGTTAAACCCGAATGAGAAGTTGTAAAAGCTGAGGCTACAGTCCCATTGTTCCCCGGCATGCTGAACGTTGTCAAGCTCTTCGTTGTCCCGGGTAGAGTACTTGAGGAAATCACTTCTGCGGTCCCATCGCTCAGGCTGGTACTGATCTGCGTCGACATGCTGCCACTTGATGTACGGGTATATTCTTCCCCTGAGAGTGAGGTCGATGCTGTTTGAGGGCTGACCTGAATTATGGTGCTGCTGGCTTCCGCGGAAGGGCTTGGTTTTTCCTGGGGGGATGTCCTTGTTTGAGCTGGAGTTGTAGTCACGGGGGTTTCTGTGGTGCTGTCTTTTTCTGTGGGAGTAGGAGTTTGATCTGTGGGGGAATGTGTGGCATGAATGGCTGTACTTCCCTCGCTGCGGGTGAGGCCTGCATTTGCGGTGCTGCTCGGTGTTTCACCTGGAGGAGAAGTCATGAAAGCTGTCGTTGTCTTGACATCGGTAATGGTGGGGCTGCTGTAGGTTGGGAAGCCTGGGGTTTCTGCAGTCAAAGGACTTGGGGAAGGTGTGCTAGGATTGACATCACTCGGGGTGGCGCTGGGGGCTTGTGTAGAAGTGTGTATTTCCCCCGACACAGCACTCGTGGATGCCATGCTCGTCACTTTGCTCGGTGAGGCGCTTGCAGGTGCTGAGCGGCTGAGCTCCGTATCTGAGCTGGACGTTTCATGGCCAGCAGATGTCGTACTCGTGACGGCGGTTGAGAAATCGGTTAAGGTCCTAGTGGAATCCGATGAGGATGTATGACTTTCAGGTGAGAGGGATGTAGTTAAAGCTATGTCGACGGTGACATTTCTCCCTGTGCTGTCGAGCGTGGTCAGGGAGGTGTGCGTTTCCTCCAAAGGAGTGTTTCCGGATGGGGTTCTGGTAGCCGCATGAGCTGTTGTGGAACCCGTTTGGGTTAAATGGCTGTGCGTCATTGCGGCGCTGTGTGTCTCAACTGAGGTAGTCCTCATGGTAGCCAGGGTGGTACCGATATCATTCCCGGTGGGATTCATACTGGGTGGAGGGTTGTCTGTTTTCTCTGAAGGAGCAGTGGTTGAAGCTGTGTGTCTACTGGCTTGCGAAGTTGAGGGAGTGTGTGTTTCATCCAAGGGAGTGTGTGTTTCATCCAAGGGAGCTGTGCTTGCAGTGGCATCCCTAATTGTTGTGCTGGGCTCCGCTGAGGGCCAGTGTGTGGATGCAGCGTTCTGGGTTGCAGTGGAGGGAGAGGTGAAGAAAGCTGCCTTTGTGGTGACTTCGCTGAAGGCGCTGCTGGTATGGTATGAAGAAGTGTAGGGTTGCTCGGAGAGTGTGCCTGTCAAAGCTGTGCTTACAGCGACATCATCGCCCGTGGGGCTGGGCGTGGTTGGTGAGACCTGTGCTTCTGCCGAAGGAGTACTTACAGATGCAGGTTTTGAAGTGACATCGGTTACTGTGCCAGTGGCGTTTTCTGGTGCACTGTGCACTGTGGTGGAACTGAGCGTTTCGGAGGAGGGAGTACTTGTGGATGGGGTGGTTTCAGGGGAATTATTCATGGTGGTATCAGCCTGGGAGGGGGGACTCTCTGTTAAACCCGAATGAGAAGTTGTAAAAGCTGAGGCAAAAGTCCCATTGTTCCCCGGCATGCTGAACGTTGTCAAGCTCTGCGTTGTCCCGGGTAGAGTACTTGAGGAAATTACTTCTGCGGTCCCATCGCTCAGGCTAGTACTGATCTGCGTTGTCATGCTGCCACTTGATGTACGGGTATATTCTTCCCCTGAGAGTGAGGTCGATGCTGATTGAGGGCTGACCTGAATTATGGTGCTGCTGGCTTCCGCGGAAGGGCTTGGTTTTTCCTGGGGGGATGTCCTTGTTGGAGCTGGAGTTGTAGTCACGGGGGTTCCTGTCGTGCTGTCTTTTTCTGTGGGAGTAGGAGTTTGATCTGTGGGGGAATGTGTGGGATGAATGGCTGTACTTCCCTCGCTGCGGGTGAGGCCTGCATTTGCGGTGCTGCTCGGTGTTTCACCTGGAGGAGAAGTCATGAAAGCTGTGGTTGTGGGATGAATGGCTGTACTTCCCTCGCTGCGGGTGAGGCCTGCATTTGCGGTGCTGCTCGGTGTTTCACCTGGAGGAGAAGTCATGAAAGCTGTGGTTGTGTTGACATCGGTAACGGTGGGGCTACTGTAGGTTGGGAAGCCTGGGGTTTCTGCAGTCAAAGGACTTGGGGAAGGTTTGCTAGGATTGACATCACTCGGGGTGACGCTGGGGGCTTGTGTAGAATTGTGTATTACCCCCGACACAGCACTCGTGGATGCCACGCTCGTCACGTTGCTCGGTGAGGCGCTTGCAGGTGCTGAGCGGCTGAGGTCCGTATCTGAGCTGGACGTTTCATGGCCAGCAGATGTCGTACTCGTCACGGCGGTGGAGAAATCGGTTAAGGTCCTAGTGGAATCCGATGAGGAGATATGACTTTCAGGTGAGAGGGATGTAGTTAAAGCTATGTCGACGGTGACATTTCTCCCTGTGCTGTCGAGCGTGGTCAGGGAGGTGTGCGTTTCCTCCAAAGGAGTGTTTCCGGATGGGGTTCTGGTAGCCGCATGAGCTGTTGTGGAACCCGTTTGGGTTAAATGGCTGTGCGTCATTGCGGCGCTGTGTGTCTCAACTGAGGTAGTCCTCATGGTAGCCAGGGTGGTACCGATATCATTCCCGGTGGGATTCATACTGGGTGGAGGGTTGTCTGTTTTCTCTGAAGGAGCAGTGGTTGAAGCTGTGTGTCTACTGGCTTGCGAAGTTGAGGGAGTGTGTGTTTCATCCAAGGGAGTGTGTGTTTCATCCAAGGGAGCTGTGCTTGCAGTGGCATCCCTAATTGTTGTGCTGGGCTCCGCTGAGGGCCAGTGTGTGGATGCAGCGTTCTGGGTTGCAGTGGAGGGAGAGGTGAAGAAAGCTGCCTTTGTGGTGACATCGCTGAAGGCGCTGCTGGTATGGTATGAAGAAGTGTAGGGTTGCTCGGAGAGTGTGCCTGTCAAAGCTGTGCTTACAGCGACATCATCGCCCGTGGGGCTGGGCGTGGTTGGTGAGACCTGTGCTTCTGCCGAGGGAGTACTTACAGATGCAGGTTTTGAAGTGACATCGGTTACTGTGACAGTGGCGTTTTCTGGTGCACTGTGCACTGTGGTGGAACTGAGCGTTTCGGAGGAGGGAGTACTTGTGGATGTGGTGGTTTCAGGGGAATTATTCATGGTGGTATCAGCCTGGGAGGGGGGACTCTCTGTTAAACCCGAATGAGAAGTTGTAAAAGCTGAGGCAAAAGTCCCATTGTTCCCCGGCATGCTGAACGTTGTCAAGCTCTGCGTTGTCCCGGGTAGAGTACTTGAGGAAATCACTTCTGCGGTCCCATCGCTCAGGCTGGTACTGATCTGCGTCGACATGCTGCCACTTGATGTACGGGTATATTCTTCCCCTGAGAGTGAGGTCGATGCTGATTGAGGGCTGACCTGAATTATGGTGCTGCTGGCTTCCGCGGAAGGGCTTGGTTTTTCCTGGGGGGATGTCCTTGTTGGAGCTGGAGTTGTAGTCACGGGGGTTCCTGTCGTGCTGTCTTTTTCTGTGGGAGTAGGAGTTTGATCTGTGGGGGAATGTGTGGGATGAATGGCTGTACTTCCCTCGCTGCGGGTGAGGCCTGCATTTGCGGTGCTGCTCGGTGTTTCACCTGGAGGAGAAGTCATGAAAGCTGTGGTTGTGGGATGAATGGCTGTACTTCCCTCGCTGCGGGTGAGGCCTGCATTTGCGGTGCTGCTCGGTGTTTCACCTGGAGGAGAAGTCATGAAAGCTGTGGTTGTGTTGACATCGGTAATGGTGGGGCTGCTGTAGGTTGGGAAGCCTGGGGTTTCTGCAGTCAAAGGACTTGGGGAAGGTTTGCTAGGATTGATATCACTCGGGGTGGTGCTGGGGGCTTGTGTAGAAGTGTGTATTTCCCCCGACACAGCACTCGTGGATGCCACGCTCGTCACGTTGCTCGGTGAGGCGCTTGCAGGTGCTGAGCGGCTGAGGTCCGTACCTGAGCTGGACGTTTCATGGCCGGCAGATGTCGTACTCGTCACGGCGGTGGAGAAATCGGTTAAGGTCCTAGTGGAATCCGATGAGGAGGTATGACTTTCAGGTGAGAGGGATGTAGTTAAAGCTATGTCGACGGTGACATTTCTCCCGGTGCTGTCGAGCGTGGTCAGGGAGGTGTGCGTTTCCTCCAAAGGAGTGTTTCCGGATGGGGTTCTGGTAGCCGCATGAGCTGTTGTGGAACCCGTTTGGGTTAAATGGCTGTGCGTCGTTGCGGCGCTGTGTGTCTCAACTGACGTAGTCCTCATGGTAGCCAGGGTGGTACCGATATCATTCCCGGTGGGATTCATACTGGGTGGAGGGCTGTCTGTTTTCTCTGAAGGAGCAGTGGTTGAAGCTGTGTGTCTACTGGCTTGCGAAGTTGAGGGAGTGTGTGTTTCATCCAAGGGAGCACTTGTGGGAGCTGTGCTTGCAGTGGCATCCCTAATTGTTGTGCTGGGCTCCGTTGAGGGCCAGTGTGTGGATGCAGCATTCTGGGTTGCAGTGGAGGGAGAGGTGAAGAAAGCTGCCTTTGTGGTGACATCGCTGAAGGCGCTGCTGGTATGGTATGAAGAAGTGTAGGGTTGCTCGGAGAGTGTGCCTGTCAAAGCTGTGCTTACAGCGACGTCATCGCCCGTGGGGCTGGGCGTGGTTGGTGAGACCTGTGCTTCTGCCGAGGGAGTACTTACAGATGCAGGTTTTGAAGTGACATCGGTTACTGTGCCAGTGGCGTTTTCTGGTGCACTGTGCACTGTGGTGGAACTGAGCGTTTCGGAGGAGGGAGTACTTGTGGATGTGGTGGTTTCAGGGGAATTATTCATGGTGGTATCAGCCTGGGAGGGGGGACTCTCTGTTAAACCCGAATGAGAAGTTGTAAAAGCTGAGGCTACAGTCCCATTGTTCCCCGGCATGCTGAACGTTGTCAAGCTCTGCGTTGTCCCGGGTAGAGTACTTGAGGAAATCACTTCTGCGGTCCCATCGCTCAGGCTGGTACTGATCTGCGTCGACATGCTGCCACTTGATGTACGGGTATATTCTTCCCCTGAGAGTGAGGTCGATGCTGTTTGAGGGCTGACCTGAATTATGGTGCTGCTGGCTTCCGCGGAAGGGCTTGGTTTTTCCTGGGGGGATGTCCTTGTTGGAGCTGGAGTTGTAGTCACGGGGGTTCCTGTGGTGCTGTCTTTTTCTGTGGGAGTAGGAGTTTGATCTGTGGGGGAATGTGTGGCATGAATGGCTGTACTTCCCTCGCTACGAGTGAGGCCTGCATTTGCGGTGCTGCTCGGTGTTTCACCTGGAGGAGAAGTCATGAAAGCTGTGGTTGTGTTGACATCGGTAATGGTGGGGCTGCTGTAGGTTGGGAAGCCTGGGGTTTCTGCAGTCAAAGGACTTGGGGAATGTGTGCTAGGATTGACATTAATCGGGGTAGCACTGGAGGCTTGTGTAGAAGTGTGTATTTCCCCCGACACAGCACTCGTGGATGCCACGCTCGTCACGTTGCTCGGTGAGGCGCTTGCAGGTGCTGAGCGGCTGAGCTCTGTATCTGAGCTGGACGTTTCATGGCCAACAGATGTCGTACTCGTGACGGCGGTTGAGAAATCGGTTAAGGTCCTAGTGGAATCCGATGAGGATGTATGACTTTCAGGTGAGAGGGATGTAGTTAAAGCTATGTCGACGGTGACATTTCTCCCTGTGCTGTCGAGCGTGGTCAGGGAGGTGTGCGTTTCCTCCAAAGGAGTGTTTCCGGATGGGGTTCTGGTAGCCGCATGAGCTGTTGTGGAACCCGTTTGGGTTAAATGGCTGTGCGTCGTTGCGGCGCTGTGTGTCTCAACTGAGGTAGTCCTCATGGTAGCCAGGGTGGTACCGATATCATTCCCGGTGGGATTCATACTGGGTGGAGGGTTGTCTGTTTTCTCTGAAGGAGCAGTGGTTGAAGCTGTGTGTCTACTGGCTTGCGAAGTTGAGGGAGTGTGTGTTTCATCCAAGGGAGTGTGTGTTTCATCCAAGGGAGCTGTGCTTGCAGTGGCATCATTGCCCGTGGGGCTGGGCGTGGTTGGTGAGACCTGTGCTTCTGCCGAGGGAGTACTTACAGATGCAGGTTTTGAAGTGACATCGGTTACTGTGCCAGTGGCGTTTTCTGGTGCACTGTGCACTGTGGTGGAACTGAGCGTTTCGGAGGAGGGAGTACTTGTGGATGTGGTGGTTTCAGGGGAATTATTCATGGTGGTATCAGCCTGGGAGGGGGGACTCTCTGTTAAACCCGAATGAGAAGTTGTAAAAGCTGAGGCAAAAGTCCCATTGTTCCCCGGCATGCTGAACGTTGTCAAGCTCTGCGTTGTCCCGGGTAGAGTACTTGAGGAAATTACTTCTGCGGTCCCATCGCTCAGGCTGGTACTGATCTGCGTCGACATGCTGCCACTTGATGTACGGGTATATTCTTCCCCTGAGAGTGAGGTCGATGCTGATTGAGGGCTGACCTGAATTATGGTGCTGCTGGCTTCCGCGGAAGGGCTTGGTTTTTCCTGGGGGGATGTCCTTGTTGGAGCTGGAGTTGTAGTCACGGGGGTTCCTGTCGTGCTGTCTTTTTCTGTGGGAGTAGGAGTTTGATCTGTGGGGGAATGTGTGGGATGAATGGCTGTACTTCCCTCGCTGCGGGTGAGGCCTGCATTTGCGGTGCTGCTCGGTGTTTCACCTGGAGGAGAAGTCATGAAAGCTGTGGTTGTGGGATGAATGGCTGTACTTCCCTCGCTGCGGGTGAGGCCTGCATTTGCGGTGCTGCTCGGTGTTTCACCTGGAGGAGAAGTCATGAAAGCTGTGGTTGTGTTGACATCGGTAACGGTGGGGCTGCTGTAGGTTGGGAAGCCTGGGGTTTCTGCAGTCAAAGGACTTGGGGAAGGTTTGCTAGGATGGACATCACTTGGGGTGGTGCTGGGGGCTTGTGTAGAAGTGTGTATTTCCCCCGACACAGCACTCGTGGATGCCACGCTCGTCACGTTGCTCGGTGAGGCGCTTGCAGGTGCTGAGCGGCTGAGGTCCGTATCTGAGCTGGACGTTTCATGGCCGGCAGATGTCATACTCGTCACGGCGGTGGAGAAATCGGTTAAGGTCCTAGTGGAATCCGATGAGGAGGTATGACTTTCAGGTGAGAGGGATGTAGTTAAAGCTATGTCGACGGTGACATTTCTCCCAGTGCTGTCGAGCGTGGTCAGGGAGGTGTGCGTTTCCTCCAAAGGAGTGTTTCCGGATGGGGTTCTGGTAGCCGCATGAGCTGTTGTGGAACCCGTTTGGGTTAAATGGCTGTGCGTCGTTGCGGCGCTGTGTGTCTCAACTGAGGTAGTCCTCATGGTAGCCAGGGTGGTACCGATATCATTCCCGGTGGGATTCATACTGGGTGGAGGGCTGTCTGTTTTCTCTGAAGGAGCAGTGGTTGAAGCTGTGTGTCTACTGGCTTGCGAAGTTGAGGGAGTGTGTGTTTCATCCAAGGGAGCACTTGTGGGAGCTGTGCTTGCAGGGGCATCCCTAATTGTTGTGCTGGGCTCCGCTGAGGGCCAGTGTGTGGATGCAGCATTCTGGGTTGCAGTGGAGGGAGAGGTGAAGAAAGCTGCCTTTGTGGTGACATCGCTGAAGGCGCTGCTGGTATGGTATGAAGAAGTGTAGGGTTGCTCGGAGAGTGTGCCTGTCAAAGCTGTGCTTACAGCGACGTCATCGCCCGTGGGGCTGAGCGTGGTTGGTGAGACCTGTGCTTCTGCCGAGGGAGTACTTACAGATGCAGGTTTTGAAGTGACATCGGTTACTGTGCTAGTGGCGTTTTCTGGTGCACTGTGCACTGTGGTGGAACTGAGCGTTTCGGAGGAGGGAGTACCTGTGGATGGGGTGGTTTCAGGGGAATTATTCATGGTGGTATCAGCCTGGGAGGGGGGACTCTCTGTTAAACCCGAATGAGAAGTTGTAAAAGCTGAGGCTACAGTCCCATTGTTCCCCGGCATGCTGAACGTTGTCAAGCTCTGCGTTGTCCCGGGTAGAGTACTTGAGGAAATCACTTCTGCGGTCCCATCGCTCAGGCTGGTACTGATCTGCGTCGACATGCTGCCACTTGATGTACGGGTATATTCTTCCCCTGAGAGTGAGGTCGATGCTGTTTGAGGGCTGACCTGAATTATGGTGCTGCTGGCTTCCGCGGAAGGGCTTGGTTTTTCCTGGGGGGATGTCCTTGTTTGAGCTGGAGTTGTAGTTACGAGGGTTCCTGTGGTGTTGTCTTTTTCTGTGGGAGTAGGAGTTTGATCTGTGGGGGAATGTGTGGCATGAATGGCTGTACTTCCTTCGCTGCGAGTGAGGCCTGCATTTGCGGTGCTGCTCGGTGTTTCACCTGGAGGAGAAGTCATGAAAGCTGTGGTTGTGTTGACATCGGTAATGGTGGGGCTGCTGTAGGTTGGGAAGCCTGGGGTTTCTGCAGTCAAAGGACTTGGGGAATGTGTGCTAGGATTGACATTAATCGGGGTAGCACTGGAGGCTTGTGTAGAAGTGTGTATTTCCACAGCACTCGTGGATGCCACGCTCGTCACGTTGCTCGGTGAGGCGCTTGCAGGTGCTGAGCGGCTGAGCTCCGTATCTGAGCTGGACGTTTCATGGCCAGCAGATGTCGTACTCGTGACGGCGGTTGAGAAATCGGTTAAGGTCCTAGTGGAATCCGATGAGGATGTATGACTTTCAGGTGAGAGGGATGTAGTTAAAGCTATGTCGACGGTGACATTTCTCCCTGTGCTGTCGAGCGTGGTCAGGGAGGTGTGCGTTTCCTCCAAAGGAGTGTTTCCGGATGGGGTTCTGGTAGCCGCATGAGCTGTTGTGGAACCCGTTTGGGTTAAATGGCTGTGCGTCATTGCGGCGCTGTGTGTCTCAACTGAGGTAGTCCTCATGGTAGCCAGGGTGGTACCGATATCATTCCCGGTGGGATTCATACTGGGTGGAGGGTTGTCTGTTTTCTCTGAAGGAGCAGTGGTTGAAGCTGTGTGTCTACTGGCTTGCGAAGTTGAGGGAGTGTGTGTTTCATCCAAGGGAGTGTGTGTTTCATCCAAGGGAGCTGTGCTTGCAGTGGCATCCCTAATTGTTGTGCTGGGCTCCGCTGAGGGCCAGTGTGTGGATGCAGCGTTCTGGGTTGCAGTGGAGGGAGAGGTGAAGAAAGCTGCCTTTGTGGTGACATCGCTGAAGGCGCTGCTGGTATGGTATGAAGAAGCGTAGGGTTGCTCGGAGAGTGTGCCTGTCAAAGCTGTGCTTACAGCGACGTCATCGCCCGTGGGGCTGAGCGTGGTTGGTGAGACCTGTGCTTCTGCTGAGGGAGTACTTACAGATGCAGGTTTTGAAGTGACATCGGTTACTGTGACAGTGGCGTTTTCTGGTGCACTGTGCACTGTGGTGGAACTGAGCGTTTCGGAGGAGGGAGTACTTGTGGATGTGGTGGTTTCAGGGGAATTATTCATGGTGGTATCAGCCTGGGAGGGGGGACTCTCTGTTAAACCCGAATGAGAAGTTGTAAAAGCTGAGGCAAAAGTCCCAATGTTCCCCGGCATGCTGAACGTTGTCAAGCTCTGCGTTGTCCCGGGTAGAGTACTTGAGGAAATCACTTCTGCGGTCCCATCGCTCAGGCTGGTACTGATCTGCGTCGACATGCTGCCACTTGATGTACGGGTATATTCTTCCCCTGAGAGTGAGGTCGATGCTGATTGAGGGCTGACCTGAATTATGGTGCTGCTGGCTTCCGCGGAAGGGCTTGGTTTTTCCTGGGGGGATGTCCTTGTTGGAGCTGGAGTTGTAGTCACGGGGGTTCCTGTCGTGCTGTCTTTTTCTGTGGGAGTAGGAGTTTGATCTGTGGGGGAATGTGTGGGATGAATGGCTGTACTTCCCTCGCTGCGGGTGAGGCCTGCATTTGCGGTGCTGCTCGGTGTTTCACCTGGAGGAGAAGTCATGAAAGCTGTGGTTGTGGGATGAATGGCTGTACTTCCCTCGCTGCGGGTGAGGCCTGCATTTGCGGTGCTGCTCGGTGTTTCACCTGGAGGAGAAGTCATGAAAGCTGTGGTTGTGTTGACATCGATAACGGTGGGGCTGCTGTAGGTTGGGAAGCCTGGGGTTTCTGCAGTCAAAGGACTTGGGGAAGGTTTGCTAGGATTGATATCACTCGGGGTGGCGCTGGGGGCTTGTGTAGAAGTGTGTATTTCCCCCGACACAGCACTCGTGGATGCCATGCTCGTCACATTGCTCGGTGAGGCACTTGCAGGTGCTGAGCGGCTGAGGTCCGTACCTGAGCTGGACGTTTCATGGCCGGCAGATGTCGTACTCGTCACGGCGGTGGAGAAATCGGTTAAGGTCCTAGTGGAATCCGATGAGGAGGTATGACTTTCAGGTGAGAGGGATGTAGTTAAAGCTATGTCGACGGTGACATTTCTCCCGGTGCTGTCGAGCGTGGTCAGGGAGGTGTGCGTTTCCTCCAAAGGAGTGTTTCCGGATGGGGTTCTGGTAGCCGCATGAGCTGTTGTGAAACCCGTTTGGGTTAAATGGCTGTGCGTCGTTGCGGCGCTGTGTGTCTCAACTGACGTAGTCCTCATGGTAGCCAGGGTGGTACCGATATCATTCCCGGTGGGATTCATACTGGGTGGAGGGCTGTCTGTTTTCTCTGAAGGAGCAGTGGTTGAAGCTGTGTGTCTACTGGCTTGCGAAGTTGAGGGAGTGTGTGTTTCATCCAAGGGAGCACTTGTGGGAGCTGTGCTTGCAGTGGCATCCCTAATTGTTGTGCTGGGCTCCGTTGAGGGCCAGTGTGTGGATGCAGCATTCTGGGTTGCAGTGGAGGGAGAGGTGAAGAAAGCTGCCTTTGTGGTGACATCGCTGAAGGCGCTGCTGGTATGGTATGAAGAAGTGTAGGGTTGCTCGGAGAGTGTGCCTGTCAAAGATGTGCTTACAGCGACGTCATCGCCCGTGGGGCTGGGCGTGGTTGGTGAGACCTGTGCTTCTGCCGAGGGAGTACTTACAGATGCAGGTTTTGAAGTGACATCGGTTACTGTGCCAGTGGCGTTTTCTGGTGCACTGTGCACTGTGGTGGAACTGAGCGTTTCGGAGGAGGGAGTACTTGTGGATGTGGTGGTTTCAGGGGAATTATTCATGGTGGTATCAGCCTGGGAGGGGGGACTCTCTGTTAAACCCGAATGAGAAGTTGTAAAAGCTGAGGCTACAGTCCCATTGTTCCCCGGCATGCTGAACGTTGTCAAGCTCTGCGTTGTCCCGGGTAGAGTACTTGAGGAAATCACTTCTGCGGTCCCATCGCTCAGGCTGGTACTGATCTGCGTCGACATGCTGCCACTTGATGTACGGGTATATTCTTCCCCTGAGAGTGAGGTCGATGCTGATTGAGGGCTGACCTGAATTATGGTGCTGCTGGCTTCCGCGGAAGGGCTTGGTTTTTCCTGGGGGGATGTCCTTGTTGGAGCTGGAGTTGTAGTCACGGGGGTTCCTGTCGTGCTGCCTTTTTCTGTGGGAGTAGGAGTTTGATCTGTGGGGGAATGTGTGGGATGAATGGCTGTACTTCCCTCGCTGCGGGTGAGGCCTGCATTTGCGGTGCTGCTCGGTGTTTCACCTGGAGGAGAAGTCATGAAAGCTGTGGTTGTGGGATGAATGGCTGTACTTCCCTCGCTGCGGGTGAGGCCTGCATTTGCGGTGCTGCTCGGTGTTTCACCTGGAGGAGAAGTCATGAAAGCTGTGGTTGTGTTGACATCGATAACGGTGGGGCTGCTGTAGGTTGGGAAGCCTGGGGTTTCTGCAGTCAAAGGACTTGGGGAAGGTTTGCTAGGATTGATATCACTCGGGGTGGCGCTGGGGGCTTGTGTAGAAGTGTGTATTTCCCCCGACACAGCACTCGTGGATGCCATGCTCGTCACATTGCTCGGTGAGGCACTTGCAGGTGCTGAGCGGCTGAGGTCCGTACCTGAGCTGGACGTTTCATGGCCGGCAGATGTCGTACTCGTCACGGCGGTTGAGAAATCGGTTAAGGTCCTAGTGGAATCCGATGAGGAGGTATGACTTTCAGGTGAGAGGGATGTAGTTAAAGCTATGTCGACGGTGACATTTCTCCCGGTGCTGTCGAGCGTGGTCAGGGAGGTGTGCGTTTCCTCCAAAGGAGTGTTTCCGGATGGGGTTCTGGTAGCCGCATGAGCTGTTGTGAAACCCGTTTGGGTTAAATGGCTGTGCGTCGTTGCGGCGCTGTGTGTCTCAACTGAGGTAGTCCTCATGGTAGCCAGGGTGGTACCGATATCATTCCCGGTGGGATTCATACTGGGTGGAGGGCTGTCTGTTTTCTCTGAAGGAGCAGTGGTTGAAGCTGTGTGTCTACTGGCTTGCGAAGTTGAGGGAGTGTGTGTTTCATCCAAGGGAGCACTTGTGGGAGCTGTGCTTGCAGGGGCATCCCTAATTGTTGTACTGGGCTCCGCTGAGGGCCAGTGTGTGGATGCAGCATTCTGGGTTGCAGTGGAGGGAGAGGTGAAGAAAGCTTCCTTTGTGGTGACATCGCTGAAGGCGCTGCTGGTATGGTATGAAGAAGTGTAGGGTTGCTCGGAGAGTGTGCCTGTCAAAGCTGTGCTTACAGCGACGTCATCGCCCGTGGGGCTGGGCGTGGTTGGTGAGACCTGTGCTTCTGCCGAGGGAGTACTTACAGATGCAGGTTTTGAAGTGACATCGGTTACTGTGCCAGTGGCGTTTTCTGGTGCACTGTGCACTGTGGTGGAACTGAGCGTTTCGGAGGAGGGAGTACTTGTGGATGGGGTGGTTTCAGGGGAATTATTCATGGTGGTATCAGCCTGGGAGGGGGGACTCTCTGTTAAACCCGAATGAGAAGTTGTAAAAGCTGAGGCTACAGTCCCATTGTTCCCCGGCATGCTGAACGTTGTCAAGCTCTTCGTTGTCCCAGGTAGAGTACTTGAGGAAATCACTTCTGCGGTCCCATCGCTCAGGCTGGTACTGATCTGCGTCGACATGCTGCCACTTGATGTACGGGTATATTCTTCCCCTGAGAGTGAGGTCGATGCTGTTTGAGGGCTGACCTGAATTATGGTGCTGCTGGCTTCCGCGGAAGGGCTTGGTTTTTCCTGGGGGGATGTCCTTGTTTGAGCTGGAGTTGTAGTCACGGGGGTTTCTGTGGTGCTGTCTTTTTCTGTGGGAGTAGGAGTTTGATCTGTGGGGGAATGTGTGGCATGAATGGCTGTACTTCCCTCGCTGCGGGTGAGGCCTGCATTTGCGGTGCTGCTCGGTGTTTCACCTGGAGGAGAAGTCATGAAAGCTGTGGTTGTGTTGACATCGGTAATGGTGGGGCTGCTGTAGGTTGGGAAGCCTGGGGTTTCTGCAGTCAAAGGACTTGGGGAAGGTGTGCTAGGATTGACATCACTCGGGGTGGCGCTGGGGGCTTGTGTAGAAGTGTGTATTTCCCCCGACACAGCACTCGTGGATGCCATGCTCGTCACTTTGCTCGGTGAGGCGCTTGCAGGTGCTGAGCGGCTGAGCTCCGTATCTGAGCTGGACGTTTCAGGGCCAGCAGATGTCGTACTCGTGACGGCGGTTGAGAAATCGGTTAAGGTCCTAGTGGAATCCGATGAGGATGTATGACTTTCAGGTGAGAGGGATGTAGTCAAAGCTATGTCGACGGTGACATTTCTCCCTGTGCTGTCGAGCGTGGTCAGGGAGGTGTGCGTTTCCTCCAAAGGAGTGTTTCCGGATGGGGTTCTGGTAGCCGCATGAGCTGTTGTGGAACCCGTTTGGGTTAAATGGCTGTGCGTCATTGCGGCGCTGTGTGTCTCAACTGAGGTAGTCCTCATGGTAGCCAGGGTGGTACCGATATCATTCCCGGTGGGATTCATACTGGGTGGAGGGTTGTCTGTTTTCTCTGAAGGAGCAGTGGTTGAAGCTGTGTGTCTACTGGGTTGCGAAGTTGAGGGAGTGTGTGTTTCATCCAAGGGAGTGTGTGTTTCATCCAAGGGAGCTGTGCTTGCAGTGGCATCCCTAATTGTTGTGCTGGGCTCCGCTGAGGGCCAGTGTGTGGATGCAGCATTCTGGGTTGCAGTGGAGGGAGAGGTGAAGAAAGCTGCCTTTGTGGTGACATCGCTGAAGGCGCTGCTGGTATGGTATGAAGAAGTGTAGGGTTGCTCGGAGAGTGTGCCTGTCAAAGCTGTGCTTACAGCGACATCATCGCCCGTGGGGCTGGGCGTGGTTGGTGAGACCTGTGCTTCTGCCGAAGGAGTACTTACAGATGCAGGTTTTGAAGTGACATCGGTTACTGTGCCAGTGGCGTTTTCTGGTGCACTGTGCACTGTGGTGGAACTGAGCGTTTCGGAGGAGGGAGTACTTGTGGATGGGGTGGTTTCAGGGGAATTATTCATGGTGGTATCAGCCTGGGAGGGGGGACTCTCTGTTAAACCCGAATGAGAAGTTGTAAAAGCTGAGGCAAAAGTCCCATTATTCCCCGGCATGCTGAACGTTGTCAAGCTCTGCGTTGTCCCGGGTAGAGTACTTGAGGAAATTACTTCTGCAGTCCCATCGCTCAGGCTGGTACTGATCTGCGTCGTCATGCTGCCACTTGATGTACGGGTATATTCTTCCCCTGAGAGTGAGGTCGATGCTGATTGAGGGCTGACCTGAATTATGGTGCTGCTGGCTTCCGCGGAAGGGCTTGGTTTTTCCTGGGGGGATGTCCTTGTTGGAGCTGGAGTTGTAGTCACGGGGGTTCCTGTCGTGCTGTCTTTTTCTGTGGGAGTAGGAGTTTGATCTGTGGGGGAATGTGTGGCATGAATAGCTGTACTTCCCTCGCTGCGGGTGAGGCCTGCATTTGCGGTGCTGCTCGGTGTTTCACCTGGAGGAGAAGTCATGAAAGCTGTGGTTGTGGGATGAATGGCTGTACTTCCCTCGCTGCGGGTGAGGCCTGCATTTGCGGTGCTGCTCGGTGTTTCACCTGGAGGAGAAGTCATGAAAGCTGTGGTTGTGTTGACATCGGTAACGGTGGGGCTGCTGTAGGTTGGGAAGCATGGGGTTTCTGCAGTCAAAGGACTTGGGGAAGGTTTGCTAGGATTGACATCACTCGGGGTGGCGCTGGGGGCTTGTGTAGAATTGTGTATTACCCCCGACACAGCACTCGTGGATGCCACGCTCGTCACGTTGCTCGGTGAGGCGCTTGCAGGTGCTGAGCGGCTGAGGTCCGTATCTGAGCTGGACGTTTCATGGCCGGCAGATGTCGTACTCGTCACGGCGGTGGAGAAATCGGTTAAGGTCCTAGTGGAATCCGATGAGGAGGTATGACTTTCAGGTGAGAGGGATGTAGTTAAAGCTATGTCGACGGTGACATTTCTCCCGGTGCTGTCGAGCGTGGTCAGGGAGGTGTGCGTTTCCTCCAAAGGAGGGTTTCCGGATGGGGTTCTGGTAGCCGCATGAGCTGTTGTGGAACCTGTTTGGGTTAAATGGCTGTGCGTCGTTGCGGCGCTGTGTGTCTCAACTGAGGTAGTCCTCATGGTAGCCAGGGTGGTACCGATATCATTCCCGGTGGGATTCATACTGGGTGGAGGGCTGTCTGTTTTCTCTGAAGGAGCAGTGGTTGAAGCTGTGTGTCTACTGGCTGGCGAAGTTGAGGGAGTGTGTGTTTCATCCAAGGGAGCACTTGTGGGAGCTGTGCTTGCAGGGGCATCCCTAATTGTTGTGCTGGGCTCCGCTGAGGGCCAATGTGTGGATGCAGCATTCTGGGTTGCAGTGGAGGGAGAGGTGAAGAAAGCTTCCTTTGTGGTGACATCGCTGAAGGCGCTGCTGGTATGGTATGAAGAAGTGTAGGGTTGCTCGGAGAGTGTGCCTGTCAAAGCTGTGCTTACAGCGACGTCATCGCCCGTGGGGCTGGGCGTGGTTGGTGAGACCTGTGCTTCTGCCGAGGGAGTACTTACAGATGCAGGTTTTGAAGTGACATCGGTTACTGTGCCAGTGGCGTTTTCTGGTGCACTGTGCACTGTGGTGGAACTGAGCGTTTCGGAGGAGGGAGTACTTGTGGATGGGGTGGTTTCAGGGGAATTATTCATGGTGGTATCAGCCTGGGAGGGGGGACTCTCTGTTAAACCCGAATGAGAAGTTGTAAAAGCTGAGGCTACAGTCCCATTGTTCCCCGGCATGCTGAACGTTGTCAAGCTCTTCGTTGTCCCGGGTAGAGTACTTGAGGAAATCACTTCTGCGGTCCCATCGCTCAGGCTGGTACTGATCTGCGTCGACATGCTGCCACTTGATGTACGGGTATATTCTTCCCCTGAGAGTGAGGTCGATGCTGTTTGAGGGCTGACCTGAATTATGGGGCTGCTGGCTTCCGCGGAAGGGCTTGGTTTTTCCTGGGGGGATGTCCTTGTTTGAGCTGGAGTTGTAGTCACGGGGGTTCCTGTGGTGCTGTCTTTTTCTGTGGGAGTAGGAGTTTGATCTGTGGGGGAATGTGTGGCATGAATGGCTGTACTTCCCTCGCTGCGGGTGAGGCCTGCATTTGCGATGCTGCTCGGTGTTTCACCTGGAGGAGAAGTCATGAAAGCTGTGGTTGTGTTGACATCGGTAATGGTGGGGCTGCTGTAGGTTGGGAAGCCTGGGGTTTCTGCAGTCAAAGGATTTGGGGAAGGTTTGCTAGGATTGACATCACTCGGGGTGGCGCTGGGGGCTTGTGTAGAATTGTGTATTACCCCCGACACAGCACTCGTGGATGCCACGCTCGTCACGTTGCTCGGTGAGGCGCTTGCAGGTGCTGAGCGGCTGAGGTCCGTATCTGAGCTGGACGTTTCATGGCCGGCAGATGTCGTACTCGTCACGACGGTGGAGAAATCGGTTAAGGTCCTAGTGGAATCCGATGAGGAGGTATGACTTTCAGGTGAGAGGGATGTAGTTAAAGCTATGTCGACGGTGACATTTCTCCCGGTGCTGTCAAGTGTGGTCAGGGAGGTGTGCGTTTCCTCCAAAGGAGGGTTTCCGGATGGGGTTCTGGTAGCCGCATGAGCTGTTGTGGAACCTGTTTGGGTTAAATGGCTGTGCGTCGTTGCGGCGCTGTGTGTCTCAACTGAGGTAGTCCTCATGGTAGCCAGGGTGGTACCGATATCATTCCCGGTGGGATTCATAATGGGTGGAGGGCTGTCTGTTTTCTCTGAAGGAGCAGTGGTTGAAGCTGTGTGTCTACTGGCTTGCGAAGTTGAGGGAGTGTGTGTTTCATCCAAGGGAGCACTTGTGGGAGCTGTGCTTGCAGTGGCATCCCTAATTTTTGTGCTGGGCTCCGCTGAGGGCCAGTGTGTGGATGCAGCATTCTGGGTTGCAGTGGAGGGAGAGGTGAAGAAAGCTGCCTTTGTGGTGACATCGCTGAAGGCGCTGCTGGTATGGTATGAAGAAGTGTAGGGTTGCTCGGAGAGTGTGCCTGTCAAAGCTGTGCTTACAGCGACGTCATCGCCCGTGGGGCTGGGCGTGGTTGGTGAGACCTGTGCTTCTGCCGAGGGAGTACTTACAGATGCAGGTTTTGAAGTGACATCGGTTACTGTGCCAGTGGCGTTTTCTGGTGCACTGTGCACTGTGGTGGAACTGAGCGTTTCGGAGGAGGGAGTACTTGTGGATGGGGTGGTTTCAGGGGAATTATTCATGGTGGTATCAGCCTGGGAGGGGGGACTCTCTGTTAAACCCGAATGAGAAGTTGTAAAAGCTGAGGCAAAAGTCCCATTGTTCCCCGGCATGCTGAACGTTGTCAAGCTCTGCGTTGTCCCGGGTAGAGTACTTGAGGAAATTACTTCTGCGGTCCCATCGCTCAGGCTGGTAGTGATCTGCGTCGTCATGCTGCCACTTGATGTACGGGTATATTCTTCCCCTGAGAGTGAGGTCGATGCTGATTGAGGGCTGACCTGAATTATGGTGCTGCTGGCTTCCGCGGAAGGGCTTGGTTTTTCCTGGGGGGATGTCCTTGTTGGAGCTGGAGTTGTAGTCACGGGGGTTCCTGTCGTGCTGTCTTTTTCTGTGGGAGTAGGAGTTTGATCTGTGGGGGAATGTGTGGGATGAATGGCTGTACTTCCCTCGCTGCGGGTGAGGCCTGCATTTGCGGTGCTGCTCGGTGTTTCACCTGGAGGAGAAGTCATGAAAGCTGTGGTTGTGGGATGAATGGCTGTACTTCCCTCGCTGCGGGTGAGGCCTGCATTTGCGGTGCTGCTCGGTGTTTCACCTGGAGGAGAAGTCATGAAAGCTGTGGTTGTGTTGACATCGGTAACGGTGGGGCTGCTGTAGGTTGGGAAGCCTGGGGTTTCTGCAGTCAAAGGACTTGGGGAAGGTTTGCTAGGATTGACATCACTCGGGGTGGCGCTGGGGGCTTGTGTAGAATTGTGTATTACCCCCGACACAGCACTCGTGGATGCCACGCTCGTCACGTTGCTCGGTGAGGCGCTTGCAGGTGCTGAGCGGCTGAGGTCCGTATCTGAGCTGGACGTTTCATGGCCGGCAGATGTCGTACTCGTCACGGCGGTGGAGAAATCGGTTAAGGTCCTAGTGGAATCCGATGAGGAGGTATGACTTTCAGGTGAGAGGGATGTAGTTAAAGCTATGTCGACGGTGACATTTCTCCCGGTGCTGTCGAGTGTGGTCAGGGAGGTGTGCGTTTCCTCCAAAGGAGGGTTTCCGGATGGGGTTCTGGTAGCCGCATGAGCTGTTGTGGAACCTGTTTGGGTTAAATGGCTGTGCGTCGTTGCGGTGCTGTGTGTCTCAACTGAGGTAGTCCTCATGGTAGCCAGGGTGGTACCGATATCATTCCCGGTGGGATTCATACTGGGTGGAGGTCTGTCTGTTTTCTCTGAAGGAGCAGTGGTTGAAGCTGTGTGTCTACTGGCTTGCGAAGTTGAGGGAGTGTGTGTTTCATCCAAGGGAGCACTTGTGGGAGCTGTGCTTGCAGTGGCATCCCTAATTTTTGTGCTGGGCTCCGCTGAGGGCCAGTGTGTGGATGCAGCATTCTGGGTTGCAGTGGAGGGAGAGGTGAAGAAAGCTGCCTTTGTGGTGACATCGCTGAAGGCGCTGCTGGTATGGTATGAAGAAGTGTAGGGTTGTTCGGAGAGTGTGCCTGTCAAAGCTGTGCTTACAGCGACGTCATCGCCCGTGGGGCTGGGCGTGGTTGGTGAGACCTGTGCTTCTGCCGAGGGAGTACTTACAGATGCAGGTTTTGAAGTGACATCGGTTACTGTGCCAGTGGCGTTTTCTGGTGCACTGTGCACTGTGGTGGAACTGAGCGTTTCGGAGGAGGGAGTACTTGTGGATGGGGTGGTTTCAGGGGAATTATTCATGGTGGTATCAGCCTGGGAGGGGGGACTCTCTGTTAAACCCGAATGAGAAGTTGTAAAAGCTGAGGCTACAGTCCCATTGTTCCCCGGCATGCTGAACGTTGTCAAGCTCTTCGTTGTCCCGGGTAGAGTACTTGAGGAAATCACTTCTGCGGTCCCATCGCTCAGGCTGGTACTGATCTGCGTCGACATGCTGCCACTTGATGTACGGGTATATTCTTCCCCTGAGAGTGAAGTCGATGCTGTTTGAGGGCTGACCTGAATTATGGTGCTGCTGGCTTCCGCGGAAGGGCTTGGTTTTTCCTGGGGGGATGTCCTTGTTTGAGCTGGAGTTGTAGTCACGGGGGTTCCTGTGGTGCTGTCTTTTTCTGTGGGAGTAGGAGTTTGATCTGTGGGGGAATGTGTGGCATGAATGGCTGTACTTCCCTCGCTGCGGGTGAGGCCTGCATTTGCGATGCTGCTCGGTGTTTCACCTGGAGGAGAAGTCATGAAAGCTGTGGTTGTGTTGACATCGGTAATGGTGGGGCTGCTGTAGGTTGGGAAGCCTGGGGTTTCTGCAGTCAAAGGACTTGGGGAAGGTGTGCTAGGATTGACATCACTCGGGGTGGCGCTGGGGGCTTGTGTAGAAGTGTGTATTTCCCCCGACACAGCACTCGTGGATGCCATGCTCGTCACTTTGCTCGGTGAGGCGCTTGCAGGTGCTGAGCGGCTGAGCTCCGTATCTGAGCTGGACGTTTCATGGCCAGCAGATGTCGTACTCGTGACGGCGGTTGAGAAATCGGTTAAGGTCCTAGTGGAATCCGATGAGGATGTATGACTTTCAGGTGAGAGGGATGTAGTTAAAGCTATGTCGACGGTGACATTTCTCCCTGTGCTGTCGAGCGTGGTCAGGGAGGTGTGCGTTTCCTCCAAAGGAGTGTTTCCGGATGGGGTTCTGGTAGCCGCATGAGCTGTTGTGGAACCCGTTTGGGTTAAATGGCTGTGCGTCGTTGCGGCGCTGTGTGTCTCAACTGAGGTAGTCCTCATGGTAGCCAGGGTGGTACCGATATCATTCCCGGTGGGATTCATACTGGGTGGAGGGTTGTCTGTTTTCTCTGAAGGAGCAGTGGTTGAAGCTGTGTGTCTACTGGCTTGCGAAGTTGAGGGAGTGTGTGTTTCATCCAAGGGAGTGTGTGTTTCATCCAAGGGAGCTGTGCTTGCAGTGGCATCCCTAATTGTTGTGCTGGGCTCCGCTGAGGGCCAGTGTGTGGATGCAGCATTCTGGGTTGCAGTGGAGGGAGAGGTGAAGAAAGCTGCCTTTGTGGTGACATCGCTGAAGGCGCTGCTGGTATGGTATGAAGAAGTGTAGGGTTGCTCGGAGAGTGTGCCTGTCAAAGCTGTGCTTACAGCGACATCATCGCCCGTGGGGCTGGGCGTGGTTGGTGAGACCTGTGCTTCTGCCGAAGGAGTACTTACAGATGCAGGTTTTGAAGTGACATCGGTTACTGTGCCAGTGGCGTTTTCTGGTGCACTGTGCACTGTGGTGGAACTGAGCGTTTCGGAGGAGGGAGTACTTGTGGATGGGGTGGTTTCAGTGGAATTATTCATGGTGGTATCAGCCTGGGAGGGGGGACTCTCTGTTAAACCCGAATGAGAAGTTGTAAAAGCTGAGGCAAAAGTCCCATTGTTCCCCGGCATGCTGAACGTTGTCAAGCTCTGCGTTGTCCCGGGTAGAGTACTTGAGGAAATTACTTCTGCGGTCCCATCGCTCAGGCTGGTAGTGATCTGCGTCGTCATGCTGCCACTTGATGTACGGGTATATTCTTCCCCTGAGAGTGAGGTCGATGCTGATTGAGGGCTGACCTGAATTATGGTGCTGCTGGCTTCCGCGGAAGGGCTTGGTTTTTCCTGGGGGGATGTCCTTGTTGGAGCTGGAGTTGTAGTCACGGGGGTTCCTGTCGTGCTGTCTTTTTCTGTGGGAGTAGGAGTTTGATCTGTGGGGGAATGTGTGGGATGAATGGCTGTACTTCCCTCGCTGCGGGTGAGGCCTGCATTTGCGGTGCTGCTCGGTGTTTCACCTGGAGGAGAAGTCATGAAAGCTGTGGTTGTGTTGACATCGGTAACGGTGGGGCTGCTGTAGGTTGGGAAGCCTGGGGTTTCTGCAGTCAAAGGACTTGGGGAAGGTTTGCTAGGATTGACATCACTCGGGGTGGCGCTGGGGGCTTGTGTAGAATTGTGTATTACCCCCGACACAGCACTCGTGGATGCCACGCTTGTCACGTTGCTCGGTGAGGCGCTTGCAGGTGCTGAGCGGCTGAGGTCCGTATCTGAGCTGGACGTTTCATGGCCGGCAGATGTCGTACTCGTCACGGCGGTGGAGAAATCGGTTAAGGTCCTAGTGGAATCCGATGAGGAGGTATGACTTTCAGGTGAGAGGGATGTAGTTAAAGCTATGTCGACGGTGACATTTCTCCCGGTGCTGTCGAGTGTGGTCAGGGAGGTGTGCGTTTCCTCCAAAGGAGGGTTTCCGGATGGGGTTCTGGTAGCCGCATGAGCTGTTGTGGAACCTGTTTGGGTTAAATGGCTGTGCGTCGTTGCGGCGCTGTGTGTCTCAACTGAGGTAGTCCTCATGGTAGCCAGGGTGGTACCGATATCATTCCCGGTGGGATTCATACTGGGTGGAGGGCTGTCTGTTTTCTCTGAAGGAGCAGTGGTTGAAGCTGTGTGTCTACTGGCTTGCGAAGTTGAGGGAGTGTGTGTTTCATCCAAGGGAGCACTTGTGGGAGCTGTGCTTGCAGTGGCATCCCTAATTTTTGTGCTGGGCTCCGCTGAGGGCCAGTGTGTGGATGCAGCATTCTGGGTTGCAGTGGAGGGAGAGGTGAAGAAAGCTGCCTTTGTGGTGACATCGCTGAAGGCGCTGCTGGTATGGTATGAAGAAGTGTAGGGTTGCTCGGAGAGTGTGCCTGTCAAAGCTGTGCTTACAGCGACGTCATCGCCTGTGGGGCTGGGCGTGGTTGGTGAGACCTGTGCTTCTGCCGAGGGAGTACTTACAGATGCAGGTTTTGAAGTGACATCGGTTACTGTGCCAGTGGCGTTTTCTGGTGCACTGTGCACTGTGGTGGAACTGAGCGTTTCGGAGGAGGGAGTACTTGTGGATGGGGTGGTTTCAGGGGAATTATTCATGGTGGTATCAGCCTGGGAGGGGGGACTCTCTGTTAAACCCGAATGAGAAGTTGTAAAAGCTGAGGCAAAAGTCCCATTGTTCCCCGGCATGCTGAACGTTGTCAAGCTCTGCGTTGTCCCGGGTAGAGTACTTGAGGAAATTACTTCTGCGGTCCCATCGCTCAGGCTGGTAGTGATCTGCGTCGTCATGCTGCCACTTGATGTACGGGTATATTCTTCCCCTGAGAGTGAGGTCGATGCTGATTGAGGGCTGACCTGAATTATGGTGCTGCTGGCTTCCGCGGAAGGGCTTGGTTTTTCCTGGGGGGATGTCCTTGTTGGAGCTGGAGTTGTAGTCACGGGGGTTCCTGTCGTGTTGTCTTTTTCTGTGGGAGTAGGAGTTTGATCTGTGGGGGAATGTGTGGGATGAATGGCTGTACTTCCCTCGCTGCGGGTGAGGCCTGCATTTGCGGTGCTGCTCGGTGTTTCACCTGGAGGAGAAGTCATGAAAGCTGTGGTTGTGGGATGAATGGCTGTAATTCCCTCGCTGCGGGTGAGGCCTGCATTTGCGGTGCTGCTCGGTGTTTCACCTGGAGAAGTCATGAAAGCTGTGGTTGTGTTGACATCGGTAACGGTGGGGCTGCTGTAGGTTGGGAAGCCTGGGGTTTCTGCAGTCAAAGGACTTGGGGAAGGTTTGCTAGGATTGACATCACTCGGGGTGGCGCTGGGGGCTTGTGTAGAATTGTGTATTATCCCCGACACAGCACTCGTGGATGCCACGCTCGTCACATTGCTCGGTGAGGCGCTTGCAGGTGCTGAGCGGCTGAGGTCCGTATCTGAGCTGGACGTTTCATGGCCGGCAGATGTCGTACTCGTCACGGCGGTGGAGAAATCGGTTAAGGTCCTAGTGGAATCCGATGAGGAGGTATGACTTTCAGGTGAGAGGGATGTAGTTAAAGCTATGTCGACGGTGACATTTCTCCCGGTGCTGTCGAGTGTGGTCAGGGAGGTGTGCGTTTCCTCCAAAGGAGGGTTTCCGGATGGGGTTCTGGTAGCCGCATGAGCTGTTGTGGAACCTGTTTGGGTTAAATGGCTGTGCGTCGTTGCGGCGCTGTGTGTCTCAACTGAGGTAGTCCTCATGGTAGCCAGGGTGGTACCGATATCATTCCCGGTGGGATTCATACTGGGTGGAGGGCTGTCTGTTTTCTCTGAAGGAGCAGTGGTTGAAGCTGTGTGTCTACTGGCTTGCGAAGTTGAGGGAGTGTGTGTTTCATCCAAGGGAGCACTTGTGGGAGCTGTGCTTGCAGTGGCATCCCTAATTTTTGTGCTGGGCTCCGCTGAGGGCCAGTGTGTGGATGCAGCATTCTGGGTTGCAGTGGAGGGAGAGGTGAAGAAAGCTGCCTTTGTGGTGACATCGCTGAAGGCGCTGCTGGTATGGTATGAAGAAGTGTAGGGTTGCTCGGAGAGTGTGCCTGTCAAAGCTGTGCTTACAGCGACGTCATCGCCTGTGGGGCTGGGCGTGGTTGGTGAGACCTGTGCTTCTGCCGAGGGAGTACTTACAGATGCAGGTTTTGAAGTGACATCGGTTACTGTGCCAGTGGCGTTTTCTGGTGCACTGTGCACTGTGGTGGAACTGAGCGTTTCGGAGGAGGGAGTACTTGTGGATGGGGTGGTTTCAGGGGAATTATTCATGGTGGTATCAGCCTGGGAGGGGGGACTCTCTGTTAAACCCGAATGAGAAGTTGTAAAAGCTGAGGCAAAAGTCCCATTGTTCCCCGGCATGCTGAACGTTGTCAAGCTCTGCGTTGTCCCGAGTAGAGTACTTGAGGAAATTACTTCTGCGGTCCCATCGCTCAGGCTGGTAGTGATCTGCGTCGTCATGCTGCCACTTGATGTACGGGTATATTCTTCCCCTGAGAGTGAGGTCGATGCTGATTGAGGGCTGACCTGAATTATGGTGCTGCTGGCTTCCGCGGAAGGGCTTGGTTTTTCCTGGGGGGATGTCCTTGTTGGAGCTGGAGTTGTAGTCACGGGGGTTCCTGTCGTGCTGTCTTTTTCTGTGGGAGTAGGAGTTTGATCTGTGGGGGAATGTGTGCGATGAATGGCTGTACTTCCCTCGCTGCGGGTGAGGCCTGCATTTGCGGTGCTGCTCGGTGTTTCACCTGGAGGAGAAGTCATGAAAGCTGTGGTTGTGGGATGAATGGCTGTAATTCCCTCGCTGCGGGTGAGGCCTGCATTTGCGGTGCTGCTCGGTGTTTCACCTGGAGAAGTCATGAAAGCTGTGGTTGTGTTGACATCGGTAACGGTGGGGCTGCTGTAGGTTGGGAAGCCTGGGGTTTCTGCAGTCAAAGGACTTGGGGAAGGTTTGCTAGGATTGACATCACTCGGGGTGGCGCTGGGGGCTTGTGTAGAATTGTGTATTACCCCCGACACAGCACTCGTGGATGCCACGCTCGTCACATTGCTCGGTGAGGCGCTTGCAGGTGCTGAGCGGCTGAGGTCCGTATCTGAGCTGGACGTTTCATGGCCGGCAGATGTCGTACTCGTCACGGCGGTGGAGAAATCGGTTAAGGTCCTAGTGGAATCCGATGAGGAGGTATGACTTTCAGGTGAGAGGGATGTAGTTAAAGCTATGTCGACGGTGACATTTCTCCCGGTGCTGTCGAGTGTGGTCAGGGAGGTGTGCGTTTCCTCCAAAGGAGGGTTTCCGGATGGGGTTCTGGTAGCCGCATGAGCTGTTGTGGAACCTGTTTGGGTTAAATGGCTGTGCGTCGTTGCGGCGCTGTGTGTCTCAACTGAGGTAGTCCTCATGGTAGCCAGGGTGGTACCGATATCATTCCCGGTGGGATTCATACTGGGTGGAGGGCTGTCTGTTTTCTCTGAAGGAGCAGTGGTTGAAGCTGTGTGTCTACTGGCTTGCGAAGTTGAGGGAGTGTGTGTTTCATCCAAGGGAGCACTTGTGGGAGCTGTGCTTGCAGTGGCATCCCTAATTTTTGTGCTGGGCTCCGCTGAGGGCCAGTGTGTGGATGCAGCATTCTGGGTTGCAGTGGAGGGAGAGGTGAAGAAAGCTGCCTTTGTGGTGACATCGCTGAAGGCGCTGCTGGTATGGTATGAAGAAGTGTAGGGTTGCTCGGAGAGTGTGCCTGTCAAAGCTGTGCTTACAGCGACGTCATCGCCCGTGGGGCTGGGCGTGGTTGGTGAGACCTGTGCTTCTGCCGAGGGAGTACTTACAGATGCAGGTTTTGAAGTGACATCGGTTACTGTGCTAGTGGCGTTTTCTGGTGCACTGTGCACTGTGGCGGAACTGAGCGTTTCGGAGGAGGGAGTACTTGTGGATGGGGTGGTTTCAGGGGAATTATTCATGGTGGTATCAGCCTGGGAGGGGGGACTCTCTGTTAAACCCGAAGGAGAAGTTGTAAAAGCTGAGGCAAAAGTCCCATTGTTCCCCGGCATGCTGAACGTTGTCAAGCTCTGCGTTGTCCCGGGTAGAGTACTTGAGGAAATCACTTCTGCGGTCCCATCGCTCAGGCTGGTACTGATCTGCGTCGACATGCTGCCACTTGATGTACGGGTATATTCTTCCCCTGAGAGTGAGGTCGATGCTGTTTGAGGGCTGACCTGAATTATGGTGCTGCTGGCTTCCGCGGAAGGGCTTGGTTTTTCCTGGGGGGATGTCCTTGTTTGAGCTAGAGTTGTAGTCACGGGGGTTCCTGTGGTGTTGTCTTTTTCTGTGGGAGTAGGAGTTTGATCTGTGGGGGAATGTGTGGCATGAATGGCTGTACTTCCTTCGCTGCGAGTGAGGCCTGCATTTGCGGTGCTGCTCGGTGTTTCACCTGGAGGAGAAGTCATGAAAGCTGTGGTTGTGTTGACATCGGTAATGGTGGGGCTGCTGTAGGTTGGGAAGCCTGTGGTTTCTGCAGTCAAAGGACTTGGGGAATGTGTGCTAGGATTGACATTAATCGGGGTAGCACTGGAGGCTTGTGTAGAAGTGTGTATTTCCACAGCACTCGTGGATGCCACGCTCGTCACGTTGCTCGGTGAGGCGCTTGCAGGTGCTGAGCGGCTGAGCTCCGTATCTGAGCTGGACGTTTCATGGCCAGCAGATGTCGTACTCATGACGGCGGTTGAGAAATCGGTTAAGGTCCTAGTGGAATCCGATGAGGATGTATGACTTTCAGGTGAGAGGGATGTAGTTAAAGCTATGTCGACGGTGACATTTCTCCCTGTGCTGTCGAGCGTGGTCAGGGAGGTGTGCGTTTCCTCCAAAGGAGTGTTTCCGGATGGGGTTCTGGTAGCCGCATGAGCTGTTGTGGAACCCGTTTGGGTTAAATGGCTGTGCGTCATTGCGGCGCTGTGTGTCTCAACTGAGGTAGTCCTCATGGTAGCCAGGGTGGTACCGATATCATTCCCGGTGGGATTCATACTGGGTGGAGGGCTGTCTGTTTTCTCTGAAGGAGCAGTGGTTGAAGCTGTGTGTCTACGGGCTTGCGAAGTTGAGGGAGTGTGTGTTTCATCCAAGGGAGCACTTGTGGGAGCTGTGCTTGCAGTGGCATCCCTCGTTGTTGTGCTGGGCTCCGCTGAGGGCCAGTGTGTGGATGCAGCGTTCTGGGTTGCAGTGGAGGGAGAGGTGAAGAAAGCTGCCTTTGTGGTGACATCGCTGAAGGCGCTGCTGGTATGGTATGAAGAAGTGTAGGGTTGCTCGGAGAGTGTGCCTGTCAAAGCTGTGCTTACAGCGACGTCATCACCCGTGGGGCTGGGCGTGGTTGGTGAGACCTGTGCTTCTGCCGAGGGAGTGCTTACAGATGCAGGTTTTGAAGTGACATCGGTTACTGTGACAGTGGCGTTTTCTGGTGCACTGTGCACTGTGGCGGAACTGAGCATTTCGGAGGAGGGAGTACCTGTGGATGGGGTGGTTTCAGGGGAATTATTCATGGTGGTATCAGCCTGGGAGGGGGGACTCTCTGTTAAACCCAAAGGAGAAGTTGTAAAAGCTGAGGCTACAGTCCCATTGTTCCCCGGCATGCTGAACGTTGTCAAGCTCTGCGTTGTCCCGGGTAGGGTACTTGAGGAAATCACTTCTGCGGTCCCATCACTCAGGCTGGTACTGATCTGCGTTGACATGCTGCCACTTGATGTACGGGTATATTCTTCCCCTGAGAGTGAGGTCGATGCTGTTTGAGGGCTGACCTGAATTATGGTGCTGCTGGCTTCCGCGGAAGGGCTTGGTTTTTCCTGGGGGGATGTCCTTGTTGGAGCTGGAGTTGTAGTCACGGGTGTTCCTGTGGTGCTGTCTTTTTCTGTGGGAGTAGGAGTTTGATCTGTGGGGGAATGTGTGGGATGAATGGCTGTACTTCCCTCGCTGCGGGTGAGGCCTACATTTGCCTTGCTGCTCGGTGTTTCACCTGGAGAAGAAGTCATGAAAGCATTGGTTGTGTTGACATCGGTAACGGTGGGGCTGCTGTAGGTTGGGAAGCCTGGGGTTTCTGCAGTCAAAGGACTTGGGGAAGGTGTGCTAGTATTGACATCACTCGGGGTGGCACTGGGGGCTTGTGTAGAAGTGTGTATTTCCCTCGGCACAGCACTTGTGGACGCCACACTCGTCACGTTGCTCGGTGAGGTGCTTGCAGGTGCTGAGCGGCTGAGGTCCGTATCTGAGCTGGACGTTTCATGGCCGGCAGATGTCGTACTCATGATGGCGGTGGAGAAATCGGTTAAGGTCCTAGTGGAATCCGATGAGGAGGTATGACTTTCAGGTGAGAGGGATGTAGTTAAAGCTATGTCGACGGTGACATTTCTCCTGGTGCTGTCGAGCGTGGTCAGGGAGGTGTGCGTTTCCTCCAGAGGAGTGTTTCCGGATGGGGTTCTGGTAGCCGCATGAGCTGTTGTGGAACCCGTTTGGGTTAAATGGCTGTGCGTCATTGCGGCGCTGTGTGTCTCAACTGAGGTAGTCCTCATGGTAGCCAGGGTGGTACCGATATCATTCCCGGTGGGATTCCTACTGGGTGGAGGGCTGTCTGTTTTCTCTGAAGGAGCAGTGGTTGAAGCTGTGTGTCTACTGGCTTGCGAAGTTGAGGGAGTGTGTGTTTCATCCAAGGGAGCACTTGTGGGAGCTGTGCTTGCAGTGGCATCCCTCGTTGTTGTGCTTGGCTCCGCTGAGGGCCAGTGTGAGGATGCAGCATTCTCGGTTGCCGTTGAGGGAGAGGTGAAGAAAGCTGCCTTTGTGGTGACATCGCTGAAGGCGCTGCTGGTATGGTATGAAGAAGTGTAGGGTTGCTCGGAGAGGGTCCCTGTCAAAAAAATAAAAGCGAGAATTCTGGCAAAAAGGTTGTTATACTATCAAAAGGCAACTGGATTGTAGTGAATTTTTTTTAAAAAACTGGCGATGAGGCTATAGCTACATGTATCCTCCTCCAATTCAGATTGGGTGAACAAGTCAAACAGATTTGGGGAAGGAACCATAATTGAGCTATCAAGAAGCAGTCTATTGTGAAACAGTCATCCACTGGAAACTGAGTATAATGTAGCAGTACTAGACAATCAAACCAATTGTTGACTGATATTAGGGTAGACATAACAAATCCTTTCCATCTGGAGGATAACATGGCTGCATCAAACACATTGATATGAGGCAACCCTACAGAAGGATTTATTAGATAATGTTAAATTCTAACATTAGAATTAAAGCCTTGAAGGCGGACATCCTAACAAGCCCCAGAAATTGACATGGTAATCTTATTAGGAAAATAAATATTGGGAAATGATTCATGTGCTGTTTAGAAGGGGTGCTTGAATAATACAAAAAATTATTCATGACTGCATTTGAACTACAAGGATTAATCTTTACTCCTTGCATGTTGAAGAGAGAAGGAAAAGGAAGATCTCTTATCAGTCTCAAACATGGGCATTATAACTTATGTCGCTCTGTATTTATGATCTTGCATAGCTTCAAAAGCAATGCTAAACTACATAAAGGTATGGCTTTTTTCAACTCTAACATTCATCTGAATGTAGCTAATAGGGGGGTACTGCATCCCCCTAGCTATGCTAACAGATAACGCAAATTGGTCCTATGGTTAAGTGCAGGTGGAGAAAGGTTCCTCATCTCGGGCACTGACAGTATTAATTTCAATACTCAGAAAAATTAAACTTCCAATGAGTGTATGCCCCTGAAGGAGGAGGGATCATAATTACGGGGGAGATTCACAGTCAGTTACTGGATCCTGTCTGATGATATTTTCAAAGAAAGGAAAGATTGTAAGATTGTCCATCTGCACTCTGGACAGCGGTTTCTCATGAGTACACTACAAAAATTAAGTTTTAAGGTCATTTTATACCAGCAGCTAGGAATCAAGGAATTCCATCTAAGCTCATAGTTGTAATATAATATATATGGATAGATACCTCTAGTATTTCAGTCTCCTAGAACACCCTCCTTCTACAGATTTTGAAAAAAAGAAACTTTAACAGTAAGTACAATTGAATAAAAACTTGATACTTTCAAAAGTCAAAAGAAAAACTTAACAAGCACAATGGAATTTTTCACTTCACAATTGTTAATTGATGTTACTTTTCGTGCATAACTAACCTTCTCCCCATCTTTCACCTCCACTCTATATCTTCCCAATTTAAATCCTATATCACTTTAGTTACTGCGTGCCTATGATAATGAACTGTGGTTATAACAGTTTATGCCTTTTAGTAATGTTTATTGTTCTGAAGTGTTACTCCTAATTTCTAGCTACTGTAAGACTGTCAATAATATAAAAACATAATTACAGGTAGTCCTTGAAATAGGATTGTAATGGAGTCTGCCCATTAAAATCTCAGGTGGTAACAGCTGTTAAATGAGGCAGTCTCATTTAATGACCCCCACCCCAAATTCTTAATGGGTCATTAAGCAGAGCATGGAGTGCCTCGTGGGCCTTTGGAAGCTTAGCACAAGCCCAGCGCCACCTGCTTGAGGCCTCCCAAGACTTTCCCCCTCCCCAAGACACCCCATGTGTCACATCCTGCCCAGAGGTGGGTTGCTGTCAGTTCGGCCTGGATTGGTTGAATGGGGAGTAGTGGTGGTGGGAGGCTCTCCCACCCATCCGGACACTTCTGTGCATGCACAGAAGTGTCGTGTGAGCACGCAAGTGTGCCCAAACTGGTAGTAAAGAAGTTGGCAACCCACCTCTGATCCTGTCCCTTGAGTGTCTGAAGGCCTTTCCCTCCCCACCAAGTCCCTGCAGGCCTTGGGCTGATTTCCACCAGACTCCAATCCTTCCTCCTCACTTGCGTTTTGAAAATCTCTGTACCCCATATTGAGGAAGGAGGACAAGTCGCACCTCTTTGGGCTATGTGGTTGCCTCCTGGAAGTGGGCACCATTTTTAGGGTGCCAACTAGCCTGCAGCTTTCTGCCGCTTTTGAAGATTTCTGCACTACTCTGCAGATCATGTTAGGGTAGCCTTCCAGAAGCGGCTGCCATTTTGGCCTGCTTACAGAAAGCTTCTGCAACACTGTATGGTATGGTATTAAAACTAGCAAAACAGAGCAGTTTTCCTGGGCCACATAAGAGCCTCACCAAAGCAACCACCATTTTGATCCACTAATGTAGGTGAGCCAAAATGGCAGCCACTTCCACTCCATTTTGTTTCCTTAACAGAATAGCAGGTGCACTGAATATGATGGTCACTTCAGGAGGCAACCATAACTCAGGGATACGTGGTATAACCTCCCCCCCCCACATGAAATCTAGAGATTTTCAAATGGTAGGTGTGTCATTGTGATGGGTGTGTGGGGAGCAGACCAAAGCTTTCAGGGTTGGGAGGGCAGGATGGAAGGGAGACAGAGGTGGGTTGCTCCCAGTTCTGCCTGGTTTGGCTGAACCAGTAGTGATAATCTGGCCTAGGTCACAGAACTGGTAGCCACCTGGGTTGGCCATGCCTCCGAATCCTTTCTCTGGTCTCCATTGGCATTGCTGGCATCTTGTTTATTAGCTTTTAATGACCTTTGCATATGCGTATAACCCTTTACAGCAGACTGTGTATGCGCAAGCAATATGCGGCCAGCACACAAGTGAGCAAACCGATACCAGTTTGCGTAGGAACCCACCTCTGGAGGGAAAGAGGTGGGAGACAGACCAACATCTGAGGGCAAGATGGGAGGGAAAGAGGTGGGAGACATCATGTAAAGGTGAATGGTCTGCAGGGATGTTGCAGCAGTCATAACTTCAAAGCCAGATCATTAGTTGAGGAGTCTGGCATAACTTTGATTGGCCATTAAATGACAGAGTATATCTTAAGGACCATTGTACAACAGACAATAATTTTACACTGAATTTATGTCAACATTTTAAAATATACAATAATAATAATAGTCTTTATTGTCATTGTACATCATACAATACAATACAATAGCAGAAGGGACCTTGGAGGTCTTCTAGTCCAACCCCCTGCCCAGGCAGGAAACCCTATACCATTTCAGACAAATGGCTATCCAACATCTTCTTAAAGATTTCCAGGGTTGGGGCATTCACAACTTCTGGAGGCAACATGTTCTACTGATTAATTGTTCTAACTGTCAGGAAATTCCTCCTCAGTTCTAAGTTGCTTCTCTCCTTGATTAGTTTCCACCCATTGCTTCTTGTTCTGCCCTCAGGTACCTTGGAGCACAGTTTGACTCCCTCTTCTTTGTGGCAACCCCTGAGATATTGGAAGATTGCTATCATGTCTCCCCTAGTCCTTCTTTTAATTAAACTAGACATACCCAGTTCCTGCAACCGTTCTTCATATATTTTAGCATCCAATTCCCTAATCATCTTTGTTGCTTTTCTCTGCACTCTTTCTAGAGTCTCCACATCTTTTCAACATCGTGGTGACCAAAACTGAATGCGGTATTTCAAGTGTGGCCTTACCAAGGCATTAGAAAGTGGTATTAACACTTCACTTGATCTTGATTCTATCCCTCTGTTTATGCAGCCTAGAACTGTATTGGCTTTTTTGGCAGTTGCTGCGCACTGCTGGCTCATATTTAAATGGTTGTCCACTAGGATTCCAAGATCTGTATGTAGTGGAACTTTTTGACTTCCTTTTTAAAATAAAAAACTCCTATGTATTTTATGGACATAGCAGTTATATATAAAACAAGTTTTCTGTTCTCAATTTTCAATTCAAAATTGAGATTTCTGAACAGCTCTGAATTTGCTGATATAATATTTTAGTGTAGCATATGGAATTGTGCGAATGAAATTTCATGTCAATGATGACACTATTGCAAAACTATGCATGAAAATTCGAGAAATTACTCCTTTTTCACCCCCTTTCTATGATAGTGTTCTAGATTTGCATTTTCTTTTTACTATGAAAGAATGCAGAAAACTTTATAGAATAAAGTGTTATACAATTAAAGTGCTTTTTGTTTTTGTAAACAGATATTGAGAACATAAAAGTGATCAAAAGTTCTTTTAAAAATCAGTTTGCTTTTCAGATTTCAGCAATATAATGAAACAAGAACTCCCAAAATACAAGCTGGATTCAGAAGGGGAAGAGGAACCAGAACTATGCCCTGCTAAGAGAGGTGTTTTCAGCTGGGGAGAAAGAGCAGCAGTCGAATCACTGGAGATTCCAGCAGTTCTAGAATTAATGATACATTTTGATTTTGGCAGATCCAGCAAATTCACAGGATCAGTCACTTATACCCACGGTCAAAAACTCAAACTCGGTAGTTCCGCTGCTTAGTCCTAGAATGAGACGTTTAACAAAGTTGTATCTTTATATCCAGAGGAAGCTCTTTCCCCAGTTCCCATCCCTCCCAAGAATATTCTAAAACCCATTGTTCTTTTATCTCAGATATTTTGCAATTGCACCAAAATGAACCATGAAGCATTGGTCAACTCCAGTGTAACTTTTCCAAGAGATAGAAGTATATATACCATGTGTTATGGAATAAGCAGAAAGTTAAATACGACTGACTAGAGACTCAATAAAAAGCAATGATAAAATAGATTTTTCAAGTTCTTGATAGTACTTACCTGTTTTAGTCAAATCAAAGAAGATAAATAAGAGTAAGATGGTCTTCCACATCAGTCAACCTCTGAAGTTTATGGGGATACCCAAGCCAATAATCTTAGAATAGTACTCAACCGCTCAGCAGATTCTGCATTAGGAAGAAAGAAACAGAAAGCCTTTGGACTCTTGGAAGGAAGAGATATGAGCAGGAAAGAACAATTATGCCAGAGTGTTACAGGGTATCTAACTCTCAAATAAGAAAAGCAATAAAACTAGACTAGGAGACGACATTCTACTTTGGCCTGTTGGATGCCCTTTGGCATGTATTGGGATTGCAATATTTGCATATTTTTATTTCCTCAATCTCGAATGATTAAGATAGAACTATTGACATCATCATATTCCTGAAATTTAACAGGTGATTAAATACATATTTATTTATTTAAAACATTTATATGGGCAACTATATAATCTTTCAACCAAATCTGGGCAACTCCCAATCAAAAATGAAAAAAATATAACATCATTTAAAGCAATAAAGGCTGACCTATTAAAACATTATATAGAACAAAAATCCAGTGCCAATCTTTTCCAATATGTGATTATCTAATTTTCTCCTAATGTTTGGGGGGAACTTAAAGGCCTTTAAAGCCTTACAGAAGACTAAAAAGGGGCAGAGTGTTCCATAGGGTAGGGCTACCATGAAAGAGGCACACTTTTTAATTTCTGTTGGATGACAATATTTAGGTCATCTGATGGGAGATTGTCTACTAGGATGGGAGCTTGACTACTAGGACAAGCTTCCTAACCCTAAGCTTGTCCATCCTATCTGACCTGGTAGCACAGAAGATGTCCTTGGGGAAAAGTGGTCATGCAGATAGCTTGGTCCTATGCTATATAGAGATTTAAAGGAGCAGTAAAGTGAGAAACTAACATAATAACAGTGTTGGAAGGGACCTTTGAAATCTTCTACTCCAACCTCCTGGTCAAGCAGGAGATCTTATACCATTCTGAACAAATGACTATTCAATCTCTTGTTAAAAATCCCAGTGATGGTGCACCCACAATTTCCAAAGGCAGCCAATTCAACTGACTAGATTTAGAACTTAGATTTAGAATAACTTTATTACCACTTTGAATCTACACTAAAACATTAAAATGAAATTTGACATTTACATTAAAATGACAATGACATTTTATAGGAAGAGGTGAAGGCTCTGGTGGACTGGTGCAATAAAAGCCACCTGGTTCTAAATATTAATAAAACAAAGGTGATCATTGTTGATTTTAGAAAGGGCTAGCATAGTTATATTGTCTGTTTTTGTTGTCTCTCTTTGGAAGGAGTTTTCAAAGTATTTCTAGCAGGACTACCAGATTCTGTAATAGCTTTATTGCTTGTGCCATCCATCTGGTAAATTCACAATGTACATATTTACATCCGAACTAGAATATGTTGTTTCTCTGTGTCATATAATATATGTGGGTATATGCATAATTTTATATTTATTTATTTAGTGTTAATGTAGCATATATTATGTGTATATTAAGGTAGTGTATATAGTGTTGACTCTTTTATTTTTATTTAATTTTAATTCTTTTTATATTCATTTGAATGCACACCAATTAGTGCACATTCAAAGTAGCAATAAAAGTTATTCTAAGTCGAAGACTAATAGTTGTCACTGACAAGAAATTTCTCTTAATTCTCACTTGTAAATCTCTCTTTGATAAATTCATATCCTTTATTTCTTCTCTTGACCTTGCATGCTTTGGAGAATAAGTTATCCTCCGCTTCTCTGTAACAGCCCCTCAAATATTGGAAGTCTGCTATCATGTCACCTCTAGTCCTTCTCTTCATTAAACTGGACATATTCCTGCAACTGTTCATCATACGTTTTAGCTTCTAGCCCTCTAATCATAGGTGGTATTCAGCCAGTACCAATTGGTTCTGGCAAGTAGTTTGAGAAGTTCAGAAAACCGACAAATACCACCTCTGGTTGCCCCTGCCCTTGATCTATTCGCTGCCTCCTGAGTCCCAGCTGATCAGCTGGGTCTTCTTTTGTTGCCCTGCACAGGAAAACAGAGCTGGAAAGCAGGTTAGTGCAGTGGGGAGGTAATTTTGCAGTATCCTTCCCCTGGAGTGGGGTGGGAATGGAGATTTTGCAATATTTGATGAGTTCCCCTTCTATTCCTTCATCTAAATCATTTATGAAGGTGTTAAAGAATACTGGGGCCCAAGATAGAACCTTGGAGTACCCCACTGCAGGCTTCTTCCCTTTCCATTGATTACTACACATTGAGTGGTGTTGATATGAATCTACCTGATGGTGATGCTATTTATCCCATATTTTTCCATCTTATCAAAGATTAAGCTGTGATCTATTTTTTCAAAAGTCTTATTGAAATCCAAGTGTACTATGTCTACAGTGTTTTGTTGATCCACTAATTTAGTCATTTTGTCAAACAATGAAATAAATTTAACTGGCATGATCTGTTTTGACAAACCATGTTAGCTTCTAGTAATAGGTTTGCTTGCTTCTAGGTGTTCACAGATCCATTATTTCATTATCCTTTCTACGATCTTCCCAAGTGTTGATGTCAAACTGATTAATCTGTAATTTCCTAGATATATTTCCCCCCTTTTTAAATATGGGAACAATATCACATCTTTTTCAGTCCTTGGTAGTCCCTCGGGGCTCCAATATCTTTAAAAAATATGATTCAGTGCTTCTAAGATCAGTCTGCTATCATCCATCTGTTCCTGGTAATTTGAACTTGTCTAAACTGGATAGATGTTGTCTTACATTTTCTTGCCTATTTTGCCTTGCATTCCTAGGCTGCCTATTAAAATACTATTTTAGGTTGGACTATTTTTTATCTTTCATGAAAGGACAGATGCAAAAATGAATTAAGTAGTTCTGCTTTTTCCCTGCTGCCTGAAACTTCTTGTCCTTTTTATCTTTCAGTTTATGCAACCATGTTGATTTCTTATTTTTCTTTTTCAGTTTTATTGTGCTAGAGTGGGTCTTTACAATCTCATTTTTAGGCTTTTCCAAGATTCTTGAATTGAGTTGTTTTTAAGATTTTATCCAGGGAATCTTGCCCAAAGTGTATATTTGTTGAAATCAGCTCTCTTATGTTCCAATAACTAATTTGATTTTGTTCTATTATTTGTATCTGCAATTCTAATATGACATGGTCATTCTCTCCCAAAGTTCCCAGAACTTTGACCCCTTATATCATTTCAACTCTGTTAGCAAGAATTAGCTTGAATTAGTTAACAACTACCTAAAAATTAGCTAAGAAACCAACTTGGGATCCTTGCACAGCCATAAGCAACATAAGCTTGATCTCCTCCACAAGGCTTAACTGGTCATTCCCAGAGGAAGGCCACTAGTCTGGTAAAATTCTTGTAACATAGGTGGCAAACAATCAAGTTACTGGCTTTTGTTATTCATGAGTGGCTCTGGTTGCTTATACCTGACAGATGACCAGGACTTTAATTGCACCCAGGAAGAAATCAGAAGCCAGTGCAGCTCCTACGTCAGAGGAGTTACCATGGACAAATATAGGGGGGGGGAGTTATTTACACACTGCTACATTCTGAACTGTGGACTTCAAAGACAGCCCCATGTAGAGTTCATTGCAATAACCCAGACAGGAGATGACCAAGGCATGGGTGAATGTAAGCAAGGCAATTTGGTCTCAGAAAGGACACAATTGGCACACCAGACAAACCTGTACAAAAGCCTCTTTAGCCATGGTGTTTACCTCCTCCTCAAGTAGGCCTTGTGAGTCCAGAAAGATCCCTAAGTTTCATATCAGTTCAGCCCAAAGAAATACCACCCCAACCAGATACAAAAATGAATAATCCTATAGCAATTCCAACTCCAGGGTTGAGTTGAAGCTGGTTCCTCCCCAGTCAGACCCTAATAGTCTATAGGCTCTTGGCCAGCTCCGTCACTATAATATTTATCCAGATAGGGGTGGGGATGTATAATTGAATATAATCAGAATACTGATGATACTGAACCCCATACCAATGGATGGGCCTCCATAGTGATTTCAAATAGATGTTAAAAAATAGTGGCAAAAGGCTTGAGCTCTGATGCACCCCACATTGCAGAGGCATAGAACAAAACCTCCCCTCTCCTACCAATACTGACTGGAACCATTCATGGAGGTTGAGAACTACCATAGTACAGTGCCTCCTACTCCCAACCCTTGGTTACTTGAAGTCGGTCTAGAAGGATACCATGGTCAATGATATAGAAAGCTACTGAAAGATCCAAGAAGGCCAGAAGGATTGCACTACATCTATCCTGAGCCCTCCAAAAGTCATCAACAGATGCAACCAATGCCATTTCAGTGCTGTGTCCCAGCCTGAACTCAAACTGAAAAGGGTTCAGATAATCCCCTTCCTCCAGGACCCTTTGTAGCTGTATGGCAACCACCCTCTCTACAATCTTCCTAAGACGAAAGTAACCCTTTTGGGGCTGAGTGGGATTCTCAGGCAAGGGTATGTTGGACTATCCAAGACTATCCTTTGATAAGGGAGCATACCACCAGCTCCTTTAGGGCAAGTGGTACCACCTCCTCTGCAGGGAGGTATTAATCACTGCTTGAATTCAACCACATGCCATCTCCCAGGATGCCTGAACTCAGACAAAGCAGCATGGTTTAAAGTAAACAAGTTTATTGAGAAAGTATTACATTTTCTCTCTGGAATTTTTCTGTGGCCAGCGGTGTATAACAGTTATACACATAAAGAGTCACTATGGCACAGTAACTAAGGCGTTGTCTAGAATAGGGACAAGAAGATCCATGCTCAGCTATGAATGTTTATTGGGTGACAATGCAGTGCAACATAAAGTCCCACTCAGCCCCAGTAGGGCTATAAAGTTCATGTATATAATTGCATCATCAATCAAGATATTGAGTACAATCTGGAATAAAAGAATTCCCAATCATAGGCTGGTTATTGTTGCTTGGTTACTATATTTATATTTCAAAAACAAAGTGAGGAAATTCTTCAGAACAAACCTAGGATTTTGGCCTGATTCTTACTAGGCAAAAGAGCATCAAAGGAGGCCTCATGGTAATGTGACAGGACACGATTAATGTTGCTAGTTTCTGGGGTAGATCTGTTTAACTTGTGCACATTCCATCTTGTATTTTAAATTTTATAGTACGTGAATTGTTTTTTGTTGAATTGTGATGCTTCAGATGTGAACAAAGAAAGGAAAGCAGACATATAGACAGGATGCAGTCAGTTAAAAGTTAAAATTAGCAGATCCAGAGAAATCATTTGTTTCAGTCAAAATTGGCTAGGACATTTTTGACTAAGCACATTCCATTTGAAATTATACCATTCTCCACTTTCTAATCAGAAAAAAACAACCTTCACATTATTTAATGTTCTTATCTTTCTCTTCCTTTCCCCCCAGCATTTCTTTTTATGTTCATTTATCCCCATTATTGAATCACAATGCAGCTGTTGATTGAAGAAGAAGAAAAACTAAACCAGTATAACATTTCAGTGGCTAAGATGCTTAGCTTGTCAATCAGAAAGGTTGGCAGTTCGGCAGTTCGAATCCCTAGCGCCACGTAACAGAGTGAGCTCCCATTACTTGTCCCAGTTTCTGCCAACCTAGCGATTCGAAAGCATGTAAAAATGCAAGTAGAAAAATAGGGACTACATTTGCTAGTAGGAAGGTAACAGCATTCTGTGTACTTAGTCATGTCGACCACATGACCATGGAGACATCTTCGGACAAAGCTGGCTCTTCAGCTTTGAAATGGAGATGAGCATCACCCCCTAGAGTTGGGAATGACTAGCACATATGTGCAAGGGCTTTTTCTGCCAGTTGGATGGCTTTTATTTTTACCTTTTTACTGATAGCTATTGCTTTCTTCCCTTATTAGTACCACGTGATTTCCATCCAACTGGCAGAAAAAGCCCAACAGATTTTTACCCGCCTTCAATACTGTTGGAATAATTTGGGAGGGGAGAATGTAGGTTTGTCTCATATGTGGACTAGGGATATAGCAGAAGAAGAATATAGGCTGGGCATATTTGGGCTCTAGTTAAATGCTGTTGGGGACAAAACCTAAATCTCTTGCCTCTGCCTTCCAGATGTTTTAATCTTTGGGCCCTGTCAATATTATCTAACTAAACCACTCCTCCCCCAGATGACTGCTGTAGAGTGAGAGTTTTTCTTTCTATTTATTTATTTATTTATTTATTTATTTATTTATTTATTTATTTATTTATTTATTTATTTATTTATTTATTTATTTATTTATTTATTTATTTATTAGTCAAATTTATATAACCGCACCCTCTCCCCGAAGGGACCCGGGGCGGTGCACAGGAAGTTAAAACAAACAATATAAAATATAAATAATTAATATCAAATTAAATAGGTTATCCCTGTGCTAAAATTTACAAAGTTTAGAACATGATCTATTAAAAACCCAATTAAAACAATTTATAATGCAGACTGAAGGCTAGGAAAATAACTTAGGCCAAACCGGCCTGATGGAAAAGGAGTGTCTTTAATTTCTGGCGGAAGGTGCAGAGGTCCGTGGTTGTTCTGAGGTCGGGGGGTAGGTCGTTCCAGAGGGTTGGGCCGCCACAGAGAAGGCCCTTCCCCTGGGCGTTGCCCGCTGGCATTGCCTAGTGGACGGCACCCAGAGAAGTCCCTCTCTGTGGGAGCGAATCGGCCGCAGGGATGTATGAGGTAGAATGCGGTCTCGCAGGTAGCTTGGTCCCGTGCCATGGAGCGCTTTAAAGATGGTGATCAACACCTTGAAGCGCACCCGAAAGACTACAGGTAACCAGTGCAGCTTGCGCAGGAGCGGTGTTACATGGGAATATCTAGACGTTCCCAAGATCGCCCGCGCGGCCGCATTCTGGACCAGCTGCAGTCTTTGGGTGCACCCCAAGGGGAGCCCCATGTAGAGAGCATTACAGTGGTCTAGCTGGGATGTCACAAGCGCGTGAGTGACTGTGCGAAGGGCGTCCCGGTCCAATAAGTGACGCAACTGCCGCACCAGGCGTACCTGGTGGAAAGCCCCCCTGGCCACAGCTGTAACGTGATCTTGCATAGACAGCCGGGTATCCAGGAGGACGCCTAGGTTGCGTGCCCGATCCACGGGGGCCAGATGTTCGCCCCCTATGGCGCCGGAAACCACAGCCACTCGGTCTTGGACGGGTTGAGTTTGAGTCTGTTGCTTCCCATCCAGATCCGTACGGATTCCAGACATCGGGACATCACTTCAACAGCATCGTTGGGGTGGTTTGGGGTAGAAAGGTACAGCTGCGTGTCATCAGCGTAGATGTGGTACTCTTATCCATGACCTGTGTGTTTGCTTCCAGAGCAGGTATTTTGGCACCATGCTGTGTTTTCATACAATACTAGGCAACACTCTGGATGCATTAGTTTGTCAATGGAACTTTTAAAGAGTTTTGAAGGAAAATGCTTAGTTTAAATAAGTTAAAATACTTTTAATCTGTTTTGTAAAGAGTGGGAAATTAATAGTGTCTATTATATTAACAGCGTTCAAATGGGGGGATGTTATGCGTATATAGATTGGTCTTTTTTTCTAAGACACTTTTTCTTTTTAATGCCTTGTTTGTTGTGTTGTTTCTTTAAAAAAAATATTTTGGTATTTTAACTTTCCTTGAATAAGTTAAATAAAGAAATAATAACTAAAAATTTAATGGCAAGAAATGTGGATATTGTAAACCAAAATATTTGACAAGTGTTTCCTTTTGATGAAAGGTAAAAACTATTGTCATTTCCATGAATGTAGAATGTAGAATAATTTAGGATACTCTAACTAGTTTTCAAGACTAATGGAGAGATGAAATTAGGAATATATTGCAATATGGGTCCTTTTTAGGAGAAGGGCGGGGTATAAATTTAATTAAATAAATAAATAAATAAATAAATAAATATGTTATTGACTAGAGATTTTTTATCTTCTATATTATGAACTTTCAGTAATTATAGTCTTCCTTCTTCACTTTTCACCTACATGGTTGCCTTCTCAATGATTATTTTACCTAAGTATTGACCAGCATTGGTTCATATATTAATGCACTTATCTATATAAATAAAAATGTAAAATAGTTTGTACGAATCCATTAATCTCAAAAACTACTGGATCGATTTACACCAAACTTTCACACAATGTATCCAAGGACTTCCGATAATAGAATAGCTACTCATTTTGTGCCTAGCAAACGTGTATCGTGTGTTAGGTAAACACAAATAAAAGGTACTAACTGAAAAATGTTTTTACTCCCTGTAACTCCGCCCACCAACAGTCATTAACTACGGAGGCCTCTTAGGGCCAAAAAGGCACTGGAGTCAAACTATTCTCCAAAGCACCTGAGGGCAGAACAAGAAGCAATGGGTGGAAACTAATCAAGGAGAGAAGCAACTTAGAACTGAGGAGAAATTTCCTGACAGTTAGAACAATTAACCAGTGGAAGAGAAATTGCCTCCAGAAGTTGTGAATGCCCCAACACTGGAAGTCTTCAAGAAGATGTTGGATAGCCATTTGTCTGAAATGGTATAGGGCTTCCTGCCTAGGCAGGGAGTTGGACTAGATGACCTCCGAGGTCCCTTCCAACTCTGCTATTGTATTATTGTATTACAGTAGGTAGGTAGATAGGGGAATAGAGAGAGAGGGTTGCCACAAAGAAGAGGGAGTCAAACTATTCTCCAAAGCACCTGAGGGCAGAACACGTAGCAATAGGTGGAAACTAATCAAGGAGAGAAGCAACTTAGAACTGAAGAGAAATTTCCTGACAGTTAGAACAATTAACCAGTGGAAGAGAAATTGCCTCTGGAAGTTGTGAATGCCCCAACACTGGAAGTCTTCAAGAAGATGTTGGATAGCCATTTGTCTGAAATGGTATAGGGCTTCCTGCCTAGGAAAGGAGTTGGACTAGATGACCTCCAAGGTCCCTTCCAACTCTGCTATTGTATTATTGTATTATAGTAGGTAGGTAGATAGGGGAATATATAGATAGGGAGAAATACATTAGGTAGGTAGGTATGTAGATAGAGGGATAGATAGGGAGAAATACGGTAGGTAGGTTGGTAGGTAGGGGGATAGATAGATAGGGAACAGCACAGTAGGTATGTAGGTAGGTAGGTAGGGGGATAGATAGATAGCGAGAAATACAGTAGGTAGGTAGGTAGAGGAATAGAGAGAGTGAGAAATACAGTAGGTAGGTAGGTAGATAAATATCAGAGTTTCATTATGAACATTTTAAGAAGAAAATTTACACCCTTTACAAGACATAATGAACTTTTCAGGGGAGAAAAAAAGATGCCAAAGAGGTCAACATAGCACTAATAACTAAAGAGGGGCAAAATTGATTTTGAACAAGAAACTATAGGCCAATATCATTATTGAATAATGGCTACAAATTGTTCACAACAATTCCATCTGATAGCAGCTGAAAATACAGTTTCAAGAATTTATTCATGAAGTGGGTCTATAGCTGATTCCATATGACCTTGATTGTCAGCAAAAACAAAACTTTCAGCAAAGTTTCACATCAGTTTCATTATAGAATTGCAGACTTGGAAGGGACCTTGGAGGTCTTCTAGTCCAACCCCCTGCCTAGGCAGGAAACTCTACACAACTTCAGACAAATGGCTATCCAACCTCTTCTGGAAGACTTGCAGTGTTATACAATACAATACAATAGCAGAGTTGGAAGGGACCTTGGAGGTCTTCTAGTCCAACCCCCTGCTTAGGCAGGAAACCCTACACAACTTCAGACAAATGGCGATCCAACCTCTTCTGGAAGACTTGCAGTGTTATACAATACAATACAATAGCAGAGTTGGAAGGGACCTTGGAGGTCTTCTAGTCCAACCCCCAGCATGGGCAGGAACCTTATACCATTTCAGACAAATGGCTACCTAACATCTTCTTAAAGACTTCCAGGGTTGGGGCATTCACAACTTCTGGAGGCAAGCTGTTCCAGAGATTAATTGTTCTAACTGTCAGGAAATTTCTCCTTAGTTCTAAGTTGCTTCTCTCCTTGATTAGTTTCCACCCATTGCTTCTTGTCCTGCCCCCAGGTGCCTTGGAGAATAAATTATATTTATTTATTTATTTTGCTGAAATAAGGGAGGAGGACCTAAGGATTAGTCATGAGATGCTAATATGATCTCAATATTCCTTGGTCAAATCTTTATTTGTAATGGCAATTTAAAAAACTCAGCAATGTTTAATGTTTTAGTGTACCTATTGTAAATCCTGATGATTCCCTTAGCTTTTTTTTCTTGCTGAAATAGGTTTTAAACACTTCCTTTAACATAGAATGTGCAGCTTTCCTTAGCTCTTTGAAGGATCAGCATCTCATGCTATAATCTTAATCAGAAATTATTGCTTATTTATTTGTAGGGTGTGAACAGATTTCAAAGGTCTCTCCCAAGACTCTGGCCTTTGAAGTTACTCTGTCAGCTTGATCATTGAGTCCGAGCTTTCCCTAAGACCCACATTTTCCTGCAAGGCTATAGAAGTATGGACTTTATTAAACAATTCATTCAGGCAGACTTTCCATGATCCTAAATGTAGAAAAAGTATTTTATACATATATTAATTC
Organism: Rhabdophis nuchalis; assembly: GCA_039707465.1. NCBI lineage: Eukaryota > Metazoa > Chordata > Lepidosauria > Squamata > Natricidae > Rhabdophis > Rhabdophis nuchalis. Next base: position 114,170,864 of record CM077647.1, read on the forward strand.
TTCTTCGTTAATCCTTATGTTTACACTAGCTCTTACCATATTTGCATTAGTTGCATCCAACGTTATGTAAATCTCTTCCTTACTTGTTTCCTGTAGATAGGTCGGTAAATGCCCTAGGCAGTAAAGAACTATCTGCTAAACTGGTAGAATGAATTAGAATGACATTTTTTATTGGCCAAGTGTGATTGGACACACTTCTTGTGAGATGGGAGTTAGGTTTCAGCTTTAATTTCTATCTCCACTATAAGTAGTCTTCCTTTAGCTTCTACCTCAAACAATGACCATTTACACTTACAACAGTGATGAAAAAAGTATCTGTACAACACTGATGACCTTTGTAGCATTTCTCTCAGTCATGCATTCACCATTGCAGTTAGTCAGTTAGTACATGTTGTCCTTTGCCTTATCTGTTTTCAGCAGTGCAGCAGCCAATAATATTTATTATTTATTTATTAAACAAATGCATATTCAATGACACTGAAGAAGTCGCAACTTTTCCAAACTTCATTCCCTTGGAGTCATGGGTTCTGGATTTTGGTCACATTGTGTACATTAGATCATTTGAGGCATGTTATTTCAAATCTGTTGAATTTATGATATACCACTTTGTCCCTGTAAGGGTCATCTATATAAATAAAAATGTAAAATAGTTTGCACGAATCCACTAATCTCAAAAACTACTGGACCGATTTACACCAAACGTTCACACAATGTAGTCAAGGACTTCCGATAATAGAATAGCTACTCATTTTGTGCCTAGCAAACGTGTATAGTGTGTTAGGTAAACACAAATAAAAGGTACTAACTGAAAAATGTTTTTACTCCCTGTAACTCTGCCCACCAACAGTCATTAACTACGGAGGCCTCTTAGGGCCAAAAAGGCACTGGAGTCAAACTATTCTCCAAAGCACCTGAGGGCAGAACACGAAGCAATGGGTGGAAACTAATCAAGGAGAGAAGCAACTTAGAACTGAAGAGAAATTTCCTGACAGTTAGAACAATTAACCAATGGAAGAGAAATTGCCTCCAGAAGTTGTGAATGCCCCAACACTGCAGGTCTTCAAGAAGATGTTGGATAGCCATTTGTCTGAAATGGTATAGGGCTTCCTGCCTAGGCAGGGAGTTGGACTAGATGACCTCCGAGGTCCCTTCCAACTCTGCTATTATATTATTGTATTACAGTAGATAGGTAGATAGGGGAATAGAGAGAGAGGGTTGCCACAAAGAAGAGGGAGTCAAACTATTCTCCAAAGCACCTGAGGGCAGAACACGTAGCAATAGGTGGAAACTAATCAAGGAGAGAAGCAACTTAGAACTGAAGAGAAATTTCCTGACAGTTAGAACAATTAACCAGTGGAAGAGAAATTGCCTCTGGAAGTTGTGAATGCCCCAACACTGGAAGTCTTCAAGAAGATGTTGGATAGCCATTTGTCTGAAATGGTATAGGGCTTCCTGCCTAGGAAAGGAGTTGGACTAGATGACCTCCAAGGTCCCTTCCAACTCTGCTATTGTATTATTGTATTATAGTAGGTAGGTAGATAGGGGAATATATAGATAGGGAGAAATACATTAGGTAGGTAGGTATGTAGATAGAGGGATAGATAGGGAGAAATACGGTAGGTAGGTTGGTAGGTAGGGGGATAGATAGATAGGGAACAGCACAGTAGGTATGTAGGTAGGTAGGTAGGGGGATAGATAGATAGCGAGAAATACAGTAGGTAGGTAGGTAGAGGAATAGAGAGAGTGAGAAATACAGTAGGTAGGTAGGTAGAGGGATAGAGAGGGGGAAATACGGTAGGTAGATAGGTATATAGAGGGAGAAAGGAAGAAATACAGTATGTAGGTAGGTAGAGGGATAGATAGAGAGGGAGAAATACAGTAGGTAGGTAGGTTGGGGGTTATATGGTGGTTGTGTGTATGTGTGCAAGTGTAGATCTACACACAGATTGATTGGACATTTAACCAGACTGGGCCACAGCAACGCGTGGCCGGGTATAGCTAGTTTTAAAATAAATTATTTGCATATATTGCCCTCCATTCATGTTACTCTGCACTTACATTGATCTGAATCTTCTTCTGCAATAAAAAACTAAATCTTTCACTTATGAAAGATAAGTGAATCAAAGATAAGCAAATCTAAGCCTTTGCTCATATTATCATGTTGAATCCTAACAGAACATTCTTAGTAAAAGAAACATCAATAAATATATTCAATTTATTTTTATGAATACACACATACAATGTTCATTGATTTACTTAAGTACTTTTTGTTGTTTATTTACTATTTATTTATATAATCTATATTATAATCTTCCCTCTTTTTCTTTCATTCTGAAAACGGCCAAATTCATTTTGGTGGTAGGCATTTTATTTTTGCAAATAGCCTGATCAAGTAATTTTTTTTTAAAAAAAAGCACTTTCTCTTATCTTCAGCAAAGTATATCATTTTTCCTCAGAGGAGATACTTTTTTTGACGTTAAAAGCTGAAGCATCCTAATTTACTAGAATGTTGTTACTTTTTTATCTGTGATCCAACTAAACTGAATTGATTTTTTTTTCATTTTTGTAACTATTAAACCAATAAATAACTCTGCTTCAAATATGAATGCCTTTTGTTACCTTACATTTCATTTCATAATGTTATCTCTATTCGAGCACCAACCTGATATAGTCATTACGTGCTAAATTAGGAGTAAAGAAAGATTTTTCTGTCCCACCCCTTGGGCATGAAAATCACAAGTCAATCTTAGCCCCCTCCCCTCCTGAAAAACATCAGAACCAACTGAAATCAGAAGCAGTCATAGTCACAAAATGCATTACGGATTCATTGTGTAAATAACAATACAAACAAGTATAGCCTACAATCAAACAGAAAAAGGCCCATCAATATTTCATAAACGTGTATCTTGCCTCTGCCCTTCATTAGCCTCATCGGCTGTCCTTGAGCCTCCCAAGTCATAAATGGTAATAAAAGTCATAAATAGGCACAAATGAGTCAAGAAATCCAAATGGGTGCAAACATAATCCAGTATTGCATAAGTAATACGTAAAAGAAATGGTTCTCCATCTGAAATCAAGAAGCAAAATACTTCAACACATTTGTCTCTTATTTCAATTGGGGAAAATCAGGAAAAAATATGCTACTAAAAGTGCACAGTTTTGCTGCTGAGGTTTGGCAGAATGATCTTGAGATGTTGGGAATAATAAAAATAAGATTTGGTCACTGTTCTCTGGACAAAGGGGAGGCAAAAAAGCAAGATGGCAATTGCACCCACACAAATTATGTGATGCCCCTTTGTTTATGCATGGAAAAAGGTGATGAGGAATGTGTGCCATCTAGTTTTTACAAATGTCACTATTTCAAGACCCACAAGAATCCTATAGCTATCAGTTACTTATCTCTTTACTAAACTGAAAAATGTTCCATGTTTTGGAGGCCTAAGAGTAGACACATGACATTGGGAAAGTCATTTGGAATCAGAATTATATTTATAGAAATATTTAGAATGAGGATTATTGCTTCTGATTATGTCCTTCTGAAATTATAATGATATCATTATAGCAGTTCATTCACCATTTTCCATTGCTAAGCTGAGTTTGCTATCATCCCACACATTCAATGGACAAGGTACCTGATTAGTAACAAAAGGAAAATGGAAATGATGTTCTTTTCCAAATTCCTATCACACCAATTCTTAGATATCAACCATTCCATTTTATCTGTATATTTTATCTATATATTATTGCAATTATATTTGTCACTAGCTATACCCGGCCACGCGTTGCTGTGGTCCAGTCTGGTTAAATGTCCAACCAATCTGTGTGTAGATCTACACCTGCACACATACACACAACCACCATATAACCCCCAACCTACCTACCTACTGTATTTCTCCCTCTCTATCTACCCCTCTACCTACCTACATACTGTATTTCTTCCTTTCTCCCTCTATCTATCTATCTATCTACCTACCGTATTTCCCCCTCTCTATCCCTTTACCTACCTACCTACCTATTGTATTTCTCACTCTCTCTCTATTCCTCTACCTACCTATCTACTGTATTTCTCGCTATCTATCTATCCCCCTACCTACCTACCTACATACCTACTGTGCTGTTCCCTATCTATCTATCCCCCTACCTACCAACCTACCAACCGTATTTCTCCCTATCTATCCCTCTATCTACATACCTACCTACCTAATGTATTTCTCCCTATCTATATATTCCCCTATCTACCTACCTACTATAATACAATAATACAATAGCAGAGTTGGAAGGGACCTTGGAGGTCATCTAGTCCAACTCCTTTCCTAGGCAGGAAGCCCTATACCATTTCAGACAAATGGCTATCCAACATCTTCTTGAAGACTTCCAGTGTTAGGGCATTCACAACTTCCAGAGGCAATTTCTCTTCCACTGGTTAATTGTTCTAACTGTCAGGAAATTTCTCCTCAGTTCTAAGTTTCTTCTCTCCTTGATTAGTTTCCACCCATTGCTTCTTGTTCTGCCCTCAGGTGCTTTGGAGAATAGTTTGACTCCCTCTTCTTTGTGGCAACCCTCTCTCTCTATTCCCCTATCTACCTATCTACTGTAATACAATAATATAATAGCAGAGTTGGAAGGGACCTCGGAGGTCATCTAGTCCAACTCCCTGCCTAGGCAGGAAGCCCTATACCATTTCAGACAAATGGCTATCCAACATCTTCTTGAAGACCTGCAGTGTTGGGGCATTCACAACTTCTGGAGGCAATTTCTCTTCCATTGGTTAATTGTTCTAACTGTCAGGAAATTTCTCTTCAGTTCTAAGTTGCTTCTCTCCTTGATTAGTTTCCACCCATTGCTTCGTGTTCTGCCCTCAGGTGCTTTGGAGAATAGTTTGACTCCAGTGCCTTTTTGGCCCTAAGAGGCCTCCGTAGTTAATGACTGTTGGTGGGCAGAGTTACAGGGAGTAAAAACATTTTTCAGTTAGTACCTTTTATTTGTGTTTACCTAACACACTATACACGTTTGCTAGGCACAAAATGAGTAGCTATTCTATTATCGGAAGTCCTTGACTACATTGTGTGAACGTTTGGTGTAAATCGGTCCAGTAGTTTTTGAGATTAGTGGATTCGTGCAAACTATTTTACATTTTTATTTATATAGATGACCCTTACAGGGACAAAGTGGTATATCATAAATTCAACAGATTTGAAATAACATGCCTCAAATGATCTAATGTACACAATGTGACCAAAATCCAGAACCCATGACTCCAAGGGAATGAAGTTTGGAAAAGTTGCGACTTCTTCAGTGTCATTGAATATGCATTTGTTTAATAAATAAATAATAAATATTATTGGCTGCTGCACTGCTGAAAACAGATAAGGCAAAGGACAACATGTACTAACTGACTAACTGCAATGGTGAATGCATGACTGAGAGAAATGCTACAAAGGTCATCAGTGTTGTACAGATACTTTTTTCATCACTGTTGTAAGTGTAAATGGTCATTGTTTGAGGTAGAAGCTAAAGGAAGACTACTTATAGTGGAGATAGAAATTAAAGCTGAAACCTAACTCCCATCTCACAAGAAGTGTGTCCAATCACACTTGGCCAATAAAAAATGTCATTCTAATTCATTCTACCAGTTTAGCAGATAGTTCTTTACTGCCTAGGGCATTTACCGACCTATCCACAGGAAACAAGTAAGGAAGAGATTTACATAACGTTGGATGCAACTAATGCAAATATGGTAAGAGCTAGTGTAAACATAAGGATTAACGAAGAAGAATTAATATATGTATAAAATACTTTTTCTACATTTAGGATCATGGAAAGTCTGCCTGAATGAATTGTTTAATAAAGTCCATACTTCTATAGCCTTGCAGGAAAATGTGGGTCTTAGGGAAAGCTCGGACTCAATGATCAAGCTGACAGAGTAACTTCAAAGGCCAGAGTCTTGGGAGAGACCTTTGAAATCTGTTCACACCCTACAAATAAATAAGCAATAATTTCTGATTAAGATTATAGCATGAGATGCTGATCCTTCAAAGAGCTAAGGAAAGCTGCACATTCTATGTTAAAGGAAGTGTTTAAAACCTATTTCAGCAAGAAAAAAAAGCTAAGGGAATCATCAGGATTTACAATAGGTACACTAAAACATTAAACATTGCTGAGTTTTTTAAATTGCCATTACAAATAAAGATTTGACCAAGGAATATTGAGATCATATTAGCATCTCATGACTAATCCTTAGGTCCTCCTCCCTTATTTCAGCAAAATAAATAAATAAATATAATTTATTCTCCAAGGCACCTGGGGGCAGGACAAGAAGCAATGGGTGGAAACTAATCAAGGAGAGAAGCAACTTAGAACTAAGGAGAAATTTCCTGACAGTTAGAACAATTAACCTCTGGAACAGCTTGCCTCCAGAAGTTGTGAATGCCCCAACCCTGGAAGTCTTTAAGAAGATGTTAGGTAGCCATTTGTCTGAAATGGTATAAGGTTCCTGCCCATGCTGGGGGTTGGACTAGAAGACCTCCAAGGTCCCTTCCAACTCTGCTATTGTATTGTATTGTATAACACTGCAAGTCTTCCAGAAGAGGTTGGATATCCATTTGTCTGAAGTTGTGTAGGGTTTCCTGCCTAAGCAGGGGGTTGGACTAGAAGACATCCAAGGTCCCTTCCAACTCTGCTATTGTATTGTATTGTATAACACTGCAAGTCTTCCAGAAGAGGTTGGATAGCCATTTGTCTGAAGTTGTGTAGGGTTTCCTGCCTAAGCAGGGGGTTGGACTAGAAGACCTACAAGGTCCCTTCCAACTCTGCTATTGTATTGTATTGTATAACACTGCAAGTCTTCCAGAAGAGGTTGGATAGCCATTTGTCTGAAGTTGTGTAGGGTTTCCTGCCTAAGCAGGGGGTTGGACTAGAAGACCTACAAGGTCCCTTCCAACTCTGCTATTGTATTGTATTGTATAACACTGCAAGTCTTCCAGAAGAGGTTGGATAGCCATTTGTCTGAAGTTGTGTAGGGTTTCCTGCCTAAGCAGGGGGTTGGACTAGAAGACCTCCAAGGTCCCTTCCAAGTCTGCAATTCTATAATGAAACTGATGTGAAACTTTGCTGAAAGTTTTGTTTTTGCTGACAATCAAGGTCATATGGAATCAGCTATAGACCCACTTCATGAATAAATTCTTGAAACTGTATTTTCAGCTGCTATCAGATGGAATTGTTGTGAACAATTTGTAGCCATTATTCAATAATGATATTGGCCTATAGTTTCTTGTTCAAAATCAATTTTGCCCCTCTTTAGTTATTAGTGCTATGTTGACCTCTTTGGCATCTTTTTTTCTCCCCTGAAAAGTTCATTATGTCTTGTAAAGGGTGTAAATTTTCTTCTTAAAATGTTCATAATGAAACTCTGATATTTCATCTGGTCCAAACATCTTCTCTGGTTTAATCTTTTTATGTATATAACTTTAGAAACTCTTCTTATTGTTAGAGGGTAATTCATAATCTGTCCCTATTTTATTGTAATCCTTGGTAAATGTTGTTTCTTTAGATACTTATTTGTTTCTCTAGAGAGATGTCAATTTCTTTATATGTTGGAATAATATTGATTAAATGTTTTTTTATTTTTTAATTGATTTTCAAAAGTTGTAAATAAAAAGTTAAATTAATAAGAAAGAAAAGGTTTGGGAAAGAAAAAAGATCAAGAGAAAAAGAACTGCAAATGAAAAAGGCAAAAAAAATAGAAAAATGAATTAAAAATATGTCAAACTCTTAATCTAAGGTTAATTGTTAGATCGTGTGATTGAGGGAGTCCAGACCAGGTTCGCTCTAACAAAATGTCGTTTATTCAGGAAGCGTTAAGAACAGGCAGAAACTATGTTCACGAAACAAAAGGTGCGGTAGACAGGGGCTCCCGCATTTGACAGCTACTTATACTCGAGCTATCAAACGGGGAGCCAATTGGATCGCAGCCAGACCGGGTTTCCCACCAGTCGCGTCTTGGCCAATCAGGCGCGACTGGTGGTTTGACAGGTTGTTACAGCCTGTTACCAAGGCTTCTCCCGGCAGACTGGAAGACCTGCGGCTGGTCGTAAGTTGAGACCAGTCGCAGGTCGAGGACACAACACCCCTTTCCCCCCTCGGTCCGTGCATGTGTGGCTTGACTGTCAATCCAGGTAAGTGGAGCATGCGTAGTCTGCTAAGTAGGCGGGGCGGCGCCGGGTCCGCCCAGACCACCTCATTTGCTGCAGAGAGCCCGACGAGGTGAGTAGGTCCTGTGGAAGCTCCTCCCTTCGGGGAGTGGAGCTCCAGGCTGCAGCGTCAGAGGGGCCCACCCGAAGAGGCGGCGTCGGTTGGACCGGTAAGTCAGGGCGAGGGGGCGTGGCGGTCGGGGCATAGTTTGATGGTGAGTGCCGTTTGGTTGCGGCGTTAGTATCAGGGAGGCCTGAGTAGGCGAAGGCCTCGGTTGGATGGGGCTGAAAGCCGGTTTGAGAGTCAACTGGCCCAACAGGGGCAACGTGGCAGGCCGGTCCTGGTGCTGGGGGCCATGGCGGCGGCAGGCAGCGCCTCAGTTGATCCAAGTGGCGCCACCACTCGGATCCATCTGGGAGGTTGACCCTAAAAGAGCATGGGCCCGTTATTTCAGAGACTGTTGCAGGGACCCACTTTAGATCCCCCGCATAGTTACGGGCGTACACCGGGTCCAGGGGCAGGAACAGGCGGGGAGGGGAAGCCCCCAGGTTGCAAGACTGCACCTCGTTGTAGGATGGGTGCAGCCTGTCCAAGGTAGTCCGCAGGCTGCGGTCCATCAAGAGCTCAGCGGGGCTCCTCCGGGTGGGCGGGCAAGTAGTGGAGTGCTGACCTAACAGGTAAGCAGCCACCCTTGCAGGCCAGTCCCCCTTGGTCATCCGTCCCAAGGCCTCCTTGGCCGAGCGGACGGCCCTCTCCGCCTGGCCGTTGGAGGCCGGATGATAAGGGGCCACTGGCGCATGGCGGATCCCCTGAGAGGCCAGGAATTCCTGGAAGGTGGTGGATTGGAACTGGGGCCCGTTGTCGGACACCACGATGTCCGGCAACCCGTGCGTCGCGAAGAGGCGACGCAACGCTCTGACCGTACTCTCCGCTGTTGTGGATGCCATCAGGATGACCTCCACCCAGTGGGAGTAGGCGTCCACGACCACCAGGAACGTCTGGCCTTGGAAGGAGCCGGCGAAATCCACGTGGAGCCTGGACCACGGGCTCCGGGGCATGTCCCACTCCCTGGGCAGCGCGACCGGAGGGGCAGGGCAGGAGGACTGGCAAGGGACACAGCCCCCGACCCAGGCCGCTACCTCCGCATCCATGCTGGGCCACCACACATAGCTGCGGGCGAGCGCCTTCATCCGAGCTATGCCGGGGTGGTCCGCATGGAGAGTCCGGAGCACCTGGTGACGGAGAGGGGAGGGGTATGATGACCCGGTCCCCCCAACACAAGCAGCCGCAGTGGAGCAAGAGCTCCAGCTGGCATAACTTGTATGGCCGAAACTCTTCGGCCACACTGCCCTGAGGCCACCCTCGCAGGACCCAGGTGGAGACCTGGGACAGGACAGGGTCGGCCTTCATCCGGGCAGCGATGTCCGAGGACATCAATGGCAGACCGGCGTCTGCCACAGACAAGACGGACAGTGCCGGCACCGGCTCCTCGTCCGCCTTGGGGAGGGGGCATCTGCTCAGGGCATCGGCGTGCCCGAGCTGTTTGCCAGGACGGTAGTACAGCGTATAATTATATGCTGCCAGGAACTCCGTCCACCTGGTCATCCTGGGAGATAGGATGGGGGGGGTCGGACGGTCACCGGCCAGAAGCCCAAGGAGAGGCTTGTGGTCTGTGAAGACAGCAAAAGTCCAACCATACAGGTACTGGTGGAACTTTTTAATCCCGGACACTATAGCCAGGGCCTCCTTGTTGATCTGGCTATAGTTTCTCTCAGTGGGAGACATTGTCCGGGAGTAAAAAACAATGGGGGCTTCCGAGCCATCTGGGAAGGAATGGCTCAGGACGGCCCCCAGGCCAAAGGGGGAGGCATCGCACGCTAATGTCATAGGCAGCCTGTCATTATACTGGACGAGGACTGCCTCTGACGTAAGCGAGGCTTTGACAGCCGCAAACGCATGCGCTTCGCGGTTGCCCCAGCACGAGGCCGCGGATCGATCGAGCAATCGATGTAGCAGCTCAGCTAGCGTTGCCTGATGAGGTAGAAAAGGCGCGTAAAAATTTAAGAGGCCGAGGAATGCCTGCAGCTCCGTCTTGGAGGCTGGCGTGGGGGCATTCCTGATGGCCTCGACCTTCTTGGGAGTGGGGTGGATGCCCCGGGCATCAATCATGAAGCCCAGGAACTCCACCTCCGGCGCAGCAAAAACACATTTGCTGCGCTTCAATTTCAACCCCGCGCCCCTGAAAACACTGAGGACCTTCCTGAGTACTTTGGCGAGTTCTGAGACGCTGGAAGTAGCTATCAGAACGTCGTCAAAATACGGAACCACGCCTGGGAGCCCATGGATCAAGCGCTCCATGAGGCTCTGGAAGATCCCCGGGGCGACAGACACACCGAATTATAATAATAATAATAATAATTTAATATTTCTAAACCGCACCCTCTCCCCTCGGGGACTCGGGGCGGTGCACAGGCACAGTAAAACAATAAATACATACAAACATTTCATTAAAAATAAATTAAATCTAAACCTGCGCTAAAATTCCCCATTAAAACTAAGCTATATTATAAAACCCCAATAAAACCCCAAAGACAGAGAGACTATCCTAGGCCGGCCAGACAGAATAAATGAGTTTTTAATTTAAGACGGAAGGAGCGGAGGTCCGTGGTCGTCCTAATGTCGGGGGGAAGGTCGTTCCAGAGGGCCGGGCCCGCCACAGAGAGAGCCCTTCCCCTGGGCGTCACCCGCTGACAGAGTCTAGTGGACAGCACCCGGAGAAGTCCCTCTCTGTGGGAGCGAATCGGCCGTGAGGATGTATGAGGCAGGATCCGATCCCGCAGATAGCTAGGTCCCGAGCCATGGAGCGCTTTAAAGATGATGATCAACACCTTGAAGCGCACCCGGAAGACGACAGGTAGCCAGTGCAGCTCGCGCAAGAGCGGTGTTACATGGGTAAACCTAGCGGTTCCCATAATTGCTCGCGCGGCTGCATTCTGGACTAGCTGAAGTCTCCGGGTGCACCTCAAGGGGAGCCCCATGTAGAGAGAGTTGCAATAGTCCAGTCGGGATGTCACGAGCGCATGAGTGACTGTGCGAAGGGCGTCCCGATCCAATAGGGGGCACAATTGGCGAACCAGGCAAACCTGGTATAACGCCCTCCTGGCCATGGCTGTCACTTGATCTTCCATGGACAGCTGGGCATCCAGGAGGACACCCAAATTGCGCGCCCCATCCACAGGGGCAAGATGTTCGTCCCCTATGGCCAGCGATGGAGTGAGCTGGTTGAATCGGGCAGCCGGAAACCACAGCCACTCGGTCTTGGTCGGGTTGAGCCTGAGTCCGTTACTTCCCATCCAGACCTGCACGGCTTCCAGGCACTGGCACATCACCGCTACGGCATCGTTGGGGTGGTTTGGGGTAGAAATATACAGCTGAGTATCGTCAGCGTATAGATGGTACTCTACCCCAAAACCACGGATGATCTCACCCAGCGGCTTCATGTATGTGTTAAACAGGAGAGGCGAGAGGACCGACCCCTGAGGCACCCCACATGTGAGGGGTCTCGAGGTCGACCTCTGCTCTCCTGCCAACACAAATTGCGATCGGCCAGAGAGGTAGGAGGAGAACCACCGTAAAACGGTGCCTCCCACTCCCAACCCCCCCCCAGCCGATGCAATAGGATACCATGGTCGATGGTATCGAAAGCCGCCGAGAGGTCTAATAGGACCAGGATGGAGGAACAACCCCCATCTCTGGCCCTCCAGAGATCATCAACCAACGCGACCAATGCCGTCTCAGTGCTGTGCCCGGGCCGAAAGCCGGACTGGTGCGGATCTAGATAATCAACTTCCTCCAGGTGACGGGGAAACTGTTGTGCCACCACACTCTCGACAACCTTCGCCAAAAAGGGAAGGTTGGAGACTGGACGATAGTTGTTTAAAAGAGCTGGGTCCAAAGAGGGCTTCTTAAGGAGGGGCCTCACCATAGCTTCTTTTAGGGAAGCAGGCAAGGAACCCTCACTCAAGGAGGCGTTGACAACCTCTTGGAGCCAGCCTCGTGTCACCTCCCAGGATGCCAGTACAAGCCAGGAGGGACACGGGTCCAATAAACATGTGGTGGCTCGCAGTCGCCCACGTAACCTGTCCATATCCTCGGAAGTAACGGAGTCAAACTCCTCCCAAACAAGATCTGTCTCGTGGCATCCCACTGGGCCATCAATGGAGGGTAGCCCGTTCTGTATCTGAGCGGTTTTCTCCTGCAGAAAAGTCACAAATTCCTCTGCTCTGCCCTGTAGCGGGGCTTCCCGCACCCTCTGCTGAAGTAGGGAGCGGGTCACCCTAAACAGGGCGGCAGGGTGGTTGTCTGCGGATGCTATGAGAGTGGCACAATGATGGCGTTTCGGCACTCTCAGCGCCACAATGTAAGTCCGTAAATGGGCTCTTACCTGTGTCCGGTCAGATCCAGATCGGGTGGACCTCCATCTTCTCTCTAGGCATCTCTTGCGGCGTTTCATCACCCGCAGCTCCTCGGTAAACCAAGGGGCCAGGGTGACTCGCTGCCGCAGGAGAGGCCGCAAGGGCGCGACCCAATCTAAGGCTCCCCCGGCCGCACTATTCCATGCGGCCGTGAGGTCCTCGATCGGGGCACGGGTCAGGGGTACAGGAAGTGGCCCAAGCGCCGTCTGGAACCCATCCGGGTCCATTAGGCGCCTGGGGCAGAACCAGATTGGTGACTCTGGCTCCGCCTCCCCGCAGAGGGGAGCAGCGGTCGGAAAGTCGAGCTGGAGAAGTGAGTGGTCTGACCATGACAAGGGTGTGATGACTATATCCCCTATGCCCAGATCACTCTTCCATTGGCCCGAGACGAAGATGAGATCCGGCGTATGTCCACCCTCGTGAGTGGGGCCCTGAATTAGTTGGGTCAGGTCCATGGCCGTCATGGAAGCCATGAACTCCCGAGCTACCTCGGATGATTCGCCCAACGATGGCAGATTAAAGTCCCCCATGACTAAAAGTCTGGGGTTCTCCACTACCACTGTAGCGATCACCTCCAGGAACTCGGGCAGGGCTGCTGCTACATAGCGGGGAGCCAGGTATACAACCAGCAAGCCCAACTGCCTCCCTAGGCCCCACTTCACGCAGAGGGACTCACAACCGGTAGTCTGTGGCACAATGGTCTCTCTTGGCTCAAGACTTTCCTTGGCAATGACCGCTACCCCACCACCCCTGCCAAGGGCCCTTGGCTGCTGAAAAGCGCGGTAGCCTGGTGGGCACATTTCGACGAGGGGATGTCCTCCCTCGTGGCCCAACCAGGTCTCCGCAATTCCGGCCAGGTCCGGCTCCCCCTCTGACACAAGGTCACTAATGAGGGGGGCTTTGTTGACAACGGACCTGGCATTGCAGAACATCAGCCGTAAGCCCTGGCTCTGTACTCCCTGACCACCTAGCCTGCGGGGGTTGTGGCACCCGACCGTTTGCAACCAACGGCCACGTGCCACCAACCGGGAGGATGAGATTGCAGTCGGCGACACCGGAAAGCCCCTCGGTGGGTGACGATGGTCTGCGCCTCCACAGCAGCGTCATCCACCGGGAGCTGTTGGTAGGCCTGGGCCATATCCAGTTTTGCAAATATGCGACCGTGCCCCAGGGAATGGAGCAGGTCCTGTACCACCGGAACTGGATATGGGTTCGCCTGGAGTCCACGGTTGATGGTTGACTTGTAGTCGGCGCAGATACGTACCGACCCGTCGGGCTTGATGGGGACCACTATTGGGGTCTCCCATTTCGCCTGGTCAATGGGCTCCAGCACGCCCTGCGCCACTAAACAGTCAAGTTCAGCCTCAACCTTGGGCTTCAAGGCGAATGGCAGCCTGCGGGCCTTGAGCCTAATGGGTGCAACCTGGGGGTCGAGGTTGAGAGAGACAGGGGTGCCCACGTAGGAGCCCAACCGGCCGTCAAATATGTCAACGAAATCCTCCAAAACCCCGGAGACGGGGGAGGAAGTCGGAACGGAGTGGACCCCGTGGACTGACAGGCCCAACGCCGGGAACCAATCTAGGCCGATAATGGCTGCTAGGGGGTCGGAGACCACTAAAATGGGTAACTTCCCACTGAAGGGCCCGTACTCCACCCTCAGGGAAATCTGGCCTAACGTGGGGATGGAAGCCCTCTGGTAATCCCTGAGGACTGTCAGTGGCGGGGAAAGACCACCCAGGGCCAGGCCGGGGCGTAACTTAGCTAGTTGGGCCTGAGAGATAATGGATCTCGAGGAGCCCGAGTCCACTTCCATGAGGACTCCCACCCCCTCCAGCTTCACGGTTGTCCGAAGCCGCGTACGTTTGGGAACGGTGTCCAGCGGAGTGGGTGCGTCCATCAGTGCGAAGCAGCCGGACGGTTGCGGCTGCTGGCGGCGGCCTTGGCATCGCTGGTTCGATTGGCGAGGCGCTTGGGCTTGCCGGTCGTCCACGGTGTGTCGCTGGCTGTCCTGGGCGGGTGGCGCGTCGGCTGGCATCGCAGCGCGGCAAACGGCAGCCAGGTGGCCTTTTCGGCCACATCGGCAGCATGTGGCGGCCCGGAAGGGGCAGTCGGCCTGGGGGTGTTTCCCCCCGCAGCCCAAGCACTGTAGTATTTGTCTATAGTATTATTTCTGGAAAAAGCAGAAGAGTAAAATGGAGAATTTTTTTAAACAAAGTTAAATAAGTTAAGAAGAAGGTTGTTATAATATTAGGTATGGTATATATTAGTATTAAGTTAAGAATAGATAAAATAATAAATATGGCTGTAAATTGTAATTGTTATTGTATAAAATATTTGCACAAAATATATGTACCTAGATGACATGCTATTTAATGGAAGATGATGTTTGAATTAAAATAAAATAAAATAAATATTTTTTTAAATGCCTTAGCAAAATGTTTCCAATAAAGTTTCCAATAAAATTTCCAATAAATCTTTCTATATATTTTAAAGATTTTGTGTTCTCCCTTTAGTTCCTTTTCTTTTGGGTCTATAATTTTTCTCTCTGTAATTATTCACCACTTTGACAAGCATTTCAAAGAGTCTCTTTTCCAGGATTTATTTTCTTTGGGGATAGGTTTTAAGTAAAAAAAAGAATCACCTCACCCAGTTCAAATCACTGTTCATCTACATTGCTCTACTGCATTCCTTGTTTCTTTGGCTGCCCCAGCTTTTCAACAACCATAAAGGCTGCTCCTCCTTTTCATCATTGGATGGGAGAAAATCCCTGGGTCCAGCTGGAGAGCCACCACACTCCGTGACCTGCTGGGTGCCCCACCTTTCTTTGTCATCCCTACAGAGCCCCTTGAGGGGCCCTCCAATGAGGAGGATTTGGCTTGAGTTTTTGGGGACCCATTCCTCACATCTGATCTCACCACGATGTCAAACCGGATGTCCTCATGCTCCATATATTGATCCTCCTCCACCTCCTTGAATCTAGCTTCTAACTCTTGCAGGAATTCATTGGCGTCCTGAAACTGGGGGAGGCTCTCTTCCTATGGAGGAATGCTAGCCATTCATTTGCTTCTCCTTCTAATCCCATGGTTATGTAATTCACCATGACTCTATGCAATGGATAGAAGTGTCAATAATGATCTAAATGGACTCCAATGGAGTCAATGAATAGAGCCAGTTGATCTGGGTCCCCATCAACTCCCCTGGAATCAAGGTGGCTCATTCAATACCTCCACTCCCTCATCTTTTTGGGGCCCATCTGCCTGCACTTGCTGCACTTGGAGATCTCCATCAGCTGTAGTTCATAGAGCTGGGTTTGGCCCACCTGGACAGTTTGCTTCTGGTGTGAGGGAGCCATTGGCAGCAGCCCCAGGCTCAGGCTCCTTCTGGCAGGTGGATAAGGGCTTCTTCTCACTTCCTGGAGTTTGATTGCATCCCCCCTATCTCTTTTCCCTTTTCTTTTGGGCAGCACAATGGCCCCTCATCGCAAAGGGTAGCTCAGTCAAATTCCTCCCTCAATTGCTCCAAGGATTCACCTTGGGTCCCAAGGAGGGATTTTTGTACCTGATCTCTTCCCACTCCTTCTTCCACTCCAATCTTCCTGGCTCGCTTATGGGCTACCCCAAATGATGGAAGCTAGGTTAGGGGAAATCAACAGCTTTAGGGAGTTTTTCCACCAATACCCATTCATTTCTGCTTCTGTCACCGAGGCAGGCATCCTAGAAAACTCGGTTTCCATGGTCAGAGGTGGCTGCACTTGGGTTCTGAGGGGCTGCTGGCTCCTGGATGTTCTCAGGAGGGGAGTAGGATCTGCCTTCTTCTGGGTTGCCAGTAGAAGGCTTTCTTCGGAGATTCTGCCCTCTGCCATGGTGGCATGCCAGATATTGGAGAGCAAGTGGAGAGGCCGGTGCTCAGGAATCCCAGTCATTTTTGGTTAGTTTTGAGAGAACTGGCTTGATGTCAAGGTTCTGACCAATGTCCTAATAAAATCAAGAGCCTCAAGCTATTGTGCAAGAATAATCCAATTGTTTATTAGGAGCACCATGTTGGCATAACCTAGGTGAAGCCAGCTCTGACTTCACCCAGTTCGTGCCTTGCCTTTGACCCTGTTGACCCCAAGGTGTATCACCAGTCACATTCCCCAACGAAGCAATTTTGTGGGTCATAGAAGTTACTCCCTCCGGCCATTGCGGGACTCTGTGGAGATGGCCTTGATTTAGGCCAGCTAGGATGTGTTTTGTTTTTACTGAAATGTGAATTCCTCAATGCAGCTGCAAGGCATGATTTCCCATTGCCCTGCCTATGTCAACTCAGGAGCAGATCAGGAAAGCCTGCCCTTTGTACTGTGTTTCACTAAAAAATAAGATCCAACCAGAAAATAAGCCCTAGCATGATTTTTAGAATGCTCCTAATGTAAGGATTTTTTTCCCATCCAAAACATCTTTTCTTCTAATTAGAATTAATTAGAACTTATAATCGGGACAATGGCTTCTAAAAAACCACCTAATGGAAAGTATTTTTCCGCTCCATCTTCAGCTCGCTCCAGTGCAGTTACACAACAGACAAAGATCACCGCATTATTGCAGAAAGAAGCAACTGGTGAGAGCGACAAGGAATTGTCAACTAACAAGATGCTCCAGGACATAATGAAAAATGTGCATGCAATGCAGGAGAGGCGGAGGCCTTTCTTCAAAAGCACTCTTCACTCCTAGGGGACGAGGATGAGGAAAGGAAGGGAGATGAAGAATCAATAGCAAAAAGACTTAGATCTCAAAAATGATTTTATTTGAAACTAGCTATATCCGGCCACACGTCTGGTTAAATGGCCAACCAATCTGTGTGTAGATCTACACCTGCACACATGCACACAACCACCATATAAGCCCCAACCTACCTACCTACTGTATTTCTCCCTCTCTATCTATCTATCCCTCTACCTACCTACATACTGTATTTCATTCTTTCTCCCTCTATCTACCTACCTACCTACTGTATTTCCCCCTCTTTCTCTATTCCTCTACCTACCTACCAGGGGTGGGTTCCTAAGGGTTCGCACGGGCTCCCGCGAGCCCTTTCGTCAAATTTACCGATCCCGAGCGATCCGCTTGGACCGGTGGACCCAGAAGTAAGTAGGACCCCCGCGCACGTTCACGCCCCTCCCCACCACCGCCTAGCCAGCGCTAAAATCGCTGGCCGCCGGTGGCTTGGAACTCGGAGGGGCACGTGTGAAGTTTGCATGCTCCCCCAGCAAAGCCAGCCCAAGAGGCAGACGGAAAAGAGCGCAAAAAGCGCCGAACTCTCCCAAGCCAGGCACGGAGAGACCTGCCGCCTGGGCTCTGCCAAGTGGCGTGGGAGGGGAGACCAGAACTTGAAGTTACCTGCCCTGCCCTAGGAGAAAAGCCGGGGCTTTGACTGCCCCTTTCGCAGTCCTCGGCAGACGAGAACGGAGCTTTTCGGTAGAGTTTTTCTCCCCCTCTTTCTTCTGCTTGCAAAGCATTAACGGATGTGAGGCGGGGAAGGTGCTTCTTTTGCTTCTTCTAAAACTCGGGGAGCCTCAGCCTTTGGAAAAGGGGGGGGACGTTTTGCTTTTGCTTGAGTAGAAGCACAAAGAGGGAAGCCGAGGAGTTTGCTTGATGTTTTAGGGCAGTGGTCGGCAAACCGCATGCGGCTCTTTGGTCCCTTGAATGTGGCTCT
This sequence comes from Rhabdophis nuchalis, assembly GCA_039707465.1. Classification (NCBI taxonomy): domain Eukaryota; kingdom Metazoa; phylum Chordata; class Lepidosauria; order Squamata; family Natricidae; genus Rhabdophis; species Rhabdophis nuchalis. The sequence goes on from CM077647.1 coordinate 114,189,217, forward strand.
TCAGTCTCTCTCTGATTCCCTCCCTCCCTTCCTCCCTCTCTCTCTCTGTGCCTCTCTCTGTCTGCCGCTCACTGTGTCCACAGAATACCGCGTGAAGCAGCGGCGACTCTGCGCTGCCGGCGATGCCATCTGCAAGGTCCCCCTCGGCGCTTTTCCACGGTGGGAAAGATAGGCGCGTGCGGGTCCTGCAGAATTACAGCGCAGATTCGCACCGCTATGGACTCTCTGAGGCTGTAATCGGCATGCGCATGCCCCGCCCGATTACAGCCTCGGAGAGTCCGTAGCGGGGCGAATCTGCGCTGTAATTCTGCAGGACCCGCACGCGCCTATCTTTCCCACCGTGGAAAAGCGCCGAGTTTCTGCACGGCCCCTGATCACTCCAGACGCCATCGGGGAAGACGGGGAGCGCGAGGGGGACCTCACGGATTGCGTCGCCGGCAGCGTAGAATCGCCGCTGCTTCACGCGGTATTCTGTGGACACAGTGACCGGCAGACAGAGAGAGGCAGAGAGAGAGGGGGGGACGGTGGAAGGGAATCAGAATCTGACAGACACAGAGAGAATGACAGAGAGAGACAGGAAGGGAGGGGAGAGACACAGAGATAAGAGGGAGGGAGGAAAGAAAGAAAGGCAGGCACAGAGAGAGAATGACAGAAAGAGACAGGGAGGGAGAGGGGGAGGGAAGGAGGGAGAGAAAAAGCCACAGAGAGAGAGAGAGTCAGACAGACACAGAGAATGGTAGAAAGAGACAGAGAGGGAGGGAGGGAGGGAGAGAGAGATAAAGAGCCACAGAGAGAAACAGACAGACAGACTCAGAGAATGACAGAAAGAGACAGAGGGAAGGAGGGAGAGAAAGAGCCACACAAAGAGAGAGAGAGTCAGAGAGACACAGAGAATGATAGAAAGAGACAGAGAGGGAGGGAGGGAGGGAGAGAGAGATAAAGAGCCACAGAGAGAAACAGACAGACAGACTCAGAGAATGACAGAAAGAGACAAAGGGAAGGATGGAGAGAAAGAGCCACAGAGAGAGAGTCAGACAGACACAAAGAATGATAGAAAGAGACAGAGAGGGAGGGAGGGAGGGAGGGAGGGAGGGAGGGAGAGAGAGAGAGATAAAGAGCCCCAGAGAGAAACAGACAGACAGACTCAGAGAATGATAGAAAGAGACAGAGAGGGAGGGAGGGAGGGAGAGAGAGAGAGATAAAGAGCCACAGTGAGAGACAGACAGACTCAGAGAGAGAGACAGAGAGAGACAGAGAGAAAGAGAAAGAAGGGAAGAAAGAAAAGAAAGAAAAGAAAGTGGGACAGAGATGAAAGAGAACTTATGACCACAATTGAGGCCAAAATTTTGGTTGCTAAGCAAGACCGTTGTTAAGTGAATTTCACCACATTTTCCAAGTTGGCCACGCCCACCCGGTCACATGGCTGGCAAGCCACTCCCACCCGGCCACATGGCTGGCAAGCCACTCCCACCCGGTCACATGGCCGGCAAGCCACTCCCACCCGGTCACATGGCCGGCAAGCCACTCCCACCCGGTCACATGGCCAGCAAGCCACTCCCACAAAGCAGGCCACACCCACAGAATATGTTCCAAAAAATTTGAAACCCACCCCTGCTACCTACCTACCTACTGCATTTCTCGCTATCTATCTATATACCTACCTACCTACCTATGGTATTTCTCCCTCTCTGTCTATCTCTCTACTTACCTACCTATTGTATTTCTTGCTTTCTCCCTCTACCTACCTACCTACCTACCTACCTACTGCATTTCTCCCTCTCTATCTATCCCCCATCTACCTACCTGCCTACCTACTGTATTTCCCCCTCTCTATCCCTCTACCTATCTACCTACCGTATTTCTCACTATTTATCTATACACCTACCTACCTACCTACGGTATTTTTCCCTCTCTGTCTATCCCTCTACTTACCTACCTATTGTATTTCTTGCTTTCTCCCTCTACCTACCTACCTACCTACTGTATTTCTCCCTCTCTATCTATCCCCCTATCCACTTACCTGCCTGCCTACTGTATTTCTCCCTCTCTGTCTATCCCTCTACCTACCTATCTACTGTATTTCTCCCTATCTATCTATCCATCCCCCTACCTACGTACCTACCTACCTACTATATTTCTTCCTTTCTCCCTCTACCTACTTACCTACCTACCTACCTACTATCTTTCTTTCTTTCTTTCTTTCTTTCTTTCTTTCTTTCTTTCTATCTATCTATCTATCTATCCACCAACCTACCTACCTACCTACCTACCTAATTTCTCCCTCTCTATCTATCCCTTGGGGGTCATCTAGTCCAACTCCCTGCTAGGCAGGAAGCCGTATACCCATGATGGTGAACCTATGGCACAGGTACCACAGGTGGCACACGGAACCATTTCTTAGGCCACGTGAGGCATTGCCCTGTCAGCTTCAGTTTGTATGTGTGCCCTGGCCAGCTGATTTAGGCCTTCTTATGAGGCCATTTTTTGCCCTCTGGAGATGGGGGAAGGCTGTTTTCATCCTCCCCAGGCTCCTATAAACCCTCTGGAGCCTGGGGATGACATAAAAAGCATGCCAAATGCAGGGGGTCATGCACATAGCATTATGGATGTGGCACACCTGTGCACATCGCCCCTGCACTCCCCCTGCTTTTGGCACATGAGCCAAAAAAGGTTAGCCATCACTGCCCTATACCATTTCAGACAAATGGCTATCCAACATCTTCTTGAAGACTTGCAGTGTTGGGGCATTCACAACTTCTGGAGGCAAGCTGTTCCACTGATTAATTGTTCTAACTGTCAGGAAATTTCTCCTCAGTTTTAAGTTGCTTCTCTCCTTGATTAGTTTCCACCCATTGCTTCTTGTTCTGCCCTCAGGTGCTTTGGAGAATAGCTTGACTCCCTCTTCTTTGTGGCAACCTCTGAGATATTGGAAGGCTGCTATCCTGTCTCCCCGTCCCTCTTTTATTAAACTGTATTTCTCCCTGTTTCTCTATTCCCCTATCTACCTACCTACTGTAATACAATAATACAATAGCAGAGTTGGAAGGGACCTTGGAGGTCATCTAGTCCAACCCCGCTGCTCAAGCAGGAGACCCTATACTGTGTCAGACAAATGGTTTTCCAGTCTCTTCTTAAAAACACATCCAGTGTTGGGCCATCCATAACTTCTGGTGGCAAGCTGTTCCACTGGTTAATAGTTCTCACTGGCAGGAAATTTCCCCTCAGTTCTAAGTTGCTTCTCTCCTTGATTAGTTTCCACCCATTGCTTCTTGTTCTACCTTCAGGTGCTTTGGAGAATAGCTTGACTCCCTCTTCTTTGGGGCAACCCCTGAGTTATCGGAAGGCTGCTATCATGTCTCCCCTAGTCCCTCTTTTATTAAACTGTATTTGCTATCAGATAGCTGGTTCTTTGTTACAGCTTGGTTCAGTTCGTATTAAACAGTTTAAAGCAGCTGCCTGCCTCCGTGTTTTTACCTCAGAGAACAGTCTTGAGCAGTATTTCTTCCCCCCCCCCTCTCTCTATGGGCCACCTGAGAGTTTGCTATTCTCTGTGCCTTTTTGGCCCTAAGAGGCCACCATATGAGGCCTCTTCCAACACTGACAGTTGAAAAGCAGCCTGATGGGCGTGGCTACAGGGAATTCTCACATTTTCAGTGAGTACATTTTATTTGTGTTTAGCTTGCACACAACACACGTGTGATAGGCACAAAATGAGTAGCTATTCTATTATCGGAAGTCCTTGGCTACATTGTGTCAAAATTTGAGGCAGATCATCCAGTAGTTTTTGAGATTAGTGGATTCGTACAAACTATTTTACATTTTTATTTATATAGATTTCTACTGTGATTGTTGAAATTAGATGGCATTGAAAAACATGATAGAATGTATGAATTTTACAATGTAAAGTATTTGTATGCTTATCCTTTGCTTGTTCTAAAAAAATTGTATTTATATGAAGTTTTGGGAGGACCATTGCCTCTGACATGGAAGCCACTAAAATGTCATATCTACCCTATATCTCTTTTCCTAAGCATATTTCAAAAACCAATAAAATTGTTTTTTTTAAAAAAAAAACACCTCTGATAAGGCGTATCAGACCCCAATATGGGGGGTTGGGTGGGGAAGAAGACCCAGGAAATACCAGCTTTATCTAGGGAAGTGAAGCACCTTAAGATAGTTTCAAAATAACAAGGGTGGGGCATCTTTTATCGCTAGCACAGTGGTGGGCAAACTCATTAGTCAAGAGAGTCAAATATCAACAGTACAACGATTGAAATTTCCTTTGAGAGCCAAAAGAAAGTGTGGCCTGTTTTGTGGAAGTGGATCAGCAGTCATGTGACCAAGTGGGCATGGCCAACTTGGAAAATGTGGTGAAACTCACTTAACAACAGTCTTGCTTAGCAACCAAAATTTTGGGCTCAATTGTGGTCATAAGTTCTTTCTTTCTTTATCTCTCTCTCTCCCACTTTCTTTTTCTTTCTTTTTTCTTCCTTTCTCCTCTCTTTTTCTTTCTGTCTCTCTCTCTCTGTGTCTGTCTGTCTCTCTCTGTATCAGTCTCTCTCTCCTCCCTCCACCCATCTCTGTCACTGTATGTGTGTGTGTCTGTCTCTCACTCACTTAATCACTCTGTCTCTGTCTATCTGTCTCTCCCTCCCTCCCTCCCTCCCTCTCTCCGTCTCTCCCTGTCTCTGTGTGTGTCACTCTCTCTGATTCCCTCCCTCCCTCTCTCTCTCACTGTCTCTGTCTGTCTTTCTCTCCCTCTTTCCCCTGTCTGTCTCCAATTCAATCCCTCCCTCTGTCATTCTCTCTCTGTGCCTCTCTCCGTCTCTCTCCCTCCTTCCTTCCCTCTCTCTGTCTCTCTCTCTCTCTGTGTACTCTGTGTCTGTCAGTCTCTCTGATCCCCCCCCCAAGAAGCAGTGGAAGGGCCGGCATGCCGGCTGGGGAGGCTACGGATGCCTCCTCGCGCAGCGGGCAGGCAGGCGGGTGGGACAAGCACCCAAGGCTATGGCCACCTTAAGCACTGCTGAGGCTGTCCAGGGACTGCGCGCCCACCTCCCTCCCAGCCCCGCCTGGTGGGCAGCCCCAGAACGTTCGCCGTGGTGGCCGTCGGAGGGAGCCAGTGGAGATGCGCCTGGCTGCCCTGCCCGACGCCCCTGCCGGGCGACTTTGCAGTGCTCGGGGGTAGCAGTAGCAGCTGCTGCTGCCTATGCCGGAGATGGAGTCTGCCCGGTGGAGAAAGAGCTGCACTCGAGGGGCCAAAGAGCCACTTGTGGCTCGCGAGCCGCGGTTTGCTGACCACTGCTCTAGCACAATGCAAATAAAAATTGTTCATGGTGAAGTTCCAACTCAATTCCAAAGAAAGTCTTATTCAAGGTCAGCTTGTGTGCCACAGCACAGTGCAATTCTGTGAATTGTTCCCACACTAAAAAGTCTCCAGGAGTTACATGGATTGTCAACCAGCATGCAGGGTGGCTCCCAACAATCAGGCTAGAATCAGGGTATGATAGGTTTTCCATGAAGATGGCTTCATTTTACCAATGCAAGATATCTCAATAGGCCTTAGCTGAGTGCTAGGATTTCTTTGGCATGAAAGCTTTTCCCAAGGGTAGCTTGAGTATAAGCAGAGCGCTTTTGCCACAGTCCAGAAAAGCAGCCAAGCCACATCACAAAGTTCCTGCATCAAAGCCTGAGGTCTCTCGAGCAACAAAACATTGGAGGCAGGCTGCAGGGCAGGCTGGCAAGTGAGAGCTCAAAGTGCTGGTCTTAATGAACCTGCAGGAGAAAAGATCACTAATACTATTAACCGCATAGCGCCCATCATTGGAGATAGTTGAGAGAAGCAGAGAGTGAGGGAACAAAGGACAGGCCAAGTGCTGCAAACACCACTATCAGTAGCCAATAGGAGTGGGTCCACCTCAGAGAGATGTGCAATGCCATCAATAATGGAAGGGTGCACATCTCCCACTAGAGGCAGAGAATGAACAGTGGTGTGCTAAATCAATTTCTGTGAGGGAAAGGGGAGGAAAGTGCAGGCGAGGCTGACTCCCACCATCACTTTGCTTGCCTACAGCCACAATGGGGCAGGGTGTCACGTGGTGCATCTGGATCACATGCCTCCCCTATTTCTCCATCTGCTGCTTGGATAGGTAATCAATGCTGTGCAGCCCTAAAATGCTCCAGCCAAGGGACCAATGGGCTTCTGCCGCTGCTGCACGACATCATCAATTCTGCATGTGGATCACCTCTTGTGCACTTGCCAAGGAAGGTAGGGCAGCCAGCTAGGCTAATCACTCACATACTGTGTTTTTTTGAAAGAAAATCCTAATCCATCTTGTGGAGCCAAAATAATAAGACTGGGTCTTATTTTTGGGAAAAGGTGTAAAATGAGTTTATACTGTAAATGTATGTCCTCTATCTTTTTATAATGCTGAATAATTCCAAAAATACTATTGACTAAATTTGAAAATAAGAGAAGAAAAAGATCCATTCCATGAGGATAAACTCAAGGGAAGGATTTGAAATTAATGAGCTAATTGAAGTTAATTGGACTTATATTGGTGTGATATATATAATTGAAAAGCTCTAATGTAGTATTGTGTTTTGGGCTCTGGGTTTAAAATGGTCTACTTTTTTCTCCTTCAGGTATAATATTTGAATATGTTTTAAAGTTAGTAAAATATCAAAATTTTAAAAAGTGGTTTCTTTAGAATTTATAACTTAAAATTGAAATTACCATATTTTTCAGAGTATAAGATGCACCAGAGTATAAGATGCACCTTAATTTGGGGGGAGTAGAACAAGAAAAAAAGTTTCTGCCTCCACCTACCAGCATCCATCAGTATTAATCTGGCTAGTGTCCTTGCAGAAAACATAAGGTGACCAGACGTCCAACTTTCGGCGAGACAGTCCCGCATATTAATAATTAGTCACGCGTCACGCGTCCCTTTAAAAATTTCCAGATTTTTGGAATATTCCAAATCTTCCTCCTTCTCCTCCTCCTCTTCCTCCTCCCCACCCGCCACTCCTCTCCTCCTGCGGTCCGACTTGCCTGCCTTGGCAGAATATCCGAGTCGTGAGGTGCTAACAGGAAGTCAGACGTAGTCGCCCAGCTAAGCAGGGGGTGAGGCAGGCAATGACGACTGCAGCAGCGGGTCACTGAATCTGGAGTGGTCCGGCTGCCCCATGGCCAAGGAGGCAGCCATAGCCTCCCCAGCTAGTATGCCGGCCACTCATCTGCTTCCCAGGGTCTGAAGGGGCTCCGTGGGGGGAGGAAGGGAACTGGCTGCCAGAGCCAGCGGGTGGGATGGGCGGGTGGGCAGGGTGCTGCGGCGGCACCCAGCAACATTCGCTACCCACCTGCCCCGCTGGCTCACCCACCGGCAGCCAGTTCCCTTCCTCCCCCCGCAGAGCCCGATGGGTGACCCAGCGGGGCAGGCGGGTAGCGAATGTTGCTGGGTGCCACCACCCACCCAGCCCACTGGCTCTGGCAGCCAGTTCCCTTCCTTCCCCCATGGAGCCCCTTCAGCCCCTGGGAAGCAGAAGAGTAGCCGACATGCTGGCTGAGGAGGCTACCGGAGCACTTCCCAGGGTCTGAAAGGGCTCCCGGGGGGGTGGGGGGGAAACAGACAGACAGAGAGAAACGGGTGAGGGAAATTTTATTTTATTTTATTTTTCACATTTGTATACCGCCCTATCTCCCTAGAGCAGTGCTTGTCAATTATTTTCTGTTATGCCCCTCTAGGAAGAAGAAAACATTTCGCGCCCCCCGAAAAGCATCTGATTGGATACAGAGACATAAACACGGGGCTTAGCTTGTTATGACAGTTTTTGCCGAGGTCAAATGCGCCCCCCTTTACGGAGCCTCGTGCCCCCCCTGGGGGGGGCGCCCCACTATTTGAGAAGCACTGCCCTAGAGGGACTCAGGGCGGTGCACAGAAAGAGTAAAAAAGGTAGTACACACCAGTGGTGGGTTTCAAATTTTTTAGAACCTACTCTGTAGGTGTGGCCTATTTTGTGGGCATGGCTTGGCAGTCATGTGACAGGGTGGGAGTGGCCATCTTTTAAAATATGGTGAAACTCATTTAACAACACTCTTGCTTAGCAACCAACATTTTGGACTCAATTGTGATGATAAATCCTTTCTTTCTTTCTTTCTTTCTTTCTTTCTTTCTTTCTTTCTTTCTTTCTTTCTTTCTTTCTTTCTTTCTTTCTTTCTTTCTTTCTTTCTTTCTTCCTTTCCTTTCCTTTCCTTTCCTTTCCTTTCTTCCTTCCTTTCCTTTCCTTTCCTTCCCATTGGGTCACTGGCAGCAGCAGGCCAGCTTTACTTCCAGGTACGCCGGTGGAACCCCCTCTCACCGGTTCTCTAAATTTCACCAACCGGCTCTTGCGAGTAGGTGCGAGCCTGCAGAAACCCACCACTGGTACACACACTGACAATATAAAAGTTAAAAATAGATTAAATAAAGTGGGTCTGTGCTAAAAATTATACTTAAAAGCAATTAAAATTATTATAATCAGGACTATATCAATTAAAAAACTCTGCCAGGCCAGCCACATGGAATAGATGTGTTTTTAGAGTCCGGCGGAAGAGGAGTAGGTCCTGGTGGTGCAAAGGTCGGTGGGCAGGTCATTCCAGAGGGCAGGACCTGCCACAGAGAGACTGATAGACACACAGAGTACAGAGAGAGAGAGAGAGAGAGATGGTGAGGGACGGAGGGAGAGAGACAGAGAGAGGCACAGAGAGAGAATGACACAGGGGGGGATTGAATTGGAGACAGAGGGAGGGAGGGAATCAGAGTGACAGACACAGAGAGAGACAGAGAGAGGGAGGGAGAGAAAGATAGACAGAGACACAGAATGAGTGATTAAGTGAGTAAATGACAGACAGACAGACACACAGTGACAGATGGGCAGAGGGAGGAGAGAGAGACAGATACAGAGAGAGAGAGAGACAGACAGAGAAAGAGACAGAAAGAAAAAGAGAGAAAGAGAAAGAAAGAAAGAAAGAAAGAAAGAAAGAAAGAAAGAAAGAAAGAAAGAAAGAAAGAAACAAAGAAAGAAAGAAAGAAAGAAAGAAAGAAAGAAAGAAAGAAAGAAAGAAAGAAAGAAAGAACTTATGTCCACAATTGAGCCCAAAATTTTGGTTGCTAAGCAAGACCATTGTTAAGTCAGTTTCACCACATTTTCCAAGTTGGCCATGCCCCCCAGTCACTCCCACAAAATAGGCCACACCTTCTCCTCTCCTCCTCCCTCCCCTCCGGTCAATGGTGTCCCTCTTTACCAATGTTAAAATCTGGTCACCTTAAGAAAACAGAAAACAACAGGCGGAATATCCCCAATCAGAACCAGTTCCAGACTGTGGGCATTGCGACACACCATTGCTGCTTCTGTGCCTCGCATTTTGGGTGGTTCCAGGCATTGGGGATCCTCACTTCCACACAGATTTTGATAATGAGCTTTTTATCCATTTAAAACAAACCCTATCACCATATGCGTATTTAAGTGGAGGGGCGGGGTGGGGTATGATTTTCATGGGGGCAGAAGAGGGACTTGGCATCGAAGGCTCCACTCCGGAGATGCCCCGTCTTCCTACTATAGGAAGGCATTGGTAGGCATTGAAAGCCTGGCTTTCTCGAAGCAAGCCTGATAGAGACACAGCACTTTAGTCCTTCTGGACATTGCCATCTCATAAACATGTTGTCAGGCTTCCCAGCAAGCCCCCTACACCTTTGCTGCTTCCCAAGGTGGCCCAGGGAAGCGTGGGGGTCGGGACTCGGCTGGCAAAGCGGACAGTGCACAGGAGACGTAAGGCAGTTGCCATGATCTCCTGTGCGAAAACAGCACATGCAGAAGGTAAAGGATCTGAAATGAAGGCATTTCAGGCAGTGGACCTGACCAGGAGGAAAGAGAAGGTGAGTCTGTAGTGCCTGCCAGATGCGCCATTTTTGTAATTGGGGAAGGAATCATGGTGCTGCAACCTGAAAAAGCTTTCCTTCCCAACATCAAAAACCTGCCATGCGGAAGACTGTTTTGTCACCAAGTGCAGCCAGAGGGGTTTCCTACCTCTCCCACTCTTCCCATTACAAAGTTTCCTGGTAGGAGAACCACACGGATTGCTCCCCAGACAGCTCGCCTGCAAGGATTGCTTGATCAGGATTGGGGGCATGGATCCCCCCATTCCATGCTTTCTTCCCCCCCCACCCGAGCTCCCCTCTGAATTCATTCCCACCACATGTGGACAAAGGCAAAGCAGCCAGAGGCAGGGGAGAGCGGGGAGCCTGGCGGTGGCAGCTTCCCCATCCAGCTGCAGCACAATCAGAAGCAGAGGAGACTGTTATGTAATAAAGCTGTCCTATTGTATGAATATGTAGGGAAGAGAGTGATGGATCTTCAACCAGGCATGCAGAAGGTGGCGAACCTGAAATGAAGGCATTCCAGGCAATGGAGATCATGGCATCTTCCTTACACCTCCTGTGCAGTGTCCACTTCGCTGACCGAGTCCCAACCCCCATGCTTCCCAGGGGCATTTCAGGAAGCAGCAAAGGTGTATGGGGCTTGCTGGGAAGCCTGGCAATGTGTTTATGAGATGGCAACATCCAGAAGAACTAAAGTGCTGCATCTCTATTGGGCTTGCTGCAAGAAAGCCAGGCTTTCAATGTCTACAGTTATAGCAGTGGTGGGTTACAGATCCCGTTACAGCTATACAGTGCAATGGGCCAGGCGTCCACCACATTCATGTGTGCAGTATGTGCGCAGCATGCACATGCGTACGTAGCCCCTGCGACGCTCCAGCTGCTCAGCGGAGCCTCACACAGGCACCGTATGATCCATGTGTGTGCATGTAAGCCCTGATCAGCTCAAATACAGGTAAGGAGGGCATGCGGGCCCTCCAGAGCACTGTAACAGAATGGTACCTGGTGCTCCCAGAAAGCACCAGTATGCCCCTACCAGGGTGTATCAGTCGTATCCCACCTTTGGGTAATAGGTAGAAAGTCGGGGCATCTTGGGAGTGGAGTCTTCAGTGACAAGTCCCTCTTCTGCCCCCATAAAAATCATACCCATCCGAGATCGCTTCCAGCTTCCGGATGCGACGGACGTGTTTTCTGACACGTCCGCTGCTTGGTTCTTTTGGTGAGCGCCTTCGGGGGCAAGGGGGCTCCTGTAGAGAGCCCCCCCTACGGGCGGCTGTGGGAAGCCCCCACCCAGATGGCAGTCGGGGGGGGGGCTGTGCCCATCTTGCTCCAGGAGCTGAAAGACAGAATGCGGGGGGAAGAGTCCTCTCGCCAAAGGAGCGCTGGAACAACGAAAGTTTGGAGAACGGGCTGAAACGCCAGAGTTGGAGGACTGCACCGAGACTCCGGACAGCTGTGTGGATTGTGAGTTATTGACTTTAATGCACTCAACTTTTTGAAAAGAAGAATAGAGGGGGGAGTTGGTAGAAACCCCTTCCTCGGAAATAAGCAGCATTTAAAAATGCTCCTCGGGATCGGGGAGAAGGAGAAAGTGAAATATCCGAACTAACATTAAAGAAAGGGAAATGTATTACCATATATGAAGTTGCTATAGAAATTTGTATCCGAGTCTCTCTATAGTTAAAATGAAACTTTAGCTAATTCTTCACTACCGCTAACAGGGCGGAAAAATGGCACTTCTTTGTTCCTAGCACTAAACATTCTTTGACTTGAGAACATTCCTTCACTTTTACAAGATCAAAGCCACCCAAGCGACTCTCAGTGTTTCTCCCATTGCGAGCCTTTTTACTTCTTTTTCTTGATGGATTGGATGATACAATTATTTCTCTGGATTTTACATAGCACAAAACTTTGAACTTTGATACAGACTTTTCCTTCTCTCAGACTTCACTGACTGCCTGCCCATCGATGCCATCTTTTGCCACAAGAACTTAAAATTTTAACAATGGCAGCGAGAAAGCCTCCAATGGGGAAATCACTTTCCGCCCCAGCTTCTACAAAGGTTAGTCCATCCCTACAGCAAGCAAAAATTTCTACAATGCTGCAGAAAGAAACATCAGGAGGGGACACCCCACCAACAACAGATGAGATGCTGCAAAGCATAATGAAGGAAATAAGAGAGATCCAGAAAGACAATATAAGCTCAAGATTGGAATTACTGAAGGCAAAAGAGCTATAACAGAAAATAAACAAAAAATTGATGGGTTAGAGGGAGGGGCAGTTGAGATGAGGGAAGAGATGAGGGAATTTCAGAAAGATATTACAGATATTACTGGTCATATGTCAAGAATGGATTTTGAATAAAATGTCTTTTTTCTTAAGGTTTCAAAACGTCCCAGGGTCAGACTCTGAGAATTTAAAAGATTTAATGAGCATGATTTTAGCAGAATATACCAAAAAGAATAAAGAACATATCTGGGGGGATATAGACCTGATTTATAGAATTAATTCAGTATATGCCAGAATAAACGATGTACCCAGAGAGATTCATATTAAATTTGTAAAAAGGTCAACAAGGGATGAGATTCTGAGAGTGCAGAGGGGAGGGCCTTTGATATATCAACAAAAAGAAATTGCCATATTGAAACAGATCCCCCCCAAAATTCGAGAAATAAGAAGGAAATATTCCTTCTTATCAAAAGAAATTATATAAAAAAGGGGTGTAGTTCAAATGGTTAATGCCAGAGGGAATGTTGGTGTTCTGGGAGGGAGGCAGAGCCAGAATTAAAACAGTAGAAGAGGCGGAGGCCTTTCTTAAAAAGCACGCCTCAACCCTGGAGGACGAAGATGTGGGAACGGGAGGGGCCATGGCTCCGCCCACTGGCGGTAAGAAAAAAGAAGAAACAATAGCAAAGAGGCTAAGATCACAAAAATGATTTTTTTATTTGTATTGTAACTCCTACATGGATGTTAACATGAACAAATGATTGAATGCATGGAACTTATGACATGAAATGTATGTATCTCTTTCCACCTTTTATTGAAATTATTTTGTATGAAGTCTCGGAGGAGGTTACCAACCCTGACATGGAAGCTCTAAAATATTTGTAAAATACCCTATACACCCCTTTCCTATTATAAAATTGTAAAACCAATAAAAATTGTTATACAAAAAAATCATACCCACCCCACCTCCTCCAGTTAAATACACATAGGGTTGTTTTAAATAGATAAAAAGCTCATTATCAAAATCTGAGTGAAAGTGATTGTCTGAATTTTGTGCTTGCAATGAAAAAAAATGAAATTTTGATTTTGCTTTTTTTTAATTTCGAATTTGCTTTTGTTAACTAGATAGGCTTACATAGAAATGGCTTGTACATACTGTTGTGTAAAAGCAAAACATTTTGCTTGTAATATTATCTTTGCGATGCTAAAGAGAGTTGGAAGTTGGTGCCTTTTTCTTTCCTTTTCTCCCTTTGCACTATGTCTTTTCTTTTTCCATTACTTTTTAATTTGTCTTTGTATTTTATATTTTCAAAATCCAATAAAAATCATACATAGATAGATGGCCCTGCAATCAGTGGAGCCAATAATCGTGGTTGAATTGTGGCTAAAGGAGAATTTTGGTATAATTATATTAAGATATACAATGAACTTTTGATTCAAAGTGTATAATTTAATACGATTTATAAGTAATGATGGTGGAAGAAACGCACAAGAGCTATATGTAACCAATCGACGCCCTTTCTACAGGATGTAATGAAGGATGATATTTTTTTTGGTATTTCTGTTTAATTAAAAATTAAAAAATGTTTAGATCTTTTGTTAAAACAGTCAATTGTGCTTATCCAGAACAAGTTTTTGTTATATCCAATAAAATGACTTCCTTAAAATCATTTACTGAGATCCTACTGAAAGAAAGAGAAGTAAAAAGGCTGCAATTTCCATATAATCAATAATACAATATAATATATTTAATACAATATAATGTGAAGCCACCTCGGACTTCACCCAGTTCACGCCTTGCCTCTGACCCTGTTGACCCCTCCCCCCAAAGTTTGTCATCAGTCACATTCCCCAACAAAGCAATTCAGTGGGTCATACAAGTCCCTCCCTCCAGCCATTGCGGGACTGCATGGAGACGGCCTGAACTTTGGCCAGCTAGGACTGTTTTGTTTTGACCGAGGTGTAAATTCCTCAGTGCAGCTATGAGGTACAATTTCCCATTCCCCTGCCTATGGCAACTCGGGAGCAGGTCATGAAAGCTTGCCATTTGTACCGTGTACAGTTGTTCTGCCAAGGCAATGTTTTATTAGCATCGGGTTTGGAAACCTCAGCTCAAATCTACTACTTCTTCTGCCAGCCATATCCTTGAAGACATATTGTAATGTATTTATTTATTTTTATTTTTATTAAATTTATACCCCGCCCTTCTCCAAACGGACCCAGGACGTTTGGAGAAGATTTGCAATGAAATTATTAATATTAAATGTTATATTGTGTGTATGTATGTGTGAGTGTAAATGTGTGTGGGTGTGGCAGGAGAGGGGGGAGAAGGGGAGGGGGGAGAAGGGGAGGGGGAGGAAGGGGGAGGGGGAGGGAGGGAGGGAGGGGGAGGGGGGAGGGAGGGGCTGAGAGAGGGGGGGGTGTCTACACAGCAAACACACCTAACATTTTAGCCTTCTATTTTCTGCATTACAGCATTCTGAGGTGGGTTGGACTAAGACAGATAGGAAAATACTGGCCCAAAGTCGTTTTAAAATCATTAAATAAAATAAGTTATTTTTATTTAAGTGCACAGCTTTAATTAATTTATTGAAATTAAAGCAACAAAAGAAGTATGAAAAACTGGGGCTCTATACTTTCTTTAATCAAACTATAGAAGAAACCTATAGATTATTGTAATTCCCCCAATTATATTAAGTTTCATACAATTTCAGGAAAAAGCAAATCAGTCTAATTTATCATCTACCAAGTTTAAAAACAATAAATATCCAGATCAGAGTGATCTAAATCATGTTAAACAAACAACTGTAAATTCTTTCCCCCTTCAATGAAATATAATATAAAAAATTTTATTCAAGCAATTTCAATTTTCTTAATAGATTTTTATATTCAATATATTTTTCAATGGTTTCTTTGGTTTATTAACAAACTGATGATTTAAGAACTGAGACAATTGGGAAGGTAGACTTTAGCAATACCACTTATCAGATGCACCAGACCACTGGTAGATCTTTGGTACACTAGTTAGAATGTTAATTTAACTATTCAGCAGCTACTCAAGAAGAAGATTCAGGATATGCCCCACGGTAAAATTCAGTTTTCTTCTGGAAATGCAAACACAAAAAAGAAATATAAATTAAAAGTTTACTGTTCCTTTGAAAAAAAGAATGGCATAAGGATATTAACGCTTAAAATAATATACAATTTAAATTAAGTGGAGAGTGACCAGTAATCTAGTGAAATGTTGTGAGACTTTCCAAGCTGCAGTAGAAGAGAAAAATCACATAGTTACTGGCTGCCCAGGGGGGTTTACTTTAAACTTAGAATCTATATATGAATCAGAAAAATGCCATACCCTAGACCAGGGATGTCAAACTCAATTTCATTGAGGATCATGTGACGGTTGTGTTTGATCTCGGGGCGGGGGTGGTAGTCATGGCTGAGTCACTCATTGAGGCTCCATTTTTGGCCGCGATGGCCTCCTGCAGCCCTTTGCCAGTGAAACAGAGCTCAGGGAGATCACGGGTGGCCCTCCCAAGCTCCATTTTCACTGGCAAAGGCACTATGGGCCAGTCCTTCACTGTTTCCAGGACAACCCCATGGGCTAGATCTAGCCCATCCCCATGGGCCAGATGTGGCACACGGACCTTGAGTTTGATACCCCTGCCCTAGACTGTGGCTTTCACTGTGCCATCCTCTACAATTCCAGGATTTCTTTCCTGATCAGCCACATGTAAAATGAGGGCCCAGGTTGTTGGGAACAATATGCTGGTTCTGTAAACCACTTAGAGGAGGCTGTAAAGCATTTTGAAGCAGTATATACCGTATTTTTTGGAGTATAAGACGCACCAAGGTTTTGAAGAGGCAAATTACAAAAAAAAGTAGGTAGGTAGGTAGATAGAGGGAGAGAGAGGGAGAGAAAGAAAGAGAAATATGGTAGGTAGGTAGATAAAGGAATATAGAGAGAGAGAAAATAGAGAGAAATACAGTAGGTAGGTAAGGAGAGAGAGAGCAGGTAGGTAGGTAGGTAAAGGGAGATATAGAGAGAGAAATAGAGAGAGAGAGAAATACAGTAGGTAGCTTGGGAGAGATTGTGTCTGGGTAGGTAGATAGGTAAAGGGGGAGAGTAAGAAATACAGTAGGTATGTAGGGGGAGAGGGAGAATGTGTGGATAGGTAGGTAGAGGGATAGAGAGAGAGAAACAGAAAGAGAGAGAAATACTGTAGGTAGGTAGGGAGAGAGAGAGTGTGTGTGTGTAGGTAGGTAGGTAGGTAGGTAAAAGGATGAGAGAGAGACACAGAGAGAGAAATACAGTAAGTAGGGGGGGAGGGAGAGTGTGTGTGGGTAGGTAGGTAGGTAGGTAGGTAGGTAGGTGGGTGGGTGGGTGGGTGGGTGGGTGGGTGGGTGGGTGGGTAGGTAGGTAGGTAGGTAGGTATAAAGAGAGAGAGAAATTCAGTAGGGAGGGGGGGAGAGAGAGTGTGTGTAGTTAGGTAGGTAGAAGGATAGAGAGAGAGAAAGAGAGAAATACAGTAGGTAGAGAGAGAGAGAGAGATTAGGTTGATAGGTTGATGTTTTCAGGTGTATTTATCCATGTCCTGCAGAAGGAAATCGCTGACAAACCTTAAGACTTTGTTTCTATTGGCACAGAAACAGTTAAAGAGCCTTCCGAAAGGTGGGGGGAAGCCTTTCCACTCTCCAAAACAGTCAATTTCTCCGTGAAAGTGAGGCCGTTTTTTTTTCAAATAAAAATCATAACTAGCCTTGGGGGGGGGCTTGCAGAGTGCTCCTGGGGGATTGGGGGGGGTCCAAAATGAGCAAAAACCCCGGCCCATTTATCGCGAAAACGGGCCATTTTTGTGGCAAATAAATTGCATGCATAGCCCTATGGAGGCTTATAGAGTGCTACTGGGGGTTTGGGGGAGGGGGAATCTGCCCGTTTGAGGCTAATTTCTGCCCTCTGCCCTCCCCAGCCCCCAGGAGCTCTCTGGAAGCCTCCATAAGGCTAGGCACAGCTAGTTTGGTGAAGGGGGTGGGGTTCCAGGAGGCAAAAAATGCTGCATTCAATGTATAAGACGCACCCAGATTTTCAGCCTCTTTTTAGAGGAAAAAAGGTGCATCTTATATTCCGAAAAATACGGTAAGTCTAGATGCTAGAGCTATTCTGAAAATAATCTTTTTAAATGTGGCTTTTTAGATCTCCATTTGGGACAAGTTAGATAGATAGATAGATTTATTTTTCTATACCGCGTCCTCTCCCCAGAGGGACTCGGAGCGGTGCACAGGGAAAATTAAAACAGCATAAAATATATACATAAATAAATACAATAAAAACAAATTAAATCAACTGTCCCTGTACTAAAATCCCCATTTTAAAATTAACATTCCCTAACCCCTGAGGTAGAGACTAACCTAGGCCGGCCAAGCAGAAAAAGTGAGTTTTTAGTTTCTGACGGAAGGAGCGGAGGTCCATGGTCATCCTAATGTCGGGGGGAAGGTCGTTCCAGAGGGCTGGGCCCGCCACAGAGAGAGCCCTTCCCCTGGGCGTCGCCCGCTGACAAAGTCTAGTGGACGGCACCCGGAGAAGTCCCTCTCTGTGGGAGCGAATCGGCCGGGAAGATGTATGGGGCAGAATCCGATCCCGCAGATAGCTAGGTCCCGAGCCATGGAGCGCTTTGTGAGAAATGTGCCTGAACTGAGATGAATTTGGTTTTTCGCTGTTGTATGTAATGGCAGGATGTTATTATACTGAATTTACATTGATAGCATTTATTATGACTATAGTTGCTATATACATTTTACTGTACCATATTAAATGTATTATACGTTATTTAAAAAATATTTAAATGTAAGCCACTTTGTATTAAAGTATTTTACTTAGAGTCATAAATTGCACAAAACAATTCTAATAAGTAAATCAGTTCATGTTACATGTTGCCATCTTGAAAAGTTTGGTATCATTTATGTTATGTTGTCCACTTCAACTAATCATTCCTGAGGACAGGTTATTTATGAGCCATTTCAAAAGAGCAAGCCTGTATAAAAATCCTTGAAGGATTCCCCCCACTTCTAATCAAAATCCTTTTGCAGTTCCATTATGGCAGAAGATTTCACAAATGCTCATTCAAAATTTCAACGTGACTAATTCATCTCTGAGAAACGAAATCATATTCTTAGAAGCCAACCCATAGTGTATTTTTTGTTTGATATGAAAACAGGCTGTACACACCTGCAGTGAGGTATTTACTAGGTGAAGTGATAGGTGTTGTTTCTGTCTTGATGTTCTAAAAAAAAACAACCCATAAAATTAGAATAACTATGATACACACATACTTTCAACATCCTATCTATATTCTATGAGGACGTAATGACATCCCCTTACACTTCATCGTACTTTTGGTCTAAACCCTGGAAACCAAAATCCTGACCCTCAAGACAGAAAACGTCTATGCCGGCTGCCTGTGCTTAACACAGATGCCATTTTCCTCATGACAGAAAGAATTATTACCATCCCAGGATGAGACCGCTGATTTATTCATAATGTTCAGACCGCCTGGAGGTGTCCATTCTTCATCTGCATCCTCTCCATACCAGGTGTCAGCTTCAACAGACCAGCTGCAATCACAAAGATAGGTCAGTATAAAAAGGTAAAGCTTATTTCCATGGGACAGATTATTCTTTTCATGACTCACTTGAACTGCAGGTAACCAAATGTTTCTTTTCCCAAAATGGCATCCTTTCACTTGTTAGGGCAATTCTGCATTGAGCCCAAAAGCAATTATCTCCCCTACTACTCTCAGCTCTTTCCTAAGCCAGCTTCAGAAATTCTGGACAGGCAATGGCCACTCCAAGATCAGACTGATTATTCCCTCTGCTGCTTCCACTTCTCATTCTTGCAGAGAAGCCAAATTGGACTGGCTCCCACATGCACCAGTCTACCAATGGCTGCATTTTCCTTTTAAGGATTTTTCCCTCTCTTCACTCCTGGCACTTTTTCTCTGCTTCCTTGTATGTTTGCATACATTGATGTCTTTACGCAACATATTCCTTCCCACATTTCTGTTTTGGACAGTAAATTAGACCATTTTTTCTCCCCACCCCATTTTTGTAACACTATTGTTCTGCTTCATTGAAGCAGATTAGTTTCATATAAATTAAACAATATTCCCATCTTGCAACTTTAAGGTTTTTAAAAAGGAAAGAAAAAGCAGGAGAAAAAGAGAGGAGACTGTGGACAACTCTGGGCAGGTACTGGAATACAAAAATAGCACGTTATACTTGGCATGAACATATGTTAAAAGAGTAGCTACTGAGCGATATAAACTCCCTTGATTCAATGGGGCATTGCTTTATTGACTGAAATACTACTTTTAAAAAATATGAAGAACATTGCAGTCTGGAAATCTAGGGCAGCAACCCTATGTTGGAAGTGAGGAGACACATCTGATATTGCAGCCAATCAGAACTGGAGTGGCTACTAAAATGGAACAAAGTGCTGGAGACCTATCTGAAAGGCATAGCATCTCAGAAAGCTAGAAAACCTAGATAGGGTAAGGTTGCATTTGCAATGGAGTGGATTGGAAGGGAGACCCTGTTACCTATTCCTGTAACAGGTGGTCCATATTAATGATGGGTGAAAGCAAGTGTATGGACCTATCTTTAAATAACCAGAATTAACTTTTTATTATATATATTAAACATTTCAAGGTTTCTGGGCATTCTCACATTTCAACATCCTCCTAAGTCAGATATAAGGGTCCATGTCCTCCTCGATTATTTTGTAATATTGGGCTTATGCTTCTTACCTGTTCGTAGATTTCTTCCGCTTGGCTCTGATGAGGAACACAGTCAGGATGGTACTGACCACAAAGAGCACAGCCAGGGCAAGACCAAGGCCTAGGGCAGCCTTTTGGACACGTGTTTGACAGTAACTATCCGGGTACCAGAATATATCCAAATTATTGCAACTATGGGAAAGAGAAAAATTGATAAAGAAGGCTACCTACCTCAGAAGGTTCTGGGTAGCTCCCAAAAGCAAAACTTCATTGAAAAATTATAAAATTAAATTAATTAAACATGAAAACATAAAAGCCAAATAATATAATACTAGTAGACATTAAATCACAATTTTCAGGATCTGTGCTAATGTCAAACTTCTGCAACCTATCTTCTGGTGTCTTAGTAAGGAGGGAGCCATCCTAACTTTTCAGGGTAGAAAAATAGAATCCCAGAGTTAAGGTAGCTATGGAAAAAGCTTTTCTGTCAGCACCCAGGCCATCTAGAGAGAGCAACTCAAACCAGATACATTTCCATAGAGTGCATAGGTTGGGAAGAGTCTGCTTTGAGAAAACAGGCTTGCAGAAATTGAGGAACCAAACCATAAACAGCTTTGTAGGTAACAACAAAGTACCCAGAAATAGACTGGGAATCAAAGCAAGGTTTGCGAGCTGTGTAGAAGTCTACTAAAATAAATTGGCATACCAGAAAGCATTTTATTGCATTAACTTGTCATGACAGTCTCCTAATACATGAAGATTGGAGAAGTAGTGACACTATTCTTTATTTCTTAAAGTTGAAGCAGAACTTTGAGTTCATTCCCAACTTTGGTTGTGCCAGTTCTTAATTTTATGTCTCCAGTGTTCTGGGAATCTTTTGTGTTGAACCATGAAATGCTCCTGAGTCTGCATATAGGGAGAAGTCATTTGGAAGCAATTTCTTCCAAGACTTTCACCAAATCCTTCTTAGGGAACTCAGAGTCACCGTGGAACGACCTTCGTGCTTATTCAGAACCTTTCTGTTGGAAATCCTAGGGATCTCCCTAGGGAGATCGTTCTAATTGATTTTCTCTTCTGCCCTAGTTGGTTTGGTGGGGAGTTTCCATATAATTAGAAAGTTATCTGTCCATGGCATAAAGTGACAAAAAATTTATCCATACAGGAGTCATAAATAACTTCTCCAAAGTAAAAAAACAGAACAAGCTTCTAGCTATTTGCATGATTGTCATGACAGCAATGAATTTCTGAGCAGCTTCTAACTTATCCTCCAAAGAAATAAAGACTGAAACCCTCCAAGACGATGAAGCTCCAAATCCTTCCATAGATCAGGGGAGGAAAACATTTAAAATTTTCTTGAAGTTGTCTTATTTTCAAATGTAGAGATTTCATTTTTCTCCTCCATTCCTAAACATTGCAATCCCTCAAATCCCTCAGGCCTTGTAGGTTCTATGGGGGTTTCAGCACTCCATGAGAGTCCTTTGGGGCCAACCAAACTATATCAAGATTCTCTTTCATTGTACGTAGTTTCTGCTTTTCTCATTTTCTTCATTTTTCTTAAAATCCTACAAGTTGAATATATTTAGATAATTACGTTATAACAACTTTGGTATGAAATGGAAAATGTGGGATTCTACAGGCAGAAAAATTTATGAAGGTAAAAGAGGCCCCTATTAGAACTAGAAACTAATGAAGAATCTAAGGACTCCTTTGATACTACTCCTCCTCCTCATTCGGTCTACTTACATGCAGTGGGGGCCTTTTTCAGAGACGCGGCAAACACCATTGAAGCAGTTCATGGAATCTGGAGTGTCTTTGAAACATCTTGAGATACAGCGCACAGTACCATTCATTTTGTGGGGATAATAGTAGTCTGCATACTCTGGACTACTTGCATGTTTACAGGTGTCTGGGGAAAAAAAGAGGTGCTAAATATATAATGAAATATGGGCAATACATGTAGGTCAAACCAACAAGCTCTACTGCAACAAACTAGGAACTGGTGACTGAAATGCAGCAAATTTGCCCTGTTCCCACTCCAACTGCCCCACGAACAGAACAAAAGCAGTTTTGAAAAATATCCTTCCATGGTAGAAAATAAAAGATAGCAAGATGAGCAAGAATGAGTTGTCATCATGATGGAACTACAGAGAGAGAGAGAGAGAGAGAGAGAGAGAGAGAGACAGAGAGAGAGAGAGAGAGACAGAGAGAGAGAGAGACAGAGAGAGAGAGAGAGAGACAGAGAGACAGAGAGACAGAAAGACAGAGAGAGAGACAGAGAGAGAGAGACAGAGACAGAGAGAGAGAGAGAGAGAGACAGACAAAGACAGAGACAGAGACAGAGACAGAGAAGACAGAGACAGAGACAGATGCTTGTAAGAACTGAAAGAATTTATGGGTGGCACAGTTCTGCAATGAAGCATTAAATTCTATTACAAAACAGATGTGGGGACTGAAAACTCATCCTTTCCATCTTTCTTTGGGCTCTTCCTCATATCCTTCTAATCATAGCATAAATGTGTCCTTATAGTATATCTCTAACTTTTTTCCCTTTCTGTTTCTGTACTATTTATAGTAAAAAACAATATTTATTTATGGCCGTTGAGCTTTAGCTAAATAAAATACAAGCCCCTTTTATATTTTCTTCATCTTTGTTCCTCGACCATGAATGTTCCACTTTTTTCCCATTATTGTTCAAATAATTTCTCAATATTTCTGGATTTTTCTCCATTTGCTAAGATAATAATTATAGTGTTTTCTGTATTCCCAGGCAGTCTGTTAGTACTGTCTGTGTTGGGTCTGACAATTGATGCCCATAAGTTTTTCTGCTGGCTCAAGGATTAGTACGTTAACATAAATGAAGAACATAAATGACAACATCTGTTAGCATGACCTGCACAGCTTTTTCTTCACCTTCTGTCATTGCCTCACTGCTAATGCTACAAGTGAACATACAGGAGCTGGAGAAGGCTGGCTGGCTGGCTGGCTGGCTGGCTGGCTGGCTGGCTGGCTGGCTGGCTGGCTGGCTGGCTGGCTGGCTGAGTGAGTGAGTGAGTGAGTGAGTGAGTGAGTGAGTGAGTGAGTGAGTGAGTGAGTGAGTAATTCTCCATGGATTTGGTCTGGTGAGTCCTCTTGGCCTGCCATGATGGAGTTACGGGATTGACACTACAAGTTGATATAAAGTAATTTGATGAGATGGAATGACGTGATTGGTGGATGGCATCTATATATCAACAATGCTTCTGGGCACTTTCATTTATGTATGAAAAGTCAGCAGTTCAGATATCAGTGGTACTTTTAGCAATTCTACATTTAAAATGTGGATTGAACAATTTCATAATTTGGAAATATAAAGCAATAATCATGACACAACTGAAACTTACCTTTATATGATAAACTTGAATTTAGAATTGAGATGGGTAAAGGAACAAAGCACAGTTCTGGTCCTGGGGGAAAATATAGTTGTGTGAATTAGGTATCTGGGGTGGTTATATATCTGTATATTCCCTTCAAGATTCTTCTGCATTAAAAATGCTGTGATATTAAATAGGATCCCCGGCACCAAAATAATGGTCTTTTTGAAGTAAACTGGGGAAGAATAAATCATCAAATGATATGTCAAACATTCATCAATGTCTAAGATTTTTAAAAGTCTTCTCTTGCCTGACTAGGGCCTCCAGTTCCTCAGGCTTCAATCATATACCTGGCTATCTTTGTAGCCAACAATTTTAGAATGTATATCCTTGTTGATTGCACTGTGAGCTACCAGTGAGTATGAGTTGCCTTGTCTAACCACTCGCTTGTGTTCTTGCAATCTGGTGGTTAGCTTCCTCCCTATCCTAAATAGTCACACACCGTATGGCAGAGTGAGAGGCTAATTGTTTGGCACACCCTGCCATGCATAAAAAGTATTTCAGAAGCAGTAGATCACAGCTTCCGAAATCTGCAAGTAGGATCTCACGCTGTCCAGAGGTTACCATATGAGGACAAATCATACATTGCAAAGATCTCTTGGAGGTGAGATATACTAATGTAACCTACTGGATCCCCTGCATGGATTGCCCCTATGTAGGGCAGGAAGGAAGGAAGTTACCCACAACAAGTATACAAGTGAGCGGTCAGAGGAGGATGCCAAACCCATTGATAGTCTCACATTGCAATGAACAATGACATACGTTCCAGTTCGAAGCTACTAAATTGTAGGCTGTGCAGCTGCAAAGTTAGCCAGGTAAATGATTGAAGTCTGGGAATCAGGTCCTTGTCAGCCAACAGAAGTGCTGATTTACCACCATCAGGTACTTATCAAGTACTTAAGAGCAAAGCTTTGGCAACCAATAGGAAGACAACACATAAATATCATCCAAAGAATAGCCCAAAGCGCATATTCCAGTAAAGTGAAGATCCCTGAGGATGGGTTCCAGCATGAATCCGAAAACTTGGACAACTAAATCTCTGGTGCCATCTACTGATCCAGACTGCATCCTGCAACATTATCCTGGGACCCAGATATTTGCCTTCATTCAGGCAAAATAAAAAGATGTATTTGCTGCCCTCTAGTGGCTATTTTGAGACGTGCAGCACAGATATGGTATCTTGCTATATCCCTCCCATTATTAAATTTTGTGACAAGGGGAAGCCATTTTCTGTTCCTGCAGAAAAAAGGTGGCTCATTCTAAAAACACTCTTGTCTAAAAGGAGAAGTAGCCAGGAATCTTGCTTATTTGTCAGTCAAAGGAAATCACGTTCAAGCAGAAGAGTTTACCAAGCTAGACCATACCTGAATCCCTGGCACAGTCCCCCTCAGTTTCGATGTTTACCAAGGTGTTATTCACTTCCTTTGTAATATTCTCCACCTGCTGATTGATCTTTTCCTCTTTGTTCTCTATACTTCCTACTTCAATTATGACTTTATGCTCCACAATAATGCTGCCACTCCTAAGAGAACAATGAAAGAAGAAAGAACAATTCCTGAACTACCCTTTATTTCTCCATGAAGATATGCTAAAGACTGTGATAGCCCCACCCCTTTCCTCCATCAAGTGCAAAGCGAACTAGTACGTCTACTCCATTTCTACTCCATTTAATCCACAGAACAGTTTTCCGAGAGAGCTTAGAATAAAAGTTTCAGACTAGGCCAAAGTTCCTCTGGCAGCTTCATAACCGAGTGGGATTTCAACCTGGACTTTAGTCCAATTCTAGCTGCTTTAACTTGCAAGAGCATTTTTCATCCCCCTCATATGTTTCCTGGAACACATGATGCCTGAACGTATTTGCAAAACATGCTCAGGCCCTGGTCTACCCACATGGTTAAAAAAAAGAAGAAGGTAAGAAATCTGAAGAGTTACTTAAACCAAAAAAGAGGATCCACAATGGGAGAAAAGTTCTACCCATATTCAAGTTCACTTGATGCCTCAACATCCCAAAGAATAATGAGATCTCTTTTTAGACACCCACCTCATTCGTAAGATCTCCACATCACTGTATCCAGGGACATCTTTATAAACAGTTTTCATCTACAAGGGAGAAAAAGTAAAAGAAAGCCTTCATAAGCAAAGAAACCTATGCCAGGAAAGAGACTTGAATTAGAAACAAGCCTCCTAAAGCATTGAGTATGTGGTCTGTGCTGTGTCTTGTCTAATTCTCCAGCTGCAAAAAGCTGAGAATCCAAGAAGTGAGTTTTTGATTGGGAAGAAGACACGTTCTTGGTATGAATTAGGAGTGCTGGCCTCGGTTAAAGAAGAGTGTAAGATACATTGCACTGAAATGGTGACATTGATCAGCTGTGGGCAGGGGTGGGATTCACTTACCTTCCCTACCAGTACGCAAATATAAGCGCATGCACCTCTTCTGCACATGCACACAGCTTCATGCACATGTGCAGAGCTCATGCATTACATTGGGGGGAGGTGGAGCCTCCCGCAGTCACCGCTATCAGTTCTCCTGAACCGGAGAGAACTGGCTAAATACCACCTCTGGACATAAGCTATTTCCTTGATCCAGTAAATCTTACCTGCTTTTTAAACTGAGTCTGAACTTCCCGATAATAATTAGAGCTTGAGTCTTCCAGAGATTTATTGAACTCTTTGTTAGTAACCCTCACCTGAGCTTCGACAGTAACGGTCACAGATACTAAAAGAGAGGGAAAGAGATATTTGTATGAACCTCAACATGTTACTTCTCCGCAAAGGAACTCTAAAATGTGAGAGGCAAGAGGTGAATGTGTTCCCATTCTCCAACACGGTTTCAAATGCTTAAATCCAAAGATCCTCATCTGGTTTCAAAG
The DNA here is from genome assembly GCA_039707465.1 of Rhabdophis nuchalis. Taxonomy (NCBI): domain Eukaryota; kingdom Metazoa; phylum Chordata; class Lepidosauria; order Squamata; family Natricidae; genus Rhabdophis; species Rhabdophis nuchalis. The sequence goes on from CM077647.1 coordinate 114,215,406, forward strand.
CTCATTTTTTAAATTTAGTGATACATTTTTAAAATTCAAAGCGGTGCTGGAAGGGACCTTGGAGGTCTTTGAATCCAACCCCCTGCTCAAGTAGGAGACCCTATACCATTTCAGACAAGTCTCTTCTTAAAAACCTCCAGTGATGACATACCTGCAACTTCTGAAGGCAAATTGTTCTGCTGGTTAATTTTTCTCACCGTTAAGAAATTTCTTCTTAATTCCTGATTGTTTCTCTCTTTAATTGGTTTCTATCCATTGTTTCTTGCCCTGCTTTTTGGTGCTTTGCAAAATAAGCTCTTTCTTCTTTGTGGCAGCCCCTCAAATTCTGGAACATTGCTATCATACCCCCCCTAGTTCTTTTTTTCCCTTTAAATCAGGGGTCCCTAATCCCCAGTTCATGGAGCTGCTACAGGCTGCAAACAAACAAAACCTCATCAATGGAATGCAGGCAGCATGTGAAACCACGCCCCCTCCAGTCCACAGAAAAACCTCCCTCCACAGAACCAGTCCCTGGTACCCAAAAGGTTGGGGGCCAGCGCTCTAGACTAGCCACACTCAAAATTTGAAATTTGCAAATTTGATGAATTCCCCTTCTACTTCCTCAGGAAGTAGGTTACGGTCTTTTTTTTTAATGTCTTACTGAAATCTAGGTATACTATGCAGTAGTGGTGAATACCTGTAGCTCGGTTGTAGGATGAAGGTAGCGGTTCGTTCTCCAAATTTGTGGGTTGGTTTCTGAATGTTTTATTACCAGGCTAAGTAACATCTTCAGCAGGATTTAGGGGATGTCAATATCGGTGTTCTACTTCTAAAATCGTAGTGTGATCAGTAGGTCTTCTGATGGGGAGGTCATGACAGGTGATTATCATGTCAGACCACGGTCTTGTGACTGGTTAGGTGTGGGTGACATCAGGCTGCATACATCATGTATACTAAGTATACTATGAGTATACTATAAGTATACTGTGTCCATAGCATATATCTGGTCTAATAATTTAGTCAGTTTGTCAAAGAATGAAATCAGGTTGGATTGGTCTGTTTTTAATAATTCTGTGCTACTTCTAATTGTAACTTTCTTTCTAGATCAGGGGTGGGCAAACTTTGCAACTTTAAGTCTGAAGGACTTCAGCTCCCAGAATTCTTCAGCCAGCAAAGAGAATTCTGGGAGCTGAAGTCCTTCAGACTTAAAGTTGCAAAGTTTGCTCACCCCTGTTCTAGATGTTCACAGATCTGTGTTTTGAAACAGTGTATGACCAATCATGCATTTTTGAGGCAATCTCCAAATCTCACCTCCATGATTTTCCTTAGATGAAGAAACTTTATTCACCACAGATCCAGGATGTTTTCTCAGTTATTCATGAGAGCTCTTAGCCATTTGGGGGAAAACATTAACTCAAATTAATCACTTTTGCTTGTAGATGGCAAACTTGTAGGACTCTGTGAAACATCTTTCCCAGAAGCCAGAGGAGAACTGGGAATGGAGAACTATCTATTTCCCTACAGTGTTTCCCGGTTTACATGCACTATAATGGAGCTTTTATTAAGCCACATTTTGCAAACTTAGTTCTTCCATATGCAATCTCTTTATTCTAGTATAGTAATCCAGCATATATGGAAACAAGAATTTTTTTTAGGCTGCCATCAGGAAAAAGTAATTAAGCTCTCCTTGACTATACTTACATTGTGGAGGGGCTCGAATTTCATCCAAGAGGAACTCACACTTGGGCCCATAGAATAAATCCTCACTACAGATGCACCTGGTTCCATCATAGGTTCCGCCATTGTAGCACATCTCTGGAACAGAGAAATCCCCTTATACAGGTCTAATTTGGAAGTTACAATCAATGCAGCAATTTACATAGATATGTAATTCTTTATCACAGTATGAATGGAGAAAAAATTAAACAATGCAGCAGAATAGATGAAGTGAGTTTACATGCATTACTATGGTGAAAAATAGCTCCTCACTCGTTCAGCCTCTAACGTGACCTTAGCTGACAGGAAGGATAGGGAGGCTGATCATTTTTAAGGAATAAAGTGGGAAATAAAATCAATGCAATTAAGAATTCTTTTATTTTTACAGAAGTTCTTGCCTCTTTTTTCATTAGAAAAACATTATCTTCATCGTTTTTAAATGTTTATTGATGTTCTGAATCAATATTGACCTTCCTTTCCTAAGATACTAACACTGTAATGCAACTATGCAGAAAGATCTTAATCAATAACAGTTGCCTCCAGAGGAACATTGGAGAGGGTGTTCTGCATAATAGCCCTCCCTCAAACCCAAATTTGGCAAGGCCGGATTAAAAACAATTCTTCTGTGAATATGAAATAATCTGCACAAACCCATTAATGATTGGGGCTCCCTTACTCTAGAACTTGGCACAAGGCAGCCATGTCCCAAAGCAGGTGTCAATCCTCCCAACCTCCCAGAAGAGAGGGGAGCTTCCTCTGGACTTCAGATGCTGCTGAAATATGACTCTCAGCTACCCCAGACAGGATCCCCAGTAGTGAGAGAGGAGGGAGCAGTCCCTTTATGGGGAAAGCCACAAATATCATTCCCAGATTATGGAGGGAGAATCACCTCATGATTATACTTCGGTCCCAGGGAACACTTACTAGGTATTATGTCAACGGTTTAATTTGATAGAAATGTGATGAATAGTAGCTAATACCATTCACACTCAATTTGCCCTAAACTGAACCCATTCTAAAAAGAATTAGAAGATCCTTTGGTGCTTCTCACTAAAGTTGGATCACAGGAAAGGAAAAAATTGTAAGGACTTTTGAAAAGTTTAAAATAGGAATGACCAAGCACATAGATCAAATGAAAACTGACACTCACCACTTGTGGTAGTTCTGGTAGTACTCTTATCAGTAGTAGTTTTGGTAGTCGAAGGCCTGCTGGTACTCTTGGTAGTCGTAGTTTTGGTAGTGGGAGGACTGGTAGTAGTCTTGGCAGTAGTAGCTTTGGTAGTGGGAGAGCTGGTAGTAGTCTTGGCAGTAGTAGTTTTGGTAGTGGGAGGGCTGGTAGTACTCTTGGCAGTAGTAGTTTTGGTAGTGGGAGGGCTGGTAGTACTCTTGGCAGTAGTAGCTTTGGTAGTGGGAGAGCTGGTAGTAGTCTTGGCAGTAGTAGTCTTGGTAGTGGGAGAGCTGGTAGTAGTCTTGGCAGTAGTAGTTTTGGTAGTGGGAGGGCTGGTAGTACTCTTGGCAGTAGTAGCTTTGGTAGTGGGAGAGCTGGTAGTAGTCTTGGCAGTAGTAGTTTTGGTAGTGGGAGAGCTGGTAGTAGTCTTGGCAGTAGTAGTTTTGGTAGTGGGAGGGCTGGTAGTACTCTTGGCAGTAGTAGCTTTGGTAGTGGGAGAGCTGGTAGTAGTCTTGGCAGTAGTAGTTTTGGTAGTGGGAGGGCTGGTAGTACTCTTGGCAGTAGTAGTTTTGGTAGTGGGAGGTCTGGTAGTACTCTTGGCAGTAGTAGCTTTGGTAGTGGGAGAGCTGGTAGTAGTCTTGGCAGTAGTAGTTTTGGTAGTGGGAGGGCTGGTAGTACTCTTGGCAGTAGTAGTTTTGGTAGTGGGAGGGCTGGTAGTACTCTTGGCAGTAGTAGTTTTGGTAGTGGGAGAGCTGGTAGTAGTCTTGGCAGTAGTAGTTTTGGTAGTGGGAGAGCTGGTAGTAGTCTTGGCAGTAGTAGTTTTGGTAGTGGGAGGGCTGGTAGTACTCTTGGCAGTAGTAGTTTTGGTAGTGGGAGGGCTGGTAGTACTCTTGGCAGTAGTAGTTTTGGTAGTGGGAGGGCTGGTAGTACTCTTGGCAGTAGTAGTTTTGGTAGTGGGAGAGCTGGTAGTAGTCTTGGCAGTAGTAGTTTTGGTAGTGGGAGAGCTGGTAGTAGTCTTGGCAGTAGTAGTTTTGGTAGTGGGAGGGCTGGTAGTACTCTTGGCAGTAGTAGTTTTGGTAGTGGGAGGGCTGGTAGTACTCTTGGCAGTAGTAGCTTTGGTAGTGGGAGAGCTGGTAGTAGTCTTGGCAGTAGTAGTTTTGGTAGTGGGAGGGCTGGTAGTACTCTTGGCAGTAGTAGTTTTGGTAGTGGGAGGTCTGGTAGTACTCTTGGCAGTAGTAGCTTTGGTAGTGGGAGAGCTGGTAGTAGTCTTGGCAGTAGTAGTTTTGGTAGTGGGAGGGCTGGTAGTACTCTTGGCAGTAGTAGTTTTGGTAGTGGGAGGGCTGGTAGTACTCTTGGCAGTAGTAGTTTTGGTAGTGGGAGAGCTGGTAGTAGTCTTGGCAGTAGTAGTTTTGGTAGTGGGAGAGCTGGTAGTAGTCTTGGCAGTAGTAGTTTTGGTAGTGGGAGGGCTGGTAGTACTCTTGGCAGTAGTAGTTTTGGTAGTGGGAGGGCTGGTAGTACTCTTGGCAGTAGTAGTTTTGGTAGTGGGAGGGCTGGTAGTACTCTTGGCAGTAGTAGTTTTGGTAGTGGGAGAGCTGGTAGTAGTCTTGGCAGTAGTAGTTTTGGTAGTGGGAGAGCTGGTAGTAGTCTTGGCAGTAGTAGTTTTGGTAGTGGGAGGGCTGGTAGTACTCTTGGCAGTAGTAGTTTTGGTAGTGGGAGGGCTGGTAGTACTCTTGGCAGTAGTAGTTTTGGTAGTGGGAGAGCTGGTAGTAGTCTTGGCAGTAGTAGTTTTGGTAGTGGGAGGGCTGGTAGTACTCTTGGCAGTAGTAGTTTTGGTAGTGGGAGGGCTGGTAGTACTCTTGGCAGTAGTAGTTTTGGTAGTGGGAGGGCTGGTAGTAGTCTTGGCAGTAGTAGTTTTGGTAGTGGGAGGGCTGGTAGTACTCTTGGCAGTAGTAGTTTTGGTAGTGGGAGGTTTGGAAGTACTCTTGACAGTAGTAGCTTTGGTAGTGGGAGAGCTGGTAGTAGTCTTGGCAGTAGTAGTTCTGGTAGTGGGAGGGCTGGTAGTACTCTTGGCAGTAGTAGTTTTGGTACTGGGAGGGCTGGTAGTACTCTTGGCAGTAGTAGCTTTGGTAGTGGGAGAGCTGGTAGTAGTCTTGGCAGTAGTAGTCTTGGTAGTGGGAGAGCTGGTAGTAGTCTTGGCAGTAGTAGTTTTGGTAGTGGGAGGGCTGGTAGTACTCTTGGCAGTAGTAGCTTTGGTAGTGGGAGAGCTGGTAGTAGTCTTGGCAGTAGTAGTTTTGGTAGTGGGAGAGCTGGTAGTAGTCTTGGCAGTAGTAGTTTTGGTAGTGGGAGGGCTGGTAGTACTCTTGGCAGTAGTAGCTTTGGTAGTGGGAGAGCTGGTAGTAGTCTTGGCAGTAGTAGTTTTGGTAGTGGGAGGGCTGGTAGTACTCTTGGCAGTAGTAGTTTTGGTAGTGGGAGGTCTGGTAGTACTCTTGGCAGTAGTAGCTTTGGTAGTGGGAGAGCTGGTAGTAGTCTTGGCAGTAGTAGTTTTGGTAGTGGGAGGGCTGGTAGTACTCTTGGCAGTAGTAGTTTTGGTAGTGGGAGGGCTGGTAGTACTCTTGGCAGTAGTAGTTTTGGTAGTGGGAGAGCTGGTAGTAGTCTTGGCAGTAGTAGTTTTGGTAGTGGGAGAGCTGGTAGTAGTCTTGGCAGTAGTAGTTTTGGTAGTGGGAGGGCTGGTAGTACTCTTGGCAGTAGTAGTTTTGGTAGTGGGAGGGCTGGTAGTACTCTTGGCAGTAGTAGTTTTGGTAGTGGGAGGGCTGGTAGTACTCTTGGCAGTAGTAGTTTTGGTAGTGGGAGAGCTGGTAGTAGTCTTGGCAGTAGTAGTTTTGGTAGTGGGAGAGCTGGTAGTAGTCTTGGCAGTAGTAGTTTTGGTAGTGGGAGGGCTGGTAGTACTCTTGGCAGTAGTAGTTTTGGTAGTGGGAGGGCTGGTAGTACTCTTGGCAGTAGTAGCTTTGGTAGTGGGAGAGCTGGTAGTAGTCTTGGCAGTAGTAGTTTTGGTAGTGGGAGGGCTGGTAGTACTCTTGGCAGTAGTAGTTTTGGTAGTGGGAGGTCTGGTAGTACTCTTGGCAGTAGTAGCTTTGGTAGTGGGAGAGCTGGTAGTAGTCTTGGCAGTAGTAGTTTTGGTAGTGGGAGGGCTGGTAGTACTCTTGGCAGTAGTAGTTTTGGTAGTGGGAGGGCTGGTAGTACTCTTGGCAGTAGTAGTTTTGGTAGTGGGAGAGCTGGTAGTAGTCTTGGCAGTAGTAGTTTTGGTAGTGGGAGAGCTGGTAGTAGTCTTGGCAGTAGTAGTTTTGGTAGTGGGAGGGCTGGTAGTACTCTTGGCAGTAGTAGTTTTGGTAGTGGGAGGGCTGGTAGTACTCTTGGCAGTAGTAGTTTTGGTAGTGGGAGGGCTGGTAGTACTCTTGGCAGTAGTAGTTTTGGTAGTGGGAGAGCTGGTAGTAGTCTTGGCAGTAGTAGTTTTGGTAGTGGGAGAGCTGGTAGTAGTCTTGGCAGTAGTAGTTTTGGTAGTGGGAGGGCTGGTAGTACTCTTGGCAGTAGTAGTTTTGGTAGTGGGAGGGCTGGTAGTACTCTTGGCAGTAGTAGTTTTGGTAGTGGGAGAGCTGGTAGTAGTCTTGGCAGTAGTAGTTTTGGTAGTGGGAGGGCTGGTAGTACTCTTGGCAGTAGTAGTTTTGGTAGTGGGAGGGCTGGTAGTACTCTTGGCAGTAGTAGTTTTGGTAGTGGGAGGGCTGGTAGTAGTCTTGGCAGTAGTAGTTTTGGTAGTGGGAGGGCTGGTAGTACTCTTGGCAGTAGTAGTTTTGGTAGTGGGAGGTTTGGAAGTACTCTTGACAGTAGTAGCTTTGGTAGTGGGAGAGCTGGTAGTAGTCTTGGCAGTAGTAGTTCTGGTAGTGGGAGGGCTGGTAGTACTCTTGGCAGTAGTAGTTTTGGTACTGGGAGGGCTGGTAGTACTCTTGACAGTAGTAGCTTTGGTAGTGGGAGAGCTGGTAGTAGTCTTGGCAGTAGTAGTTTTGGTAGTGGGAGGGCTGGTAGTACTCTTGGCAGTAGTAGTTTTGGTAGTGGGAGGACTGGTAGTACTCTTGGCAGTAGTAGCTTTGGTAGTGGGAGAGCTGGTAGTAGTCTTGGCAGTAGTAGTTTTGGTAGTGGGAGGGCTGGTAGTACTCTTGGCAGTAGTAGTTTTGGTAGTGGGAGGGCTGGTAGTACTCTTGGCAGTAGTAGTTTTGGTAGTGGGAGAGCTGGTAGTAGTCTTGGCAGTAGTAGTTTTGGTATTGGGAGAGCTGGTAGTAGTCTTGGCAGTAGTAGTTTTGGTAGTGGGAGGGCTGGTAGTACTCTTGGCAGTAGTAGCTTTGGTAGTGGGAGAGCTGGTAGTAGTCTTGGCAGTAGTAGTTTTGGTAGTGGGAGGGGTGGTAGTACTCTTGGCAGTAGTAGTTTTGGTAGTGGGAGGTCTGGTAGTACTCTTGGCAGTAGTAGTTTTGGTAGTGGGAGAGCTGGTAGTAGTCTTGGCAGTAGTAGTTTTGGTAGTGGGAGGGCTGGTAGTACTCTTGGCAGTAGTAGTTTTGGTAGTGGGAGGTTTGGAAGTACTCTTGACAGTAGTAGCTTTGGTAGTGGGAGAGCTGGTAGTAGTCTTGGCAGTAGTAGTTTTGGTAGTGGGAGGGCTGGTAGTACTCTTGGCAGTAGTAGTTTTGGTACTGGGAGGGCTGGTAGTACTCTTGACAGTAGTAGTTTTGATAGTGAGAGGACTGGTAGTACTCTTGGCAGTAGTAGCTTTGATAGTGGAAGGGCTACTAGTGCTCTTAGAAGTAGTAGCTTTGGTAGTGGAAGGGCTACTAGTACTCTTAGCAGTAGTAGTTTTGGTAGTGGAAGGGCTGCTTGTACTGCTGGGAGAAGTAGTTTTGGCAGTGGAAGGAATATTAGTACTCTTGGCAGTAGACGTTTTGGTAGTGGAAGGGCTGCTAGAACTCTTATCAGTAGTAGTTTTGGTAGTGGAAGGGCTGCTTGTACTCTTGGCAATAGTAGCTTTAGTAGTGGAAGGGCTGCTGGTACCACTGGGAGTAGTAGTTTTGGCAGTGGAAGGACTGTTAGTATTCTTGGCAATAGAAGTTTTGGTAGTGGAAGGGCTACTAGTACTCTTAGCACTAATAGCATTTGTAGTGGAAAGGCTGCTTGTACTCTTGGCAGAAGAAGGGCTACTAGTACTCTTAGCGGTAGTAGTTTTGGTATTGGAAAGGCTACTTGTACTCCTGGGAATAGTAGTTTTGGTAGTAAATTTGCTGCCAGTACTCATGGCAGTGGTAGTTTTTATGGAGGAAAAACTTCTAGTACTCTTTAAATAACTAGTTATAAAAGTCAAAGGGCTATTAGTACTCTTTGAATTAGTAGTTTTCAAAGTAGAATGTGTTCTGGAACTAATGTCAGTATTTTTACTAGTTGAAGGGTTGCTGCTGCTCTTGACAGCAGTAGTTTTGATGGTAGAGGATCTAATACTAGACAAGGAAATACTAGTTTTTGTAATGGAATGGCTACTGGTACCCTTCGATAGAGTCAGGTAACTGGAAGGATTGCTACTACTAAAAGTTCTATAGGTGCTAGTTATAACAGTTGGGATGCCTAAAGACGCAGTGGTTGAAGCTGTGTATCTATTGTCGTGCATCCGTGTGGTTGTGAGCAAAGTTGAGGGAGTGTGTGTTTCGGTTTCGGTGGACAAATCGGTTAAGGTCCTAGTGGAATCTGATGAGGAGGTATGATTTTCAGGTGAGAGTGAGGTAGTTAAAGCTATGTCGACGGTGACGTTTTTCGCAGTGCTGTCGAGCGTGGTCAGGGAGGTGTGCATTTCCTCCAAAGGAGTGTTTCCTGATGGGGTTCTGGTACCTGCATGAGCCGTTGTGGAACCCATTTGGGTTAAATGGCTGTGCGTCATTGCGGCGCTGTGTGTCTCAACTGAGGTAGTCCGGATGGTAGCCAGGGTGGTACCGATATCATTCCCGGTGGGATTCATACTGGGTGGAGGGCTGTCTGTCTTCTCTGAAGGAGCAGAGGGGGGACTCTCTGTTAAACCCGAAGGAGAAGTTGTAAAAGCTGAGGCTACAGTCCCATTGTTCCCCGGCATGCTGAACGTTGTCAAGCTCTGCGTTGTCCCGGGTAGAGTACTTGAGGAAATCACTTCTGAGGTCCCATCGCTCAGGCTGGTACTGATCAGCGTCGACATGCTGCCACTTGATGTACGGGTATATTCTTCCCCTGAGAGTGAGGTCGATGCTGTTTGAGGGCTGACCTGAATTATGGTGCTGCTGGCTTCCACGGAAGGGCTTGGTTTTTCCTGGGGGGATGTCCTTGTTGGAGCTGGAGTTGTAGTCACGGGGGTTTCTGTGGTGCTGTCTTTTTCTGTGGGAGTAGGAGTTTGATCTGTGGGGGAATGTGTGGCATGAATGGCTGTACTTCCCTCGCTGCGAGTGAGGCCTGCATTTGCGGTGCTGCTCGGTGTTTCACCTGGAGGAGAAGTCATGAAAGCTATGGTTGTGTTGACATCGGTAACGGTGGGGCTGCTGTAGGTTGGGAAGCCTGGGGTTTCTGCAGTCAAAGGACTTGGGGAAGGTGTGCCAGGATTGACATCACTCGGGGTGGTGCTGGGGGCTTGTGTAGAAGTGTGTATTTCCCCCGACACAGCACTCGTTGATGCCACGCTCGTCACGTTGCTCGGTGAGGCGCTTGCAGGTGCTGAGCGGCTGAGCTCCGTATCTGAGCTGGACGTTTCATGGCCGGCAGATGTCGTACTCGTCACGGCAGTGGAGAAATCGGTTAAGGTCCTAGTGGAATCCGATGAGGAGGTATGACTTTCAGGTGAGAGGGATGTAGTTAAAGCTATGTCGACGGTGACATTTCTCCCGGTGCTGTCGAGCGTGGTCAGGGAGGTGTGCGTTTCCTCCAAAGGAGTGTTTCCGGATGGGGTTCTGGTAGCCGCATGAGCTGTTGTGGAACCCGTTTGGGTTAAATGGCTGTGCGTCGTTGCGGCGCTGTGTGTCTCAACTGAGGTAGTCCTGATGGTAGCCAGGGTGGTACCGATATCATTCCCGGTGGGATTCATACTGGGTGGAGGGCTGTCTGTTTTCTCTGAAAGAGCAGTGGTTGAAGCTGTGTGTCTACTGGCTTGCGAAGTTGAGGGAGTGTGTGTTTCATCCAAGGGAGCACTTGTGGGAGCTGTGCTTGCAGTGGCATCCCTCGTTGTTGTGCTGGGCTCCGCTGAGGGCCAGTGTGTGGATGCAGCGTTCTGGGTTGCAGTGGAGGGAGAGGTGAAGAAAGCTGCCTTTGTGGTGACATCGCTGAAGGCGCTGCTGGTATGGTATGAAGAAGTGTAGGGTTGCTCAGAGAGTGTGCCTGTCAAAGCTGTGCTTACAGCGACGTCATCGCCCGTGGGGCTGGGCGTGGTTGGTGAGACCTGTGCTTCTGGCGAGGGAGTACTTACAGATGCAGGTTTTGAAGTGACATCGGTTACTGTGCCAGTGGTGTTTTCTGGTGCACTGTGCACTGTGGCGGAACTGAGCGTTTCGGAGGAGGGAGTACTTGTGGATGGGGTGGTTTCAGGGGAATTATTCATGGTGGTATCAGCCTGAGAGGGGGGACTCTCTGTTAAACCCGAAGGAGAAGTTGTAAAAGCTGAGGCTACAGTCCCATTGTTCCCCGGCATGCTGAACGTTGTCAAGCTCTGTGTTGTCCCGGGTAGAGTACTTGAGGAAATCACTTCTGCGGTCCGATCGCTCAGGCTGGTACTGATCTGCGTCGACATGCTGCCACTTGATGTACGGGTATATTCTTCCCCTGAGAGTGAGGTCGATGCTGATTGAGGGCTGACCTGAATTATGGTGCTGCTGGCTTCCGCGGAAGGGCTTGGTTTTTCCTGGGGGGATGTCCTTGTTGGAGCTGGAGTTGTAGTCACGGGGGTTCCTGTGGTGCTGTCTTTTTCTGTGGGAGTAGGAGTTTGATCTGTGGGGGAATGTGTGGGATCCGCTGAGGGCCAGTGTGAGGATGCAGCATTCTCGGTTGCAGTTGAGAGAGAGGTGAAGAAAGCTGCCTTTGTGGTGACATCGCTGAAGGCGCTGCTGGCATGGTATGAAGAAGTGTAGGGTTGCTCGGAGAGGGTCCCTGTCAAAAAAATAAAAGCGAGAATTCTGGCAAAAAGGTTGTTATACTATCAAAAGGCAACTGGATTGTAGTGAATTTTTTTTAAAAAACTGGCGATGAGGCTATAGCTACATCTATCCTCCTCCAATTCAGATTGGGTGAACAAGTCAAACAGATTTGGGGAAGGAACCATAATTGAGCTATCAAGAAACAGTCTATTGTGAAACAGTCATCCACTGGAAACTGAGTATAATGTAGCAGTACTAGACGATCAAACCAATTGTTGACTGATATTAGGGTAGACATAAATCCTTTCCATCTGGAGGATAACATGGCTGCATCAAACACATTGATATGAGGCAAACCTACAGAAGGATTTATTAGATAATGTTAAATTCTAACATTAGAATTAAAGCCTTGAAGGCGGACATCCTAACAAGCCCCAGAAATTGACATGGTAATCTTATTAGGAAAATAAATATTGGGAAATGATTCATGTGCTGTTTAGAAGGGGTGCTTGAATAATACAAAAAATTATTCATGACTGCATTTGAACTACAAGGATTAATCTTTACTCCTTGCATGTTGAAGAGAGAAGGAAAAGGAAGATCTCTTATCAGTCTCAAACATGGGCATTATAACTTATGTCGCTCTGTATTTATGCTCTTGCATAGCTTCAAAAGCAATGCTAAACTACATAAAGGTATGGCTTTTTTCAACTCTAACATTCATCTGAATGTAGCTAATAGGGGGGTACTGCATCCCCCTAGCTATGCTAACAGATAATGCAAATTGGTCCTATGGTTAAGTGCAGGTGGAGAAAGGTTCCTCATCTCGGGCACTGACAGTATTAATTTCAATACTCAGAAAAATTAAACTTCCAATGAGTGTATGCCCCTGAAGGAGGAGGGATCATAATTACGGGGGAGATTCACAGTCAGTTACTGGATCCTGTCTGATGATATTTTCAAAGAAAGGAAAGATTGTAAGATTGTCCATCTGCACTCTGGACAGCGGTTTCTCATGAGTACACTACAAAAATTAAGTTTTAAGGTCATTTTATACCAGCAGCTAGGAATCAAGGAATTCCATCTAAGCTCATAGTTGTAATATAATATATATGGATAGATACCTCTAGTATTTCAGTCTCCTAGAACACCCTCCTTCTACAGATTTTGAAAAAAAGAAACTTTAACAGTAAGTACAATTGAATAAAAACTTGATACTTTCAAAAGTCAAAAGAAAAACTTAACAAGCACAATGGAATTTTTCACTTCACAATTGTTAATTGATGTTACTTTTCGTGCATAACTAACCTTCTCCCCATCTTTCACCTCCACTCTATATCTTCCCAATTTAAATCCTATATCACTTTAGTTACTGCGTGCCTATGATAATGAGCTGTGGTTATATCAGTTTATGCCTTTTAGTAATGTTTATTGTTCTGAAGTGTTACTCCTAATTTCTAGCTACTGTAAGACTGTCAATAATATAAAAACATAATTACAGGTAGTCCTTGAAATAGGATTGTAATGGAGTCTGCCCATTAAAATCTCAGGTGGTGACAGCTGTTAAATGAGGCAATCTCATTTAATGACCCCCACCCCAAATTCTTAATGGGTCATTAAGCAGAGCATGGAGTGCCTCGTGGGCCTTTGGAAGCTTAGCACAAGCCCAGCGCCACCTGCTTGAGGCCTCCCAAGACTTTCCCCCTCCCCAAGACACCCCATGTGTCACATCCTGCCCAGAGGTGGGTTGCTGTCAGTTCGGCCTGGATTGGCTGAACGGGTAGTAGTGGTGGTGGGAGGCTCCCCCACCCATCCGGACACTTCTGTGCATGCAAAGAAGTGTCGTGTGAGCAGGCAAGTGTGCCCAAACTGGTAGTAAAGAAGTTGGCAACCCACCTCTGATCCTGTCCCTTGAGTGTCTGAAGGCCTTTCCCTCCCCACCAAGTCCCTGCAGGCCTTGGGCTGATTTCCACCAGACTCCAATCCTTCCTCCTCACTTGCGTTTTGAAAATCTCTGTACCCCATATTGAGGAAGGAGGACAAGCCGCACCTCTTTGGGCTATGTGGCTGCCTCCTGGAAGTGGGCACCATTTTTAGGGTGCCAACTAGCCTGCAGCTTTCTGCCGCTTTTGAAGATTTCTGCACTACTCTGCAGATCATGTTAGGGTAGCCTTCCAGAAGCGGCTGCCATTTTGGCCTGCTTACAGAAAGCTTCTGCAACACTGTATGGTATGGTATTAAAACTAGCAAAACAGAGCAGTTTTCCTGGGCCACATAAGAGCCTCACCAAAGCAACCACCATTTTGATCCACTAATGTAGGTGAGCCAAAATGGCAGCCACTTCCACGCCATTTTGTTTCCTTAACAGAATAGCAGGTGCACTGAATATGATGGTCACTTCAGGAGGCAACCATAACTCAGGGATGCGTGGTATAACCTCCCCCCCCCCACATGAAATCTAGAGATTTTCAAATGGTAGGTGTGTCATTGTGATGGGTGTGTGGGGAGTAGACCAAAGCTTTCAGGGTTGGGAGGGCAGGATGGAAGGGAGACAGAGGTGGGTTGCTCCCAGTTCTGCCTGGTTTGGCTGAACCAGTAGTGATAATCTGGCCTAGGTCACAGAACTGGTAGCCACCTGGGTTGGCCATGCCTCCAAATCCTTTCTTTGGTCTCCATTGGCATTGCTGGCATCTTGTTTATTAGCCCAGGCAGGAAACCCTATACCATTTCAGACAAATGGCTATCCAACATCTTCTTAAAGACTTCCAGGGTTGGGGCATTCACAACTTCTGGAGGCAACATGTTCTACTGATTAATTGTTCTAACTGTCAGGAAATTCCTCCTCAGTTCTAAGTTGCTTCTCTCCTTGATTAGTTTCCACCCATTGCTTCTTGTTCTGCCCTCAGGTGCCTTGGAGCACAGTTTGACTCCCTCTTCTTTGTGGCAACCCCTGAGATATTGGAAGATTGCTATCATGTCTCCCCTAGTCCTTCTTTTAATTAAACTAGACATACCCAGTTCCTGCAACCGTTCTTCATATATTTTAGCATCCAATTCCCTAATCATCTTTGTTGCTTTTCTCTGCACTCTTTCTAGAGTCTCCACATCTTTTCTACATCGTGGTGACCAAAACTGAATGCGGTATTTCAAGTGTGGCCTTACCAAGGCATTAGAAAGTGGTATTAACACTTCACTTGATCTTGATTCTATCCCTCTGTTTATGCAGCCTAGAACTGTGTTGACTTTTTTGGCAGTTGCTGTGCACTGCTGGCTCATATTTAAATGGTTGTCCACTAGGATTCCAAGATCTGTATGTAGTGGAACTTTTTGACTTCCTTTTTAAAATAAAAAACTCCTATGTATTTTATGGACATAGCAGTTATATATAAAACAAGTTTTCTGTTCTCAATTTTCAATTCAAAATTGAGATTTCTGAACAGCTCTGAATTTGCTGATATAATATTTTAGTGTAGCATATGGAATTGTGCAAATGAAATTTCATGTCAATGATGACACTATTGCAAAACTATGCATGAAAATTCGAGAAATTACTCCTTTTTCACCCCCTTTCTATGATAGTGTTCTAGATTTGCATTTTCTTTTTACTATGAAAGAATGCAGAAAACTTTATAGAATAAAGTGTTATACAATTAAAGTGCTTTTTGTTTTTGTAAACAGATATTGAGAACATAAAAGTGATCAAAAGTTCTTTTAAAAATCAGTTTGCTTTTCAGATTTCAGCAATATAATGAAACAAGAACTCCCAAAATACAAGCTGGATTCAGAAGGGGAAGAGGAACCAGAACTATGCCCTGCTAAGAGAGGTGTTTTCAGCTGGGGAGAAAGAGCAGCAGTCGAATCACTGGAGATTCCAGCAGTTCTAGAATTAATGATACATTTTGATTTTGGCAGATCCAGCAAATTCACAGGATCCGTCACTTATATCCACGGTCAAAAACTCAAACTCGGTAGTTCCACTGCTTAGTCCTAGAATGAGACGTTTAACAAAGTTGTATCTTTATATCCAGAGGAAGCTCTTTCCCCAGTTCCCATCCCTCCCAAGAATATTCTAAAACCCATTGTTCTT
The DNA here is from genome assembly GCA_039707465.1 of Rhabdophis nuchalis. Taxonomy (NCBI): domain Eukaryota; kingdom Metazoa; phylum Chordata; class Lepidosauria; order Squamata; family Natricidae; genus Rhabdophis; species Rhabdophis nuchalis. Next base: position 114,230,524 of record CM077647.1, read on the forward strand.
TTATCTCAGATATTTTGCAATTGCACCAAAATGAACCATGAAGCATTGGTCAACTCCAGTGTAGCTTTTCCAAGAGATAGAAGTATATATACCATGTGTTATGGAATAAGCAGAAAGTTAAATACGACTGACTAGAGACTCAATAAAAAGCAATGATAAAATAGATTTTTCAAGTTCTTGATAGTACTTACCTGTTTTAGTCAAATCAAAGATGATAAATAAGAGTAAGATGGTCTTCCACATCAGTCAATCTCTGAAGTTTATGGGGGTACCCAAGCCAATAATCTTAGAATAGTACTCAACCGCTCGGCTGACTCTGCATTAGGAAGAAAGAAACAGAAAGCCTTTGGACTCTTGGAAGGAAGAGATACGAGCAGGAAAGAACAATTATGCCACAGTGTTACAGGGTATCTAACTCTCAAATAAGAAAAGCAATAAAACTAGACTAGGAGACGACATTCTACTTTGGCCTGTTGGATGCCCTTTGGCATGTATTGGGATTGCAATATTTGCATATTTTTATTTCCTCAATCTCGAATGATTAAGATAGAACTATTGACATCATCATATTCCTGAAATTTAACAGGTGATTAAATACATATTTATTTATTTAAAACATTTATATGGGCAACTATATAATCTTTCAACCAAATCTGGGCAACTCCCAATCAAAAATGAAAAAAATATAACATCATTTAAAGCAATAAAGGCTGACCTATTAAAACATTATATAGAACAAAAATCCAGTGCCAATCTTTTCCAATATGTGATTATCTAATTTTCTCCTAATGTTTGGGGGGAACTTAAAGGCCTTTAAAGCCTTACAGAAGACTAAAAAGGGGCAGAGTGTTCCATAGGGTAGGACTGCCATGGAAGAGGCACACTTTTTAATTTCTGTTGGATGACAATATTTAGGTCATCTGATGGGAGATTGTCTACTAGGATGGGAGCTTGACTACTAGGACAAGCTTCCTAACCCTAAGCTTGTCCATCCTATCTGACCTGGTAGCACAGATGTCCTTGGGGAAAAGTGATCATGCAGATAGCTTGGTCCTATGCTATATAGAGATTTAAAGGAGCAGTAACGTGAGAAACTAACATAATAACAGTGTTGGAAGCGACCTTTGAGATCTTCTACTCCAACCTCCTGGCCAAGCAGGAGATCTTATACCATTCTGAACAAATGACTGTTCAATCTCTTGTTAAAAATCCCAGTGATGGTGCACCCACAATTTCCAAAGGCAGCCAATTCAACTGACTAGATTTAGAACTTAGATTTAGAATAACTTTATTACTACTTTGAATCTACACTAAAACATTAAAATGAAATTTGACATTTACATTAAAATGACAATGACATTTTATAGGAAGAGGTGAAGGCTCTGGTGGACTGGTGCAATAAAAGTCACTTGGTCCTAAATATTAATAAAACAAAGGTGATCATTGTTGATTTTAGAAAGGGCTAGCATTGTTATACTGTCTGTTTTTGTTGTCTCTCTTTGGAAGGAGTTTTCAAAGTATTTCTAGCAGGACTACCAGATTCTGTAATAGCTTTATTGCTTGTGCCATCCATCTGATAAATTCACAATGTACATATTTACATCCGAACTAGAATATGTTGTTTCTCTGTGTCATATAATATATGTGAGTATATGCATAATTTTATATTTATTTATTTAGTGTTAATGTAGCATATATTATGTGTATATTAAGGTAATGTATATAGTGTTGACTCTTTTATTTTTATTTAATTTTAATTCTTTTTATATTCATTTGAATGCACACCAATTAGTGCACATTCAAAGTAGCAATAAAAGTTATCCTAAGTCGAAAACTAATAGTTGTCACTGACAAGAAATTTCTCTTAATTCTCACTTGTAAATCTCTCTTTGATAAATTCATATCCTTTATTTCTTCTCTTGACCTTGCATGCTTTGGAGAATAAGTTATCCTCCGCTTCTCTGTAACAGCCCCTCAAATATTGGAAGACTGCTATCATGTCACCTCTAGTCCTTCTCTTCATTAGACTGGACAGATTTAGTTCCTGCAACTGTTCATCATACGTTTTAGCTTCTAGCCCTCTAATCATAGGTGGTATTCAGCCAGTTTCGATTGGTTCTGGCAAGTAGTTTGAGAAGTTCAGAAAACCGACAAATACCACCTCTGGTTGCCCCTGCCCTTGATCTATTCGCTGCCTCCTGAGTCCCAGCTGATCAGCTGGGTCTTCTTTTGTTGCCCTGCACAGGAAAACAGAGCTGGAAAGCAGGTTAGTGCAGTGGGGAGGTAATTTTGCAGTATCCTTCCCCTGGAGTAGGGTGGGAATGGAGATTTTGCAATATTTGATGAGTTCCCCTTCTATTCCTTCATCTAAATCATTTATGAAGGTGTTAAAGAATACTGGGGCCCAAGACAGAACCTTGGAGTACCCCACTGCAGGCTTCTTCCCTTTCCATTGATTACTACACATTGAGTGGTGTTGATATGAATCTACCTGATGGTGATGCTATTTATCCCATATTTTTCCATCTTATCAAAGATTAAGCTGTGATCTATTTTTTCAAAAGTCTTATTGAAATCCAAGTGTACTATGTTTACAGTGTTTTGTTGATCCCCTAATTTAGTCATTTTGTCAAACAATGAAATAAATTTAACTGGCATGATCTGTTTTGACAAACCATGTTAGCTTCTAGTAATAGGTTTGCTTGCTTCTAGGCGTTCACAGATCCATTATTTCATTATCCTTTCTACGATCTTCCCAAGTGTTGATGTCAAACTGATTAATCTGTAATTTCCTAGATATATTTCCCCCCTTTTTAAATATGGGAACAATATCACATCTTTTTCAGTCCTTGGTAGTCCCTCGGGGCTCCAATATCTTTAAAAAATATGATTCAGTGCTTCTAAGATCAGTCTGCTATCATCCATCTGTTCCTGGTAATTTGAACTTGTCTAAACTGGATAGATGTTGTCTTACATTTTCTTGCCTATTTTGCCTTGCATTCCTAGGCTGCCTAGTAAGATACTGTTTTAGGTTGGACTATTTTTTATCTTTCATGAAAGGACAGATGCAAAAATGAATTAAGTAGTTCTGCTTTTTCCCTGCTGCCTGAAACTTCTTGTCCTTTTTATCTTTCAGTTTATGCAACCATGTCGATTTCTTATTTTTCTTTTTCAGTTTTATTGTGCTAGAGTGGGTCTTTACAATCTCATTTTTAGGCTTTTCCAAGATTCTTGAATTGAGTTGTTTTTAAGATTTTATCCAGGGAATCTTGCCCAAAGTGTATATTTGTTGAAATCAGCTCTCTTATGTTCCAATAACTAATTTGATTTTGTTCTATTATTTGTATCTGCAATTCTAATATGACATGGTCATTCTCTCCCAAAGTTCCCAGAACTTTGACCCTTTATATCATTTCAACTCTGTTAGCAAGAATTAGTTTGAATTAGTTAACAGCTACCTAAAAATTAGCTAAGAAACCAACTTGGGATCCTTGCACAGCCATAAGCAACATAAGCTTGATCTCCTCCACAAGGCCTAACTGGTCATTCCCAGAGGAAGGCCACTAGTCTGGTAAAATTCTTGTAACATAGGTGGCAAACAATCAAGTTACTGGCTTTTGTTATTCATGAGTGGCTCTGGTTGCTTATACCTGACAGATGACCAGGACTTTAATTGCACCCAGGAAGAAATCGGAAGCCAGTGCAGCTCCTACGTCAGAGGAGTTACCATGGACAAATATGGGGGGGGGGGCTTTATTTACACACTGCTACATTCTGAACTGTGGACTTCAAAGGCAGCCCCATCTAGAGTTCATTGCAATAACCCAGACAGGAGATGACCAAGGCATGGGTGAATGTAAGCAAGGCAATTTGGTCTCAGAAAGGACACAATTGGCACACCAGACAAACCTGTACAAAAGCCTCTTTAGCCATAGTGTTTACCTCCTCCTCAAGTAGGCCTTGTGAGTCCAGAAAGATCCCTAAGTTTCATATCAGTTCAGCCCAAAGAAATACCACCCCAACCAGATACAAAAATGAATAATCCTATAGCAACTCCAACTCCAGGGTTGAGTTGAAGCTGGTTCCTCCCCAGTCAGACCCTAATAGTCTATAGGCTCTTGGCCAGCTCCGTCACTATAATATTTATCCAGATAGGAGTGGGGATGTATAATTGAATATAATCAGAATACTGATGATACTGAACCCCATACCAATGGATGGGCCTCCATAGTGATTTCAAATAGATGTTAAAAAGTAGTGACAAAAGGCTTGAGCTCTGATGCACCCCACATTGCAGAGGCATAGAACAAAACCTCCCCTCTCCTACCAATACTGACTGGAACCATTCATGGAGGTTGAGAACTACCATAGTACAGTGCCTCCTACTCCCAACCCTTGAAGTCGGTCTAGAAGGATACCATGGTCAATGATATAGAAAGCTACTGAAAGATCCAAGAGGGCCAGAAGGATTGCACTACATCTATCCTGAGCCCTCCAAAAGTCATCAACAGATGCAACCAATGCCATTTCAGTGCTGTGTCCCAGCCTGAACTCAAACTGAAAAGGGTTCAGATAATCCCCTTCCTCCAGGACCCTTTGTAGCTGTATGGCAACCACCCTCTCTACAATCTTCCTAAGATGAAAGTAACCCTTTTGGGGCTGAGTGGGATTCTCAGGCAAGGGTATGTTGGACTATCCAAGACTATCCTTTGATAAGGGAGCATACCACCAGCTCCTTTAGGGCAAGTGGTACCACCTCCTCTGCAGGGAGGTATTAATCACTGCTTGAATTCAACCACATGCCATCTCCCAGGATGCCTGAACTCAGACAAAGCAGCATGGTTTAAAGTAAACAAGTTTATTGAGAAAGTATTACATTTTCTCTCTGGAATTTTTCTGTGGCCAGCGATGTATACCAGTTATACACATAAAGAGTCACTATGGCACAGTAACTAAGGCGTTGTCTAGAATAGGGACAAGAAGATCCATGCTCAGCTATGAATGTTTATTGGGTGACAATGCAGTGCAACATAAAGTCCCACTCAGCCCCAGTAGGGCTATAAAGTTCATGTATATAATTGCATCATCAATCAAGATATTGAGTACAATCTGGAATAAAAGAATTCCCAATCATAGGCTGGTTATTGTTGCTTGGTTACTATATTTATATTTCAAAAACAAAGTGAGGAAATTCTTCAGAACAAACCTAGGATTTTGGCCTGATTCTTACTAGGCAAAAGAGCATCAAAGGAGGCCTCATGGTAATGTGACAGGACACGATTAATGTTGCTAGTTTCTGGGGTAGATCTGTTTAACTTGTGCACATTCCATCTTGTATTTTAAATTTTATAGTACGTGAATTGTTTTTTGTTGAATTGTGATGCTTCAGATGTGAACAAAGAAAGGAAAGCAGACATATAGACAGGATGCAGTCAGTTAAAAGTTAAAATTAGCAGATCCAGAGAAATCATTTGTTTCAGTCAAAATTGGCTAGGACATTTTTGACTAAGCACATTCCATTTGAAATTATACCATTCTCCACTTTCTAATCAGAAAAAAACAACCTTCACATTATTTAATGTTCTTATCTTTCTCTTCCTTTCCCCCCAGCATTTCTTTTTATGTTCATTTATCCCCATTATTGAATCACAATGCAGCTGTTGATTGAAGAAGAAGAAAAACTAAACCAGTATAACATTTCAGTGGCTAAGATGCTTAGCTTGTCAATCAGAAAGGTTGGCAGTTCGGCAGTTCGAATCCCTAGCGCCACGTAACAGAGTGAGCTCCCATTACTTGTCCCAGTTTCTGCCAACCTAGCGATTCGAAAGCATGTAAAAATGCAAGTAGAAAAATAGGGACTACATTTGCTAGTAGGAAGGTAACAGCATTCTGTGTACTTAGTCATGTCGACCACATGACCATGGAGACATCTTCGGACAAAGCTGGCTCTTCGGCTTTGAAATGGAGATGAGCATCACCCCCTAGAGTTGGGAATGACTAGCACATATGTGCAAGGGCTTTTTCTGCCAGTTGGATGGCTTTTATTTTTACCTTTTTACTGATAGCTATTGCTTTCTTCCCTTATTAGTACCACGTGATTTCCATCCAACTGGCAGAAAAAGCCCAACAGATTTTTACCCGCCTTCAATACTGTTGGAATAATTTGGGAGGGGAGAATGTAGGTTTGTCTCATATGTGGACTAGGGATATAGCAGAAGAAGAATATAGGCTGGGCATATTTGGGCTCTAGTTAAATGCTGTTGGGGACAAAACCTAAATCTCTTGCCTCTGCCTTCCAGATGTTTTAATCTTTGGGCCCTGTCAATATTATCTAACTAAACCACTCCTCCCCCAGATGACTGCTGTAGAGTGAGAGTTTTTCTTTCTATTTATTTATTTATTTATTTATTTATTTATTTATTTATTTATTTATTTATTTATTTATTAGTCAAATTTATATAACCGCACCCTCTCCCCGAAGGGACCCGGGGCGGTGCACAGGAAGTTAAAACAAACAATATAAAATATAAATAATTAATATCAAATTAAATAGGTTATCCCTGTGCTAAAATTTACAAAGTTTAGAACATGATCTATTAAAAACCCAATTAAAACAATTTATAATGCAGACTGAAGGCTAGGAAAATAACAGGCCAAACCGGCCTGATGGAAAAGGAGTGTCTTTAATTTCTGGCGGAAGGTGCGGAGGTCCGTGGTTGTTCTGAGGTCGGGGGGTAGGTCGTTCCAGAGGGTTGGGCCGCCACAGAGAAGGCCCTTCCCCTGGGCGTCGCCCGCTGGCATTGCCTAGTGGACGGCACCCAGAGAAGTCCCTCTCTGTGGGAGCGAATCGGCCGCAGGGATGTATGAGGTAGAATGCGGTCTCGCAGGTAGCTTGGTCCCGTGCCATGGAGCGCTTTAAAGATGGTGATCAACACCTTGAAGCGCACCCGAAAGACTACAGGTAACCAGTGCAGCTTGCGCAGGAGCGGTGTTACATGGGAATATCTAGACGTTCCCAAGATCGCCCGCGCGGCCGCATTCTGGACCAGCTGCAGTCTTTGGGTGCACCCCAAGGGGAGCCCCATGTAGAGAGCATTACAGTGGTCTAGCTGGGATGTCACAAGCGCGTGAGTGACTGTGCGAAGGGCGTCCCGGTCCAATAAGTGACGCAACTGCCGCACCAGGCGTACCTGGTGGAAAGCCCCCCTGGCCACAGCTGTAACGTGATCTTGCATAGACAGCCGGGTATCCAGGAGGACGCCTAGGTTGCGTGCCCGATCCACGGGGGCCAGATGTTCGCCCCCTATGGCGCCGGAAACCACAGCCACTCGGTCTTGGACGGGTTGAGTTTGAGTCTGTTGCTTCCCATCCAGATCCGTACGGATTCCAGACATCGGGACATCACTTCAACGGCATCGTTGGGGTGGTTTGGGGTAGAAAGGTACAGCTGCGTGTCATCAGCGTAGATGTGGTACTCTTATCCATGATCTGTGTGTTTGCTTCCAGAGCAGGTATTTTGGCACCATGCTGTGTTTTCATACAATACTAGGCAACACTCTGGATGCATTAGTTTGTCAATGGAACTTTTAAAGAGTTTTGAAGGAAAATGCTTAGTTTAAATAAGTTAAAATACTTTTAATCTGTTTTGTAAAGAGTGGGAAATTAATAGTGTCTATTATATTAACAGCGTTCAAATGGGGGGATGTTATGCGTATATAGATTGGTCTTTTTTTCTAAGACACTTTTTCTTTTTAATGCCTTGTTTGTTGTGTTGTTTCTTTAAAAAAAATATTTTGGTATTTTAACTTTCCTTGAATAAGTTAAATAAAGAAATAATAACTAAAAATTTAATGGCAAGAAATGTGGATATTGTAAACCAAAATATTTGACAAGTGTTTCCTTTTGATGAAAGGTAAAAACTATTGTCATTTCCATGAATGTAGAATGTAGAATAATTTAGGATACTCTAACTAGTTTTCAAGACTAATGGAGAGATGAAATTAGGAATATATTGCAATATGGGTCCTTTTTAGGAGAAGGGCGGGGTATAAATTTAATTAAATAAATAAATAAATAAATAAATATGTTATTGACTAGAGATTTTTTATCTTCTATATTATGAACTTTCAGTAATTATAGTCTTCCTTCTTCACTTTTCACCTACTTATGGTTGCCTTCTCAATGATTATTTTACCTAAGTATTGACCAGCATTGGTTCATATATTAATGCACTTATCTATATAAATAAAAATGTAAAATAGTTTGTACGAATCCATTAATCTCAAAAACTACTGGATCGATTTACACCAAACTTTCACACAATGTAGCCAAGGACTTCCGATAATAGAATAGCTACTCATTTTGTGCCTAGCAAACGTGTATCGTGTGTTAGGTAAACACAAATAAAAGGTACTAACTGAAAAATGTTTTTACTCCCTGTAACTCCGCCCACCAACAGTCATTAACTACGGAGGCCTCTTAGGGCCAAAAAGGCACTGGAGTCAAACTATTCTCCAAAGCACCTGAGGGCAGAACAAGAAGCAATGGGTGGAAACTAATCAAGGAGAGAAGCAACTTAGAACTGAGGAGAAATTTCCTGACAGTTAGAACAATTAACCAGTGGAAGAGAAATTGCCTCCAGAAGTTGTGAATGCCCCAACACTGGAAGTCTTCAAGAAGATGTTGGATAGCCATTTGTCTGAAATGGTATCGGGCTTCCTGCCTAGGCAGGGAGTTGGACTAGATGACCTCCGAGGTCCCTTCCAACTCTGCTATTGTATTATTGTATTACAGTAGGTAGGTAGATAGGGGAATAGAGAGAGAGGGTTGCCACAAAGAAGAGGGAGTCAAACTATTCTCCAAAGCACCGGAGGGCAGAACACGTAGCAATAGGTGGAAACTAATCAAGGAGAGAAGCAACTTAGAACTGAAGAGAAATTTCCTGACAGTTAGAACAATTAACCAGTGGAAGAGAAATTGCCTCTGGAAGTTGTGAATGCCCCAACACTGGAAGTCTTCAAGAAGATGTTGGATAGCCATTTGTCTGAAATGGTATAGGGCTTCCTGCCTAGGAAAGGAGTTGGACTAGATGACCTCCAAGGTCCCTTCCAACTCTGCTATTGTATTATTGTATTATAGTAGGTAGGTAGATAGGGGAATATATAGATAGGGAGAAATACATTAGGTAGGTAGGTATGTAGATAGAGGGATAGATAGGGAGAAATACGGTAGGTAGGTTGGTAGGTAGGGGGATAGATAGATAGGGAACAGCACAGTAGGTATGTAGGTAGGTAGGTAGGTGTATAGATAGATAGCGAGAAATACAGTAGGTAGGTAGGTAGAGGGATAGAGAGGGGGAAATACGGTAGGTAGATAGGTAGATAGAGGGAGAAAGGAAGAAATACAGTATGTAGGTAGGTAGAGGGATAGATAGAGAGGGAGAAATACAGTAGGTAGGTAGGTTGGGGGTTATATGGTGGTTGTGTGTATGTGTGCAAGTGTAGATCTACACACAGATTGATTGGACATTTAACCAGACTGGGCCACAGCAACGCGTGGCCGGGTATAGCTAGTTTTAAAATAAATTATTTGCATTTATTGCCCTCCATTCATGTTACTCTGCACTTACATTGATCTGAATCTTCTGCAATAAAAAACTAAATCTTTCACTTAGGAAAGATAAGTGAATCAAAGATAAGCAAATCTAAGCCTTTGCTCATATTATCATGTTGAATCCTAACAGAACATTCTTAGTAAAAGAAACATCAATAAATATATATTCAATTTATTTTTATGAATACACACATACAATGTTCATTGATTTACTTAAGTACTTTTTGTTGTTTATTTACTATTTATTTATATAATCTATATTATAATCTTCCCTCTTTTTCTTTCATTCTGAAAACGGCCAAATTCATTTTGGTGGTAGGCATTTTATTTTTGCAAATAGCCTGATCAAGTAATTTTTTTTAAAAAAAAAGCACTTTCTCTTATCTTCAGCAAAGTATATCATTTTTCCTCAGAGGAGATACTTTTTTTGACGTTAAAAGCTGAAGCATCCTAATTTACTAGAATGTTGTTACTTTTTTATCTGTGATCCAACTAAACTGAATTGATTTTTTTTTTCATTTTTGTAACTATTAAACCAATAAATAACTCTGCTTCAAATATGAATGCCTTTTGTTACCTTACATTTCATTTCATAATGTTATCTCTATTCGAGCACCAACCTGATATAGTCATTACGTGCTAAATTAGGAGTAAAGAAAGATTTTTCTGTCCCACCCCTTGGGCATGAAAATCACAAGTCAATCTTAGCCCCCTCCCCTCCTGAAAAACATCAGAACCAACTGAAATCAGAAGCAGTCATAGTCACAAAATGCATTACGGATTCATTGTGTAAATAACAATACAAACAAGTATAGCCTACAATCAAACAGAAAAAGGCCCATCAATATTTCATAAACGTGTATCTTGCCTCTGCCCTTCATTAGCCTCATCGGCTGTCCTTGAGCCTCCCAAGTCATAAATGGTAATAAAAGTCATAAATAGGCACAAATGAGTCAAGAAATCCAAATGGGTGCAAACATAATCCAGTATTGCATAAGTAATACGTAAAAGAAATGGTTCTCCATCTGAAATCAAGAAGCAAAATACTTCAACACATTTGTCTCTTATTTCAATTGGGGAAAATCAGGAAAAAATATGCTACTAAAAGTGCACAGTTTTGCTGCTGAGGTTTGGCAGAATGATCTTGAGATGTTGGGAATAATAAAAATAAGATTTGGTCACTGTTCTCTGGACAAAGGGGAGGCAAAAAAGCAAGATGGCAATTGCACCCACACAAATTATGTGATGCCCCTTTGTTTATGCATGGAAAAAGGTGAGGAGGAATCTGTGCCATCTAGTTTTTACAAATGTCACTATTTCAAGACCCACAAGAATCCTATAGCTATCAGTTACTTATCTCTTTACTAAACTGAAAAATGTTCCATGTTTTGGAGGCCTAAGAGTAGACACATGACATTGGGAAAGTCATTTGGAATCAGAATTATATTTATAGAAATATTTAGAATGAGGATTATTGCTTCTGATTATGTCCTTCTGAAATTATAATGATATCATTATAGCAGTTCATTCACCATTTTCCATTGCTAAGCTGAGTTTGCTATCATCCCACACATTCAATGGACAAGGTACCTGATTAGTAACAAAAGGAAAATGGAAATGATGTTCTTTTCCAAATTCCTATCACACCAATTCTTAGATATCAACCATTCCATTTTATCTGTATATTTTATCTATATATTATTGCAATTATATTTGTCACTAGCTATACCCGGCCACGCGTTGCTGTGGCCCAGTCTGGTTAAATGTCCAACCAATCTGTGTGTAGATCTACACCTGCACACATACACACAACCACCATATAACCCCCAACCTACCTACCTACTGTATTTCTCCCTCTCTATCTATCCCTCTACCTACCTACATACTGTATTTCTTCCTTTCTCCCTCTATCTATCTATCTACCTACCGTATTTCCCCCTCTCTATCCCTTTACCTACCTACCTACCTATTGTATTTCTCTCTCTCTCTCTATTCCTCTACCTACCTATCTACTGTATTTCTCGCTATCTATCTATCCCCCTACCTACCTACCTACATACCTACTGTGCTGTTCCCTATCTATCTATCCCCCTACCTACCAACCTACCAACCGTATTTCTCCCTATCTATCCCTCTATCTACATACCTACCTACCTAATGTATTTCTCCCTATCTATATATTCCCCTATCTACCTACCTACTATAATACAATAATACAATAGCAGAGTTGGAAGGGACCTTGGAGGTCATCTAGTCCAACTCCTTTCCTAGGCAGGAAGCCCTATACCATTTCAGACAAATGGCTATCCAACATCTTCTTGAAGACTTCCAGTGTTAGGGCATTCACAACTTCCAGAGGCAATTTCTCTTCCACTGGTTAATTGTTCTAACTGTCAGGAAATTTCTCCTCAGTTCTAAGTTTCTTCTCTCCTTGATTAGTTTCCACCCATTGCTTCTTGTTCTGCCCTCAGGTGCTTTGGAGAATAGTTTGACTCCCTCTTCTTTGTGGCAACCCTCTCTCTCTATTCCCCTATCTACCTATCTACTGTAATACAATAATATAATAGCAGAGTTGGAAGGGACCTCGGAGGTCATCTAGTCCAACTCCCTGCCTAGGCAGGAAGCCCTATACCATTTCAGACAAATGGCTATCCAACATCTTCTTGAAGACCTGCAGTGTTGGGGCATTCACAACTTCTGGAGGCAATTTCTCTTCCATTGGTTAATTGTTCTAACTGTCAGGAAATTTCTCTTCAGTTCTAAGTTGCTTCTCTCCTTGATTAGTTTCCACCCATTGCTTCTTGTTCTGCCCTCAGGTGCTTTGGAGAATAGTTTGACTCCAGTGCCTTTTTGGCCCTAAGAGGCCTCCGTAGTTAATGACTGTTGGTGGGCAGAGTTACAGGGAGTAAAAACATTTTTCAGTTAGTACCTTTTATTTGTGTTTACCTAACACACTATACACGTTTGCTAGGCACAAAATGAGTAGCTATTCTATTATCGGAAGTCCTTGACTACATTGTGTGAACGTTTGGTGTAAATCGGTCCAGTAGTTTTTGAGATTAGTGGATTCGTGCAAACTATTTTACATTTTTATTTATATAGATGACCCTTACAGGGACAAAGTGGTATATCATAAATTCAACAGATTTGAAATAACATGCCTCAAATGATCTAATGTACACAATGTGACCAAAATCCAGAACCCATGACTCCAAGGGAATGAAGTTTGGAAAAGTTGCGACTTCTTCAGTGTCATTGAATATGCATTTGTTTAATAAATAATTAATAAATATTATTGGCTGCTGCACTGCTGAAAACAGATAAGGCAAAGGACAACATGTACTAACTGACTAACTGCAATGGTGAATGCATGACTGAGAGAAATGCTACAAAGGTCATCAGTGTTGTACAGATACTTTTTTCATCACTGTTGTAAGTGTAAATGGTCATTGTTTGAGGTAGAAGCTAAAGGAAGACTACTTATAGTGGAGATAGAAATTAAAGCTGAAACCTAACTCCCATCTCACAAAAAGTGTGTCCAATCACACTTGGCCAATAAAAAATTTCATTCTAATTCATTCTACCAGTTTAGCAGATAGTTCTTTACTGCCTAGGGCATTTACCGACCTATCCACAGGAAACAAGTAAGGAAGAGATTTACATAACGTTGGATGCAACTAATGCAAATATGGTAAGAGCTAGTGTAAACATAAGGATTAACGAAGAAGAATTAATATATGTATAAAATACTTTTTCTACATTTAGGATCATGGAAAGTCTGCCTGAATGAATTGTTTAATAAAGTCCATACTTCTATAGCCTTGCAGGAAAATGTGGGTCTTAGGGAAAGCTCGGACTCAATGATCAAGCTGACAGAGTAACTTCAAAGGCCAGAGTCTTGGGAGAGACCTTCGAAATCTGTTCACACCCTACAAATAAATAAGCAATAATTTCTGATTAAGATTATAGCATGAGATGCTGATCCTTCAAAGAGCTAAGGAAAGCTGCACATTCTATGTTAAAGGAAGTGTTTAAAACCTATTTCAGCAAGAAAAAAAAGCTAAGGGAATCATCAGGAGGTTGGATTAAGTAATTTACAATAGGTACACTAAAACATTAAACATTGCTGAGTTTTTAAAATTGCCATTACAAATAAAGATTTGACAAAGGAATATTGAGATCATATTAGCATCTCATGACTAATCCTTAGGTCCTCCTCCCTTATTTCAGCAAAATAAATAAATAAATATAATTTATTCTCCAAGGCACCTGGGGGCAGGACAAGAAGCAATGGGTGGAAACTAATCAAGGAGAGAAGCAACTTAGAAATAAGGAGAAATTTCCTGACAGTTAGAACAATTAACCTCTGGAACAGCTTGCCTCCAGAAGTTGTGAATGCCCCAACCCTGGAAGTCTTTAAAAAGATGTTAGATAGCCATTTGTCTGAAATGGTATAAGGTTCCTGCCCACGCTGGGGGTTGGACTAGAAGACCTACAAGGTCCCTTCCAACTCTGCTATTGTATTGTATTGTATAACACTGCAAGTCTTCCAGAAGAGGTTGGATAGCCATTTGTCTGAAGTTGTGTAGGGTTTCCTGCCTAAGCAGGGGGTTGGACTAGAAGACCTCCAAGGTCCCTTCCAACTCTGCTATTGTATTGTATTGTATAACACTGCAAGTCTTCCAGAAGAGGTTGGATAGCCATTTGTCTGAAGTTGTGTAGAGTTTCCTGCCTAGGCAGGGGGTTGGACTAGAAGACCTCCAAGGTCCCTTCCAAATCTGCTATTCTATAATGAAACTGATGTGAAACTTTGCTGAAAGTTTTGTTTTTGCTGACAATCAAGGTCATATGGAATCAGCTATAGACCCACTTCATGAATAAATTCTTGAAACTGTATTTTCAGCTGCTATCAGATGGAATTGTTATGAACAATTTGTAGCCATTATTCAATAATGATATTGGCCTATAGTTTCTTGTTCAAAATCAATTTTGCCCCTCTTTAGTTATTAGTGCTATGTTGACCTCTTTGGCATCTTTTTTTCTCCCCTGAAAAGTTCATTATGTCTTGTAAAGGTTGTAAATTTTCTTCTTAAAATGTTCATAATGAAACTCTGATATTTCATCTGGTCCAAACATCTTCTCTAGTTTAATCTTTATATATATATATATAACTTTAGAAACTCTTCTTATTGTTAGAGGGTAATTCATAATCTGTCCCTATTTTATTGTAATCCTTGGTAAATGTTGTTTCTTTAGATACTTATTTGTTTCTCTAGAGAGATGTCAATTTCTTTATATGTTGGAATAATATTGATTAAATGTTTTTTTATTTTTTTATTGATTTTCAAAAGTTGTAAATAAAAAGTTAAATTAATAAGAAAGAAAAGGTTTGGGAAAGAAAAAAGATCAAGAGAAAAAGAACTGCAAAATGAAAAAGGCAAAGAAAATAGAAAAATGAATTAAAAATATGTCAAACTCTTAATCTAAGGTTAATTGTTAGATCGTGTGATTGAGGGAGTCCAGACCAGGTTCGCTCTAACAAAATGCCGTTTATTCAGGCAGCGTTAAGAACAGGCAGAAACTATGTACACGAAACAAAAGGCGCGGTAGACAGGGGCTCCCGCATTTGACAGCTACTTATACTCGAGCTGTCAAACGGGGAGCCAATCGGATCACAGCCAGACCGGGTTTCCCGCCAGTCGCGTCTTGGCCAATCAGGCGCGACTGGTGGTTTGACAGGTTGTTACAGCCTGTTACCAAGGCTTCTCCCAGCAGACTGGAAGACCTGCGGCTGGTCGTAAGTTGAGACCAGTCGCAGGTCGAGGACACAACACCCCTTTCCCCCCTCGGTCCGCGCATGCGTGGCTTGACTGTCAATCCAGGTAAGTGGAGCATGCGTAGACCGCTAAGTAGGCGGGGCGGCGCCGGGTCCGCCCAGACCGCCTCATTTGCTGCGGAGAGCCCGACGAGGTGAGTAGGTCCTGTGCAAGCTCCTCCCTTCGGGGAGTGGAGCTCCAGGCTGCAGCGTCAGAGGGGCCTACCCGAAGAGGTGGCGTCAGTTGGACCGGTAAGTCGGGGCGAGGGGGCGTGGCGGTCGGGGCATAGTTTGATGGTGAGTGCCGGTTGGTTGCGGCGTTAGTATCAGGGAGGCCTGAGTAGGCGAAGGCCTCGGCGGATGGGGCTGAAAGCCGGTTTGAGAGTCAACTGGCCCAACAGGGGCAACGTGGCAGGCCGGTACCGGTGCTGGGGGCCGTGGTGGCGGCAGGCGGCGCCTCAGTTGATCCAAGTGGCGCCGCCACTCGGATCCATCTGGGAGGTTGACCTAAAAGAGCATGGGCCCGTTATTTCAGAGACTGTTGCAGGGACCCACTTTGGATCCCCCGCATAGTAACGGGCGTACACCGGGTCCCCGGGCAGGAACAGGCGGGGAGGGGGAGCCCCCAGGTTGCAAGGCTGCACCTCGTTGTAGGATGGGTGCAGCCTGTCCAAGATAGTCCGCAGGCGGCGGCCCATCAAGAGCTCAGCGGGGCTCCTCCGGGTGGCCGGGCAAGGAGTGGAGTGCTGACCTAACAGGTAAGCAGCCACCCTTGCAGGCCAGTCCCCCTTGGTCATCCGTCCCAAGGCCTCCTTGGCCGAGCGGACGGCCCTCTCCGCCCGGCCGTTGGAGGCCAGATGATAAGGGGCCACTGGCGCGTGGCGGATCCCTTGAGAGGCCAGGAATTCCTGGAAGGTGGTGGATTGGAACTGGGGCCCGTTGTCGGACACCACGATGTCCGGCAACCCGTGCGTCGTGAAGAGGCAACGCAATGCCCTGACCGTACTCTCCGCTGTTGTGGACGCCATCAGGATGACCTCCACCCAGCGGGAGTAGGCGTCCACGACCACCAGGAACGTCTGGCCTCGGAAGGGGCCGGCGAAATCCACGTGGAGCCTGGACCATGGGCTCCGGGGCATGTCCCACTCCCTGGGCGGCGCGACCAGAGGGGCAGGGCGGGAGGACTGGCAAGGGACACAGCCCCCGACCCAGGCCGCTACCCCCGCATCCATGCTGGGCCACCTCACATAGCTGCGGGCGAGCGCCTTCATCCGAGCTATGCCGGGGTGGTCCGCATGGAGCGTCCGGAACACCTGGTGACGGAGAAGGGGGGTATGATGACCCGGTCCCCCCAACACAAGCAGCCGCAGTGGAGCGAGAGCTCCAGCTGGCGTGACTTGTACGGCTGAAACTCTTCGACCACGCTGCCCTGAGGCCATCCTCGCAGGACCCAGGTGAAGACCTGGGACAGGACAGGGTCGGCCTTCGTCCGGGCAGCGACGTCCGAGGATGTCAATGGCAGACCGGAGTCTGCCACAGACAAGACGGACAGTGCCGGCACCGGCTCCTCGTCCGCCTTGGGGAGGGGACATCTGCTCAGGGCATCGGCGTGCCCGAGCTGTTTGCCAGGACGGTAGTACAGCGTATAATTATACGCTGCCAGGAACTCCGTCCACCTGGTCATCCTGGGAGATAGGATGGGGGGGTGTCGGATGGTCACTGGCCAGAAGCCCAAGGACAGGCTTGTGGTCTGTGAAGACAGCAAAAGTCCGACCATACAGGTACTAGTGGAACTTTTTAATCCCGGACACTATAGCCAGGGCCTCCTTGTCGATCTGGCTATAGTTTCTCTCAGTGGGAGACATTGTCCGGGAGTAAAAAGCAATGGGGGCTTCCGAGCCATCTGGGAAGGAATGGCTCAGGATGGCCCCCAGGCCAAAGGGGGAGGCATCGCACACTAATGTCATAGGCAGCCTGTCATTATACTGGACGAGGACTGCCTCTGATGTAAGCGAGGCTTTGACAGCCGCGAACGCATTCGCTTCGCGGTTGCCCCAGCGCCAGGGCGCAGATCGATCGAGCAATCGATGTAGCGGCTCAGCTAGCGTTGCCTTATGAGGTAGAAAAGGCGCGTAAAAATTTAAGAGGCCGAGGAATGCCTGCAGCTTCGTCTTGGAGGCTGGCGTGGGGGCGTTCCTGATGGCCTCGACCTTCTTGGGAGTGGGGTGGATGCCCCGGGCATCAATCATGAAGCCCAGGAACTCCACCTCCGGCGCAGCAAAAACACATTTGCTGCGCTTCAATTTCAACCCCGCGCCCCTGAAAACACTGAGGACCTTCCTGAGTACTTTGGCGAGTTCTGAGACGCTGGAAGCAGCTATCAGAACGTCGTCAAAATACGGAACCACGCCTGGAAGCCCATGGAGCAAGCGCTCCATGAGGCTCTGGAAGATCCCCGGGGCGATGGACACACCGAATTGCAGTCGGCGACACCGGAAAGCCCCTCGGTGGGTGACGATGGTCTGCGCCTCTGCAGCAGCAGCATCCACCGGGAGCTGTTGGTAGGCCTGGGCCATATCCAGTTTTGCAAATATGCGACCGTGCCCCAGGGAATGGAGCAGGTACTGTACCACCGGAACTGGATATGGGTTCGCCTGGAGTCCACGGTTGATGGTTGACTTGTAGTCGGCGCAGATACGTACCGACCCGTCGGGCTCCAGCACGCCCTGCGCCACTAAACAGTCAAGTTCAGCCTCAACCTTGGGCTTCAAGGCGAACGGCAGCCTGCGAGCCTTGAGCCTAATGGGTGCAACCTGGGGGTCGAGGTTGAGAGAGACAGGGGTGCCCACGTAGGAGCCCAACCGGCCGTCAAATACATCAGCGAAATCCTCCAAAACCCTGGAGATGGGGGAGGAAGCTGGAACGGAGTGGACCCCATGGACTGACAGGCCTAACGCCGGGAACCAATCTAGGCCGATGATGGCCGCTAGGGGGTCGGAGACCACTAAAATGGGTAACTTCCAACTGAAGGGCCCGTACTCCACCCTCAGGGAAATCTGGCCTAACGTGGGGATGGAAGCCCCCTGGTAATCCCTGAGGACTGTCAGTGGCGGGGAAAGACCATCCAGGGCCAGGCCGGGGCGTAACTTAGCTAGTTGGGCCTGAGAGATAATGGATCTCGAGGAGCCCGAGTCCACTTCCATGAGGACTCCCACCCCCTCCAGCTTCACGGTTGTCCGAAGCTGCGTACGTTTGGGAACGGTGTCCAGCGGAGTGGGCGCATCCGTCAGTGCGAAGCAGCCGGAGAGTTGCGGCTGCTGGCGGCGGCCTGGGCGTCACTGGTTCGATTGGCGAGGCGCTTGGGCTTGCCGGTCGTCCACGGTGTGTCGCTGGCTGTCCTGGGCGGGTGGCGCGTCGGCTGGCATCGCGGCGCAGCAAACGGCAGCCAGGTGGCCTTTTCGGCCGCATCGGCGGCATGTGGCGGCCCGGAAGGGGCAGTCGGCCCGGGGGTGTTTTCCCTCGCAGCCCAAGCACTGTAGTATTTGTCTATAGTATTATTTCTGGAAAAAGCAGAAGAGTAAAATGGAGAATTTTTTTAAACAAAGTTAAATAAGTTAAGAAGAAGGTTGTTATAGTATTAGGTATGGTATATATTAGTATTAAGTTAAGAATAGATAAAATAATAAATATGGCTGTAAATTGTAATTATTGTATAAAATATTTGCACAAAATATATGTACCTAGATGACATGCTATTTAATGGAAGATGATGTTTGAATTAAAATAAAATAAAATAAATATTTTTTAAATGCCTTAGCAAAATGTTTCCAATAAAGTTTCCAATAAAGTTTCCAATAAATCTTTCTATATATTTTAAAGATTTTGTGTTCTCCCTTTAGTTCCTTTTCTTTTGAGTCTAAAAAAGAATCACCTCACCCAGTTCAAATCACTGTTCATCTACATTGCTCTACTGCATTCCTTGTTTCTTTGGCTGCCCCAGCTTTGCAACAGCAATAAAGGCTGCTTCTCCTTTTCATCATTGGATGGGAGGAAATCCCTGGGTCCAGCTGGAGAGCCACTACACTCCGTGACCTGCTGGGTGCCCCACCTTTCTTTGTCATCCCTACAGAGCCCCTTGAGGGGCCCTCCAATGAGGAGGATTTGGCTTGAGTTTTTGGGGACCCATTCCTCACATCTGATCTCACCACGATGTCAAACCGGATGTCCTCATGCTCCATATATTGATCCTCCTCCACCTCCTTGAATCTGGCTTCTAACTCTTGCAGGAATTCATTGGCGTCCTGAAACTGGGGGAGGCTCTCTTCCTATGGAGGAATGCTAGCCATTCATTTGCTTCTCCTTCTAATCCCATGGTTATGTCATTCACCATGACTCTATGCAATGGATAGAAGTGTCAATAATGATCTAAATGGACTCCAATGGAGTCAATGAATAGAGCCAGTTGATCTGGGTCCCCATCAACTCCCCTGGAATCAAAGTGGCTCATTCAATACCTCCACTCCCTCATCTTTTTGGGGCCCATCTGCCTGCACTTGCTGCACTTGGAGATCTCCATCAGCTGTAGTTCATAGAGCTGGGTTTGCCCCACCTGGACAGTTTGCTTCTGGTGTGAGGGAGCCATTGGCAGCAGCCCCAGGCTCAGGCTCCTTCTGGCAGGTGGATAAGGGCTTCTTCTCACTTCCTGGAGTTTGATTGCATCCCCCCTATCTCTTTTCCCCTTTCTTTTGGGCAGCACAATGGCCCCTCATCGCAAAGGGTAGCTCAGTCAAATTCCTCCCTCAATTGCTCCAAGGATTCACCTTGGGTCCCAAGGAGGGATTTTTGTACCTGATCTCTTCCCACTCCTTCTTCCACTCCAATCTTCCTGGCTCACTTATGGGCTACCCCAAATGATGGAAGCTAGGTTAGGGGAAATCAACAGCTTTAGGGAGTTTTCCCACCAATACCCATTCATTTCTGCTTCTGTCACCGAGGCAGGCATCCTAGAAAACTCGGTTTCCATGGTCAGAGGTGGCTGCACTTGGGTTCTGAGGGGATGCTGGCTCCTGGAGTTCTCAGGAGGGGAGTAGGATCTGCCTCCTTCTGGGTTGCCAGTAGAAGGCTTTCTTCAGAGATTCTGCCCTCTGCCATGGTGGCATGCCAGATATTGGAGAGCAAGTGGAGAGGCCGGTGCTCAGGAATCCCAGTCATTTTTGGTTAGTTTTGAGAGAACTGGCTTGATGTCAAGTTTCTGACCAATGTCCTAATAAAATCAAGAGCCTCAAGCTATTGTGCAAAAATAATCCAATTGTTTATTAGGAGCACCATGTTGGCACAACCTAGGTGAAGCCAGCTCTGACTTCACCCAGTTCGTGCCTTGCCTTTGACCCTGTTGACCCCAAGGTGTATCACCAGTCACATTCCCCAACGAAGCAATTTTGTGGGTCATAGAAGTTACTCCCTCCAGCCATTGCGGGACTCTGTGGAGATGGCCTTGATTTAGGCCAGCTAGGATGTGTTTTGTTTTGACTGAAGTGTGAATTCCTCAATGCAGCTGCAAGGCATGATTTCCCATTCCCCTGCCTATGTCAACTCAGGAGCAGATCAGGAAAGCCTGCCCTTTGTACTGTGTTTCACTAAAAAATAAGATCCAACCAGAAAATAAGCCCTAGCATAATTTTTAGAATGCTCCTAATGTAAGGATTTTTTCCCCATCCAAAACATCTTTTCTTCTAATTAGAATTAATTAGAACTTACAATCGGGACAATGGCTTCTAAAAAACCACCTAATGGAAAGTATTTTTCCGCTCCATCTTCAGCTCGCTCCAGTGCAGTTACACAACAGACAAAGATCACCGCATTATTGCAGAAAGAAGCAACTGGTGAGAGCGACAAGGAATTGTCAACTAACAAGATGCTCCAGGACATAATGAAAAATGTGCATGCAATGCAGGAGAGGCGGAGGCCTTTCTTCAAAAGCACTCTTCACTCCTAGGGGACGAGGATGATGAAAGGAAGGGAGATGAAGAATCAATAGCAAAAAGACTTAGATCTCAAAAATGATTTTATTTGAAACTAGCTATATCCGGCCACACGTCTGGTTAAATGGCCAACCAATCTGTGTGTAGATCTACACCTGCACACATGCACACAACCACCATATAAGCCCCTACCTACCTACTGTATTTCTCCCTCTCTATCTATCTATCCCTCTACCTACCTACATACTGTATTTCATTCTTTCTCCCTCTATCTACCTACCTACCTACTGTATTTCCCCCTCTTTCTCTATTCCTCTACCTACCTACCAGGGGTGGGTTCCTAAGGGTTCGCACGGGCTCCCGCGAGCCCTTTCGTCAAATTTACCGATCCCGAGCGATCCGCTTGGACCGGTGGACCCAGAAGTAAGTAGGTCCCCCGCGCACGTCCACGCCCCTCCCCACCACCGCCTAGCCAGCGCTAAAATCGCTGGCCGCCGGTGGCTTGGAACTCGGAGGGGCACGTGTGAAGTTTGCATGCTTCCCCAGCAAAGCCAGCCCAAGAGGCAGATGGAAAAGAGCGCAAAAAGCGCCGAACTCTCCCAAGCCAGGCACGGAGAGACCTGCCGCCTGGGCTCTGCCAAGTGGCGTGGGGGAGGAGACCAGAACTTGAAGTTACCTGCCCTGCCCTAGGAGAAAAGCCGGGGCTTTGACTGCCCCTTTTTCAGCCCTCGGCAGACGAGAACGGAGCTTTTCGGTAGAGTTTTTCTCCCCCTCTTTCTTCTGCTTGCAAAGCATTAACGGATGGGAGGCAGGGAAGGTGCTTCTTTTGCTTCTTCTAAAACTCGGGGAGCCTCAGCCTTTGGAAGAGGGGGGGGGACGTTTTGCTTTTGCTTGAGTAGAAGCACAAAGAGGGAAGCCAAGGAGTTTGCTTGATGTTTTAGGGCAGTGGTCGGCAAACCGCATGCGGCTCTTTGGCCCCTTGAATGTGGCTCTTCAGTCTCTCTCTGATTCCCTCCCTCCCTTCCTCCCTCTCTCTCTCTGTGCCTCTCTCTGTCTGCCGGTCACTGTGTCCACAGAATACCGCGTGAAGCAGCGGTGACTCTGCGCTGCCGGCGACGCCATCCGCAAGGTCCCCCTCGGCGCTTTTCCACGGTGGGAAAGATAGGCGCGTGCGGGTCCTGCAGAATTACAGCGCAGATTCGCACCGCTGCGGACTCTCCGAGGCTGTAATCGGCATGCGCATGTCCCGCCCGATTACAGCCTCGGAGAGTCCGTAGCGGTGCGAATCTGCGCTGTAATTCTGCAGGACCCGCACGCGCCTATCTTTCCCACCGTGGAAAAGCGCCGAGTTTCTGCACGGCCCCTGATCACTCCAGACGCCATCGGGGAAGACGGGAGCGCGAGGGGGACCTCGCGGATGGCGTCGCCGGCAGCGTAGAGTCGCCGCTGCTTCACGCGGTATTCTGTGGACACAGTGACCGGCAGACAGAGAGAGGCAGAGAGAGGGGGGGGACGGTGGAAGGGAATCAGAATCTGATAGACACAGAGAGAATGACAGAGAGAGACAGGAAGCTAGGGGAGAGACACAGAGATAAGAGGGAGGGAGGAAAGAAAGGCAGGCACAGAAAGAGAATGACAGAAAGAGACAGGGAGGGAGGGAGGGAGGGAAGGAGGGAGAGAAAAAGCCACAGAGAGAGAGAGTCAGACAGACACAGAGAATGGTAGAAAGAGACAGAGAGGGAGGGAGGGAGAGAGAGATAAAGAGCCACAGAGAGAAACAGACAGACAGACTCAGAGAATGACAGAAAGAGACAGAGGGAAGGAGGGAGAGAAAGAGCCACAGAGAGAGAGAGAGAGTCAGAGAGACACAGAGAATGATAGAAAGAGACAGAGAGGGAGGGAGGGAGAGATAAAGAGCCACAGAGAGAAACAGACAGACAGACTCAGAGAATGACAGAAAGAGACAAAGGGAAGGAGGGAGAGAAAGAGCCACAGAGAGAGAGTCAGATAGACACAAAGAATGATAGAAAGAGACAGAGAGGGAGGGAGGGAGGGAGGGAGGGAAGGAGGGAGGGAGGGAGAGAGAGAGAGATAAAGAGCCACAGTGAGAGACAGACAGACTCAGAGAGAGAGACAGAGAGAGACAGAGAGAAAGAGAAAGAAGGGAAGAAAGAAAAGAAAGAAAAAGAAAGTGGGACAGAGATGAAAGAGAACTTATGACCACAATTGAGGCCAAAATTTTGGTTGCTAAGCAAGACCGTTGTTAAGTGAATTTCACCACATTTTCCAAGTTGGCCACGCCCACCCGGTCACATGGCCGGCAAGCCACTCCCACCCGGTCACATGGCTGGCAAGCCACTCCCACCCGGTCACATGGCCGGCAAGCCACTCCCACCCGGTCACATGGCTGGCAAGCCACTCCCACCAGGTAACATGGCCAGCAAGCCACTCCCACAAAGCAGGCCACACCCACAGAATATGTTCCAAAAAATTTGAAACCCACCCCTGCTACCTACCTACCTACTGCATTTCTCGCTATCTATCTGTATACCTACCTACCTACCTATGGTATTTCTCCCTCTCTGTCTATCTCTCTACTTACCTACCTATTGTATTTCTTGCTTTCTCCCTCTACCTACCTACCTACCTACCTACCTACCTACCTACTGCATTTCTCCTTCTCTATCTATCCCCCATCTACCTACCTGCCTACCTACTGTATTTCCCCCTCTCTATCCCTCTACCTATCTACCTACCGTATTTCTCACTATCTATCTATACACCTACCTACCTACCTACGGTATTTTTCCCTCTCTGTCTATCCCTCTACTTACCTACCTATTGTATTTCTTGCTTTCTCCCTCTACCTACCTACCTACCTACTGTATTTCTCCCTCTCTATCTATCCCCCTATCCACTTACCTGCCTACCTACTGTATTTCTCCCTCTCTGTCTATCCCTCTACCTACCTATCTACTGTATTTCTCCCTATCTATCTATCCATCCCCCTACCTACGTACCTACCTACCTACTATATTTCTTCCTTTCTCCCTCTACCTACTTACCTACCTACCTACCTACTGTCTTTCTTTCTTTCTTTCTTTCTTTCTTTCTTTCTTTCTATCTATCTATCTATCCACCAACCTACCTACCTACCTACCTACCTAATTTCTCCCTCTCTATCTATTCCTTGGGGGTCATCTAGTCCAACTCCCTGCTAGGCAGGAAGCCCTATACCCATGATGGTGAACCTATGGCACGGGTACCACAGGTGGCACACGGAACCATTTCTTAGGCCACGCGAGGCATTGCCCTGTCAGCTTCAGTTTGTATGTGTGCCCTGGCCAGCTGATTTAGGCCTTCTTAGGAGGCCATTTTTTGCCCTCTGGAGATGGGGGAAGGCTGTTTTCATCCTCCCCAGGCTCCTATAAACCCTCTGGAGCCTGGGGATGACATAAAAAGCATGCCAAATGCAGGGGGTCATGCACATAGCATTATGGATGTGGCACACCTGTGCACATCGCCCCTGCACTCCCCCTGCTTTTGGCACATGAGCCAAAAAAGGTTAGCCATCACTGCCCTATACCATTTTAGACAAATGGCTATCCAACATCTTCTTGAAGACTTGCAGTGTTGGGGCATTCACAACTTCTGGAGGCAAGCTGTTCCAATGATTAATTGTTCTAACTGTCAGGAAATTTCTCCTCAGTTCTAAGTTGCTTCTCTACTTGATTAGTTTCCACCCATTGCTTCTTGTTCTGCCCTCAGGTGCTTTGGAGAATAGCTTGACTCCCTCTTCTTTGTGGCAACCTCTGAGATATTGGAAGGCTGCTATCCTGTCTCCCCGTCCCTCTTTTATTAAACTGTATTTCTCCCTGTTTCTCTATTCCCCTATCTACCTACCTACTGTAATACAATAATACAATAGCAGAGTTGGAAGGGACCTTGGAGGTCATCAGTCCAACCCCGCTGCTCAAGCAGGAGACCCTATACTGTGTCAGACAAATGGTTTTCCAGTCTCTTCTTAAAAACACATCCAGTGTTGGGCCATCCATAACTTCTGGTGGCAAGCTGTTCCACTGGTTAATAGTTCTCACTGCCAGGAAATTTCCCCTCAGTTCTAAGTTGCTTCTCTCCTTGATTAGTTTCCACCCATTGCTTCTTGTTCTACCTTCAGGTGCTTTGGAGAATAGCTTGACTCCCTCTTCTTTGGGGCAACCCCTGAGTTATTGGAAGGCTGCTATCATGTCTCCCCTAGTCCCTCTTTTATTAAACTGTATTTGCTGTCAGATAGCTGGTTCTTTCTTACAGCTTGGTTCAGTTCGTATTAAACAGTTTAAAGCAGCTGCCTGCCTCCGTGTTTTTACCTCAGAGAACAGTCTTGAGCAGTATTTCTTCCCCCCCCCCTCTCTCTATGGGCCACCTGGGAGTTTGCTATTCTCTGTGCCTTTTTGGCCCTAAGAGGCCGCCATATGAGGCCTCTTCCAACACTGACAGTTGAAAAGCAGCCTGATGGGCGTGGCTACAGGGAATTCTCACATTTTCAGTGAGTACATTTTATTTGTGTTTAGCTTGCACACAACACACGTGTGATAGGCACAAAATGAGTAGCTATTCTATTATCGGAAGTCCTTGGTTACATTGTGTCAAAATTTGAGGCAAATCGTCCAGTAGTTTTTGAGATTAGTGGATTCGTACAAACTATTTTACCTTTTTATTTATATAGATTTCTACTGTGATTGTTGAAATTAGATGGCATTGAAAAACATGATAGAATGTATGAATTTTACAATGTAAAGTATTTGTATGCTTATCCTTTGCTTGTTCTAAAAAAATTGTATTTATATGAAGTTTTGGGAGGACCATTGCCTCTGACATGGAAGCCACTAAAATGTCATATCTACCCTATATCTCTTTTCCTAAGCATATTTCAAAAACCAATAAAATTGTGTTTTTTTTTAAAAAAAACCTCTGATAAGGCGTATCAGACCCCAATATGGGGGGTTGGGTGGGGAAGAAGACCCAGGAAATACCAGCTTTATCTAGGGAAGTGAAGCACCTTAAGATAGTTTCAAAATAACAAGGGTGGGGCATCTTTTATCGCTAGCACAGTGGTGGGCAAACTCATTAGTCAAGAGAGTCAAATATCAACAGTACAACGATTGAAATTTCCTTTGAGAGCCAAAAGAAAGTGTGGCCTGTTTTGTGGAAGTGGATCAGCAGTCATGTGACCAGGTGGGCATGGCCAACTTGGAAAATGTGGTGAAACTCACTTAACAACAGTCTTGCTTAGCAACCAAAATTTTGGGCTCAATTGTGGTCATAAGTTCTTTCTTTCTTTATCTCTCTCTCTCCCACTTTCTTTTTCTTTCTTTTTTCTTTCTTTCTCCTCTCTTTTTCTTTCTGTCTCTCTCTCTCTGTGTGTCTGTCTGTCTCTCTCTGTATCAGTCTCTCTCTCCTCCCTCCACCCATCTCTGTCACTGTATGTGTGTGTGTCTGTCTCTCACTCACTTAATCACTCTGTCTCTGTCTATCTGTCTCTCCCTCCCTCCCTCCCTCCCTCTCTCTGTCTCTCCCTGTCTCTGTGTGTGTCACTCTCTCTGATTCCCTCCCTCCCTCTCTCTCTCTCTGTCTCTGTCTGTCTTTCTCTCCCTCTTTCCCCTGTCTGTCTCCAATTCAATCCCTCCCTCTGTCGTTCTCTCTCTGTGCCTCTCTCCGTCTCTCTCCCTCCTTCCTTCCCTCTCTCTGTCTCTCTCTCTCTCTGTGTACTCTGTGTCTGTCAGTCTCTCTGATCCCCTCCCTCCCCCCCCCAGGAAGCAGTGGAAGGGCCGGCATGCCGACTGGGGAGGCTACGGATGCCTCCTCGCGCAGCGGGCAGGCAGGCGGGCGGGACAAGCACCCAAGGCTATGGCCACCTTAAGCACCGCTGAGGCTGTCCAGGGACTGCGCGCCCACCTCCCTCCCAGCCCCGCCTGGTGGGCAGCCCCAGAACGTTCGCCGTGGTGGCCGTCGGAGGGAGCCAGTGGAGATGCGCCTGGCTGCCCTGCCCGACGCCCCTGCCGGGCGACTTTGCAGTGCTCGGGGGTAGCAGCAGCAGCTGCTGCTGCCTATGCCGGAG
This sequence comes from Rhabdophis nuchalis, assembly GCA_039707465.1. NCBI lineage: Eukaryota > Metazoa > Chordata > Lepidosauria > Squamata > Natricidae > Rhabdophis > Rhabdophis nuchalis. The sequence goes on from CM077647.1 coordinate 114,258,050, forward strand.
ATGGAGTCTGCCCGGTGGAGGAAGAGCTGCACTCGAGGGGCCAAAGAGCCACTTGTGGCTCGCGAGCCGCGGTTTGCTGACCACTGCTCTAGCACAATGCAAATAAAAATTGTTCATGGTGAAGTTCCAACTCAATTCCAAAGAAAGTCTTATTCAAGGTCAGCTTGTGTGCCACAGCACAGTGCAATTCTGTGCATGGTTCCCACACTAAAAAGTCTCCAGGAGTTACATGGATTGTCAACCAGCATGCAGGGTGGCTCCCAACAATCAGGCTAGAATCAGGGTATGATAGGTTTTCCATGAAGATGGCTTCATTTTACCAATGTAAGATATCTCAATAGGCCTTAGCTGAGTGCTAGGATTTCTTTGGCATGAAAGCTTTTCCCAAGGGTAGCTTGAGTATAAGCAGAGCGCTTTTGCCACAGTCCAGAAAAGCAGCCAAGCCACATCACAAAGTTCCTGCATCAAAGCCTGAGGTCTCTCCAGCAACAAAACATTGGAGGGATGTACCAGGTGGGGGAGGACCAACTTTGGGCAGGCTGCAGTGCAGGCTGGCAAGTGAGAGCTCAAAGTGCTGGTCTTAATGAACCTGCAGGAGAAAAGATCACTAATACTATTAACCGCATAGCGCCCAACATTGGAGATAGTTGAGAGAAGCAGGGAGTGAGGGAACAAAGGACAGGCCAAGTGCTGCAAACACCACTATCAGTAGCCAATAGGAGTGGGTCCACCTCAGAGAGATGTGCAATGCCATCAATAATGGAAGGGTGCACATCTCCCACTAGAGGCAGAGAATGAACAGTGGTGTGCTAAATCAATTTCTGTGAGGGAAAGGGGAGGAAAGTGCAGGCGAGGCTGACTCCCACCATCACTTTGCTTGCCTACAGCCACAATGGGGCAGGGTGTCACGTGGTGCATCTGGATCACATGCCTCCCCTATTTCTCCATCTTATTTTATTTATTTATTTTATTTTATTAAATTTATACCCCGCCCTTCTCCTTGTTAGGACCCAGGGCGGCGCACAGGCATTATATAAAACCATAAACACAATATACATCAATTAAAAATATATTAAATTAATTCACCCGTGCTAAAACCCATTATTAAAACCGTAACCAAATTATAATTTATATTTAAAAGTCAGACGCGGGGGGCTATCCTAGGCCGGCTTGTTGGAGTAAGTACGTCTTAAGACGTTGGCGGAAGAGGCGGAGGTCCGAGGTAGTGCGAAGGTCGGGGGGTAGGTCGTTCCAGAGGGCCGGGCCCGCCACAGAGAAGGCTCTTCCCCTGGGTGTCGCCAGCCGGCATTGCCCAGCCGACGGCACCCGGAGTAGGCCCGCTCTGTGGGAGCGGACCGGACGAAGGGATGTATGGGGCAGGAGGCGGTCTCGTATATAGCTAGGCCTGCTGCTTGGATAGGTAATCAATGCTGCGCAGCCCTAAAATGCTCCAGCCAAGGGACCAATGGGCTTCTGCTGCTGCTGCACGACATCATCAATTCTGCATGTGGACCACCTCTTGTGCACTTGCCAAGAAAGGTAGGGCAGCCAGCTAGGCTAATCACTCACATACTGTGTTTTTTTGAAAGAAAATCCTAATCCATCTTGTGGAGCCAAAATAATAAGACTGAGTCTTATTTTTGGGGAAAAGTGTAAAATGAGTTTATACTGTAAATGTATGTCCTCTATCTTTTTATAATGCTGAATAATTCCAAAAATACTATTGACTAAATTTGAAAATAAGAGAAGAAAAAGATCCATTCCATGAGGATAAACTCAAGGGAAGGATTTGAAATTAATGAGCTAATTGAAGTTAATTGGACTTATATTGGTGTGATATATATAATTGAAAAGCTCTAATGTAGTATTGTGTTTTGGGCTCTGGGTTTAAAATGGTCTACTTTTTTCTCCTTCAGGTATAATATTTGAATATGTTTTAAAGTTAGTAAAATATCAAAATTTTAAAAAGTGTTTTCTTTAGAATTTATAACTTAAAATTGAAATTACCATATTTTTCAGAGTATAAGATGCACCAGAGTATAAGACGCACCTTAATTTGGGGGGAGTAGAACAAGAAAAAAAGTTTCTGCCTCCACCTACCAGCATCCATCAGTATTAATCTGGCTAGTGTCCTTGCAGAAAACATAAGGTGACCAGACGTCCAACTTTCGGCGAGACAGTCCCGCATATTAATAATTAGTCACGCGTCATGCGTCCCTTTAAAAATTTCCCGATTTTTGGAATATTCCAAATCTTCCTCCTTCTCCTCCTCCTCTTCCTCCTCCCCACCCGCCACTCCTCTCCTCCTGCGGTCCGACTTGCCTGCCTTGGCAGAAGATCCGAGTCGTGAGGCGCGAACAGGAAGTCAGACGTAGTCGCCCAGCTAAGCAGGGGGTGAGGCAGGCAATGACGACTGCAGCAGCGGGTCACTGAATCTGGAGTGGTCCAGCTGCCCCATGGCCAAGGAGGCAGCCATAGCCTCCCCAGCTAGTATGCCGGCCACTCATCTGCTTCCCAGGGTCTGAAGGGGCTCCGCGGGGGGAGGAAAGGAACTGGCTGCCAGAGCCAGTGGGTGGGGTGGGCGGGTGGGCAGGGTGCTGTGGCGGTACCCAGCAACATTCGCTACCCACCTGCCCTGCTGGCTCACCCACCGGCAACCAGTTCCCTTCCTCCCCCCGCAGAGCCCGGTGGGTGACCCAGCGGGGCAGGCGGGTAGCGAATGTTGCTGGGTGCCACCACCCACCCAGCCCACTGGCTCTGGCAGCCAGTTCCCTTCCTCCCCCCATGGAGCCCCTTCAGCCCCTGGGAAGCAGAAGAGTAGCCGACATGCTGGCTGAGGAGGCTACCGGAGCACTTCCCAGGGTCTGAAAGGGCTCCCGGTGGCGGGGGTGAACAGACAGACAGAGAGAAACAGGGGTGAGGGAAATTTTATTTTATTTTATTTTTCACATTTGTATACCGCCCTATCTCCCTAGAGCAGTGCATCTCAATTATTTTCTGTTATGCCCCCCTAGGAAGAAGAAAACATTTCGCGCCTCCCGAAAAGCATCTTTGGATACAGAGACATAAACACGGGGCTTAGCTTGTTATGACAGTGTTTGCCGAGGTCAAATGCGCCCCCCTTTACGGAGCCTCATGCCCTCCCTGGGGGGCGCGCCCCACTATTTGAGAAGCACTGCCCTAGAGGGACTCAGGGCGGTGCACAGAAAGAGTAAAAAAGGTAGTACACACCAGTGGTGGGTTTCAAATTTTTTAGAACCTACTCTGTAGGTGTGGCCTATTTTGTGGGCATGGTTTGGCAGTCATGTGACAGGGTGGGAGTGGCCATCTTTTAAAATATGGTGAAACTCATTTAACAACACTCTTGCTTAGCAACCAACATTTTGGACTCAATTGTGATGATAAATCCTTTCTTTCTTCCTTTCTTTCTTTCTTTCTTTCTTTCTTTCTTCCTTTCCTTTCCTTTCCTTTCCTTTCTTCCTTCCTTTCCTTTCCTTTCCTTCCCATTGGGTCACTGGCAGCAGCGGGCCAGCTTTACTTCCAGGTACGCCGGTGGAACCCCCTCTCACCGGTTCTCTAAATTTCACCAACCGGCTCTTGCGAGTAGGTGCGAGCCTGCAGAAACCCACCACTGGTACACACACTGACAGTATAAAAGTTAAAAATAGATTAAATAAAGTGGGTCTGTACTAAAAATTATACTTAAAAGCAATTAAAATTATTATAATCAGGACTATATCAATTAAAAAAATCTGCCAGGCCAGCCACATGGAATAGATGTGTTTTTAGAGTCCGGCGGAAGAGGAGTAGGTCCGTGATGGTGCAAAGGTCGGTGGGCAGGTCATTCCAGAGGGCAGGACCTGCCACAGAGAGACTGATAGACACACAGAGTACAGAGAGAGAGAGAGAGATGGTGAGGGACAGAGGGAGAGAGACAGAGAGAGGCACAGAGAGAGAATGACAGAGGGGGGGATTGAATTGGAGACAGAGGGAGGGAGGGAATCAGAGTGACAGACACAGAGAGAGACAGAGAGAGGGAGGGAGAGAAAGATAGACAGAGACACAGAATGAGTGATTAAGTGAGTAAATGACAGACAGACAGACACACAGTGACAGATGGGCAGAGGGAGGAGAGAGAGACAGATACAGAGAGAGAGAGAGAGAGACAGACAGAGAAAGAGACAGAAAGAAAAAGAGAGAAAGAGAAAGAAAGAAAGAAAGAAAGAAAGAAAGAAAGAAAGAAAGAAAGAAAGAAAGAAAGAAAGAAAGAAAGAAAGAAAGAAAGAACTTATGTCCACAATTGAGCCCAAAATTTTGGTTGCTAAGCAAGACCATTGTTAAGTCAGTTTCACCACATTTTCCAAGTTGGCCATGCCCCCCAGTCACTCCCACAAAATAGGCCACACCTTCTCCTCTTCCTCCCCTCCCCTCCGGTCAATGGTGTCCCTCTTTACCAATGTTAAAATCTGGTCACGTTAAGAAAACAGAAAACAACAGGCGGAATATCCCCAATCAGAACCAGTTCCAGACTGTGGGCATTGCGACACACCATTGCTGCTTCTGTTCCTCGCATTTTGGGTGGTTCCAGGCATTGGAGATCCTCACTTCCACACAGATTTTGATAATGAGCTTTTTATCCATTTAAAACAAACCCTATCACCATATGCGTATTTAAATGGAGGGGCGGGGTGGGGTATGATTTTCATGGGGGCAGAAGAGGGACTTGGCATCGAAGGCTCCACTCCGGAGATGCCCCGTCTTCCTACTATAGGAAGGCATTGGTAGGCATTGAAAGCCTGGCTTTCTCGAAGCAAGCCTGATAGAGACACAGCACTTTAGTCCTTCTGGACATTGCCATCTCATAAACATGTTGTCAGGTTTCCCAGCAAGCCCCCTAAACCTTTGCTGCTTCCCAAGGTGGCCCAGGGAAGCGTGGGGGTCGGGACTCGGCTGGCAAAGCGAATAGTGCACAGGAGACGTAAGGCAGTTGCCATGATCTCCTGTGCGAAAACGGCACATGCAGAAGGTAAAGGATCTGAAATGAAGGCATTTCAGGCAGTGGACCTGACCAGGAGGAAAGGTCAACAAGGGATGAGATTCTGAGAGTGCAGAGGGGAGGGCCTTTGATATATCAACAAAAAGAAATTGCCATATTGAAACAGATCCCCCCCAAAATTCGAGAAATAAGAAGGAAATATTCCTTCTTATCAAAATAAATTATATAAAAAAGGGGTGTGGTTCAAATGGTTAATGCCAGAGGGAATGTTGGTGTTCTGGGAGGGAGGCAGAGCCAGAATTAAAACAGTAGAAGAGGCGGAGGCCTTTCTTAAAAAGCACGCCTCAACCCTGGAGGACGAAGATGTGGGAACGGGAGGGGCCATGGCTCCACCCACTGGCGGTAAGGAAGAAGAAGAAACAATAGCAAAGAGGCTAAGATCACAAAAATGATTTTTTTATTTGTATTGTAACTCCTACATGGATGTTAACATGAACAAATGATTGAATGCATGGAACTTATGACATGAAATGTATGTATCTCTTTCCACCTTTTATTGAAATTATTTTGTATGAAGTCTCGGAGGAGGTTACCAACCCTGACATGGAAGCTCTAAAATATTTGTAAAATACCCTATACACCCCTTTCCTATTATAAAATTGTAAAACCAATAAAAATTGTTATACAAAAAAATCATACCCACCCCACCTCCTCCAGTTAAATACACATAGGGTTGTTTTAAATAGATAAAAAGCTCATTATCAAAATCTGAGTGAAAGTGATTGTCTGAATTTTGTGCTTGCAATGAAAAAAAATGAAATTTTGCTTTTGCTTTTTTTTAATTTCGAATTTGCTTTTGTTAACTAGATAGGCTTACATAGAAATGGCTTGTACATACTGTTGTGTAAAAGCAAAACATTTTGCTTGTAATATTATCTTTGCGATGCTAAAGAGAGTTGGAAGTTGGTGCCTTTTTCTTTCCTTTTCTCCCTTTGCACTATGTCTTTTCTTTTTCCATTACTTTTTAATTTTTCTTTGTATTTTATATTTTCAAAATCCAATAAAAATCATACATAGATAGATGGCCCTGCAATCAGTGGAGCCAATAATCGTGGTTGAATTGTGGCTAAAGGAGAATTTTGGTATAATAATATTAAGATATACAATGAACTTTTGATTTAAAGTGTATAATTTAATACGATTTATAAGTAATGATGGTGGAAGAAACGCACAAGAGCTATATGTAACCAATCGACGCCCTTTCTACAAGATGTAATGAAGGATGATATTTTTTTTTGTATTTCTGTTTAATTAAAAATTAAAAAATGTTTAGATCTTATTGTTAAAACAGTCAATTGTGCTTATCCAGAACATGTTTTTGTTATATCCAATAAAATGACTTCCTTAAAATCATTTACTGAGATCCCACTGAAAGAAAGAGAAATAAAAAAGCTGCAATTTCCATATAATCAATAATACAATATAATATATTTAATACAATATAATATATTTAATACAATATAATGTGAAGCCACCTCGGACTTCACCCAGTTCACGCCTTGCCTCTGACCCTGTTGACCCATCGCCCCACAGTTTGTCATCAGTCACATTCCCCAACAAAGCAATTTTGTGGGTCATACAAGTCCCTCCCTCCAGCCATTGCGGGACTGCATGGAGACGGCCTGAACTTTGGCCAGCTAGGACTGTTTTGTTTTGACCGAGGTGTAAATTCCTCAGTGCAGCTATGAGGTACAATTTCCCATTCCCCTGCCTATGGCAACTCGGGAGCAGGTCATGAAAGCTTGCCATTTGTACCGTGTACAGTTGTTCTGCCAAGGCAATGTTTTATTAGCATCGGGTTTGGAAACCTCAGCTCAAATCTACTACTTCTTCTGCCAGCCATATCCTTGAAGACATATTGTAATGTATTTATTTATTTTTATTTTTATTAAATTTATACCCCGCCCTTCTCCAAACGGACCCAGGACGTTTGGAGAAGATTTGCAATGAAATTATTATTATTAAATATTGTGTTATATTGTGTGTATGTATGTGTGAGTGTAAATGTGTGTGGGTGTGGCAGGAGAGGGGGGAGAAGGGGAGGGGGGAGAAGGGGAGGGGGAGGGAGGGGGAGGGGGAGGGGGAGGGAGGGAGGGAGGGGGGAGGGGGGAGGGAGGGGGGGTCTACACAGCAAACACACCTAACATTTTAGCCTTCTATTTTCTGCATTACAGCATTCTGAGGTGGGTTGGACTAAGACAGATAGGAAAATACTGGCCCAAAGTCGTTTTAAAATCATTAAATAAAATAAGTTATTTTTATTTAAGTGCACAGCTTTAATTAATTGATTGAAATTAAAGCAACAAAAGAAGTATGAAAAACTGGGGCTCTATACTTTCTTTAATCAAACTATAGAAGAAACCTATAGATTATTGTAATTCCCCCAATTATATTAAGTTTCATTCAATTTCAGGAAAAAGCAAATCAGTCTAATTTATCATGTACCAAGTTTAAAAACAATAAATATCCAGATCAGAGTGATCTAAATCATGTTAAACAAACAACTGTAAATTCTTTTCCCCTTCAATGAAATATAATATAAAAAAATTTATTCAAGCAATTTCAATTTTCTTAATAGATTTTTATATTCAATATATTTTTCAATGGTTTCTTTGGTTTATTAACAAACTGATGATTTAAGAACTGAGACAATTGGGAAGGTAGACTTTAGCAATACCACTTATCAGATGCACCAGACCACTGGTAGATCTTTGGTACACTAGTTAGAATGTTAATTTAACTATTCAGCAGCTACTCAAGAAGAAGATTCAGGATATGCCCCACGGTAAAATTCAGTTTTCTTCTGGAAATGCAAACACAAAAAAGAAATATAAATTAAAAGTTTACTGTTCCTTTGAAAAAAAGAATGGCATAAGGATATTAACGCTTAAAATAATATACAATTTAAATTAAGTGGAGAGTGACCAGTAATCTAGTGAAATGTTGTGAGACTTTCCAAGCTGCAGTAGAAGAGAAAAATCACATAGTTCCTGGCTGCCCAGGGGTTTTTATTTTAAACTTAGAATCTATGTATGAATCAGAAAAATGCCATTCCCTAGACCAGGAGTGTCAAACTCAATTTCATTGAGGATCATGTGACGGTTGTGTTTGACCTCGGGGCGGGGGTGGTAGTCATGGCTGAGTCACTCATTGAGGCTCCATTTTTGGCCGCGATGGCCTCCTGCAGCCCTTTGCCAGTGAAACAGAGCTCAGGGAGATCACGGGTGGCCCTCCCAAGCTCCATTTTCACTGGCAAAGGCACTATGGGCCAATCCTTCACTGTTTCCAGGACAACCCCATGGGCTAGATCTAGGCCCATCCCCATGGGCCAGATGTGGCACACGCACCTTGAGTTTGACACCCCTGCCCTAGACTGTGGCTTTCACTGTGCCATCCTCTACAATTCCAGGATTTCTTTCCTGATCAGCCACATGATTGAGACCAATCAACACATTTTTTTACCACCAGTGACAAAACATAAAATAAAGAGCTTCTAAAGATGAATCTGCTCATCCAGGTGGGGGAGATTTTTTATAGCTCTTAAACTGTGTTAGTAACAGTCACTCCTATTCTTGTTATCCTCCCAAGTAGACTACTGTAATGTGATGAGCATGAGACTGCCGCTGACGATCACTCAGAAACTGCAAATCATACGAAGTTCAAAACTCACATATTAACCAAAACCTAATGTTCTCATATAACAACAATACTGCAGAAGCTGCACTGATTAATGGTTTGTTTCCAGGTGCAATTCAAGGGACTAGTGACCATCTTAACAGTCCTACAAGGCTTGGGAACTGGCTACCTTTAAAAACTACCTTGTTCCAAACCAGAATGTACCCACCCAAGCCATGCCTAGGCAGAGTCCCCACTCTATATGAGGGGCAACAAGAAGAGTCTTGGAATCTGTCCAGGAGCTCCTGGTTATGGGATGCTCTTTCATCAAATACAAGAACAACATTCTTGCTCTTAACATCCTTAATATAAAGAGCTGTGGTGGCACGTTAGTTAGAATGCAGTATTGTAGGCTAACTCTTTCACTGCCATTTTGATTCTCACTGCCTCAAGATTGACTCAGCTTTCCATCCTTTTGAGATAGGTAAAATGAGGGCCCAGGTTGTTGGGAACAATATGCTGGTTCTGTAAACCACTTAGAGGAGGTTGTAAAGCATTTTGAAGCAGTATATACCGTATTTTTTGGAGTATAAGACGCACCAAGGTTTTGAAGAGGCAAATTACAAAAAAAGTAGGTAGGTAGGTAGATAGAGGGGGAGAGAGGGAGAGAAAGAAAGAGAAATATGGTAGGTAGGTAGATAAAGGAAGAGAGAGAGAGAGAAAAATAGAGAGAAATACAGTAGGTAGGTAAGGAGAGAGAGAGCAGGGAGATATAGAGAGAGAAATAGAGAGAGAGAGAAATACAGTAGGTAGCTTGGGAGAGATTGTGTCTGGGTAGGTAGATAGGTAAAGGGGGAGAGAGAGAAATACAGTAGGTATGTAGGGGGAGAGGGAGAATGTGTGGATAGGTAGGTAGAGGGATAGAGAGAGAGAAACAGAAAGAGAGAGAAATACTGTAGGTAGGTAGGGAGAGAGAGAGTGTGTGTGTGTAGGTAGGTAGGTAGGTAGGTAAAAGGATGAGAGAGAGACACAGAGAGAGAAATACAGTAAGTAGGGGGGGAGGGAGAGTGTGTGTGGGTAGGTAGGTAGGTAGGTAGGTAGGTAGGTGGGTGGGTGGGTGGGTGGGTGGGTGGGTGGGTGGGTGGGTAGGTAGGTAGGTAGGTAGGTATAAAGAGAGAGAGAAATTCAGTAGGGAGGGGGGGAGAGAGAGTGTGTGTAGTTAGGTAGGTAGAAGGATAGAGAGAGAGAAAGAGAGAAATACAGTAGGTAGAGAGAGAGAGAGAGATTAGGTTGATAGGTTGATGTTTTCAGGTGTATTTATCCATGTCCTGCAGAAGGAAATCGCTGACAAACCTTAAGACTTTGTTTCTATTGGCACAGAAACAGTTAAAGAGCCTTCCGAAAGGTGGGGGGAAGCCTTTCCACTCTCCAAAACAGTCAATTTCTCCGTGAAAGTGAGGCCGTTTTTTTTTCAAATAAAAATCATAACTAGCCTTGGGGGGGGGCTTGCAGAGTGCTCCTGGGGGATTGGGGGGGGTCCAAAATGAGCAAAAACCCCGGCCCATTTATCGCGAAAACGGGCCATTTTTGTGGCAAATAAATTGCATGCATAGCCCTATGGAGGCTTATAGAGTGCTGCTGGGGGTTTGTGGGAGGGGGAATCGGCCGGTTTGAGGCTAATTTCTGCCCTCCCCAGCCCCCAGGAGCTCTCAGGAAGCCTCCATAAGGCTAGGCACAGCTAGTTTGGTGAAGGGGGTGGGGTTCCAGGAGGCAAAAAATGCTGTATTCAATGTATAAGACGCACCCAGATTTTCAGTCTCTTTTTAGAGGAAAAAAGGTGCATCTTATATTCTGAAAAATACGGTAAGTTTAGATGCTAGAGCTATTCTGAAAATAATCTTTTTAAATGTGGCTTTTTAGATCTCCATTTGGGACAAGTGTGAGAAATGTGCCTGAACTGAGATGAATTTGGTTTTTCGCTGTTGTATGTAATGGCAGGATGTTATTATATTGAATTTACATTGATAGCATTTATTATGACTATAGTTGCTATATACATTTTACTGTACCATATTAAATGTATTATACGTTATTTAAAAAATATTTAAATGTAAGCCACTTTGTATTAAAGTATTTTACTTAGAGTCATAAATTGCACAAAACAATTCTAATAAGTAAATCAGTTCATGTTACATGTTGCCATCTTGAAAAGTTTGGTATCATTTATGTTATGTTGTCCACTTCAACTAATCATTCCCGAGGACAGGTTATTTATGAGCCATTTCAAAAGAGCAAGCCTGTATAAAAATCCTTGAAGGATTCCCCCCACTTCTAATCAAAATCCTTTTGCAGTTCCATTATGGCAGAAGATTTCACAAATGCTCATTCAAAATTTCAACGTGACTAATTCATCTCTGAGAAACGAAATCATATTCTTAGAAGCCAACCCATAGTGTATTTTTTGTTTGATATGAAAACAGGCTGTACACACCTGCAGTGAGGTATTTACTAGGTGAAGTGATAGGTGTTGTTTCTGTCTTGATGTTCTAAAAAAAAACAACCCATAAAATTAGAATAACTATGATACACACATACTTTCAACATCCTATCTATATTCTATGAGGACGTAATGACATCCCCTTACACTTCATCGTACTTTTGGTCTAAACCCTGGAAACCAAAATCCTGACCCTCAAGACAGAAAACGTCTATGCCGGCTGCCTGTGCTTAACACAGATGCCATTTTCCTCATGACAGAAAGAATTATTACCATCCCAGGATGAGACCGCTGATTTATTCATAATGTTCAGACCGCCTGGAGGTGTCCATTCTTCATCTGCATCCTCTCCATACCAGGTGTCAGCTTCAACAGACCAGCTGCAATCACAAAGATAGGTCAGTATAAAAAGGTAAAGCTTATTTCCATGGGACAGATTATTCTTTTCACTACTCACTTGAACTGCAGGTAACCAAATGTTTCTTTTCCCAAAATGGCATCCTTTCACTTGTTAGGGCAATTCTGCATTGAGCCCAAAAGCCATTATCTCCCCTACTACTCTCAGCTCTTTCCTAAGCCAGCTTCAGAAATTCTGGACAGGCAATGGCCACTCCAAGATCAGACTGATTATTCCCTCTGCTGCTTCCACTTCTCATTCTTGCAGAGAAGCCAAATTGGACTGGCTCCCACATGCACCAGTCTACCAATGACTGCATTTTCCTTTTAGGGATTTTTCCCTCTCTTCACTCCTGGCACTTTTTCTCTGCTTCCTTGTATGTTTGCATACATTGATGTCTTTACGCAACATATTCCTTCCCACATTTCTGTTTTGGACAGTAAATTAGACCATTTTTTCTCCCCACCCCATTTTTGTAACACTATTGTTCTGCTTCATTGAAGCAGATTAGTTTCATATAAATTAAACAATATTCCCATCTTGCAACTTTAAGGTTTTTAAAAAGGAAAGAAAAAGCAGGAGAAAAAGAGAGGAGACTGTGGACAACCCTGGGCAGGTACTGGAATACAAAAATAGCACGTTATACTTGGCATGAACATATGTTAAAAGAGTAGCTACTGAGCGATATAAACTCCCTTGATTCAATGGGGCATTGCTTTATTGACTGAAATACTACTTTTAAAAAATATGAAGAACATTGCAGCCTGGAAATCTAGGGCAGCAACCCTATGTTGGAAGTGAGGAGACACATCTGATATTGCAGCCAATCAGAACTGGAGTGGCTACTAAAATGGAACAAAGTGCTGGAGACCTATCTGAAAAGCATAGCATCCCAGAAAGCTAGAAAACCTAGATAGGGTAAGGTTGCATTTGCAATGGAGTGGATTGGAAGGGAGACCCTGTTACCTATTCCTGTAACAGGTGGTCCATATTAATGATGGGTGAAAGCAAGTGTATGGACCTATCTTTAAATAACCAGAAATAACTTTTTATTATATATATTAAACATTTCAAGGTTTCTGGGCATTCTCACATTTCAACATCCTCCTAAGTCAGATATAAGGGTCCATGTCCTCCTCGATTATTTTGTAATATTGGGCTTATGCTTCTTACCTGTTCGTAGATTTCTTCCGCTTGGCTCTGATGAGGAACACAGTCAGGATGGTACTGACCACAAAGAGCACAGCCAGGGCAAGACCAAGGCCTAGGGCAGCCTTTTGGACACGTGTTTGACAGTAACTATCCGGGTACCAGAATATATCCAAATTATTGCAACTATGGGAAAGAGAAAAATTGATAAAGAGGGCTACCCACCTCAGAAGGTTCTGGGTAGCTCCCAAAAGCAAAACTTCATTGAAAAATTATAAAATTAAATTAATTAAACATGAAAACATAAAAGCCAAATAATATAATACTAGTAGACATTAAATCACAATTTTCAGGATCTGTGCTAATGTCAAATTTCTGCAACCTATCTTCTAGTGTCTTAGTAAGGAGGGAGCCATCCTAACTTTTCAGGGTAGAAAAATAGAATCCCAGAGTTAAGGTAGCTATGGAAAAAGCTTTTCTGTCAGCACCCAGGCCATCTAGAGAGAGCAACTCAAACCAGATACATTTCCATAGAGTGCATAGGTTGGGAAGAGTCTGCTTTGAGAAAACAGGCTTGCAGAAATTGAGGAACCAAACCATAAACAGCTTTGTAGGTAACAACAAAGTACCCAGAAATATACTGGGAATCAAAGCAAGGTTTGCGAGCTGTGTAGAAGTCTACTAAAATAAATTGGCATACCAGAAAGCATTTTATTGCATTAACTTGTCATGACAGTCTCCTAATACATGAAGATTGGAGAAGTAGTGACACCATTCTTATTACAAAGTTGAAGCAGAACTTTGAGTTCATTCCCAACTTTGGTTGTGCCGGTTCTTAATTTTATGTCTCCAGTGTTCTGGGAATCTCTTGTGTTGAACCATGAAATGATTCTGAGTCTGCATACAGGGGGAAGTCATTTGGAAGCAATTTCTTCCAAGACTTTCACCAAATCCTTCTTAGGGAACTCAGAGTCACCATGGAACGACCTTCGTGCTTATTCAGAACCTTTCTGTTGGAAATCCTAGGGATCTCCCTAGGGAGATCGTTCTAATTGATTTTCCCTTCTGCCCTAGTTGGTTTGGTGGGGAGTTTCCATATAATTAGAAAGTAAGCTGTCCATGGCATAAAGTGACAAAAAATTTATCCATACAGGGGTCATAAATAACTTCTCCAAAGTAAAAAAACAGAACAAGCTTCTAGCTATTTGCATGATTGTCATGACAGCAATGAATTTCTGAGCAGCTTCTAACTTATCCTCCAAAGAAATAAAGACTGAAACCCTCCAAGACGATGAAGCTCCAAATCCTTCCATAAATCAGGGGAGGAAAACATTTAAAATTTTCTTGAAGTTGTCTTATTTTCAAATGTAGAGATTTCATTTTTCTCCTCCATTCCTAAACATTGCAATCCCTCAAATCCCTCAGGCCTTGTAGGTTCTATGGGGTTTCAGCACTCCATGAGAGTCCTTTGGGGCCAACCAAACTATATCAAGATTCTCTTTCATTGTACGTAGTTTCTGCTTTTCTCATTTTCTTCATTTTTCTTAAAATCCTACAAGTTGAATATATTTAGATAATTACGTTATAACAGCTTTGGTATGAAATGGAAAATGTGGGATTCTACAGGCAGAAAAATTTATGAAGGTAAAAGAGGCCCCTATTAGAACTAGAAACTAATGAAGAATCTAAGGACTCCTTTGATACTCCTCCTCCTCCTCATTCGGTCTACTTACATGCAGTGGGGGCCTTTTTCAGAGACGCGGCAAACACCATTGAAGCAGTTCATGGAATATGGCGTGTCTTTGAAACATCTTGAGATACAGCGCACAGTACCATTCATTTTGTGGGGATAATAGTAGTCTGCATACTCTGGACTACTTGCATGTTTACAGGTGTCTGGAAAAAAAAAGAGGTGCTAAATATATAATGAAATATGGGCAATACATGTAGGTCAAACCAACAAGCTCTACTGCAACAAACTAGGAGCTGGCGACTGAAATGCAGCAAATTTGCCCTGTTCCCACTCCAACTGCCCCATGAACAGAACAAAAGCAGTTTTGAAAAATATCCCTCCATGGTAGAAAATAAAGGATAGCAAGATGAGCAAGAATGAGTTGTCATCATGATGGAACTACAGAGAGAGAGAGAGAGAGAGAGAGAGAGAGAGAGAGAGAGAGAGAGAGAGAGAGAGAGAGAGAGAGAGAGAGAGAGAGAGAGAGAGAGACAGAGAGAGAGAGAGACAGAGAGACAGAGAGACAGAGAGACAGAGACAGAGACAGAGACAGAGAAGACAGAGACAGAGACAGATGCTTGTAAGAACTGAAAGAATTTATGGGTGGCACAGTTCTGCAATGAAGCATTAAATTCTATTACAAAACAGATGTGGGGACTGAAAACTCATCCTTTCCATCTTTCTTTGGGCTCTTCCTCATATCCTTCTAATCATAGCATAAATGTGTCCTTATAGTATATCTCTAACTTTTTTCCCTTTCTGTTTCTGTACTATTTATAGTAAAAAACAATATTTATTTATGGCCGTTGAGCTTTAGCTAAATAAAATACAAGCCCCTTTTATATTTTCTTCATCTTTGTTCCTCGACCATGAATGTTCCACTTTTTTCCCATTATTGTTCAAATAATTTCTCAATATTTCTGGATTTTTCTCCATTTGCTAAGATAATAATTACAGTGTTTTCTGTATTCCCAGGCAGTCTGTTAGTACTGTCTGTGTTGGGTCTGACAATTGATGCCCATAAGTTTTTCTGCTGGCTCAAGGATTAGTACGTTAACATAAATGAAGAACATAAATGACAACATCTGTTAGCATGACCTGCACAGCTTTTTCTTCACCTTCTGTCATTGCCTCACTGCTAATGCTACAAGTGGACATACAGGAGCTGGAGAAGGCTGGCTGGCTGGCTGGCTGGCTGGCTGGCTGGCTGGCTGGCTGGCTGGCTGGCTGGCTGGCTGGCTGGCTGGCTGGCTGGCTGGCTGGCTGGCTGAGTGAGTGAGTGAGTGAGTGAGTGAGTGAGTGAGTGAGTGAGTGAGTGAGTGAGTGAGTGATTCTCCATGGATTTGGTCTGGTGAGTCCTCTTGGCCTGCCATGATGGAGTTACGGGACTGACACGACAAGTTGATATAAAGTAATTTGATGAGATGGAATGACGTGATTGGTGGATGGCATCTATATATCAACAATGCTTCTGGGCACTTTCATTTATGTATGAAAAGTCAGCAGTTCAGATATCAGTGGTACTTTTAGCATTTCTACATTTAAAATGTGGATTGAACAATTTCATAATTTGGAAATATAAACCATAGTCCCAATAATCATGACACAACTGAAACTTACCTTTATATGAAAAATTTGAATTTAGAATTGAGATGGGTAAAGGAACAAAGCACAGTTCTGATCCTGGGGAAAAAATATAGTTGTATGAATTAGGTATCTGGGATGGTTATATATCTGTATATTCCCTTCAAGATTCTTCTGTATTAAAAATGCTGTGATATTAAATAGGACCCCCAGCACCAAAATAATGGTCTTTTTGAAGTAAACTGGGGAAGAATAAATCATCAAATGATATGTCAAACAATCATCAATGTCTAAGATTCTTAAAAGTCTTCTCTTGCCTGACTAGGGCCTCCAGTTCCCCAGGCTTCAATCATATACCTGGCTATCTTTGTAGCTGCACAGCTAGCAATTTTAGAATGTATATCCTTGTTGATTGCACTATGAGCTACCAGTGAGTATGTGTTGCCTTGTCTAACCACTCGCTTGTGTTCTTGCAATCTGGTGGTTAGCTTCCTTCCTATCCTAGTCACACACTAGGGTGAGAGGACACTTTACAAAGCTAATTGTTTGGCACATCCTGCCATGCATAAAAAGTATTTCAGAAGCAGTAGATCACAGCTTCCGAAATCTGCAAGTAGGATCTCACGCTGTCCAGAGGCTACCATATGAGGACAAATCATACATTGCAAAGATCTCTTGGAGGTGAGATATAATAATGTAACCTACTGGATCCCCTGCATGGATTGCCCCTATGTAGGGCAGGAAGGAAGGAAGTTACCCACAACAAGTATACAAGTGAGCGGTCAGAGGAGGATGCCAAACTCATTGATAGTCTCACATTGCAATGAACAATGACAAAAGTTCCAGTTCGAAACTACTAAACTGTTGGCCGTGCAGCTACAAAGATAGCCAGGTAAATGATTGAAGTCTGGGAATCAGGCCCTTGTCAGCCAACAGAAGTGCTGATTTATCACTATCAGGTGCCAGTTACTGACCCAGACTGCATCCTGCAACATTATCCTGGGACCCAGGTATTTGCCTTCATTCAGGAAAAAAAAGATGTATTTTCTGCCCTCTAGTGGCTATTTTGAGACTTGCAGCACAGATATGGTATCTTGCTATATCCCTCCCCCCTTATTAAATTTTGTGACAAGGGGAAGCCATTTTCTGTTCCTGCAGAAAAAAGGTGGCTCATTCTAAAAACACTCATGTCTAAAAGAAGAAGTAGCCAGGAATCTTGCTTATTTGTCAGTCAAAGAAAATCACGTTCAAGCAGAAGAGTTTACCAAGCTAGACCATACCTGAATCCCTGGCACAGTCCCCCTCAGTTTCGATGGTTACCAAGGTGTGATTCACTTCCTTTCTAATATTCTCCACCTGCTGATTGATCATTTCCTCATTGTTCTCTATATTTCCTACTTCAATTATGACTTTATGCTCCACAATAATGCTGCCATTCCTAAGAGAACAATGAAAGAAGAAAGAACAATTCCTGAACTACCCTTTATTTCTCCATGAAGATATGCTAAAGACTGTGATAGCCCCACCCCTTTCCTCCATCAAGTGCAAAGCGAACTAGTACGTCTACTCCATTTCTACTCCATTTAATCCACAGAACAGTTTTCCGAGAGAGCTTAGAATAAAAGTTTCAGACTAGGCCAAAGTTCCTCTGGCAGCTTCATAACTGAGTGGGATTTTAACCTGGACTTTAGTCCAGTTCTAACTGCTTTAATTTGCAAGAACATTTTTCATCCCTCTCAGATGTTTCCTGGAACACATGATGCCTGAACCAGAGGTGGGTTTCTCCGGGTTCGGGTGGGCTCGGGCGAGCCCTTTCGTGAAATTTCCCGATCCCAAGCGATCCCAAGCTTGAACCGGTGGACCCGGAAGTAAGTAGTCCCCGTTCCCCTCCCCTCCCCTGCTCCCAGCGCCGGGAACCTGCAGCGGCCGAAGCAGCGAGGGCGGCCCGAGGGAAGGAGGAGCAGGCAGCCGCCTCCCGCCTGCCCCGTGGCTTCAGGACAGGTCCTGGGCAGGCTGAGTCGGGCCTCACCATCCCCCCCCCCCGTCTTCCCCGATGGCATCTGGAGTGATCGGGCCGTGCAGAAACTCCTGCGCCGCTCCCCTCCGTTCCCCGCTGCCCTCCGTGTGCCGTTGGGCCGGGGATGGTGAGGCCCGACTCAGCCTGCCCAGGACCTGTTCTGAAGCCACGAGGCAGGCGGGAGGCGGCTGCCTGCTCCTCCTTCCCTCGGGCCGCCCTCGCGGTACCGACGCGACCCCGCCGCCGGCCGGTGGAGGTGCTGACCCGGGAGCCGACCTGGGGCGCCCTTCCCCGGCGGCCCAGCCCCCTGCCCCGCCTGCGGGTGGCCAACCCCGCCCCCGGACCGCGGCTCGCCATTGGCCGGCGTGCGCAGCTGCCCAAGCTGCTTCGGCCGCTGCAGGTTCCCGGCGCTGGGAGCGGGGGAGGGGAGGGGAACGGGGACTACGGGGCTTACCCCGCCCCCGCCGGCCAAACCTACCGGCCTGCCGAAGCAGCAGAAGCCGCAGAGCAGCAGAGCGAAGCGACGAGGGGGCGGCTTCATCCGGAAACCGGGCAACCTCGGGGGCCGAGGTGAGCCGGTGAAGCGGGGAGATGCAGGCGGAGGACTGGGTGGCGCGGGAGCTGGGCTGCCTGAGACGGCGGGCGGGAGGGAAGGAGGGAGAGAAAGAGCCACAGAGAGAAACAGACAGACACAGAGAATGATAGAAAGAGACAGAGAGGGAGGGAAGGAGGGAGAGAAAGAGCCACAGAGAGAGAGTCAGACAGACACAGAGAGAGAGACAGAGAGAGACAGAGAGAAAGAGAAAGAAGGGAAGAAAGAAAAGAAAGAAAAAGAAAGTGGGACAGAGATGAAAGAGAACTTATGACCACAATTGAGGCCAAAATTTTGGTTGCTAAGCAAGACCGTTAAGTGAATTCCACCACATTTTCCTAGTTGGCCACGCCCACCCAGTCACATGACTGCAGAGCCACTCCCACAAAGCAGGCCACACCCACAGAACCTGTTCCAAAAATTTTGAAACCCACCCCTGGCCCTGAACGTATTTGCAAAACATGCTCAGGCCCTGGTCTACCCACATGGTTAAAAAAAAGAAGAAGGTAAGAAATCTGAAGAGGAGTTACTTAAACCAAAAAAGAGGATCCACAATGGGAGAAAAGTTCTACCCATATTCAAGTTCACTTGATGCCTCAACATCCCAAAGAATAATGAGATCTCTTTTTAGACACCCACCTCATTCGTAAGATCTCCACATCACTGTATCCAGGGACATCTTTATAAACAGTTTTCATCTACAAGGGAGAAAAAGTATAAGAAAGCCTTCATAAGCAAAGAAACCTATGCCAGGAAAGAGACTTGAATTAGAAACAAGCCTCCTAAAGCATTGAGTATGTGGTCTGTGCTGTGCCTTGTCTAATTCTCCAGCTGCAGAAAGCTGAGAATCCAAGAAGCGGGTTTTTGATTGGGAAGAAGACACGTTCTTGGTATGAATTAGGAGTGCTGGCCTCGGTTAAAGAAGAGTGTAAGATACATTGCACTGAAATGGTGACTGATCAGCTGTGGGCAGGGGTAGAATTCACTTACCTTTCCTACCAGTACGCAAATATAAGCGCATGCACCTCGTCTGCACATGCGCACAGCTTCATGCACATGTGCAGAGCTCATGCGTTACATTGGGGGGAGGTGGAGCCTCCCGCAGTCACCGCTATCAGTTCTCCTGAACTGGAGGGAACTGGCTAAATACCACCTCTGGACATAAGCTATTTCCTTGATCCAGTAAATCTTACCTGCTTTTTAAACTGAGTCTGAACTTCCCGATAATAGTTAGAGCTTGAGTCTTCCAGAGATTTCTTGAACTCTCTGTTAGTAACCCTCACCTGAGCTTCGACAGTAACGGTTACAGATACTAAAAGAGAGGGAAAGAGATATTTGTATGAACCTCAACATGTTACTTCTCCGCAAAGGAACTCTAAAATGTGAGAGGCAAGAGGTGAATGTGTTCCCATTCTCCAACACGGTTTCAAATGCCTAAATCCAAAGATCCTCGTCTGGTTTCAAAACTCATTTTTTAAATTTAGTGATACATTTTTAAAATTCAAAGCGGTGCTGGAAGGGACCTTGGAGGTCTTTGAATCCAACCCCCTGCTCAAGTAGGAGACCCTATACCATTTCAGACAAGTCTCTTCTTAAAAACCTCCAGTGATGACATACCTGCAACTTCTGAAGGCAAATTGTTCTGCTGGTTAATTTTTCTCACCGTTAAGAAATTTCTCCTTAATTCCTGATTGTTTCTCTCTTTAATTGGTTTCTATCCATTGTTTCTTGCCCTGCTTTTTGGTGCTTTGCAAAATAAGCTCTTTCTTCTTTGTGGCAGCCCCTCAAATCCTGGAACATTGCTATCATACCCCCCCTAGTTCTTTTTTTCCCCTTTAAATCAGGGGTCCCTAATCCCCAGTTCATGGACCTGCTACAGGCTGCAAACAAACAAAACCTCATCAATGGAATGCAGGCAGCATGTGAAACCACGCCCCCTCCAGTCCACAGAAAAACCTCCCTCCACAGAACCAGTCCCTGGTACCCAAAAAGTTGGGGGCCAGTGCTCTAGACTAGTCACACTCAAATCCTGCAATTGTTCTTCATATGTTTTTGTCTTAGATCCGTGATGGTGAACCTATGACACACATGCCACAGGTGACACGTGGAGCCATTTCTTAGGGCACACAAGGCATTGCCCTGTCAGCTCCAGCACACAACCCCCATGCTCCCCTCACTTTTGGCATGTGATAGCAAAAAGGTTAGCCATCACTGCATTAGAATCATCTTAGTTACTCTTCTTTGCACTTTTTCCAAAGTCTCTTTTTATAATGTGGTGACCAAAACTGGATGCAGTATTCCCAGTGTGGTTTTACTAAGGTTTTATACAGTAGCACTAATACTTCATGATTCTATGCCCCTGTTTATACAATCAAGGATTGTATTAGATTTTTTTTTATCACTGCCATAGACTGCTGGCTCATATTTAGGTAATCATGCACTAGAACTCCAAGGTCCATCTCACAATTACTGTTTTTGAGCCAGGTTTCATCTAATTTTTACTTGTACCTTTTGGTTTTTCCTGCCTAAGTGCAAAACCTTGTTTTTGTCTCCTTTAAATTCCATTTTGTTGGATAGGACCCATTGTTCAAGGCTGTCAAGATTCTTTTTGATCCTATGTTTCTGGGGTGTTGGCTATTCCTGCCAATTTAGTGAAATTTGCAGATTTGATGAATTCCCCTTCTACTTCCTCAGGAAGTCGGTTACGGTCTTTTTTTTTAATGTCTTACTGAAATCTGGGTATACTATGCAGTAGTGGTGAATACCTGTAGCTTGGTTGTAGGATGAAGGTAGCGGTTCGTTCTCCGAATTTGTGGGTTGGTTTCTGAATGTTTCATTACCAGGCTAAGTAACATCTTCAGCAGGATTTAGGGGGTGTCAATATTGGTGTTCTACTTCTAAAATCTTAGTGTGATCAGTAGGTCTTCTGATGGGGAGGTCATGACAGGTGATTATCATGTCAGACCACGGTCTTGTGACTGGTTAGGTGTGGGTGACATCAGGCTGCATACATCATGTATACTAAGTATACTATGAGTATACTATAAGTATACTGTGTCCATAGCATATATCTGGTCTAATAATTTAGTCAGTTTGTCAAAGAATGAAATCAGGTTGGATTGGTCTGTTTTTAATAATTCTGTGCTACTTCTAGTTGTAACTTTCTTTCTAGATCAGGGGTGGGCAGACTTTGCAACTTTAAGTCTGAAGGACTTCAGCTCCCAGAATTCTCCAGCCAGCAAAGAGAATTCTGGGAGCTGAAATCCTTCAGACTTAAAGTTGCAAAGTTTGCTCACCCCTGTTCTAGATGTTCACAGATCTGTGTTTTGAAACAGTGTATGACCAATCATGCATTTTTGAGGCAATCTCCAAATCTCACCTCCATGATTTTCCTTAGATGAAGAAACTTTATCCACCACAGATCCAGAATGTTTTCTCAGTTATTCATGAGAGCTCTTAGCCATTTGGGGGAAAACATTAACTCAAATTAATCACTTTTGCTTGTAGATGGCAAACTTGTAGGCCTCTGTGAAACATCTTTCCCAGAAGCCAGAGGAGAACTGGGAATGGAGAACTATCTATTTCCCTACAGTGTTTCCCGGTTTACATGCACTATAATGGAGCTTTTATTAAGCCACATTTTGCAAACTTAGTTCTTCCATATGCAATCTCTTTATTCTAGTATAGTAATCCAGCATATATGGAAACAAGAATTTTTTTTAGGCTGCCATCAGGAAAAAGTAATTAAGCTCTCCTTGACTATACTTACATTGTGGAGGGGCTGGAATTTCATCCAAGAGGAACTCACACTTGGGCCCATAGAATAAATCCTCATTACAGATGCACCTGGTTCCATCATAGGTTCCGCTATTGTAGCACATCTCTGGAACAGAGAAATCCCCTTATACAGGTCTAATTTGAAAGTTACAATCAATGCAGCAATTTACATAGATATGTAATTCTTTATCACAGTATGAATGGAGAAAAAATTAAACAATGCAACAGAATAGATGAAGTGAGTTTACATGCATTCGTATGGTGACAAATAGCTCCTCACTCTTTAATCCGCAAGGCCAGATTAAAAACAATTCTTCTGTGAATATGAAATAATCTGCACAAACCCATTAATGATTGGTGCTCCCTTACTCTAGAACTTGGCACAAGGCAGCCATGTCCCAAAGGAGGTGTCAATCCTCCCAACCTCCCAGAAGAAAGGGGAGCTTCCTCTGGACTTTCAGATGCTGCTGAAATATGACTTTCAGCTACCCCAGACAGGATCCCCAGTAGTGAGAGAGGAGGGAGCAGTCCCTATATGGGGAAAGCCACAAATATCATTCCCAGATTATGAAGGGAGAATCACCTCATGATTATACTTCAGTCACAGGGACACTTACAAGGTATTATGTCAACGGCTTAATTTGATAGAAATATGATGAATAGTAGCTAATACCATTCACACTCAATTTGCCCTAAACTGAATGCGTTCTTTGGTGCTTCACACCAAAGGTCACTACAGTTGGATCACAGGAAAGGAAAAAATTGTCAGGACTGTTGAAAACTTTAAAATAGGACTGACCAAACATATAGATCAAATGAAAACTGTTACTCACCACTTGTGGTAGTCTTGACAGTAGTAGTTTTGATAGTGGAAGGCCTGCTGGGACTCTTAGAAGTAATAGGTTTCGTAGTGGAAGGCCTGCTGGGACTCTTAGAAGTAATAGGTTTCGTAGTGGAAGGCCTGCTGGGACTCTTAGAAGTAATAGGTTTGGTAGTGAAAGGCCAGCTGGTGCTCTCAACAATATTAGCACTTGTACTGGAAGGGCTGCTGGTGCTCTCAACAATATTAGCACTTGTACTAGAAGGACTGAGGGTGCTCTCAACAATATTAGCACTTGTACTGGAAGGGCTGCCGGTGCTCTCAACAATATTAGCACTTGTACTGGAAGGGCTGCCGGTGCTCTCAACAATATTAGCACTTGTACTGGAAGGGCTGCTGGTGCTCTCAACAATATTAGCACTTGTACTGGAAGGGCTGTCGGTGCTCTCAACAATATTAGCACTTGTACTGGAAGGGCTGCCGGTGCTCTCAACAATATTAGCACTTGTCCTGGAAGGGCTGCCGGTGCTCTCAACAATATTAGCACTTGTACTGGGAGGGCTGACGGTGTTCTCAACAATATTAGCACTTGTACTGGAAGGGCTGCTGGTGCTCTCAACAATATTAGCACTTGTACTGGAAGGGCTGCCGGTGCTCTCAACAATATTAGCACTTGTACTGGAAGGGCTGCCGGTGCTCTCAACAATATTAGCACTTGTACTGGGAGGGCTGACGGTGTTCTCAACAATAGTAGCACTTGTACTGGAAGGGCTGCTGGTGCTCTCAACAATATTAGCACTTGTACTGGAAGGGCTGCCGGTGCTCTCAACAATATTAGCACTTGTACTGGAAGGGCTGCCGGTGCTCTCAACAATATTAGCACTTGTACTGGAAGGGCTGCTGGTGCTCTCAACAATATTAGCACTTGTACTGGAAGGGCTGTCGGTGCTCTCAACAATATTAGCACTTGTACTGGAAGGGCTGCCGGTGCTCTCAACAATATTAGCACTTGTCCTGGAAGGGCTGCCGGTGCTCTCAACAATATTAGCACTTGTACTGGGAGGGCTGACGGTGTTCTCAACAATATTAGCACTTGTACTGGAAGGGCTGCTGGTGCTCTCAACAATATTAGCACTTGTACTGGAAGGGCTGCCGGTGCTCTCAACAATATTAGCACTTGTACTGGAAGGGCTGCCGGTGCTCTCAACAATATTAGCACTTGTACTGGGAGGGCTGACGGTGTTCTCAACAATATTAGCACTTGTACTGGAAGGGCTGCTGGTGCTCTCAACAATATTAGCACTTGTACTGGAAGGGCTGCCGGTGCTCTCAACAATATTAGCACTTGTACTGGAAGGGCTGCCGGTGCTCTCAACAATATTAGCACTTGTACTGGGAGGGCTGACGGTGCTCTCAACAATATTAGCACTTGTACTGGGAGGGCTGACGGTGTTCTCAACAATATTAGCACTTGTACTGGAAGGACTGCCGGTACTCTCAACAATATTAGCACTTGTATTGGAAGGGCTGCCGGTGCTCTCAACAATATTAGCACTTGTACTGGAAGGGCTGCTGGTGCTCTCGACAATATTAGCACTTGTACTGGAAGGGCTGATGGTGCTCTCAACAATATTAGCACTTGTACTGGAAGGGCTGACGGTGCTCTCAACAATATTAGCACTTGTACTGGAAGGGCTGCCGGTGCTCTCAACAATAGTAGCACTTGTACTGGGAGGGCTGACGGTGCTCTCAGCAATATTAGCACTTGTACTGGAAGGGCTGCTGGTGCTCTCAACAATATTGGCACTTGTACTGGAAGGGCTGCTGGTGCTCTCAACAATATTAGCACATGTAGTGGAATGGCTGCTGGTGCTCTCGGGTATAATAGTATATGTAGTGGAAGGACTGCCGGTGCTCTCAACAATATTAGCATGTGTAGTGGAAGGGCTGCCAGTGCTCTCAACAATATTGGCACGTGTAGTGGAATGGCTGCTGGTGCTCTCGGGTATAATAGTATATGTAGTGGAATGGCTGCCAGTGCTCTCAACAATATTAGCATGTGTAGTGGAAGGGCTGCCAGTTCTCTCAACAATATTGGCACGTGTAGTGGAAGGGCTGCTGGTGCTCACGGATGTAATAGAACATGTAGTGGAAGGGCTGCTGGTGTTCTCGGATGTAATATCATGTGTAGTGGAAGTGCTGCCAGTGCTCCCAGCCATAATAGCATGTGTAGTGGAATGGCTGCTTGTGCTCTCGGGTATAATAGGATGTGTAGTGGAAGGACTGCCGGTGCTCTCGGCAATAATAGGACGTGTAGTGGATGGGCTGCCAGTGATCTCGGCAATATTAGCATGTGTCGTGGAAGGGCTGCCAGTGCTCTCAACAATATTAGCATGTGTAGTGGAATGGCTGCCGGTGCTCTCGGATGTAATAGCACATGTAGTGGAAGGGCTGCCAGTGCTCTGGACAATATTAGCCCGTGTAGTAGAAGGGCTGCCAGTGCTGTCAACAATATTAGCATGTGTAGTGGAAGGACTGCCGGTGCTCTCAACAATATTAGCATGTGTTGTGGAAGGGCTGCCGGTGCTCTCAACAATATTAGCACCTGTACTGGAAGGGATGCCAGTGCTCTCAACAATATTAGCACGTGTAGTGGAATGGCTGCCGGTGCTCTCGGATGTAATGGCACATGTAGTGGAAGGGCTGCTGGTGTTCTCAACAATATTAGCACGTGTAGTGGAAGGGCTGCCAGTGCTCTCAACAATATTAGCACGTGTAGTGGAAGAGCTGCCGGTGCTCTCAACAATATTAACACGTGTAGTGGAATGGCTGCCGGTGCTCTCAACAATATTAGCACGTGTACTGAAAGGGCTGCCAGTGCTCTCAACAATATTAGCATGTGTAGTGGAAGGGCTGCCAGTGCTCTCAACAATATTAGCATGTGTAGTGGAAGGGCTGACAGTGCTCTCAACAATATTAGCATGTGTAGTGGAAGGGCTGACAGTGCTCTCAACAATATTAACACATGTAGTGGAAGGACTGACAGTGCTCTCAACAATATTAGCATGTGTAGTGGAATGGCTGCCGGTGCTCTCAACAATATTAGCATGTGTACTGAAAGGGCTGCCAGTGCTCTCAACAATATTAGCATGTGTAGTGGGAGGGCTGACAGTGCTCTCAACAATATTAGCACGTGTAGTGGAAGGGCTGACAGTGCTCTCAACAATATTAGCACGTGTAGTGGAAGGGCTGCCGGTGCTCTCGGCAATATTAGCACGTGTAGTGGAAGGGCTGCCGGTGCTCTCAACAATATTAGCACGTGTAGTGGAAGGGCTGCCGGTGCTCTCAACAATATTAGCACGTGTAGTGGAAGGGCTGACAGGGCTCTCAACAATATTAGCATGTGTAGTGGAATGGCTCCTGGTGCTCTCAACAATATTAGCACGTGTACTGAAAGGGCTGCCAGTGCTCTCAACAATATTAGCATGTGTAGTGGAAGGACTGGTTTTACTCTTGGTAGTAGTAATTTTGGTATTGGGAGGACTCGTAGAACTCTTGGCAGTAGTAGTTTTGGTAGTGGAGGGAGTAGTAGTACCCATGGCAGTAGTAGTTTTGGTAGTGGGAGGACTGGTAGAACTCATGGCAATAGTGTTTTTGGTTGTGGAAGGGCTGGTATTACTTTTGGCAATAGTAATTTTGCTATTGGAAGGACTTGAAGTATAATGATAGCTAAGGATTTTTCTCCTCCATGGCTTCCTTACCATCACCTTGTTGTCCGTTGAATCCATATTGTTAATCTCAAGTGGTCCATCTCTCTTCTGATTTCTTTGGTCTTTAGGTTCAAGGACTTCTTCCAAAGTTCTTTCATCTTCTGATTCTACCTCTTCCCATTGAATATGCTGTACTTTTGTAAGTTCATTATTTTTAAGTTTGTTTCCAGCATCATTTCTGTAGCCACCTATAGAGAATGATGGGAAAAAATGAAGTAGTTTTTGTGATATTTTATATTAAAAGTTTTGTTTTTCTGTCCCCAATGAAAACGTCTTCACTTCCGGCTTTTGACAGCGACAGACGGGCTTTGAGCTTTGTCTGCCGATGCTTTCCTAGCAGGTCCCTTTGGGGGCACAAGGAGTCCTGGAGGGGCTTCTTGCCTAAATGGGTGGCTTGTCAGGACCCCCAGTCTGTCAGCAGTCAGCGGGGGGTACCCCGACCTCACCTCAGGCATTGGGGTGGCACAGAGGGGGAGCAAACACTTGCCTCTTCGCCCAATAATTTTCAGAGGTAATATTCTAATTTGAACGAGTGACTGGAATGCCAGCGATGGAGAGGCACCCCCCAAACCACTTGGATGGCCATTGGAAGCCAGGTGGCAGAAGGAATGTGGGTTTTGTTCAACAACTTAATGGGAAAAAGAGGGGGGAGTTTTTCTTCCTAACCCCCCCTTGAAACAAGCGGAGACCCAAACAGGGAGAAGAAGAAAAGAGGGACATAAACTTTGCCATTTGAACTAACTTACTGGGAAAGTGGATTGACAGCAGTAACAACTCATTACAGAGCAGCTTTAAAGACTTCATTATAACTCTCACCCTCGCTCCCTGCGGGGCAAAAATGGCTTTCCTTTGTTCTACTATCAAAACTTTTTCTGGCCTGTGGAGAGCTCTGCTGACAGTCATTTAAGAAAGAACAATCGGTGTCTTTGTGTGCTCACCCCAGGGGGCCTCTCTGCCCCTCCAGTGTGTGGAGTCTCTGAATAAGGACAGTAAAATATTTCTTTTTCCTCTCTTTTAAAATTACAACTAACGAATTTGTACTTGCACCTTTCCTGACTTTGCAAACCTCCCCACCTTGTTTTGCTCTTGGACACCATTTTCTGTTCTCTGCTACTTTTGAATTGTGACAATGGGTCCTAAAAAACCTCCAACGGGAAACCCTGCATCCGCCCTTCGTCTACCCCAGCATCGACCAATTCTAGCCCTGCTACGCAAGAAACGAAATTAACTTCCTTTTTGCAGAGAGAGGCAGTGGCAGAGACTTCACAAGAATCATCTACGACTCAAATGCTACAAGAAATATTGAAAAGCATAAATGACTTGCGGAAAGAACTGTTGCACTCTAGAGCAGATATTAAAATTGTTCAACAGAGTATAACAGATAACAGAGAAAAGATTGTTTCACTGGAGAAGAGAGCGGATGAGGTGGGAGGGAAAGTTAAGGAACTACAGAAAAAAAATCTTGAGTTTCAAAATTATGTTTCTAAAACGGAATTTTTCTTAGGTTTCAAAATATTCCAGAACTACAGAACAAAAATATCAAAGAAATTATGAGTGAGATGCTAGCAGAATATATTAAGAGAGACAAAGATCAAATATGGTGGGACATACATTTGGTATATAGAATTAATTCAGCATATGCCAGAACTCATAATCTTCCAAGAGAGGTCCATGTGAAATTTTTCAGGAAATTTTTCAGGGAGGAGGTATTGAGAGCACAGAGGGGTATGCTGCTGAGATATCATGATAAAGAGGTCACCATTCTGAAGCAAATACCCCCCAAAAAATAAGATAATTGAGAAAGAAATATTCTTTCTTATCTAGAAAATTATATAATAAAGGAGTTTGGTTCAGATGGTTGATGCCAGAAGGAATGTTGCTCTTCTGGGAGGGAGACAGAATTAATCTTAAAACACAAGCTGAGGCGGAAGCCTTTTTGAATAAACACATTTCCCTCCTAAATGACACAGGTAGCAGGGGTGGAGAAAAAACAGAAGAAGCCATGCCTCCACCGGGGGACAGGGGGGAGGAAACGATACTGACAAGGCTCAGATCGCAAAAATGAGTTTAATGGAGTTAATATTATAGTTCTTGTTACAGAGAGCAAAGTAAGATGGGATTGAACATGTGATTGATACAATGTGAAAACTTGTTTCTGCTTTTGTTTTCTACAGTTTGTTTTTTCTTTCTTTTAAAACAGTAAAATATGAGGGGGGGGGCACCACTGCTGGCATGAAGCCACCAAAAAATTGTATGCACCATTTCCCTTTTTCCTTTGTACACTATTAAAAAAACCAATAAAATTCTTTGAAACAAACAGAAAATGTCTGAATGGGGTAATGGAAAAGTAGCTTTTCTCACCTTCATTTCACTCAAACAATGCTGGACCAAGAACGGCAAAAAGAATATAGCTACCTTCATTTAAAGGAAAATTACTGAAGATTAATGCTGCAAAGAAAGCCATGTTGCACTTTTATTTGACCATTTCCCCACCTCACTCAGTCTCTGTATACAATGTCTTATCTGAAGTAGCTCTCTCATCATTCCTATTTATAAAAAGGTAAAGCTTCCCCTTGCACATATGTGCTAGTCAACAGCGGCGTTTTGAAATGGCTCCTTGATGCGAGGAAGCGGATATTTCTCATCCGGACTTTTACGGAACAAGTGAAAGTGCTTTGCGGCTTGTCTCTATACAATGTATCTAAGTCCGGCTTTATTGAAACAATTTTCTTTGTCACTTTCTCCTGCTGGCTGCCAGACTGGGCGGTGGAAGATGGCTGCCCTTTGTTCCTAAATGACTATTTTTATGGAAAATTACCAACATCTCTTTGTGATTTGGACTGTCTCTCTCTACCAACGGAGGATTTTTTGGATTAATTGATTCCTTCCCTGGAGTGCCTTCTTTGTCTTAATAATTGACTGTGAAAAATTGCTTCTCTTCTGGACTTTATAATTTTCTACAACTTTGATTTGAACTTTCCTCTCCTGACTTGCTCCAGCGGCCCCACCCAAAAAACGCCATCTTAGTGGCACTGACTTTAACAGCTCACCATGGCCTCAAAAAAACAACCAGAAAATCCAGGATTGGAACAAAGGATGACAGCTATGGAAGCAGTGTTACACTCCTTGGTGCTGGAAATTAAAGAATTAAGGAAAGATCATTGCAGTTCTAAACTTGAACTTTTGGAGACACAGAAAAAATTGATGGAGAATACACAGAAGACCGAGGAGTTGGAAGTGGGGTTGGCTGGGGCAAAGGGAGAACTTAAAAATGTTAATAGTGAAATTGGAGATCTGACTGGTCATATGTCTAGGATGGATTTTGAAAGGATGTCATATTTTTTAAGATTTCAGAATATTTCGGAGGAAACGGGTGAATGCCTTCCTGATCTCATGAGTACAATTTTAGCAGACTATTTACACAAACCTAAAGAGGAGATCAGGGGGGACATTGACCTAGTCTACAGAATAAATTCAACATATGCCAGGATAAACGAAGTACCCAGAGAGATACATATTAAATTTGTCAGAAGGTCGACTAGGGAGGGAATCTTGAAGGCGCAGAGAGAGGGTCCGTTAATTTACCAACAAAAGGAAGTCGCTATCTTGAAGCAGATCCCAAAAAAGATTAGGGAGGTGAGGAGGAAGTACTCCTTCTTATCTAAAAAATTGTTTCACCACGGGATTTGGTTTAAGTGGGCGATGCCAGAAGGGATGTTGGTGTTCTGGGAAGGAGGAAGAGTAAGGATTAAAACAGTTGTTGAGGCGGAAGCCTTTCTTAAAAAACATTCCACTATCCTGGGGGAAGATCCAGGGGGGGCAGAGGGGGCCACGGCCCCGCCCGCTGGGGGCCAGGAAGGAGAACAAGAAGACACAATTGCCAAGAGACTTAGATCTAAAAAATGATTTTGCTTTTTATTAATACAGTATAACTTTTTATCTGGATGTTTGTACATGACTGCCAGCATAGAATTTAGAATTTATGATATATGCATTTATTTTCACCTTGTAGTATTATTGGAAAATGTATTACCAATGTCTTATTAAGAAGCCCTGGAGGGGCCAATGATTTCGACGTGAAAGTTCTCAAAATATTTCTGTACTACCCTACCTTACCCTACCTGAAAAAATTTGTAAAAACCAATAAAACTTTTGCAATACAAAAAGAAGAGACTGGAAAACCATGCCATAGGTTCGCCATCATGGGTATAGGGCTTCCTGCTGGGCAGGGAGTTGGACTAGATGACCCCCAAAGGATAGATAGAGAGGGAGAAATAAGGTAGGTAGGTAGGTAGGTGGATAGATGGATGGAAGGAAAGAAAGAAAGAAAGAAAGAAAGAAAGAAAGAAAGAAAGAAAGAAAGAAAGAAAGAAAGAAAGAAAGAAAGAAAGAAGGAAGGAAGGAAGGAAGGAAGGAAGGAAGGAAGAAAGAAAGAAAGAAAGAAAGAAAGAAAGAAAGAAAGAAAGAAAGAAAGAAAGAAAGAAAGAAAGAAAGAAAGAAAGAAAGAAAGAAAGAAAGAAAGAAAGAAAGAAAGAAAGAAAGAAAGAAAGACGGTAGGTAGGTAGGTAGGTAGGTAGGTAGGTAGGTAGGTAGGTAGGTAGGTAGGTAGGTAGAGGGAGAAAGGAAGAAATATAGTAGGTAGGTAGGTAGGTGGATAGATAGGGAGAAATGCGGTAGGTAGGTAGGTACGTAGGTATGGGGATGGATAGATAGATAGGGAGAAATACAGTAGATAGGTAGGTAGAGGAATAGACAGAGAGGGAGAAATACAGTAGGTAGGCAGGTGGGTAGATAGGGGGATAGATAGAGAGGGAGAAATACGGTAGGTAGGTAGGTAGGTAGGTAGGTAGGTAGGTAGGTAGGTAGGTAGGTAGGTAGGTAGGTAGGTAGAGGGAGAAAGCAAGAAATACAATAGGTAGGTAAGTAGAGGGATAGACAGAGAGGGAGAAATACCGTAGGTAGGTAGGTAGGTAGGTGTATAGATAGATAGCGAGAAATACGGTAGGTAGGTAGGTAGAGGAATAGAGGAAGAGGGAGAAATACAGTAGGTAGGTAGGTAGAGGGATAGAGAGGGGGAAATACAGTAGGTAGGTAGGTAGGTAGGTAGGTAGGTAGAGGTAGAAAGAAAGAAATACAGTAGGTAGGTAGAGGGATAGATAGAGAGGGAGAAATACAGTAGGTAGGTAGGTAGAGGGATAGACAGAGAGGGAGAAATATAGTAGGTCGGCAAGTAGGTAGGTAGGAATAGAGAAAGAGGGGGAAATACAGTAGGTAGGTAGGTAGATAGCGGGAGAAACAAAGAAATACAGTAGGTAGGTAGGTAGAGGGATAGATAGATAGAGAGGGAGAAATACAGTAGGTAGGTAGGTTGGGGCTTATATGGTGGTTGTGTGTATGTGTGCAGGTGTAAATCTACACACACATTTGTTGGCCATTTAACCAGACTGGGCCACAGCAACGCGTGGCCGGGTATAGCTAGTAAATAATAAAAACAATCATAATTAATAAATCCAGGGGTATCTAAAAGTAATAAATTGAAAGATTAACCCAGTTCATTTAAGAAAGAAAGTAAGAAATAGTTAAATCGTGGAACAGCTTGCTATTCTAGAGGTGCCTTTTATTGTGTCTATAAAATCTTAAGATCAAATGTACTTTTCAAGAGCAACAGAGATCTGTAATTGGGGCACTGCCACTGTCTCCTCATTGGAACTTGAACCAACTGAAGCAGCAATTTATGCTATCATTTGGTTATTTTACTTATTCATCAGGTATCTGCAGAATGCACTCTTGCAGCTTTCAGGAAGTCTTTGAAGTGACCCCATGTATGTACATACACAGGATACTGAATTTTCCTTCTGGGATATTTTTTTTCTAAATAACAATTGACATTTCACATAATTTTGCATGAAAAGATTCCCATATCCTAGATTACTTATGGGATTACTTATGTCTGTTTTGCCTTCTATCAAATTAACATAGTCATCTGGTCAAGTGACTGTAATTTACAATTGCTGAAATGGAAATTCAAAATAGGTGTAAAATTAGGACTAGAATCAACAATGGATTAAATGAAAGAATATAAATTCATGATTTAATCCCAGTAAATAAATATTTACTTCTGTAAGATAGCCCAGAAGGAATTTGGCACATTGCTATGAATTACTATAATGCACTTTCTACATAGAGCTATGCTCCCAAAATGCAGATGCTCTATCCATACTGGTAAACAAGCTGGGTATAAGGAACAGATGTGACTTCCTCATTAAAATAGTGGGCTTCATGCCTGGCTGTTTCTAGACAAGACTTTGGTTATCAGCACATGCACAGGAAGCAGCAAGCACAAGGTGTTCCTGGGGATTGTCCAGGGGTGGGTTCCTGCCAGTTCTAACCTCTTCTATAGAAGAGGTTCCACAAATCTACAGTGCCATTTACAACTCGTTCCAGCTCCCTCCCCCTGCCCGTCCGCATATCATCAAGATGAAGAGCGAGAGGAGGAATTCTGGGAGTTGAAGTCCACAAGTCTTTAAACTGTCAAGTTTGAATGCCCCTGGAGGTGTTTTTTTTCTAAAGGGTTAGGGGTGCAAGGGTCTTGTAACTTGACAGCTTTAAGACTTGCACGCTTCAATGCCAGAATTTCTGAGCCAACATTTTGGTTGCTAAGCAAGAGTGTTGTTAAGTGAGTTTCACCACATTTTACAAGTTGGCTATGCCCACCCAATCACATGACTACCAATCCACTCCCACCCGGTCACATGGTTGGCAAGCCACTCCCACCCAGTCACATGGCCAGCAAGCCATTCCCACCCGGTCATATGGCCGTCAAGCCACTCCTGCAAAGCAGGCCACACCTACAGAAAAGGTTCTAAAAAATTTTGAAATCCACCACTGGGATTGTTTTGCCCTGCAGGCTGACTGCATTCTGAGTGCTTACCTTTCACCTAGGATACCAGCTCTCACCGCCTCCTATGCGTATGGCCAGGGGCTGGGCAAGATGGCAGGGCAACCCCTTACAAGGTGTCCAGGCAGGTCAGATTCAAGGCGGACCACATTCTACCCTGAATGGCCACACCAAGTTGTAGATCAGCACCACATCTGTACCAGCTCATCCATGCCACATTTGCTGGTCTGGCGTTGCAGCCTGTGAGGCTTTCCTTCACTGGGACTACCCTGTCCCCATGTGGAATGGAATGGGACATTAAGGCCAATTGCATGGCTGGTAGAAGCCATGGTGCCACCCATGCCTATCTCAGCCATGCCTACTTGGTCCCCCTAGGTCAGGGGTGTCCAAACTTGGGAACTTTAAGAGTTGTGGACTTCAACTCCCCGAATTCCCCAGCCAGCCATGGCGGCTGGGGAATTCTGGGAGTTGAAGTCCACAAGTCTTAAAGTTCCCAAGTTTGGACATCCCTGCCCTAGGTCAACCACATGCCTGGTGTGGCCTCAATGAAATTGAGTTGACAGCCCTGTCCTATATTAACTTATCAGTGCAAGTGAAATCTAAATCTTTTTAATCTACAGAACCCTTAATGAGTGGGCCAGAGGTGGGATCCTACCAGTTCGGCCAAGTAGATAGTAACTCGGCCGCTCATGCACCCAATCGGTTCTATTGGTGGCAGCGCCATCTTGATTTTTAGTTCTGCACACATGCAGAACAATCTCCATTACAGAAAAGTTATTTTTCCCCTTTTCTAATGTTCTGCGCATGCACAGACCTTTTTTTGGTGTAAATGTGCATGTGCAGAGAGTAGCAACCCACCCTGGAATGGGCCTTGAGTTAACTACAGTATCAGTGGTGGGTTTCTGTAGGCTCGCACCTACTCGCAAGAGCCGGTTGATGAAATTTAGAGAACCGGTGAGAGGGGGTTCCACCGGCGTACCTGGAAGTAAATCTTGCCCACCGCTGCCAGTGACCCAATGGGAAGGAAAGGAAAGGAAAGGAAGGAAGGAAGGAAGGAAGGAAAGAAAGAAAGAAAGAAAGAAAGAAAGAAAGAAAGAAAGAAAGAAAGAAAGAAAGAAAGAAAGAAAGAAAGAAAGAAAGAAAGAAAGAAAGAAAGAATTTATCATCACAATTGAGTCCAAAATTTTGGTTGCTAAGCCAGAGAGTTGTTAAATGAGTTTCACCACATTTTAAAAGGTGGCCACTCCCACCCTGTCACATGACTGCCAAGCCATGCTCACAAAATAGGCCACACCTACAGAGTAGGTTCTAAAAAATTTGAAACCCACCACTGTACAGTGTGCAGTAGGGCCACTATCTGTCTATAGAAGCCGATTATCCCCTATTTTGGGGAGATCTGGGAGAACTAGGTGTGGAGGCTCTGTTTCTCCACAATGGATCCATCTGTCTGGAATCACTTCTTGTTGGAGGTTTGATTGGCTCTAATATTATCTGCCTTCTGGAAGAAACTGAAAATAGACTTTTTCTGAAGGCCGTTTCAATTCAATTATAGTTGAAGTATTCCTAAACTCTGTATTTTTTTAAAAAAATATAACATTACAGTATCTGTTTGTTCTGCAATCTGGCAGGATATATTTTTGATAAATAAATTAATAGTTTATTAGAGCAGAGGATGCATCAGAAATACAAGAAAAGACATATTCCACTCACACAGAGAAAAGCCCATTCCAGCAACAAGTAGCATTAAGCATAGACAAGAAAAATTAATATTCAGAACATATCCAAATTACTATATAGATTGAACACCTGGATAACATCAGGGCCACAGCTGGGGAGTGGAAGGTAAACTGGACTGGAACCTCTTAAGCAAGCCAGTATCAATTTCATTTTTGAGCTGAAAAATTACTTTCACTGGCTTTCTGCTTTATTCACGGTATTGCCAAAAAGCACAAAGATGATGAGAAAAATTGGAATGCCCAGGATTTAGCTGGACAAATGAAGCTTCAAAAGGCACCAACTAACTATATAAATTAGCCATTTTTATTATAAAAAGCCAGCATAAAAAGGAGAGTATTTCTAATTATTCCTTCCCAACCATAGCTGTAAAAACCACAATCATAAAGTAAGAGAATTATGATTCTTTATGACATCTAAGATCTGTTTCCTGAGGCAGCCACCTCAGTTTGCCTAAGAGGATGGCCATCCAAATGGCTTCCATTCTTCCATGATAGCAATTATTTCAAACCAAAGTTAGAAACCAGAAAAATTAGATCACCTTTGACAACACGTGAACCAAACTGAAGTTGACACAGAGATATTTTTAATTTCATAGCTACAGAATATATCTTTTTTTTAAAATAATAATAATAATAATAATAATAATTTTAATTTATATCCCGCTCTCTCTCCCCAAGGGGACTCGAGGCGGGGCACAGGCAATTAAAAATACAAATAAACCACAAACAAATACAAAAGTTAAAAATAGATTAAATAAATCCTGCGCTAAAACCCATAACTAAACTAAAAATTACCCCTAAAAAACCCTGACCTAAAAAGAGACTACCCAAGGCCGGCCAGACGAAAAAAGTGCGTCTTTAATTTTAAGCGGAAGGAGCGGAGGTCCGTGGTTGTCCTGATATCGGGGGGAAGGTCATTCCAGAGGGCTGGGCCCGCCACAGAGAAGGCCCTTCCCCTGGGCGTCGCCCGCTGACAAAGTCTAGTGGACGGCACCCGGAGAAGTCCCTCTCTGTGGGAGCGAATCGGCCGTGAGGATGTATGGGGCAGGATCCGATCCCGCAGGTAGCTAGGTCCCGAGCCATGGAGCGCTTTGAAGATGGTAACTAACACCTTGAAGCGCACCCGGAAGACGACAGGTAGCCAGTGCAGCTCGCGCAACAGCGGTGTTACATGGGCAAACCTAGAGGTGCCCATAATTGCTCGCGCGGCTGCATTCTGGACCAACTGAAGCCTCCGGGTACACCTCAAGGGGAGCCCCATGTAGAGAGAGTTGCAATAATCCAGTCGGGATGTCACGAGAGCATGAGTGACTGTGCGAAGGGCGTCCCGATCCAATAGGGGGCGCAACTGGCGTACCAGGCGAACCTGGTAAAACGCCCTCCTGGCCACGGCTGTCACTTGATCTTCCATGGACAGCCGGGAACATGAAACAGTTTCATGTTCTTTAGACTTTTTTTATTTTGCTATTTTGGATTTTTACCAGAATTATTACCCAGTTAAATTAAAAACTCCAGATGGGCAGCTTCTTCAGGGTCCTTCTCCTCAACTGGACCTCCAGTATCCACTGCACAAGGTACTTTGGGCTATCCAATAATATCCATCTGCGCCATGTCAGGAATATGATCTCTCTTTTGCCCCATGAAACCATGTGTTCATTAGTTTGCAAGGTCTAAGTTATCAGACATACCCTGTGACAATGTCAGATTAAAAAATAGCAAGTCTGAACCCACCTTTCATTAGTCCAAGTGCTTGCCCTATCCTTCATATTCTTTGTCAATGTATCCTTAAGGTAAAGGTAAAGATTCCCCTCACACATGTGTGCTAGTTGTTCCCGACTCTAGGGGGCAGTGCTCTTCTCTGCTACAAAGCCGAAGAGCCAGCGCTGTCCAAAGATATCTCCATGGTCATTTGGCCAGCATGACTAGATACTGAAGGCTCAAGGAATGCTGTTACCTTCCCACCAAAGGTGGTTCCTATTTTTCTACTTGCATTTTTACGTGCTTTTGAACTGCTAGGTTGGCAGAAGCTGGAACAAATAATGGAAGCTTATTCCATTACATGGCACTAGGGATTCGAACCGCCAAACTGCAGACCTTTCTGATCAACAAGCTCAGCAAGTTAATCACTGAGCCACTGCATTCCTTTAATTTATCCTTCTTTATCTATACTGTATAAATAAAAATATAAAATAATTTGTATGAATCCACTAATTTCAAAAACGACTGGACCGATTTACACCAAACTTTCACACAATGTAGCCAAGGACTTCCGATAATAGAATAGCTACTCATTTTGTGCCTAGCACACGAGTGTCATGTGCAAGTTACACACAAAGAAAAGGTATGCACTGAACTGTGTTTTTACTTCCCTGTAGCCACGCCCATTAAACTGCTTTTCAATTGTCATACGGAGGCCTCTTAGGACCAAAAAGGCACAGAGGATAGCAAACTTCTAAGTGGCCCATAGAGACGGGGGGGGAGAAATACTGCTCAAGACTGTTCTCTGAGGTAAAAACACGGAGGCAGGCAGCTGCTTTAAACTGTTTAATATGAACTGAACCAAACTGTAACAAAGAACCACCCATCTGACAGCAAATACAGTTTAATAAAAAAGGGACCAGGGGAGACAGGATAGCAGTCTACCAATATCTCAGGGGTTGCCCCAAAGAAGAGGGAGTCAAACTATTCTCCAAGGCACCTGAAGGCAGAACAAGAAGCAATGGGTGGAAACTAATCAAGGAGAGAAGCAACCTAGAACTGAGGGGAAATTTCCTGGCAGTGAGAACTTTTAACCAGTGGAACAGCTTGCCACCAGAAGTTATGGATGCCCCAACACTGGATGTGTTTTTAAGAAGAGACTGGAAAACCATTTGTCTGACACAGTACAGGGTCTCCTGCTTGAGCAGCGGGGTTGGACTAGATGACCTCCAAGGTCCCTTCCAACTCTCCAAAGCACCTGATGGCAGAACAAGAAGCAATGGGTAGAAACTAATCCAGGAGAGAAGCAGCTTAGAACTGAGCGGAAATTTCCTGGCAGTGAGAACTATTAACCAGTGGAACAGCTTGCCACCAGAAGTTATGAATGCCCCAACACTGGATGTGGTTTTAAGAAGAGACTGGAAAGCCATTTGTCTGACACGGTATAGGGTCTCCTGGTTGAGCAGCAGGGTTGGACTAGTTGACCTCCAAGTCCAACTTTGCTATTGCATTATTGTATTACAGTAGGTAGGTAGATAGGGGAATAGAGAGACAGGGAGAAATACAGTTTAATAAAAGAGGGACGGGGAGACAGGATAGCAGCCTTCCAATATCTCAGAGGTTGCCACAAAGAAGAGGGAGTCAAGCTATTCTCCAAAGCACCTGAGGGCAGAACAAGAAGCAATGGGTGGAAACTAATCAAGGAGAGAAGCAACTTAAAACTGAGGAGAAATTTCCTGACAGTTAGAACAATTAATCAGTGGAACTACTTGCCTCCAGAAGTTGTGAATGCCCCAACACTGGATGTCTTCAAGAAGATGTTGGATAGCCATTTGTCTGAAATGGTATAGGGCAGTGATGGCTAGCCTTTTTTGGCTCGCGTGCCAAAAGCAGGGAGAGTGCAGGGGTGATGTGCACAGGTGTGCCACATCTATAATGCTATGTGCATGACCACCTGCATTTGGCATGCTTTTTACGTCATCCCCAGGCTCCAGAGGCCTCTTAGGAGCCTGGGGAGGGTGAAAACAGCCTTCCCCCACCTCCAGAGGGCAAAAAACAGCCTCAAAAGAAGGCCTAAATCAGCTTGCCAGGGCACACATACACACTGAAGCTGACAGGGCAATGCCTCGCGTGGCCTAAGAAATGGTTCCGTGTGCCACCTGTGGCACCCATGCCATAGGTTCGCCATCATGGGTATAGGGCTTCCTGCCTAGGCAGAGAGTTTGACTAGATGACCCCCAAGGGATAGATAGAGAGGGAGAAATAAGGTAGGTAGGTAGGTAGATGGGTGGGTGGATGGATAGATAGATAGATAGATAGATAGATAGATAGATAGATAGATAGATAGATAGATAGATAGATAGATAGATAGATAGATAGATAGATAGATAGATAGATAGATAGATAGATAGATAGATAGATAGATAGATAGATGCAAAGAAAGAAAGAGAAGGAAGAAAGAAAGAAAGAAAGAAAGAAAGAAAGAAAGAAAGAAAGAAAGAAAGAAAGAAAGAAAGAAAGAAAGAAAGAAAGAAAGAAAGAAAGAAAGAAAGAAAGAAACACAGTAGGTAGGTAGGTTGGTAGAGGGAGAAAGGAAGAAATATAGTATGTTGGTAGGTGAATAGATAGGGAGAAATGTGGTAGGTAGGTAGGTAGGTAGGCAGATGGATAGATAGATAGGGAGAAATACAGTAGGTAGGTAGGTAGATAGAGGGAGAAAGAAAGAAATACAGTAGGTAGGTAGGTAGAGGGATAGATAGATAGAGAGGGAGAAATACAATAGGTAGGTAGGTTGGGGCTTATATGGTGGTTGTGTGTATGTGTGCAGGTGTAGATCTACACAAAGATTGGTTGGCCATTTAACCAGACTGCGCCACAGCAACGCGTGGCCGGGTATAGCTAGTCCTAAATAAAACATCTGATAAACAAAAGCCTAAATTAGAAATTAGTTATCTGTTCAGCTGAACTCTCATGCAGTATTCCATATATGAAAAAGTCCCTAATTTTCTTAGGTCTTACTTCACCAGCTGAAAACAGGCAATGATGAAGGTCCTTTTTTGTGTAGCTCAGGGGTCTCCAACCTTTGCAACTTTAAGTCTGAAGTCCTTCAGACTTAAAGTTGCAAAGATTGGAGACCCCTGGTTTAGCTGTTTCCCCTATAATTAAATATTTCTGTTAAAAGAAATTATTTTTAAAATGGTAATATTGATTTCCTTTTATAAAAATTAATGTTATAGTAGTCATATATAACTGTTCCCTGATGCAATCTTTAGAACACAGTGGTACTTATTAATTGGTACCAGGAGCGTGATGAGTACCAAAAACGATGAGCATCAAGCAAATTTCTCTCATAAGGAATAATGTAGTGAGTCACAAGGCAGCCAATACTGACAGGTTCTAACTTGTGCATTATTTACCAAACAAACAATGAGTACTGAGACAAAATGAATTGAGTACCAAATTTATGAGTTTCAAAGAAGTTGAGTACCAGCAGTTGAGTATATTAAATTTCTAATTAATTTTGATACAATAACAATAGCACTTAGAATTATATACTGCTTTACAATTCTTTACAGACCTCTCTAAGTGGTTTATGGAGTCAGAATATTGCCCCCAATTGCTCATTTTACCGACCTCAGAAGGAAGGAAGGCTGAGTCAATCTTGAGCTGGTGAAAATCAAACTGCTGGCAGTCAGCAAAATTAGCCTGTAATACTGCATTAACCACTGTGCCACCACAGCTCTCTACATCATGTTTGCTTATTTGTTGCAATGATATACACAAGAATTCCGTATATTTATCAATTTTATAAGTGTTTTTTTTTCATTTGGAAACTATTCATTTTTTCCTTGTATTTCAAGACTCATTTATGACTCCATATAAAGTTTTGATTATATACAGTGATGTCTTATTGAATTACCAAGATATAACCTAGTAGCTTTTTCAGTAACTAACTAGCATACACAACCAAAATATTACTACATGTATTTATATTCCCCATTGCCATACATCTCACTTTGGAAGATGCATCATTTATACAGAGTTTTTTCTCTCTCCAAGGACCATCCACCCAATCTCTAAAGAGTTATTTACAGCCCAAACTCTACTCACCTGTTTCTGCACAAAGGAAGAGAAAAAAGAGGAGAAATAACACCTTACTCATCAGTTAGCCTGAAAGTTTGTGAGACAATCCAAATTAGGGCTACTGGAGTAGAATCTGACCACTGCTGAAGACTGCAGTCTGTTTATTGAAGTAAGTGAGTTAGAACTGAGAACCTTGAACCCCTGAAAAATGGCAGGGGAAGGCTGATCATTTCATAACTGAATCATAACATTTCTTCCTTCCGTCATTGAGACCAAGAGTCCATGGAAGGCAATAAAGCTTGCCTGGAACTTTGCCAGACAATGTAGACAAGAAGAAAAGAGTTGCACGTTGGCCTGCTAGATGTGTTTGCTAGTTCTTCCCTATCAAAAATCACAAATCAATATAATGCAAGAAAAAACACAAGCATACACCTACACACACACACACACACACACACACCTTTCATATCCTGATAAATAGTCTACAGTAGCTACAGTTTTCATCTTAATTAAGGTTAATTTTGTTCTAGTCTTGAGCATGCTGATTGTTTCCATCTAATTTCTTCCATGTGGAATGCAAAGGTGGCACTGTTGACCTCATAAAAATCCTGTAAAGTTTAAAACAAAAAAGTCTAAATCTAAAAAAATAAACAATGCTTTATACCCATTTTTGAAATCCATATATTACCCCATGTCATAGATAACCGCCCTGCCACCCTGTTCGGGGTGACCCGCTCCCTCCTTCACCAGAGGCCGCGGGAAGCCCCTTTGCAGGGGCGAGCAGAGGAATTTGGAGCTTATCTGCAGGACAAAATCACTCAGATTCGGAACGAGTTGCCCTCCACTGAAAGTTGCCCAGTCGGCCTGTCAGATGCCGGTCTTGAGACAACATCTTGGGAGGAGTTTGACTTTGTTGCTACCGAGGATATGGACAGGTTGTTGAGGAACCTTAGGGCTACCACATGTTTAGTAGACCGGTGTCCCTCCTGGCTTGTACTGGCATCTTGGGAGGTGACACGAGGCTGGCTCCAGGGCATTGTGAACGCATCTTTGAGTGAGGGGTCCTTGCCTGCCATCTTGAAAGAGGCGGTGGTGAGGCCCCTCCTCAAGAAGCCATCCCTGGACCCAGCATTATTAGAAAACTATCATCCAGTCTCCAACCTTCACTTTTTAGCGAAGGTTGTTGAGAGTGTGGTGCCCCAACAGTTTCCTCGACACCTGGAGGAAATTATCTAGGTCCGTGCCAGTCCGGCTTCCGGCCCGGTCACAGCACCGAGACGGCATTGGTCGCATTGGTGGATGATCTCTGGAGGGCTCGGGATAGAGGTTGCTCCTCTATCCTACTCCTATTAGACCTCTCAGCGGTTTTCGATACCATCGACCATGGTATCTTATTGCACCGACAGGGGGGGTTGGGGGTGGGAGGCACCGTTTTGCGGTGGTTCTCGTCCTACCTCTCTGGTCAGTCGCAATGGGTGTTAGCAGGAGGGCAGAGGTCGGCCCTGAGGCCCCTCACATGTGGGGTGCCGCAGAGGTTGGTCCTCTTGCCACTTCTGTTTAACACCTATATGAAGCCGCTGGGCGAGATCATCCGTGGTTTTGGGGTGGAATACCATCTGTACGCTGACGATACTCAGCTGTACATATCCACCCCAAACCACCCCAACGATATCGTCGAGGTGCTGTCCCGGTGTCTGGACGCCGTACGGGGCTGGATGGGTAGCAACAAACTCAAGCTCAACCCATCCAAGACCGAGTGGCTGTGGTTTCCGGCACCCCGGTACAGCCAGGTAAGTCCAATACTGACCATCGGGGGCGAGCAACTAGCCCCCGTGGAGAGGGCGCACAACTTGGGTGTCCTCCTGGATTCCCGGGTGACCATGGAGGACTATGTGATGGCCGTGGCCAGGAGGGCGTTTTATCAGGTACGCCTGATACGCCAGTTGCGCCCCTTACTGGACCGGGGAGCCCTTCGCACAGTCACTCAGGCATTAGTGACATCCCCGCTGGACTACTGTAATGCTCTCTACATGGGGCTCCCCTTGAGGTGCACTCGAAGGTTGCAGTTAGTCCAGAATGCGGCCGCGCGGGTGATTATGGGTGCCTCAAGGCAATCCCACATAACACCTCTCCTGCGCGAGCTGCACTGGCTACCTGTGGCCTTTTGGGTGCGCTTCAAGGTGCTGACGACCATCTTCAAAGCGCTCCATGGCTCGGGGCCTAGCTACATACGCGACTACCTCCTGCCCCATACATCCCTTTGACCGATCCGCTCCCACAGAGAGAGCCTTCTCCAGGTACCGTCGGCCGAGCAATGCCAGTTGGCGACGCCCAGGGGAACAGCCTTCTCTGTGGCGGGCCCTGCCCTCTGGAATGACCTACCCCCCGATCTACGCATCATTGGGGACCTCCGCCTCTTCCGTCAACGTCTTAAAACTTATTTATTCCAACAAGCCGGCCTAGCATAACCCCCGTTTCTGACTTTTATAGGGTAAATTTTAAATTGTAGAGTTTTATTAGTTTTAGCACAGGGATAGTTTAATAGTTTTTAATAATTATGTATTTTTGTATCTTTGTATCATTTTAATAACGCCTGTGCGCCGCCCTGGGTCCTTTTTTAGAAGGGCAGGATATAAATTTAAATAAATAAATAAATAAAATAAAATGTACTATTTCAAGTTTTATTAGATTTACTATTCACTGCTTACTTTTCAACAATATGAATTTTGTTCATTTTCTTGATGGACCAGCCTTTATTAGCAATGCAATCTAAAATACCCCTGCTTGAGGGTCCCACTGAGTCCTGTAAGAATCTGTCTCATAGAGATATGTGTAATTACATCAGTAATAAGATGATTGCTCCTCCTTAATTACTGTTTTTGGAGTTCAGTTACAAGGTGGTGAAATTCTTCACAGTGCATTTAGACTTTGGCATGATTCTTCCTGGACAAAGACTATTTGAGTAGCTTTAGAACCATAAGCTTGACAAGAAAGAAAGAAAAACCCTTGCTGGAATCCTAAATGCACTGA
This sequence comes from Rhabdophis nuchalis, assembly GCA_039707465.1. Taxonomy (NCBI): domain Eukaryota; kingdom Metazoa; phylum Chordata; class Lepidosauria; order Squamata; family Natricidae; genus Rhabdophis; species Rhabdophis nuchalis. Next base: position 114,302,501 of record CM077647.1, read on the forward strand.
GAGAAAATCAATAGCATACAATCAATATCATTGAAAAGAAAAAACATACATCTTCTTGTATAAATCTATAAATATAACACTGAAGGAAAAGAGCCCTGAAACAAGGGCGCCATAAAGGGCAGATAGCAGAAGGCTATAAAGCCCACATAAATAATTGGTTCAATGTATGGCTTTCCATTCAAAAATAAATAACTTACTCAGATTGTTAACAGTCAATTAACTGTTTCTAGAAGGCAGAAACATATGAAAGTAACTCCATTTATCCCTTACATGCACTTTTGAAGTAACCTCAGAGTATGTTTTCTGGCTATATTTCCTAAGTACATGTTTCCATTTATGTCACCTCCTCTCCATTTAGAGATAGCATGTTTCATATTGATGTAGGCTAACCCTAGCAGCTCAACAGCTACTTTCTACGGCTGTCATGGCGAATCTATGGCACAGAAGCCTCTCTGTGGTCATATGCACTGTCACCAGCTGCACTTGTGGGTTCCGTTGTGCACATGCGTACACAAACTTGGTGGAGAAATAAAAATAATTTATTAGATTGTAGGGGGGCAACAGGTGCTAGGGACCGGTGACCAGACAGGTGCTAGGAAGAAAGGAGACTGAAACCAGACTGGCATGAACAGAGGGGGAAAGGTGTTCTGGGGTTTGGGAGAAGTGAGCTGAGAGCTAAGCAGAGGCCTGTCAGGCCAGAGGCAATGACAGGGGAGGGGTAAAAATGGGAACCACCTGCCCACTTGTAGGCCCATTTGCCATCACTGTTCAGACTGTTCCAGACAAAATTAAAGATGTTGGTTATCCCATATAGAATCCTTGTCTATCAGCCATAGTTTCTATATCCCTAATAAGATTGAGCAGAAGTGGTATGCTTCAGCTGCATCAATCAAACAGTGCCTTCTCTGTATGGCATCTGACTTTGGAATGATTTCTCTCTCTACGAAATATCTATCTGGCTCCCACTCTGGTGGTCTTCTAGGAGTCCTTAAAAAATGGTTGTTCTCCTAGACTTGGAGGTACTGAGCTTGATGTTTACATTTTCTATTATAAGGGATATATTTGTATAAACTCCACAGAGTTGTTTTAGAGTTGGGCTGCCTCTAAATCTCGTAAATAAAATAATTACTCTGGATTAGGCATGCTTTTGGTATGGGTCAAAAGATTTAGATCTGAAAATTAGTCAACCATTTGTACCATGGCTAGGCTCATGTCATGTCATGCATGGATGAGAACTTTGGATGAAAAGTCAGGAAGATTGCCTTGCTTATCTTCAAAAAGAGCAATAAAAACTGCATACTCTGAACCCTAATTTCTACACCTCAGATACAGTACTATATTTAGCTTTGTTTGTATCTCAACTTGCGTCATAAAGCATAATGATAACTAGCTGATAAACAAGGTGAGGTTTCTGGCAAGTAGGGTGTGCCTAAAGAACAGACTATGAGGCATCGCGTCTGATCTGCTGCAGTCATTTCTAGATACATCTTTTTCAATGTGAAACATAGTTATTGCTTTTTGCCTCTGCTCTTTCTGAGGAACAGTTATAAAATGCATAATACCTAGATATTCAACAGGAGAAGAAATACAGCTCAGGCCTTAATATTTCCTTTGAACATTGGACTACTGTATTCTTAGATGCACATTATAAGAATTGCTATGGTGACTAAGGTAGTTAATTGATTATTGATAATGATAATAATAGTCAGGCTGGAAACTCTGGAACTTATCCCAATTTATCTGAATGTTTCTGTGTCAGGAGGACTGCCTTTGAGCAACTACATATGGTTTTTAGTTACAGTACAAAATTCAGGAGGACAGTTTGAAGTTATGATAGGTAGTCAGTCTAAACCTCATTATTCACTACATGGTGTGCAAAGTAAAGGAAAAATAAGTCAAGAAAAAGATACACTAATAATTAAGAGAACTGTCTGTAACAGAGCATGTGACAAAATGTAAAAGAAAGCCACAAAAGAATTAGAGCTAATGAAAGCCTGATCAAGAAGGTTTGCGCATGCACGAGGAATGGTGTCTGTCCTTTGAACGTGGTAGAGGCCTGAGGGTCCTTATGGCCCTGGAGGACTCTGCTGGCCCTCTTTGACCAGCTACGAGGGCTGGCCCTGCAAGTCAGGTTGCCCGCCGTCCAGTGGTGGGTTTCTGGAGGCTCGCACCTACTCGCGAGAGCTGGTTCGTGAAATTTAGAGAACCGGTGAGAGGGGGTTCCACCGGCGTACCTGGAAGTAAATCTGGCCCACCGCTGCCAGTGACCCAACGGGAAGGAAAAGAAAGGAAAGGAAGGAAGGAAAGAAGGAAGGAAAGAAAGAAAGAAAGAAAGAAAGAAAGAAAGAAAGAAAGAAAGAAAGAAAGAAAGAAAGAAAGAAAGAAAGAAAGAAAGAAAGAAAGAAAGAAAGAAAGAAAGAAAGAAAGAAAGAAAGAAAGAATTTATCATCACAATTGAGTCCAAAATTTTGGCTGCTAAGCAAGAGCGTTGTTAAATGAGTTTCACCACATTTTAAAAGGTGGCCACTCCCACCCTGTCACATGACTGCCAAGCCACACCCACAAAATAGGCCACACCTACAGAGTAGGTTCTAAAAAATTTGAAACCCACCACTGCCGCCGTCACACCGGGAGTGTTTTGGTGTCGGAGGATGTGACGGTCGAGGCAGGAGATCGGCGGCGAGATCAACGGGAGACCCGACTGGTCGGAGGAACGGCAGACCAGAGTACCTATGATCGATCGAAACACAGCCACCCACATGGCATTCCAGCTAGCCATGTGGTTCTCACTCCGGACTATTTGGGGGTTGATAGAGATAGAGACAGTGACAGAGACAGTGACCTGATGGAGGGTTTTTTAGACCATTCTCCCTCCACTTGGACAACTAGGTTTACTCTCTGGACTATGTTATTTATATGTTCTATGTTCCATCCTCTATTCCCCCATCCGCCCCCTGCTGGACAGATCTCTCCTACTCCATTTGTATTTACCATCTCTCCTGACCATCCGACCTGTATTTTTGCCATTTTAATCTGTATTTTCGCCATTTTAATCTGACTTGCAGCTATTACTATCTTAGGCGGTTCTCCCTTTTTAGAGCCAGCATGGCCTCGTATGATGCTATCGTATTCAAGGCTAGATCTCCTCTGCCTGCGGGAGTTTCCCCTCTCGCAAACATGGCCCCCAGGTCTAACAAGGGCCCACCTCGAGGATGGATTGATTGATCCAGAGAGGTGGGCGAGGCGCAAACTTAGGGGGTTTTTATCGAAATTTTTACTTCGGATTTTAGGGGGTCCCAGGTGGGGGGAGGGTCTACTCAGTCAGGTGTGGGTCAGGGTATAGGGCCGGCCGGCAGAATTAGGGAAATGGACAGATCCATCAAGGAGGGGGAAGGGGCGGTCGATCCTACGGAGGGTCTTCCCATCAGATCGGTCCTGGGGGGGGCAGGGGCGGCGGGAGACATGGAGTCCATCATTCATTGGGGGAACGTGGCCGCTGGTTACAAGTGGTCACTCACTCCAACCCCCTGAGCTCCCTCCACAGGCTAGGAGGTCAAGGATCACAGAGCCGGGGCCCCAGGCTGATGTTGTGCAACGCCAGGTCCGTGGTGAACAAAGCCCCCCTCATTAATGAATTAGTGTCAGAGGGGGACCCGGACCTGGTGGGGATTACGGAGACCTGGTTGGGCCTCAAGGGGGAATTACCCCTCGTGGAAATGTGCCCACCGGGCTACCGCGCATTTCATCAGCCACGGGCCCTAGGCAGGGGGGGTGGCGATTATCGTTAAGGAAGGTCCTGAACCGAGGGAGACCACTGTACCACAGACTACCGGCTGTGAGTCCCTCTACGTGAAGTGGGGCCTAGGGAGGCAGCTGGGCTTGCTGATTGTATACCTGGCTCCCCGCTATGTAACAGCAGCCCTGCCCGAGCTCCTTGAGGTGATCGCCGAGATGGCGGTTGAGACCCCCAGACTATTAGTCATGGGGGACTTTAACTTGCCATTGGTAGGCGAAACATCCGAGGCAGCTCGGGAGTTCATGGCTTCCATGACAGCCATGGACCTGACAAGTAGTTCAGGGCCCCACTCACGATGGAGGACACACGCTGGATCTCATCTTTGTCTCTGGCCAGTGGAGGAGTGATCTAGGAACTGGGGATTTAGTCATCTTACCCTTGTCATGGACAGATCACTCTCTCCTTCGGCTGGACTTTCTAATTGCCTCACCCCACCGCGGGGAGGCAGAACCTGAGATGCCAAGATGGTTCCGCCCCAGGTGCCTGATGAATCCCAAAAGGTTTCAGATGGAGCTTGGGCCATTACCTGTATCCTTGACCCGCGACTCGACTGAGGACTTAGTGGCTGCATGGTACAGTGCAGCCATGGGGGCCTTGGACCAGGTCGCGCCCTTGCGGCCTCTCATGCAGCGTCGACTCACCCAGGCTCCTTAGTTTTCCAAGGAGCTGAGGGAGATAAAACGCTGCAAGAGATGCCTAGAGAGTAGGTGGAGATCCTCTCGGTCTGAATCTGACCGAGCACTGGTAAGAGCCCACTTGAGGACTTACCTAGTGGCGATAAGAGTGGCCAAACGTGATTATTGTGCCACCCTTATTGCATCTGCAGATAACCGCCCTGCGGCCCTGTTTGGGATGACCCGCTCCCTCCTTCAACAGAGGCCGCGGGAAGCCCCTTTACAGGGCAGAGCAGAGGAATTTGGAGAGTATCTGCAGGATAAAATCGCTCAGATTCGGAGCGAGTTGCCCCCCACAGATAGTAGTGTAGAGGGACTATCCGATGCAGGCCTTGAGACAATTTTATGGGAGGATTTTGACTTTGTCACTGCCGATGATATGGACAGGTTGTCGAGGAGACTAAAGGCCACCACATGTTTATTGGACCCGTGTCCCTCCTGGCTTGTACTGGCATCCTGGGAAGTAACACGAGGCTGGCTCCAGGATATAGTGAACGCCTCTTTGAGTGAGGGGTTCTTGCCTACCATCCTAAAAGAGGCGGTGGTGAGACCCCTCCTCAAGAAGCCTTCCCTGGACCCAGCATTGTTGGTAAATTACCGTCCGGTCTCCAACCTCCACTTTTTAGCGAAGGTTGTAGAGGGTGTGGTGGCACAGCAGTTTCCCTGCCACCTGGAGGAAATTGATTATCTAGACCCGCGCCAGTCCGGCTTTCGACCCGTTCACAGCACCAAGACGGCATTGGTCGCATTGGTGGATGATCTCTGGAGGGCACGGGATAGAGGTTGTTCCTCTATCCTGGTCCTGTTAGACCTCTCAGCGGCTTTTGATACCATTGACCATGGTATCCTATTGCGCCGACTGGGGGGGTTGGGGGTGGGAGGCACCGTTTTATGATGGTTCTCCTCCTACCTCTCTGGTCAGTCGCAATTCGTGTTGACAGGAGGGCAGAGGTCGACTTCGAGGCCCCTCACATGTGGGGTGCCACAGGGATCAGTCCTCTGGCCACTCCTGTTCAACACGTATATGAAGCCGCTGGGTAAGATCATCCGTGGTTTTGGGGTAGAGTACCATCTGTACTCTGATGACACTCAGCTGTACATCTCTATCCCAAACCACCCCAACGATGCCGTTGAGGTGATGTCCCGGTGTTTGGAGGCTGTATGGATCTGGATGCGCAGTAATAAACTCAAACTCAACCCGTCCAAGACCGAGTGACTGTGGTTCCTGGCGTCCCGGTTTAGCCATGTGACTCCATCGCTGGCCATTGGGGGTGAATTATTGGCCCCTGTGGAGAGGGCCCACAATTTAGGAGTCCTCCTGGATTCCTGGCTGTCCTTGGAGGACCATGTGACGGCCGTGGCCAGGGGGGCGTTTTACCAGGTTCGCCTGGTCTGCCAATTGCGCACCTTACTTGACCGGGACGCTCTTTGCACAATCACTCAAGCACTCGTGATATCCTGTCTGGACTACTGTAACGCTCTCTACATGGGGCTCCCCTTGAGATGCACTCGAAGGTTACAGTTAGTTCAGAACGTGGCCGCGCGGGTGATCATGGGAGCCTCAAGGCAGTCCCATATAACACCTCTCCTGCGCGAGCTGCACTGGCTACCTGTGACCTTTTGGGTGCGTTAAGGTGCTCCATGGCACGGGGCCTAGTTACCTGCAACACCATCTGCTGCCCCATACGTCCCTTCAACCGATTCGCTCCCACAGAGAGGGTCTTCTCCGGGTGCCGTCGGCCGGGCAATGCCGGTTGTCGACGCCCAGGGGAAGGGCCTTCTCTGTGGTGGGCCCAACCCTCTGGAACGACCTACCTCCCAAACTCCGTGTCATCTCGGACCTCCGCCTGTTCCGCCAGCGCTTAAAAACGCATTTTTTCCATCTAGCCAGCCTGGCATGAACTTCCCGATACCGAACTGAGTATTAGTTGATCAAAGTTTTAATCTGGGGGTTTTAATTATGTTTTAGCACAGGGTGGAGTTTAATGTAATTTTTAGGAGTATTTTGTATATTTGTATTTGTTTTTAATTTTCCTGTGCGCTGTCCCGGGTCGCTCTGTGGGAGATGGGTACGGGATATAAATACGAATAAAATAAAAATAAAATAAAATAAAAAGTTGTGTCAGCCTTTTGAGGAAGCAAGATTAAAAAGCCCCAAGACCATATAAGTCAGCACTAATTTTATGGCAGCAACTGAGAGAATCTTGCAAAATCAAATGTACTTCGCTCTTCCTTCCCTTTATTTCTATGCGAATAGGGAGGGGGCTTTCTGGGATGTTTTCTCTAGTTTCTTGGAACAGATTCAAGCCTCACTCATTTAACCATTGCCTTTGGTAGCGGCTCTTCCTCCTGTCTTGCAGCTTGGGCAGGTTGCCATTAACAAGAAGCAAGAGAGACCTATTCACAGCAGATAGTGTTATATCATACCACTGAGAACAGAAAAATAACCTCCCTGTGTTAGAAAAGTTGATTCTGAGATACAACAAGACTGAGATAGCATTAGGCAATTTTTCGCTCTCCACTCTCTTTAAAACTTCGTTTTTATAAATAATAAAATTTTATTATAAATTTTAATGCAGAATAAAAACTAACAAAAGCTAATATTTAGAATTTTGTTTTAAAAGGGGGGGGGGGTTAAAGAAAGATGAAAAAAGTGTAGAAATTACAGAAAACAAAAGGCCTCCAGAGATGAGCATCCACAGCTTCCAAAGACAAGCCATTCCACTGGTTATTTGTTCTCATTGACAGGAAATTCGCTCCTTAATAAGCTTCCATCATTTACTTCTTTGTCCTGCCTTCAAGTGCCTTTGCAGACAGAATGGGGCAACTCGGGACAACCAACTTGGTGCAGCCAGTTCACCACTGTGAGCTCGTCACCATCAAGTGGCCTCTTCTGGCTCACTACCATTAAGTCAGTGTTTCTCAATTATTTTCTGTCAGGCCCCCCCTAGGAAGAAGAAAACATTTCGCGCACCCCTCCCCCGCGCGACTGTAAATAGTATCATTTGTCTATAAAATTGTTATAAGTACACCTCTGCATAACACTGTATCCTTATTAAGTATAAGAGAATAAAAAAGAAAGAAATTTCTTTCTCTTTCTCTCTCTTTTTCTTTTTTCTTTCTCTCTCTTTTTTCTCTTTCCTTTCTGTCCCTCTCTTTCTCTCTCTGTCTGTCTTTCTTTCTCTCTCCCACTTTTTTCTTTCTTTCTTTTTCTTTCTCTCTATCTCTGTCTGTCTCTCCTTCGTCTGCCCATCTATCACTGTGTGTGTGTGTGTGTCTTGCATTCACGCACTTCCTGTGTCTCTCTCTTTCTCTCCCTGTCTCTCTCTGTCTCTCTGTGTGTGTCTGTCACTCTCTGATTCCTCCCCCCCCTCCCTGTCTCTCTCTGTGTCTGTGCCTCTCTCTGTCTGTGTGTCGTCGTCCCCGCCCCGCCCCCACTCCCCGCGGAGTCTCCTCAGCCCGGCTCACCCGCCTTAGCCTGCCCCGGCCACCCGCTGTGCTTGATCGCTCGTTCGCTCGCTCCGCTCCTTCCAGGAGCTGAGAAGCCTCCGTGTGTGTGTGTGTGTGTGTGTGTGTGTGTGCGTGTGTGTGTGTGTGTGAGGAACGGCAGTCCCTGGAAGACGACGGGTGGCCAGCATGCCGGCTGTAGAGGGAGGGAGGAGGAGGGAGAAAGGGAATCGGCAGAGCCGATTTGCCGAGGTCAAACGCGCCCCCCTTTACAGAGCCTCGCGCCCCCCCAGGGGGGCGCGCCCCACTATTTGAGAAACGCTGCATTAAGTCAACGCAGAACAACAACACACAGCCAACTTGTCATGGACACGACTTGCAATGGAGCACAGGAAGTAAAGCAGGTTAGGACAATGAGCAAGTAGGAGGGCAGAGCACATAGGAGCTTCCCATTTTCACACCCCCTGCAGCTGCTGCTGCTGCTGACTCAAGCTCTAGGCCAGGGGTGTCAAACTCAAGTTCTGTGGGCCAGATCCAGCCCATGTTGAGGTTAGATCTGGCCACAAGGCCAGCCTGGAAACTGCGAGGGACCGGCTCTCACTGCCTCTGCTTGGCTCAGCGGGGTGATCCCACTAGGCATGCGCAGTTCATTTGCTCTGTCCTGCCTTGTCATGCCTCTCCTCTCCTTGCCCGGCCTCTCACCACACCCAGCCTCACCTCGGCATGCCTGGCCTTGCCTGGTCCTGCCTTGCTTTGTCTCGTGGGGACAGTGGCAACAGCAGAAGCCTTAGTATCTGTGAGCAATCATGTGCCTTGGCCAATCTGAAACGATGCAAGAAACTCCTATCCCAAAGGTGCTTTTTCAAGAGGCAACTGGACTTTCTGGAAACCAAAGTATCTTTAAAAAAAAAAAAAAGCCCCTTTGGGACAACCATGACCTGGATGACTGAAGAATCCCCATAGACAAGAGACTCCTGTGCTCAGTGAACTGACAAAGCACAGTTTCCCACCCAGGAGAAACAATCATTAGAACCATTTGCACCACTTAAAGATAAGCAGCTGATCTCACTCACCTCACAAGATATCCTAAGGCAGGGGTCTGCAAAGTTGGCTCTTTTAAGACTGGTGGACTTCAACTCCCAGAATTCCCCAGCCAGCATAGCAGAATTCTGGGAGTTGAAGTCCACCAGTCTTAAAAGAGCCAACTTTGCAGACCCCTGTCCTAAGGTAATCATCCAGATTTAAGGAAAGATCACATGCCCCCCAGAAAGGCAGTAAAGAAAATCAAGCCAAGCTTGCATCCTGCCTCTCAACCATTTCTTCCGTGGCTATGGCAACCCTTCTGTAGATAGCTGTTCCAGCCATGTTGGAAGTATACTCCCAAAAGCTTAAAACAACCCTTTAACAATCTTTAAGAAAGTCAAGCCTCAGGAAAGATACCACCAAAAAGTACCACCAACTTTTTGGTGGGGATGGGGGGCTCTGAAGAAGCTGTCTACAGACAGGAAGTCTGGGCATAAGGCCTACAATGTAACAAGCTTAACACAGAGGCAGTTTCTGGAAACACTTAAAGCAGCAGGACAATTAAGATAAGGATTAGGCTAGAAATACAGGCATACCAGAATGTTTCCTTCCTGCCTCCCTTGCAGGATAAGCCCTGTAAAGTGGGAAAAGATTTCTTCCAACAATCAGCTCAGAAATTTAACATCCGGTTCAAGAGAACCAGTGAGAACCGGTAGTAGCCCACCTCTGGCAGGTATCAGTGGGCAGGGGCTTCCCATTTTGACCTCTATCTTGCTTCTGTGCCTGGACTCCAATCTAAAACCAAAAGGGCAGTTTGGCTCCCCCCCCCCCGCACCTTAGCACCATTCACACACCCCTGGCATCCTCCCCAGCTGCACATAAGCACCAGCACTCTGCTTCCCCCCCCCCCCCGCAGGCTTTGGGACTCACCTTGAATCACCCTTCCCAACCTTGTCTAGCCTACCACAATTGCCCCTTGATGTAAGCAATGTCAAGTTCGCCATGCCCACCTAGTCAGGTGGGCATGGTTGGGTGGTCACATGACCATACAGCCGTGGCCACTGACCCTTTGAAGGTGACTGTAATGCTGATTTGGCCCTCAATGAAATTGAGTTCAGCACCCCTGTTCCAGGCCTTTCAAAGTTCAGACTTTACAGTGTTTGGGCCATTTGGTGATGGCAGTAGTTGGTGGGGTGGATGGCAGCAAGACAGTGGCAGCCAAGTGCATCCCATTTTCATATCTCATTCACCTGTCATGCCAAGCTCTCAGAACTCCCAGAGCTGCAGTAACAGCGGGTATGAAAGTGGGAAGTCCCTGGTCACCACCACTGCTCTGCACTGCCACCCACTCACCCACCTGCACAGCTCTTTCTCCAGCTGCCTGTGGAGAGTTGTCCCTGCAGTGAATGGGCGATCCTGCATGAATTGGCAGCAGTGAATTGCAGGTGCAGGTTGGCAATGGTGAGCTGGCAGTGGTGAATTGACCGCACCACCTGGTTGTTGCCCACTTTGGAGAATAGGTTGATCCCCTCTTCTCTGTGACAGCTCCTCAAATATTAGAAGACTGCTATCATGTCACAGCCAGTCTTTCTTTTCTTTAGACTAGACATAACCAAGGGACACAGTGGTTCAGTGGCTAAGACACTGAACTTGTCAATCAGAAAGGTCAGCAGTTTGGCAGTTCAAATCCCTAGCATAACACAGTGAGTACCCATTACTTGTCCCAGCTTCTGCCAACCTAGCAGTTCAAAAGCATGTAAAAATGGACTTCCTGTTCCTGTTCCCGGCGGCGACGGACGAACCTTGGGGTTCGTCTGCCGTTTTGTTCTTTTTTCTGCCCCTAACGGGGCGGGGTACCCCTTTTTGGGGGGGTCCCTCTATAAAACTGGCTTGCCTGGGCTGGTTTATCCTGGCGGCGGCTGGGAAACGGCCCTTGTCTTCGGTTTAGGCGAAGGAAGACATGCGGCGGGGGGGTTCCCCTTCGCCAATGGAGGACGGCAACGTACAATGAATTTGAAGAGAGCTGAGTGTTCGGGTCGGAAGGCTTTCCGAGGCTTTGGCGGCGAGGTGGAGAGTGAGTGATTTTAAAGTTATTTTTGCTGGCAGCCTGGACGGAAAGAATGTGGAGGGGGGTGTTTGTTTGTTTAATCCCCCCTCGGAATTAAAGCAGCGCTTGGAAATGGCTTGTGAGGAAGCGGACGTTTCTTATCTGGACTGCTTTAACAAGCGAAAGTGATTTGCGGTTTGTTTTTTCACAATGTATCTAAGTCCGGCTGGCTTGAAACAATTTTTCCTTTGCTACCTTCTCCTGCTGGCTTTCAGTTTGGGTGGTGGAAGATGGCTTCCCTTTGTTCTTGAATGACTATTTCACTTATGGGAAATTATCAACATCCCTTTATGACTGGGACTTCCTCTCTCTATTAATGAAGAAATTTCTGGACTAATTGATCCCATCTCTGGAGTGCCTTCTCTGTTACAACTATTGATTGTGAAAGCTGTTTTTTCTCTGGATATTGAACTTTCTAACCCTGATTTGGACTTTTCTCCTCCTGATTTGCTTCAACGGCCCCACCCAAAAAACGCCATCTTAGTGGCACTGACTTTAACAGTTTACCATGGCACAAAAATCAGAATTGGCAGGTTTGGAACAAAGGATGTCTTCTTTGGAGATTGTGTTACAAGCTTTGGTGCAAGAAATTAAAGCTTTGAGAGAAGATAATAGCAGCTTCAAGAAGGATCTTTTGGAAACACGGAAGCAAGTGCTGGAAAACACACAGAAGACTGAGGAGTTGGAAGGGGGGCTGGCTGGGGCAAAGGGAGAGCTTTAAAATGTTAATAGTGAGGTTGGAGAACTAACTGGGCATATGTCTAGGATGGATTTTGAAAGGATGTCATATTTTTTAAGATTTCAGAACATTTCTGAACAGGCTGGTGAATGTCTTCCTGATCTCATGAGTACAATTTTAGCAGACTATTTACAGAAACCTAAAGATGAGATCAGGGGGGACATTGACCTAGTCTACAGAATAAATTCAGCATATGCCAGGATAAATGAAGTACCCAGAGAGATACATATTAAATTTGTTAGAAGGTCAACCAGAGAGGGAATTTTGAAGGCGCAGAGAGGGAGCCCATTAATTTACCAACAAAAGGAAGTCGTCATCTTGAAGCAGATCCCAAAAAAGATTAGAGAGATGAGAAGGAGGTATTCCTTCTTATCCAAAAAATTGTTTGACCATGGGATTTGGTTTAAGTGGGCGATGCCGGAAGGGATGCTGGTGTTCTGGGAAGGAGGGAGAGTTAGGATTAAAACAGTTGTTGAGGCGGAAGCCTTTTTAAAGAAACATTCCTCTATCCTGGGGGAAGATTCAGGGGGGGACGGGGGAGGCCATGGCCCCGCCCGCTGGAGGCCAGGAAGGAGAAAAAGAAGATACAATTGCCAAGAGACTTAGATCAAAAAAATGATTTTGCTTGTTTTTTTATTAATATACTTTAACCTTGTTATCTGGATGTTTGTATATGACTGCCAGCATAGAATTGAGAATTTAGGATGTATGCACTTATTTTCATCTCGTAGTACTTCTGAAAAATGTCTTTCTTAATGTTTTATTGTGAAGCCCTGGAAGGGCCAATGATCCCGACACAAAAGTTCTCAAAATGTTTCTGTATCCCTTACCTTTCCCTTTTGGAAAAATTGTAAAAACCCAATAAAACTTTTTCAATACAAAAAAAAGCATGTAAAAATGCAAATAGGAAAATAGGAACCACTTGGGTGGGAAGATGCCTTCCCTTCTCTATGTGCCTTCGGCGTTTAGTCATGCTGGCCACATGACCATGGAGAAGTCTTCGGACATTGCTGGCTCTTCAACTTTGAAACGGAGGTGAGCCCTGCCCCCTAGAGTTGGGAATGACTAGAACATATGTGCGAGGGGAAACTTTACCTTTACCTTTAGACATATCCAGTTCCTGCAACCTTTCATCATCTGCCTTCTAATCATCTTTGTTCCTTTTCTCTCCACTTTTTCCAGAGTCTGAACATCTTTTTTGTATTATGGTGACCTAAATCTTGTAGTATTCCAAGTGTGGTCTTACCAAAGCAATGTAAAGAGGTACTAACACTTTGTGTAATCTTGATACAATCCTTCTGTTGATGTAACCTAGGACCATATAGGCATTTTTGGCAGCTACAGCACACTGGCTCGGGACCTAGTTACATGCGAGACCATCTCCTGCCCCATACATCCCTTAGACCGATCCGCTCCCACAGAGAGGGCCTTCTCAGGGTGCCGTCGGCCGGACAATGCTGACTGGCGACACCCAGGGGAAGGGCTTTCTCTGTGGCGGGCCCTGCCCTGTGGAACGACCTACACCCTGAACTCCGTACCATCACCAACCTCTGCCTCTTCTGCCAGTGTTTAAAAACACACCTGTTTCATCAAGCATAGCCTCCGCTGTGACTAGTATTAGATAGTTTTAAAATGGGGATTTTAATTGGTTTTAGCGCAGGTTTGAATATTTAATAGCTTTTTAAATTTTGTATTTTGTATTATTTATATGTTATTTTAAATTCCTGTGCACCGCCCTGGGTCCTTTTGGAGAAGGGCGAGATATAAATCAAATAAAACTCAAAACTCAAAACTGTTAATTCATACTTAACTTGTTCTCCATTAGGACTCCTAGATGCCTCTCACAGTTATTGCTGCTAACTAGTTACTACCTATTCTACACCTGTGCATTAAGTTTTCCTTGCCTAAACCACAATTGGGATTGGAACACAGATCAACTCCACCTTTTGTACATGTGTTGTCATCTCACACAAAAACAAAGGAGCAGGATTTTGGTAACACACTTGTCATTTGATGTTTTGTCTTCCTCTTCCATGGAGTCCCAAGAAGGTCAACCTGCAGTCCGCTAAAACTGCTCTTGGGAATGTTTCTCCTAGATAAGAGTGGAGCTTCTGCATAATAGTGTCCCCAGTCCTGAATCCATGGTTGCAGCTCAAAAGATCATCAGGGATATCAAAAACATTGGAATATCCACCCAACATCACACATCACATTCCTCTGTCCATCTCCAGTAAAGCTCATCCATCAAGCAAATTCTTTGCTTTCATTACCAGACCAGAACTCAGACCGAAATATATTTAGAAAATCAGCATGGATCAAGTGTGCAATTGGCTTAATCACTAGTACTTTGCCCAAGAAAGGGTGGTCAACTGAAATTTGGCATTAAGCCCTCACAACCTCAATCAATGGGTTGAAGCTTTTCCTGAGCAGGCACGGAAGGGCAGTTGCTTTCAAGAAGAGAGAATCAGATATTTAATAATGAAAAAAATACAAACACAAAATTCAACAATCATCACCTTTATTGATTCCAAGCAAATCCGGAAAGGTCACGTTTGAACCTCATGCATATGAGTTGGCTGAAAAGTTGGCTGAGCCTCAGCATGAAGAAGATGGCTATGTGGCAGGAAATGTTCACACAAAATAGAACACGTCGGGATTTCACCATGCTTCATACTTTTGCGCACTTTGAATCAAACACTTCCATGGCTATTTCCTGATTAATTACACTTGATGCAAAGTCCAACATGTATGAAGCCACTTGTCATCAACCTCTTTGTTCTCAGACAGAAAGTCTTGTTAATCATTTTTTAACAATAATTCCGTATGCTTTACGTCAGCTCGTCCTCATTGGGTATGTTCAAGTGCAGTTCCACTAGCCTCTATTCATGAAATATGGGATTCTTTTGGCCTATTTTCAGTATATGGTGAGCATCATCATATCTGCTGCAAGAATAACACAGATCATTGTAAATAAACCCTAAGATAGAAGCAGCCCTCCCATGATACAGGTAATTCTCTCCCCTATTGTGCGCTAAACCTCAGGTGAACAAGTCCGTGGCTCTCTAAAAACAGTAGCCACTTTCACCCCTTAGATAACTAGCAATAACAATTTCCTGTCTTAAAGATCTCAGAATTCCTGGATCTCCTCACTAGGACATTCTTCCCAATCAGATGGTCCAAGGATCAATGATATAGAGTAGGGATATGTTCTCCCTTGTTATGGT
Source organism: Rhabdophis nuchalis (assembly GCA_039707465.1). NCBI lineage: Eukaryota > Metazoa > Chordata > Lepidosauria > Squamata > Natricidae > Rhabdophis > Rhabdophis nuchalis. Next base: position 114,317,511 of record CM077647.1, read on the forward strand.
ACCATTCGACTTCTTAGGCTTCTTACCTCTTCCTGGATCTTTTCCGCTTTGCTTTGATGAGGCAAATAACAAGGATGATACTTAACACAAAGAACACAGCCAGGGCAAGACTAAGGCACAGCACAATCTTTTGGATGGGCAATCGGCAGTAGCTATCCAGATACCAGAACATGTCCAAATTATTGCAACTATGGGAAAGAGAAATGAACTGATAAAAAGACGCTAAGTAACTTCCAATAGCAAGAATTCATTAAAACATTGTATTAAAATAATAAAATAGAAACATTAAAATAGAATAAATCAATAGGCTTTCAGATCATAACTAACAAAGAAACAGTAACTGTCGCATTCTGTTAACCTGTCTTCATAGATAAAAAAGCATTGATTTTATTTGGTTTTGGAGCACTATAAGTGGGGAGCCATCCTAAAGTGGGAAAAGAGACAACAATGACTCCTTCGGCTAAGAAACAGAGATGAGCATCGTTCTCTAAAGTTGGAAACAACTGGACAGGGACAATCTTTATCTTTCATTTCCAAATAGACTCCAAGGCAGCCCCAACTAAAGCTGTGATCCAAACAAGAGATGATGAAAGCACGGGAGACAATCGCTATAGTATTTTGTTACAAAACACCATCTGGTAATTGTGATGTGCTTTTAAACATTTTTGCCATATATTTATTTATTTTGCTAAATAAAATAAATAAATTTAAAACACAGAAGAATTCATGCCCATTTAGACTCTTATTAATTCCTAAATAACTGCTCTCAAATCACTCTAACTTTGTGCTAGTCAGTGAGTTTCTGCTAGAGTTTCCAAGAAAGCTCCTTTGAAATGTCAACCAAATTATACTAGCATATTAATTCCCTTTCATCTTACACAATCTGATACTCCAAATAAACCATTTTACCTGCTTTTCCTATTTTCTTCACTTGTCATAGAATTTCACAGATTTAACACGCTGTTTGATCAACTATTGGGATTCCAGTAAGAGCTTAGGGGTTTTCCTGAAGATCTGGTGAGTGATTTGATAGAGTCACTGCTTGGAATAAATTAGATGGCCAGAATTTTGGACCATATTGCCCTATGCAACCTCTCCCTATGCACTAATCCAAGAATTCACCTTGGTTTACCTAGAAGCACCGTGAGATGAAACACAGTAGAAATTATTTGGCACACTTGAGGAAGACTCAAGATGACTGCATTATCTGATCAGATTACTATATTAGGGATTACCTATTGGTGATAAGGGTGGCCAAATGTCACCCTTATTCCACATTGCATCCACCAATAATTGTGCACTGGCTGTGTTCAGGCTCATTTGTTCTCAGGTAGGTAGGGATGGCTCTTTAGAACATCTGTTGGGCCTTTGTGAGAATTATTCAGGCCATCTGATGGATAAAGTCATTCAGAGCGATTCCAACATGGATTTTGACGGTGCAGGGAAAACCAAGGCGCCTGGATGGTATAATCTGGATGCATTTGAGACTCTGACTCATGATGAAGTGCGTTGTTACTTTGGTCACATATTTACTGGATTTGGGTTATAAAAATGGCCAAAGAGGTGACCTGCAGTTGGGTCCCTGCTGTGATGTGAGCTACTTTGATAGAGGGAATGTTACACCTCCTGCCTCAAAAGACACAATGAGGCGCCCTTTTCTCTTATTGTATTTCTTCTTGTTTCTCTTCTGTTTACTTGGGAACTGCCCAGAGTTATAGGGAGTCGGGCAACATACAAATTTAATAAATAAATAAACATGTTGATAATAACTATATTAATAACAGCTTTGTATATAGATTTTAGGGAAATGTGGGATTCTGCAGGCAGAAAAATGTAGTGAGATGGGAGAACATCTCTGTCAGATCTAATAACAGATCAAGATTTAAGGCTTACATCCTAATGAACCTGGCTCTAAAGGACTCCTTTGATACTCCTCCTCCTCCTCCTCCTCCTCCTCCTCCTCCTCCGGTCTACTTACATGCAGTGGGGGCCTATTTCAGAGAGGCGGCAAACACCATTGAAGCAGTTCATGGAATCTGGAGTGTCTTTGAAACATCTTGAGATACAGCGCACAGTACCATTCATTATGTGGGGATAATAGTAGTCTGCATACTCTGGACTACTTAAATTTTTACAGGTGTCTGGAAAAAAAAAGAGGTGCTAAATATATAATGAAATATGGGCAATACATGTAGTCAAATGAACAAACTGCCCTGGCACCAACTATGATGTGAGGCAGCAAATTTGCTCAAACATAGCAAGATAATCCTACTCCCCCACGCTGCCCTGTGTACTAGTTTTGTAGCACTTTTGAAAAAATATCCTTCTTTGGCAGAAAATAAAAGATATCTGCACCATTATGATAGAGCTATATCCTCAAAGAGAAATAATCAAGATGATTGTAAGAACTGAAAGAAACAAATTTAGGAGAATTTATAGGTTGCCCAGTTCTGCAAGGGTGAAACTCATATTTTTCTTTCTTGACTTCTTCCTCGTATTCTCCTAAACACCATATAAATGTGTCCTTTTCAATACATCTTTAGCTTTTTCCCTTCGGTTACAGTGGATATTTATAATACAGTATTTACTTAGGGCCAAATTGTGTTTTAACAAAAGAACAAAGTCCCCCTTATGTTTTCTTCATTCTTATTCCTCAACCTTGAATTTTCTACTCAGTTTTACCATCGTTATTCAAGTACATCCTCAACATTACTGGATTTCCCCCTCCCCCCAATTCTTAAGAAATACTTAATAGTTACTGCTTTTTTTTTCATTCCCAGCATATTGTGAACCATGTTAAACTTGTCCTTAGCTGTTCCAGTTTTAAAATAGTGTTTTTACTCTTCCCTTTGGCACAATTCTTCTATAGGTAGCTTCAGACATACTCTATCAACAAGTGGCTGCTGTGTCTCCCCCCCCCCCCCACCCCATTTGAGGCTGGGAACCATCTCATTATTTTGCAAGAGAGAAAAATTTCTTGAAAGTAATGTATGCTTTTATGTTTTTCTCCTGGCTCAAGAATTGGCACTTTAGGATAGTTTTCTAGTTCCTAGCTAGAGAAGAGCGTAAATGACATCTTTTAGCATAACTTTCACAGCTTCTTTTCCATCTTCACCTCATCTTTGCCTCGCTGCAAATGCTACAAGTGGGCGTATGGTAGCTGGAGAAGACTTCATTGATTGATTCATTCATTCATTGATTGATTCATTCATTCATTCATTGATTTTCCATGGATTTGACCTGAAGGATCCTCTTGGCTTGCTAGAGGTTCCCCATGACTGTGTCATGGGATTGACACTACAAACTGACATAAAGTAGTTAGATGAAATGGATTGACTGGATTGATAGATGGATTGGATCAATATATCATCAAATATTTCAGGGACTTTCATTTATGTATGAAAACAAACAGTTCAAATATCCATGGCAGTGTTAGCAGTTACACATTTAAAATGTGGATTGAACAATTGAGCAGTTTTAAAATGTAAAACGTAGTCCCGATAATCTTGACACATCTACCCATCTGTTTACTGAAACTTACCGTTTAATGAAAAACTTGGAATAAGAGTCAAGTTGGGTAAAGGAACAAAGCACAGTTCTGGTCCTGAAAATATATATATAATTGCATTCATTAGTTATCTGGGGTGGTTATATATGTTGGTTTATTTCATCCAAAATTCTTCTTCACATACCACCTCTGGCTGGCCACAGAATGAGGAGGGAATGGAGATTTTGCAGTATCCTTCCCCTGTCATGCCTACCAAGCCACACCCACAGAACCGGTAGCAGAAAAAATTGAATTTTATTACGCACTGTAAATCTCTTCCCTACCCAGCAGAGGGGACCTGAGGCTTCAAGAACTTCCCTCCCCTTCTCTGCCTGTTCATTCAGGCAAAACCTCCCTTATTCATAGCCCCTTCCCCCCAGAAGAAAAGGGAATTATAAGCACAAAAACCTAAAGAATGAACCAAAGCTGCATTTGAGCCCTACATCCCTTTTGCCCAAGAAACCGAGCAATAATCCTTTTCCTGACCCACATACACAACACCAGATTTTATTCTATTTTATTTTATTGAGGGGGGGGGGAGATTCCTCCTCTGATTTGGGACAAATAGGGGAAAAAAGAATGTATTTGCTGCCATCTAGTGGCTATATTGAAATGTGCAAGCCATCCGAAAGGAGGCTTGTGGCTCATCCTAAAAACACTCTTGCTTAAAAGAAGAAAGAGCCAGGAATCTTGCTTATTTCTCACCCAGTGGAAGAATTTACCCAGCCGTATATCATACCTGAAGGATCAATACACTCTCCTTCAGTATGTAAATCTTTCAAGGAGTGTTCCACTGCCGCTATAATAATTTTTATTATATGCTGAATCATTTCCTCATTATTCTGTATTAGTACGTGGGAGATGACTTTATGTTCCACAATAATGCTGCCATTCCTAGGAAAACAATGAAGGAAGAAAAATTCCTCAGGTGCTGATGATGATAAATTTTATTAGAATAAGTATTTTAAATTTTATATATTTTATATACTTTGTATGTATTTTAACATCCCTGTGCGCCGCCCTGGGTCCTAACAAGGAGAAGGGCGGGGTATAAATTTAATAAAATAAAAATAATAAATAAAATAAAGACTGTAATCGTCCCATCCTTTTTCTCCATCAAATTCAAAGTGAACTAGTACTTCTAGTCCTTTCCATTTAATCCACACAACTATCTTAAGAAACAGTTTAGAATAAGAGCTTCAGACTGGCACAAAGTTCCTCTGGAAACTTCCTGACTGAGTGGGATTTCAAACTCAGCTTTAGTCTAAGCCTTTAACTGCTTTAACTTGCAAGATCATCATTGCTTCTCTTGAAGAGCTATTTCATCCTACTCAAATGTTTCCTGGAACACTTGGTGACTGAAAGTATATATAAGACATGCAAAATGCCCAATCTTACAATTCTCTAGCCATGCTTGGTTCCTTCCCTGCTCAGGCCCTGAACTATCCACATTTAAAAAAAAAAAAAGAATTCTGAAGAGGGATTAAAGGTAAAGGCACATATGTGCTAGTCATTCCTGACTCTAGGGACTGGTGCTTATCTCCATTTCAAAGCCGAAGAGCCGGTACTGTCCGAAGATGTCTCTGTGGTTATGTGGACGGCATGACTAAATGCCGAAAGCGCACAGAACCAGAATAGGAGGTTCCTATTTTGTCTACTTGCCTTTTTTACATGCTTTCGAACTGCTAGGTTGGCAGAAGCTGAGACAAGTAAGGACAGCTGACTCCATTACACTGCACTAGGGATTCAAACTGCCAAACTGCCGATCTTTTTGATCGACAAGCTCAGTGTCTTAGCCACTGAGCCACCGTGTCCCTATTCCTTAAGCGAAAAAAGAGGATCCACAATGGGAGAAAAGTTCTACCCATATTCAAGTTCACTGGATGCCTCATCATCCCAAAGAATAACGAGATCTCTTTTTAGACACCCACCTCATTCGTAAGATCTCCACATCACGGTATCCAGGGACACCACGATAAACATCTTTAATCTACAAGGGAGAAAAAGTATAAGAAAGCCTTCATAAGCAAAGAAACCTATGCCAGGAAAGAGACTTGAATTAGAAACAAACCTCCTAAAGCATTGAGTATGTGGTCTGCGCTGTGCCTTGTCTAATTCTCCAGCTGCAGAAAGCTGAGAATCCAAGAAGCGAGTTTTTGATTGGGAAGAAGACACGTTCTTGGTATAAATTAGGAGTGCTGGCCTCGGTTAAAGAAGAGTGTAAGATACATTGCATTGAAATGGTGACATTGATCAGCTGTGGGCAGGGGTGGGATTCACTTACCTTCCCTAACAGTACGCAAATATAAGCGCATGCACCTCGTCTGCACATGCGCACAGCTTCATGCACATGTGCAGAGCTCGTGCATTACATATGGACGGGTGGGTGGAATCTCCCGCAGCCACCGCTATCAGTTCTCCTGAACCAGAGAAAACTACTAAATACCACCTCTGGACGTAAGCTATTTCCTTGATCCAGTAAATCTTACCTGCTTTTTAAATTGAGTCTGAATTTCCTGATAATATTTAGAGCTTAAGTCTTCCAGAGATTTCTTGAACTCTCTGTTAGTAACCTTCACCTGAGCTTCAACAGTAATGATCACAGATACTAAAAGAGAGGGAAAGAGATATTTATATGAACCTCAACATGTTACTTCCCCGCAAAGGAACTCTAAAATGTGAGAGGCAAGAGGTGAATGTGTTCCCATTCTCCAACATGATTTCAAATGCCTAAATCCAAAGATCCTCATCTAGTTTTAAAACTCATTTTTTTATTTCATGTGAAAAAGAAGCAATAAATGGCCAATAAATGGTATTTTTGAGGCAATCTCCAAATCCCTCCTCCATGGTTCTTTTTGAATTAAAAAAACATTATTTAGCACAGAACAGGCATATCTTTGTAACTATTCATGAGACCTTGGTAGCCCTGTGCGAGGAAAACATTACTTTCAAATTAATCGTTTTAGCTTGGGGTGGGCAAACCACTGTAAACCATCCTTCCCAGATAGGCAGAACTTGGAATATAGAATATTTCCCTACATGTTCCCGGTTTACATGCACTATAACGGAGCTTTTATTAAGCCACATTTTCCAAACGTAGTTCTTCCACATGCAATCTCTTTATTCTAGTATAGTAATCCAACATATCTGCAAGCAACTTGAGAAAGTTGTCTTAGGCTGCCATCAGGAAAAAGTAATTAAGGTTTCCTTGACTATACTTACATTGTGGAGGGACTGGAATTTCATCCAAGAGGAACTCACACTTGGGCCCATAAAATAAATCCTCATTACAGATGCACCTGGATCCATCATAGATCCCACCGTTGTAGCACATCTCTGGAACAGAGTGGAACAGTTCCCTTATATAGATTTGGAAATTATAATCTATTCTTATAAAATGGCAATTTAAGCAGAAGCATTACTGTTTATACATGTACAAAAATTAACAATCTAGCAGGTAAATGAGCTCACGTGTATTCATATGACATCAGTTGTAACTGCTTTTCAAATTGTTCAATCTCTAAACTGATATTAGCTAAAAGGAATGGTGGGAAAACAGGTCGGTTTTTCGAGCAATGAAGTGAAAAATGTAGTCAGTTCAATTGAGGTTTTCTTTTTTTAAAGAATGAACAGAGAAGCTTTGTATCTTGTCTTTTCCATTAGAAAAGATTTTTAAAAGGTTTTTAAAAATGTTTGAAGACTTGACACTTCAAATTAGTACTTCAATCTCTCCTTAACACATTCATATTTCAAAGAAATGATTCAAATAAACAATAATGATGTTGATCATGTACAGATGTCTCCAGAAGATTTGAGTGGAAGTTCTGCATACCATGCATCCTTCTAAGGTTCTAGCCAAAATTTGGCAAAACATGAAAACAATTCATCTGTGAGCATGGAGTAATCTGTACAAGCTGAAGACCACAAATGATCAATACTCTCATGTTATTCCAAAGTCTTAGCCCAAGGCAACCATGTCCCAAAGGAGGTGTCCATCCTCCCAATCTCCTAGAACAGATGGGAGCTTTCTGTAGCCTTTCAGCTACTTCTGAAATATCACTCTTAGCTACCCCAGCCAGGATCCCCAGTAGTAAGAGACAAGGGAGGAATCCCTATGTAGGGAAAGCCACAAATATCATTCCCACAATATGGAGGGAGAATCACTTCATATGATTAGGCTACAGTCACAGGCACACATGCAAGGCAGTATTTTTGCATAGAAATGTGATGAATAGTGGCTAATCTGCCCTAAACTGTACCCATTTCTTTAAAAACAATTAGAAGATCCAAGTTATGCTTCAGACCAAAGGTCACCATAAACCGATCACTGGAACAGAAGAAAAAATTGTCATGAATTTTGAAAAGTTTAAAATAGGAATGAGACAAACATGGATCAAATGAAAAACTGATACTCACGACTTGTGGTAGTTGTGATTGTACTTTTGGCAATAACAGTTCCAGTACTGGCAGTTTTGCTAGTACTCTTAGCTGTATAGCTGGTACTTATGGTATGTTTGGTAGTCTTAGGAGTGGAAGACATTTCTGGAATTGGTGTGCTGGAGACAGTAGATCTCCTGTTGCAGCTACTTGGGGTCAAGGTATTTGTGGATGGTGTGCCATTGAGGCCTTCATGAACAAGGAACTCACATTTGGGCCCATAGTATAAATTCTCATCACAGATGCATTTGATTCCATCAAATATTCCACCATTGTAGCATTCCTCTAGAAGAAAGGGACCCCACATATCAATGTAATTTGGGAATTGTCATTTTTGTTCATGAAATGTCTGTGGCTTCCCATTGTCAAAAGAAATCTGGGCAGTGTATCGTTGTAAAACACATAAATGTTTTATAACAATCCAAAGATAATAGACATCAGAGAGGAATAGTAAAATCCTAACCCACTTATTCTTAAAAAGAGCCTTCCATGCATTCCCTAAGCCCAGCCCTGGGGGAAGAGCTGAGTTTCCAATGTTCATTTAAACAATGCCCAGCCATTTACCACCAAGACATTTTCCATTTTTTGGAAAAAAGCTGAAATAGCTATTGTGATGAAATAAGATTCAACTGCCAAACATTTATAGTAAATTCACGTTAATAAAAAAAGTTGGCATCATATTGCACTTTGGTTAAAAATATTTTAAACTTTGGATGAGATGTTACTTGACTTCTTTTTACAAAAAAACATGATTTATACATGAAGCAATCATATATAAACTAAGATCCTATTCTCATGTTGCAACCTTTAGAATATGAGATTTTCAAACTATTTTGGATAGAGTTTATTGATCTAATAATTATATTGGTAACTTAGATAAAATTGTAATTGATATTTCATGTCAATCTAATTCATTCATATTCATAACAGCTCCATAAATTTCCCTACTCTTTAACATGGTTTCTAGCCAGAAACTCTTCTAGTTTTTCTTGTATGTCAAAGTCTTTATAGATCGGTAGAAATTTATAGAAAGGTAGAAAGTTTGGGCTTTAGTAAGCATTAATTACTAAATTTTCAAAATATAAAATGCAACTGCAGAATATAGCTTTCTATATAGTCATTCATCCCACTTTGGAAAATGCATAGAATATAATCTGCCTAAAACATTATTCTTGGGAATTACCTCAAACATTTACAATTGCATCAAAATGAGCACAAACACTGAGTTATATTTAATTAGACTTTTCTGATTAAGAGACAAGCAGAAATAATTCTGATTCTACATTCTATTTGAAGATTTGTTTATATCTTTGGCTCTACTTACCTGCTTCAACATAAGGGACCAGGAAGAAGAGAAAGAGAGCCCCTGTCACCATTTTAGATTTGAGTTTGTTAAAAGCCTAGGACTGTATCCAAATCAATGTTACTGAAGTGAGACTCAAGCACACTTGAGGACCTCACACTGTTTCCTAAGGAAAGAAAGGTAGAACTGAGGACCTTGGACGGAAAGACGGAAAAGGAAAGCTGATCAACCCACAGTGAACTGATATGGTGTTTTTTTTCCTTCTATCACAGAGTCTGGGTGTGCAGGAAGGGCAATAAAATCAAGCTGCTACTTTGTGAGTCAATGTAAATGAGAAATGAGTTCAAGGATGACTCCTAAAAATTCAGTTCTTCCTTTTCAAATAATCAGATGGATAATTCCTTATGTTCACAAGCCAATATAATGCAAGAGTAAAAACAAGCACATCAGAGATGGATTGCCGAGTTTTCTACTACCAGTTTGGTCACGCTCCCACACGCATGGGCAAAAGCATCCGGGCAGGTGGGTGGAGCCTCCCACTGCCGCTACTACTGGTTCGCCCAATCCAGGCTGAACCGGGAGCAAACCCCCCCCCCCTCTGAAGCACATATATACCAAACATATATAGCCCCCTTTATTTCATCTTTTTATCTCTCAACCATGATAAACCTATTCTTACAATGGGTACAAATACTTTAACTAGCTCCAGGCAGTTCAATCATAGTCCTGGAAAGGGTGTTTGTTTGCTATCATCTCATTTCTTCAATCAGGAACATGGAAGTTGGTGCTGTTGACCCCATGTGATTCTAGCCAAAGGTCATCCAGAGACCTTTCATTAGTGAAGGTGAATTTGGCTTCACTTTGGAAATCTGGGCCTTATTACACATTGGCACGTACAGTTGAATAGAATGAATGAACGTTTCAAGCAACTTTCCTCCAGAGAAAATGCTCTCGTAACATTCCTGTAAAAGATTCATTCTGGGCTACTATGGAAAATGTGCATTCATTAAATTTACATTCATTAAGTCCAGTCATTTGATACCGATTAGAGCACAACCAAATAAATTTGCCAAACCCATCGCCACACCCTGGTTTCTCCCAAACCTGGAGTCAGCCATGAAATGTGGCAAAACATTATATACCCACAAGCTATAGACATGGCCACACAGGGACACGAGAAAGAAAACAGCAACCTGGCTTAAAGCAGATTCTACTTAGTCATCCAATTGTATAGCCGCCAGAAGCAATTCTGGGCAGCACATATTATGGACATGTATTTCATGGCTGGGAAGTAGTTTTTCAACGCTTCATCTTTATGACTCAGAAAAACAGACAGCTGTGCTTCAAGCAGTGAAAACGGCAGGGCCTCCTCCCCTTGCCTGGAGAAAGTGCGTATCATAATTCTTTCAGGACTCCTAAAAATGCTTCCCACAGAAGGCTTTGGTCAGGCACTAGAGGGTGCCAAAGCTATTCATTACCTATGAGGAAAAGGAAGAAGTGGCAGAGGGCCTAAATAGTTGTCCCTACTGCATCCTTCATGTGGTAAAAAATCAAAATATATTTGCTCAAAGTTGTTCCTTGTTAGATTCTCTGCACGGTGGAGAATGGAGGGAGTCCGAGCCAGGTTTACTCAAAAACAACAGCCTTTATTAGCTAGGCAAGCTTACAGAAAAGATAGGTTCAGTAAAAGAAATAGGCGGTAGACAGGGGCTCCCGCGCTTTGACAGCTCTTTATATTTGGAGCTGTCAAAGGGGGAGCCAATCAGGCTGCAGCAAGGGCCAGGCGCGCCGCAGCCAATCAGGCGCGTCTGTCAGTTGGCTGCCTTGCTACTGTCTGTTACCAAGGCTCCTAGAGGCAGCTTGGAAGATCTGCGGCCGGTCGTATCTCGAGACCGGTCGCAGGTCGAGGATATAACACCCCTTTCCCCCCTCGGTCTGCGCATGCTCGAGGAAATGTCTGTTCCGATGCACGAGCATGCGTAGTCTTGTAAGAAGGCGGGGCGGCGCCGGGAACGCCCAGACCGCCTCAGTTGCTGGTGAGACGTCGGAGATGCAGGTTGCCCCTGTGCGAGCTCCTCCCTTCGGGGAGTGGAGCTCCAGGTGGTGACGTCATCGAGGCCTACCCACGGAGGCGGAGCCGTCGGAGCTGGTAAGTCGGGGCGAGGGGGCGCGGCGTTCGGAGCATAGTTTGCTGTATGCCGGTTGGTTGCGGCTGTGCAGGGCGGGTCCTTAGGGGCAAGGGCCCGCGCGTCCCCCTCGGCTTGAGACAGCTTGTGCAGCGTGTGCCGGAAGGCGGCGTCCAGTTCGGCCGGGCCTGAAGAAGCGAAGGCCCCGAGCGGTTTCTCAGGGGACGGTTTGATTGGCCCAACCGGGGCAACGGGGAGGTGCGGCTCCGACGATGGGTCCGCAGGTGTGGGAAGGCGGCGCCTTAGTTGATCCAAGTGGCGCCGCCACTCGGACCCGTCCTGGAGGCTGACCCTGAAAGAGCAGGGACCCGTTAGCTCGGTCACCGTGGCCGGAACCCACTTAGTGTCCCCTGCATAGTGGCGGGCGTACACAGGGTCCCCGGGCAGGAAAAGGCGGGGAGGGGGGGCCCCCAGGTTGCAAGGCCGCACATCGTTGTAAGCCGGGTGCAGCCTGTCCAAGGTTGTCCGCAGGCGGCGACCCATCAAGAGCTCGGCGGGGCTTTTCCGTGTGGCAGGGCAAGGCGTGGAATGCTGACCCAACAGGTAAGCAGCCACCCTTGCGGGCCAGTCCCCTGTGGTCATCCGTCCCAGAGCCTCCTTGGCCGAGCGGACGGCCCGTTCAGCCCGACCATTGGAGGCCGGATGATAAGGGGCCACTGGCGCGTGGCGGACCCCCTGCGAGGCCAAGAACTCCTGGAAGGTGGCGGACTGAAACTGGGGCCCGTTGTCGGACACCACGATGTCCGGCAACCCGTGCGTCGCAAAGAGGCGGCGCAGGGCCCTGACCGTACTCTCGGCCGTAGTGGAAGCCATCAAGATGACCTCCACCCAACGGGAGTAGGCGTCCACGACCACCAGGAACGTCTGGCCTCGGAAGGGGCCCGCGAAGTCTATGTGGAGCCTGGACCAAGGGCTCCGGGGCAAGTCCCACTCCCTGGGTGGGGCAACCGGAGGGGCGGGGCGGGTGATTTGACAAGGGACACAACCCCCGACCCAGGCAGCCACCTCCGCATCCAAGCCAGGCCACCACACATAGCTGCGGGCGAGCGCCTTCATCCGGGCTATGCCGGGGTGGTCGGCGTGGAGCGTCCGGAGTACCCGGTGACGGAGGGGGGGGGGAACGATGACCCGATCCCCCCAGCACAAGCAGCCGCTGTGGAGCGAAAGCTCCGTCTGGCGTGCCTTGTACGGCCGAAAATCTTCGGCCACGCCGCCTTGAGGCCACCCTCGCAAGACCCAGGTGGAGACCTGGGACAGGACAGGGTCGGCCTTCGTCCGGGCGGCGACGTCCGAGGACGTCAAGGGCAGGCCTGAGTCTGCCACAGACAAGACGGACAGTGCCGGCACCGGCTCTTCGTCCGCCTTGGGGAGGGGGCACCGGCTCAGGGCATCGGCATGCCCCAGCTGCTTGCCCGGACGGTAGTACAGCGTATAACTATACGCTGCTAGGAACTCCGTCCATCTGGTCATCCTGGGAGAAAGGATGGGGGGGGTCGGACGGTCACCGGCCAAAAGCCCAAGGAGAGGCTTATGGTCCGTGAAGACAGCAAAAGTCCGACCATACAGGTATGGGTGGAACTTTTTGATGCCGGACACCATAGCCAGAGCCTCCTTGTCAATCTGGCTATAGTTTCTCTCAGTGGGAGACATTGTCCGGGACCAAAAAGCAATGGGGGCTTCTGAGCCATCTGGGAAGGAATGGCTCAGGACGGCCCCCAGGCCGAAAGGGGAGGCATCGCACGCTAACGTCAAGGGCAGCCTGTCATCATATTGCACAAGGACTGCCTCTGACGTCAGAGTGGCTTTGACAGCCGCGAACGCATGCGCCTCGCGGCTGCCCCAGCGCCAGGCCGCCGATCGATCGAGCAATCGATGAAGCGGCTCGGCTAACGTTGCCTTGTGGGGAAGAAAAGGCGCGTAAAAATTCAAGAGGCCGAGGAACGCCTGCAGCTCCGTCTTGGAGGCAGGCGTAGGGGCGTTCCTAATGGCCTCGACCTTCTTGGGGGTGGGGTGTATGCCCCGGGCATCTATCAAGAAGCCCAGGAACTCCACCTCCGGCGCGGCAAAAACGCATTTGCTGCGCTTTAACTTTAATCCCGCGCCCCTGAAAACGCTGAGAACCTTCCTCAGTACTTTGGCGAGTTCTGAGATGCTGGAAGCAGCTATCAGAACGTCGTCAAAATACGGAACCACGCCTGGGAGCCCATGGAGCAAACGTTCCATGAGGCTCTGGAAGATTCCCGGGGCGACGGACACACCGAATTGGAGTCTGCGACAACGGAAAGCCCCCCGGTGGGTGACGATGGTCTGCGCCTCCGCAGCCGCCTCGTCCACCGGGAGCTGTTGATAGGCCTGGGCCATATCCAGTTTCGCAAATATGCGGCCCTGCCCCAGGGAATGGAGCAGGTCTTGCACCACAGGGACTGGATATGGGTTCGCCTGGAGCCCACGGTTGATGGTCGACTTATAGTCGGCGCAGATCCGCACCGACCCGTCGGGCTTGATGGGGACCACAATGGGGGTCTCCCATTTTGCCTGGTCAACGGGCTCGAGCACGCCCTGCGCCACCAGCCGGTCAAGTTCGGCATCAACCTTGGGCTTCAAGGCGAGCGGCAGCCTGCGGGCCTTGAGCCTAATGGGTGCAACCTGGGGGTCAAGATTTAAGGAGACAGGGGTTCCTACGTACGAGCCAAGCCGACCGTCAAACACGTCGGCGAACTCCTCCAAAACTCCTGAGATGGGAGAGGAGGCGGGAATAGTATGAACCCCCTGCACTGACAGGCCAAGGGCGGGAAACCAATCCAGGCCGATGATGGCCGCCAGGGGGTCAGAAACCACCAGAATAGGCAAGGGCCCCTTGAAACCCCCGTACTCCACCCCCAGGGAAATCTGGCCCAGGGTGGGGATAGATGATCCCTGATAGTCCCTCAGAACAGTGAGCGGGGGGGACAATTCATCTAAGGAAAACCCGGGGCGTAGCTTGGCCAACTGAGCCCGGGAAATAATGGACCGAGACGAGCCAGAGTCCACCTCCATGCGGACCCCCACCCCCTCCAGCTTCACAACTGTCCTGAGCCGCGTACGGTCGGGCCGGGCTTCCAGCGGGGAGTTGTCGTCGGTCAAGGCAAAACAGCCGGACGGCTGCGGCTGCTGGCGTCTGCCCCGGCGGCGTTGGGTGGGTGGGTTGGCCGCTGGTCTTCTACGGTCCTCTCCGGAGCGGCGTTGGGGCTCGGGGGAGGGTAGGTCTTCTGCGGGCGCGGCGGCGCGGCAAGCTGCGGCCAGGTGCCCCTTTCGGCCACAGCGGCGGCAGATGGTTTCCTTGAACGGGCAATCGGCTCGAGGGTGCTTACCCCGGCAGCCCAGACATCGGTAGGCAGCCGGCATGGGCGGCTTGCGGCCGGTGGGCCTAATGTAGGCGACCTGGTCATCCACGTCAGGGTCCTCGTCCTCCTCTACCAGGCACGCGCGTGCGGCTGGGTGGCGGTCAGAGTCTCTGTCCAGGGCCGAGGACTCGGACATCTCGAATGCCCGAGCCTCGTCTACAGCCTGTTCCAAGGTTAGCTCAGCTCGGGCCAGCAGGCGCCTTCTGAGGCGGACTTCTCTGAGGCCCCAGATGAATTGTTCCAGCAGGGACTCGGCCAAGAATTCCGCGGCGAAGACGCACGGAATAGCGGCCATGCGGAGCGCCTTCAGGAATTCGGCCACCGACTGGTCAGGCTTCTGGAGGCACTTCCTGAAAGCGAAGCGGTGGGTCATTTTAGACGGTACCGGGGCGTAGTGGGCCCTGAGTCGTTCGATTAACGTGTCCCACGGCACATCATATACTTCGGCCGGTGCGGCCACAGTGCGGGCTGTGGCGAACAACTCCGTGCCGCCGCAGCCGAGGAAATGGCCCAATTTTCGCGCCGGGGGCAGCGCCCCGTAGTCATTTGCCAGCACGAAGCATTCGAATCGTGCCATAAAGGACACCCAGGACTCCTTCGCCGAGTCGAACGGAGCGAAAGGAGGAACGGAACCCATAGCGATCGTACCGCAAAAGAAAAAAATGTGTAATAAAAATTTTGTGAGGAAAATTCCCTTCCCTCAGCAATTCGAGCTCTGCCTGGCCCCAGCCCTCGTCGCCAGTGTTAGATTCTCTGCACGGTGGAGAATGGAGGGAGTCCGAGCCAGGTTTACTCAAAAACAACAGCCTTTATTAGCTAGGCAAGCTTACAGAAAAGATAGGTTCAGTAAAAGAAATAGGCGGTAGACAGGGGCTCCCGCGCTTTGACAGCTCTTTATATTTGGAGCTGTCAAAGGGGGAGCCAATCAGGCTGCAGCAAGGGCCAGGCGCGCCGCAGCCAATCAGGCGCGTCTGTCAGTTGGCTGCCTTGCTACTGTCTGTTACCAAGGCTCCTAGAGGCAGCTTGGAAGATCTGCGGCCGGTCGTATCTCGAGACCGGTCGCAGGTCGAGGATATAACATTCCTATTAGAACATCTCGCTGCTGGGAAATTCCTTATTTCTTTTTTTCTTTGCTTGGAAAATTCCAGATACATACACATTTCAGTTGCAACTGTCTGTCCTGTTAAGAAAAAGCGTGAGAGAATGTTCCCTCCTCCATTTACATATACTGTAAACTGCATTCATTACTAAACCTTTGAAATGCCTCTAATACACATGGAGTGGTTAAAAGATTCTCATAAGAAAAAATTCACAGCAGGGTAAAGTGACCCTGAGCAGCGATAGGGAAAAGAACCTGTTGCCCAATGAATCTTATTGTTTTTATTCACTGACCATATTTCAAAGAGAGTATGGCAAGCATGCAGACTAGTGGGAAGGGATAAATAATGATAAAGTTGCTCAGATGGATTTATCTAAAGCATTTCAATGTCAGGCTGTGGTTTCCACTGTGTCTGCTATTTTCTTTATTTTGTCTTTGCAATGTGCGGGGCCAGAGGCATATGAGCTCTGGTTCTGGCTTTGATCATAGTCACTACGTGACTTTCGAAACTTTCCTGCATTATCAAGTGCAAGTAAATAAAACAATGTTGTATTTTATCAAAGTGATTTGATTACTTTAGGTGACCAGGTTTTGGGCCTAAGGGTTCATTTTTGCAAACGGTTTCTCTATTGCACAGTCTTACCTAGTTTATTTTTATGAATAAAGACATTTTAGTCACATTTTTCTTTAATATACCTTATTTGTAATTGCAACACCATTGCAGAACATATAAGAAAGTTAGATTTTAAAGTATAGGTGCGTTTTGTTCATGTATTAGATTGAACATGTAAAATTAGGTTTCTTTATGTTAAGTTGCCACCTGACAGCTTACCTCCCTTCCCCTCCCCTCCCCAACTTGGTAGCCATTTGCCACAGAGATGTGCTGCTGCATCTAAGATATTCTCTAAGCAAATGTTAGTTGTATGGATTTAATACTCCTACTATTGTAACATACTGGAGTAATACACATATCCCCTCAATTTCTCTGTTTATTTTATTTTATTTATTTATTTACTCGACTTATTAACCGCCCCCTCTCCCCGAAGGGACTCGGGGCGGTGCACAAGAAATGTAAAAAACATAATATATCACAAAATAAATACATAAATACTTAAAACTTTATTAAATTAACACCCTGTGCTAAAATCTACCCCATTAAAACTAACCCATAAAACCAATGTAAAAATTTCTCTACTAAAAACTAAGGCTAGGTACGGTACGTTAGGCCAGGCCGGCTGTTGGAAAAGATAGGTCTTTAGCTGCTGGCAGAAGGAGCGGAGGTCTGTGGTAGATCTAAGTTCGGGGGGTAGGTCGTTCCAGAGGGTAGGGCCCGCCACAGAGAAGGCCCTTCCCCTGGGCGCCACCCACTGGCATTGCCTAGTGGATGGCACCCGGAGAAGTCCCTCTCTGTAGGAGCGAATCGGCCAAAGGGATGTGTGGGGTAGGATACGATCCCACAGATAACTAGGTCCCGTGCCATGGAGCGCTTTGAAGATGGTAACCAACACCTTGAAGCGCACCCGAAAGACCACAGGCAGCCAGTGCAGCTCGCGCAGGAGCGGTGTTACCTGGGAATACCTGGAGGTACCCAATATTGCCCACGCGGCTGCATTCTGGACTGTTTGCCCATATTAACGGAGAACCTAACCTTTACAATGCAGTTTCCCTCAGCTTCTATGTTGATCTGACAAACCAGAGTCTGTAAAAGGGATGGAGTCACCCTTACTATGGAAAACAATAGAAACTAAGGAAGTCAGGAGGGAGGGAGAAGAGGAATCAATGGCTGCTCTCCTTACTCCCATCAAACTAGCTTAGAAAGAAAGAAAGGAACAGATTATTTACAGTACAAAAAGTAAAATAATTATCCTGCCTCCTTTATTTTTATTTATTTTATTTATTTATTTTATTAAATTTATACCCCGCCCTTCTCCTTGTTAGGACCCAGGGCGGCGCACAGGCATTATTAAAACCACAAAATACAATATCAATTAAAATATATTAAATTACTAGACCCGTGCTAAAAACCCATGTTAAAACCATACCAAATTGATTAATTTTTAAAAGTCAGAAGTAGGGGCTATCCTAGGCCGGCTTGTTGGAATAAATACGTTTTAAGACGTTGGCGGAAGAGGCGGAGGTCCGAGATAGTGCAAAGGTCGGGGGGTAGGTCGTTCCAGAGGGCCGGGCCCACCACAGAGAAGACTCTTCCCCTGGGTGTCGCCAGCCGGCATTGCCCCGCTGACGGCACCCGGAGAAGACCCTCTCTGTGGGAGCGGATCTGATGAATGGATGTATGGGGCAGGAGGCGGTCTTGTATATAGCTAGGCCCCGAGCCATGGAGCGATTTAAAGATGGTTGTCAACACCTTGAAGCGCACTCGAAAGGCCACAGGCAGCCAGTGCAGCTCGCGCAGGAGAGGTGTTACGTGGGTTTGCCTTGAGGCACCCATAATCACCCGCGCGGCCGCATTCTGTACTAACTGTAGCTTTCGAGTGCACCTCAAGGGGAGCCCCATGTAGAGAGCGTTACAGTAATCCAGCCGGGACGTCACAAGCGCTTGAGTGACTGTGCGAAGGGCTCCCCGGTCCAGTAAGGGGCGCAACTGGCGTATCAGGCGTACCTGATAGAATGTCCCCCTGGCCACGGCCGTCACATGGTCCTCCATGGACAGCCGGGAATCCAGGAGGATGCCCAAGTTGCGCGCCCTCTCCACGGGGGCCAGTTGTTCGCCCCCAATGGCCAGTGTTGGACTTATCTGGCTGAACCGGGGTGCCGGAAACCACAGCCACTCGGTCTTGGAGGGGTTGAATTTGAGTTTGTTACTACTATAAATTGTTTTTATTTTCAAATGATTGTTTAGATAGAGTGTTCATCTGTTGTTTATCCCTCAATAGGAGACTTTTCAAAGCTGAACTCCAAATGTTCAGTTCATGTTTTAGACTACTTTTTGTTTCGTTTTTGAGGAAGTGTATGCTCCTATTCAGTGGTGGGTTCCGGCTCCTGTTGCAACCGGTATGCTGCAAGAGGGCTGGGGGTCCATCCCGTGCGCATGCGCAGCGAACGCATGCGTACCCACCACCCACCACTCTCCAGCTACTCAGTAGAGCGTCTGTACACTCTGTGCATATGTGCAAATGCCCCGTTCAGCTCAAATAGTACTAAGGAGAGCAGGCGGGCAGGCGAGCGGGCGGGTAGACCCTCCAGATTACCGTACCAGAATAGTACCTGGTGCTCCCAGCAGGCATCGGTATGCCCATACCATGTGTACTGGTCATATCCCAGTGCTGTCCCCATTATACACACAGGAGAAACCATTTGATGATCTTTAAACAATATATTCATTCCCTATTGCAAATTTACAAGATATTTGTTGCTGTAAATGTATATTCCTGAAACAGGGAATTACTAAGGTAATTTACACTGCATATTATATTCATTTGGCCAGTGCATGGCTTATATGCAGAAGTTGAAAGTTCTATTGAGCCCCATACGTCTTTCTTACACATAGATACTATACAGCAGGCATGTCCAAAGTCAGGCCCGGGGGCCATTTGCGGCCCGGGGGTCGGTTTAATACGGCCCTCCAACAGCCCTCCCTGCTCTGTGTAAATGTGGCCCTCCCTTCCTCCCTCTGTCTCTGGGGCTGTGTGGCTGGGAGGGAGGTGGACAGAGGTTACGGACGTCTCCTCCCGCAGCGGGCGAGGGAGCAGGCGAGGTGAGCACCCAAGGCTACCGTCATCTTAAGCACCACCGAGGCTGTCGCCCGGCAGGGGCGTCAGGCAAGGAAGCCGGTCGCGCCTCCATCGCTGCATGTTCTGGGGCTGCGAAGCTGGGAGGGAGGTGAACGCGTCCCTCCCAGCCACGCAGCCCCAGAACGTGCGGCTCCCGCCGCACAAGGTCGCCCGGCAGGGGCGTCAGGCAGGGAAGACGGACGCACGGCCTCAGAACGTAAGCCGTGGTGCCTGCCGGAGGGAGCCACGATGGAGACGCGACCGGCTTCCCTGCCTGACGCCCCTGCCGGGCGACAGCCTCGGTGGTGCTTAAGATGACGGTAGCCTTGGGTGCTCACCCCGCCTGCTCCCTCGCCCGCTGCAAGTGGCGAGGGAGTGACTGACAGACACAGAGAGAGACAGAAGGGGAGGGAGGGAAAGACAGAGAGACAGACAGAGACAGAGAGAAAGAGAGGGAGGGAGAGAGACGGAGAGAGACACAGATAGAGAATGAATCAAAATCGGATTGAATCGGAGACAGACGGGGAAAGAGGGAGAGACAGACATACAGAGAGAGGGAGGGAGGGAGAGAATCAGAGAGAGTGACACACACAGAGACAGGGAGAGACAGAGAGAGGGAGGGAGAGACAGATAGATAGAGACTGATTAAGTGAGTGAGAGACAGACAGACAGACAGACACACACACACACAGAGTGACAGAGAGAAAGAGATAAAGAGAAAGAGAGAAAGAAAGAAAGAGAAAGAGAAGGAAAGAGAAAGAAAGAGAGAGAGAAAGAAAGACAGAAAGAAAGAGAAAGAGAGAGAGAGAGAAAGAGAGAAAGAAAGAGAAACGGAGAGAGAGAGAGGAAGAAAGAGAGAGAAAGAGAGAGAGAGTGAGAAAGAAAGGGAGACAGAAAGAAAGAGAAAAAGAGAGAGAAAGAAAGAGAGAAAGAGCGAGAGAAATGGAGAGAGAGAGAGAGGAAGAAAGAGAGAGAGAGAGAAAGAAAGAGAGAAAGAGCGAGAGAAATGGAGAGAGAGAGAGAGGAAGAAAGAGAGAGAGAGAGAAAGAAAGAAAGAGAGACAGAGAGAAAGAGGTAGGTAAGGTTTTTTTTAATTTATTTTCAATACATTGTGAAAACTCAACTGTCAGTTGATCTTAATGTTATGAAATGAAAAGTATGTCATTTGCAATTAACTTGGCATAAAATAATTTATTTGCATTTAATTGTAATGGTTCAAAGAATGTTCGGAAAAATGTTCGGCCCTCCACCATGTTCACTTCATCCAATCTGGCCCTCTTTGAAAAACGTTTGGACACCACTGCTATACAGTACTGGGCAAAAGTCTTAAGCCACCATTATATTTCTTGTTGTAGCAATGGTATAATGACCATTTATAATTATGTCTCAATCTTCTTATTCAAATACAGGCAGAAAATGCTGGATATTTATATGCACTATTCAAAAAAAAAAATAGGAAAAAGCAGAGTAAACAGCTTCCATGGGCCAAAGTGGCAAATAAGCAGTGTGATCTCCCTTACACTTGAGCAACAGCAGGCACTTTGCATCTGTAAACCTAAATGGAATGGAACAGAAACCTAAACACTGTCACTGCTATCACTTGTATGTGTCCTACAATGACTTCCTCAAGATTTGCTTGAGAATTAGATGCAGTACATATACAAGTTGCTTGACTGTAATTCATTGGAAGCCTTGCTTATAAGACCAGCTTTCATTCACATCATTTCAGTCAAAATGCCAAAGATTACAGAATGTGACAGACATAAAAATCATAGTTTTGCATCAGCAAGGCCACTCTCAAAGGGAAATCAACAAACAAATTGCATATTCAAGCTGTTATAAAGAAATCTGAGGAATCAGGAGAGGTCAAGCATTGGAAGGCCAAAGAAAATTTCAAAATCTGATGAGAAGTTTATCAGAGTTTCTTCTTTGAGAGAGCAGAGGAAGTCCGGCTGGATCCCTTCACTCAGCATCTGGCAGGATGCCAAATTGACCTTTCTACATCTGACAAAGCTTGATTAGTAATGTTTTTTGTGGAAGGATAGCAGCCAAGAAATCACTTTTACAGGAGGGGAACAGAGTGAAAAGATTAAGACATGCTGAAGCCCTCAAAGATCAGACTGATGACCAGTGAAAAAAATTATCAGGAAGTGATGAATCCAAGTTTGAAAAGTTGGGGTCCAATGATTGACAATATGGGAAAAGAATAGTTGGAGAGGAATGGATAAATGAGCGCTTGCGGACGTCAGTGAAACACGATGAAAGATGTGTCCTGGTTTGGAGCTGAATTTCTGCCAATGGTATTGGTGATAGCCTGAGTTGATAAGATTATGAATCAGTGGTGGGTTTCAAATTTTTTAGAACCTACTCTGTAGGTGTGGCCTATTTTGTGGGCGTGGCTTGGCAGTCATGTGACAGGGTGGGAGTGGCCACCTTTTAAAATGTGGTGAAACTCATTTAACAACTCTCTTGCTTAGCAATCAAAATTTTGGACTCAATTGTGATGATAAATTCTTTCTTTCTTTCTTTCTTTCTTTCTTTCTTTCTTTCTTTCTTTCGTTCTTTCCTTCCTTCCTTCCTTCCTTCCTTTCCTTTCCTTCCTGTTGGGTCACTGGCAGCGGCGGGCCAGATTTACTTCCAGGTACGCCGGTGGAACCCCCTCTCACCGGTTCTCTAAATTTCACCAACCGGCTCTCGCGAGTAGGTGCGAACCTGCAGAAACCCACCACTGTTATGAATGCTGAAAAGTATAGACAGATTTTATTCAATATGCCATTTTTTCTAGAAAGCACCTGATTGGGAATGGGTTTATTTTTCAGCATGATAATGATCCCAAGCACATTGGACAACATTTAGGTAGGAAAACATCTGAAAAAACACTGAACATCAAGGATTGACCACCATAGGGTCCAGACTTGAATGTTCTCGAGACAGTATTGGATCACCTAGACCAGTGGTTCCCAATGTGGGGCCCATACACCACAGTGGGGGAATTTGATGTTTAATGGGGGCAATTTGAACCTTGTTTAAACCAAGTTAATGGCCTTTTAGGCTTCCTCCGTGTGAGTAGAGCTCACTTTTTTTTACATATAAAGTAAGAATTATATGTCATCGGGGGGGGGGAGGATCAGGATTTTAGAGATGTTTAGGTAGGGCATGGCTAAAAAAAGGTTGGGAACCACTGACCTAGACAGAGAAAAAACAGCCTAAAACTAAGGAAGAAACCTGGGGGTTGCTGAAAGAAGCCTGGTATAATGTACCAGAAAATTACCTCAGAAAACTTCAGGACAATCTCCCCAAGAGTTCAAGATGTGCTTAGAGACAAGGAAGGTCAAACTAAATGCAGATGTTTGCCTAAAGAAGCCATTTTGTTTTGAAATTGTATTTTTTTGTATTTTATGTACATATTTTTTATATTTTCTGTTTGAACCTTAATACGGAGACTGAAAAATAATTTTGGATGGTCATTAAACTTCACTCAAACAATAGAGTGGATGGTAAAATATGACTTTTGCGTAGCACTGTTCATGCATGTTGGGTCCAATATGAAGTAATTTGAATTCCAGATCAAAAGCTGATTGTTTCTGCCTAGTTGCTATATTTAGAGTTCAGATATAAGACAGGGAAATTCTGCAGTTACGACTTTGGCATAACTTTTGCTAGAAAAAAACCACCTGAGAAGCCTTTGAACCCTAAGATTTACCAGAAGTAAATCAAAAACTTTGATAGAATAAAACAAAATTGAGAGAAAATCATCATACTTGAAAAAGGCAGATATATCTTGTTCCATTATCTATAAGTACTACATTTCTATTTTCGTTTTGCTTCTTTGAGTGTCCTTTTTCCACCTGTGCTTTTTAAAATCCAGTCATGTATTGTTTCACCATTTTCCCAGTGATCCAAGGTATAAGAGTTTGACTTCCAGTTCCTACTCTTTGTCTGGTCCTCTGGGCAAATCCTTAGGGCATCTATGCGGAGAACCAAAAATCCAAGGTGAAAACTGGCCTTTTGTATGTGTGCTGATGTTACACATACAAAAGAACAGGGCTTTAATAACTCAATTGTAATTTTCATCATGGGGGCCCATTTTTGGTCCCAAGAGGCTTCAGGGAGGCCTGCTAGGCCCAAATCAGGCTGCAATGAGTGCAGCACTCCTCCACACGCCCTATTTTTGGTCCAAGGAGACTTCAGGGAGGCCTGCTGGGCCTAAAATGGGGCATGGGGTCACGCACACATGCGCAAGGGGAGCACAGTAGTCATGCATGCATGCACAGGGGGGAAGGATGCATGGGGGGGGGGTCACAGACACATTGCATTGTGGGTGTGGGCACGCAACAACAAAAAGGTTAGTCATCACTGCTATAGGAAAATATTCGGCAGAGAAGAACTTCCTGCAGGGTGAACTTTCTCTCCAGTTCCATTTGGGAATGGAACATGCTCTGGCAGGAGATATCCTGAAGGAGAGATTTACAGGAATGACCAGATAAGAAGACCAAAGCAGGATGTCCTTAAGTGTTGGGGCAGAAAGCTGTTTGATGTCTTAACTCTTACAGTTTATTCTTCTAAAGTTCCACCAAATATTCACCTTACTCACCTAATATTCCATGTAATGAATGATACTGTCCATGTGGCAAAGACTATGTTCAAAATATTGACCCTTGTCCTTCTGTGATATCACCTCAGATAATCTTGCAGAATCTTGCTTTCCTAACAAATATTCCTGATAGCTCCATGAATGCTTTATGTGTCTGCAATTAAAGATAGTAAAACCATGTAGCGTGGAATGAAATATAGTATAGCAATGTACTGAATATACTTTGATATAAAGAACAGGTCAAAGTTTACTGAGATAAGTATTTAATTGCACAGAATGTTTATGCTGGCACTAATTTGGAATTTTTCAAAGCAATATGAAAAAGTATCGAGAGAAAAGGAAACAGAAGGGATCAATTTATTTGTATATTTAAAATAAATATTTAAACGCCATGGAGGCATGATAGAGGGCATAGATAAGAAATGATTTACAAAGCAGGGAGAGTTTCCCCTAGTTTTCCAGAATTCTCATTCAGATCAAGTCTATCAGAAATTACTTCCTCCTCAGGCCCCACCCCACCCCACATTAGGAAGAATGAAAGGCAGATGTTTTTTCAAGTTGGTTGAGGAATCCAGATGCAATACTGAAGGCTACTTCAGCTGACTGCTAGCTGCAGTTTGGCATTTCAAACCTCACCAGCTCAAAGTTGACTCAGCTTTCCATCCTTCTGAGGTCGGTAAAACGAGGACCCAGATTGTTGTGGGCAATATGCTGACTCTGTAAACCACTTAGAGAGGGCTGTAAAAGCACTATGAAGCAGTATATAAGTCTAAGTGCTATTGCTATTGCTACACCTTGGCTTGCACAGTAATAAAACGTTAGCTCAGCACCATTAATCATTCTTGTTAAGGAGCCAGAATTGAGATAGAAGATGCAACAAATGCATGTCTACATCTTTGTGCACTTTACAGAGTGGAAGATAGTACTACATAAAGGCCATCTGGAATGTATTCCAACAATCCCATGACTTTAGAAAATTCAGGATTTCTATCTCCTCTTCATTCATGTCATTTGTTCATGTTTCTCTTTTTTTAAAAGCTACATTATTTTAGTTGGAGAGAATGCAGGCCAACAGAGAATGACATATTGACACATCCAATAAAATATATAATTCCAAGAAAAACTGTAGTTTGTTTCCAGACTTGGCATAACTTGAAGAGCTAAGAACAAAATATTTGAGAACAAAATCCATATTATTACGGTACATAATTTTAGGAGCCTCATTTGGAAGCAAATATTTTACACTAAAAAAGAGACCACACAATTCAACTAACCTCAGCTACAAGTTAGAATTGTGAGGAAAACACTCATGTCATGTCTTTACAAAACAGTCACAAGGCAACTTTGAGTCCACACATGTGCCCACTAAATTAAATATTTTCTAGAAAGTGGGCATATGTTCAAACCAATTTGTGGACTATGGAAATCAACTATTCTAGCCTGAAAAATTGACTTCACAGTACAATACAATACAATACAATAGCACAGTGTGTGTGTGTGTGTACGTGTGTGTGTGCATGTGTGTGGATTGAGAGACTTTTGGCATATAAATTAAATTAATAAATATAACAAACATTAAATTGGGGAAGGAGCTGGCAAACACCTATGGTAGCACTGCTAAAGCATGACATTTGACCTATAGATCTCACTTTGGAAATCTCGGCCTTATTACACATTGGTGCCTACAGTTCAATAGAATGAATGAAGGTTTCAAGCAACTTTCTTTTACAGCAGTGATGCCAAACCTTTTTGGATCATGTGCCAAAAGCAGGGGAGCACAGGGGGGTTGTGCGTGGGCATGCCGCACCCATAAAGCAATATGCAACCTCCCCAGCATGCATGCACACAGGACAGGCACTCCACCTATTTTTTGCATGCATTTTTCACCCTCCCCAGGCTCCAGAGGCTTTAGAGGAACCTCCACTTTAGAGGAACCTGGGGAGGGTGAAAACAGCCTCTCACCCACCCAACCCCAGAGGCCATCCAGAGACTTCCCTGAAGCCTCCGGAGTGCAAAAAACCATTCCTACGGGCAAACCAGAAATTTGGGAAACGACTTTGTTTTATGGCCAGTTTTAGTCCTACGGAGCCTTCAGGGACCTTTAGGAGGATTCCCTAAAGGCTCCGGAGGATGAAAAAGGACCCTACGAGCAAACCGGAAGTCACTTCCATTTTGCTCGTAGGGCTGATTTAAGCCCTCCGGAGCCTTAAGGGACCTTCAGGAGGCTTCCCTGAAGGCTCCGGGGGGCTTAAACCGGCCCTACAAGCAAACCGGAAGTCTGTTCCCGAACTTCCAGTTTGCCATAGGGCCATTATTTTTGCGGTCCAGAGGCTTAAGATAAGCTCCTGAAGCCTACAGTGGGGCTCTGCGTGGTGGGGGGGCATGGAAGGCTCTTTTCACCCTCCCCAGGCTTCTATAAAGACTCTGGAGCCTGGGAACTGTGAAAAATAGCCTCAAAAAAAGGCTAAAGTCAGCATGCCATAGGTTCGCCATCCCAGCTCTAGAGAAAACGCTCTCGTAACATTCCTGAAAAAGATTCATTCTGGGCTACTATGGAAAATGTGCATTCATTAAATTTACATTCATTAAGTCCAGTCATTTGATACCGATTAGAGCACAGCCAAATAAATTTGCCAAACCCATCGTCACACCCTGGTTTCTCCCAAACCTGGAGTCAGCCATGAAATGTGGCAAAACATTATATACCGACACAACCTATAGACATGGCCACACAGGGACACGAGAAAGAAAACAGCAACCTGGCTTAAAGCAGATTCTACTTAGTCATCCAATTGTATAGCCGCCCATTTCACCAGAAGCAATTCTGGGCAGCACATATTATGGACATGTATTTCATGGCTGGGAAGTAGTTTTTCAACGCTTCATCTTTATGACTCAGAAAAACAGACAGCTGTGCTTCAAGCAGTGAAAACGGCAGGGCCTCCTCCCCTTGCCTGGAGAAAGTGCATATCATAATTCTTTCAGGACTCCTAAAAATGCTTCCCACAGAAGGCTTTGGTCAGGCACTAGAGGGTGCCAAAGCTATTCATTACCTATGAGGAAAAGGAAGAAGTGGCAGAGGGCCTAAATAGTTGTCCCTACTGCATCCTTCATGTGGTAAAAAATCAAAATATATTTCCTCAAAATTGTTCCTATTAGAACATCTCGCTGCTGGGAAATTCCTTATTTCTTTTTTTCTTTGCTTGGAAAATTCCAGATACATACACATTTCAGTTGCAACTGTCTGTCCTGTTAAGAAAAAGCGTGAGAGAATGTTCCCTCCTCCATTTACATATACTGTAAACTGCATTCATTACTAAACCTTTGAAATGCCTCTAATACACATGGAGTGGTTAAAAGATTCTCATAAGAAAAAATTCACAGCAGGGTAAAGTGACCCTGAGCAGCGATAAGGAAAAGAACCTGTGGCCCAGTAAATCATATTGTTTTTATTCACTGACCATATTTCAAAGAGAGTATGGCAAGCATGCAGACTAGTGGGAAGGGATAAATAATGATAAAGTTGCTCATATGGATTTATCTAAAGCATTTCAATGTCAGGCTGTGGTTTCCACTGTGTCTGCTATTTTCTTTATTTTGTCTTTGCAATGTGCGGGGCCAGAGGCATATGAGCTCTGGTTCTGGCTTTGATCATAGTCACTACGTGACTTTCGAAACTTTCCTGCATTATCAAGTGCAACTAAATAAAACAATGTTGTATTTTATCAAAGTGATTTGATTACTTTAGGTAACCAGGTTTTGAGCCTAAGCGTACATTTTTGCAAACGGTTTCTCTATTGCACAGTCTTACCTAGTTTATTTTTATGAATAAAGACATTTTAGTCACATTTTTCTTTAGTATACCTTATTTGCAATTGCAATACCATTGCAAAGCATATAAGAAAGTTAGATTTTGAAGTGTGTAAAATTAGAGATCTTTATGTTGAATTGCCACCTGATAGCTTACCTCCCCTCCCCATCATGGTAGCCATTTGCCACAGAGATATGCTACTACATCTAAGCTATTCTCTAGGAAAATGTTAGTTGTATAGATTTAATATTCCTACTGTTATAACATACTGGAATAATACACATATCCCCTCAATCTCTCTGCCCATATTACGGAGAACCTAACTTTTACAATACAGTTTCTCTCAGCTTCTATCTTGATCTGACAAACCAGAGTCTGTAAAAAGGATGGAGTCACCGTTCCTATGGAAAACAATAGAAACTAAGGAAGTCAGGAGGGAGGGAGAAGAGGAATCAATGGCTGCTCTCCTTACTCCCATCAAACTAACTTAGAAATAAATGAACTGAATATTTACAGTGCAAGTGAAATAATTATCCTGCTTCCTTTATGAATTGTTTTTATTTGCAAATGAATCACTGCAACTAAGTTTGTATTTTAATTTTTATATATTTTATATTGATTGTTCAGATAGTGTTCACCTGTTGAACAGGTAGTCTTCAATGTTCAAATACAATTGAGCGTAAAATTGCTGTTGCTAATTGAGACATATGTTAAGTGAATTTTGCTCTATTTTATATGTTTTCTTGCCAAAATTGTTAGGTTAATCATTGTCTTGTAAATTTATTTACAACTAGATTACATACATGCCCTAGACTAGCCGACTATAGGTGCCCGCTTCTGCTTTATGCAGATGACGCAGCAATCCTCTCCTTTTCCTGGGTAGGTTTGCTTAGGGCCCTTAAAATTCTGTCCAATTATTGCACCGAGAACCAACTGTACATCAACCATTCCAAGTCTAAGATCATGATCTTTTCGAGAAGCAGGAAACTCCACCAATGGAAGCTTGACGGCAATCCCCTCAATTTAAATTATACTAAAAAAATCCTAAAACCCTATCAAAAGACGGAAGACTAACCTAGGCCGGCCAAGCAGAAAAAGTGTGTTTTCAATTTTTGACGGAAGGAGCGGAGGTCCGTGGTTGTTCTGATTTCGGGGGGAAGGTCGTTCCAGAGGGCCGGGCCCGCCACAGAGAAGGCCCTTCCCCTGGGCGCCGCCCGCTGGCATAGCCTAGTGGACGGCACCCGGAGAAGCCCCTCTCTGTGGGAGCGAATTGGCCGCAGGGATGTATGGGGCAGGATCCGATCCCGCAGATAGCTAGGTCCCGTGCCATGGAGCGCTTTAAAGATGACAACTAGCACCTTGAAGCGCACCCGAAAGACGACAGGCAGCCAGTGCAGCTCGCTCAAGAGAGGTGTTATATGGGTGAACCTAGAGATCCCCATTATTGCTCGCGCGGCTGCATTCTGGACCAGCTGAAGTCTTCGGGTGCACCTCAGGGGGAGCCCCATGTAGAGAGAGTTACAATAGTCCAGTCGGGATGTCACGAGGGCATGAGTGACTGTGCAAAGGGCATCCCGATCCAATAGGGGGCGCAACTGGTGTACCAGGCGAACCTGGTAAAGCGCCCTCCTGGCCACGGCTGTCACTTGATCTTCCATGGACAGCCGGGTATCCAGGAGGACACCCAAGTTGCGCGCCCCATCCACAGGGGTAAGGTGTTCGCCCCCTATGGCCAGTGATGGAGTCAACTGGTTGAATCGGGCGGCCGGAAACCACAGCCACTCGGTCTTGGATGGGTTGAGTCTGAGTCTGTTACTTCCCATCCAGGCCCGCACGGCTTCCAGGCACTGGCACATCACCGCTACGGCATCGTTGGGGTGGTTTGGGGTAGATATATACAACTGCGTGTCGTCAGCGTAGAGGTGGTACTCTACCCCAAAACCACGGATGATCTTACCCAGCGGCTTCATATATGTGTTGAACAGGAGAGGCGAGAGAACCGACCCCTGAGGCACCCCACATGTGAGGGGTCTCGAGGTCGACCTCTGCTCTCCTGCCAACACAAATTGCGATCGACCGGAGAGGTAGGAGGAGAACCACCGTAAAACGGTGCCTCCCACCCCCAACCCCCCCAGCCGATGCAATAGGATACCATGGTCGATGGTATCGAAAGCTGCTGAGAGGTCTAATAGAACCAGGATGGAGGAACAACCCCCATCTCTGGCCCTCCAGAGATCATCTACCAACGCGACCAATGCCGTCTCGGTGCTATGCCCGGGCCGGAAGCCGGACTGGCGCGGGTCCAGATAATCAACTTCCTCCAGGTGATGGGGAAACTGTTGTGCCACCACACTCTCAACAACCTTCGCCAGGAAGGGAAGGTTGGAGATGGGACGATAGTTGACTAATAAAGCTGGGTCCAGAGAGGGCTTCTTCAGGAGGGGCCTCACAATGGCCTCTTTAAGGGAGGCAGGCAAGAAACCCTCACTCAGAGAAGCGTTGACAACCTCCTGGAGCCAGCCTCGTGTCACCTCCCAGGATGCCAGTACAAGCCAGGAAGGACACGGGTCCAATAAACATGTGGTGGCTCGCAGTCGCCCACGTAACATGTCCATATCCTCGGAAGTAACAGAGTCAAACTCCTCCCAACCAAGATCCGCCTCGTGCAATCCCACTGGGCCATCAATGGAGACTAGCTCGTTCTGTATCTGAGCGATTTCCTCCTGCAGATAAATCCCAAATTCTGCTCTACCCTGTCATTTTCATTTCATTTCATTTTATTACATTTATATCCCGCCCTTCTCCACAGAGGACCCAGGGCGGCGCACAGGAAATTTAAAAAACATACACAATAGAAGATAGACAAATAATTTAAAATATATATTAAATAATGGGGTTTCCCGCACCCTCTGTTGTAGGAGGGTGTATGCTGTCCTGCACTTTTTCTACTCGAAGAGCGCCCACCATATCCCCTCAGCACTAAAAGTATACAGGGCAAAGGTGATAGCTGCCATTTCATATGGCGCTCCTCTTTGGGTCCCTGCTAATATTTCCCGTCTTGAGTCTGTCCAAAGCCAGTTCCTATGCCACTTAATGGGAGTGCTGCAATTGCTCACACAAGGAATTGGGCATACCATCGCTTGACACCATTTTGTGGAAACGTACAATTGGCTACTGGCTGGCCCTATGGGCCAGACTCCCAGCCTATTACTTGGGACAGTGCTTAGGGCGGGATGACTTCCACAGCCCTTGGACCCGTAACATCCACGCCAAGCTCATAAAGATAGGTATCTCTCCTATTGAAACCTTTACACTTGGCCCCGCCGCTGTCAAATCACTGATATTCCAACGATTGGATGACATCGAAAGGCAACAGAACCTGGCACTTGGTGTAGGAATTTGCTCTCCATTCTCTCTCGGCATTATTCCCCTGATGCACCCCCCTAAATATCTCTCCGAGCTATCCTCCATCAAACACAAGCTGGCATTCATAAAGGCATGTTTTAACATGATCCCCTCGAATGCCCTAGATAGCAGACTTTCTGGGGGTGTAAAGTCCACCCACTGCTCATGTGACAGCCGATCCTTGGAATAGCTAGCTCACATAGTATTCACATGCCCCTACTACCAGGAGAAAAGATTACAACTCATCTCCCCTATTTGCCAAAGATTTCCCGGACTTACCGGAAATCAGAGTCTTCGCCTTCTTCTCCAGGACACTGACTCGAGTACCACATGGAAGGTTGCAAGTTTTTTTGCTGCAGTCTTAGCCTGCAAAAACCATGGGAAGGGTCGGGCTGGTCCCACTAGCTGAGGCCAGTTGTGCTGATTGTATGCAGCGTACCATTTGGTGGCCACATCAAGTGCCGACATGTGGATTGCATGCAAATTTTTACATGGTACCTTCTATTTACGCTCAATTCGAATTGATCATACTCCCAAACTATAGATTTAGATCCCCATAATGGGTAGATAGTATGGTTGACAGAATGGCCCTTGCCATCGATTCTGCCTGTTGTCTCCCACCCTTCAATAGGGCCCTGCTGTACATCCACATGTGATCTGTTTATCTTGTCTTTTGGTCTAATATACGAATTGGGTATGCCTAACCTAGTGATAAGGACTAAAGGGTGATGGGATAGCAGTGTTTCAATATTTAAAGGCTTGCCACAAAGAAGAGGGGGTCAACTTATTTTCCAAAGGCCAGAAAGCAAGACAAGAAACAATGAATGAAACTAACCAAGGAGAGAAGCAACTAGAAATAAGAAGAAATTTCATGACAGTAACAACAATAAACCAGTAGAATAGCTTGCCTTCAGAAGTTGTGAGTGTTTCATCACTGGAGACTTTTAAGAAGGAATTGGTCAACCATTTGTCTGAAATGGTATAAGGTCACCTGTTTGACCAGGGGGCTTGAAATAGAAGACCTCCAAGATCCCTTCCATCTATGATGATGATGATAATATTAATGATGGTGATGGTGATTTAGTTGCTAAGCATCTGAATTTTGATCACATGACAGTGGGGTTGTTGCAACAGTTGTAAATGTGAAAAATTATCGTAACTCACCTTTTTCAGTGCTTTTGTGACTCTGAACAGTCACTATAAGTTGACCTGTATATCCCCTTATGGGAGACATTTCTACTCAAACTTTTCAAAAATGCTCAGCTGGACATCCAACTGCCCAGTTCAAGTTTTAAATTCCTTTTTTACTTTTTGAGGAAGTGTATGCTCCTCGATGAAGCATATACTCCTCTTTACATCCATAGGAGAAACCATTTGGTTAGATCTTTAAATAATGTATTCATTCTCTATTCCAGGGGTGTCAACTCAAGGCCTGAAGGCCAGATCCAGCCCGTGGGGTGCTTAGATCTGTCCTGCGGGCCACCTTGTAAACAGCAAAGCACTGGCCCACTGTGCCTCTGCCAGTGAAAACGGAGCTTGAGAAGGCTGTGCAGGCCCCATTTTTGGCTGTGACAAGCCTCCTGCAGCCCTCTGCCAGTGAAAACTGAGCTCCATTTTTGATGACAGGGGGTTGCAAGGGGCCATCATGGATTAAAACGGGGCTCGGGGAGAACACACGGCCCACCCAAGCTCCATTTTTGTTGGCAGGAGGCCATCATGGCCAAAAACAGAGCTCAGGAGCCCATTTTCGCTGACAGAACACTCAGGCAACCACAGATGCCCCCAATACAAGTGATGTCACCTGGCTATACCCACTCTGCCCCCCCGAGCTCAAACACAACCCTGATGCAGCCCTCAATGAATTTGGGTTTGACACCCCTGCTCTATTCCATTAAAACTATTGCAAGTTTTCAAGATATTTAATGAGAGCCGATGCCATAGATGGATATTCCTGAAGTAAGGAATTACTAAGGTAATTTACACTGCATATTATATTCATTTGACTAGGGCAGAGCTTTTACGAAGAACATCAGTCAAAAGCAAAAAGAAATTTTATTGGCCATGTTAGGGGATTTTCATGTAATTATATTGTAAGTAGCTATGAAAGCATGCATAAAATTAACTGTTTAGATTGTTCAAAATTATATTCAGTGTAAATAAGACAAGAGGATAGTAAATCTGAGAAAAAAAATCTTTGTATAATTATAAATAATAACTGATAAGTTAGACTGGGATAAACTCAATTCTCAATCTGGGGGACTAGACATTTCCCCGGTATGTTTATGTATGTCTTCCCAGCTATTCTTACCCTATATTTGTTGACTGTGTGATTTTTATATGGCAAATATTAATAAAGATTTATACTTATAAAAAAAATTATATTCAGTGAATCCACTGAATATCCCCTACAGTGAAAAATAAATTTTGTAATCCCTCCACCAATTAAACTAATGATTTCATTGATGTCGGGATTGGGTGAAAACAAATATACCACTTTTAGTAATTATATTTTCTTTTGTAATAAGAGACTAATAGAAAGGATTGAAGCTAGTCATGTAGAAACTGTTGTTGTCAGGCAAGAAGGACCCATTATGCGTAGCCAGACCAGGTGCCTTCCAAGGCCATCAGGATAGTCGCCAAATAACGGCTGACTTGGAAAGGGAGGTGGGTGAAGATTAGAACCTAAGCACGCAAACCTCTAGGCGGCTTTGATTCTGTGTACTTCAGTAGACAAAACTCTGGCGTGTGTAAGATTTCATTCTTCTCTGAAATAATAATAAAAAATAATCTTGCCGAGTTATGTCTGGGAACCTTTCGCTAAGTAAACTAATTCATAAATAAAGATTATGTATCAACGTGAGTCGCATTTGAGG
The DNA here is from genome assembly GCA_039707465.1 of Rhabdophis nuchalis. Classification (NCBI taxonomy): domain Eukaryota; kingdom Metazoa; phylum Chordata; class Lepidosauria; order Squamata; family Natricidae; genus Rhabdophis; species Rhabdophis nuchalis. The sequence goes on from CM077647.1 coordinate 114,351,880, forward strand.
ACTAAGCATAACTGAACTATCCGAAACAGATACGGATGGTACAAAAACAAGGTTTAGCCCATGGGAACACTCCGTCCCTTTGATTTTGTTTATCTGCTAGAACAATGAGATTGTTTTGCAACGGTTCCTATTGCAAAATGTTCATAGTTTAATGCTGGGGGACTTTTGATTCATATTGTCCTATGTACACCTTATATGCCCTATACTGTTTAGTGTCTATATTAAACTATGTAGACTATTTAGAGTTTGGCCTTGGTTACTATCAGTATGGTTGAATTACCAAGCTCTCTTGTTTTTTGCTATCTAATTTTAGTGTTCCTGAATGATACCTAAGTTTGATAATGGGCTGAATGAAAGAGACCAAATGAAATTAGATCCAATGAAAATGCAACAGGTAATTGGTATAGGTATAGAAAATAGAAATGGTAATTGGTGTTTAACCTATTCTGGATGGGGTCCCACTTTCCCTGGAAAAATAAGTTAACTTTCTTATTGTCTTGTGACCTCATCAGTCATTGGCTACACAGTACAGCTATACAAAGAACAAAATTTGAATCTGTAGCTATTTGGCCCACTTAATTTACTCAAACATTATCAATATCTCAGTTATGCCCTGAAATAAATGCAATGTGCTTTATGTGGAACCTCACTGAAAAACATTTAACAGTTGCAAGTGATACAAAATTTGGCATTTATCATCTAGATTGGTACAAGAGACAGAAATTATCCAGATACATATACTGAAATATGTGCATACAAATTATATGACACATATACTGAAATATGTGTACTATAGTAGTTACTGGTTGCTTTCAGTCATAATTTCATGCACGTTAGCTTCTACACAGGCAGTTTTTGGCATCCCAGACTAACACATGTAACATTGCTACTCTGAGCTGCATATTTACAAGATTGCCTTTCTCTCATTGTTCCACTCAACCCGCCATATCCAGCAGAGAGGCCATGCTTCTAAGGGAGAAGGCATCATTTGTGTCCTGTGCAAAAAGCTTCCCCCAGAAATCTAGATATACCTAACAAAATTTACCTTTCTCCAAATCATTGGAACAGGAGACAGGACAAGCCCTTTTATTGATATGATTGAACGTTTAGCTATGGTCGTGATGGCGCATCTATGGAACATGTGTCACAGGTGGCACACAGAGGCATTTGTCAGGGCACGCAATGCTTGCTCTGTCAGCTGGCCAGAGTCCATGTGCGCTCTGGCCAGCTGACTTCAACCTTCTTTTGAGGCCATATTTCGCCCTCCGGAGGCTTCAGGAGCTTCCCTAAAACCTCTGGAGCGCGAAAAACCGGCCCTATGAGCAAACTGGAAGTTCAGGAATGGAATTCCACTTTGCTCATAGGGCTGGTTTTAGCCCTCCGGAGTGTTCAGGAGCCCTCAGGAGTCTTCCCTGAACACTCCGGAAGACAAAGAACGACACTACAAGCAACCCAGAAGTCATTTCCAGGTTGCTCGTAGGGCCGATTTTAGCCCTCCATATGCTTCAGGAGCCCTCAGGAGGCTTCCCTGAAGGCTCCAGAGGGCTAAAATCAACCCTATGGACAACCCAGACTTCAGATTTGCTTGTAGTGTCATTTATTGCACTCCAGAGGCTTCAGAGAAGCTCCTGAAGCCTCCAGAGGGCCTCTGGGAGGGCAGGGGGGCTGTTTTCACACACACACCAGCTCCTATAAAGCCTCTGGATCCTGGGGAGGGCAAAAAAAAAGCACTCCAAAAGTGTGGGGGAGCACTGGTCATGCGCACTGGGGTAGTGTGCAAAGTGTTATGGGTGTGGCACACCTGCGCATGTCTCCCCTGCGCTCTCCCTGCTTTTGGCATGAGAGCCAAAAAATTTTGCCATCATAGATCTAGGGTGTCATACGTAGATTATTGGTTTAATTCTTGGATTTTAAACATTATACATTGCTCAGAATCACTGTGGTGGGATGGGTGGCCTGAAAATTTTGCTTTTCTTTTTAATTAAAACATTAGTAGAAATGAAATCCAAGCAATAGCTCTCCTTAATATGTTCTATGTTTATTTTATCTGAAACATTAATCCACTGTCTCTCAGATATTTGAGATGGTATACAAATGAAAGAGAACAAAACTAGACTAAAGTGAATACATTCTCATTATAAAATAAAAATAAGAAAGCAGTGTTTAGAACAAAAAGACTTTAACAGAATACCAGAATCTTTATTCCCATTTGAAGCACAAAAAGGGAAATTATTCCCTATGAAAGGAATTACACAAGAAAGGATACTTCTTAGCAAATCAAACTACTGAAAAATCAATGATTTTTCTGCAATTTCAGTTATAGGATATCTGTATCATGACAAGGAAACATTTTCTGGCATTGAGGTCTATTTTAATCACTAATTTCCTTTCAGTTTTTATTTATTTATCATACAGAAAGAAAATAGCTACGGATTAAGAATAATCAAATGTTCACTTCTAAGAAAACATGAAGATAAATATATGTGTCCCAGGAAAACAATTATGATAAATGAATTAATGCCTAGTAAAACTGCCCAGTTTATCCATCTGCTGATCTGTTGTATCTGTTGTTCTTCTACAGTAATTTCTGTATGTCATTCATTTAGGGGCCAGGATATTTCAACTTGAGAACTCAAAAAGGAGTGATTGCAGAGGTTATCAAGATGAAAGATAAGAGGCACTGAAGAACCGTGGAAGTTTTATTCTTCAATCCCCAAAAAATATTGAACATAGTTTTTGAACTGATCTAAATGTCTTCCTTTGCAATACACATAATGGAAGTTGCTTTTATGAAAAAGCAATATATAGCTTCTAGAGCTATGTTAGTGCCATAGTCAAGGAATAGTATTATGTTGATGGGGTTTCTTAAAATCAATGTTGCTACTAAAATGTTGGAGAGAAAAAAGTAAGAAGTTGCAAGGAAGAAGTTAATAGTGAAAGAGTCAATAGCTCTAGTTTGTCTCAATAGTACTATGATACTAGTATAGGAAAATGTAATTGCATTGCATTTTAAATGTAATGCAATTACATTTTAAATGCATTTACAAGAGTATCACACAATGGCCAAAATGTGACTACTGTATGTTGAACTCTTGTCATTTCTACTAATTGTTCACAATTTAATTAACTTTTGTCATGAATGTCCCTCATAATTTTTTTTACTAAACTTAAACCAACTTTCAGTTCATTTTCTTGATCCATTGAGCAAATATTTTCTGTATTTTTCTATTTCATCTTGCTGAAGGAGAGAAATGCAGCTTTGTGTAATTCCTTGGAGATCTTGGACATCTCCTGTATATTGAGCAAATGTTTGGGTCGAAGTGAGTAAGTGAAACTTGTAACTGAAAAGAGGGCATTGAAGGCAGATGCCATTTCATTTCCTTAGTCCAGATTACTTACAAAAAGAACTCCACATTTGGGATAGCCAGATAGGGAGAAAGACAAGGGACATTATCCTAACAGTTTGCCTACATGGAAACACACTATTTTATAGGGCATTACCATCTGACATTTGCAAGCATTGGAGGAAAGTTTGGGTGGAAAGACAAAAATATCAGTTTGTAAAAAGAAGGGCACACGAATTACCATTTTCTTGCTAACAGAAAAAAACATTCACATACAGTATGTTTGATCTATCTCTATCCACCCTAAAATCTTTCACTGCTGTGGTGTCTCACAAAAAGCAATTCTGTAAAGAGTCTCTAGGAAGTTCTCACTAAGAATTTCCAGTAGCCTAGCTTGTCTATAGTTCCCATAATTCGTTCAGAATAAGATAGGCAGTAATGTTAAATCAGGTTATAACTGAGGCATACATACATCAGCATTTGCCTTAGTGTTGGAGTTTGGCTTTGCTCTTTCTATGACCCTTCTTCTAGTACAAAGTGCCATCATACAGCACTTCAATCAATAGTCTTCAGTGCAATGGCTCATGCTAGATAATGTTCTTAGACTGGGTAGGGTAAATTTCATAACTCCCAAGAATTGAGGGTTGCAATTGTGCTGCTTAGGACATGGAGGCCTTATCACACCACCTCATAAAGCTTAGGACTTACATATGCATCTCACCATCTTTGCTCTTCCATACAACAAGAGCAACCAAGAAAGGAATAAGGCAGATGGGGGTTATGATGAGAGTCAACAAAATATTTTCAGGAGGGTCTTGGAGAAGTTGATTCTGCCGGGTGCAATTGAGGAAGTAGTCATGGTGGCTGATGATGATGTATTCCTCAGCCATGGTATTGGGGTAGTTTATCAGCAGTTTATCAGCTTCACTTTCCAGGCAGTCTCTCAGGTGACTGTATGGCCTATAAAGATATCCAAGAGTCAAGGAAACAAAATAAGAAGATATGAACAGAATTAGTAGTGTAAGAAAGATAGCCACACCTACTCTGAATGAGAATGAGAAATAATTGCATGGACATGAGTGAACATATACAGGCATGTAGACCCATGCCTATATATGTTTTCTCATCTAATGTAAAAAGCAAGAAAACATACCAATCAAATATGTGGGAAATGAGAGAGGAATGGTCTGAGTATTTCCTCAAAGTGCATTGGGATTTTCCGATAAAATTAATCTTCATTTTCATATTTTTTTCCCCATCTAATGTGGTCAAATATCTTACAATTAAAAAAATGTATGGCTCCATGGTGTACAGTATTTTGGGAATTTTTAAAATATATGTATTTGTTTAAACAATTTATATAGCCTCCCATCTCACAAAAGTGATTCTGGGATGCATACCGTTAAAAAGAGCAAGTGACAACTATATTAAAAGTCACAAAAACAGCACAACCCATTAAAAATCCCAAAATTGGTGCTATTTTTATTCTATCACGTATAATAACAGGATCTTTCTAAGTCTGAATGTGCTTGTCTCTCCCTCCCTTTATCCATGCATGAACTAGGGAGAGGCTCATCTGAGACAATTTCTCAAATTATTTTCTTGGCCCAGACTCTGTCTTTTATCTGACTATTGCCTTGGTAGCAGCTCTTCCTCTTGCCCTCTGCTCTGTAAATCAGACCGCATTAGCCAGCAATGCTAACCTAAGCATCCAGCCCAAATGCCTGGGAAAGTAGCCCAGGTCTTCAATCCTTACAAAAAGCTAATAAGGTTAGGGCCATTCAAATCTCCAGAGGGGTGTATTCTGACCTAAGTTTCCTGATACAGTAAAAAGCCCATGCTTAGTCCCAAAAACCCTCTTTTTATTTCAAAGGCTGTGAATTATGTTCATTCACAGCCCGTAATGAGTCCAACAGTGCTCTGCCAAAGTCTTTCAGGATAAGGCTGATAAGCACCCACTTTTATCTTCCTTGAAACGCTGCTAAAGACTTAACTAGCCATTAGCTTGGCAAGATCACATGGAGCAAAGAGTCAAAAATGGAGCTTCAGAATTAAACCAGCACAAAGTTGCTTCCTGCGAAGGCTTGTGTGCCTTTTCTCTGTCTTTATGTCCTATGGGAGGGGCCAATCACCTCCAAGTCTTAATCTTGAGTCATCCCTTTTGTTTTAACTGTTCTGCCCTCTGGCAGCTCTGCGCATGCGCACACTGAGAACAGGAGGAGCCTGTTCCTCTGCCTCGCTGATGTCTGACTCCAGAAGCTCTGGAGGCACTACATAACTCCCAGATGGCCCTGGCCCCTCTCTCCAATGCAGAGCCCTCAACCAAGCCTCCCCCAGACTCCAGGATTGGCCCATGTTCCTCTCCAACCTCATCACTGTTCAACTCTGTTGCCAGTTCGGCAGGCCGCCAGCACATCACAACAGTGTGCTGTTTCATAGAGCAGCTGCTGCCACAGAGAATGCATGATACCAGGTCCAACAAGATGACATTATTTAATAGAAGGGACCTTGTTTGTGTTATTAATATGAGTTGGGACAATTTTTTGTGAGTTTTAAAGAAATATTTCTTAAAATATTCAGATTTCAATATCAAAATTCAGAATTTCAGCTTGCAATTTCCTTTTTTGCCTCCACATATCTATTGGTCAGAAAATATAGTTAATATTTTGTTTTGCCCAAAATGACATGACCTACAGTTACTACTTGTTCCATATTGTAAAACCCTGTTACTTTTTAGGATTATAATTTTCAAAATAATGAAAACATTGCTAGTTTTTTTGGCCTTGAGGAATCAACCCAAGCAAGGAGGAGCATCCCAAGGAAAGAAATAGCAGTAAGCTATTAAATGTAAGCAGTAAAATATTGCAGTAAACATCCCTCCCTTAAGTCAGATAGTAAACTACACTTCAGTAGGTACTTCAACTGCCATTAAGCTCATTTTAGAATCCAACATTTCATCTTTTCTTCAGCAAAAGATGAAAAGATACAAACACAACACAATCCATTAAAAATTCCTATATTAGTGTTATTTTTATTCTAACAAGTATTATAACAGAATCTTTCTGAATGTGCTTACATTCTTAGAAAAAATCATTTTTACCATTCATTTTGAACTAAACAGAGACAGCCAAAAACATCTGTTTTTGACCAGGACAAAAAAGTGGACAGGACAGGTGTCAGCTTCCCGTGTAGACCAGACAGGAAACATGAATAGATGAACTAATTCTACTTTATTGTAAGACTACATTAACACAATCTTCCAAGTCTGAAAATAGATATTTCCCACTGCTTTTTTTTAAACTACTGGATTAAGTAGGGCAGATCTTTTCTATTATTCCTTCTTTGTCTCTTGCTCAGCTGTGGGCCCCTCTGCCTTTTATCTGATGGTTCTCTAAGCAGCACTTCTTTCCATGGATGATCTTCCAAGGTCATCCTCACATTTCATTATTGCATGCTATCTAATCACACTAATTTCAGTTAACTAATTATGATTAATTTATCCTGAATGCCACCAATTAATTCTGAAACAACTTGCTTACAAAAATGTATATATATAAAAGCAAAAACCACTCATGCTGGATCATGAAATCTCCAGAACTGTAAAGCTTACAAATTTGAAGTGTGGCAAGTATGTTCCTCTTGGCTTCTAGGCACTCGCTTAGAATGGATTTTTTGAAATAAACCATCAGATCATTAGTATTTGTTATATTATTATTAACGCACTCCGATCTTAAAGAGTTCTACTCCCCCCTCCCCCCCTGAAAAGAATTCTGTTCAAACTGCCACTTGGGTGTGGCCGGTGCATGACTCATTTGGCCTGCTGGCTAGGAGTTTGGAGAGGAGCCTGAGGCAGAGAAGGAGATAAGATAGGACATGTTTCTGGGGGAAAGGTTGAGGGAGAGAAGGGGATAGGATAGGTGAGGATTTTGTGGGGCAAGCCTGAGAGAGAAGGGGGATAGGATAGCAAAGACTTCTGTGGGGCAAGCCTGAGGGAGAGAAATGGATAGGATAGGCGTGGCTTCTATGGGGCAATGCCGAGGGAAAGAAGGGGATAGGATAGAATAGGATAGGGTAGGATGGACTTCTGTGTGGCAAGCCTGAGGGAGAGAAGGAGATAGGAGAGGCCAATCGTAACTACTCATTAATTTTCAAACTGTGAGTGCCGATTTATCAAGCTCAATCACATAGTTTCATAGGGGAGACGGGTATTCAGGTAGTAGTGTATAAATATCTGAAATAAGAAAATGTAATACATAACAGGTAGTCCATGATTCATGATTATAATTGGGATTGGAAATTTGGTTGTTAAGTGAAATGGTTGCCAAGTGAAACTATTACTGCACTTATGATGTTATTTCAGCTTTCTTTTGACCTGTGAAGGTCATAAATGACTGGTCATAAAGTTACATTATCATCACTGTAACAAATGGGAATCGCTGCTAATCGAGGCTGTCGTTAAATGAGGACTACCAATACAGTACAATTTAAGAAAGTATCTTCATTTTCTTCTGACACAAATAATATGAAACATTATTATGGTAAAATCATACAACCTGCTTCCTCATTTAAATTGCAAGCCTACCCTTTGCCATGGTCAGTAAAAGGTGAAATTCTGCAATACCTGAGAATAGTCTTCCAATCACACCAATATATTTTGCTGATATTGGCCATCTGCCCAGTAAACGAATCCCAACACGCTCTGATACGGTAATCGTATACCAAAACTAGAATGGAAAAGAAATAAAATATAACAAATTACCCTGAGGTGTGAAATAGAAATAAATCTACCTCAATCAATCAATCAATCAATCATTTAATATTTATAAACCGCTCCCTCTCCCCATGGGGACTCGGGGCGGTGCACAGGTAGAATAAAAACAATAAAAAACATACAAACATCAATAAATATACAAACAATTTAAAAGCCAAATTAAACTCAGCCTGTGCTAAAATCCCATTTAACTAACTAAACTAAAATTTACCCAGTAAAACCCCTAGACAGGGGGACTATCCCAAGCCGGCCAGACGGAAAAAGTAAGTTTTTAATTTAAGGCGGAAGGAGCGGAGGTCCTTGGTCGTCCTAATATCGGGGGGAAGGTCGTTCCAGAGGGCCGGGCCCGCCACAGAGAGAGCCCTTCCCCTGGGTGTCGCCCGCTGACACAGTCTAGTGGACGGCACCCGGAGAAGTCCCTCTCTGTGGGAGCGAATCGGCCGTGAGGATGTATGAGGCAGGATCCGATCCCGCAGATAGCTAGGTCCCGAGCCATGGAGCGCTTTAAAGATGATAATTAACACCTTGAAGCACACCCGGAAGACGACAGGTAGCCAGTGCAGCTCGCGCAGGAGCGGTGTTACATGGGTAGACCTTGCGGTCCCCATAATTGCTCGCGCGGCTGCATTCTGGACTAGCTGAAGTCTCCGGGTGCACCTCAAGGGAAGCCCCATGTAGAGAGAGTTGCAATAGTCCAGTCGGGATGTCACGAGCGCATGAGTGACTGTGCGAAGGGCGTCCCGATCCAATAGGGGGCGCAATTGGCGAACCAGGCGAACCTGGTAAAACGCCCTCCTGGCCACGGCCGTCACTTGATCTTCCATGGACAGCCGGGCATCCAGGAGGACACCCAAATTGCGCGCCCCATCCACAGGGGCAAGATGTTCGCCCCCTATGGCCAGCGATGGAGTGAGCTGGTTGAATCGGGCGGCCGGAAACCACAGCCACTCGGTCTTGGTCGGGTTGAGCCTGAGTCCGTTACTTCCCATCCAGATCCGCACGGCTTCCAGGCACTGGCACATCACCGCTACGGCATCGTTGGGGTGGTTTGGGGTAGATATGTACAGCTGGGTGTCATCAGCGTACAGGTGGTACTCTACCCCAAAACCACGGATGATCTCACCCAGCGGCTTCATGTATGTGTTGAACAGGAGGGGCGAGAGGACCGACCCCTGAGGCACCCCACATACGAGGGGTCTCGCGGTCGACCTCTTCCCCCCTGCCAACACAAATTGCGATCGGCCAGAGAGGTAGGAGGAGAACCACCGTAAAACGGTGCCTCCCACCCCCAACCCCCCCAGCCGATGCAATAGGATACCATGGTCGATGGTATCGAAAGCCGCCGAGAGGTCTAATAGGACCAGGATGGAGGAACATCCCCCATCTCTGGCCCTCCAGAGATCATCAACCAACGCGACCAATGCCGTCTCGGTGCTATGCCCGGGCCGAAAGCCGGACTGGCACGGATCTAGATAATCAACTTCCTCCAGGTGACGGGGAAACTGTTGTGCCACCACACTCTCAACAACCTTCGCCAAAAAGGGAAGGTTGGAGACTGGACGGTAGTTGTTCAAAACAGCTGGATCCAAAGAGGGCTTCTTAAGGAGGGGCCTCACCATCGCTTCTTTTAGGGAAGCAGGCAAGGAACCCTCACTTAAGGATGCGTTGACAACCTCTTGGAGCCAGCCTCGTGTCACCTCCCAGGATGCCAGTACAAGCCAGGAGGGACACGGGTCCAATAAACATGTGGTGGCTCGCAGTCGCCCACGTAACCTGTCCATATCCTCGGAAGTAACGGAGTCAAACTCCTCCCAAACAAGATCTGTCTCGTGGCATCCCACTGGGCCATGAATGGGGGCTAGCTCGTTCTGTATCTGAGCGATTTTCTCCTGCAGAAAAGTCACAGATTCCTCTGCTCTACCCTGTAACGGGGCTTCCCGCACCCTCTGTTGAAGGAGGGAGCGGGTCACCCTAAACAGGGCGGCAGGGCGGTTTTCTGCGGATGCTATGAGAGTAGCACAATGATGGCGTTTGGCTACTCTCAGCGCCACAATGTAAGTCCGTAAATGGGCTCTTACCTGTGTCCGGTCAGATTCAGAACGGGTAGACCTCCATCTTCCCTCTAGGCATCTCTTGCGGCGTTTCATCACCCGCAGCTCCTCGGTAAACCAAGGAGCCAGGGTGTTTCGCCGCCGCAAGAGAGGCCGCAAGGGCGCGACCCGATCCAAGGCTCCCGTGGTCGCAATATTCCATGCGGCCACGAGGTCCTCCATCGGGGCGCGGGTCAGGGGTACAGGAACTGGCCCAAGCGCCGTTTGGAACCCATCCGGGTCCATCAGGCGCCTGGGGCGGAACCAGATTGGTGACTCAGGTTCCGCCTCCCTGGCTCATCTACCTGGCTCATCTACTGCTAGAAGTATCTGAGGAACGAAGAAAAGTGTTTAGTAGAAATTCTGATTTATTCCCCATCAAAACTAACAACCTGTCACCAAGTTTTCATTCTGATTTGACTCAGGCAAGGAGGATTACTTCACCCCATTTCAGACGTGTCTTTACAAACACTGAAGTCTATTTATTGTTTTATTTCCTCAGACAGCACAACATTTCTGCAAAGTAGTTGGAAGCAAACTAATTGCACATATTTTTTTTCAATTTTAACTCAAGCTTTCAAAATAATCTTAGTTATAAACGTGTAAAAACTTCAGATTTTCCCCAGATCATTAGAAAGGAGAGGAATGCACTCCACCAAGGACAATTAATTATTCCATACTGAATAAGGTTGGATGATTGTAACAATTGTGGTAAAGAAGGAAAAGAATGATGATAGAATCCCCTTGATATAAAGAATTCTTGAAAAAATAACTATGGTTTGGGAGCTGGCATTCACGGAACCTTAGGAACAATATATCTGCAATTGGGAGAAATCTAGTACAATGGGACCTCGGGTGCCAACCGTAATCCGTTCCAGGACTTCGGTCAGCACCTGATTTGGTCATAACCAAAAGCAAGACTGATTGCGCATGCACGCACACACACAAAAATGGCAAGGAAGGGGAAATTGCCATGGCTGCCTTTATTTGGCACCGAATTGTGTTCGTCACCGGAGTGAAACATTTAGCAGATTTTTCAGTCGGCACCTGAATTATTTGTGGTCTGAGCTATTTGGAACCTGAGATCCCACTATATCAGACTTTCCGCTTTATTTTGTTGCCGGTTTCCAAGTAACCTTCTCTGAGAACAGTAGCCCAGCCCCCTAAATCCAGTGGTGGGATTCAAAATTTTTTACTACCTATTCTGTGGGTGTGGCTTTGTGGGTGTGGTATGGCTTTGTGGGTGTGGTTTTGTGGGCGTGGCTTTGTGGGAAGGATACTGTAAAATCTCCATTCCTTCCCCACTCCAGGGGAAGGATACTGCAAAATCCCCATTCCCTCCCGAACAGATGGGACTCAAAAGGCAGAGAATAGATGGGGGCAGGGCCAATCAGAGGTGGTATTTAGTGGTTCTCTGAACTACTCAAATTTCCTCTACTGGTTCTCCAGAACTGGTCAGAACCTGCTGAAAATACCACCTCTGCCCCAAACTATCATTGCACTATTGTGATACAAGTTGTCTCTTTTATATATGTGCAATGACGTCAAGATAAATGTACAAGTGGTGGAGCTGGCATTGCCTCAGCATAATTCTGCTTTTGTCAATTGCCCCTTTTGCAGAGGCCTCTGGGGATGGCCATCTTTAATATTTTCTCATTCTTTCATTTTCAAGCATAAAAGTATAACCTCAAAATTTAAAGGCAGTTTGCGTCTTGGAGAAGCTCTATCAATTTCAGGTTCCTGTAGGTTCTTAGAAAAAAATTAACATGCCCATTGTTGGGAGGCAAATTGTCTCAAATAATTAAAAATACTTTATAAAAAGAAACAACTACCGGTATATGTGAAGATATTTGCCAGTTTTCCAGTTCCCAGTGTATTATGAAAATACTTCCCACATTAGGTACAATGTGAAGTCTATCACAGATGGTAGACGTTGAAAGCAACTCTGGCAGGATCAGACCATTTCTCTTGAACCACCCTGCTCATTCTTTCTATTATGGGTTAGAACTGCATAAGCTATTCACTGTCATATGTTTTCTAAATTAATGTGCTTCTCTCTAGGTAGAATATAAAATATTCCCAGCACTGAAATAAGGTTTAGTGTACCACCCTATCATCTTCTGGACATGAAAGAAGGAAGAAGCAAATCAGCACAAATTAAGCTACATGGTTTCTCTGAAAATAATAATTTTTGTTTTATCATTAGGATGCCAAAATATTAGTAGAATTACCATCAAAATTGGCAGTTTATCAGAAGTGGCCCTAATGCATTAAATTAAAGGCCTATCTAGCCCAGCCTGAGGGATGTGATGGCTCAGTGGCTAAGACATAAACTTATCTATTAGAAAGGTTGGCAGTTTGACGGTTTGAATCCCTAGTGCAGCATAACGGAATGAGCTCCTGCTACTTGTCCCAGCTTCTGCCAACCTAGCAATTCAGAAGCACATAAAAATGCAAGTAGAAAAAATAGGAACAACCTTTGGTGGGAAAGTAACAGCATTCCATGCTCCTTCTGCATTTAGTCAAGCCAGCCACATGACCGCAGAGTCATCTTCGGACAGCGCTGGCTCTTCAGCTTTGAAACAGAGATGAGCACCACCCTCTAGAGTTCGGAACGACTAGCACATATGTGCAAGGGGAACGTTTACCTTGACCATAGCCCAGCATCCTGTTTTCCAAACACAAGAAAACTCCCGTATAGAGTATGACAGCCCCCTCTAATAGTCATTGGCATGTTGCTTCTTTTTTTTTTTTATTGAAAAAGTTTTATTGAGTTTTAAATTTTTTTTACAAATAGGGTAAGGGTAAGGTGTGAGTAAGATATTGTGAGAACTTTCACGTCGAGATCGTCGGCCCCTTCCGAGGCTTCATAGCAAAATATAGATAATACAAATTTTCAAAAGTACTACACAATGGAAAGAAGTGCTTACATCGTTGTAATAAAAAAAAACCTGTGCTAGCAATCATATACAAACATCCAAACAAGAGTTATATTATATTCAAAAAGTCATTTTTGAGATCTAAGTCTCTTGGCAATTGTATCTTCTTGTCCTCCTCCCTGGCCCCCAGTGGGCGGGGCCACGGCCCCCTCCGCTCTTCCAATTTCATCCTCCAGGATTGAGGAATGTTTTTTAAGAAAGGCTTCCGCCTCTGCAACTGTTTTAATCCTTACTCTCCCTCCTTCCCAGAACACCAACATCCCTTCTGGCATCACCCACTTAAACCAAATCCCCTGTTTAAATAATTTTTTAGATAAGAAAGAATATTTCCTTCTCACCTCTCTAATCTTTTTCGGAATCTGCTTCAAGATAGCGACTTCTTTTTGCTGGTAAATTTTTGCTGGTAAATAAAGCAACTGGTCATGATAAATAACTTGTCATGATTAACAGCTATTTAAAGTTTTATCCTTCTGAATCTTTCCGAAAGTTTTTCAAATCAGTGCACATTGCCACATTTTGTAGGTGCAGATTTCTTAGTTCAGCCCTCTGCTATTTAAAATAAGCAAAGCTATCCAAATAAGATTCATTTTTTTTCCTCCATTCTTATGTCGTGGGATAAACCTGGATTCTAGCACTATAAGAAAATATTTACCCAAATTCTTTACCACATTTCATTTGTAGCTTACCTTTAATTTCCTGACGTGTAAGATTTAGACTTTTGAGAGAGAAGGTAGCATTTTGTGGAGATACTGTTGTCCCAGAATAAGCATGAAGTGTAATAGCCACTACAGTTGAGAGAAAATGGAGACAATGTAAAAATAACCTCAGGAAAAATTCTAACTATTAGAAATTTAGAATTAAGGAGAAGTTCAGACTCACTGAAACCATTGGGGGGGGGGGCAGAAAATCCTATTAAAAGTTTGAGATAGTGCAAATTCACAAACACGTTTGAAATTTTGAGTTGGGTAACAATGGGAGCAGAATCTCACCCCAGATAAAACATTAACAATAACGATCCTCTATCGTCTCTTCTCTACTTGAGATAGCCTTTACCTCAATTTGCCATGTGCTGTTGGATGCCATCGAATGATTTTTAACTCCAAATCCTCAGTCAATATCTTCATTATGTCTACAAACTTAGACATAATTAAATCCAGTTTTCCAAAACTGAACTCTTAATTAATCAAGATAAGCCCACAAAAAGTGGGGAAAGGAAAGTGGCTCAAAATGCACATTTAATACTGATTTTTTGAAGCATGTATTGTTGAAGTCATATAGTAAAGTACAGGAGATGCAGAATCGAATAAATTACATTATACCAAGTAGATTTTCAAAAATTATGGTGGTTTTCCCACCCCCCAAAATAAGGTGTAACCAGCATTCTATATGTTGTATGCCCTTTTCCATTATGTTTTTTAAGCCTCTGACCACATTGTCCTTAACATATATTTTAAAACATTGAACTTATTTGTTATTATTTTGGACATATTGGTCCTAATAACAACGTACATGACGCCGTGTGTGGGAACTTTGTCACTGGATCAAAATAGTTTGCTTTGTTCCGTAACCCACTGGTTTTTTTGCCCCACTGAGACATATACAACTTCTCTGGGTTTGAGGAATTGCTATAATGAAAAGCAAGATCTTTGTTAAGAGGTTCTGCATAACTATAAAATGTATTTATTTACTGTTTTTGCATTCTCCCCACAGTAATGGGTAGCAGTTGTCAGATTTGAAACTGTGAAGTGTATCATTTGGACTACTTCTTTGTGCCATTCTGAGCATATCAGTTCTATAATAAAATTACATCTGATCTCTACTTTTGACAAACTGTAGTTTGGATCCCATAAGTTGATCCCTAAGAAGCATTAGGAGAATCAGTAAATGGATCTGGTCAACAACAGAGGTCCTTTACCTCTTCACATTTGTATGGTAGGAAAGTGCAACTCCTGCACAGTGTCAAACCATTTTTAACAGGAAACTAATGTAGTTTTCTATGTATGTCTCCTAAAGCTAAAGCAAGCTACCTATCTCTTTCATTTCTTCTCTAAAATCATTGCAAACAAAAAGAAGAGAAGGGTGAAAAAGAGCCACAAATATTTCACAAGACATTCTGATTCATTCCCACTTCAGCCAGGGTCAGAACGCAAGTGGCTTCACGAATTCTGCCAAAGGCTTAATACAGCTTGGATATACAAAACCTTGGTCTGTCAAAGGCTGGCATTCTTCCTATGGAGGGATGGAGGAGTATAAGAAAAACTGAAGGGAGGGGCAAGAGGGCATCTCAATTATTAGGATTTTATATCTGTAAAATAACCCTCATTGGTTCTTTGAGGCAGAAAAAAATACTGATGATGTGGGATCAAGGAAAATAATTGACGAATAAGTAAATAAATTGGGTGGGGCGCAGGCAGAGAGCAGACGACGTGGCTGGACCTATGATACGGAGCCCATTCAGGTAAGAAGCAGGGTCACAGAAAGATCTGAACATTGGATTCTAAAGTCCAATCATCCCCTCAGCATTCCCTAAAATGTCTTTCCAACCTGTCCGAGACGAACTGTCTAGGTAAGGACCCTCATTGTACTTGCCAGTCCAGAGACCAAAGCTACTATGAGCTATCTAGTGCCGCACCGCCCCAAGTATCCTTTGCCGTATCTTACCCAACCTGGAGAACCACTTACCTGTGGAAATCAGCAAAAGCAGTCTCAAGAGCAGAGCATGGCCATCCATCTTGTACAGCCTACCACTCTGAAGCATAGGCAGTCTGCTTCTGTCCTGTGACCAGCTTGAGATTTGAATCAGAATAACAGGAAGCACCTCCTTTCCTCTTACGGGGCTAGTAGTGAGAGTGCAGGAGACATGTGAAAAATGAGATTCAGGAGCAAACCCTGCTCCCGGGGGCTTTGCTTCAGTAAAACTAACTTCTCATTCCCAGTTCCCCACCCATTCAGAATTACCAGAACCTCTATAACCCCGGGACGGCCATCTCAGGTCACCCTGCCTGCCAGCAACAGAGTGCCGTTCACAGCCCTGCAGCTTTACAAGGCCCAGGGTGCCTCAACTTGGCAATTTTTTATTCACTCAGTCAACTTGGTTGTGAAATCCAAGAGAAAGCTCCAAATGGGCAGTCAGGGCAGAGGGAAGAGCAGGGAACGTCAAGCTGTTGGAAGCAGACACTGCCTCTCTCCCTGTTCAAAACCAGACCCAGGACAGACAGCCCTAAGGCAGTGTTAACATCTGCAATGCTCAACTAACTTATGTATTAGTTTTAAGAATCAAAAGATGCCACAAAAAAACTGCAAAATGTGCTTCAATCTTAAACATTAAGAGCAGGAAAAAGAACTAAATCCTGGCCAGGAGGGGGGAGTGAAAAAGAGAAGTGGTCTCTCTCTCTCTCTCTCTCTCCCCCTCTCTTCTTCCCTCCCTCATCCTTATCTCCCTCCATCCCCCTTCTCTCTCTCTCTCTGTCTCTCTCTCTCATTCTCTCTTTCTCTCCCTCCCTCCCTCCTTCCCCCCCCCTCTCTCTCCTTTTCTCTCTCTCTATCTATACACACACACACACACACACACATACATAGAGTATAACAACTGGTATAACAACTGGTGGAGAGAGAGGGAAAGATGTTTTCATATGGTAGCCATTTCGGTATTTTGTCATAAATACATAACAGCGTGATGAAATGCTTACTAGTATAATGACTTACTGAACAATTTCAGCCCCAGAGTCCCCTTGTGTGAGGCATATACATTTAATCAATAAAATAAATAATTTCAGAACAGCAAAACATCCCAACATCTTTTTTGTATCATGGTGATCAAAACTGAATGCAGTGTTCCAAGTACGGTCTCACCAGAGCAGTATAAAGCAATATGAACACTTCACATTATCTTGGTATTATCCTTCTGTTGATGCAGCTTAAGATGTATTGGGTTTTTTGGCAGATACAACACACTGCTGGCTCATATTTAAGTGACTGTCTATAAAACAGTGGTCCCAACCATGGCTCCATGGACTGGCAACAGTTCCAGCAATGGTGGAGCAGCAGTGATGGCAGAGGTGCCTAAGACCTTAGTTTTCTCACCACTAACTTGTGTTCTGTTGAATAGGGCCCAGTATTCAAGTCTATCACGATCCTTTTGGATCGTGAGTTTATCTCCTAAAGTGTTGGTTATCCCCCCACCTCCACCCCCAGCTTCATGTCATCTGCGAATTTAATGAGGTCTCCTTCTATCCCCTTGTCTAAATCATTTTTTGAAGATTTTGAGCACAGAAGACAGAACCTTGGGGTCCCCTGCTTTCTTCCCTCCATGTAGATGTAGTTCCACCAAGGGCTACACATTTAAGAATCCATCTGGTGGGGATGCTGTTTATCCCACAAAAGCTGTATTTCATTCGTTTTATTTACTAAAAAAAATTGCTTTTCTAGAAAATTATCCTTATTTCCAAGTAACGTTTATCATGAAAACAGCAACAGTTGATTATATTTATTCCTGTAATGCTTGTGCTGTTTAAAAGCAAAATTAATGAATATTGTTGGTGGTAGCGGTGAGCAAAAATAGATATACATCATGGAAATCTGATTTCTGTTTTTCATAACTGAAGTAATATATCTTGGCATATGCTATCCCAGTATTTTTCTCAGGAGCAACTTTAACATATGAACTTACCTGCTCCCAGATCCTATTGATTTCTATAGCCTGGCAAAATCCGTGCCACATAGAATCAATTCCCTAGTATTATCTTGACAGGATTTTCCTTTTACATTTTGACATAACTCATTTAAATAGATACTTGGAAGTGTGTGTGTGTGTGTGTGTGTGTGTGTGTGTGTGTGTGTGAGAGAGAGAGAGAGAGAGAGAGAGAGAGAGAGAGAGAGAGAGAGAGAGAGAGAGAGAGAGAGAGAGAGAGTCACTAACATTTTTTAAAAATCATACTTCCAGAAATAGCCATGTAAACCTTGATTTAAGAATACTGTTTTGAGTGTTCATTTATTCATTTGCACTATAAAATATCACAATGATTAATTGACTAATAATTTCCTTTGAATTAACATATATATATACCGGTACATAAGCCATCTATTTCCTCACAAATATACTGGGCTTTGATTCCAATAATTTGCAAAGTTTTATTTTATATTGGGAGAATAAACAGTCTTTATAAGTTGATAGTTTGGTCAAGTACCAATGATAATTTTTTGGCTCTCTTCTAATTTTTTTAATGATTTTTTTCACCCCAAATCCTGGATACCTTTAACCCAGCTGTTGATTGTTGACTCCAACAAAACACATGATCTTCCCATTTTGATACAACAAGGCTGCATGTCAAGATAACATTCCAATAATTTGAACAACATCTCCACCCATCTGGGCATTCCTCCTCCCTTAAGTGGATATCAGAATTAATCCGTCATGTTGTATCTGGTTCAAGAGTTAGACCCTGTTTCCTGATGAAATAATTTATCTAACTCCTTTGCAAGTCTGGCTCAACCATGAAATCTGTAACCCAGACTTATCCCCTGATTAGACGGCCAATTGCCACTTTTGTCATCCTTTTCTTAGATGGCTGTTATTTGGACCTTGTCAACCAGCCACAAATCACAGAATTCTAACACCAACTTAATGCTATGTATCTGCAGGAGAAAAAACTCTGCCAGTTCTCCAGAGTGTATTGGGCCTACACTCTGATACCAAAGGCCAGATATTCTCCATATCAGCTCACTTTCATCTCCCAATTGTTTTGCTGTCCCATAAAAAAAATTAAGAAGAAGAGACATGATGATCTATCAGCAATTCAGCAAACTCCCCGCTGAGCCTCTCCAAAATTATACTGCAAAAAAGCATGGTTTATTTCGAAATTAAGAAAATAAGCCCCTAAAGCCCTGTTTCAGGGAATTATGCTCACTCAAGAAGCTTTATATTAAAGGGTTATCTTCAAATATTATATATTTGTGGGAATTATTAATAATACTCCATGAAAAACCAGTTCTCTCTCTCTCTCTCTCTCTCTCTCTCTCTCTCTCTCTCTCTCTCTGTGTGTGTGTGTGTGTGTGTGTGTGTGTAGCAACCAATTAACAACCGGTGACTGAGGGAGAAGATCAGATTCCTTTGGTCACATAAGTTCAAGCGGAGAACCAAGAGGTATGATTGCTTGAACTGTGATTCTTGCAATGAATAGGGGGGGTGTCAAATTATAAGGACTATAATGCAGTGGTGAAATTCAATTTGTTTTACTACCAGTTCTGTGGGCGTAACTAGGTGGGTGTGGCAAGGGAAAGAAATTGCAAAATCTCCATTCCCTCCCCACTATGGGGCCAGCCAGAGGTGGTGTTTGCCTGTTCTCTGAACTACTCAAACTTTCCACTACCGGTTCTCTAGAACCTGTCAGAGCCTGTTGAATTTCACCCCTGCTATAATGGCTGTTTCTACTTCTGTTTTTCTATATTCACTATGTTGACTATGTTGTCTAAAATGCTCCTGGGTTTGGTATCACTCCTGAACATTGCTTACTTTCACCTTTAGCTTCCTCGTGGATATATCATGATGCTAATGATGATGCTGGCATTTTTCTAAAGCGATTTTTATATTATAGATATTAATTTTGAATAGATCCCATACATTTTTTAAATTCTTTGCGATTTTAAAAAAGGTTTTCCTGGTTATAGGCAAGTGCAACCCTAAGTAGGAAGAAACAGAGAGATTCCCCTCTACTGCATATCCCAAAGATCCAAGGAAACCATACAGCACAATCCGAAAAATGTTTCTAGGGAAGAGCAAGTTAACATCTTTTACTGTTAAATGTATTCAGTCATTTTGTTTCAGAGTGCAGAGTTTGGAGTATTTATTTCAAATGTTGCTCTTTGCTTCAGTCAACCTAGCCTCTAATTTAATGTTTAACCAGCTCATCACCATCTAGAATTATCATACATCACAAGCTGGAGTACTTTACTGGGAATCCTTAATTGCAGTTGCCTCTAAATCATCCAAATATGATAATTTAATAGAACCAAAGCCAGAAACCACTCAGCAGACCTACTATAGAGGCAAAACTCCAGAGTTAGGTGCAGTTCTTTAGACGGTAGCACACTTGCTCTTAGTTTCAAACCAGCTTTCCCAACTTGGGCCTCTTTAAATGGATGTATCACATCATGCAAGTTTTGGACCAAATCCAAGAGAGAACCAAGCAAAACAGAATTCTGCTTCTTGAAACCAGGCACAGCAGCTGTATCCAAGGTTGATTTCTATAAGCTCCCTGCCTTTTCCCTTCCATCTGTGACTCAAAACCACCCACCAACAGTATCAGCCCACCTTCATCTCCCAAAGCTCTGTACTTTCACTGAACAAGGAGAAGTCTTCTCCCCCCCCTCCCTCCCATTCTCAGGGCCACACATCTGGAACAGATCATTTACTGACAGAGGCCTGGCTTATCCGCACCAATGCCATTTGCTGAGGTCATAGTGACTGGATCCAAGGCCTCAGTCGAGCAGCCTTTGTGTGCTCAGTCGCCATAAACACAGCCACTGAGGTCAGAGTATCTTAGAATTTGTAAAAGAAACAAAAAAACAAAAACAAAAAACAGTTAGCCCTAACTAGCCATTTCTGGCAATTGCCGTTGGATCTGCAGATACTGATCTTTGCCTTGCAGCATTTGCTTTGCTTTTAAAAAAACAACCCAAAAAACTCCATTTTGGGGGGAGATATTTAAAAAAAAACAGTTGGCAGTGAGAAACTAATTATTTGAAATCAATTAACCCAAACACTGAGCCCTGAGTGTATCTTACAGGTAGCCCACACCACATGGGTGGTTATAAATAAGGACTATGCAGCAATGTCATAAAGCTAAATAACATCACAAAAACTCAGTATGATCAATCAAGTCCTACCTACACAATTTATTTTATTTTATTTATTTTAATCACATTTATATCCCGCCCTTCTCCACAAAGGACCCAGGGCGGCACACAGGAATTTTAAAACATACAAAACAATAAATACAAAATTTAAAAACATTAAATTATAATCCTATGCTAAAATCTAATTTCAAAATCTCATTGAAGAAGTAAAGAACAATTTATAGTAATTACTCATTTTGATATCTCAGTTTGCTAGATCTTCATAAATAGAAGCTTTGATATCAGATATCCTCAGGGTGTCATTTCTGTAAATAACCAGAACCTTTAGAACTCTAAAGCAGGTGTCTCCAACTTTTGCAACTTTAAGTCTGAAGGACTTCAGCTCCCAGACTTCTCCAGCCAGCTTTGCTGGCTGGAGAATTCTGAGAGCTGACGTCCTTCAGACTTAAAGTTGCAAAGGTTGGAGACCCCTGCTCTAAAGGTAATATCCAACCCATGGAATTGCACCTGAAAACAAACTGGGAATGAGTGCAGCTCATGAAACGAGCAGTGCAACACAGACAAACCAATGAAGGATAGAACTGCCTGTGCTGCCCCATTCTGGATCAGCTATAGCATTCGAGTGGTTTTACTAAAGGCGTAAGTGTTGTGGTCTGCCGGCGACCTGCAGAGCTGGCAGCAGAGTCGGACAGGGAGGAGGTTGGGGAGGAACGTGGGCCAGTCTTGGAGTCTGGGGAAGGCTCTGACAAGGGCTCTGCGTTGGAGGCAGAGAGATGGCCAGAGCCATCTAGGAGTTATGTGCTGCCTCTGAAACCTCCAGAGTCAGACATCAGCAAGGCAGAGGAACAAGGGAAGCCTGTTCCCAGTGCACCCATGCACAGAGCTGCCAGAAGGCAAGAACAGATAAGACAAAAGGGACGACTTGGGTGTAAGGCTTGAAGATGATTGGCCCCTCCCATAAGACATAAAGGAGGAGCAAAGGCACATGAGCCTTTGAAGGAAGCAACTTTATCCGTTCTAGTCAGTTTAAACTCTGAAGCTCCGTTTTGACTCTGTTCCATGTGGCCTTGCAAAGCTAATTGCCAATTAGGTCTTTGGCAGGGTTTCAAGGGAGATGAAGGTGGGTGCTTATCAGCCTTATCCCAAAGGACTGTAGCCAAATTCTGTTGGACTTTTTGCAAACTATTTGTGGCTCATTACAGACTGTGAATGAACATAATTCACAGCCATTGAAATAAAAAGGGAGGTTTGGGGACTAAGCATGTGTTTTTACTGTCTCAGGAAGTCTAGGTCAGAACAATAAGGAAGGACGCTATTGGCATACAACATGAATTTGTGCAAAGATCCCCTTGATTATGGCTGCGAACCACAAGACCAGGAAGACCTCCAAATTACACGCCACTGTGTTTGGGGAAATGCATCCCAGTCCAGAGTCAAGGATGACAACTCACTGAGGGGCTAAAAACCCAAAGCCACTCGGTCTTGCTACTGCAAATTTCCAGAGTAACCCTCATTGCTAGGCTTGTTTTTCAGCCTGTTCCATTCAAGCACTGAGTAAGTGACTACTATAAGTGGAATCACTTACTCAGCATGGGGTAGAGATTAAAGCTGAGTATCATCCTCATATTGAGGATGCTGCACCACTTGCTGCCTAATTACTTCACTTGGCAGTTTTATATAGATATTAAACAGAAGAAGTGTATGATCCAAAATCTGAGGCATTCCATATAAGAGAGGCTTAGGACTGGACATTTCCTCTCATACCAACACTAGCTGGAACTGGCCATAAAGGAAGGGGGGAAACCACTGCAAAACAATGTGCCCCTCATCCCCAATCCCTGGAAACAGTCCAGAAGATACCATAGTTGATGGCATTGAAAGCCATCAAGAGATCTAGGAAGGTTAGCCAAGCACAGGTGTGCTTCAGTCACTTCAACAGGATCTGCCCAGACAAAATCTAGTTCAGAGAAAAAAACCAAGTAACTTTATCCAACTGATGCATAAAAGAGTTTAGTTTAGTTTAGTTTATTTATATTTTTATACCGCCCTAGTCCCGAAGGACTCAGGGCAGTATACAGCCAAAATAAAACACAGATATACGAAAGTTAAAACAATTTTAAAACATATTAAATAATTTGGCCCATAATAAAAGTTAAAAACCAACAAACCCAATTAAGATCAATAAAATTTGCATTTACGCTAACCCGGCTTGTTGAAAAAGAAAAGTTTTAAGAGCATGGCGGAAGGTGCGTAGGTCAGGGATATTGGTAACTCCAGGGGCAATTCGTTCCAGAGGACAGGTGCTCCCATGGAGAAGGCTCTCTCCCTGGGTGTCGCCAGTCGACATTGTTTAGCCGACGGCACCATGAGGAGACCCTCTTTTTATTATTATTATTATTATTATTATTATTATTATTATTATTATTATTATTATTATTATTATTATTATTATTATTATTATTATTATATTTGTATAACCGCGCCTCTCTCCCCAAAATTAAAACAAAAATTAAAATCTATGGCAGCGTACTGGCCAGTGGGAGGCTTTCAGTGCAGTGGCAGAAGGCGATCTCATAGGTACCCAGGTCCTACGCCATGGAGCACTTTAAAGATAGAAACCAACACCTTGAATCGCACCCAGAAGACCACCGGAAGCCAGTGTAGCTTGCCCAGGAGGGGTGTTACATGGGAGCATAGCGTTGCCCCCATAATTACCCACACAGCCACATTCTGGACCAGCTGGAGCCTCCGGGTGCTCTTTAAGGGGAGCCCCATATAGAGAGCGTTACAGTAGTCCAGATGGGGAGCAACGAGGGCATGAATGACTGTGCGCAGAGCATCCCGATCCAGAAAGGGACACAACTGGTAGATCAGGCGAACCTGATAAAAAGCCCCCCTGGCGACAGCCGTCATATGATCTTCCAGGGACAAATAGTCCTCCCAGCAACCCTCCGAGGACTTGCTCAGCTTCTCCTTATCCAGAATGAACCTGGTTATCATCTCTGATGTGGACAGCTATTTGCAGATGCTGCTGCTATTATTATTATTATACAATATACAATATACAATAGCAGAATTGGAAGGGACCTTGTAGGTCTTCTAGTCCAACCCCCTGCGTGGGCAGGAGCCCTATACCATTTCAGACAAATGGCTATCTAACATCTTTTTGAAGACTTCCAGGGTTGGCGCATTCACGACTTCTGGAGGCAAGCTGTTCCAGAGGTTAATTGTTCTAACTGTCAGGAAATTTCTCCTTAGTTCTAAGTTGCTTCTCTCCTTGATTAGTTTCCACCCATTGCTTCTTGTCCTGCCCCCAGGTGCGTTGGAGAATAGTTTGGCTCCCTCTTCTTTGTGGCAACCTCTGAGATATCGGAACACTGCTATCATGTCTCCCCTGGTCCTTCTCTTCATCGAACTAGATATACCCAGCTCCTGCAACCGTTCTTCATATGTTTTAGTCTCCAGTTCCCTAATCATCTTGGTTGCTCTTCTCTGCACTCTTTCCAGAGTCTCCACGTCTTTTCTACATCGTGGCGACCAAAACTGTATGCAGTATTCCAAGTGTGGCCTTACCAAGGCACTATACAGTGGCATTAACACTTCACGTGATCTAGATTCTATCCCTCTGTTTATGCAGCCTAGAACTGTGTTGGCTTTTTTGGCAGCTGCTGCACACTGCTGGCTCATATTTAAATGGTTGTCCACTAAGATTCCTAGATCCCTCTCACAGTTGCTACTATTGAGCAAGGTACCACCTATACTGTACTTGTGTATTTTGTTTTTCTTGCCTATATGTAGAACCTTACTTTTTTCACAATTGAATTTCATTTTGTTAGATAGTGCCCAATGTTCAAGTTTGTCTAGATCCTTCTGTATCTTAAGCCTATCTTCTGGAGTGTTGGCTATTCCTGCCAGCTTGGTGTCGTCTGCAAATTTGATGAGTTCCCCATTTATCTCCTCATCCAAATCGTTGATGAAGATGTTAAAGAGTACTGGGCCTAAAACAGAGCCTTGGGGGACTCCACTGCATACTTCTTTCCATGTAGATACAGTTCCATTGAGGACTACACGTTGAGTGCGGTTGGTCAGCCAGTTGCGAATCCATTTGGTGGTGGTGCTGTCTAACCCACAATTTTCTACTTTATCTAATAGTAGGTTATGGTCTACTTTATCAAATGCCTTACTGAAGTCCAAGTAAATTATATCGACAGCATTCCTCTGGTCCACTAATTTTGTCACTTTATCAAAGAATGCAATTAGATTAGTCTGGCATGATCTGTTTTTGACAAACCCATGTCGGCTTTTGGCTATTACTTTGTTTGCTTCTAGGTGTTCACTTATTTGTTGTTTAATTATCTTTTCCAGAATCTTTCGTGGTATTGAGGTCAGGCTGATGGGTCTATAGTTTCCTGGATCTGTTTTTTTTCCTTTTTTGAAGATGGGAACCACATCAGCTTTTTTCCAGTCTTCTGGCAGTTCCCCGGTGCTCCAGGATCTCTGAAATATATAGTTCAGTGGTTCTGAGATCTCGTCTGCCAGTTCCTTCAGAACCCTGGGGTGTAATCCATCCGGTCCTGGTGATTTGAACTCGTCCAGGGCAGACAGATGCTCACTTACCATTTTCTTCCCTATTTCAACTTGTGTTCCCAATCTGATTTTTGTGGTGCTGTTTTTGATTGGTTGGACTGTTTTATCCCTTTGTGTAAAGACAGATGCAAAAAAAGAGTTAAATAGTTCTGCTTTCTCCCTGTTGCTTATCATCTTCTTGCCATTTTCTCCCAGCAGTGGACCAATTGTTTCCTTAACTTTTTTCTTGTTTTTAACATGTTGGAAGAAGCTTTTTTTGTTATTTTTTACTTTTTTGGCAAGCCTTTCTTCATTGCGAGACTTAGCTTTCCTCACTTCATCTTTACAGGCTCGGGCTATTTGCTGATATTTTGCCTTAGTTATGTCCCCCTTTTTCCACTTTTTATATTTATCCCTTTTGTCTTTCAATTTGTCAGAGAGTTCTTTATGCAGCCATGCTGGTTTCTTTTGGGAACTGTTATTTTTCTTCTTCATTGGTATTGCGCTGGACTGGGCTTTTATAATCTCATTTTTCAAAATTTCCCAAGCTTCTTGAGTTGTTTTCCCCTTGAGGATTCTCATCCATGGAATCCTTCCCAAGCTCTCTCTGAGTTTATTGAAATTAGCTCTCTTAAAGTCTAAGACTCTAGTTTGACTTTGTTCAACTACTTTTGTTTGCATAATGTTGAATTCCAGTATTTCATGATCGCTTGCCCCCAAAGTTCCTGTAGCTTCTACACCTTCTATTATTTCTTCTCTGTTAGTGAGAATTAAGTCCAATATGGCTGATCCCCTTGTTCCCTTCTCTACCTTTTGGGAAACAAAGTTGTCTGGTAGGTTTGTTAGGAACCTGTTGGATTTTCCACTTGGTGCAGAGTTTGTTTCCCAATTGATGTCAGGGTAGTTAAAATCTCCCATTACTATTGTAGTGTGCTTCCTACATACCTTAGTTAGTTGGTTAGCAAAAAGTTCATCCACTTCCTCTGCTTGGTTGGGTGGCCTGTAGTATAGACCTATGACAATATCATTCCCCCCCCAACCTTTAATATTTAATAATAATAATAATAATAATAATAATAATAATAATAATAATAATAATAATAATAATAATAATAATAATAATAATAATAATAATATCATCATCATCTGTGGTTAATCTTTGGTGAGATTCACAGCCTTTGGGGCTGGTTAGTAGCTCAACAGCTCGAGTCCTAATCAAGGACCTAGGAATTGTTCAGGTAACGTCGGAGGATATAAGCTGGTCCAAGCTAGGTGGCCCTTTGTAGAGTCAGAATGTTCAACTTCGGCAAATCTAGAACTTCCACATAGCGAGGCAGCCCCCTAGGTATTGCTCCAAGAGCTCCAATCACAATCAGGACAACACACGACTTCCTCCTCCACAGTCGCTCAACTTCAATTTGCAAGTCTCAGTATTTTGTGATTTTTTTCTTGCTGCTTATTTTCAATTCGTGCATCAAAGAACCATACTTTTTTCTTTTCAACTACTGTTGTATCAGGTGTGTTGTAGGCCAAGTGCCTGTCAGTCTGAATTCTGAAGTCCCACAAGACTTTCTCAATCTGATGTTCCCAGTGTATTCTGGTACAATTTCCAGTGAATGATCTTAGCAACGCGGTCATGGCGTTGTAGGTAGTCAGTTTGTGAAATTTTGCTGCACCCACTGATCAGGTGGTCGACTGTCTCATCTTTCTCATTACCGAGGCGACATTTGCTGTTGGTGGTAACATGTTGAATTTTTGCCTTCATGCAGTTTGTGGCTAAGGCTTGTTCTTGAGCTGCCAAAATAAAGCCTTCTGTTTCTTTTTTCAGTACTCCCGATCTTAACCAGTTCCAAGTTAGTTTTTGGTCAGCTTTGCCTTCAATACTTTTCAAGTATTGGCCATGCATAGCTTTGCTTTTCCAATTTTCAGCTCATTTCTCAATTACCGTATTTGCCGGCGTATAAGACGACTGGTCGTATAAGACGACCCCCCATCATTTCCACTCAAAATATAGACTTTGTTATATACTCGCCGTATAAGACTACCCCCTCTTCCGCACACCTTCCACACAAGAAATTTGTCTTTGGTGCGTATGCTCTCAGTATACATAAGGAGAATAAAATTCACTCCTCAGGAATAAAAAGATACAACATTTAGTGATAGTCAAGGTTACTAATAAGCTGATCAAATCATACTAGGAAACAAAAACAATATAAATTGAAAGGTACAAGCAGCATGGTTATAGTCATAAGTGGGGAGAGATAGGTACTAGGAAGGAAGAGAAGAAGAATAGTAATACATTCTTATTATAAATTATTGACAGTGTTGTGGGAATTAGTTGTTTAGGAGAGTGAAGGCATCCGGGAAAAAAATTGTCCTTGTGTCTAATTGTTCTGGTGTGCAGAGTCCTGTAGCAACATTTTGAGGGCAGAAGTTGAAACAATTTATGTCCCGGATGTGAGGGGTCTGCAGATATTGTCACAGCCCTCTTTTTGGTACAGTATACAGGCCCTCAATGGAAGGCAGATTGGTAGCAATTGTTTCCCCCCCCCCCCTGCAGTTCTAATTGTTCGTTGACGTCTATGTTTGTTTGTAATGGAGATGCAATAATGGAGATGCAGATGACAGACTCAATAATTCCTCTGTCAAACAATTGATGCATTTTTTAAACCATTAAATAGATGAAAATACTGTTTATTGTCATGCCTTTATTATTCCTCGTCTCCCCGGACGGGGTCCAGAGCCATCCGCAGCCGCGCGGAGACTTAGCGCTTTTCCACGCCGTGCAAAAGATAGGCGCGTGCATGCGTGGAAAAGCGCTAAGTCTCCGCGCGGCTGCGGATGGCTCTGGATGCCGTCCGGGGAGACGAGGAACGTGAAGGGGACAGCCGTCACCACAGAGCGCACGAGACAGTGACAGGAAGAGAGAGAGAGGCCCAGAGCGAGAGAGAGACGGAGGGAGGGAATCAGAATCTAACAGACACAGAAGGGAAAGAGACAGCGGGGAAGGAGGAAACCCTCTACAGCCGCGCGGAGACTTAGCGCTTTTCCATGCCGTGCAAAAGATAGGCGCGCGCATGCGTGGAAAAGCAGCAAGTCTCCGCGCGGCTGTAGAGGGTTTCCTCCTTCCCCGCTGTCTCTTTCCCTTCTGTGTCTGTTAGATTCTGATTCCCTCCCTCCGTCTCTCTCTCGCTCTGGGCCTCTCTCTCTCCCTGTCACTGTCTCGCACACTCTGTGGTGACGGCTGTCCCCTTCACGTTCCTCGTCTCTCCGGACAGCGTCCAGAGCCAGCAGCCGCACGGAGACTTAGCGCTTTTCCACGCATGCGCGCGCCTATCTTTTCCACAGCGTGAAAAAACAGCAAGTTTCTACGCGGCTGCATATGGCTCTGGACGGCATCCAGGGAGATGAGGGACGTGAAGGGGACCTCGCGGATGACCCGGCGTATAAGACGACCCCCCCACTTGGAGGCATGTTTTTCGGGCCCAAAAAGTCGTCTTATACGCCGGCAAATACGGTACTTCTTTCTTATATTCAGCTTTTGACTTAGTTGCCTTTAAAAGGCCTCCTTTATTTACTTCTTTAATCATTGGTTCTTCACTTTTCTGGATGTAATCATTCAAGCTGTGTCTTTCTTCTTCCACAGTCTGCTTTACTTGTAGGAATCCTCGACCACCTTCTGCTCTTGGTAGATATAATCGGTCAACATCACTTTTAGGATGTAAAGCATGATTCATTGTCATAAGCTTCCTCATTTTTCTGTCCAAATTGTCCAACTCCATCTGGGTCCAGTCAATTATTCCTGCAGAGTATCAAATCACAGGTATAGCCCAGGTATGGCTTTTATGATGTTTCCTCCACTCTTGCGTATTCGTCGAATGTACTTGGTTGAAGTTAATTCCTTGACTGTATTACGCATTAAGTCAGATGCCTCTAAAATCTCCAAGTACTTGTAGCCTTCTTCTGGTTTTACTGTCTTTATCATTTCTTCATTCTCAAGTTCTATTCCATCATCTTCTATGACCTTGCCTGCTTTGGTTGCCATTGTTGCACATTTGTCAATTCCAAACTGCATACCAATGTCTTGGCTAAATTCTTTTGTGCTTTCAATTAATAAATTCAGTTCAGCTTTTGTTTTACCAAACAGCTTCAAATCATCCATCTACATCAAGTGTGAAATTTTCAGTCCTTTCTTTGCAAGTTCACATCCACAGTTCATCTTCTTCAAAATGATTGTTAGTAGTAGCATTGAGAGTATAGAAAGTAGGGGTGAAAGGGAATCACCCTGGAAAATGCCTTGTTTAATTTTAACTTCACCCAGTTCTTCTTCATTAGCCATAAGTTTTGTTTTCCAGAGATTCATTGAAATTTCCATGAATTTTTGTAGGTTGCTGCTGATGCCAAAGATTTCCAGGCATTTCTTGATCCAGCTATGGGGAACTGAATCCAACAATTTCTTATAGTCTATCCAAGCCATGAACAGGTTAGTTCGTCTTTTCTTTCAATTCTTTAAGAATAGTTTGTCAATCAGCAGTTGGTCCTTTGTTCCTCTTGAATTTTTGCAGCATCTTTTCTGTACTACAGGAAGCAAGTTATTTCTTTCCAAGTATCCATACATTTGGTTTGCAATACCAGTAAGGAGCTTGTATGTTGTTGGCAAACAGGTGATTGGCCTATAGTTTCCAGGGTCCTTTCCTTTTCCTTTATCTTTTTGGATCAAAAATGTTCTTCCAGTTGTCATCCATCCATCATTTTCAGGTGTTTTTAAGATCTGGTTCATTTGGGCTGCCAATCTTTTGTGCACACTTGTAAGTGACTTTAACCAGAAGCCATGTAACTCATCTGGTCCAGGCACACTCCAGTTCTTCACTTTTCTTGACTGCCTTTGCACCATTTCTTTTGTTATTTTCACATCTTCCATTTTATGCACTTTAATAGAATCCTCAATCTTTTTGATCCACTTTGCATTTCTGTTGTGCTTCTTGTTGTTTTCCCACAAATTCTTCCAGAATTTCATAGCTTTCTCTTTATCAGGCTTTTCATTTGTTGTTACTCCATCTCCACTTTACGCTCTTAAAAAAGTGGTGCTGATTTGCTCTGAACTGTGAGTTTTCTTTGAACTGAGTTACTCGGTTTTCATACCTTTTAATCTTTTCAGCAACGGCAACAACCCTCTGCTTCAGCTCTTCAATTACTACCGCAATCTCCTTATTCTCTAAATTGTATTTGCTTTCAAGTTGCTTTTGACCTGCTTGTTCTTTAGCTAACCTTGCCTTAGGTTCTTCAAGTTGCTCAGGTCTCCACAAAATTATTTGATCTTCAATTCCAACTGAATTTTCCACTTAGGCTTCCTCTTCTTGCCTCTTTGGTTCATTTGTATTTTCAAACCCAATTCTTTGGTGGTTATGAAGGCTGCTGCGTACATCAGCTGGTTTGTTTCAGCTAATGTAGTGGTTTGAATGGTTTGCACAGCCTCGTTGACCTTTTTTAGTACCTTTCTCAATTCTTTCCGGTTCACTTGGTTCAGCTTTGGCAAACGTGTTCTTTCAGCATCTTCCATTTGATGCTTTATTTTCTCAGCTAATTGAGCACTATCTGTTGGTGTTTGTTCTTCAGTGCTTCCTTGTTCTTTATCTTCATCCACTTCAGCAGCCTCTTCCTCCCTTTCTTCCTCAGTTTGCTTTTGAGTCTGCAAATCATTCTTGATGTTACTCTTCCTTGTTGGTATACTCAGACCATTAGTTGCTTTCTCTTTGATTCCTATTAATTCTGCTGTAGTGAAAAATTTGTGGCTTAGAATTTCACATCGTTGGTCCATTAGGCTTTGATATCACTGTCCGTGGTTCACCTTCGATCCATTTGTATTCAAAAGTCCCACAAGATCTTCACCTTCTCATTTTTGATAACTTTTTCTAATTTATGTTCCCATGACTTTCTGGATACAGGTACATCATATTTTTTACATAATAACCAGTGGATTAATTTAGCAACTCGGTTGTGTCTAGCTTTGTAATCAGTTTGTGCAATTTTGCTGCATTCACATATTAAATGTGAAACAGTTTCGACTTAGTTATTGTAAAGTCGGCAGTTTGGGTTGTCAATGGATTTTTGTATCTTCGCTTTCATGGCATTTGTTTGTAATGCTTGTTCTTGAGCAGCCAGTATTAAACCTTCCGTTTCTTTCTTGATAGTTCCCATCTTAAGCCATGTCCATGTCAAGTTGTCATCACATTTTCCTTCAATGTTTTTCATGTGCTGTCCATGCAAAGCTTTGGTTTTCCATCTATTTAATCTGTCATCCAGCTGTTTTATTGTTGTTGTTGTTGTTGTTGCATAATTATTATATAATTATATGTGCAAATTATTTTTAATTTTTATACATTGTTTTTTTTTGTATCCATAAGGCACCTAGAATCACTGTGAGCAAATAGGCAGCTATATAAGCTATCTAAAATAAATTAATAAATAAAAATAAGAGTGGAGAAGTCA
The DNA here is from genome assembly GCA_039707465.1 of Rhabdophis nuchalis. Lineage (NCBI taxonomy): Eukaryota > Metazoa > Chordata > Lepidosauria > Squamata > Natricidae > Rhabdophis > Rhabdophis nuchalis. The sequence goes on from CM077647.1 coordinate 114,383,933, forward strand.
GCACATTGGCCACTCTTACTGTCACAAGGTAAATCCTAATAAAGTTTCTTACCTATAAGTATTAGCCAGGTTCATCCTTAGCCTTTCTCCAGCATCACTCTATGCATCTCTTACATCATCTCATATTCCAGGGGTCTTCCATAACCAGCGTTTCCTAGAGATCCATAATTGCAGAGGAGCATTTGACCTAAGTTTATTGCATGCTCATTCAAATATCAAGAATGATCTCAGCCTAATTTTGTACCGGAGCTTTAGGAATAACCTAAATTTTCATCTGAAACCCTACTAAACAAACCAGTCATTTAAGACAGGGCAGTTGAATAGACTCAGCCACCTTACAGGAAATTATCTATTCACATTATGTTCTCCAATCCAGATCATGTTGCCAATATTTTGAAACAGAAAACAGATCTAACAGGTGACCCACAACTGTAAGTTGGGTCCCTAATAGGTTGGATCAGGTCCATGGCTACAGTGGTGGCCATGAATTCCTGGGCTATCTCAGGCTCCAGGCCCAAAGATGGCACATTGAAGTTCCCCAGAACCATCAATCTGAGGAATTCTACCACCAACTCTGCCATGGAGTCAAGGAGCCCAAACAGGGTTACTGCCATGCAACAGGGAGGGAGGGAGGTGACCAGGAAGTCTAGTTAATCTCTACGCTGAGAGCGAATTTCTAGGACTTTCCATGAAAGTGAGATAAATGATATTTTTTTAAAATAGTATTATTTGTACCGTATTATTTTAAGTAACAATAAGATGCCTAGATAATTTCAAGGAAGTTGATGATGATAATGATGATGATGATGATGATGATAATCATTATCATTATCATTTGATAATGACAATGTTATATGAATCCAGCTCTTCATTCAGCCTCTCTGGTCTAAACTGTTAAAACAATGAAGTGATTTTCTCTACCCACCCACCCTAGTTTGCATAATAAACAGAGTTAAGTATCAAAACAGAAGGACTTTTCTTTCCCTGACCTTTTTTACTCTAGGATAGCAAAACCCCAAGTAAATAAAGTTTTTCTCTCCTTCCCCTTCCCCTCTTGCACAGCATGCAAACATTCTGTAGCTAGATAACAAAATCCAAAGTAAATAAACTACACAAGCTTTTCTAACAAAATAATAATAAAATGTATTATGGAGTTATACTGCTGTTACAACTACAGAAGAAAACTATTTCTTTGGTGCAGAGTCAACAGCCAAAATGGAAAATAAAATCTTGCATAAACTATCCAGTCCCACACAAATGTACTTTTGTACTTGAGCATGTGATCTTTACTTTTTAAATTTTTGAAGTCTTTTCTTTTTAGTCCTGCTTATATGTTTTTTTCGTCTTCTAGCCCATGTTCAACATTTCTAGAAGGAAACCTGTTCCCAGACCTTATGCCTGTCCTTCCTAAATCCAGAAGAATCAGTTCTCAGAAATTTATGGAACTGGGATCTCAGAATCACTAAAGTAATTTGGAAAGCTAAAAGAGTCTTCCCCAAAGTCAGTGGCACTATAAATCACACCATCCATGGCCAATGTGGGAAAAGCTTCAAGAGGATTCTATCTGTCCATAGGGAATTCCACATGACATCCTGATAGTAATGTAGGTATTATGGTCACTGTCTGACCCAATGCCAGACAGCTAAATGCCTGTCTAAATGCCTACCAAAGTCTCTACCCTAGTTGACTTTTATATGCAGGTTGTCCTTGCTTAGTGACTGTAATTGGGATCAGCAACTCTTGTTGCCAGGTGCCAGTTATTAAGTGAAACATCATGTGACTGTAAAATATTACTTTAATTCTGCCTTCTCTAGTTACCTCTGCTTGTGCAAGCCACTCGCAAAACACACAAAAATCACAAAGCTGCAATGATCATAAATATGAGGGTTGGTTGGAAACATTATTTATGCGACCATAACTTTGCTAAATGGGGCAGCTAGTAAATGAGGATTACCTGTATAAAAAAATAAATAAAGAGGAAGTCAGGAAGCTACAGCCTCCTTCATCATATTTACATATACAGGTAGTCCTCAACTTACAATGGTTCATTTAGTGACTGTTCAAAGTGACAATGGCACTGAAAAAAGTGATTTATGGCCATCTTTCACAGGTACAGACTTTATAGCATTCCCAAGATCATGTGATCAAAATTCAGATGCTTGGCAACTAGTTTATATTTATGACCATTGTTGTGTCCCAAGATCACGTGCTCACATTTGGAGACTTACTGACAACCAAAGTCAAAGGGGAAGCCAGATTCCTTTAACAATTGTGCTGTTAAATGTATTTATGTCAATGATATCAATCTCATGGCTGAAAAAAACAACTTCAGTGATGCTCAGGACATCCTTTCTTAAGATCTCAAGAAACTGGATGACAATTTCCAAAAATGGTCAACAAAGCCTAACAAAAACAGAGGTAGCTACATTTTCACCACAGCAATGAAGGTACCCAAACTGCCAGCATTCAGTGAAGTTGACAGAACAATTAATCAGTGGAACAACTTTCTTCCCTAGCTTGTGAATGCTCCAACACAGGGGTGGGTTTCTGCAGGTTCGCACCTACTCGCGAGAACCGGTTGGTGAAATTTAGAGAACCGGTGAGAGGGGGTTCCACCAGCGTACCTGGAAGTAAATCTGGCCCACCGCTGCCAGTGACCCAACAGGAAGGAAAGGAAAGGAAGGAAAAAAGGAAGGAAGAAAGGAAAGAAGAAAGAAAGAAAGAAAGAAAGAAAGAAAGAAAGAAAGAAAGAAAGAAAGAAAGAAAGAAAGAAAGAAAGAAAGAAAGAAAGAAAGAAAGAATTTATCATCACAATTGAGTCCAAAATTTTGGTTGCTAAGCAAGAGCATTGTTAAATGAGTTTCGCCACATTTTAAAAGGTGGCCACTCCCACCTGTCACATGACTGCCAAGCCACGCCCACAAAATAGGCCACACCTACAGAGTAGGTTCTAAAAAATTTGAAACCCACCCCTGCTCCAACAATGGAAGTTTTTAAGAAGATATTGGATAACCATTGTCTGAAGTGATGAAGGGCTTCCTGCCTAAGCAGGCGGTTGAACTAGAAGATCTCCAAGGTCCCTTCCAACTCTGTTGTCCTATAAAATTCTAAATTCTGGAACCATGTTTTACAGTGTAATAACTCTCCGAAGTACCTGGGGGTTAACATTGAGCAGATACTAACCTTCTGATGACACCTGGGGAAAAAGCTGCAAAATTGAAAAAACACAATTTAGTGAACAGACACGGTGGAACATCCTAAGTGCTGATGCTAATACCCTACAAATAATAGCCTTTACTTGGGTTATTCCATGGTTGAATATTGTGCCACTATGTGGCTTAACCACACCCACACCTAAATACTCAATATCCAACTCTGCCAGATAATACGTATCATCTCTGGCACAATGCATCTCACTCCAGCAGAAGTGAGATTCATACGGTTCAGACTGGTTCCGATGAACAGATTAAATTTTTGCACTGTTCAGAGAACCAGCTAATCGCACTACTGCTTGGCCCTGTCCACCACACCTCACCCTGCCCCTCCCAGTGACTTATGTTGTCTTGCCTGCCTTGGCCACAGCATAGCAGCTGCTGTTCTCTGGCTCCCTCACTCACTAGCTCACATGCCTCAACCATATGGCCCCCAAAGCCCAACCCACTTGCCTGCCTTCGTCCGGCCTCCCACATGGCCACGCCAAGCCTTCCTTCACCATACTCTGCTGCCTCTTTGCCAGTGCAAATGGCCTGCCACCGCAGACGTTTTGGGGGCTGTTTGCAGGGCATTTTTCAGACTGCTTTCAGGCCATTTTGGGGGCCATTTCCAGGCCTTTTTTCTCTTCTGTCAGGCTCTTATCATATGCTAAATAATAATAATACTCATGATGCAACCTGCTTGCAAATGCACACATGCACACATGCACACACACATTTTCTCAATTCCTGTCAATTCTTCAATTCCCAAAACATGTCCATATCGGTAGTTCAAAAACTTTGTTCCAAATTGCCTGCATTGTAGAGACCTAAGTGATATTGCTGCTTGCTAAGTGAGGAGATTGTTAACTGAGTCATGTGTTTGCCATGACTTCCCCCACTGACTTGTCAGAAGCTAGTTGGGAAGCTTGCGAATGGTATTTCTCATTACCCCAGGTGTTGCAACCATTGTAAATACACGACTGTTGCCAAGCACCCAATTTTTTATCATGTGATCACAGGGACAATGCAATGGTTATAAGTGCAAGGGCCAGCCATAAGTCACTTTCTTCAGTGCCATTGTAACTTGGGACAATTGTTAAGCAAATGCTCCTACCGTATTTTTCAGAGTATAAGATGCACTGGAGTATAAGACACACCCAGGTTTTGAAGAGGCAATTTTTTTTAAGTAGGTAGGTAGATAGAGGGATAGAGAGGGAGAGAAAGAGAGAGAAATACAGTAGGTAGGTAGGGAGAGAAAGAGAGAGTAGGGAGGGAGGGAGAGGGGGAGAGAGAGAAATACAGTAGGTAGGTAGGTAGGGAGACAAAGTGTGTAGTTACATAGGTAGGTAGATAAAGGGATAGAGAGAAATACAGTAGGTAGGTAAGTAGGGAGAGAGAGATAAGTATGTAGAGGGATAGAGAGAGAGAAATAGAGAGAGAGAAATACAGTAGATAGTTAGGGGGGAGAGAGTAGGTAGATAGGTAGATAGAGGGGAAGAGAGAGAAATACAGTAGGTAGGTAGGGGGAGAGAGAGTGTAGATAGGTAGGTAGGTAGGTAGGTAGAGGGGGAGAGAGAGAAAAATAGAGAGAGAAATAGAGAGAGAAATACAGTAGATAGGTAGGGAGAGAGGGAGAGAGTAGGTAGATAGGTAGTTAGGTAGGTAGGTAGATGTTTCCAGGTATATTTACCCATGTGCTGGAGAAGGAAATCACTGACCACCTTTGGAAAAAATCTTTGTTTCTGCAGGCACAGTACTTGACGAACGTAATTATCATCAATCACTCTAACTAAACAGCTTTCCGAAAGGGAAAAAAACACCTTTTTGCACTGTGCAAACCTCCCCCAAACGGCCTGTTTTTCGCGAAAATGGGCCCGTTTTTCTTTCAAATAAAAGGCATGAATAGCCTTGGGGGGGCTTGCAGAGTGCTCGGGGGGGGGGGCAAAACGAGGAAAAACAGCCCATTTTTTTCATGAAAACAGCCCATTTTTGGTTAAAAAAAATTGCATGCATAGCATTATGGAGGTTTATAGAGTGCTGCTGGGGGCTGGGGGGGTACAAACACCCTGTTTTTTGCTCATTTCTGCCCTCCCCAGCCCCAAGAGCTCTCTGGAAGCCTCCATAAACCAAATGCGCGTGGCCATTTTGGTGAAGGGGGATGGGTTTCAGGAGGCAAAAAATGCTATATTCGATGTATAAGACGCACCCAGATTTTCAGCCTCTTTTTAGAGGAAGAAATGTGCATCTTATACTCCGAAAAATACGTTAAGTCAAAGACTATTTGTATTGTAACAGAGAAAAGATGCAATAATGTTTAATTAACATCTTAAATGCAAATTAATGTATAAAAATTAAAGTAATTGTTCCAGACACTGTTGTTGTTTCAGACATTTCAGAGTGATTGGGAGGAATTAACAGTGGCTCCTAAGTCAGTTACCCTTTTTTTCAGGAACTGGGAGAAAGTTAATAAAATTCATAATAGTTATTTATTCAACCACTATTGTAAACAAATACCCTGTCCTTCCAAACCAAGAACGGAGTGTTTTAAATAACATTACATTAGCAATTTTGAAATGAAGTTAACATAAGAAAAATGCCTCATGTAATTTGGACATTTCAGAGAATGTTTAATAGATAACAATCACCTGATTATCAAAGATGAAATTCAGTGGGTTTATCCTGTTATTTCCATATTTGGGATTAAATCAACAGGGTATGATAGTTATGTGATGTATATGCAGTGCATATACTCCTAGTTATTTGCTTAATATTTAGCAGGATTTGGGGAATAAGACCACATGAACCAGGATTTTAGTAATAGACTCAGCATATGAATTCACTTTTGCTTGTGTTATCTTCCTAATGTTATTCTGTATATTTCTTTTGATATAATAAAATATATTTTAAAAAATAAGAGGAAATCTGTTCCTCTTAAAGTAAGAATGTAACAGGCCTCAAAAAGATAATTTCTGGAGTTTATTTCCTTTCCCCTGATTACAGGTAGTAGTGCAAGAAAACATAAGGGCTTTTCACCTACATAATCCCTCTTGATTGAACATCAAATTTCAAATGTTTTTTTATATACTGCAAATTTCATTATTACAATCTTGAACAACAATCTTCAGTTTAAAATGAATATGTAAGTAATTGGTTGGTTGACAATCAAACCAATTAGCTATTTACTACAAAAATAAACATGATGGTAAAAATGACCATCTGCATTTATGTCAGAAGCACCTACAAAGGATTAGCTGGGGGATTGAAAAGGATTTGTCACTGACAACACTGTTGCCCTGGAGACACCCAATTGCCAAAGGTAATGCAATCTTCACAGAGGCTTTTTTCATGTCCCTGTGAAAATGACTATGAAAACAGTATCTGCCTCATTGTACCAGAAAATAGAAAGCTAAGTCCAGAAAGCTGGACTACTTAAGTAGCTACTATTTGCTTAAAGTGCAGCTGCATAAAAATGAGAGATGTGACAAAACAATACATTGTTTTAATGAATTTTTAAAAATACAAATAGTGTAATTAAAACATTCTTTTAATTTTTAACCACTCAATAGCTCTATAAAATGAGTTTTACAATGCAATTTGAGTTAAACTATGCAATCAAATAAAATGAAATACAAAATAAAGATGCCATACAAACCAGGCAACAGCAAAACAGTCACCACACTCTAAAACAAATTAAGTTACAATTAAAATGTGATTAAAATACAATTTATATTATGGAACAGAGCTTTTTAAATGAAAATATTTTTAAATGCGCTTTGAGTTTGAACAGGAATTAGATTTACAGAGCATAAGCTTACCAATAGATATTAAACTTGATGGCTTTGTGTCAATTCCAATGTCAGGGCCATACTATGTTGGGATCAAATTGTTTGGGAACACAAATGGGTTGAAGATTTTGCAGTTATGACCGCCCTGGGTCCTAACAAGGAGAAGGGCGGGGTATAAATTTAATAAAATATAAATATAAATATAAATATGACCAACCTCTGGGTTTTTCATGTGCATTTTATTGGCCATTGAGACAATAGGATTTTGGTCTGATCCAGCAGGAGATTTTAAATGGCACTTAAAAACTAGCCAGATATGTGAGAAGTAATAGTAAACAGCCATTATTTCAACAGAATACCTCAATTCTTTATCAGAGTGTCTTCTGTTTTAAAAAATGTATCAATTCAACGGACAGGAAAGCACTAGAAAAAAAAGGTGTCCAGGAGGGGAAACTGTGCTAAATACCAAAGAAAAATGGAGGTTATTGTTGCAATGAAACATTTAGTCATTTCAAAGATTAATAGTCCTAGAGAGAGAGAAAACACAGTAATGAAATGCAGACTAGTGCTTTGTCCTGATGAGAAACACTTGCTTTACAAGTTAGGGTGAGCAAGGCACATTGGCAATGTGAAAAGAAACACTCCAAACATTTATTTCTCGTCACAAATTTAATGCCCTCCATGTGTGTTGGAAAAACTCACAGCAGCCCCAGCCAGCATGGGAGCTGTTGTCAGCACATCTTGAGAGCACCAGGCTGGGAAAGGCCACCCTTAAACATTTGGTTTGTTCAGGGTGTTTGTATTTTCTTTTTGTTGCAAAGCATGTTCTGTTGAAACCATAAATGAAGAAAGACGATGGGAAACCATGCAGAACCTGGATTAGTAAACATAAATATTGTGATTATTTCTTTTATTTTTACAAACATTAAACCAGAAAGTAGCATAATATGGACTTTTACTCCCAACATATAACATTGCTTTTCAAGTCCTTCTTTCTTCTAGGAACATTAGCTTTCTGCTTTTTCTCCTACTTAGCTTCTTACTGGTATCACCTAATTTTTATTGGGGAAGATTTTTGGGTTTATTTTGAGCAGATATTCTAGACCAGGGGTCCCCAACCCCCAGGCCGTGGACCGGTGCCGGTCCGTGGCTTGATAGGAACTGGGCCGCAGGGTCAGAGAGGAGGAGGAGGGAGGAGGGGACAGCCTCCTGGGCAGAGCACGCGCCGGATGCGGGAGAGCGCAGGCGTGGCCGTTCGCGCCATTGGAGGCCCTAGAGGGCCGAGTGAGCCGACTCCCCCCGCGCGTGCGCATGCGCTGCCTGTCCCCCCCCCCCCCCCGCTCCTCCTCTACGGCAGCCGGTCCGCAGAATTTTCTTTAAAATGAAACCAGTCCCTGGTGCAAAAAAGGTTGGGGACCCCTGTTCTAGACCCAACCTCCTTGATGTGTATTGTGAAGCTTCCTCATACATTCAATTGATATATTTTTTAATGAAACTAATATTAAAAAGGCAAAGCCTTCTCTTCATTGAGCATAACTCCCGATAACTCTATCTTGCTTTCTTAGTAACAACTGAGAAGTACTTTGCCTACTCCATGGATGTTTTTGGCACTTCCCTGTCTAGCCTCCAGCTGGCTAGACTAGGAAAAGCCAGCTAGACTCCCAGTCCACCTCAGTTTATCTTCTAAATCCAGACCAGATCAGATTTTCATCTAGATCTGAAAGAGAAAACCAATGCAATTTCTTTGGATTCATAGACCATTTAAATTGAACAATAAAATAGTGAGTTTGCAAAGGAAACGATTACTGAAGAGAGATGTTGTTTAATTAAAGGAAATCTTCACTTCTGTACACTAGTCATATCATAAGAATCCACCCCCACCCTTGAAATTAATTAGTTAATCCCACAAGGGATGTTCTATTGCCAAAGTGAAGGCAGAACGAAGATCTTTGTAACAGTACTGTAATGCTCTCTACATGGGGCTTCCCTTGAGGTGCACTCGAAAGCTGCAGTTAGTCCAGAATGCAGCCGCGCGGGTGATTACGGGAATGCCTAGACACTCCCATATAACACCAATCCTGCGCGAGCTGCACTGGCTTCCTGTGGTCTTTTGGGTGCGCTTCAAGGTCCTGACGACCATCTTCAAAGCACTCTATGGCTCTAGACCTAGTTACATGCGAGACCGTCTCCTGCCCCATACATCCCTAAGACCGATACGCTTCCACAGAGAGGGTCTTCTCAGGGTGCCGTCGGCCGGACAATGCCGACTGGCGACACCCAGGGGAAGAGCCTTCTCTGTGGCGGGCCCAGCCCTTTGGAACGACTTACCTCCTGAACTTCGCACCATCTCCGACCTCCGCCTCTTCCGCAAGTGCTTAAAGACACATTTGTTCCATCTAGTCGGCCTAGCATAACCTCCATAATGACTTTTAGACAGTTTTTAAATTTGGGGATTTTAATTTGGTTTTAGCGCAGGATCTTTATCAAATAAGTTTTTTAAATTTTTTTATGTGATTTTGTATGTATTTTAATATTCCTGCGCGCCGCCCTGGGTCCGTTTGGAAAAGGGCGGGGTATAAATTTAATAAAATAAATAAAAAATAAAGTAGGAAAGGGCTGTCTTCCCCCGTCCTCTAATCCTTCTTGCAAGGTAGGCCAGTAGTCACAGCCAAAAATAACCAAAATGTCAGGAAGAACAAAACAATATATACATTTTGATATTACTCAAGTAAGAGAAGAATATCCCAAAGGTGCTTTTTCAAGAGGCAACTGGACTTTCTGGTTTTTCTTTGAAGACATTTCACTTCTCGTCCAAGAAGCTTCCAAGCTGAAGAATCTTCTTGGATGAGAAGCGAAACTTCTTCAAAGAAAAAGCAGAAGGTCCAGTTGCCTCTTGAAAAAGTACCTTTGGGACAACCATGACCTGGATGATGAGAATCTCCATATATATTTAGGGGAAGAATGACTGACAATTGTCTATCTTTTAGCCAATACACAACAGTATAGTTAAGTTCACACAACACATATGACCCTGCTATCTTCTCACCCAATCAATTTTTGTACATTAACAGCACAAGATCTCAAATTTCTCTATAAATCATCTATTAAAAAAAAATTTTCATTTCTGCAGAAATGACAAAGGAGGGTAGAGACTATAATCTCTCTGCTTCCCGAATACCCACCATCTGGAGAAGAAAGCAATGATTTTTTTTAATAGTGGTACCACTGACCAAGTCAAGGAGTTATACACTACCTACCATTCTGCTCTTTTTCAGCCTGACCCACCCCATCTTGTCATTTAGGAATGAAAAGAGTGATTACAGAAACAGGATGCTTAAACAAATTCTTCCAAGTAAATCAAGGATTGATTTAGCTCCAAAACAGAGCAAATCTGTTTGGAGCTAAAACTAATCCCTTGGGTTAATTGGTTACATTAACTAACTTAGTTTTTGAATATATATGGCATTCTTAATTCCCCCAGCTCCTACTCCCTATGATCCAATTACGGTAAGTGTGTCTTGGGAACAGGCCCATTATGCAGGCTGAAGAATCACCAACATGGGGATGGATGGGTGAGGGTAAATTGTACTGAATATCAGAATGAGCAAGGAAGTAAAAACTTCCTGCCAGATAACTGTGTTTATTTCCAAAGGATGTTACTACAGGAAGGCAGGAAATGAAACTATTGTCCCAGCCAATTTGTTGCTGAATGCCAGCCAACCACCCAGACCTACACCCCTTTAGAGTTTCATTTGTATAAGAAAGTGGGGATCTGTCCAGTGGTTTTCAAGCAACTTCTTTCATATCAGGATTTGTACACAGTTTTTCACACATTATGCAGAGAGATTTAGCTCTCTTGAGAAATCTCTGATGCTGGGAAAGGTGGAAAGAGAAAAAGACAACCAGCAGCAAGGTGGACGCAGTAGGAACACTGTTGAAGTCTTGAAGGCCATCCTGGGAAAGGTCATCCTGGAGGATCCATCTATGTGGGGCTAAAAATGATTATTGACTTGGTGATGTGTAATATAATATAATATAATATAATCAATTAGTCAACTATAGATCATAGAATTTGACCATCACCATTTTAGAATAACGCTGCCTTAATTGTTTAACAGTCCTTCATTCTTGAAACCAATTATTCCCTTTCATCCATTTGACCACAAGCCCCAAAATGCTATCCTCTATTTCATTTCTCCAGGTTCAAACTATCTGCTCTATTCTTTCTAATGAGAAAATCAGCCTTATCTATTATTTACAGTATTTGGTTTGTACAGTTTGCATCACCCTCAATCTGGTGCAAACTATAATGAATTAACTAGGACAGTTATAGTTGGGCTTGTGTTCAACTGGCTGAAACGCCCCCTCCCAAAGGAATCTTAATAGTTATTGAGGGAAGAAGCTATTATCTCTGCAGCAAGTCATTGTGGAGATATGGCACAAACTTCAAAGGGCACAGTTAACAGACTATCTTCCAGGCTTTGAGCCACCAAAATTATGATATAAAATGCGTTAATCTGGATGTGGGCCCTATTTTGTCACAGTAATGTGGTCAAGTAGCCTTATTATTTTAATGTGGAACTAGTTAAGAAAAGTGGAGCATTCCCCTGTTGTTGTTTTTCCTTCCTCGCCTGGTGGAGTCAGGAGAGATGCAGGTAAGAGTGTGGTATGAAACTTGCCTGAATGATACGTTGCAAACACCAAAGTGCTACACATTTATTTTGAAAGAGAACTAAGCCCATATCAAACACAGTCCAGCAGACAGGTTGCAGGCATGGAACTATGACGAAAGGAGAAAAACCTCTTTTTTCCCTGTTCATGGAAGCCATTTGGAATATGACCATTATTATTAAAGTGACTGTGTTACATGTCCAGGGAACAAACTATTTCAGCAAACCAACATGCTGAATTTTCACAACATCTAAAAACTGTTGCTTAACTGAATTTGTATTTAACTATCATAAATCAGCTGTCTGAATTTGGCAGGAACTTTCTTTTTTCATAAAAGAAACTTTTCTCTGATGTCATTCTCAATGTTTATTAATGAGAATTAAAGCATCCTTTATCTGTTTATATCTTTACTTATATTATATACTATTTTAAAGTATTGTCTGAGTTCTTTTCCATCTGAAAAAAAGAACCAAAGTTATTTCAGAAAGAGGATAAGAAACAACACATACCATGAGCATTACCAGACTTCAAATATCTTTACCTGCCAACCATTTTCCAGAGGCAATGAGTACTCTGAGCTGAAGTAGTGATGGTAGTATGAAAGTTGGGCCAGCAAATCAAAACTATCTGATCATAGTAGATTTCATCACAGGCTGTGGCTTGATCTCCCTCTTCCAGTGGAGGGAGAGGCGGCAGAGGATTATATTTCTTAAAATGCATTTATTGGTAAAACTTGCTTTAAGAAGTCTTATACTTTAACTTTACAAAATTCTTGTGATAATTAACCAAGCAAAACATGAATTACAGCTAGACTAATTTGTTTTATGTGAGTACTTTTACACATGACATTCAAATTGTCCTTGAACCATTTTTGTATCAATACAAAATTGATACTATAATTAAATTGGATACCAGAAAGAGAAATATGCTGTAGAATCAATTTATTTATGGTACAACATACATCAGCCAACTCTCACAGTGTCCGAATACCATCTGGTAATCTAATAATGGCCAACTAAGATGTATGGTGTCTACCAGTTTAAACTATAGTAAAAGGCATAAGATACATTCATATTGTATCAGTACTATAGCAGATAGTCTGATGGCTATATACTGCATCTGAAATCAAAGGTTGTTGTAGACCTGTTGTTAAGTATAGAAAAGGGCTACATAAAGCTTCCATTTGTGAGCTTCAGAATAGATGTCATTAGATGTTATATAACACAGAATGCTGTTCTTGCCTGATCCAGCAGAGCACTTATTATGTCTTAAATTACATCATGGAAGCAACTGTTTTTCCCCTGTTGTATCTGGAACTGAGAAGTAAAAAATATCATTTTATGAAATCCATTTAATATCTTGTAAAACACATCTAAGCCTCCAGACAACACTACATATTTTGTTACAAGAGGCCACATGTTGTAGAAAGAATGTTTCTTTGTCACTTGACAAAAAAGGGTTTTGCATCCACTTCATCTACACAATAATTCTTTGATGTAATATGCCTGCATCCAAATCCATTTTTCTAGAATTATTAAAATGAGCAAGTGGAAGGTATGTTCAGAAATGGTACCAAAAATCAGAACACAATGGTACTTTGGTACTCCACTGCTCTGAAACTTATAAAACTTAGTACTCGACACATTTTGATCCAGGTTTATACAATAATACAATAGCAGAGTTGGAAGGGACCTTGTAGGTCTTCTAGTCCAACCCCCTGCGTGGGCAGGAACCTTATACCATTTCAGACAAATGTCTATCTAACATCTTCTTAAAGACTTCCAGTTTTTTGTCCTGGTACTCATCATTTGTTTGGTATTCAATGCACAAACTAGAACTCATCAGTGTCAGCTATCTTATGACTCACTACATTATTCCTAATGAGAAAACTTTGTTAGGTACTAATTGTTTTTTATACTCATAATTGGGTCTCCTGGAACCAATTATCAATGAGTACTGAGATACCATCCCAACAGAATTGGAAGGGACCTTGGAAGTCTTCTACTCCAATCCCTAGCTCAAGCAGGAGACCTCTACTATTGTGGCCAAATAGCTACAATGGTGGGAGGAGGTGGGATCTATTATTACTCAATCACCTCCATTGTGCTGTTCCCTCACTCGGGCCCCATGCTGACTGGCACAATCACAATTTTAGGAAAAGATAGGAGGGTTGGGCCAAGCTCACATTGGGGGTGGGAATGGTGCAAGATGTTCCAGAGAGCAGGAGCAATAGCAGATAAGGCCATACTCCTGGACCCTGCCAGACAGAATAATTGGGCTGACGGGACCTGCAGCATGCTCCTCTGCCAGCATGAGTGGTTTGGGTTAATCCCAGTGGGGTGAGACGGTTCCTCTAGTAACCCATGCCATAAAAGGCTTTAAAGGTGATCGCCATCGCCTTGAATTGTACCCAGAATTAGTGAATCTCATGGAATAGTAGTGTCACAGGGGCCATATTTGGGGGGGGGGGGGCAGCTGGTGGAAGCTTCCAAACAGCTGGTGGAAGCTTCCAAACAGTATTCAAGGGGAGCCCCATGTACAGTGCATTACAATATTCTGGTCGTGAGGTGAATAGGGAATTAATGACTGAGCACAGGGAATCTGGATCCAGGAAGGCCACAACTGGTGCCCAACACGAAGTTGTACAAAGGCACTCCTAGCTGCAACTGCCACCTGTTCCTCGAACAGGAGTCATGAGTCCAGGAGAACCTCCAAATTGTGGACCAAGTCCTTCTGAGGCAGTGCCACCCTATCCAGAGTCAATCTTACCAGGGTTCAGTTGAAGCCTGTTTCAATGAGTCCAAGAAGCAAAGGAACAAGGCAATTACTCCAGGAAGCCAGAAAGAAAGCAAGAAATCCAGGAAACTTCAAACATCAGCAACAGCACTCAACACTCCATGAATTTAGTGTTTGTTCCCAACAAACGCCCCTCCCCCAGTGTCTCCTTAAGTCTCAGTCCCCTAGGTGTGCCTTGTGAAGAGGGATGCTCTCCTCCCAGGTCATTGGGTCATTCTGCGCTGTTCTTACCTTCTCTCCACTCTCCATGCTTGAGGATCAGGAGGGGGTGTCCTTGCTCATCTCCTGAGCTCTGTCTCTCATGTTCACTGCTTAGTCTCTCAGTCATTCTTCCTCCTTTCCTCCTTGCCTAAAGCCATCCCAATCCTGAAAGGGCATGCCCTGACTCAGCATGTTCCTCTCCACATTCCTTCAAAGCCAACAAAGATCCCCTCGATCTCCATCAGCTCCCGGCTCATCTTCCTCCACAGATTCAGGCTCCGACAGGAGCATGACAAAACCGGTACAGAACTGTGTCACTCATCCCCATCCCCTGCAGCTGCTCCAAAAGACAGCATGGTCAATAGTATCAAAAACTGCTGAGAGGTCAAGGAAAGTGAGGATGCTGGCATTACCCCCATCTCACTCTTGCCAGAGATCATTAATAACTGCAACCAATACCATTTTCTTCCCATAACTAGGCCTGAATCCTGACTGAAGGACTCCAGATACTCTGTTTCATCCAATGCCCTCTGTAATTGCCAAGCTACCACCTTTTCTACAACCTTCCCTAAGAATGGGAGGTTGGAAATCGGATGAAAATTGTCCAGGCAGGTGGGATCCAGTGATGGTTTAAGGAGGGAATGAACCAGGGTTTGCTTAAAAGCATCTGGAAATGTTCCCTCCTCTAATGATGTATTGGACCCATCTGCTAGTCACCATCCTGGACACTTTCATCTTCCAAGAGGGACATGGATCTAACTGACAGGTGGTAGCAATGACAGAATTAAAGGCCCTGTCCACTTCATCAGGGCCAACTGGATCAGATCCGGATAACAGGGCAAGACTTCTCCCTGGGCATCTCACACAGACTATCTCCATACATGGGGTCCAACTGGGAATGAATCCAAGTAAATTTGTACATCAAGTGCTGAACAAACTCTTCTGTCCAGCCCTGCAAATGATCACCCAAGCCCCCCCACCCCCGATCAAGGGTGTAATGGGTGACCCGAAACAGAGCTTCTGGGCAGCACTGAGGACACATAAGAGCGGAGAAATACTTAGAAGACTTAGAATAACTTTATTATCACTCTGAATGGATATTAATCAGCATACATTAAAAAGAAATTTGGTTGCATACAGTTCTCAAAGGGTCACCACCTCCAGTATACACTACATCATTACATACAATTAAAATACTGTTGTTTAGCCACTCTTAATGCCACGAGGTAGGCCTTAATAGCAACTCTAAGTTGTGTCTGGTTGGAGTCTTCCCAGATCTCTCTCCAGCAGCAGAATTAGATATAGATGATAGATAGATAGATAGATAGATAGATAGATAGATAGATAGATAGATAGATAGATAGATAGATAGATTTATTTTTCTATACCGCGTCCTCTCCCCAGAGGGACTCGGAGCGGTGCACAGGGAAAATTAAAACAGCATAAAATATATACATAAATAAATACAATAAAAACAAATTAAATCAACTGTCCCTGTACTAAAATCCCCATTTTAAAATTAACATTCCCTAACCCCTGAGGTAGAGACTAACCTAGGCCGGCCAAGCAGAAAAAGTGAGTTTTTACTTTCTGACGGAAGGAGCGGAGGTCCGTAGTTGTTCTAATGTCGGGGGGAAGGTCGTTCCAGAGGGCTGGGCCTGCCACAGAGAAGGCCCTTCCCCTGGGCGTCGCCCGCTGACAAAGTCTAGTGGACGGCACCCGGAGAAGTCCCTCTCTGTGGGAGCGAATCGGCCGGGAAGATGTATGGGGCAGAATCCGATCCCGCAGATAGCTAGGTCCCGAGCCATGGAGCGCTTTAAAGATGAGAACTAACACCTTGGGATTAGGGTCTGAAAATGTGCTATGGGTAGTTAGTATCACACATGAACATATCCAATTTAGCACAATGGATGCTAAATGGAGAAGAGAACAAGTGAATGAGATGGTCATTAAGCAAATCATTTTACAATACAATTACATCAGAAGCCAGTAATTAAAGAACTCCAGTATAAGGTTTCTTATTATGCAATATTAGATTCAGTTGGGATGAGAACAGGGTCTGTACCTTCTTAACCCAGGTACAGACAGAATACAAGAGGGAGATGAGTAAGAGTTTGGGAATCACAGAGGGATTTATAATAATTGTATTGCAGACCTAGAGATCCGCTATCTTTGTCTTGGTCAATATTTTTCTGTAAATATTCATACCTGTGCTTTCCCTTGTTCACAAGGCCTAGAATCCTGCTACTAGTTTGACTATAGATGACAAACTAGCTTTTTAACTACTTCTTACATCATAGTGATCAAGCAAAATAACTCTTACATGCTTCTAGTTAAGTGTGGAGGATTCTGCATTAGAAATTTGGAAAAATGTAAAGCAAGAGTGAGAAGAACTGGATATGATTTGTCTGCTGCAAAAGACTGTTTTTCTTGCTTCTAGAAACAAGCACATATTTTGCTTACCTATATTTTATGAAAGTCATTATAGTTCTGCCTTATAACACCCTGGAAATAATGCAGAAAAGGCCTTTGCACAGGTATTACAGAACCATCAACTTGCCTTTCATTGTTTGAGCCTGTTGCGTACCCTGAATGTGCTTATCCTTTTTATTTTATGTTTGCTTTTCAGAATTAAAATGTAATTACAATAATCCGTGGAAATTTTCAAGCAATCTATTGGCTTCACTGTAATTATCAAACTGTTTCCTAATTTGGAATTTTTTTCCTCTTTTTTTTTCTATCCAATAAATGAAGTAAAATGACTTGGTGAAAGGTGGCAAAGATATAAAACAACCTATTGTTGCTATTGTTTTTTTTTAATCCTATGATCAAAGAAACAAATTCTATATAACCTTAAAAGGTCAATAACAAGTTGCTATAAAATCACATTTTAGTTTAATTTCTTTAGAATACTTTTTTTATTCTCAAAGCAAGGTTACTTTTGGTAACTTGCAGTATAGAAAGGATCTCTGATAATCCTTATCTTCCATGGCAATAAATATCCTTATTTCACACTAACAGCTGCAGAACTTCCTTAGGCTACATTTACTCTTTTACTTAGGCCTCCTAAATCCTTTGCTCTCTAAAAAACTATTCTTTGAATAACAATCTTAATAATCAATTATTATAATGGAGCCCTTATTTAAAGCTTTGATTTTCAAAGCCGTTGCTCTCTGTGCATACTGGAATGTGTGAGAGAAGAAACAATTTGGCAGTAAGAAAAGAAAAATCTAGTGGAATCACTTCAGCCTGGTCTCCACACTAAGGCAATGTTTTAATTGTTCATATCTTGTTTATGTCTGCACAACGGCTAGAAAAAGGAGGAAGGTTCATTTGCTCCACTTTGTTTTCATTTCTTTGAAACTAATTCTACTTAAAAGAAGAGCCTTTTTTGTTCTTCTCCCTATCGCGCCTGTGACCCAGCGCTTTGAAGCCCTAATTTATTTGGTTATCTTGGTAACTAAAGGCCTCTATCTGGTGTCTACAGTAATCAAGGTTCACAAAGCTACTTTGAGATAAAATAATGAAACTGAATTTAAAAATGGGGAAATACAGTAATTGTACGGACCAGTAGTGGTATTTACTTACCTTTGCTACCAGTTTGCAAATGTGAGCATGCGCAGAAGGCTGCGCATTATGTCAGGGTGGGTCAGGGTGGATGGGTGGGGTGGAGCCTCCAGCAGCCTCCAGGAGCCTCCAGTTCACCTGAACCAGTAAGAACCGGCTGAATACCACATCTGGCTACAGAAGATGAGAAAAATGTTGAAGAATGACTTTATACATCACATGAGAGAAAGACTTAATGAAGAAAATAATAATCAACCAATGTTGGGAAAGAAATTGTTCATTTTGTGAGGATTGTTTGTTGTGCTTGCTGTGCTGGAACCAAAGCTAATGATTTTGAGTATTTATAAATTACATAATTTGAAGTATGCGTGTAGTTCCAAAGCAAAGGGAACAAAGTGGCTTTTTAAAAAAAATCAAATATAATGGTCATAGTAATGTTTGTTTTTTCCTGTACAGACATATCTTTCTTATGTTTATAGTGATAGTAATTTTAGTAACAGACAACTTGTCAAAAATATCACAGACATATACACACACATTTACACACATATGTACCATTCTTAGGGATCTGCAGATTTTCTGTGATTTCAACATACTTTCAATTAAAAGAATACATCTACATCCACACCCATATATTCATCACCAGTTACCCAACAGTTGTTGGATCACTTAGGCTTTTCCTGACACAGATTAAATGGCTTTTCAGACAATGAAGCCAAGAATTTCCTCTTCCTTCCCTTTGTGCTATACACCCTCTACTCCACCTCCCTGCCAGGATTTTGCAAGATATTTCGTCCCATCTTAATCATGAGGGATAGAACAATTTGTAAATGTTGGTCAAAATTATTTCACCACAAGGGAAACGAGGGGATACTCACCTTTGCAGAAAAGCAAAACCAGCATGGAATTCAGGAGACAAAGTCAGGGAATACAGGACATTCTCATCACTGTCCAGCAAAATAAAAAATTTAAAAACCAGCATTTTTGTCATCCTTATCCTATGATCTAATGCCCCTATTGCCTTTATATGATCTTTGCACGTTTGGTAATGCTCCAACAAATGGGAGAGAATTTCATGTTTTTCAATTCCGGTCTAATGAAATCAGATTTTTACATGTGAAACAGTTGTCATGTATTTGCTATTCCTCTGAATGAAAAAAATAGCAAACACTACAGATATAGTTTGCCAAAGAAGTACTGCCTTATTCCTAATTCCTTATGTGCACTGACTGGAATAAAGTATAGATATTCAGAAATTGACAGATTCTGTACTGGGACCATTTCTAGTTTCCATACCTAAAAAGCAATTGAGGAACAATCAATGATCACCTCCAAACTTGCCAACATCAAAACAAAGAACAAAAATCATGATTCTCACTATAAATTTTGTCTAGTGGCTAAAGTACCAGGCTAGAAAGCAGGCGGCTGTGGGTTCAAGTCCTGCCTTAGTATGAAAAACAGCTGTGAAACTTTTGAATGTCTTCCTCCTACTTTCCGCACAAAACAACCCTATAATAAAGGCAGGATACAATGGAATAATATAAAAAGATCCAGTCCCTGCCATGCCATTCACAAAGGAAACAAAGTACACTATTTGAACTTATTTATCTCCTTTCCCATCTATGTTTTATTATGTGTGTATTTATCTGATTAAATACTGAAGAATTCCAGGAAAGCTGAAAAGTCATCAAACTACCTGATAAGGTTGGAAGAAAGTAAGAGGCAAGATGAGATGGGAGTTCCTGTCAACCAGCTGGCAATCTGTCAACAAGTTCACAAATCTGCTGTACTTTAAAGCAAAGTTGGGCTTCACTTTAGTTTCAAAAACAAGGCAGTTCAATCCAGCTCAGGCAGCATTATAGAATCCCAAAGCTCTAGCACTCCTTTTGAGCTGGGATTGAGTTGTCGCACAGAGGTTATTTTGTTTTTGTCTTCTTTTTTACACGTTCCAGGGTGAACCAAACACTTTAGTGTTGGTTCCAAACAGAGCTGTAGAGGTAATTCATGGGCTTCGTGGACAGTACACCTTTGTACTGCCCAAGTACATACACCTCCGAGAATTCAAGATGGCACTTGGGTCTATATTTAATTTTAAAAATTCACACTTCTACTTGTGTGGTTGCCCGCTTCTTCTCCCCCATTGTGCACACATCCCTGTTCTGTTCTCAGCATATGAGGCATAGGAGAATGGAATACATAGAAGAGTGGATTATATAGACAATTATACCATTTAATTTCTTATGATTTCCCAGCAGCGAAAAAAAATTGCAATCCCCATGTAACCCAAACCATAGGTTGGGTTGTATTGTATTGACTAAATCAGAACTGGCTTAAATTGATTATTTATTTGCTTTTGATTCCACAGGAATAGCTACAGTAGTCTACTTGAAAACTATTTTTATTGGCTATTTTAAAATGCTGAGGCTTTGTTCTCTCTCTAAAAGCAAAAACTTTCTGAAAATGATTCAGTAACTTAATTCTCAGATATGTTAAATCAATCATGAGAAAGACATATCTTCGATGTCGCTAGAATAAGACCAATTCTACTAATTAGCATAAGAAGGATTGACTATGATTCCTTGCATCCCCATTAAAACTATAGATATCCAGCCATTCAAATTTCCTTAACTGCTTTCTAGACAAATTTCAAAATGAAGAATTCTAAATCAAATAAAATTGTAGTTTCTATATTCAAAGTGTTTCAAAACAGTTTTTCAACAGGAATTTGCTGGGTCTGAGATTTTGGAGGCAAGCCTGAAGTTAAACTAATTACAGTTACAGTTCTTGAAACTGTTCATGGTATGTTTTAACCTTCAACCCCTAATCATTTTTGTTGCTCAGTTGCTTTTCCTATACTCTTTCTAACATCTTTTGTATGGAAAATTCAACACAGTATTCCAAGTTTGGTCTTACCAAGGCATTATAAAGTAGTTTTATCACTTGTAATGTAGGATAGACCAGATGGATTTGTAACTACCAGATGGATTTGTAACTGTCTGACAAACCACATTCAATATGTAGTCCTTAATGGAACTACATCTACATGGAGGAAGTAAGCAGTAGGGTACCAGAATGTTCTGTTTTAGGCCCAGTATTCTTCCACATCTTCATAAATGATTTAAATGAGGAAATAGAGGGGGAACTCATCAGATTTGCAGAGAATACCAAGCTGGCATGAATAGCCAAAAATCCCAGAAGATAGGCTCAAGATCCAGATGGATCTCAACAGACTTTACCACTGGGTCCAGTCTAACAAAATGAAATGCATTAAAGAGAAAAGTAAGATTTATCATTTAGGCAAGAAAAATAAAATGTACAGGTACAGATTAGATGAAACCTGGCTCAATAGCAGTAACTGTGAAACAGGTCTTAGAGTCCTACTAGATAGCTACTTAAATATGAGCCAGCAGTGTACTGCAGCTGCCAAAACAGCCAATGCAATCCTAGGCTGCATTAACAGAGAGATAGAATCACGATCACATGAAGTGAATACTGCATCTATTTTTGATCACTACAATATAAAAAAATTATGTTGAGACTCTAGCAAGTGTGAAGACCGGGAGGCCGGGCGAGGACTGAGAATGGCATGGTGGCCGGGTAGTTGCCGGGTGGCTGCCAGACGGAGGCCGAATGGAGGCCGGTTGGACTGGCGGACCCAGAGGCGGAGCAGAGGTGTGGGGGCAAGCAGAGCCAGAGCGGAGGCCGATGGAGGATCAGAGGGACAGAGACCAAAACGGAGGCCGGACAGAGGCCGAATGGAAGAGTGAGGAGGCCAAATCCCAGGCTGGAGGCCAGAAGCTAGGCCATTGGAGTGGAGGGATGGATGGAGACTGAGGCCGGGAGGCGGAAGGTGAGCCGGGCTGAGGCCCGAGGCCCGAGGGGTGGCCAGGCCCAAGAGACGCTAGGCCATATTAGATCATGGCCTGAGCCCCTGAAGAGCCCCGTAGGGCGTCACATTATCGGCCGGGTTGAAGGACATCTGGCTGTATTTATATATTTTTACATCACTCGCACCTTCTTATGAACTAACTTATTGCCCTCGTTTTATTCAGATTTTTATATGCCTAATCGTTCTACTGGACTTTTGTTATTGTAACCATCTTTTACTATTGTAATTATCTATTGTTTTAGCACCAAATCTTAACATCTTACAACTGGTATTTAACATCTTATAACTGGTATCCAACGGGACCCCTAAAATATTTATAACTTGCATGTACTCAAGGGCAGACCTCCTCTCACTGCGAGATTCCCCCCTCTCGCAGGGGTGGCCCGCTGTGCTATCTAGGGCACACTTCAATGAGGGACTAGTCCAGGGATGTCCAAACTTGGGAACTTTAAGACTTGTGGACTTCAACTCCCAGAATTCCCCAGCCAGCTATGCTGGCTGGGGAATTCTGGGAGTTGAAGTCCACAAGTCTTAAAGTTCCCAAGTTTGGACATCCCTGGACTAGTCAGTCAAGAGAAGTGGAAGAAGCGCAGACTTATTTTTTTTTAATCAAATTATGTTATTCGGCTTTTAGGGGGTTCCAGGGTGGAGGGAGGGTTTAGTCAGCCTGAGGCTAGGGCGAGTGTCAAGTTAGCTGGCGGAGTAGATATGGAAGCGGATAGGTCCATCAAGGCGGGGGGAGCAGGGGCCGATTCCATGGAGGGTTCTTCTATCAGTACGGTCATAGGGAGGGGGAGGGGCGGCGGGGACAGATATTCCATCACCGGGAGAGGGGGTGCGGCCACTGGTTTCAAGCGGTCGCTCGCCCCAACCCCTGAGGCCCCCTCCTATTTCATTATCTGAAATAGTACAGGGTCTCCTGTTTGAGCACAGAGTTGGACTAGAAGACCTCCAAGTTCCCTTCCAACTCTATTATGCTAATCTTGATTCTATCCCTGTTAATGCAAACTAGGACTCCATTGACTTTTTTGGCACCCTGCTCATTCATATTTAATTGGTTGTCCACTAGAACTCCTAGATCCCTTTCACAATTACTGGTATTGAATAAGAATAACAGAAAGGAACTTGGGAGTCTTCTACCACAATCCCCAGATCAAGCAGATCTTGTAATATTTCAGACAAATACCTATCTAATTTATTTTAAAAGCTCCAGTGATGGTGTATCCACAACTTCTGGAGGCAAAGTGTTAACTGAATAATTGTTCGCACTATCAGGAAATTTCTCCTTAGTTCTAGGGTGGTTCTCTCCTTGATTAGTTTCCACCCATTGCTTCTTATCTTGCCTTCTGGTGCTTTGGAGAATTGACCCTTTTTCCTTACGGCAGCCCCTCAAATATTGGAATATCAAATATAATGTCACTCCTAATCCTTCTTTTCACTAGACTGAATTTACCCAATTCCTGCAACTATTGTTCTGGTGTTTTAGTTTCCAGCCCCCTAATCATCTTTGTTGCTCTTTTCTGCACTTTTTCTGGAATATCAACATATTTTTTTAATAATTTGTGGCAACCAAAACTGAATGCAGTATTCCAAATATGGCCTTACATTATAAAGTGATACTAACATTTCATGTGATCTTGTTTCTATTCCTCTGTTAATGCAATCTAGGACTTTCACTGGGTTTTTTGGCAGCTGCACCTCATTGCTGGCTCATATTTAGGTAGATCCTCTTCAGTTATTGCTACTAAGACAGGTTCCATCTATTCTATACCTGTGCATTTGGTTTTTCTTGCCTAAATACAAAACCTTATTTTTCTCACACTTAAATTTCATTTTGTTGGATATGGCCCAGTATTCAAGCCTTCATGGTACTTCTGTATGTTGAACCTATCTTTTAATAGAATAAATTGGTAATTGGATACAACTTATCTTAGTAAATGGTTCTTCTTTACCTCATTTAAAGTAAAGCTGTGCTAATATTTTAAGAAGGAAATGGGGGGTTGTAGGAAACCACATCTCCTAATTTAAAGTAAAACCTTGTGAATGTTGCAGCTGTGAAGTCTGTATGGAGAAATTGCCCCACTGAATGTGCTCAGTGGCTCTCTCAGTGATTCTGCGTTGTGAGATCTAGCATTGTTATGGAGGAATTCTGAAACAGTGCAACATCATTCCTAAATTAGTCTTCAGCCAGTTACATTTTTTGGAAACCATACCGTGTTTCCCCCAAAATAAAACAGTCTTATTTTATTTTGATCCCTGAAATAAGCGCTTGGCCTTATTTTCGGGGAGGTCTTATTATTTTTGATGTGCAGGAGGTGGCGAGCGTAGTCACCACAGGGTTACTGCTGTGTTGCAATATTTTCGGAGAGGGCTTATTTTAACGCATGCACTCAAAAGCCCGATTGGGCTTATTTTCCAGGGAGATCTTATTTTCAGGGAAACAGGGTACTACTAAAACCTAAGTGGATGTTTATTTTGTCCCTTTCGGGGAGGGGGGAAACTCCTTAAAACCGCTATAATGTTTTACACCTTCCCTTTCTGTTCCACTCTGAAAAGTATACCTCTCTCTCTCTCATTAGTTATCTATAGTCCTTGCAATTCTATTAGATTATTCTATCTAATTAACAGCTATTATTGATAATTTGTAACATGCATATAAAAAGAATTATATATTTTTATATTTTAAGATTTTAAAAAACAGTAGCTTTTTTTCTAATACGAAGAGCAATAGTCTATGTTGCTCTGAAAAGGTAAGCAAAGAGAGCTGAGCAATTCTGAGAGGGCCAGTAAGAGTGTTTTCATATGACCTGAGGTGTTTTGGAAAATGTGTTCCTTTTTCAAGGATACTGTGAAAACAGATACAATACCAAAAAAGGGCACTAGAATGTCAAACTGATTAAACTCGTGACATGGAGAATACTATAACTGCCATGATGGGCAAAATAATAATTATTGACAAAAAGCATGAACATTCTTTAAAATATGAGCATTCTTTAAACATGCAGCATATGTTTTACTTCTACTGTGAATGAAAATAAAAGCAAAAGAGATTCCAACATAAACAAAATAAGGGACAGAATTGTTTCATATTCTGGAACATCTGGGAATTGGAAAAATTGACTGAAATTATAGTACAGGAAAATCCTGTGGGCTGTTTGCTTTTTAATGAGTGTGTGTGTATATATATAATTTATGAGAAATAATCTGGTAATCTGCTTCTTCTGTTATGTCCCCTTGATATTGCCTTCAGCTTGTTGTCTAACAGAGAATATGGGGTATCAAAATTTAAGTTGTCCTTTCTGCTTTTAAATAGTATTTTTTTTCCTTTTAATCCATATAATCTTTATGATGCTGCTATGATTGGTCAATATTCCTGCAGATACTATATTGATGTTCAGAGCAGGGAAGGAAACACAGACAGACAGAGAGATCAACCAATAGCTTTGCAAACTTGCAAATAATTGTTTGCAGATTTGCAAACAATAATACAGGACACTACCATTCATCAACAAGCTAGAAGGGAGGCAATTGATGTAAGATAGCACATAGCAATAGGGACAATCTGATTGATTGACTGACTGATTATGTGCCATCAAGTTGTTGGTTAACTACATAGACCACACAATCCATCCCTAATGTGGAAATTCAGGTCTTCCCAAGGTGTACCCTTTGCTACTGTAATTATACAGTCTATCCACCTCGCTGCTGGTTGTTGTCCTCCGCTTCTCTTTATTTTGCTTCTCCAAAGCCCAACATTTGCTTCCAAATTCCATAAAATCTGCAGTTTTGATTTTATTGATATAGACATATCACAACATTTGAATACTTTTTCCAAAGACTACATGGCTGCTGTATGAAGAACTAAGTCTGTGGCATGTATTTTAATTACTTGTTTCTTAACTATTATGTTTTTTACTATTAACTATCAGCCATAACAGTTAAAAAACAAGTAAGATAGTGAAGATATTCATCATTATACTATGTTAATTGTCTTCTCTAAGGCTGGTTGTTGTCATTAATTCAGTACTATTTAGATTTAACGTTGGTTCCATTTTTTTGTCTTTCATTATTACTCTTGACTTTTATTACTAGAACTTGCAAATCATTTTCATTTTGGCCATTAGAGTAATGTCATCAGCACAGCATCCTTATTTAAGCTGGTATAATATTCTGATGATTTAAGGATGAGTGGAGTGCATATTAACAACAGGGTGAAAACTCCCTTAGTCAACTTTCATCTAATTCTAAGTGTGCACCTCTAATATTCTGCAGTAATAGGTAATGCATTAATATTTGTGATCTCTCTGATTTTACAAATTAGGTAAAGCCATAATGTGAATTTATTTATTCAAAACCATGCCATTCATACAACCAAGATGAAATAAGAAAAGTAGATAATATAATTATATTTAATTATTTAGATAAATTATTAAAATTATACATTCTTTTATAAATACAATTTATAAATAGCACATAATCAATCAATACTAAATTTAAAACATACGATAAACATGTGATGTTGACAAGACCAGCACTATAGACCTAGATCATAACTAAACCAGGAATATCATGTCTGAAGTGTGAAGGGAAAAATTCAGACCTACACCTGGACTGATAGTGGATGCATGGTCCCCAGAGAAGTGCGTTTTAAGCCAGGTGCACCAATAAAGGCCATTCTCATGGTCTAAGATGCTGAGGGAGTCCCTCTGCAGATGTTAATATTAAATCTGTTTTTGAAGAACTTCCTCTAGCATTTGAGTTTTGGCTCAATTTGTTGCACAGCCACAGCCATTATAACTTATTCAACAAACAAACATAGGTGAAAGAAAACATAATCTTATGAATGACCATACTGTTATATTTGCTGTTTTGCCTTTTGAAAAAGCATTAAACAAACTAGCTAATAAAAACTAATAATCCTGCAAGTTTAAAACTTTATCAAGTTTAGAGTGGATTTGGTTGACCAGTAAAAAAAACGTTTCCATGTAATACACTTAATGATTTACAATAACAACGAATGCAGTTCTTGCATGATCTTGGTCTGTTTCCTTCACCAGCATATAAACATTTTTTCTTCTATTTCTTAATAAACTCCACATCAAAAGGGTCTTAATTTGGTGCGTAACATATGGTTTGGACAGTAATGCGCTCAGCATTACTACTCTAGGGTTGAAGAAAGTTGTAAGTCATTTCAATGCATGTGATGGGCAAAAATAATAGCGATTTACCTGTGGGGAACACCTTTATATTTTACCTGTAATCATTCGTACCTCCCTAAAATTAGCTTAAGTATAAAACTACGTGGATTTAACGTATATAGAGTGCGCTGTGCGACCACTCGTAGAGACAGCTGAAAAACTCAACGGTGCAACGTCGTTTGGATTGGAAAGGCGACCTGTTTACCGCATAGCCACAAGGAGAGTCAACTTCCAAAGGCAGCTTTCCAGATAAGGAACAAAACAAACTTTCTGCGCCAAAAGTGACGCTACTTTACTCCAATTAGTAAGTCTATGGATCTCTGCGACAACGGAGGCGTCGCTTTGCGGAAGAGGGCAGCGTCGGGAAGGAGGAGGAGGAGGGCGAGTAGTACGATGCGGTGTGTGACGCATGCGTGTTCAGGAAGGGGGTTCTGCGTTTTCTGTAGGTCACCTGTGTACGATGTCTAAGGAGTGAGTGTCGAAGAAGGGGTTTAAAGGGAAATGGGAGGGGGTAACGAGGATCATGCCTGTGGAGTGCGCACTTCGGGTGCATTAGTACTTATGACGTCATGCAAAGTCCCTCACTCCGAAGTGGGACGAGGGGCTCAGAAAAGGGTATATAGACGTATCTAAAAATCAGTACATGGGAGGGCGAGAGAGGGAGAGATGTGCTTAGGTATCGCATGACAGCGGCAGGTCTTTTGGATGCGGGCGGGGCATGGCAAAAGGTTGCTTTGAGCAGCCTTGGGCATGCTGGCTGGACTTAGTTCTTGCATTTTCCTTGCCTTGTCTATTTAAAGCTGATACGTGGAAATGTCCTCCCCCATTTTGTTCAGCTATTCCCAGAGCGATTAAAAAAATACCTGTAATACCCAAATGTAAAGGCCTTTGCTTGATATCTCAGGGATTTGAGTGGTTAAATGAGAAAAGATAAAATATACTGATTTTGCCTCTTAAGCCAAAAGTTGTAAGTGGCTCCACAACAAATTCTGGGTTTGCTAGGTGCTCGCTGTGGCATCTTTCGCATGTCTAGAGACTCCGCATCTTGGCTTCTCCTTCATTGGTTTAATGAGGAAGGAAAAGGAACACTTGTGGTCTTAATCACAACACTTGAGAGGAAAGTAACTTGGGTTTCTAGAAGGTTGAAGTAAAGTTGGTGATTTAGTTTATTATATGTTTTGCAGTGCTATGTGTTGTTGATAACACAGAAATACTTTGATTAAGTAACGTATAGGTCAGCCAGTCAATATTTGTGTTATATAAAAGTGAGTGAAGCCTGACTTTTATCTGAAAGAGACCTAGCCAAACACTTTGGATAATTTCTTAAAGAAAGCCATAAAGTATGGGGAGCAAAGGATGCTGGATATATCCCTCCCATGGGGCATGTCCCTAATCATTTGGAGGTGTTAATGCTAAATAAAATGACAACATAGGGGCCTCACCATTATCAATGTGTTGTAAAAGCAGATCAATTCAGTCTGGTACGGTGAGCAATGCAAGTAGTCC
This sequence comes from Rhabdophis nuchalis, assembly GCA_039707465.1. Classification (NCBI taxonomy): domain Eukaryota; kingdom Metazoa; phylum Chordata; class Lepidosauria; order Squamata; family Natricidae; genus Rhabdophis; species Rhabdophis nuchalis. The sequence goes on from CM077647.1 coordinate 114,412,740, forward strand.
TTGATTTATGACCACAATTGATCCCAAAAATTATTTTACTAAACAAAATAGTTAAGCGAGTTTTGTCCCATTTTCTTGCTACAGTTGTTAAGTGAATCACTGCAGTTAAGCACTGTTGCTAAGTGTATCCCCATTAACTTTGCTTGTCAGAAGTTCGCAAAAGGGATCACATGACCCTGGGACACTGCAACCATCATAAATATGAACTAGTTGCCAGGCATCTGAATTTTGATCACATGACCAGGGGATGCTGCAACTGTCATAAGTTTGAAAAAAGATCTTAAATCACTTTTTTCAGTGCCTTGTAACTTTGACTGGTCACTAAACAAATGGTTGTCTTCTGTATAGCATCTACCTGTACAGCATCTCAAGACTGCTAGATTACATTTTTGAAGGAAATAATAATGTAAAGAAAGCTTCAAAGTAGCTGCAACTATTGGGGAAGTGATTAAAAGCCAAAGATTACTGAAAATAATAGGCAATGGCCAAGAATCTTGGAACTCTGCCACACAGTTATTTTTCCATTTTATTATGGGAAAGTAGGCTTGGCCAACTTTGAATAAAAAATTATAATTTTCCAGTTAATTATAAAGTTTTTCAAATGTGTTTGTTTTTTTTCCTCTTAGGAAAGTAGAGATTCCAGGCCCACCCACATCAAAATGCATTCTGTATTGGAAAAGGAAGGTCAAGTCAGAATACATGCGTCTTCGGCAACTTAAAAGACTTCAGGCAAACCTGGGAGCTAAGGTAAAGATACGCTTTACCTTAAGCAGATTTTTTTTTCCAGTAGGCTTTACCTCTGCATGTTGTGATGGACAGAGTCTGACTGAAAGAAACATTTGTCTTCCTGAGAGAAAGTCAGTTGCAAGACAGATGTTTCTTTCATCTGTCTATATATGTATTAATATATTTATATCATTCATTGATATATTTATATCAATCTATTTTCTATTCAGCAAATCCAGAGTCTATATCCATGGAGTTCAGGAAACTCCCTTCAGCAAACTGTATAATAGAACACGGCCTACCACTTTAGCAACTGCCATTAGTGCCCATATGGAAACTTTTTCTCTCTGATACTCTCTCTCTTCCCCCACTAGTCTTCTCACTACTGTTGATCTGCTACAAATCCATCTGCCTTCTGAGAAGTATCCAGTGTCATACACCTCATTTTTTTTTCCTTTGAGGGATTCTACAGGAGAAATATGCAGCAACATTTTCCATCTGTTTCTGAGGGAGAGGGGAAAAACTTTATTTGGGGACACCTGGAACTCCCCTCAACCCTTATGTTTCACCAGAGTAGTGGGCAGTGGTGTTTCCAGCACAAAGACGAGGCAAATCCCTCTGGCCTAACAGAGGTGAGCCCCTGTCTGAAATGTATAGATACTTTTTTGAAATAATCAAAACACTTCAAGATTATATGACCCAATCATTGGGGGATGGGGGGGGGGTCAGTAGTCATGAAAGTGTGGTAAAGTTAAATATGTGTCTATAGGGCCCCAAAGCACAAAAATAACGAGGCTACAAAAGTTCAAATCCTGATAATGTGCCTGCTATGCCTGTTAAAAATATGGGCAGCTCTGATAGAAAAAGGTTGCCTCTGATTAAAAATAGAACATTAAAAAACTAAAGGTAAAATATCTAGAATATCTATTCCTAGACCAAGCCAAATCCAAAAACGCTAGAAAATTCCTGGAAGCCTGGCACTCGGACAAATCAGCCATCAATAGGCACGTAGAAAGACAGAAAGAACATCTACATACCATTCAAAAGAGATAATCAAAAAGCCAAAAAGAAAACAAAAAGACCAAAATGCCTTCTCATCAGCAATCAACACCCAGATGAACAAAGATTAATACAAAGACAAACTATAACTAACTTTACCAGAAAAGAAACAGTACCCCAGTCAAGGAACTATCAACTCAGACAAACAAGATAACAGTAAAATGCCAAGGAACCACCAACACCACTCCCAACGATACTGACAGGGCAAGCCACTAGAATATAAAATGGGAGCAAACCCTATTCCCTTCTATCACCAATGTTATTACCTAGTTTGGTAATGAAATTTTCAAACAACCAAGCTCAGAGTCCACAAAGGACCCCACTGTAAAATGTATCTGTGAGGAAAAAATAAAATCCACTTCCTCATATTTATGGGTACAAATTGACTTACCAATTGGCATGATTGTGTATTTTGCTATGAAAAGGATTGATTTTGATTGTACCAGCGGAGAAGTGGTATAATTGCAATCTGCCTACCTATGTAAATTAGTTGATAGCCAATAATGCAGGTTTTAAAATGATTTCCTTTTGCTGGGTTCCTGTGAATTGGAATCCCTCTTCTGCGATGGCAAAAGGTTGATCTGTTTTTTCTCTTTCCTCTATTCCTGTAGAATTTATTTGTGTCTAACTTCACAAAGATTCAGGAAAAGATAAACATCCTAAACGATGACTGGAAGAAGCTTAGAGTTCAGCCTATTCAGTCTATGAAGCTGGTTGGAGGAAACCCTTTTCTGAAACAGGTGTTGCAGCATATAATATACTATATTTCCTTTCCTAAGTTCATATTCACACTCCCACACTATAATATCCCTATTTTCCATGTCATTATGAAGTTCCGCATTTACCCAGAGAGAAAGTTTAGATCAGTTATGTGAAGTCATCAGTATGAATAGAACTTTTTTTTTCAGAATAATAAAAACCATTCAGGATTGTCCAGCAAACAGCAACAGGAAAGGATGACATTCCATGTGCAAAATTAATACTTTTTACTTCCTACCAGTTGCTGCAAGGTCCTCTGTAGCACTCCTTTTGTGGTTTTAATTTCCTGATTCTTGTTATTTTTTTAAGTCCTTCTGTTTCCTAAGCCCCACAATTGATTGATGTGTGTCCTTTGGGAACAGAGGAGAAATAAGCTCATGGGTTGGGATGCGTTTAATTGATACACATTTTCCCTAGAATTGTAACCAGTGGGCATCCTTGTAACTTTCTAAGTCATACAAATTAATGCCTTTGATCATGTTGAAAATGCCTGTATGCCAACTGACTGGTCATAATTGGTTCTTTCAACTCTGTTTAGGGATAAGGGCTTGCAAGTTAGAAGGTATGCCAGGGGTGTCCAAACTTGGGAACTTGAAGACTTGTGGACTTCAACTCCCAGAATTCCCCAGCCAGCCAAGACTTCCACAAGTCTTCAAGTTCCCAAGTTTGGACACCCCTGAGGTATGCCAACAAGCAGGCTAAGTCCAGCATTTTTATTTGCTATCAGTCATATGATGCTTAACAAAAACCCCAGCAATAAGTCCAATTGGAGGGGCATGCTTATAAAAGATATGTCTATACAAAATATCTTTAATCTGCTGCTTGAAAGCCTATGAGAAAGATCCATCTGGACTAAAAAGGTAAAAGAAACAATTTGCAAATTATGGAGGAACATGGGCTAGGGCCTCCTAAAACGGCTGCAACATGTTGCTAGATTTATGTGGGAAGAGATGATCTTTAAGATGTTTTGGTAATAAACCAATCTGATTTTCATTGGTAAGTACCCAGAGTGTTACATTGGGCCTAGAAAGTAATATGATTGTTAAGTTGATATGGCGATGGCCCTATATATCAAACCAGAGCTCCTATCAAAAATCCATGTTTTCCCCTCTGAATGTAGTGAGTCATGATGCCCTCTAGCGGAAGCAAGAGAGAAAACCATAGTAGAAGATTCCCATCTGATACTAAAGCGTGATCCCTGAGGCACGTCATATCTGCCTCCTTTAGTACCAGGAATGGATGAAAATATATTCAGCAGAGAGGGACTTTAGAGGGGTGGCTTGTATATTACTCCTTCTGATGGGGCACGCTTTTGTTCTCCTCCAGTGCACAGTTGAGAGCATCTTCCCCACTTTGAGCACCCAGACTTTGTTCATGCGGACTCTAAACACTGTAGCCCTGGTGCCTATCATGTATTCCTGGTCTCCACTCCAGCAGAACTTCATGGTAGGTAATCAGCTGCTGCCGTAATTCTGAGCTTGAATATGAATATTTTCTTTTGAATCCAGAACATCTTTTAAGGCCTGGTTGGAAGACAGCAGGGTTTCTTCGTGTGGAATACTACCCAGTGCAAGAACATCTTCTGCTTTTCGTTTTGAACCTGAAGTACATGGTATTTTTTACTAAGGTTTCCACACTTGTTTGTACTATCTGAACTTTCTGTTGGGGTGGAGATAGCATAGTTAACTCATCTGATTACAGAAGTGAAATTTCTTGCTTGTCTACATTGTCTCCAGTTTTCGAAACATCTGGATTCCAGATGGGGAAAGATGGCATTTAGAAGCCATGTCTTGCACAGGAGCTCAAGGAAGTTCCAGTTTGATTCTGCAAAATGACCGTGTCCTATAAACAATCTGCCATGCTCTAATGAGTCTTTTTCATCCCTAATCCCAGCTCCTGGAAGTTCAGAGCTAGGGAAATGCTTACAGTATCAGAATTTATGTTTCTGATCGAGGAGCTTCTCCATCCCTTCTCAGAAACTTCTTATCACTAATGAAGTCGGGTGGGGAGTGGGAGTCTTGGTGACGGTGCATCCATTTCTTTTAACTGACATTTTGCAAGTAAATGAGATTATTAGATTAATAATTGCTCACAATTTTTATACCTTGCTGTTGGGCCACCCTCAGGCACTCTCAAAGGGCGCAACATTTGGACAAAGCAATTCATGGGACTTTTGCTCCACATTAGAAGCATCTTATCTATTGGATTCTGTCAATGCTTTTGTATGTACCAATGACTTCCCTGAGTTGGAGCTAAAAGGCACTTCTTGCAGGCTGCACTCTCCCTCTAGCAATTTTTGGATAGAAGTAAATTTAAAAAATCCTTAACTTGGTGAGCTGATCTTGGCTGTGTGGCTCATGCTGTCATATTGCCTGGTCTTAGCTCCCTTCCCACATAAACTACCTAAATGCAAGATAGAAGAATCCATTCTGGAGCCCCTTTTGCAGGGATAAAGCCAGGATTTTTCTGTTGCAAATAAGCCAGATAAAATTATGTGAGTCACTGCGGCCACCAGAACCTTCTCTAAAGACCACTGATTGAATGGCATGACCTTGCCCTGGAGTGAGTGCTCATGAAGAAAGACCTTGTGATGCTGGGGCATACTGCGTCAGCCTTCCCTAATCTAGTTCCCTCCCAGATATGTTGGACTACAGCTCCGCTCCTCCTCCAGCCAGCCTAAAGAGAAGTCAGTCTAGGAGAAGTCTCCACTATGCAGTAGGACCAGCAGACATCCCTCTGGGTTCTCGTTAAGGTGGGCGTGCAATCTGCCCTTTGCAGGCTCTTCTGGTGAGTGGACAAGGGACAGCCACCTGCCTCCCTCAGGCTGTGTCTGCCCCCGTTTGCAGGTGGAGGATGAAACTGTTTTGTGCAATATTCCTTACATGGGAGATGAAGTAAAAGAAGAGGACGAAACCTTCATTGAGGAGCTCATTAATAACTACGACGGCAAAGTCCACGGAGAAGAAGGTAAAGCCTACAGTCTCTCCCACTGGGATTGGAGGGCCACAGATCATGTATAGGGAGGATAATTCTGTTCTTACAAGTCAGATTTGTCTTTGTAGGCACACTGTTTGTTCTTCGTGAAGTTGAATTTTTTTTCCAATGCCTAGCTCTCAGTTCTTCCTTCCAGAGTTGCTCCCAGGTTCTGTTCTGATCAGTGATGCTGTTTTTCTGGAGTTGGTAGATGCATTAAACCAATATTCTGAGGAAGAAGACGAAGGACACAGTATTGTAGAAGGCAAACAAGAACCTTTGAAGGAAGACCTGCCTGTCACACGGAAGAGGAAAAGGCTTACAATGGAAAGTATGTTTCTTGCTTCTTGTCCTCCATTTCCTTTTGTATTGGAGCCACATTCATAATGCCATGACTTTGCAAGTCTTTCTGCTATTGCTTCTTCTATTTGGTATCTTGTACTACTAGGCAGTATGAATTGGCAAGAAGGGGGCTATGGGTCCAGTTCTTGGGTTGTGTTCTTCTCTAGCAGATTCTAATGGATCCTTCAAAGTTCATAGCTTCACCCCAGAAGTTATTAAATGAAATAAAGTAACAAAATAACCACAGGTTAACTTTAAGGGCCCCTAAAAGTATAATTTTTATTCACAATTCCTTTGTGATTTTGCAGAAGTCCCATCAGTATATTCTTTTATTTTGCTGGGGAAATTATAATGACTGTATATACAAGGAAACTGAGAGAAAAAGGCACCTGTTGGGATTTTCTTCAAAATAGTTTTTTCTGTGTTTTACAGTATAGTTTAGTGTCTGAAGTTTATCTGTTGTGGTTTCTTTCTGAGCGAATCCTATCTTGGAAGAGCAGAATTCCAGGGAGAGGAATATTTTAATTCATAAAATATCAGCAGGCTTTCTTGCATGTCTAATGTAGGTAACAAGAAAAATTCAAAGAAGCAATTTCCAAATGACATGATCTTTACAGCTCTTTCATCAATGTTTCCTGAGAATGGCTATCCAGAAGACATGAAAGAAAGGTAGGAATTATTTAATTCAAGCCAAGTATCATTTTGTTTTTCTAGACTGAACATATCGTAGTCTGATTTCCAAGGTGGATATCAAAAATACTGCCTTTGGGGGGTGGGATGAGCAGAATCAGATATGGTTAATGATGGTTAAAATAGAAAACTACTAGGAAGTCTCAAGACAGATAATGTGGTTTGAGAAGTTGAAAATACCTCTGAAGGAGGCAAAAACAAATTATACTCTTAATGTTGCCCCAAAAATCATTTGGAGATGTTTAATACAGTTTAACCTAATATTATAATTAATATATTTCTAATAATGTTGCTAGTTTCTGGCCAAACACCTGTTTAATGTGTACATGCCTTAATCTTGTGTTTTATATTTTAAATGTTATGTCAGATAGTATGCCTTATTTTATTTGTGATGCTTCTGTTACAAATAAGCAAACAGTCCAGCTGAAGTTTTACATCAGGAGCGCTTTTTTTGTACAGCTAAACAATTTATACATTTTGACTAGCAGAAGTATTGTCCTATGTATAGTTTGCAACCTAAATACTACAGGAAAACGATCTGGGATGATATTAGTAGCCGTGATGAGCTTGCTTTTGTCTCCCCCTGCTGTCTGCTTTAGATTATTTCATATTTTCATCTTGCGCATTCTAACCATGCTTGTCATAGTTAGAGGTTTGCATCTGATCTTTATAACACAGAATTCCTGTTCATATTTTGCTATGTCAGTTAGTGTTTTGCAGACCCCAAGATGCTTCCTCCTTCAAAGTGTTCCGTTTTATTTGAGGTAGTTTTATTGCTTGAACAAGTATGTTAGCTAACACCTGCCAGTGGCCTTCAAACTATGAAATGATAAATCATTCTGTATAAAGAAACAATTTTAAATACATAAGTACAGACTGTCAGAGTAGTCTTTCCATTGTTTGGACCAACTTCGGAAGGTCTATATATGACTTTAAATTACTCTTCTCCACCTCATTTCTTTAGATACAGGGAGCTGACGGAAGAAGAATCCGACATGAATGTGCTCCCTCCCCAGTGCACACCAAATATTGATGGGCAAAATGCCAAATCTGTTCAGCGTGAGCAGGCTCTGCATTCCTTTCACACACTTTTTTGCAGGCGCTGTTTCAAGTATGACTGTTTCCTCCATCGTAAGTTCCTGTTAACAATCTCTACCTCTTTCCTGCTTACTCTGTTCCAATGTAAAACATTTTCATGGGAGATTCTCCCTGCCTTCTGTATAGAGGCATGCCCAACAAGGTTAATACCACTTTTCAAAGTTATCCTAGAACGTCTACCTCCATTTACCTTCCCCGTTGCATTTTTAAAAAATCATCTTACCTACCCTCCTATCTATCACACTAAAGTATCCAGAATGGCTTAGAACCGTGATGGCGAACCTGTGGCACGGGTGCCACAGGTGGCACACGGAACCATTTCTTAGGGCACACGAGGCGTTGCCCTGTCAGCTCCAGCGCGCTTGTGTGCGCTGGCCAGCTGATTTAGGCCTTCTTTTGAGGCCGTTTTTCACCCTCTGGAGGCTTCAAGGAAGCTCCTGAAGCCTCTGTAGGTGTGGGGAGGCTGTTTTCACCCTCCCCAGGCTCCTAGAAAGCCTCTGGAGCCTGGGGAGGGCAAAAAAAGTGTGCCAAAAGCAGGGGGTTGCACACATAGTATTATGGGTGTGGCACGCCCACGCACAACCTCCCTGTGTTCCCCCTGCTTTTGGCACGCGAGCCAAAAAAGGTTAGCCATCACTGGCTTAGAACATCTGTATAACACCTATCATGGTTTAAATTATACTCAGTTACAATATTAAAGCCCCAAAGATATTCCAATTGAAGCCCAGGTGGGTTAGCCATTGAAATGCCAATGTCTTCCTAAAACAGCCAGGCTTAAGTTTGCTTTGCCAGATAGTAGTAATGTCTTATAGATTAATTAGCATTATTAGGCAGGCATATAAGTAGTTCTCCGTTTTTTGCTATGTCTTCATTTCCACTCTGAAAATTCTCCCTTCCCAGTCCCGTTCGTTCCCCCCCCCCCCCCCCTTCTATGTATCTGCATGTTTAATCTCTGCTGAATTTAAAATAGGGTGAATCTAATTCTGGGTACAAATTCTTACAAAATTATTTGACTAGTAGTAATTATTGTCTTTTGAGATTTGAGGTGTTTGTTTTTTAGAAAAGGGACACTTTTCTAGGTTCTTATTCTAACCCAAACACGATGGTTATTCTTTTTTAGCTTTTCACGCAACTCCAAATGTTTATAAGCGGAAAACTGTGGAGACCAAAATTGAGACAGAGCCTTGTGGATCAGACTGCTTTTTGTGGTTGGTATGTTGGATGGGGATTGCTGGGGGCACAAAACCAATATTATAGCCTTCATTTACAACATGGTATGAGAATTGTTATGCATCCTCCACTTATTACTGCCATCAAATATTGTACATTATCAGGTAAACGTTAATATCTTCTTTATCCACATCTTAAACCTCATCCCCTGATCTGATTGTGTGAGCTCCAACTCATTAAAACCTATGCTCTAATAATCAATAATAAGTACATATTAAGGTGCTGATAGGCCCATTTTTTGTTTTTAATCTATTTTAATATGACTGTCCTTCATTACTAAAAGAACAGCATGCCCTAAAAATTAAACTGCTTTTCCTAGGCTAGGGCTTTCTGATCTGGGGTGCAAAACTTCAGATGACCAGCAGGTGGCAGGAGAAAATAATTTTCTGCTTTATCTTGCCAATGAATTGTGCTGCAGACTTTTGTACTCTGGATCTAGGAAACCCTAAACACCTCCCTGGGGGGAGGGGGAGACTAAAAGGACATTTAGTCAAAAGAAATCAGTGCAATTATGACATCATAGGAAGGAAGGATGTCTTGGGTTCATACCATTCCCCCTGTATAGTATAGTTTTCTGTGCATGATCCCCACCTCTTTCTGTCAAACACAGATTTTGTTTCAAAAAAAGAATCTGCATCTGCAAGATGCTTCAAAATGACCATTTTCCTATACTAGCAGACCACAGTAATATTTCTTAGACACCTTCAAATTCTCATGTATTCAATTTTCCATGCAATTGAGTACATTATAATCAATCTGTACTCTCTCTCTTGAAAACTGCTTCATATTTCCTAATGCTAAACTAAATTTTTTATACTTTGATTTCTGTATTTAGGACAATACTGTAGTTTATATACAGTAGTTTTATATCCTAAAATTCTGAAGCAAGCACTTTGGCCCCCAATTTTTACAGCAAAGTCCATTGCCACTTGAATTTTTGGAATAAAACGAGGAAAGGGGTTCATTAGAAAAGTATTATGCAGCTTGTAAATTACCCATTTTCCTTCATGTGGTTGGTGTATGTTCCATTCCTTTATGAGCATCACTAAATTATGACCCTCTGTAAAAAAAAACTTGTCCATCTCTTCCTGCTATCCAGAGAACATGTTAACATTTTAATTGTTCACTTTAGAAGGAAATGGGATAGGAGTTTCAATCTATGATATATACAAATCGTTCCAAGCATTTTCAACTTTACCAATTTACAACTGTGCAAGTCTGGTTAAGTTAAGATACATCCTACCAAGGTTAGCCAGCAAGAGTTTGAGTCTTTTGGTCCTAGGGCAGTGGGCAGGGTCCTCAACACTACTAGAGCCACCACCACCATCATACTGGATCTATATCTTTCCTGGTTAGTTGTAATATCTGAACAAGGCCGTGTGTGCTTTCTAATCTGATGTTGCCTTTTAGGAGGGAGCCAAAGAATTTGCCATGATGCATAACCCTCGGTCAAAATTTGCTGGACGCCGTCGTCGCAGGACCCCCAATCCCAGTGCTGCTGCCTCCAGCAGTGCTACAGCTTCTACAAGTGGTGAAGCAAAAGAAGGTGACAGTGACAGAGATACAGGCAATGACTGGGCATCCAGTTCTTCAGGTGGGTGAGGTTCCCCTGCTCATGACTAACAGAATGGACGGAGAAATTGCAGTAATCATGGCCTCTTTCCCCTTAGAAAGTGATGTGCTCCGGCAGGCTCACGTGCAAAGAAGAATCATTTCTTCTGTGTAATCTGTCCAGATTTAATTTATGCCAGAGCTTGCTGGCAGTCTATTTTAGTGCCAAGCATAAACTTTCAGTCACCATGTTGAAGCACATACAGAATGTTTTTCTGCCACCACAAACAGTGCTTGCCCAGCTGAGATTAGTAATCCTGGCAAATGATGCCGCTTGGCGGGTAAACATTTTTGAGATGTGTTTAAGAAAACAAGATTGGTGTCATGTTTTGGAGCTGCTTTTTGGGTACGTGCATTCATTTCTTTTCTTGCTCCAGAGGCAAACTCACGTTGCCAAACTCCAACCAAGCCGAAGATGAGTCCATCCTCTTCTCAGCCCTTCATGTCTGATATGCCTCTGGAGCCTGTGGAATGGACAGGGGCAGAGGAGACCCTCTTCCGTGTTTTCCATGGAACTTACTTCAATAACTTCTGCTCCATTGCTCGACTTCTGGGGACCAAGACATGCAAGCAGGTATGAGCCTTGATAGGCCAGGATGGGGCATGAGCATCTGGCTCCCTCACTTGGAACTCCATCTTCAACAAGCTGCATTTCTTGCTTGGCAGGTCTTTCAGTTTGCTGTAAAGGAGTCCTTGATAACAAAGCTACCAGTTAATGAGCTCCTGAATCCCTCCCAGAAGAAGAAGAGGAAGCACAGGTATGTGTTCAGGGGGATCTAGTGAAGAAGAAGCCATGCAAGGAATAGTTCTTGGGGTGCATAAGTTCTTAGGGAAGGTTTAGTGAGTAGGGTTGCCAAAAAGTGGCATAGCCTTGTGGGCCTCTTCACCACCCACCAACCCAAAAAAGATCTGAAATGTATATCAGTACCCTACTCATCACTCTCAATTTTCTTGTTTTGGAAAAGCTCCTGCCTCTCACCAGGTTATTCTTTCACCTATAAGTTCCATTTTTTATCTGAGAGAGAGCTAGAAAAGAAGCTAAGGAGAGTTAGAGAGAATGCATATTTAGAAATCCAGAATTTTCTGTCTCCAGGATTAAAATTATTTTCTCTCTTCCCTTTACCCAAACAAAGGCTCTGGGCTGCTCACTGCAGGAAGATCCAGCTTAAGAAAGGTAATGTATTTCCTGCCGGGTTCTTCTTATTCCCATCTCCTCCTGGGAAAACAGAATGGACTACAGAAGGTTTGTCAAGAAGGCTTAGGCCAGGGGTCTGCAAAGTCGGCTCTTTTAAGACTGGTGGACTTCAACTCCCAGAATTCCCCAGCCAGCATAGCTAGCTGGCTGGGGAATTCTGGGAGTTGAAGTCCACCAGTCTTAAAAGAGCCGACTTTGCAGACCCCTGGGCTAGGCCAAGAAACCTCAACACCCCCTTTGTCTCTAAAAGTTTCTCCAGAATATTCCCATCAGTAGATGAGTCACTGTTTCCTTATTAGCTCTGCTGTCTGTAATTAAATTGTTTTAGTGCTAGCAGAATTCAAAATTCTAAATGAGGAAATTATAATTGCTGACATGTGGTATTTTGAAAAGTAGCTTGAATAATCCATGTCAACACTGTTTTCTTGTCATATCCCAGCACTTACTAGCCTGATAAACTTGAAGTGGCCTTCTGCACTAGAAACACTGTCTTGCGCTGTTTGGGGGCTATGATGTATGCAGCATTCATGCTTCCTAGGCCCAACTCATAGATGTTCCTTCTTCCTACAGACAATTCATCAAGTCAAGTGTTCAACTACCAGCCCTGTGACCACCCAGACCATCCTTGTGACAGCTCCTGTCCTTGCATTATGACCCAGAATTTCTGTGAGAAATTCTGCCAGTGCAATCCTGATTGTAAGAAACGAAGCTATCTACCCAGCTGCCAAATAATGGCTAAGGTTTCTAGCATTGTGCATATGTGTGTGTGGCATCCCTTTAAATATGTCCGTGTTTCCTTTGCAAGGCCAGAACCGTTTCCCTGGCTGCCGATGCAAGACTCAGTGCAACACCAAGCAATGCCCCTGCTATCTGGCTGTGCGGGAATGTGATCCAGATCTCTGCCTGACCTGTGGGGCATCAGAGCACTGGGACTCCAAGGTGGTTTCCTGCAAGAACTGCAGCATCCAGCGGGGCCTCAAGAAGGTACATTTCAGTCCTAAAACAGGGGAATAATAATAATAATTTTATTTATAGACCGCCTCCTCTCCCCAAAGGGACTCGGAGCGGTGCACAGGGAAGTTAAAAAGCAAATATAAAATACATAAATAGTTAAAATAAGAATTAAACAAATTATCCCTGCGCTAAAACCCACTATACTAAAACTAAACTACAATCCCCTAAGAACCCAGTTAAAAACGGAGGACTAACCTAGGCCGGCCAAGCAGAAAAAGTGTGTTTTCAATTTTTGACGGAAGGGGAGGACAAGATATCAGAATTATGAGCCTCGTATATGGGAATGTGCTAGTTGGGAGCCTCGTATATGGGAATGTGCTAGTTGATTTAGCTTAGTGTTTTATTTTGCTTCTGCTAGCTAATGTGAGAAGCTGTAGGAAGGACTCAGATCCAGTTAGTTCTTGATGGGTAGCGTTGCTTGCACCACTTCCCATTCTCAGCCATCTCTGTGCCAACCTCCATAACTGTGAGGACTGATTATTTAAACTGGACCCTCCATGTATTGGAATAGAAGGTAAAGTTGGCTATAATCAGTGGTGGGATTCACTTACTTTAGCTACCGCTTTGCAAATGTGAGCGCACTCACATGCGCAGAAGGTTGTGCATTATGTTGGGGCGGGTGGGCGGAGCCCGAACCAGTAAGAACAGGCTGAATACCACCTCTGGCTAAAATATACCTTTATTTGGAGGTTTTGAAGATAACCTTCAAAGAATTCTGCAAGTAAAGGATATCTTGTTATGCCTGGTGGCCTAGAATATGGTATCCATTTGTTCGTCTCTTTTCTCTCCCCATCTTGTAACACTCTAGGTTTGTTCACTTGATCTGCTTCATAAAATATGCTTCTGCCTCTTTTCTCCACAGCACTTGCTGCTGGCCCCATCAGATGTTGCTGGATGGGGAACTTTCATTAAGGAGTCTGTTCAGAAGAATGAATTTATCTCCGAGTACTGTGGGGAGGTGAGTTGGAAAAGTAAAGCAGGACTTAAGATCCAGAAACCTCTCTGCTACAATCTTTGCTCTCAACAATGGTTATCAAGATGAGTCAGAGGGCAGGTTATTTGTTCATCTCCTAAACAGCAACTCCACCTTTGAACTTATGGGCTGAAAAAGGAGAGGAATTTCCTGAGGGAACTATCTGGGACAGTAAGTTTTGAATGCCCAGGCACTTGGCAACTGGCCCACGTTTATGGCCCTTTGCTGCACCTATTAGTCACCTACCTGCGGTTTATGATGGTTTTGCTGAAAACAGGTGTTTACTTCCATTTTCCAGCAAAAACCCAAATATTTAATGGCTGTAGTGTTCACTTTGCTACCATGTTTACTTAACACTGCCACAAAAATATTACAAAATTGGGCACGTTCACATGATCACCCACTTTATGACCATTACAACCAAAATTGTGGACTCAATTATGTCATAAAGCAAGGACAACCTGAAAGTGAAAATGGTTTGTTAATAAAGGCTTGTCACTTGGTCAATATTTAGTTAGATGATAGAACTTGAAACTAAAAACTAGACAAGCTGCCATTTCTGGTGAACAGTAGGCTGATATTCTTAGCCCCTCTATGATGTTGGGGAAACTTTCTAGAAAGCTTTTGACTAATTCCAGATGGAGTATTTGTACCATTTGCAATACAGCTCCACCTTCTTAACTCATAATCAGATGTTATAGCAACATCACAAGCATAGCAATAATGAAAAATCAAATCAAGAGTAGAGCAAAAGGGCAAGGAAAAGGAGGGGAGAATGGGCAGCTTCTTCGGTCTCAACTTATGGGTATCATAATAATGTTTAAATAAGTTTGCTATGTAGCTGGCCAACATTATTTGTAATGTAAAATATATAGGTAGTGCATACAAATGTAGAAAAGGTAAAACCTTTCACCACTTTATAATTTCTAGTTTTATAAAATTATACATTTGTTAGCAAATAGAGTTCATGTAAACTATTTATGCTGCCCTGGAGGAAAATTCCTCCTAAAGCTGTTTGCAAAATTTAGATCTGATTCCAGGAAGAAAATGTTGTATTCATTGATTCATGTTCAGAATTGAGCAATACTAGGGCAGTCCCACATTCATTTATCATTGCATTGCCAGAAATTAGAGCAGTGTAGCATATTTTCCTTTAACGACTATAAATGGCTTGTTAACAATGTAAATGAAACCAATGTGTTTCGCTGAAAACAATTTCCACTTACGTTAATTACAACATCTTAAAGTTAGAGCGTTGTTTTGGGTTGAGAAGATGATGGTGATGATTTATTAAATTTATATAATACCCAATTCCCAACAACTCTAATTCTCCCACTCTGTTTCATTTTACATATTGACATGCTCCAAATTGAACTCTGGCTGTATGTCAATAGTAGAAAGCAACAGTTTAAGGAATACTGATTCTCCTGTATGGGTTTTACAAGAGAAGAACAAAGAATGGAATGACCAAATATATTTATACCATATTTTTCGGAGTATAAGACACTCCTTTTTTCCTCTAAAAAAAGGCTGAAAATCTGGGTGCATCTTATACACCAAATACAGCATTTTGTTTCTTCCTGAAGCCCCGCCCCTTCACCAAAATGGCTGTGCACAGCCTTATGGAGGCTTTCAGACAACTCCATGGCGGCTGTGGATGGCAGAAATGAGCACAAAACGGGCTGTTCCCCCACCCCTCCAGCCCCCAGCAGCACTCTATAAGCCTCCATAAGGCTATGCATGCAATTTTTTTGACAAAAAAATGGCCCATTTTTGTGAAAAACAGCCCAGTTTTTGCTTGTTTTTGCTTTGCTTCTAATTGTTGTTAACATTTGACGGTCGCCTTACAGCAACTAACAAATTCTTGTCCATTGTGTTCTCTTTTCCCAGCTTATCTCTCAAGATGAGGCTGACCGACGTGGCAAGGTCTATGACAAGTATATGTCCAGCTTCCTCTTCAATCTCAATAATGGTAATTGATTGCGGTGAGGTAGAGCCAGCAGTTGGTTCTATGATATGCTCTCCAGTAAGGGGTGATGAAGGCAACTTGGAGGGAGCAGACTTTAGAATTCTGTCTTCCATGGCTTTCAAGGGTGGTTCTATGTAGGTAACCGAGCTTTTGCAGAGGCCTATGGCTCTTTTTTTTTCTCCTGACAGATTTCGTTGTTGATGCCACACGCAAAGGCAACAAAATTCGCTTTGCAAACCACTCTGTCAATCCTAACTGTTATGCCAAAGGTGAGACTTTTTAGAGCTCTGCCCTCATTCTGACACAATAGACTCCAACTTGGAATCTTTCTAGGCCAGGGATGTCCAAACTTGGGAACTTTAAGACTTGTGGACTTCAACTCCCAGAATTCCCCAACCAGCTATGCTGGCTGGGGAATTCTGGGAGTTGAAGTCCACAAGTCTTAAAGTTCCCAAGTTTGGACATCCCTGTTCTAGGCAAATGTTTTCTGCTATGTTTTTTTACCCCAGAATGCAAACTTAAAAGGTAAGAGTGATAGGGTTTGTCCTGGATCAAGTATATCCAGCTCCTTATAAAAAGAGATGCCAGCCATTGTAATTATTGGTTTTCTTTAAAATTAGAATATAAATACCTTCACCCGAAAATCTGGTCACAGGGAATTCTGTTCATAGAAGCGGTGCTTCTATCATCCCTTAATCATAAAAAAGGCAAGGGCAAACAAGCAGGACCCCAGATGAGAGATTAGATGCAATAAATGCTTACGCAAATAAGTTATTTCTTATTTTCCCTTAATTCAGCTCCTTAATCGCTAGTAAGCACTGCTGAGAATCACATTCACATTCTAGAGAATGTTTTTGCAGCTTGGAACTCACAGTTTAAGAATAGTAACAGCAAAAACCATACTTGTTAGTAACAACCAAGTAACTCCCACACTTCTAACTTATTCTAGGATGCAAAAAAGGGCCCCTTTGATCATGTAGCAATTGCGTTTATGCTAGTTGAATACATTTGCATTCTCAGGCATGAATATAATGCCCCCTCTAGTTAAGCAAATGACACAAACTAAGTTTTGTTTCCTGAAGGCTGGGAATGAGTGTAACAATGGGAGCCTTAGTGGGGTGATCCTTGTAAAAATCTGGGCAATTGATTCAGTTTCTTTCTTGCCCCAATTCAGTGGTGATGGTGAATGGAGATCACCGCATTGGGATCTTTGCCAAAAGAGCAATCCAGGCAGGGGAAGAGCTCTTCTTTGATTACAGGTGAGTGCAATCTAAATCAAGCTTTCAGCGTTTCCAAGATATTGCTTGGTATGGTATTTCACATGTATATCTCCACAAAGACCCCAAGGCTCTTATTCACAGCAGTTTCATTTCTCTCCCAGGTATAGCCAAGCAGATGCCCTCAAGTACGTCGGCATTGAAAGAGAAACTGACGACATCTGATTGAAATTACTGGTCCTGGGGGCTCCCAGCCAGTATCACTGCATCCTATTCATGCTGCTTTCTTTGTTGCTATATATGTTAGGGCTTCATTCCACCTGGATTCCTCTTTAGAGAAAAGAAAGGTCCAGCTTTTTCTATGGACTTGAGATGCTGATTCCAAGGCCATTTGGCTGGCATGAAGAGTTCTGCTGAATTACAATTAGGAGGAAGATGAGGAGGCCCTGAAAAGGCAAAGTGGCTTAAGACCATTTTGTATACTGAAACTTGCTAATCAATTTGATTCATTGGTTTAAAAAAATTATATGAGTCGAAGAAGGTATTTCTTTGCTCTGGCTGCGGGCAAATCTAGAGCAGAGATAATCTCAACACAAATGTCACTTGCAGAGAAAATCATAAAGTATTATACAGAGGCCAGGGGAGGAGATCAATTAGTGTTAATTAATTAATTATGGGTAACATTTGATCCCAAGCCTCTATAGTTCATTTCCTTCAGTTAATGACTTGTTACAATGTTTTCTAATCTTTTTCTCTTTCCCTCTTGGGCTTCACACTAGCACTTTCAGCAGTGAATTATTATTTTTTTCTTAGTTAGTTGAAGAACTTGCACATATTTGGTTCTGCTCTTCTCTTGAAATGTTAAATTGTTTTGGAGGTTGTTTTTTTTTATGAAGCCACAAGAGGTATTCTTGGTGTACATATCAAAACAGAACAATTGGGTACATGTAACCCAGGAGAATATAATAGTCTTTTTAAGAGCAATTTAATTCGTCATCCACTTTCAAAATCTGTCCCCCCACCCCTCCTTTATGTCCAAAACAATCAATTAGCATGCACTTTAGAATGACTTGCTCAATGAAGACAGGGAGTTGGACTCCTTGTGGGTTTATAGAGTGAAAACTAATTCCACCTCCATGGTGTGGATTATTGTAGACACTGATTTTCTCATAGGTTATGAGAACTACATATATGAGAGCTACAAATCAATTATAAAACTGGCTTATTATACTGATAAAGTGTGTTTGTTGGTGCCAGCAGTAGTTTGGATTTACTACATGGGTAAGTCCCCTTGTGTGACATAGTAACATCAATGTCAGTCTTGGAGAAGGAAGACAGAAATGTAGTTTATGAAACATGGCAGGGTGTGTGTAGAATGAGGTATACGCAATAATGTATTACCTACGCAAATAGCATTATGTGGCCTAAAGGTATTCATTTGCTTCTGATCATGCTAGCCATGTAATTGTGGAAGTGTGAGCACTTCTGCACACAACATTCCACCTGTTCATTTCCTGGGCCACAAGTGAGCCTGGAACAAATGAAACAATGCTAAATAGTATAGTTGAGCATATGTAGAGTGCCTTTACTGCTGGCTTAGTACAGCTTGCTGCCTACCATAAGGGAAGGCGTTTCTGGGAATGAGTATACCTGTATATGGGGGAACATGGTGTTCATGGTCTCTTAGAAATCAAGAATTCAGTGGCAGCAGCAAGCCCTCCACTACCCTATTTACTACTGCTTCACCTTTTCTAGCTGCTTAATAATTGTGAGAAAAATATCTGCTTAGTGTAATTTGTATCCAGTATGAGTGAAACTTAATTGTTTAGAGCGCTTCTAAATACTATAGTGAATTTAATTTTGGTGTGAGAAAAGAATGCCATATAATTGCTAGGTTTAGTTTGATTTTTTTTTAAGCCATCTTTTTGTCACTTGCAGCTTCCTAGTAGAATGCATTCTGGAGACGCAATTAAAAGTTGGAATGCTGTATTATTTTTCTGGGAGAGCTGTCAGCCTAGTTTCGCAAAAAGCATCCTTAGGCACGTGGTTGGGCTAGAAATGTTGAAGTCTTCTCTAGGGAACCTAGTACTGTAAGACACATTAATTTCTGGAAGAAGGTAGTTTGAGGGACAGTATGAAAAATGGTAGTGGACCTTTTGTTCAATTAAGAGTCATGTTCTTAGTTTATGTTTTTGAATTGGGAAGAAGAGGGAAAGCCAAGGTGCCTAGTTTTTAGCTACTGCGGTCATAGCACAGTGATGCAGCTTAATTGTTTCTGGCAAAGTTGTAACCAGGCTTATTGCTTAGCTGTTGTTTAGCATCCATACAGTGTAGATAGAGGAAGAGGGAAAGGGAGTCTCATGCATGCAGACCTGATCACCACCTGCAGGCCAGTCGATACTGCAATACTGTACTTGGTGTTCTGTATGATTGCCTACGTCTGCATCTTGACTCACAAAAGCATTGGTTGGCCTTTCAGCTGATGGATGTTTAGACTTCACCTCTGCATTGCATAACATAATATTTTATAACACAAACATATATTGCTTAGCACTTCTGATATACTGCAGCTATTGAAGATTCCAGTTACTTATAGAGCAGCAAAAACATGTATGCTTCTCCCCACCTTGTACTTCATTGAACTGCTTTTCTCCTAGGCATGGTGGTTCAGGAGCCAGCGGCTGCATGGCACCTCCATCTTCTGATTGCTTATGACTCTTAGCTTTGCTGCTGGTAACTTATGTGCACTTTATATTATCGCTTGTAAAAGTTTGTCTTAATAAAGGTGTAGTGATAGCTAAATAAAGTCTGTCTCGTGTCAAATTTATTGGTACTATTGGAGAATAAGCTAGATTGGCAAACCAATTCCCATACAGTCAAGTAAAAGGGGGTGGGGGGAGCAAGGTATACACAGCACATCATGTACACAGTACTGTTGCAAAAACAGCAAAGGCTACAGACTGAGAACATCCTTATCTAACTTTAATCCTTATAGGTTATAGTTGATTTTGAGGATGTTCAGAATTCTTGAGAAACCTCACATAATAATAATAATCACATACTTTTTAAGGCTATCATAAAACGGTGTGCAAAACTCCAAACAAACACAAGCAACAATAACAGAAACTGCTGCAATCTAGTAGGTGTACAGCTTTTTGCAGCCTGAATACTGCAATCCTAGTCCATTTGTATAGTTACAGTGGCATCAATTATTTTTGCATTTAAATTCCCTGTATATTGAACCTCCACAGGAAATGCAGCTTTACTTTTGAACAAGGCTTTGGTTGCAAAATGAATTGTGGCCCTAATGCACGGTGGATCGCTGTTTGAGTGGGGTGGGCCAAGCTGTTTGCCCAAGTCCTCATTCCTTTGTTAATTTGGAATACTGTTTCTCTATTAATTTTCCAGAGGTAAGCCTTGCAGGAGGAATGGGTCACTTTCTGTAACTTTAGCTTAATCCACTCAGCTGATAGCAACAGCATAAAAGGTGTTTAAATGCTTTGCAAAATATTCTCAGAAAACTGGGTACAATAGTGACATTTTCTTTAATTCCCAGAAATGAATATTCATCTAAAGAGCCATCACAAAAAAATCGCCCAATCTTGCAAAATTACCATGAAAAGTCATCTTTTAGCAATTATCCTATAGGCTCCCTGCCTACCTCACACACACACACACACACACCCAATCCCAGGTTTCCCAGAAAAAGCTAACCCTTCAAAGTCAGCACAGGCTTCTCCAGATTTGGCTCTCACTAGGTTTGAGTAGAAAAATAATTTTGAAATGGGCTAATTTTCTCCTTAATTAAGGACAACCAGAAAAGTGAAACAGGGTTACTACAGGTTTGGGAGATGTTAGCTTATGTCCTCACTCAAGCAAACTTAGTTTTCGGCCAGTCACTCAGTCTAACTCTAGTGTTGGGAAGATACTCAGGGAGGACTGTGTGCAAGTTAACTTGACCACCCACAGAAAGGATGCAGTATGCCACTGTAGTAATAATTACTGTTAGTGTGAAATATGATTGCTGTTATTTATGTCAGTAAGTAAGTCTATTAAAATACCTATGTTGCTTGGAGAAAAACAAATTCCAGCCATAACCATTTAAAATGCATTTATCACCCTGATTTTTTCCTTTTATTTTTATAAGTTAGTCTTTACTTTTTTCCCAAACAACTCTTTAGAAAAAATAAACTGCCCAGGAAGATGCCCAGGCTTTTGGATAAAATAAATACATTTGGCCATTGTTATAGAATCTTCTTATAATCCACAAGTAAACTTAGGAAAAGAAGAGGGCTGGATGTCATTGGTAATAATATCCCTCCCCCACCATACAACAGACTACAGAGCACAGACTATCACTTCACTTTTAACAGATCAGGATTTTGTGTTTTATACAAACAAATACCATTAAAAAATTAGTCCTTCTAATAGCTCACAACTAAAACACAAACAAAATGTAGAAAGAATTTTAAATTCTCAAAACCCCTGATTTATGAAGCAGCAAGTGGTAGCAAAGTGCAAGTGATTCTTTTTTCATGCGCTATTGCTATACATACATACGTATTTTTATATATATATCAGCAGGCAAGTATACCTATATTGCACATTGTTTTCTTTCGGGGCACAATATAATGTGCCAGGCTCTACATATGCTACATTACATGGCTTGACTAATGGCTTTTTTTATGCTAAGCAATTAAGCAGGAAGACTATGTGCTAGTGCATCGCATATGAGAAGGCCAGCATGAATTTTGCATTGCATTTTCCCAAAAGAAGTGTATAATGACAGTCATGTCTCTCTTTGAATTGTGGAAGGAGCCGCAGAGTTTAGCTATAAGTTGCCCTAACAAACTGGTGTTGAAACTGCAGGAAACGGTATGCTGCTAGTCACCTTTGCCTTCCCATCCCACTGTAAGAAGAAACTGCAGGATCAAAATGGAGAAAGGGGATAGTGGGGGGGGGGGGGAGTGGAGCCAGGGGTAGGGGAAGAATTACTACTTAAAGAAAAATAGATACTGTCTTGGCAGCTACCCAGGCACCAGTTAAAACTTTTCAAAAGATACAAAACCTATCCAGTTGGAATCAATTGAGGCATCATGGAAGTCCCATAAATGAATGAATAAACAGATAACTAAATACAATTATTCTGAATGAAATGGAGGGAGGCAGAAATATCTTTGATTAGACACTTGCCAGTAAGGACTATGTCCAACTGGGAAATACAGCAACACCACAGGATGTGCAAGTTGAACAAGGCGAAGCACCAGGCAGTTCATCACGCCGTGAAGGGTGGAGGCAGAAATCAGTCTCCCAGCAAGTGGCACGATTGGCAGTTTGGGTTTGGTCTTGCCAAGAGGCTGCAGCCAGCACCAACGAGTAGAAGATGAATCCCTCAGGCTCCAGTTGGCTATTCCGTTTTGGACTCTTCCAGGATCTGTGGCAAGTTTTGATCTTTCCGAGAGGCAACAGGCTTAGCTGCAGGGAGAGTGGCAGGTTCAGCACTGCCACTGCCACTGCCCCTGGTACTCCCACCACCACCACTGCTACTTCCACCACTGTTGTAGTCCTGGATAGCCTTTGGCTCATTGGTGTGGTAGGAGCCCTTGTAACGGTGATGGTGAAGGTACATCAAGAGAAGGGCTGCTGCCAACAGCAAAAGCAGGAAAAAGATAACTGGGGGAAGAAAAGCAGAAGTAGGGGGAAAAAGGAAAGAATTAGAATAACTGGGGGAGGGGGACCAGAAGCAGTTGCAACCTAACAGGACTTAATCTAGCCATTTCTGGGCTCTCCCCATAGCTTTCACTCCCTTTTCACCTTCTACCTTGTTAACTCACCTCCAATAATAACTGCAACCCAGCCATCATCGTGGATGTACAAGAAGTCCACTACAAGCATAAAAAACATACAATTAAAACTAGATTTGATATATTCCTCCACCTTCAGCTCTTTGATCTCATTGGCTCAGTCCATCCATGGATGGTTTTCTCTGGCCAATCACTCTCTCTCTCTCTCAACCTAACCCACCTCATAGGGTTGTTGCTGTGGGGAAAATAGGAGGAGGGAGGTGTAGAGGAGATCATTGCTACCTTGAATTATTCCCAAATTTTGAGAGCTATCTCCTCTCCTCCTAGCTATCCTACATGCTTTTCCGCCAAGGCATCTGGAGAGGGGCAGGGTGTGTATAGCAAGTACTTCTAGGAGGAAACTCGTTGCCTTCCACATGCAGAATACCTTCCACTTTCAGTCATCCTGCCTGTTATCCCAAGATGATTTATTTTATTTATTTATTTTATTTTATTAAATTTATACCCCGCCCTTCTCCTTGTTAGGACCCAGGGCGGCGCATAGGCATAATTTAAAAACACAAAATACAATAAATATCAATTAAAATATATTACATTAATAAACCCGTGCTAAAACCCATATTAAAACCATTACCAAATTATAAATTATTTTTCTTAAAAAGTCAGAAACGGGGGGCTATCCTAGGCCGGCTTGTTGGAATAAATACGTCTTAAGACGTTGGCAGAAGAGGCGGAGGTCCGAGATAGTGCGGAGGTCGGGGGGTAGGTCGTTCCAGAGGGCCGGGCCCGCCACAGAGAAGGCCCTTCCCCTGGGTGTCGCCAACCGGCATTGCCCCGCCGACGGCACCCGAAGAAGACCCTCTCTGTGGGAGCAGATCGGACGAAGGGATGTATGGGGCAGGAGGCGGTCTCGTATATAGCTAGGCCCCGAGCCATGGAGCGATTTAAAGATGGTCGTCAGCACCTTGAAGCGCACTCGAAAGACCACAGGCAGCCAGTGCAGCTCGCGCAGGAGAGGTGTTACGTGGGTTTGCCTTGAGGCACCCATAATCACCCGCGCGGCCGCATTTGTACTAACTGTAGCTTTCGAGTGCACCTCAAGGGGAGCCCCATGTAGAGAGCGTTACAGTAATCCAGCCGGGATGTCACAAGCGCTTGAGTGACTGTGCGAAGGGCTCCCCGGTCCAGTAAGGGGCGCAACTGGTGTATCAGGCGTACCTGATAGAACGCCCCCCTGGCCACGGCCACCACATGGTCCTCCATGGACAGCCAGGAATCCAGGAGGACGCCCAAGTTGTGCACCCTCTCCACGGGGGCTAGTTGTTCGCCCCCAATGGCCAGTGTTGGACTTATCTGGCTGAACCGGGGTGCCGGAAACCACAGCCACTCGGTCTTGGACGGGTTGAGCTTGAGTTTGTTACTACCCATCCAGATCCGTACGGCCTCCAGACACCGGGACAGCACCTCGACGGCATCGTTGGGGTGGTTTGGGGTGGATATGTACAACTGAGTGTCATCAGCGTACAGATGGTATTCCACCCCAAAACCACGGATGATCTCACCCAGCGGCTTCATGTAGGTGTTAAACAGGAGTGGCGAGAAGACCGACCCCTGAGGAACCCCACATGAGGGGCCTCGGGGACGACCTCTGCCCTCCTGCCAACACCCATTGCGACCGACCAGAGAGGTAGGACGAGAACCACCGTAGAACGGTGCCTCTCAGCCCCAACCCCCCCAATCGGTGCAATAAGATACCATGGTCGATGGTATCAAAAGCCGCTGAGAGATCTAATAGGACAAGGATAGAGGAACAACCTCTATCCTGTGCCCTCCAGAGATCATCCACCAACGCGACCAATGCCGTCTCGGTGCTGTGACCGGGCCGGAAGCCGGACTGGCGCGGGTCTAGATAATCAACTTCCTCCAGATGTCGGGGAAACCACACTCTCAACAACTTTCACTAAAAAGTGAAGGTTGGAGACGGGACGATAGTTCTCTAATAAAGCTGGATCCAGGGATGGCTTCTTGAGGAGGGGCCTCACCACCGCCTCTTTCAAGACGGTAGGCAAGGACCCCTCACTCAGAGATGAATTCACAATGCCCTGGAGCCAGCCTCGTGTCACCTCCCAGGATACCAGTACAAGCCAGGAGGGGCACGGGTCCAATAAACATGTGGTGGCTCTAAGGTTCCTCCGCAACCTGTCCATATCCTCGGTAGTAACAAAGTCGAACTCCTCCCAAGTTGTTATCTCAAGACCAGCACCGGATACCTCGACCGGACCACTAGTGGAGGGCAACTCGTTCCGAATCTGAGTGATTTTGTCCTGCAGGAATACTCCAAATTCCTCTGCTCGACCCTGCAGAGGGGCTTCCCGTGGCCTCAAATGAAGGAGGGAGCGGGTCACCCCAAACAGGGCGGCAGGGCGGTTTTCCGCGGACGCGATAAGGGTGGCACAATACTCACGTTTGGCCACTCTTAGCGCCACTAAGTAAGTCCTAATGTGGTCTCTCACTAGTGTTCGGTCAGATTCGGATTGAGAAGCTCTCTACCTACTCTCTCGGCGTCTCTTGCGGCGTTTCATCTCCCAAAGCTCCTCGGAAAACCAAGGAGCCTGGGTGACTCGACGCCGCATGAGAGGCCGCAAGGGCGCGACTCGGTCCAAGGCCCCCGTGGCCGCACTATACCATGCGGCCACTAGATCCTCAAAGCATGATGCACATGCTTTGTTCCTTTTCTTTGATGATTGCCACTATAGGAATTCCTCTCCCCTAACATGCATTTGTCATTGCATTTGTTTGAAAAAAGGTCCACATTCAAAGGAAAAATGTATCCCTTAGTAAAGTCCTTGCCTCCAAAAAAAATGCACACTCTTCATTTTGGGGATTATAGAGTTGGCACTCCAGGGTAATCCCAAAGATGCTTTTTCAAGAGCTAACTGGACTTTCTGGTTTTTCTTTGAAGACATTTTGCTTCTTGTCCAAGAAGCTTCTTCAGCTCTTTTCTTGGATGAGAAGTAAAACATCTTCAAAGAAAAACCAGAAAGTCCAGTTAGCTCTTGAAAAAGCACCTTCGGGACAACTATGACTTGGATGATTGAGAATCACCATGGACACTCCAGGATAGGAACTCAGGCCCAGCCTTTTCAAAACTGTCATGTTAAGCTGCCTTACCTGGATCTATGTACCATGGGTCGAGCTCAGGAGGCACCTTAATGTATGTGGAAGGCATAGAGGCGCAGTTGGATTCTACCAGCTTTCCATTGGTGGTGTAAGGAATGATGGGATTGTTGCCACTAGAGCGAAATATGGTTTTCAGAGGCACAATGCTGTTGAATTTCACCCCTGAGATGCAACCTGCGAAACCCGGCGTGTTGTATTTCTGGATTTCAGGATCAATCACTCCTGTCTCTGTGGACAATGACAGAAGACCAGATTAAAACTACTTGCTTCATTCTTCTCGGTCACTTTTAACCAGGGGTGGGTTTCACATTTTTTAGAACCTACTCTGTAGGTGTGGCCTACTTTGTGGGCGTGGCTTGGCAGTCATGTGACAGGTGGGAGTGGCCACCTTTTAAAATGTGGTGAAACTCATTTAACAACATTCTTGCTTAGCAACCAAAATTTTGGACTCAATTGTGATGATAAATTCTTTCTTTCTTTCTTTCTTTCTTCTTTCCTTTCTTCCTTCCTTTTTTCCTTCCTTTCCTTTCCTTCCCGTTGGGTCACTGGCAGCGGTGGGCCAGATTTACTTCCAGGTACGCCGGTGGAACCCCCTCTCACCGGTTCTCTAAATTTCACCAACCGGTTCTCGCAAGTAGGTGCGAACCTGCAGAAACCCACCCCTGCTTTTAACAAACAGAAAAAGCCTGAACTGAAACCAAAGGATGAGGATGGTGAGATAGAAAAAATATGGGGAAAAATCCTGCCCCCTTTTATAAGCAGCACTATTTGAAAACAAAAGGACTATGATAAGGACTGTGAAGACAGTGGGGGATGCTGTGAACCTAATCTGGAGAATACAGGGAAAATATTTTATTATCTCTTGGAAGGCAAAGAGAGTGAGTATGATGCAGATTATCCACATGTGGCAAAAACAAGACACAGTTCAGAATCTGAGAGGGTGGGGTGGGGGGAATAAGGTCCTAGAACTTGATTTCTTTTCTTTTTCTTTGCCTCTTCTCACAAAATTCTTCAAAGCTTTAGCAAGCTTCTTTTGTAAATCCTATAGAGTAGGGATGTCCAAACTTGGGAACTTTAAGACTTGTGGACTTCAACTCCCAGAATTCCCCAGCCAGCTATGCTGGCTGGGGAATTCTGGGAGTTGAAGTCCACAAGTCTTAAAGTTCCCAAGTTTGGACATCCCTGCTATAGAGCAAAAATTATCCATGCCATTCTCTTGCTCTGCTATTTCTGTATCCCTTTTAATTGTTAAGATATCAAACCAGTGGTGGGTTCTGGATTCCGTTCCAACCTACCTGCAACGCTTCTGCAAGCCTCCGCAACGTTCCAGCTGCTCAGCGGAGCATTGCACAGGGGCTGTATATGTCATGTGCGTGCGCGGAAGCGCCAAAAGCTTAAAACACAGGTAAGGAGCGAGGGCGGGCGTGTGGGCCCTCCGGAGCACCATACCAGAATGGTATCCAGTGCTCCGGGCAAGCTGTGGTACACCCGTACCGGGGCGTGCTGCCTGCAACCCACCACTGTATCAGACTTAATATTTACAATAATGAGACATCAGGAAAACAGGATCCCCATTTTTCTGAGTACTCTCCACAGCTTAATCAATGAAGCACATACGGAGAGGGTTTTTTTTAATGTTCTTTGGCTTTCTCAATTATCCAGAGGGCATCAGCAATAATGTCTTGTGTTGCTTAATCTTTTCTAAAGCCAGCTTGAACATCTGGTGTCTCTTTTTCCATTAATCCTTAGAAATTCTAATTTGGATGGCTATGTCTGTATTGCATATGTTGGTGTGAAGGTCTAACCAGGTCAGGTGTATATATGTTGGGTATGTGCATGTTCTCCCCCTCCTGTTATATTTGTGGGGGATGGCAATTGCATCGTGAAGCATACATGCTGCCCTCTGCATCATATAACCAGGAAGTGAGTTGTTAAATGTCAGATCCTTCTGAAACTATCATTGCATTATACAAGTTCGCTCTTTAGCTGCTAGACAATTTTGCTTTCTTTATATTTTTAATTAATACTTTTAATTTGTCCAATAACAAGCTATCTAAGCAACATATTACAAACAACAACGGCAACAATAATAACGATGATGATGTGTGAAAGAGAATGTGTGTTACAAATTTTCACAAACGTGACGGCATCTAACCAACTGTGGGAAATCTTGGGGAGAAAACTAAATAGGATCAAAATTAGTTAGCACCTGGATGGAAAATCACCCAAAAAATCTCAAGTTTATAGGCCAGATTGGGAAAATGCTAGGAAATTGCAAACATATCCCAGAAGAAGGCAGTAGCTAAGTATTTCTGGGCAGTTAATCAGTCAAACCACTATTGTCATAAATTCTCTGTGGACACAATAGTATTGTCACCATGTACACAAATAGCCCTTAACTTACAACCATTCGTTGTAAGTTTGAAGTTACAACATTCAAAAAGGTGACTTGATCCTTTTTCACACTTACGACCGCTGTGGCATCTCCATGGTCATGTGATCATTTTAGGTTTTTCCAAGGTCATTGATCCCCTTTTTTCAACCTTCTGACAGCAAAGTCGATGGGAAAGTCACTTAACAACTGTATTACTAACTTACCAAATGCAATGATTCACTTAACAATTATGGCAAGAAAGGTCATAAAATGGGCAAAATTTACTTGACAACAGTCTTGCTTAGCAACTGAAATGTTTGGCTCAATTGTGGGTGTAAGACGAGGACCTGTATGGAATTTTTTGTTTGTTGGTTTTTTTGTTTTCTCCATTCTGTTTTGGAATTGATATTGTTTTGATAAGGGCACAAGGGCTAAGGGCTATCCTACAAAGAAGATACAGAGGATAGGAAACAATAGGAAGAGTACAGAAAAATGAAAGGAAGAAAATAATTCAAATTTTAAGTTGAACATAAGGATGAATTGTGCTTTAGAAACATAAAGAGGGTTGTAATATGAGATAGGGATGCCATGAAGGATGGATAGAAATCCTAAGAAAATGGCAACAGGCCTAGGGGCATCACGAATGGGCAGGATCTATTGTTCTAACTTACCCATAAAACGGCCAAGATAGAGTGCCTTGGGAGAGTCAAGTTTACTGTCAACAAAGACAGAGAACTGACTTATCATGAGAGGATAATAATCCAACTAGATGAGAGAGGGAGAGAAAAAATGGAAGATATTAAGAGCATTCTCTAAAATTCAAAAGAGAATTATATGGACTTGTACAATTTCAATTTTCAATTTATTCGAATTTGTATACCGCCCTTTCTCCCTTGCAGGACTGGCAATGATAAAAACAACAGTAAAAACATCAATATAGATACCTATGCTAAAAATAAATTAAATTCTAAGCCTGCTCTAAAATGTACAATAAAAACCCCAATAAAACCAGATTAAAAGCTGCACCAGGCCGGCCGAACGAAAAAGATGGGTCTTCAGGGCTCGGCGGAACAGGTGCTGGTCTGTAGTTGTGCGGAGGTCGGGGGGCAGGTCATTCCAGAGGGCAGGAGCTGCCACAGAGAAGGTTCTCCCCCTGGGGGTTGCCAGCCGACATTGACTGGCTGACGGCACTCTGAGGAGGCCCTCTCTGTGGGAGCGGACTGGTGGAAGGGAAGTATTTGGTAGGAGGCGGTCTTGCAGGTACCTAGGTCCCTTGCCATGGAGCGCTTTAAAGGTTGTTACTAGCACCTTGAAGCGCACCCGGAAAGCCACAGGCAGCCAGTGCAGCTCTTGCAGGAGAGGTGTTACATGGGAGCATCTAGAGGCTCCCAGAATCCCCCGCGCAGCTGCATTCTGAACTAGCTGGAGCCTCCGGGTGCACCTCAACGGAAGCCCCATGTAGAGAGTGTTATAATAGTCCAGGCAAGAGATGACGAAGGCTTGAGCAAAGATGCTTTCAGTTCAAATATAACCTATTTTCCATTAAAAAGAGAACTTTTTACTGCCCTCTTCTCTATTTAATCAAGAATTATAAATCTATCCCATCATGCCTATGTGATGGATAAAAAGCTGTAAATACCTGTGTGTACAAAGTCCGATTGACACGAGTAATGTTGATTCTATGTGGCTGCCCATCAGCCACTGAGCGTGTGCTCAAGGTCAAGCTGAAAGGGAAGATCCCCAGTTGATAACGTAGCTGTAGGGTACCTATGAGGAAAGCATTAATAGTACAAGATGACCAAGAGTTCAGTTCCTGCACCCTTATGCAGCAGAGTCAGAGGAAAACTGCGACCATTGAGAACACTGAGCAGACAAACATAGCTTCAGTTTATTAAATGGAATTCTTCTACATTTAAGAGACCAAGAACTCTACTGAATCTGGACAAAAGATCAACCAAGTACTCCAAGTATTTTTGCTTCCAACAAGTCCCTCCGATACTTTTGGAAAATTATCAACAGGACAGACCCACAATATCTACACAATTTTTTAAAATTACGACTATCAACCACCAATAATTTCTTTCTTAACCTTGAGAAAAACCTCTCTCTAAATGACCATCATTGTATCATATAGCACTGACTTTAATAATAGTGCAAAAATAGCAATAGCATATTTTGCACTATTAGTTAATAGTAAAAATTGCTTAGGAGAGCAGGAGAAGGAAAAGATAATTTGTCCAACGCATCAAAGCCTTTAACAATTTGATAAACGTCTGCCATATTTTTATGAAAATAATGCCCGTGTTTTAAGGCTTACATTTTTATCCAGATGTTTAACTCTCTGTTCACTTGTTTTCTAACTTTCCAACACTCAAAATGACCAGAAGAACATATCACTGGAGGATCATATAGTTACTGCACAGTTTAATCCGTTTCATTTTCAATTTATTTCTTACTGTTTTCTAGGGTGGGCACTGCCTTTTTATTGTTTTTATTTACTCAACTCAGAAAGCTGTCTTAGTAAGAGAAATCTACCAACAGTTCCCCAAGGAAAGCCATCATCGAAATAAAAAAAAAAGTAAACCTATGTTTTGGGATGATATTTTTTATTACACAAACCACATTTCCTTGGGTATATTACAAGAAATGCAGATTTTTTCCCCAGTTATTTTCTTTTCAGAGAAAATCCATTAAGAAGCTGGTAAAACTGTCATATGTCAAATAGTGTTAAAGGTTGGTTATTGGGAGTATCCTGATTAAATGTTTTCCTCATTAAGTAGAACAATGACATTTTTAACTGACTTCTCTAAATCATCAACATTCTGAAAGGTTTTGAGAGAGGCGGTAGGGATAGTGCCTCTTTCCCAAGATCCAGGATCCATCCTTTCTGCTGAGAGGCACGAAGGGAATGGAAAGTAAGTTAGACGAACCTCAGAAGAAGGTGTCAACAACTCCACAAATAATCTGGAATGCTTACCATCCTCACGTATCAAAATGGCCATGAAGTCACGGACAAAGGTGCTGACATAGAGAAGGACTGCGGGGGCTGAAGTGGTGCGAAAGTTGATCCCCACTTCCTCCCCTGTTACATTGTAGCCAGGGAGCGGTTGAAGTGATTGATGGAGTATGTTGGCAAATTCCTGTACCACATACATGGGTGTTGTTAGGATATTGTAGCGCAACCACGTGCCTGCTTCAAAATAGGCACCAATGTCTGCCAAAAAACAACAAAATAAGCCAATAGTTAAGGGGAGACAAAATCCAAGCCAGGAAAAAGCTGCTTTCTTTCCAGCTCCCTTGCTACTCAAGCTCTTTGGCAGAATTCACTTTCTACCTGGTCTTAAGGGCTATTGGGTTACTTTCCTGCTAGCATAGCCCAGTATATGCAAAAGGCATCAGGCCAGGAAAGGCTGCTGAAGCAAATTAGGCCAGCCCTCTTGCCCTTAGTCCCAGCTCTCACCATGATTGCAGAAAGGTCCTTCAAATGCAGAGACTGTGCAATTGCATGTGTAGTGGCTGTAGTGCTCCCAGCAGAGGCCATGATTCTGGCATGGTACCAAGGGGTTTCGACAATGCCCAGTGCAGTTTACCAGAACCCCTTCGGTTTCATTGGCTTTCCCCTCCAAGTTTAGGGTCACTCCATTCATGTGCAAACCTCGCAAACACCCCAAGAATGGATGCAAGTTGTATTCAGCAGATCCTACAGAAGGGGAAATAAATGGCTGTATTTAAAAACATAGAAATCTAGCTAGCTTAATCAAATCTATCTTGCATTGCAAACTGTTGCAAGAGGTTTTAACCAAATACTTTTGGGAAATTATTGGGTTGGATCCTGGAAGTTTAAAAAAGACCTGTCTTCTTCTATAATATAATCCAGTAATTCTTCATACTACACACTTCATACGCTATTGAAGAATATGTTTTTGTATTTCTCCTTACCTACTGTCACCAAATCACATGGGGTGATTCCAATTCTAAGAACAATGATAGGACACTGGGTTTGTTTTTAAAATGTTCCAGCTTTCCCAAATTAAGAAAATGCTTCTGTTCAAAATCCTGTTAAGCATCTATTATTCAGTTGATAAAAGGTGGATCTGGACCAACTCAAAGGGGTTTGTGTATGATTTACAGAAATGATTTCTGATTCACCATTGTTTAAACATTAATAAGCAGAACAAAATGAATTAACTATTGCCCTAAATATACTGTTAAATAGAAACACGCAGGACTAATTATATTTTTTAAAGTAAAATCTACACTGTTCACACAATAAAAGGAAATTCCAAGATTCAAAATTCTACACCCAGTACATCTTGCTTTGCATCAGGTTCTACATGTGCATCTCTAAATATTATTGGCTGTGATTTCCACAAAGCCTAAAAGTTCTTATCTTCACCATAAGCAAAACTGGGATAAATAAATGGTGCAGTTATATTTCTCCAATAGAAAACAGAGAAGAACTTCTCTTTTTAAACAAGTTACACAACAGGCCTAAGACGTTATAGACCTAGATGCTAATAATCCTCTGCAAAGAAGACTCGGGTGCTTTAGTTTAGCTCAAGCATATTTTGTTTTCTAGGCATTGGAATTTCTTTCCTATTTTGTGGACAATTGAAGGGATAGTAGTACAATAATAAAAAGTTGTGTTCAGTTCTATATTGCTTTCAGAAGATTTGGGCTTTGTTAAAAGGGAACTAAAAATAGCCATTTTGGTTCTATTTTGCTCATTGTTTTGGTACTGTGATCTAAGGAGGGGGGGTGGAGCACTTAATTATCTACATGCTGTCTAGCCTCCTTTAGTTCCTCGTAATCCATAGTCTTGGTTCTTCTGCCCTCTACTGCTTTACCGTGAGCAAGTTCTTTCAGTCTTTTTAGTCAGACGCCCAAAGATTACATATTTTATTTATTTAATCTAGTTAAAATATTTGTATAATCACCTGTCTTAAAACACAACTTTGGGAGCTTCATAACAGCAAAAACCCAGAGGTACTTTTTTTTTTAAAAAACCAATAAACTGTAAAACAAAAACCTGGTGCCTCAGTCATTTCTTTGGGATGTCTCAACAACCTGTCCACTCTATCCCAGTGCCTGGATTAAAAACCAGCCCTGAAAGTCTTCCGGAAGACTAAAGGAAGTGG
This sequence comes from Rhabdophis nuchalis, assembly GCA_039707465.1. Taxonomy (NCBI): domain Eukaryota; kingdom Metazoa; phylum Chordata; class Lepidosauria; order Squamata; family Natricidae; genus Rhabdophis; species Rhabdophis nuchalis. Next base: position 114,446,092 of record CM077647.1, read on the forward strand.
GATTCCCAGATCACCTGTGGAAGGATGTTCCATAAGGAAGAGGAAACAACAGAAAAGGCACCTCCCAAGGTTCCACTACACAGGGTCCCTGACCCCTGGGCCACTATACAGAACTGGGCTGTAGGAGCAGCAGGCAAATGTGCTTGCAGTCCATGTATAATAATAATAATAATAATAGCCAAATTTATTGACCGCTCCCTCTCCCCACAGGGACTCGGGGCGGTGCACAGGGGAAATAAAAACAATAAATATACAACATACATAACAAAATTAAAACAGATTAAATTAATTCCTGTGCTAAAATCCCATTAACTAAAAATCCCCATACATTTAAAAACCCATAGAGAGAGAGACTACCCTAGGCCGGCCAGGCGGAAAAGATGAGTCTTCAATTTCAAGCGGAAGGAGCGGAGGTCCGTGGTCGTTCTAATATCGGGGGGAAGGTCGTTCCAGAGGGCCGGGCCCGCCACAGAGAGAGCCCTTCCCCTGGGCGTCGCCCGCTGACAAAGTCTAGTGGACGGCACCCGGAGAAGTCCCTCTCTGTGGGAGCGAATCGGCCGTGAGGATGTGTGAGGCAGGATCCTGCAGGTAGCTAGGTCCCGAGCCATGGAGCGCTTTAAAGATGATAGTTAACACCTTGAAGCGCACCCGGAAGACGACAGGCAGCCAGTGCAGCTCGCGCAAGAGCGGTGTAATGTGGGTAAACCTAGTGGTTCCCATGATTGCTCGCGCGGCTGCATTCTGAACTAACTGAAGCCTCCGGGTGCACTTCAAGGGGAGCCCCATGTAGAGGGAGTTACAATAGTCCAGTCGGGATGTCACGAGGGCATGAGTGACTGTGCGAAGGGCGTCCCGATCCAATAGGGGGCGCAATTGGCGGACCAGGCGGACCTGGTAAAACGCCCTCCTGGCCACGGCTGTCACTTGCTCTTCCATAGACAGCCGGGTATCCAGGAGGACACCCAAATTGCGCGCCCCATCCACAGGGGCAAGATGTTCGCCCCCTATGGCCAGCGTTGGAGAGAGCTGGTTGAATCGGGCAGCCGGAAACCACAGCCACTCGGTCTTGGTCGGGTTGAGCCTGAGTCCGTTGCTTCCCATCCAGATCCGCACGGCTTCCAGGCACTGGCACATCACCGCTACGGCATCGTTGGGGTGGTTTGGGGTAGATATATACAGCTGAGTATCATCAGCGTATAGATGGTACTCTACCCCAAAACCACGGATGATCTCACCCAGCGGCTTCATGTATGCATTAAACAGGAGAGGCGAGAGGACCGACCCCTGAGGCACCCCACATGTGAGGGGTCTCGGGGTCGACCTCTGCTCCCCTGCCAACACAAATTGCGATCGGCCAGAGAGGTAGGAGGAGAACCACCGTAAAACGGTGCCTCCCACCCCCAACCCCCCCAGCCGATGCAATAGGATACCATGGTCGATGTGTATGTGTGTGCATCCGCTGTTTGTGCAGAACTATCGTCTCTCACCCACCCATCCCCATGCTACCACCAGTTCACAAAGCTGCAAAGGTTGGGGACCACTGCACTAGATGGAGAAATATATCCATTCCAGTGAATTGGGCAGATATTCATGCTTATTTTTCTCTCACATACATACGCACATGAACCTTCTTACTCACCCACATAGAGAGGTCTGGTGAGGTTCAGATGGATAAAACTCTGGGGCGGAGCTGCCCGCATCACCCAAGGAAACCGGTCAACTTGTAGCCGAGCAACTTTAACGTTGATCTCTGCTTTCACTTCATGCCACTCATTATCATTGAATGGCATCTCTGAATGTACTGTTAAATTCTCATCTCCATTTCCAATGTTATAAGCAAAGACCAAGTCTTGAGAAGCTATGAAGAAGTGAGAGAATTGAAGAGTTACAGAAACATTTCAGGTCTGCTCAAAAAGAAATCTCTGCTGATTCACATATTTATGCCAATGCATGAAAGCTAGCATATTTAGCAGTATCTTAGGTCTATAGAGGAATGTCTTAGGACATTCTATAAATGCAACTCCCCTTATTCCTATAGTTTTTGGCCATAAACTTGAATATAATTATTCCTATATTCCTAATCTCCCCACTGCATAACCCACCACTAAGAACATTACAGAGAATTTCCTATGTCAACAATTTACCTTATTATCAGTGGCATTAACTCTCACTGAGGCAAAAAATAACTAGAGCCAGCTTTACCAGCCTTTATGTTAAATACAAGTTGGTGAGGCTTACTCTTTGATTTTCTCCCAGCCCACATGCTAATGACTAGCAACACTATTATATATATGCCAGCAACACTATTGGGAGTTGCAGCATCAATGACTTAGTCCTATGGTGGCAAACCTATGACTCACATGCCACAGGTGACACGCAGAGCCATTTGTTAGGGCACGTGAGGTGTTGCCCTATCAGCTCCATCACGCATACATGCACTGGCCAGCTGACTTTGACCTTCATTTTTGGCTGTTTTTCGCCCTCCAGAGCCTTTAGGAGGCTTTCCTGAAGTCTCCAGAGGGCGAAAAACGGCCCTATGGGCAATCTGGAAGTCCATTCCTGAAATTCCAGGTTGCCGTTAGGACCATTTTTCACCCTCTGGAGCCTCCCTGAAGCCTCCGTTCCCGAACCTCTGGAGGGCCTTCGGGGGGGGGGGGGAGGTCATTTTTGTCCTCCCCAGGCTCCTAGAAAGCCTCTGGAGCCTGGGGAGGGTGGAGAATGGGTCCGTCCCGTTCCAAAAGTGGGGGGGAGGGCGGGGGTCACATGTGCATGTGCATGTGGGGTCACGCACATAGAATCATGAGTGTGGGCACACCTGCGCATGACTCCCTTGTGCCCCCCCCCATCTCTTTTGGCACGAGATGGGGAAAAGGTTAGCCATCATTGACCTAGTCCATGGCCTAATTTTTTAAAATGCTACATTATTTTAAAAGCAAAATGTATGTTCCATTGGATCCTAAATTCCATACTGTTGAGCTCCATGCGGATATAGTTGATCGGGCCAATATTCTCAAGGAAAGTGCCTGTTGGTGCAGAAGTCTTGAAGAAGAAACTGATATCCAGGCTGTAATTCATCTTGAAGGTAGGAAAAAGCAAAGCTGTTCCCCTGATGAAGGATACTGTATTCCAGGAGTTGCCTGCAAGTCACGAAAAAAATGTAACTGAAAACTGAATGAATAAATAAATAAATAAATAAATATTTATATGGCCGCTCAGTTCACTCTGTGTCTCCAAGTGACTTACAAGGATAAAAGCCTATACAAAATAAAAAAGCAATATATCTCCCCCCGCCTCCCATCTGCCTTCATAATAACAATCAGATGAGCTTTATAATGGGCTCCATCCTACTCTGAGGTCCCCAGATCTGTTAGCAAAATGAGATTTTCAGGGCCTTGCAAAAGAGTGTCAAAGTGGACACCCATTTTTTCTCCGCAGGAATGATATTCAACAAGGAGGAAGTCACCTTGGAGAAGGGCCCTTTTTGATCCTACTACATGGAACTCCTTAGGAGAGGGGACCCATAATATTCCTTTCCTCCCCACTCTGATGGATCGGGTAGATGTGATTGAGAAAAGACAATCTTTAAATAACTTGGTCCCAAGGCATTTAAGATTTTGAAGGTGACAACTTGCACTTTGAATTAGACCCAGAAGCAAACTAGCAGACAATGCAGCTTCTGCAGGAGAGATGACACATATGCACATAAAATCATGCAGGCCACTGCATTTTGAACCAATTGAAGCTTCTGGATACTTTTCAAGGGCAGTCCCATATAGAGCATGTTACAATAGTCAGGAAAGGAGCATGGGTGATTATGAGCAGGGATGGAGCAGAATTTTTTTTATTTTTGGTGGTTGTTTGTATACCTTGGTTGGGGCTGCAATATAATGATTACTGTTACTGTCAATTTTTCTTCTTTTAAATGGATGGGGGGGATTAAAGAAAAAAAAGCATATAGAAGGTTTACACACTTTTGTTTCCCAATAGGAAATATCAACTTCATTTTTTAAAACATTTTTGTTGAATTTCATTAGCATAATCTTCAGGGTTTCTGGGGGCTACAAAGATGGGGTTTAGAATGTTATACAGCCCATAAACTTGAGGTTTCCTACTCTAGACTGAGAGATCCACGGAAAAAGACCAATACATCATCTCCCACTCTGTCCACTACTCACGGTCTCCATAGCAACGCAATGGACCCACATAGAACTGAGCCTCTGATCCAGTACGGTTTGTATCGCTCACTACAACCTGCGTAACTGGAAGATGGTCAACAAAATTCAGGAGCCCTTTATCTGCTCGCCTGGAATAGGGAATGACAAATGGATTCCCATCATGTATTAGAAATACTCAGTTCACAATATATCATCCCCCAGACCCTTTTGAGAGAAGATGGAATCAGATCTCACCACATCAAATGTTCAGCGTCACAGTTGCAATAGAAAAGAGGATTGGCACAACTCTTCTCCATGCCACACGCACAGCGCCCCAGGCCTGGAGGAGAGCCTCCCCAGTAATAATGACGTTCTTCATTTCGTCCCATCCAGAAACTTAATGGCATCCCAGCTAAGACAAAATAAGGCAAAATACAAATTGGAAAGGAAAATCTCCTGCTGATTCAGACCAAAAGCTGCACCTAAATTCTACAGTAGTCATCAAGTTGTTTTTAAGATGATTACAAATTAGTTGTGAAAACACATGTTGTTTCCTTCATTTGGTAAATCACATAATTCGCATTGCTTTTCTCAACACTACAATTGATTTCATTACACATTCATTATGTTCCCTAACTCACCTTTTCCCCTACATTAAAAACTTCCAACACTTAGGCCTAGCTGTTCAGATATTCTCATTCCCAGAATTCCTAGCACATCTAGAGGGTGGGAAGGTTTTTTACTAGAGGAAGATCTTTAATGAGTTTTTTCAATGACTTACAGCTTTAATCATTTGTGTTTACATAGAGGTACACAGAATTGCATAGGGCATTAAAACACAATCTTTAGCTGATTAAAAATAGATGAAACATTAATGTATCCATTATTTTGTTTCAATCCCCTTTTTAGTAATTTCTAGCATGGATTATATTTCATATTTTCTTCTCTTCATACTGTGATTATTCAGCTATTCATTATAATTCCAAGTTCTCTTTCCAATTCTATCCTTTTCTACTACCCACACTGCCAAATTTTGTGACTTACACTACATATATAGGAGATATATACATATGCTTTGAATGGCTCTTCAACTTTCTCTCAGCTGAAAAGCAAAGTAAATTGTCCAAAATAAATAGTTGTAATCACTTCTCAATATATATTCTTAGCTCCAACAGGAAGTAATATGTGCACCTCAGGATTGAACTGTGGAGTCTTTGGTGCTCTCTTATCCAGCTTGTTTGCTTGCAAATCTTTGCTTGTTACCAACTAGATAACATCATCAGTGCTACTGTTAGCACTGTTTGCTCCCTAGTGAGTTTCCTAGTTCCCCAAAGAAGAAGGGAGCAAACTCTGCACTTATTAGAACAGATGATGTTATCTAGTTGAGTAATGAAATGCCAAGTGGAGGATAGCAAGGAATCCAAATATATTCCCAGCTCTTGGTTCATAGCATGTGTGCAAATCCATACCATCCATAGAATGAAAGAATGTCATATATACTCACTCTGGGTGTTGAGTAGACGAGAGAAGTAACAGTGGAATTCAATTTGCTGCTCACAGTACTCAGAGGCATTTGCCAGGGCTGATACTTCCCCCCATGATGCATTCCAGTAGTCAACTGTGCCCAGGAAAGGCCTTTCTGGGCTATAGCCTGCTACTTTTGTAAGCCAATGACGATTGTGACGAACAATGGTCCATGCACGGTCCTCTGGAAAATACAAGTGGACAGGCAACAATTCAAACTGAAGATCAACTCCATCTAGTTGAAATAATAATAATAATAATAATAACTTTGAATTTATTAACCGCTCCCTCTCCCCACAGGGACCCGGGGCGGTGCACAGGAGGACTAAAAACAATATAAACAATAGATACAAAAATATATACTTTAAAACACAATTAAACAATGTTATCCCGTGCTAAAAAATTAAAACCCATTAAAATACATTTAAAATCTATAGACAGAGAGACTATCCAAGGCCGGCCAGTCGAAAGAAATGGGTCTTTAATTTCGTACGGAAGGAGCGGAGGTCCGTGGTCGTTCTGATATCGGGGGGAAGGTCGTTCCAGAGGGCCGGGCCCGCCACAGAGAGAGCCCTTCCCCTGGGTGTCGCCCGCTGACAAAGTCTAGTGGACGGCACCCGGAGAAGTCCCTCTCTGTGGGAGCGAATCGGTCGTGAGGATGTATGGGGCAGGATCCGATCCCGCAGATAGCTAGGTCCCGAGCCATGGAGCGCCTTAAAGATGATAGTTAGCACCTTGCAAACTTTCCTGATGTGCTTACTTCAAATCCCAGAATTCCCAGACAGAATGGGCATCACTGAAAAATCTGGGAATTGATGTCCACACTTCTAGCAATTGCCTGAAAATTGGGCATCTACCAAATACAACTGCCTCTTCTTTCTTTCATGCTTTTGATGGCAGTTGAATAACTTTCCCAAATTTAATTAGAGCCAAACTCCAAATCTCTAGGAGAGAACTTTCTAGAACATTTCAATGCCCCTGACACAAGGGGAAAACCTGAATTCCCATCCATTACCCGTACCTCTCATGTCACAATACACAGTAAAAGGTTTGAGGGGTCCGCTGCCATCTGGATCAATGGTGTAATTACCAGACACTTTTCCCCTGATTCGATAGGCTTCACAGCTTTCCTTGTAAACAGCTAAAAGAGAAAGAAGGTAGTGAAAAGGCTATCCATGTTCAGAAGCCCTTTGAATCCCCCCTCACTTGCCCCATCAGGCTCACGAGTATGGCAGGTCTCCCCCATGTAACCCGTCAAGTCACAGATACAAGTGAAGTCATCCCAGGATTGGATGCATCGACTGCCATGTTCACACATGTTGGGAGTACACCTGGGACAAAAGAAAAAGCAAGTTATCATAGGAACTCTTCTGCCAGTACAGATCTACGTTTTTGAGAAATGCGGCTCCTTTTTTTCTGATCCATGTGTAGGACACGTCTTCAAAAAATTTCAAATGTTATAAAATATCCAGCTATTTGTGTTAACTTAAAATTGCCCCTACTGTACCTTACTGATTTTTCAACTTTCTCCTCCCTTGAAGATTTAACATTAAACATTATGTAGATCCTGGTCTGTATTACGTCTAGTTAATCAATCATGGCATCATTAGCTATATTTTTCTTGTTCTTTCTTTATTACTGAATTGGCATCTTCTTGGAAAAGACAGTTTTATCTTTTCATATATCAATTTGTTTTCCATAACATTATTTTATTAGTTAGAAGTATGTACGATCTTTGTTGTTCATGCTTTTGATTAGCTGAAAAAAGTCTCTCTATCCATTTTATCTCATGTGTCAAAAGGAAGTCAAGTTGTGCAATTCTCAATTTAATAATCATATTTCCCTTTTTGTCTTAGTGAAAACTGTGCTTATATCCACCCATAACAATTTTGAAATCCTGTTAATAGTAATCTTGTTTGAAATATTATCTCATTAGCAACTGAGCTGATGACCTATTATCAAATTCCAAAGCATTCTGTTTTGGAACTATTCTGCAGGTGCCCTCTGTAACTATCTGCCTTGAGAGCAACTATTATCCTAACACCCTAGACGGGGAGCTTCCTGGAGCATCTAAGTACCACATAAAGAAATCATTTAGGATTTCTGTGTTGTGTCCTCGACCTGCGACCGGTCTCGAGTTACGACCGGCCGCAGGTCTTCCAGGCTGCCTCTTGGAGCCTTGGCAACAGGCTGTAGCAAGGCGGCCAACCGACAGACGCGCCTGATTGGCTGAGGCGTGCCTGGCCCTTGCTGCAGCCTGATTGGCTCCCCCTTTGACAGCTCCAAATATAAAGAGCTGTCAAAGCGCGGGAGCCCCTGTCTACCGCGCTTTACTTTACTCCCTATTTCTTCTGTAACTGAAATAAAGAAACCTGTTAGAGCAAACCTGATTCCGGACCCTGTCTTTTCGTGAAGTTATAACACTGGCGACGAGGATGGGATCAGGCAGCGCTCATCTAGAAGCAGCATTCGAAGAATGCCTCGCAAAAAGATTTCTGACCCTCCCTGTTTTGTTCGCGGTACGATCAACCGGATCGTTTCCTCCGCTCGACCCATCGACGCAGCTACGGAAACCTGGGCCCTTCCCACGGGCCACCTCGAGCGCTTTCCTGCCGGCCAACGACGACCGGGCCAGGACGCTCAACCTCGAGCTCTCCCTGCCGGCTAACAACGACCGGGCCAGGACGCTCGACGACCTCTCGAGCTGTGGCGGCCGAGACCTCTTCGAGACCGCGCGCGCCGCAGCTACCCCGGCAGCGGTCGACGACCTGCCGCGGGACACCTGGTGCAACGACTACGAGCACGCTACGCTCCTGCACCATCTACACGGATACACCGCTCCTCCGCAGACAAGCCTGCAGAAACAACCAGGACCGACGAGACGGCCGAGTCCTCGGCACTCCACCATGACCGGGAACTGCGGCCGCCTGTTCAAGGCCCCATCTGCCGCCGCTGCGGCCAAAGGGACACCGGCATCAGCACCAGCCACCCCATGGGCTTCGCGGCAGGATTCCGGACGACCGGCAATCCCAGCCGCTACACAACGAAAAACCTGAGAAGCCAGGCCGCTGCCTGCACCACCAGCAGCAGCAGCAGCAACAACAGCCGTCCGGCTGCCTCGCCGGGGTCCAACAACCCCGCCCGGCCGGGCATGGGTTTTCCCACACCTTCCGGCAACCATCTTCGGCCTGGCTCAAGCCGACCAGTCGACCAGGCCTCCCCATCGAAGACCACGCCTCCTTGCCCGACTCACCGCTCCAGACGTCCCCGCCTCTTCGGGTAGGCCCTCCGATGATGCCGCAGGAGCTACACCCCGGCAGGGAGGAGCTTCCTCGGGCACGTCCTCCTCGTCCGGCTTCCGTGAGACTCTGGGACTGTCAGAGCGGACTGCGCATGCTCCACTCTCCTGATGGACAGCTTTTCGCGCATGCGCAGACCGAGGGGGGAAAGGGGTGTTGTGTCCTCGACCTGCGACCGGTCTCGAGTTACGACCGGCCGCAGGTCTTCCAGGCTGCCTCTTGGAGCCTTGGCAACAGGCTGTAGCAAGGCGGCCAACCGACAGACGCGCCTGATTGGCTGAGGCGCGCCTGGCCCTTGCTGCAGCCTGATTGGCTCCCCCTTTGACAGCTCCAAATATAAAGAGCTGTCAAAGCGCGGGAGCCCCTGTCTACCGCGCTTTACTTTACTCCCTATTTCTTCTGTAACTGAAATAAAGAAACCTGTTAGAGCAAACCTGATTCCGGACCCTGTCTTTTCGTGAAGTTATAACATTCTGCAAAACTGATACTTATTTGTCTCTTACCTTTAGTTCACCTAGCTCACAGCAGCTTAGAGAAGGCTCCTAATTTTATTAATATTTTTGTCATTATTACATCTACATGCTCCTGACATACTGGGCCATGTGGACATTGACAAGATTGAAACTTGCTTAGATTCAGCAACCTCCTTTGAAACATGAAGTGGACAGAGAGAATTGTTCAACTAACAATGACCTACAGCCTATAATATCACCATGCTAATGCTACAAATTAGAAGAGCTTCTTGGATCTCTCATTTGCACCATCATTTAAGACCCAATTATGCCCACCCAGACTTTGCTTCTCACAGGCATACCTGTCCGTGATGCCACACACGTTGAAGTACACCTCAAAGTACTTGCCAAGCCGATGCTGACGAACCATGTCCAACTCTATCGGCTGGCGATCCACACTGACCATCTGCATGCAGCCATGAAAAGCTGTCTGATTGGACAGGCAGCCAGTTCGTAGTGCTGGCTTGGGGCATCCTATGGAACATCAGCCCAGCCATACACGCACAAGAAATAAATAAAAAGATTATATTTACCTCAGTGGATTAGGCCCATATTAATTTGTATTTAACAAACAATGGCCTCAGGAAACATTAATTACTATGGTTCTCCTCTAATCCCAAATCCAAACAATGAAACCAAAGAATGTTTTGCGGAAGTGAAACATCATAGTTTTCAATTAATCATTAGCATTTTGCAGCACAACTTTGTCTTGAATGCAAAAGGGTGCTTTAGAGTATGTGCAAATGCATGTACCCATTTGCAACTTTTTTAAGAGATGAACAAACAACAGGATAGTTTATCCTGCTCAGTTCACAATCCTGCTTCCCATCACCCTGAAATTATTCAAATACTGTATCTTCAGGCTCAACCATCCAATAATTTCAATTTACAGCTTTAAATTAAAATCAAATGAAGTACTGATTCTGAAAATCCAAATGCTGAATTCAATTTTGTGCATGCAAAATTGACATGCACACGAAGTGTGGTTGCTCTCTGAATATGGAAAGCTGTGCATACCAAGCTTTGCAGATGCTTTATTATTTCTTTTAATGCTTATCTTCAAAATCACTATATCTATAAAACCCATCCCTAAACAGAGAAAAGCTACTACAAATTGTAACACATCTTAAACTAGTCTTCCTCATTTGAATGTCCAGCAGATGTATTAGATTTCAGGTCTCACAGTCAAACTCATCTAAAGGTCATCAGGCTATGGAAGTTCAGCTCAGCTTTTTTCCCATAACAATTTACTACATACCTCCAAAAAAGTACTGGTTCCCAGTACGCAACTGAATGTCTCGGTCAACACGGAAGCTGGCATCATTCTGGTCATCTATAGTGATAACAGCCGAGGATTCTCGTACCATCAGGGACACTGAGTGCCAGAAACCATCATTAAGACGATATCCTAAGAATGATAGAATACAGGAAATTAAGAACAAGTGATAGGATTATGAATAAACTGGCCAGACTTTAAGATTTCATCACCACACCCACTGAAGCCACAGACTTTAAGATCCATAAAGCCTGCTCCACACAAAAACCTGGTTTCCTTGAGTTTGCTAGCCATTTTGCTTTCTGTTTATTATAATAAGTATATATTTTAAAGATTAGCTACAATCTCCACTGCGTTTGTAAGCCATCATTTTACACTTTAATTTCACAAGAACTGCAAAGATTATAAGCAGTTTTCCATGCAGAATAGTATCCAAAAGCTGTTCGTCTAATGAGCTTAATCATAGAGATCTAGTATCCCATTTAAATACCCTAACCCAGTCAATAGCAAGATCAAAATGGATACATCTTGGATACAAATAGATCTGATTTAGGTAGTGAAATTAATACTACACGCCAATTATAGTTTTAAATACCTGAGTTTCTTTGAGAACATCATCTCAACACTCATTTTATATTACATTTCCTGTGGGCACATAGGATATATTGAAATGGAGTGGAAAAAGTCAAAATGAGTAAGACTCCCCAACTCCAATAGAGGGAGAGAAAGAGAAATGAGACAGCACTGGAGGGAGAGAATGGGAGAGAGGGAAAAGAGAGGGGAAGCGAGAGAGGGGGGGGGAGGGAGGGAGGGGGGGGGAGGAAAAAGGAAAGAAAAACAGAAATGAGAGAGAGAAAGGGGTCTTTTTCCTCCCCTTTTCTCTCTCCTGATTCTATATTTCTCTCCTTTTTTCTCCACCTCCCTCCCTTTCTTTCTTTCTCTCTCTCTCTCTCGCTTCCCCTCTCTTTTTCCTCTCTCCCATTCTCTCCCTCAAGCTCTCTCTCATTTCTTCCTCTCCCTCTTCCCCTACATGTGTTTATATGTGTAATTTGTGGCATTATGTGAACCAGGTCAAAATATCTGAGGGAGAATGGGTTCTACCTCCCTCCCTCCCTCTCTCTCTGTATATATACACATATACACATAAAATCAATTCAAAATCTAATTGGAGATATCTGCTTTCTAATTCCTAATTCAAGCAGTATTAATTTAAAAATATGCATGTGACTGAACTTCTGTTTTTCTAATTTATTAAAACATACAGCAATTTAAAGATTGTAATTGCCCCTGGATAAATTATATTAATCATTTTGTAGCTTTTTGTGCGGCAGCTCCGTAGGGACAATAACTTCCTGAATTTCCAGTCTGCACAGTCATTTTAAGAGTTCTCTAAAAATAAGGAGAATGTTGAGAAAATAGTTGTCTAAAATATATGGATCTTTCTTTGTCGTATAACTTGATTTGATTTCCATTACACATAGCAATAAGAAAAGCCCAATTTGGAATATACAAATAATGGCTCAAAGCTAGATTGTAAAACTAAAAAAAAAAGCAGAAGGCCATTTCAGGTTTTTTAACTTCCCAAACTAGAGTTCTGAGAAATCTACCATCTCTGGGGCACCTTTCGTTTGCAGGAGGATGAGAAGGGCAACTTAAAGCAGCACCTCCTTAAACCAAAGCCTCTGAGTAACTCGGAAAGAAAGCGTGCTTTTCGGGTGGCAGTTTCCGGCAGATTCGAAGCACGGATTTCTTTCCCAGTTACTCAAAGTCTTTGGTATACTCCGCCCTCGCCTTCCTCATCCTGCAAGCGAAAGGTGCTTCAGAGATTCAGCGGGCAGCTCAGTGGAGATAATGGCCACAATGACTTCACTCCCCAGCAATGTGAGGAGCTGCTGCCACCGCCCCTAAGCCTAAGGGAGTCGAGTGGGAGTCCCAAAAGCAAAACCTCTCTCCTTTCCAGCCATCATGATCTCTGCAACGGCAGATGCATCTGCCCCTTTTTAAGATGACCAAGGCAGCTACATTCGGAGTATAAGACGCATGCAGATTTTCACCCTCTTTTCTGGAGTAAAAAGGTGCGTCTTATACTCCGAAAAATATGGTGTGTGTGTGTGTGTGTGTGTGTGTGTGTGTGTGTGTGTGAGAGAGAGAGAGAGAGAGAGAGAGAGAGAGAGAGAGAGAGAGAGAGAGAGAGAGAGAGAGAGACAGACAGACAGACAGAGAGACAGAGAGACAGAGAGACAGAGAGACAACACCCTGGTAAGCCCCAATTAAGGGAAGAAGCATACGGCTCTCCTTTTCTGCCTTTCGGCTCATCACCAGAGACCATCTAGACAGAAAGCTATAAGTTTCGTTGTGTCTTTTTTTTTTACATGTGTGTTAGGTTTTTGAGCTGATAAATAAATAAATAAGGAAGACTAGGATAGATCTATTTTGAGCTATTTAGCTCTCATCAGCTAGCCATACCCTTACTGGGATTTGAACCGGGGCTGTATTGCATGTTAGGCAGATGTTTTAGCCACTAAGCCACCAGGTTCTCCTCCTGATCAGCTGAGACAGGGGAAATAAGTATATGCTTGTGTCACAACACAACACAGGGGAAGAGGGGAAGCTTGTTTGTGGAACGAATCACATAAAGCATTGCTGGCAGCCATCATTGCTGGCAGCACAGCCTGTCCAGCTACTGATATTCAAATTAGTTGGGGAGCAGACATTCATTCGTGAGAAAGAGAAATTAGCATGGAAAAACCTGAGACGAGCCAGTAACAGGAGAGGAGGCAAGACTTCAACATCCTTAACAGCCTCTGCTGAATGCTAGCATAAATACCAAGAAGGCAACATTACAACTAAGGTTTTCCCCTTCATTAGCCCTATACAACCACCAAATCCAACTGTGAGGGTGAATTGGAAAATCTGCCCAACTAAGAAAGCTTACCTGCACCAAGGAGAGTTATAGTTTCTTATTGAACTGGAAAAGAAAAATATCTGCCTTAAATCCCTAATTTATCCAGTCTTTGGACAAGAAAGAAACAATCCAACAAGCTGTATTCCACCTTTAAGAGGATCCAGCAGCACCAACCTTTCTTTTCACCTCTCCTACAGAGCCCCTTTCCAACATTAGGAACTATGTAACATGCTTTGGAGTCTTACCTAGGAGCCCTTTTATTAACTGAAACCATAACCCTCTTTACCTTACTGCCTACCTGCTGCAAATTCCAGCTTCTTGGTTTTGGTTTTGGCTTTTGGCTGAGCAATTGTGACATTGACTTGTCCATCACTCAGGACCATCTCAAGCCATCCTAGATCATCAGCAAAGGATGTGTACATAAGCAGCCCTACAACATCCCATGTGCGGAAACTGAAGCTGACTGCCAGCATGTTGCGCCGAGGATATCCAGGGATCTGCAAGAAGTTGTTGACCCCAGCAAAGGTAAAAGGGAACAAGAGGTTGTCCCGACAGAAATAGCCCACATGGCCCTGCAACAAAGAGAGAAAGCACAGTGATATTCACAGAGGGAAGCAAAAGCAAAGGGAGAAGGCAAGTCCATTAAGGAAGGGCCACATGCATTTGCTCCCATATCCACATGCCTTATAGATGGTGACACAATCTGCTGCCTTGGCCACCAAAAAGGTCTCTGTTGGGCTCCTTCTTTTAGCTAACTCTAGAAACATTCCAGAGACTCCACACAACACAGTTAATCTATATAAATAAAAATGTAAAATAGTTTGTACGAATCCACTAATCTCAAAAACTACTGCGCCGATCTGGCTCAAATTTTGACACAATGTTGCCAAGGACTTCCGATAATAGAAAGCTACTCATTTTGTGCCTAGCACACGTGTATCGTGTGCAAGGCACACACATGTAAAATATACCCACTGAAAATGTTACCACCTTCCTGTAGCTCCTCCCACCCAGCTGATACGTCATGGACACGTAATGGCAAAAAACGGCCTTGCGAAGGAACGTTGCCAGGGGTAGGGGCGGCGGGAGACAGGGTGCCCATCTTAAGTTGGGGGATCATGGCCGCTGGTTACAAGCGGTCACTCGCCCCAACCCCCTGTGCTCCCTTCGGGGACTAGGCGGTCAAGGATTACAGAGCCAGGGCCCCAGGCTGATGCTCTGCAACGCCAGGTCCGTGGTAAATAAAGCCCCCCTCATAAACGACTTAGTGTCAGAGGGGGACCTGAACCTGGTGGGAATTACGGAAACCTGGTTGGGCCCCGAGGGGGATTTACCCCTTGTGGAAATGTGCCCACCAGGCTACCATGCTTTTCATCAGCCTCGGGCCCTAGGCAGGGGTGGAGGAGTGGTGATTATTGTTAAGGAGGGTCTAGAGCCGAGGGAGATCACTGTACCTCAGACTACCGGCTGTGAGTCCCTCTACGTGAAGTGGGGCCTAGGGAGGCAGTTGGGTTTGCTGATTGTATACCTGGCTCCCCGCTATGTAATAGCAGCCCTGCCTGAGCTCCTTGAGGTGGTCGCTGAGATGGTAGTAGAGACCCCCAGACTTTTAGTCCTGGGGGTCTTTAATTTGCCATCGGCGGGCGAGGCATCCGAGGCAGCTCGGGAGTTCATGGCGTCCATGACAGCCATGGACCTGACCCAATTAGTTCAGGCCCCCACTCACGATGGAGGACACACGCTGGATCTTATTTTCGTCTCTGGCCAGTGGAGAAGTGATCTTGGAACCGGGGACTTAGTCATCTCACCCTTGTCATGGACAGATCACTCTCTCCTTCGGCTGGACTTTCCAAACGCCTCATCTCACTGCGGGGAGGCAGAACCGGAGACACCCAGATGGTTCCGCCCCAGGCGCCTGATGGATCCTGAAAGGTTCCAGAAGGAGCTTGTGCCAATACCTGTTTCCTTGACTCACGCCGTGGCTGAGGACCTAGTGGCAGCATGGTATAGTGCGGCCGCGGGGGCCTTAGACCGCGTTGCGCCTTTGCGGCCTCTCATGCGGCGCCATCTCACCTGGGCTCCCTGGTTTTCCAAGGAGCTGAGGGAGATGAAACGCCGCAAGAGATGCCTAGAGAGTAGGTGGAGATCCTCTCGGTCCGAATCTGATCGAACACTGGTAAGAGCCCATTTGAGGACTTATCTAGTGGCGATGCGGGTGGCCAAACGCAAGTATTGTGCCACCCTCATCGCATCCGCAGAGAACCGCCCGGCGGCCCTGTTTGAGATGACTCGCTCCCTTCTTTAACAGAGGCCGCGGGAGTCCTCCTTGCAGGGCCGAGCTGAGGAATTTGGAGAATATCTGCAGGATAAAATCACTCAGATTCGGAGCGAGTTGCCCTCCACAGATAGTGGTCCAGATGAAATATCCGATGCAGGCCTTGAAACAATTTTATGGGAGGACTTTGACCTTGTTACTGCCGATGACATGGACAGGTTGGTGAGGAGACTAAAGGCCACCACATGTTTATTGGACCCGTGTCCCTCCTGGCTTGTACTGGCATCCTGGGAGGAGACACGAGGCTGGCTCCAGGCCATTGTGAATGCTTCTTTGGGAGAAGGGTTCTTACCTACCACCTTGAAAGAGGCGGTGGTGAGACCCCTCCTCAAGAAGCCTTCCCTGGACCCAGCATTATTGGCTAATTACTGTCCGGTCTCCAACCTTCACTTTCTAGCGAAGGTTGTAGAGAGTGTGATTGCACAGCAGTTTCCTCGTCACCTGGAGGAAACTGATTATCTAGACCCATGCCAGTCCGGCTTTCGGCCCGGTCATAGCACCGAGACGGCATTGGTCGCGTTGGTAGATGATCTCTGGAGGGCCCAGGATAGGGGTTGTTCCTCTGTCCTGGTCCTGTTAGATCTCTCAGCGGCTTTTGATACCATCGACCATGGTATCATTTTGCACCGACTGAGGAGGTTGGGGGCGGGAGGCACCGTTTTGCGATGGTTCTCCTCCTTCCTCTCCGGTCGGTCACAATTCGTGTTGACGGGGGAGCAGAGGTCGACTTCTAGACCCCTTTCATACGGGGTGCCGCAGGGGTCGGTCCTCTCGCCACTCCTATTCAACACGTATATGAAGCCGCTGGGTGAGATCATCCGTGGTTTTGGGATAGAGTATCATCTGTACGCTGATGATACTCAGTTGTACATCTCTACCCCAGACCATTCCAACGATGCCGTTGAGGTGATGCCCCGATGTTTAGAGGCCGTACGGATCTGGATGGGCAGTAACAAACTCAAACTCAATCCGTCCAAGACCGAGTGGCTGTGGTTCCCGGCATCCCGGTTTAGCCAGATGACACCATCACTGGCTTTGGGGGGTGAAGTACTGGCCCCCGTGGAGAGAGTGCGCAATTTAGGAGTCCTCCTGGATTCCCGGCTGTCCCTGGAGGACCAGGTGGCGGCCGTGGCCAGGGGGGCATTTTACCAGGTTCGCCTGGTCCGCCAATTGCACCCCTTACTGGACTGGGAGGCCCTTCGCACAGTCACTCAAGCACTCGTGACTTCTCGTCTGGACTACTGTAACACTCTCTACATGGGGCTCCCCTTGAGATGCACTCGGAGATTGCAGTTGGTTCAGAATGCGGCCGCGCGGGTGATCATGGGAACCTCAAGGCATTCCCACATAACACCACTCCTGCGCAAGCTGCACTGGCTACCTGTGACCTACCACGTGTGTTACAAGGTTTTGATGACCATCTTCAAGGTACTCCATGGCACAGGGCCTAGCTACCTACGAGACCGTCTTCTGTCCCATACATCCCTACGACCGACTCGCTCCCACGGAGAGGGTCTTCTCCGGGTGCTGTCGACCGGGCAGTGCCGGTTGGCGGCTCCCAGGGGAAGGGCCTTCTTTGTGGTGGGCCCAACCCTCTGGAACGACCTACCTCCCGAACTCCGTACCATCTCGGACCTCCGCTTGTTCCGCCAGCACTTAAAAACATACTATTTTCATCTGGCTGGCCTGGCATGAACTACTCTGCACCCTATTGTCTTATAACAGTTTTAATCTATGGGTTTTAAATTTATTTTACGCAGGGTCTTGATTTAATTTAGTTATTATTTAGTAATATTTTGTATTTATGTATATTTATTTTAAATTTCTGTTTGCCGCCCCGAGTCCCTTTGTGGTGAAATGGGTGCGGGTTATAAATATGAATAATAAATAAATAAATACGCCTCCCTGTCTGCCAGCACCCACTCTCTTCCACACACACACACATGGGCTTGTGCACGCACCCACAGGATCAGAAGCGTCCCAGCCCTGGCATGTCAGCGAGCATGCGGGTGTGCGGGCACCCGAGGCTGTGGCTACATAAGCACCGCCAGGGCTGTCCGGGCGCCGCACGCCCACCTCCCTCCCAGCCCCGTTTGGCGGGCAGCTCTGGAAAGTGCGCCTTGGTGGCCGTCGGGAGCTCCCGACTGCTGGACGACCTCAGACGGCAGGAGCTGCCTGTCGCAGGGCTCGGGACAGCCGCCTGCAGAGGTCACTGAGGTGCACTTTCCAGAGCTGCCCGCCAAACAGGGCTGGGAGGGAGGTGGGCGCGCAGCGCCCGGATGGCCCCAGCGGTGCTTAGGTAGCCGCAGCCTCGGATGCTGCCCCCGCCCACTCGCTCGCTGACATGCTGGGCTTTCTGCTGCTTGGGAGGGGGGAGAGGGAGGGAGAAACTGACATACACACAGAGAGAGAGACAGAGGGGGAGGGAGTGACGAACAGAGAGATAATGAATGAGAGATCGACGAACAGAGAGATAATGAATGAGAGATCGACAGGCACACGCAGTGACAGAGAGAAAGGAAGGGGAGAGAGAGACACACAGAGAGAATGAGTGAGAGAAAGATAGACAGGCAAACATACACAAACAGAGTGACAGAGATGGGGGAGGAAGGAGAGAGAGACAGACAGACAGACAGGGAGAATGACAGAGAAAAACAGAGAGGGAGAGAGAGAGAAAGAGACTAATGACTTTGCCCACCACTGCGTTAGGCATGAGGGAGGGGAGAGACGGGGCCTGGAGGAGGTTGACTGGGGGGGAGCAGTCTGGGGAGGGGAGGGATATGTAGTTAGGTAGAGGAATATAGAGAGAGGAAGAAATACATTAGGTAGGTAAGTAGAGGGATAGATGAGAGGGATGAATACAGCAAGTAGGTAGATAGGTACAGGTATATAGAGAGAAATACAATACGTAGATAGGTATGTAGGTAGGTAGGTAGGTAGAGGGAGAGAGGGAAGAATACAGTAGGTAGGTAGGTAGGTAGGTAGGTAGGTAGGTAGGTAGAGGGATACAGAGAGAGGGGGAAATACAGTAGGTAGGTAGGTAGAGGGATACAGAGAGGGAGAAATGTGGTAGGTAGGTAGGTAGTTAGGTAGGTAGGGGGATAGAGAGGGGAGAAATACAGTAGGTAGGTAGGTACAGGGATAGATAGAGAGGGAGAAATACAATAGGTAGGTAGGTAGAGGGATAGATAGAGGGAGAAATACAGTAGGTAGATAGATACAGGGATAGATAGAAAGGGAGAAATACAGTAGGTAGATAGGTAGAGGGATAGATAGAGAGGGAGAAATACAGTAGGTAGGTAGGTAGGTAGAGGGATAGATAGAGAGGGAGAAATACAGTAGGTAGGTAGGTAGATAGAGGGATAGATAGAGAGGGAGAAATACAGTAGGTAGGTAGATAGAGGGATAGATAGAGAGGGAGAAATACAGTAGGTAGGTAGGTAGGTAGAGGGAGAAAGGAAGAAATACAGTAGGTAGGTAGAGAGATAGATAGAGAGGGAGAAATACAGTAGGTAGGTAGGTAGGTAGAGGGAGAAAGGAAGAAATACAGTAGGTAGGTAGAGAGATAGATAGAGAGGGAGAAATACAGTAGGTAGGTAGGTTGGGGGTTATATGGTGGTTGTGTGTATGTGTGTAGGTGTAGATATACACACAGATTGGTTGGCCATTTAACCAGAATTGGCCACAGCAACGCGTGGCCGGGTATAGCTAGTAAGGAATATTTATTTTACATTAATGAAGAAGACATTAAAACAAAAGATATTACTCTCTTATGGCCTTCTGGAAGCTGAGCTTTCAGTCCCTTCCTTACTTTCTTGTTCATGCTTAGCATTGAGTAGCAGTTGCCTATTGAAATATTCAGCAACCTTGCCCAAGGAAAGTATAGTTCCTAATATATCCATCCAGCAAACCTTGGAACGACAGAGAGCCCCATCCACTTTTCTCACTAGCCAGCTGAATCATCCTGATCATCTAACCCAGGGGTCTGCAAAGTCGGCTCTTTTAAGACTGGTGGACTTCAACTCCCAGAGTTCCCCAGCCAGCATAGCTGGCTGGGGAATTCTGGGAGTTGAAGTCCATCAGTCTTAAAAGAGCCGACTTTGCAGACCCCTGATCTAACCAATAGGAGCTGGATTGTTTGATTGATTGCTTCTGCAATTAATATCAAAAGAGGAGGCAGTCTGGTCCCCATCTGCCCATTCACTAGAAGACTGGTTTGCTAATAACAGCAGGAATTCATCAATTTACAGCAAGTTGCTGGGAGGGAAGAGGGAGGGAGGGAGATAATGATGTTTGTGAGCAAGTGTGAAAGTATATGGGGCACCCACAGAGACACATACACACTTCTACACATGCAAATAAATAAATAAATCTAATAAAATAAATAAAACTCATTAGGCTGTAAAAAAAAGTTACTCCACAGGTGAGCGATGTTATGAGGCATTCAATTCTGCGCATCATTTTATCTTTCCTTTATGTTCAAATAGAGGGACTTATCCCAACAGAACTATTGCTGCATGCTGAGAACATGGAAAGCCTTGGAAAAAGAGGAACTCAATAAAAAGGCTAAGAAAAATTTCCCAGAGTTGGGAAGCAATTTCAGGTCTTTCAAAACATTTAGGTTTAGCACGGATCCACAGCAGAACTGAAATAATGCATGCAAAACACATACATTTCTGCCAGTAACTGGATCCATCAGACTCTTCTTTCAATTGTCATCTGGCAGTAACTATTCCATCAAGGTACAGCAAACAAGGCTGGGAAGGAGGACCACTTTATCATCCTGAGCTGTTGGTTAGTAAATGTTAGAAAAACTACTATTTAACTATAAGAATTGGTGCCTGAATTTGCTTTTTTTTTCTTTTTATTGTATTTTATATAATAGGTTTTAGACTGTAAGTACGCAGACACATCCTTTCACTTTAAAGGATATTTGGTACTCTAGAAGTCTTGTTCATAAAAAATTGGAGTAAGAATACTTTACAGAAAAATAATATGATTCCAATCTCTCCAAAATATGAACCCTTTGATTTTTTTGCTAATTTTCTTCACATATATTTTGAAGCCAATCTGAATATTCCAATTTTGTTTCCCCTTCCTTACCGAGTGGAAACATCAGGACTGCTTTCATAACATCAGTTTTCCTAGAGGAGATTACACTGGAGTTTCCTTTCCAGGAACAGCTATGAAAAATCAATTCACTTACAATGAAATCAGAACGGAAAAACAGGTGACAGGCAGCAGCAGGATCAATTACAGGACCAAAGCATCAGGACCAAAGCATCAGCTTATGCAGACTCAGCAGAGATTAACAACTACAGGCCAAGAGCCTGCCTTCAACTACAAGAGTCAGTTTTTATCTTCATTGCCACTGAACAGCTTTTCCCAAACATATCCTCCAGATGTGTGGAGTTCAACTTTCCACAGTGGTTGAGGAAGTCTGAAAGCTGAAGTCCAGATAACTGCAAGGTTTCGAAGTAGGTAAGGCTGCCATAGTTCCTAGACTCAACCAACATTAATTCTTACCTCAACCCGGATGGTGGGATGCCGACGTCTTACTAAATTAGTAATATAAACCAGGTTGTAAGCAATGTTTTCCATACAGCCACGAAAGTTTGGCCTATAGACAAGACGCTGTTTCTCAGAGTTTCTCACGCCTCCAAAAAAAACCTGCAGAAAACAAGGAGGGACAACGCAACTCAGCTGGGAGTCAATTAGGTTCCTGATTTTTAATGGCTGCACATAGATCATGTGGCCATAACGAAAGACAGAGAATGTAGGGTTAAAGGTCATTAAAGTTCCCAGCAGATATCAACTCCATAGAAAAGTGGAGAGGTGCATTTCAATTGTTTTCAATTTTCATATCCCAAATGAGCATTATCACAGTGTAAATTCTTCCAAGGCATATCACCTCTGTGTCTAGGTCAAGCTGCTCAAATTCCCCATTGAGGCGGAATTGCAGAATCTCCCCATCCAGACTGAAGTTGACATATTTTCTATAGCGATCAAGGCGAAATTGGTGCCAATGTTGGTCATCCAAGAGGCTCCCCAGCTTCATTGTTGTCTCCCCTCCGCTCATATTTAGTGAGCTGTTACCTGATGGTAGAAACCCATATTAAAAATATGACATTAGAAATAATGTCAACAAATACTAGATTCTGTCTGATTCATTGTAAGGACATACTCAGATTAGATAACCATTGTTTATTCTTACCATATGGGCTGCATTTGCTAACTACCAAATGTTGATTTGATTTTAATAATATTTTAAAATATTAAATTGATAATACTTATACAGAGTACTAAATGAATCAGTTTTATACAGCTTGTAAGTCATCTGCTTTTTTTAAACTCCACTTTTTCCCTTTTTCTCAGTGCCATTTTCAAATAGCTGTACAAACAAAAGAAAAGAAAAAAAATCCTGGAGCATTTCATTTCTAAGATTTTGCATTTCTGTCTAAAAAAATCATTAAACAAATCTAACCTTCAGCAAAAGTGTGCTTAGGGATAAGTGCATCATTTCATAACTTTAGGCAGCACTAGCTTGCTCACTAAAAAAAATGTGTATGCTAATTCAATGCTAATTTTCTTTAAAAAAATTTCTTTAGTGACAGCCGTGGCCAGGAGGGCGTTTTACCAGGTTCGCCTGGTTCGCCAATTGCGCCCCCTATTGGATCGGGACGCCCTTCGCACAGTCACTCATGCCCTCGTGACATCCCGACTGGACTACTGTAACTCCCTCTACATGGGGCTCCCCTTGAGGTGCACCCGGAGGCTTCAGTTAGTTCAGAATGCAGCCGCGCGAGCAATTATGGGAACCACTAGGTTTACCCATGTAACACCGCTCTTGCGCGAGCTGCACTGGCTGCCTGTCGTCTTCCGGGTGCGCTTCAAGGTGTTGGTTATCATCTTTAAAGCGCTCCATGGCTCGGGACCTAGCTACCTGCGGGATCGGATCCTGCCTCACACATCCTCACGGCCGATTCGCTCCCACAGAGAGGGACTTCTCCGGGTGCCGTCCACTAGACTTTGTCAGCGGGCGACGCCCAGGGGAAGGGCTCTCTCTGTGGCGGGCCCGGCCCTCTGGAACGACCTTCCCCCCGATATTAGAACGACCACGGACCTCCGCTCCTTCCGCCTGAAACTAAAGACACATCTTTTCCGCCTGGCCGGCCTAGGGTAGTCTCTCTCTCTATGGGTTTTTTAATTGTTTATTTATATTGAGTGGGGATTTTTAGTTAATGGGATTTTAGCACAGGAGTTTGTTTAATCTGTTTTAAATTGTATGTATTTTTGTATATTTATGGTTTTTATTCTCCCTGTGCACCGCCCCGAGTCCCTGTGGGGAGAGGGAGCGGTTAATAAATTCAGCTTTATTATTATTATTATTATTAAATAGACTGCAAAATTTCAATATTTTGCCCTTATATGAAATTGGAGGTATTTAGAGAAGACCTAGTCAAGGTCATTGTATCTATCTGCCTTTAATGTAGTACCAAAAAGCACTCACAGTTTTGTTGTCTGTATGCATAATATTATGAATGTGACTATCACTATTTCTGCTTAACTAATCTGACCGATTTCATTTCATTTCATTTATTAGATTTCTATCCCGCCCTATCTCCCAAAAGAGGGACTCAGGGCGGCGCACAGGGACTTAAAAACCAACAATACAAATAGTACAAATTCTACAAAATTTAAAACTACTATTAAGCAATTTAACCCGTGCTAAAAAGAGACAATCAATTTAAAACCCAAATCTAATAAAATATGGTTGTAGCAGCTATGCCAGGCTGGCCATACAGAAAAAATAGGTTTTTAAAGTCCAGCGGAAGAGGCGAAGGTCGGTGATAGTCCGGAGGTCTGGGGGGAGGTCATTCCAAAGGGCGGGACCTGCTACAGAGAAGGCTCTTCCCCTGGGCGTCACCAGCCGGCATTGTCCAGCGGACGGCACCCTAAGGAGGCCCTTCCTGTGGGAGCGGACAGGTCAAGTGGAGGTATGCGGTAGAAGGCGGTCCTGCAAGTAACCAGGCCCACTGCCATGGAGCGCTTTAAAGATGGTCACTAAAACCTTGAAACGCACCCGGAAGGCTACCGGCAGCTAGTGCAGCTCGCGCAGGAGAGGTGTTACATGGGAGTATTTTGAAACTCCCAAAATCCCCCATGTGGCCGCATTCTGGGCTTCCCGCGGCCTCTGTTGAAGGAGGGAGCGGGTTACCCCAAACAGGGCGGCAGGGCAGTTATCTGCGGACGCAATAAGAGTGGCACAATACTGACTCTTGGCCACTCTTAACACCACAAGGTAAGTCCTCAAATGGGCTCTCACCTGTGTTCGGTCAGATTCAGAGCGTGTAGATCTCCACCTACTCTCTAGGCATCTCTTGTGGTGCTTCATTACCCTCAACTCCTCGGAAAACCAAGGAGCCTGGGTGGTTCGCTGCCGCAAGAGAGGCCGCAGAGGTGCGACCCGGTCCAAGGCCCCAGTGACCGCACTATTCCATGCGGCCACTAGGTCCTCCATCCGGGCGCGGGTCAGGGCTACAGGTAGTGGCCTAAGCTCCGTCTGGAACCTTTCAGGTTCCATCAGGCGCCTGGGGCGGAACCATCTTGGAAATTCCGGTTCCGCCTCCCCGCAGTGGGAAGTAGCAGTTGGAAAGTCGAGCCGGAGAAGTGAGTGATCTGACCATGACAGGGGTGTGATGACTAAATCCCCTTCTCCCAGATCACTCCTCCACTGGCCAGAGACAAAAATAAGATCCAGTCCAGGGCCCCCGTTGCCGCCAAATCCCAGGCGGCCACAAGGTCCTCAGTCGGGTCGTGGGCCAGGGAGTCAGGTATTGGCCCAAGCTCCGTCTGGAACCTCTCTGGGTCCATCAGGCGCCTGGGGCAGAACCATCTTGGAATATCAGGTTCCGCCTCCCCGCAGTGGGGTGCAGAGGTTGGAAAGTCGAGATTAGGTCCAGTGTGTGTCCTCCAGTGTGTGTTGGGCCACAAATGAATTGGGTCATGGAGGCCATGAACTCCCGAGCCACCTCAGACGATCCGCCTACCGATGGCAAGTTGAAATCCCCCATGACTAGAAGTCTGGGGGTCTCAACTGCCACCTCGGCCATCACGTCCAGGAGCTCGGGTAGGGCTGCTGATACGTAGCGGAGAGCCAGGTACACTATCAGCAAACCCAACTGGCTCCCGTGGCCCCACTTCACACATAGGGACTCACAACCGCCTGTCTGCGGCACGGTGATCTCCC
Organism: Rhabdophis nuchalis; assembly: GCA_039707465.1. Taxonomy (NCBI): domain Eukaryota; kingdom Metazoa; phylum Chordata; class Lepidosauria; order Squamata; family Natricidae; genus Rhabdophis; species Rhabdophis nuchalis. The sequence goes on from CM077647.1 coordinate 114,471,347, forward strand.
TCGGTCCAAGACTTTCCTTGATAACAACCGCCACCCCGCCACCCCGCCCTTGGGCCCGAGGCTGATGAAATGCCCAGTAACCTGGAGGGCACATTTCCACGAGGGGAATTCCTCCCTCATGGCCCAGCCAGGTCTCTGTGATACCCACCAGGTCCGGCTCCCCCTCTGACACCAAGTCGTAGATGAGGGGGGCTTTGTTGACCACGGACCTGGCGTTGCATAACATCAGCCTAGGGCCCTGGCTCTGAACACCCTGACCTCCTGGGTTGCAGGAGGAGCCGTGTGGATCGGAGCACGCAACCCTCTGTAAACAGCAGGTGCGCCCTCCCAAACCATGATGGAATCTCTGGCTCCCGCCATATCTACCCCTCCCACCCCTAAAAAAACCCTCAATTTCCTTTTTCGAGATTAAGAAATCCGTCATTGAGGCGGGCCCTCATTAAAGCGGAGGGCCAAACCTGCGAGAGGGGGGACTCTCGCAGTGCGAGGAGGTCAGCTGCGGAATAAATTAGCTAGTTCATAAGTCTGGAGAGGAGAGCCGCCTTAAATGTTCAAATGTTCAGAGATTAAACAAAGTCTAACTGGCAGCATAAGAGAAAATAAATTTGCACATTGGAATAGAGACACAAGTCAATCCCCTGCTGGGAAATATAAACCAGGTTCATATTGGTTACAATAAAAGGAAAAGACAGAGTTTCAATATACACTGGCTGAGGGAACGTGTAGAGGTTCTAAAAGTTCTCAATACAATTTCTTTGTTCCTATATTCTGGTGATACATCACTCCCACATTCCATTCCTGTATGTAATGACATTGGCACATGGTGGTTGTGGGGAGGCTTCCTTCCACTACTTGATTAATACTTACTTAAAAGTTATTTTCACACTCTCCGCCCCTCCTTTTGGCCTTCCCCCAACACAACACCAACATTAAAAATTGTGGTAAATCATGTGTTTAAATAGGCTGTCACAATTAAATGGCTTGAACACACTGAGTTCATACTGCCTGAGTCCATTGTTACAAAGAAGAAGGCAGTAAGTTACATGTTGGCATGGAATATTATATTCTGTACACACCTTATCCTAAACACCTCTGTTGGACCTAGTAGGTGCTTTATCCCCCAACTTAAGCAATAGCCTTAGACTAAGTAGCCAAAAAAAAATCACTTCTATTCCTTCATTCATGGTATAAATGGCTTATTGAAAGGGGGTAAAGGGCTAAATTGGCTGGGCATCAATTCCCCTGGAGAAACAGCTAGACTTTGGGGGATTCTCCCCAATTTCCTTTGCACCTTGGAATGAGACTAATTATAAACCCTACACTTAGCTAAACCCAGGTCAAGCCCCTTCGTTACCCTATTTCCTTCAAATACTACCAATAAAATCATAGTCTGCTTTTTACTTATTCAGACTTTTAACTCTTTTTCTGAGTATTGATTTCAATGGAATGGCAAAGAGTGAAATGTGCTTTGAGGTCTATCCAGTATTTACTTTGAATCTTTACACGGAATCTTCTCAACATGGATCTTTCAGGTGTATTGGTACTCCCACAATTACCAAAGTTTTCAAATTAAACTGGAAATTCTGGAAGTCACAATCCTGATATACTGGTAGCTCCAGTAGTGCATGAGACCAGAGAAAAAGATGTAAAAGTGTTTAAGAGGAAGAAAATGAGTCTTTAAAAGAATTAAAATCTTAATTTAGAAACTGACATACTGCAAAACAGAGAATTAACAGTAAAAAAATATAGTTGGGATGTAGTCCTAGCCTGATTTTGGGGGGGATGGGCCTAATATAAGCCCTACCCCCCAAAATAAGGCCTAGCGAAGTGGGTGTCAGACCCACTTTTACCTTTTGGATGGATACCTTTGAGGGTGGCCAGGACAGGAGACAGCCTTTCCCCGATTACCTCTTGGAAGCTCAGCCTCTTAATAGCAGCCTACAGATCAGCTGAGTAAGCAAGGGCCGGGAGCTGCCTCTTATTTTTCTCTCTAGGTGCCTGGATGTGTTTCCAGGCACTCTTCCAGCCCCAGCCCTACCTGAGGCACCAGGCAACCTCACAACCAAGGGCCTCTCTCTTCCACAGCTCACCTTGTGCCTCTGGGGCAAGAGGCAACCACAGTTTGTGCTCCACCAGACCTGGAGCTCGGGTCAAGGCAGAAAGCCATGTGGCACGTCAAAATTGGCTTTCCCCCCCCCCCCCCTCTGTCTGGCTGCTGGGCCTGCTGCACCTGCTACTGATGGCTTTGCAGGGCCTCATCACCCTCCTGGCTGCTTTGCTGTCAGCAGCCCTCCTGGGCTGTTTCTGCCTGGTGTGGAGCAACTCAGCTCAGATCTCTGGAACACCTGCCCTGCTGCTGGCCTGCTAGGACCCCTTTGCCAGTGGTCACACTGCCCTGGACAAGCTCCCTGGTAGACCTGCAGTGGGACAGAGAATGGAGTGGGAGATCACTCCTTCCTCTTTGCCTCCCATGCAAAGATCTGCCACAGCTTTGGAGCAAACCTCCACCCTCCCTGTGCAGGATTGCAAGTCTGAAAGCTTAAGATGGAGCATTTTGGGGATGTATGCCTATGCTGGGCTCCTCAAGGAAAGGACGATTGGCAGAAAAATCCCTCTCCCTCATTTTCCTGCAGATTGTTCTTTCCTTTGGGAGCCCTGCATAGACGCACTTCCCAAAAAATGCTCTCTTGGAAGCTTCCAGCATTGCAATCCTGCACAGGGAAAGCAGAGGTTTACTCTGAACCTGCGGCAGAGGGTAGCATCGAAAGACCTCTGCAGGTAACATTTCTGAAATGTTAACGTTTAACACCTCCCTCCACAAGTCTTTATCACAAGGAAGGAAAATGAAGGGGATGTGGGGAGTTCTGGGAGTTGAAATCCACAAGCCTTAAAGTGGCTAAGTGGATGCCCTTGCTTCTCCTGGCCTAGCGTGGGCTCTTCGCCCTCCTGGCAGCGCTGCTCTTGGCTGCCTTGCTGGGCTGCTCCTGCCTGACATAGTGAAGCCCCGGGCATGACAAGAGCTTGGCCCATTGCACTGGGAAAGCAGGCAGTAGGATGGAGAGGGCTACGCTCCCACTCCTGGCTCCCAGTCAGAGAGCCCCCATGCTCTCTGACTCCTGCAAGTCCAAAACAAAAGACCCCCCCCCAAAAAAAAATAAGCTTAAGTGATTATTTTCAAGCTCAAAAGAAAATAAGACCAAGTCTTATTTTCTGGGGAACAGATTTGGTGGGTGTGCTCACTGGTTTTGAAGTCTACTTGACTGCAATCTGCAGTTGATATAATAAAACAATGCAGTTCCCATGACTTCATCCAACTCCCCCCCCCCCACAAAAAAAATTTCTCCTCCACAACTCCTTATTGTTTGGGATAGAGATATGCATCACAATTCAGAAGTACATTTAGCCTCAATTCAAACTTGAAAGAAAGGTGACTCCTTCTCTTCTGACTTGCTTATCAATTGTATTAACCATTTTCCTCCTCCTCTAGCATGTCAACAATGAATCCTGGCATCTACCCAGCTCATGCTTCTTCCTTCTGATCTCACCAAGACTTATGCTCAGAACCAGCTGGGCTTGCTGAAGTTCCACACTGATGTAATCTCCCTGAGATCCTGCCGCATACATTAAGATGCCCTCACGCTCCATTGTTTTGAAGTTGAACCCAATGATGTCTTCTGTGGAACGAACTTTTTTGCTGCGAAACTGGTAAGAAATGGCATCATCCCCATCAAAATATAAGATTTCAGAATCTGCAGGAAAGAACGAATATATAGTTATCACAAGTCAAGTCCTTTCCCCAAATGACCACCAGCTCATCATAATAATCCCAAATGAGACCATTTAAATCCAGGCCAATGCTAAGCTTGCATAGGTAAAACTTCTGAAGAGGCTAACATCAGGGATCAAGTTTTCCCTGTTCTCCACAATGAAACACCATTTCCTATTTGCTCCACATCTTACTTGGTCTCACTCTGACCAAAACACCCCACCTTGAAAAATACAACTTAAAAACAAGTTCTTTCCATCCTCTTTTTTTTCACCCTCAAAGCTTAAGAAGAAAAATGGGAAAATAAATCTGGCAATCATAGTTCTGCCTCAAAAAAAAAAAAAAGGCTGAAAAAGTGTCTCAATAATTTATCCACAATTTTTTGTAGTTCTGCCATAAAAGACTGATCTGTTTCATGTACTATCTTAGCAACTCTCTTTCTAAGTGATATAAACAGAAAGACAAGCACTTCAAGTTCCACTTGCATCCCTCTCACTCCATTTTTATGAAAGGGGGAGTGTTGAGAATAAATTTCTGGTTTCTATACTTCTAGTTAAAGGACATTATTCTCAGCAGAATCACTTACCATAGTAGCATCCATAAAGGCCAACTCGTAAGCCAATAGTGCCCTGCGGATTCCAAGCCACAGGAATGATCCGGAGATAGCGAGCCAAAATAGGGTAATGTAGGTCATGACTGACCACACCACTAGAATTTACATTGCCAAAAAATGTCTAGGTCAGAAAGAAGAAAAGCAAAAGTTGAAAATGCTACTTGGGCTAAGAATGCTTGGGCTTTTAATATTGCATAAGTAAGAATGAGTTTCACAAATGGGGGTGGGGTGGGGGAATCCGAGACCAACAAGAGATAGGAAACAACACATATATTTCACATTCCATCTCTATCATCTCACTTATAAAAGATATGTATAGTCAGTTGGGGAAGGGCTTGTGCCAGCTCTTATAGCCAGGCACAATTTAATGCAATGAACTAGAAGAAACAAAATTCTCACTTTATGTTATCTCCTTATATAATTCATTCCCATCACAAAAGTCTTTCACTGGTTCTAAAATAAGTTTTCAATATGTATTAAATTTATTATAGCAAAGGAACTGAATGTGTTTGGGGTTGAATAACTTATTTTATTAGATATTGGGTAAAGTAAAAAAGATAAGGAAAATCTATCTTTAATCATTGCCTCTTCTGAAAACTATCAAATAGCAAATTAATCATTTGCTTTGAGTTTAAATGAAAGTTGATTTTTTAGAATGAATCCTCTGTTAGTCTCTTCACACACAAATCAACAAAAAAATCTGTTTCAACATGGGAAATATAGAAATGCATACATATGTGTGTGTTGCATGAATATACATGTACATATACATCTACATGTAATCTAAGAATGCAAGCCATCATACATAATTAAAATTCTAGTCTGTACTCATAATATTATATAAGGATTTTTAAAACTATAGCTTTTTGAACCACCTATAATGGACTGACTCATAATTACATTAAGCTACATCATGTCACCGATCTATGCAATGTGAGAACTAGATTGCATAGTCTTTAATTTGTAATTATCCACCGCCCATTCTGAAGAAAACCAAAATCAGGGATGATGGGTAATTAATCTAACTGTACTCCTCTCCTTCTTTCCACTGTCCCTTCCCTATCATTTCTTTTCTTTCTTGCCCAGTTATCTAACAGAATATAGTTACGGTAATTTAATTGCTTTAAGTGATAAAATTAGTTCAATTTATCATTCTAATTTATGATAGTTTTCCTGATGTATTGTTCACTCATAAATACCGTATTTATTCGAGTATAACGCGCACACGTGTATAACGCGCACCCCTAATTTTCGATTAAAAATCGGTATTAAAAAAACGTGTTTTTTTTCTTCGCCCTCGCGTACAGTGAGCGGCTGCAGCCCGGAAAAGGCGCAGTGTGAACTCACAATTCGCCTGCGCCCTCAATGGACCGGCCCTCGTTTATAATGCGCACCCAAACTTTGATTTCTTTTTTTGGTAGAAAATTTTGCGCGTTATACTCGAATAAATACGGTAAGTATTTATTAATCGCTTATTAATACATTGTTTTTCAATCTTTGCAACTTCAAGGTATGACAGGGTGGGGAATTCTGGAAGTTGAAATCCATCCACCTTAAAGTTGCCAAGGTTGAGAAACACTGGCTTAGTATGTTGCATCACTATGGAATATTCAACAAACCATGATTCAAAATTCCAATCAAAATGAGAATCTTGACTCTGCAAAAAGCAGGTATAAAAGTTTCCAATACTTTTTCTTGCCTGCACTGAGTAATGCAGTAGGGAGCCCGTGAGTCTGAACCCAATGTAGATGGTTTCCACTAAAACAGGACAGGCCTGTTTCCCACAATAATAAGGAATTTCATCCTGGATTAAAGGCCCCTGGGCAATTATTGGCAGAATGAACTGGAAGAAAATGTCCTTCTTTTCTTCCTTTTCCAAGTCTTGTATCAAATAAGTCACAGAGTTTATCATGTTTCGCTGAATAAGTCAGGTTTGGCTGGCTTTGTATAACACCAAGCTACAAATCATGAACTTCAACTGCTGCTTTATACAAAATGCTAAGCTAATGTTAATACATGCCTGGGATCAATATCTAAAATAGCAGAGGAACCTAAATATGTTAATTGGTAGATCCATGAACATTTTTTCCCTGAGTTTTTCAGGAAGGTTTAGGAGTTCTTTTAAACACACACAAACAATGTCTATCTATGGAGATCCTCAGTCATCCAGATCATGGTTGTCCCAAAGGCGCTTTTTCAAGAGGCCACTGGACTTTCTGGATTTTCTTCAGAAGCCGAAGAAGCTTCTTGGATGAGAAGCAAAACATCTTCAAAGAAAAACCAGAAAGTTCAGTTGCCTCTTGAAAAATGCACCTTTGGGACACACACAAACAATACACACAAACCATGTGTTAAGCTTGTTTTACAACACGAATCACAGTTTCTGTATGTTTTCTATTTCAAAGTGATTGGAAATCATTTTAAACTCAATCTGAAGTGATATATAGGTAGCCCTCGACTTATAACCATTCATTTAACGACTGTTTGAAGTTACAATGACACTGAAAAAAGTGACTTACAACCAGTCCTCACATTTGCAACCACTGCAGCATCCCCATAGTTACATGATCAAAGTTTGGGCATGTGTCCCGTGTCTGTATTTGTGACAGCTGCAGCCAGCTGAGAACATCTAATCACCATTTGTGACTTTCCCAGCTGGCTTCTGACAACAAATTCAAGGGATGAAGCCAGATTCACTTAATAACTTCATGATTCTCTTAACAACTGCATTTAATAATTACGTCCAAAAAGGTGTCATAAAATCAGGCAGAACTCACTTAATAACTGCCTTGCTTAACAATAGAACTTTTGGTCTCAATTGTTATCATAAGTTGAGGACTACCTGTTTAGTTCCGAGGTCTTAATTTGCCCACCCTCGTACTTAACAAAATAGTGGATGAGGGATTTGTGAACTTTGTAATGAAATTTGACGCTAACCAGCAAAGAATTCTCTGTACATCTTGCCAGAAAGAACTAGAAAACCAAAACCAAAGAGTTATCTAGGTTTCCTTATAGGGAAAGGAGACTATGATTACTTCACTCAGGCAGAAGCATGCCAATTTCTTGTTGTATCCTTATTTTATTTGTGTACCTTATTATTTCTCTTCTTTTCTTTTCCTTTTTGTGTTTCTTTTCCTTTCTTTTCTTTCTTTTTCTTTCTTTCTCTCTTTCTTTTTTCTTTTCTTTCTTTCTGTCTTTTTCTTTCTTTCTGTCTTTTTTCTTTTCTTTCTTTCTTTTCTTCTTTTCTTTCTCTTTTTATTATGCTTTCATTTGATTCCCAAGCAACATCAGAAGCAACTGTAAGTCATCTTTAAGAGTACATATTACAGTATTTTCACTCTTATTTTGACACAGGATACAATCTGATATCTGTCAGTGGCATAGTCAGATGACTTCAAATGGAGTCCATCACTTATACACGCACGCGCACACACACACACACGCCCTGAATACTGTCTTCCAGACTCAAACCGCTTTGACAAATGTGAGAATGTTGTTGTTTTCCCCAAATTGGACTTACTACCCTATACATGCCTGATCTCTGAAGCAATCCCCAGCTCAGGGAGCTGTGGGCAACCTAAATAGTAATTAATTGATGGTGCTAGCAGGTAAGGGAGGAAGACTACACAGGAAGTAGGAGATGGAGTGGCGTCCCTATAGCCGACACCTGTGGTCCAGCATATTTTTGAATGTTTTTTGCTTTACCCTCATGTAGAAATCACTGGTATAGAATCATTCTTCTGTATGCTGTATACAGTATGTAACATCATATGCCAGCATTCTGCCTATGCCAAGATAGGGGACATCTACTGTTACTTATTTGTTTATTAAATGTGTTTGCCCCTCAACTTGCTTCAAAGGGACTCTGGGTAGCTTACAACATTAAAAGCAATAAAACCAGAAAATGTATTTCTAAATATAATACAAATAGAATTATTTAATAATATTATAAATAAACTACATTCCTTTTTATTATTACTTTTACAAAAAAATTATCCACATAATAAAAATATTAAAATTAAAAGAAAAATAAGTAAAATGGATTTGTCCCTGACCAAACTAATCAGTTTTGCCTTCCTCATTAACTCTGTCAATTGTATAATCCTATCTTCCACTGTGGATATTTCATTATTCTTCAGGTAAAAAAATTGCATTCTAATTGTTTAAATGACAATCTGAGGCCACCTTACAAAGAAAAAAAACCCCATGGTATCAGGCATCTAGAGCAGAATTTATAGCAGAATCCCCTTATAAAACCTGAAGGTCTGCAGTTTTGAGATTTAGCAAGATAAACATTTTCCACTCCAAAGGTTTGCTAATTTAGCAGACTTATTGATGGCCTGAATAGAAGCAGAGGTTCTCCTGCTGCAACACTGCTACCAGACTGAATGCAAAAAGAAAAATCCAGCTTTGTTTATTATTTAATTTAATTACTCCAAATTACCCTGGTTAGTTTACATGCTTGAAAAGTGAGATCAAAGCAAATTAGGATACAAATCACAGCCATTCAGAAGGGAACAGAAATCAAAGCAAAACAAAAACCACATCCAACCCATCAGTCACCCTGTCCCACAGCCAGGTTTTCAAAGATTTTTAGAACATCACTTGGCAGAAGTCATAGAGATCTATGGGGAATGAAGAGGAGTGGGTATCACAATAGAGAAAGCACATTTCTTGGGCCCAATAAAACACATTATTCAAGTGTACTCCTTTGTGTTATGGGGCCAGAAAAGCAGAACATATTTTGAAACCTTCCACTTTTATGATGATGCTCTTCAAGACAAAATTAAATCATATAAGTAAGTTTGCTTCCACCAAAGAATACTGCAACTGGGGAACCTACTACGCCTGCATAAGGTAGCTGAATGGGAAAGCTATGAGTAGATTACTATAACTTTATAGAAATGAAATTATCCAGCACATGGTGAATGTAGGTATCCCAAAGAATGTCAACCTGGAAGAAGTTATGCAGATGATAACAAAGCTTGAGAGGTCCAGGGGCAACCCAGGGCTAAGATCAAGAAATTTAAATGAGCACTAGCCACCCAAATTAATTTGAAAAAGGAGGGCCAGTAAGAACCCAGGCAATAAAAACTTTACCTCATCATTAAGGCACTATATTCATCTGATTTAAGGGCATGAGGCACTTACTTATTGGGCAAAAGATACATAAAAGGGGCAGGATATTTTGACAAGATTGCTAAGTGCCATCAATGTAAGAATATGGAAGAAATTGTGTTGTATTTGAACAGTGAGAGAAAGTGCAGAAAAAAATAGATCTGATGATCACTTATTTGGGGGAATAATTGAATACATGTATGTTTCTGCCAACTGACAGGAAGCATCTTTGTAAATCAATGACTGAGAGATATGCATTAAAGGCTAAGTCAAAAGCTCATAAAGTTGTGTGAAGAGGAAGGAAGACCTATCAGAAATACCCAGGCAGTTTACTTCTAAGCAAAAGGGGCTGAAACCATTTTTAATCCCACAAGAAGACTAATACTGCATTTGAAAATGACTCAGGCAGATACCTCTAATTCAGGGGTGAAATTCAGCAGGTTCTGACAGGTTCTGGAGAACTGGTAGTGGAAATTTTGAGTAGTTTGGAGAACCTGCAAATACCACCTCTGGCTGGCCCTACAGTGGGGTGGGAATAGAGATTTTGCAATAACCTTTCCCTGGAGTGTGGTGGGAATGGAGATTTTGCAGTATCCTTCCCCCGCCACGCCCACCAAGCCACGCCCACAGAACCGGTAGTAAAAAAAAAAGAATTTCACCACTGCTCTAATTCATTACATTATAAAGAGAAGGAATAGGAGGTAGAGTACAATCAAGACTTGTAATATTCTGCTATAACTACCCAATCTTAACTTAAAAGTATGCTTAGTTTCTGGTGGAATTGATTTCCCGCCCTGATTCACCTAGCAAGGCTGACAAGAATGGATTTAGAATCCATCTATAAATATTTCTAGGGCTTGCTTCATCTCCTATTACATTGCCTGTAGATCAAGCGGCAAAGCTTGATATTGCCAGTAATACTTTAGAGGCAGTACTCAAACAATATTTAAAATACATGCTACTGACAGTTGAGCAATCTTATGGGCTCAGAGGCAACTATTGCAGCGTCCAAGTGTGTCATGAGGAAGTAACTCTCCATGGTGCTTGCCTAACAACCATAAATTTCCCTCCAATAAACTGCTCCCTATATATTCTATACATTGCTGTGTCATTGCTGTGATTTACAAAGTAAAGTCACACTAAAGTAGATGTACTAAGTGTTGGCTGGCAAAGCTCAGTCTTTTCTGCTATGACACTACCTTATGGCACATAATTAATTCCATTATTCCATTTGAAATTAGACTATTCCTTCCTGGCCTTTCACAAGGCCATAAAAGCTTGGGTTTATGCCTCTCCCTGGTGCTTCAAAATTATGACTGAGAACATACTTTTTTATTTTGTTTATGGTTATTTTTCAGTGCTCAGCTTTGATGTGTTTATATTTCATAATTTGTATTTTATTTTATTTTAAATTTTTATTTATTAATTGATTCAATTTCTATAGCTTTAAATTTTAGCTCTATAAATTTTAGTACAGGTTAATTTAATTCGTTTTTAGCTTTGTATATATTGTATGTTTTATATGGTTTTTTAATTTTTTCCTGTACACCGCCCCGAGTCCCTTCGGGGAGAGGGGGCGGTTTATAAGTCTAATAATAATAATAATAATAATAATAATAATAATAATAATAGTAATAGTAATAGTAATAGTAATAGTAATAGTAATAGTAATAGTAATAATAATAATAATAATAATAATAATAATAATAATAATAATAATAATAATAATAATAATAATAATAATAATAATAATAGCTGCCCATCTCAATCAAGTGACTCTGGATGGCTTGGTTTACAATTCTAAAACTATAAAACAGTTAAAATAATAAAAACAAATATTTGTTTTACTCTATTTTATTGTGAGCTGCCCAAAGCCACATGCATGAGATACGTGGCTATAGAAATCAAATTAATAAATAGGAATGGTTGAAACACAACTACAGAACAGACACTGATGTCCACAAATAACATCAATGCTCAAGAAATGTGACACATATATTCATAGACCTACAAAAGTAGAGATATATACATGTAAATGAAATTCTTTTACATTTTGGAGATGTTCAGGTGTTTTTACTACTTGGTGCTTCTTCTGGACTCTGGTAGGTTAGAAATATCCAGATTTTCCTACATGTTCATTAATTCCTATTGAAAGCTTTCATTTGAAGTATTATATTTTGGAATTCCTATTACTATGTAGTTGCTCCAAAAGGAAATGTCTGCAGTCCTTGAACACTAGGAGGGAATTTCAGTTTTCATGGATTACATGTTCATCTATAGTCTTGCTGAGGATTAGCATGACCGCAGATTGTTTGAAGCAACAGTTCTCTATAATGAAATATAATCTTCATGCAAAATATCATCCAGGCAAAACATTTGTAGTAAAGATGCCTAGTTTTTAAAAGAAGCAGAGATCCAGAGAAGCAAAAAATATTAAATTGTATATAAAATTATTAGCCCTCACATGCTGATTTTTTTGCTTATTGCAGGCAAAGCCTAGTCCTTGATGGGATATTATAACTACCAGAAAAAACTGTCATGAGGCCAGATCATTAAAACAGAGAGCATTCAACACAAGAATTTTAAAATATTTATAACTGGCCATGATTTTTGCCAAAAAAATAATTCTCATTTGAAAAAAAAAACACTGACATATGCCAAATAGATCCTATATAACAAATGAAGCTGTTATTTATGGACTTAAAAGTCATAGTTAATATACATTATTTTTCCAGGCATCTCAGTATTGCAAGCATGGACAATCTTACAATCTACATATCATCATCATCATCATCATAGCCATTGTCTGTCCACTGCAGGATGAAGACCTATGTCACATGTTTCCAACCAATACGGCCCTGAGTTTCCTTTTGCCAATTGGGCCCACAATACTTGCTGATGTCATCAATCCATCTTGTTTTATGTCTTTTTCATGGATGCTTTTTATCAAGTGGGATCCAGTCTACATAATAATAATAATAATAATAATAATAATAATAATAATAATAATAATAATAATAATAATAATAATAATAATAATAATAATAATAATAATAATAATAATAATAATAATAATAATAATAATTGTAAACCGCTCTCTCTCCCCGAAGGGACTCGAGGCGGTGCACAGGGAATTAAAAATACACATATATAAAAACCAACAGACATAATACAAATTTAAGATGAATTAAACCTAAACCCTGCGCTAAAATCCCCAACTATCTAAAAACTAATACCTCTAAAAATCCCTAATAAAACAATTTGAGTATTCAGCTTGAGGTAAATGGGTCGATTAAGCCAAGCCGGCCAGACAAAAGAAGTGAGTTTTTAGTTTTTGACGGAAGGAGCGGAGGTCCGTAGTTGTTCTAATTTCGGGGGGAAGGTCGTTCCAGAGGGTCGGGCCCGCCACAAAGAAGGCCCTTCCCTGCGCGTCACCCGCTGGCATAGCCTAGTGGACGGCACCCGGAGAAGTCCCTCTCTGTGGGAGCGAATCGGTCGAAGGGATGTATGGGGCAGGATGCGATCCCGCAGAAAGCTAGGTCCCGAGCCATGGAGCGCTTTAAAGATGATAATCAACACCTTGAAGCACACCCGAAAGACAACAGGCAGCCAGTGCAGCTCGCACAGGAGCGGTGTTACATGGGAAAACCTAGAGGTTCCCATAACTGCCCGCGCGGCCGCATTCTGGACAAGCTGCAGTCTTCGGGTGCACCTCAAGGGGAGCCCCATGTAGAGAGCATTGCAGTAGTCCAGTCGGGATGTCACGAGTGTATGGGTGACTGTGCAAAGGGCACCCCGGTCCAATAGGGGATGCAACTGGCGAACCAGGCGAACCTGGTAAAACAACCTCCTGGCCACGTCCGTCACTTGATCTTCCATGGACAGCCGCGCATCAAGGAGGATGCCCAAGTTGCATGCCCTATCCACGGGGGGGAGGGTAGATGTTCGCCCCCTATGGCCAGTGATGAAGTCAACTGGTTGTACCGGGATGCCGGAAACCACAGCCACTCAGTCTTGGACGGGTTGAGTCTGAGTCTGTTTCTTCCCATCCAGGCCCGCACGGCTTCCAGACACCGGCACATCACCTCGACGGCATCATTGGGGTGGTTTGGGGTAGATACGTACAGCTACATATCATCAGCGTAGAGATGGTACTCTACCCCAAAACCACTGGATGATCTCACCCAGTGGCTTCATATATGTGTTGAAGAGGAGTGGCGAGAGGACCGACCCCTGAGGCACCCCACAAGTGAGGGATTTCGAGGTCGACCTCTGCCCCCATCAACACAAATTGCGATTGACCAGAGAGGTACGAGGAGAACCACCGTAAAACGGTGCCCCTCACCCCCAACCCCTCCAGTTGATGCAATAGGATACCATGGTCGATGGTATCGAAAGCCGCCGAGAGGTCTAATAGGACCAGGATGGAGGAAGAACCCCCATCTCTGGCCCTCCAGAGATCATCCACCAACGCGACCAATGCCGTCTCAGTGTTGTGCCCGGGCCGGAAGCCGGACTGGCACGGGTCCAGATAATCAATTTCCTCCAGGTGACGGGGGAACTGTTGTGCCACCACACTCTCTACAACCTTCACCAGAAAGTGAAGGTTGAAGACTGGACAGTAATTTACTAACAATGCTGGGTCCGGGGAAGGCTTCTTGAGGAGGGGTCTCACCACTGCCTCTTTCAAGATGGTAGGCAAGAATCCCTCACCCAAGGAAGCATTCACTACCTCCTGGAGCCAGCCTCGTGTAACCTCCCAGGATGCCAGTACAAGCCAGGAGGGACACGGGTCCAATAAACATGTGGTAGCTCGCAGTCGCCCACGTAACCTGTCCATATCTTCGGAAGTAACAGAGTCAAACTCCTCCCACAAAACTGTCTCAAGACCTGCCTCAGGGCATCCCTTTGGACCACTTTCGGTGGAGGCCAACTCGCTCCGAAGTCGCTACGACTGCTTTGTCTACCTGCCATCAGTTCTTCTTGCTATGGAACCACCCACACAAGCCCTTTCACCTTGTTAAAGCCCTGATCATAGAAGGAGACATTATATCGTGGCTAAATGTTTAAATAAAATAAAATAAATTATAGCTATGGTATGTTTTAAAAATATGGTAGCTAAATGGGAAGGTTTTGATAATCTCTTAACAAGTAGTACCCTACATGAAAAGCATTTGCAATTTGCAAGGAAGCATCATTTTACTCCCGTTACAATCAACTCTCATTGTCCACAATCTTCAAAGTTTCTTCTCTCACAGGAAGATGCATTCTTAGTTCTATTCCGTAATAAAACAAGGCCCATCCATGCCTTAAGTGCAGCCTGCTACAACCAATGATTGACAGCTATACATCTAAGTTATAACTTTTGAAAGAATGTATTACTAGGCTGGTTTTAAGAAACTCTATGTTAGCTCTTGCCAATTCCTGCCAGTTCTCACCATCAAAGGCTAGAGATAGGAGGGGTGGACAAATGGTCAGTGTGTGTGTGTGTGTGTGTGTGTGTGTGTGTGTGTGTGTGTGTGTTGGAAAATAGTTCTATTTTCTAGGGTAGAACAAGAAGCAATGGGTGGAAACTCAAGGAGAGAAGCAACTTAGAACTGAGGAGAAATTTCCTAACAGTTAGAACAATTAATCAGTGGAACAGCTTCCCTCCAGAAGTTGTGAATGCCCCAACACTGGAAGTCTTTAAGAAGATGTTGGATAGCCTTGTCTGAAATGGTATAAGGTTTCCTGCCTAGGAAGGGGGTTGGACTAGAAGACCTCCAAGGTCCCTTCCAACTCTGCTATTGTATTATAGGGAGGAGGGAATGAAAGATGATGAAGACCAGAGAAGCCTGGAACTGGTTTGTACCAAAGGCACTAAGGCCACACATCCCAAGAAAGGACTGTGAATTGTCCACAACATCTCAGTATTCTCATAACGTCTTGGTGAGCTCTGATTGGCGAAGTAGGGATTGGTCCCAAGGCAAAGGGGAGAAGCAAACCTTTTCTGTATATTTTTCATGTGGGAAACTATAGAGTTAGCCTGACTTTACTGCAACCAACTTCTTTAGTAAAAGAACTGTTTGTTTCAACCTAATGGAACTGAGAGTCTTTCTTTCCTAAGGGACCATATTGGGGCAGGTCTGATACTCTATACAAAAACAATCCAATGGTTCCACTTCAGTAACAATCATGGAATGTTTAATTTGCAAAATTGTACCCAAGAACTCAAATGCAAATTAAATTAGATGATCAGAAGGATTATAATCAGTAATTAAAAGGAACAGTAGCAAAAAAAAAACTATTGTGAAGATTAACACAAATTCTATCAGGAGGACCAAAATAAATGTGCAATTTTAGTTAAGTAATAGCCCTCACGTTTATAGAAAAATCCATAATGAACTGAGATACACTTGCCAACAGATCAAGTTAGCATCATCCAAAGAAGACAACATTCGATCTCCTGAATCAGATTAATATTCTGTTGGGTAATGCAAAGCTAAGAATTGATCATGAGAAGCACTGAGACAGAAGAGAGAATGACAAGTGACACAGGAATGTAAACACAAGCAATGAAAGTTCCAATGTTAATATTACATGATAAAAATATCTGTGGAATAAATGACATTAGAAATGTGTGTACAATTTTCATATCACCCAGGATATTGTCACTGGCTTCAACCTAGTAGTAATTATATTATAAAGTAATTATATGCAGTATAAGCTTCCTTTTTTCAGGATGATACGCTGACTTTTAAATCAAAGAGTCAAATTTTACGCATTAAAAATAGGGCTATGGATCCTCTAATGCGGGGGTCCCCAACCTTTTTGGCACCAAGGACTGGTTTCATTTTAAAGATAATTCCGCGGACCGGTGGGCATGGCTCGGACAGGGTAGAGGGGGAGCGGGGGGGAAAGGGGGAACAGGCGGCGCATGCGCACGGGGGGGTGAGTAGGCTCACTCGCCCCTCTCGGCCCCCAACAGCGCGAGCAGCCGAGCCTGCGCTCTCCCACCCCTGGCGCACGCTCTGCCGAGGGGGCTGCTCCCTCCTCCTCTCCAGCCCTTTCTAAGTATTGTGGTGGAGCGAGGAAAGGGGGAACAGGTGGAGCATGCGCGCGGGTGTGTGTGTGTGTGTGAGTTGCGTCGCTCACTGTGGCCCGGTTCCCATCAAGCCACGGACCGGCACCGGTCCACGGACTGGGGGTTGGGGACCCCTGCTCTAATGTTCCTAATATACTGAGAGAGGGAATATATAAGCAAAAGGGAGGCTAACCCAACCTTACCATGACATTACCTCAGCCCCATGTCCTTGCACCCTTCAGAGGATGGGGAAAAAATAATTTTGAAACTTGCAGTGTGACTAGGACTGAATGATGAAGCCTTAAAGATTTATTTATAGATAAGATAAGATAGGGAAACAACAAAGCTTTGTATTTTTCGTGAAAATGATAAGCTATGATATCATAATTAAGAAAAGATTAAGAAAGATGGCAAGACATTAATTTGTGGAACATCACTTCAAGGGATTAAAGATTAATATTTTCAATTTGCTGCTTCTACCCTAGTAGTTCCTGATCCAATAACATTTTCTTAATTAAGTTTCAAAAATGTGTAAAGAATTATGAAATGGATTTACTAGTTTATGTAGTTCTTGATTTACAAAACAATCACTTAACAACCATTGTAGTTACAACAAAAATTTTAAAAATAGTACTTAGATTCAAAGTTCCAACATCCCCCCCGCCACTTACATGATTGAATTTTTAGGTGCTTAGCAACTGGCCTACATTTTCAGCTATTGGCAGCATCCCAAGCAGGGGTGAAATCCTCCCAGTTCGGCCCGGTTCAGCCAAACCATTAGGAATGATTGTCCTTGGTTCTGCGAACCGGTAGTAAAAAAAACACACACACAAAAAAAAACACCTTCCGATTATCATGCGGCTCACCGGAAACTATTTTTCTGCTTTTTAAATGCTTTTTAAAGTTTTTGAAAAGCTTCCGACAATGACACAGTTCACAGCTAAGCCACGCAATCATCAGAAGCTCTTTTTTTCGCTTTTTAAAGCATTTTTTCCCTGCCAGTTCAAGTGAACAGGCAAGGAAAAAATGCTTTAAAAAGTGGGGGCTATTCCCACCCAGTCACATGACACCACACCACCAATCCATGCCCACAGAACCAGTGGCCGGGTGTGTGTGTGTGGAATTAGATTTCACCACTGATCCCAAATCACATGATTATAATGGCATTTAGCTGCAATTTACAGTAAAAAACACAAAAAACAAGGCAATGGGTTCACCTATCAACCATTCTATTCACTTAACCAGTGTCACAAAAAAAAGTCATAAATTTGGTCACATCCACATTTTGACCAGTTTAATGAACAGCATAACCATAATTTGGGGCTCAGATCCTGTAATAAGTCAATGACTACTAGTATATAATTATTGTTATAGTTATTTTTAGTACTTCTTAATGGGTTTTATTAAGATTAAAAGATGAAGTTTTATTATTTGTAATAGACAAAAAATGAGATATGTGATAAGGAAACGCTTCACTGTTTCTTTCTTTTTTTCCTTTTTGCAGTTTGCTTTGTTTTTTTGTTTTGTTTATATTTTCCTTAGTTTCCATTAGATTTTTATCTAATTTTAATTAGATTTAATTTAGGTTAATTTTCATTAATTAATTGAAATAAATAAATAAATAATCTAATTTCCCATTTTAATCCAAAATATTTTGAAAACAAAATAAAACATGCAATCTTAATCCCGAAATAAATTGTCTACTCTTTTTCTATGTGGCATTAAGCCAGATTCTACAGTCTCATTCTGGAAACAGAAAGGCAGGTTACAGTCAGTCTGGCACAGCCATTTTATTGAATAGAACCTGGAAGGAGAGCATGAAACAAAATAAAAATGTTAACCTTAACTGTCTGAAATTATGTATCTCTTGATAGATAAATCAACAAGTGCTGCTTCTTCCTCCAATTTGTTCCCATAACAATCCTATGAGAAAATTGGCTGAGAAACATAGACTTCTGTGATGGAATCTCAACTTGAACCTGGGTCTCTCTTATTTTACTCAATATTATACTGTAGTGTAACTTGCTAGAAAAGCACTCGATTGATTATAAACTATAGCTCAGATTAACAGGCAAATTAAGCGACCTTTTTCTTGAATTAATTTTAAATGCTTTTACAATTTGCATGCCACTTTCTGCAAAAAATTTAAATTATACTACATGG
The DNA here is from genome assembly GCA_039707465.1 of Rhabdophis nuchalis. Lineage (NCBI taxonomy): Eukaryota > Metazoa > Chordata > Lepidosauria > Squamata > Natricidae > Rhabdophis > Rhabdophis nuchalis. The sequence continues at coordinate 114,490,070 of CM077647.1, forward strand.
TTCCCCAACTGACTAAGTTTTGCACAGTCACTATGGGTGGCTTTTCTAATAATCCAGATTTATTGCATCCAGCCTGGCTGCATAAAAGAAATAAAAGGAATTGTAATCTCAAACATATTCAGGTATTCAGGTAGTGAAAAAAACAACACATTTTATATGATTAACAAGATTGGTTATAGACATTCTATCACAATATAATGTCTGCATGTGTCAAATTAAATTCATACCTCATCAGAAACTAAATATTTGACCCTTGTGCCACAGAAAAACCCCAATGAGCCATCTTGGTAATTCTGGTTATAACAAAATTGCTAACATTTTTAAATTTTAGAATTTTAGCACAGGGTATTCTAAATTTAATCTGTTTTTATTGTGTTGCATTATTTATGGCGTTTCTATTTATTTATATGTTTATACTTGTTTTAATTTCCTGTGCACCGCCCTGAGTCCCTTCGGGGAGATAGGCGTGGTATAAAAGTCAAATAAATTCAAATTCAAAATTCAAATTCAAAAAGCAGAACAAAGCAAAATAGAAAAATGTTCTAACGTGGTTTTTTTTTAAAGCACTTTAGTCTAAATCTAGGAAGAAAACAAGTCAGGGAAGTGACGCTTTCAAACAAAGCAGACAAACAGCAGACACAATAAATAAAAGGTACAATAAGTAAAAGATGTTTAAGAAAAGGATTAAAAGATGGAATACAAATGTATGTAAAGATAAGAAATTAGAAAACTATGAAAAACAAAAACATTACTGCTCCTGAAGCTTTAGTCCAATCCAAGATTCATTTTTAGTCAAACATGATGGGATATCATTTTATCCTGGAGTGCCACAGAATATCTCTGAAGGCATCCAGTTCATAAAAGAATTACATCCCTGCTTGGAGCAGATGATGAATAAATGCATATGTAAGTATATACAGGAATATCTGGAAGTGGCCAGTTACACTGCATGCTACACCCCTTTCTCCATCTGAGGGCAGAAGCCACAAATTCTCTCTTACCCAGTTGCTGCCCTGTTGGAAATAAGGCTTCCAATTGCTGGGATGATCACCATAGAGGACAATGTAGCGTGTCACCCAATTGTAGGTGTTGAAGGTACCCTGAGTAGCAATGGTTTTTATATGTGCTTTCCTTGTCAGATCAATCTGGAGCCATGGATGCTTGTCTTGAGGATCTGGTGACCAACCACCAGCACCTGTACAGCATAATACAAAATAGGGAGATACAGAAAAAACAGCTTGGAATAGAAATAGAGGAAGCTATATTCCTGATGCAGTACATATATGCTGGCATTCAAAACTGTCTGTCTTATGTTTATGCATTCTGAAGAACTACCCAGCAACACAATACCCCCTTAACTAAAAGAGCTCAGAGCAAACACTAAATTCTATTCCCCTGCTTAGCACAAATAATGTATGAGAGACCAATGAAAATATATAATATATTGTTTTTCTTTAAAAAAAAACAACAGATAGTTTTGTCCATCCAATCCAGCAAACCCCAATCTGGGGGATGGTGAAAAGTTTGGAAGGACTTCCTGGTGCCATGGAAATATGGTGTATAGCCATGATGGTGAACCTATGGCACACATGCCAGAAGTGGTACACAGAGCCCTCTCTGCTGGCATACGTGCTGTCGCCCCAGGTCAGATCTCCGTGATGTTTCTTTCATGAGCTTCTGTTTCCTTGCAAACCACGAAACAGAAGCTCATGGAAAAAAAGATCTTACCTTTTGCTGCACTGCCGGTGTTGGGATGCCCTGCCTCCCGCCGGCCAGCTGGTCTTCAGGTTTCTGCTGCGCATGGGCATATGTCCGTGCATGTGCGCGCACATGTCCACGCAAGTGCATGTTCACACATGTCTGTGCATGCACACATTTGCACGCATGCGTATACCTTTCAATTTGGGCATGTGCATGCGCACACAGTTTGGGCACTCAGTGTCTAAAAGGTTCGCCATCACTGGTGTATAGTAAAGTGCCAAAATCATCATTATCCACAATGAATGATGTCAAAGACACCATTGTCTTAACCCCATCAGGTTCTGGAAAAGAGAGTCATGGCCACAAATTGATTCAGTTCTTGTCTGGAGGTTCTGGGTCAATAGCAGGCAATCACAATGTAATGATTGATCAAGTATGCTGGTATCTTCTGCTTGACTGCTCCTGCTGTAAGCAACGCAACTAACCAAACCAGAGAACCTTTATCCATGGCTTGTTTTTCATTAATTCCAGACCATGATGCCAGGTTCACATCTCCTCACAGGGCAGATTTGCAAAAGATTTGTCCTTGGTTTCCAATTCAGGCTTTCTAGGAAAACAATGGAGCCAGTTTAGTATATAGTCACTCATGCGCTCGTGACTTCCAGACTAGACTACTGTAACGCTCTCTACATGGGGCTCCCCTTGAGGTGCACCCGACGACTACAGCTAGTCCAGAATACGGCCGCGCGGGTAATTATGGGTACCTCCAGGTACTCCCACGTAACACCGCTCCTGCGCGAGCTGCACTGGCTACCTGTGGCCTTTCGGGTGCGCTTCAAGGTGTTGATTACCATCTTTAAAGCGCTCCATGGCACGGGTCCTAGCTATCTGCGTGATCGTATCCTACCCCACACATCCCTTCGACCGATTCGCTCACACAGAGAGGGACTTCTCCAGGTGCTGTCCTCCTGGCAATGTCAACAGGCGGCTCCCAGGGGAAGGTCCTTCTCTGTGGCGAGCCCAACCCTCTGGAATGACCTACCCCCCGAGCTTAGATCTACTACGGACCTCCGCTCCTTCCGTCAACAATTAAAGACCCATCTTTTCCAGCAGGCAGGCCTGGCCTAACCTAATCCACCGTACCAGCCTAGTTGTAGTAAATATTACCTAATCGGGTTTAAATGAGATATTTTAACACAGGGTAAAACATTTAATTTAGTTTTATTATTTATAATTGTTATATATGTATATGCTTTTAAATTCTTGTACACCGCCCCGAGTCTCTTCGGAGAGAGGGGGCGGTCAATAAATCCAAATAAATAAATAAATAAATAAATAATAGAGGTTAAGGCATCAGGCTAGAAACTGGAAGGTCATGAGTTCTAATCCTGACTTAAGACACAAAGCAAGCTGGATGACCTTGGGTTAGTCACTCTCTCTCACCTCTAGGAAGGAGGCAATAGCAAACCACTTCTGAAACCCTGCCCAAAAAAAGGCAGCAGGGATTTATACGGGCAGCACCCAGGAGTCCACACTGATTTGAAGGCTCAAAAAAAAAAAAAGAATAGCCATACATCTCAATCTAGACATAATGCTAAAAAATTGTAATTCAGAGATGGAGGCTCCCTGATTTGTTTAGCTAGGCCCAGTGTCAGAAGAAGCAAAGCAAAAGTAGCTAGGAAACAACTGCTAGGAAATTGTTTTTGGAAATCCTCAATCCTAAAAGGCTATATTTTTGTCTTATTATCATGCTTCACTAGCCCTATGTGGATTTTGACTTTAGCACATATATGGAATTAAAAGGATAGATTGTGTCATCACACGCTGCTTGTGAACGTCCTTTGAACTTTCTGATATTTGTAATATGGAATTAATTTAGCTGTAGTTAAATGTTAAACTAGAGAGAATTGGGGGGGGGGGAAGAGGCAGGAATTCTGCCTGTTGAACTTACCATAAATCCGACCAAATGTAGCAGCACGGAAGATGCTAGAATGAGAGGATGCACCAAGGTTCCAAACATAGAGAGGGCCAACCAATTCATAATCACAGCGACCTACAGAGGAAAGTGGGAAGAAGTCATCCTTCTGGCCAAGCCAGGAGTCAGCTAAATTGGAGATGATGAAAAAAAACAGGCTGCAGGCAAGATTGGGAAGTTAAAATCCCAGAAAGTGGCCCTGTGTTCCACTCCCATATTTCTGCCAAGTAAAAAACATAAATGTGTCCATGAAATCAGTAGGTGTCAAGCTGAAGTTGAAGGGGACTTTACTTTTTAGTCTGTCATTACATTGCATTAGGGTATAGATTTCCACAAGAAAGAAGCATGCCCCATATAATACTTTTTGAAGAAATAAGTGGGAAGAAAACCAAAGTAATTTGGTGTAAAAACAAGGGTTTGTGGCTGTCAGTGATGGTGAAACAACACAAATATAACAGCAGGCTGAAATTCCATCTGGCTATTCAGTACTGGTGCTGTCCCTTCCTCCCTCCCTCCCTCCCTCCTCTTTCCCTAGTTGTTTTCCCTTGTCCTCTCCCACTGCAGAGAGTGGCTGACACGCCCTTGCAGGCTCGGCCTTTATCTGCGGGAGAGCAAAATGAGGAAATCTTTTCTCATCCCTCCCTCCTGCTCATCTATGAGACATCAGAACAAGGAGGCAGCAAGGTGCTATCATGGAGAGAGAAAGAGAATAATCGGAGACGGACATATGTGAAGGGTTCAAGCAAAATGTACAGTAAATGAAGGACACAAGTAGAGGGCCATCTGATCCTTCTCCCACACTCTAAAAAATTGCTTGAACTGCATAGAATCGAGTCCTCATCTGCAAAAATGCACACAGAACTCTCCTTCTTCCATCAAATCCCTTGAAAGTGAAGCAATGCAAAGTCAACAGATGCTTGGTAAAGGGAAGAAAAGAAATGGTTCAAGAATGTTTACTATATTGCAGAGTTTGGGGGAATAAGAAGAGGATGGAGAAGAGAAACTGCCACCCAAGGCTCAAGAATTGGCCTAATACTTTAAAAGATCCTTTGTAACCAATACCGATAAAGATTTCACAGCCCTTTTTACCAAACCAAGTTATTTTGGGATTATACCTACAAGTACCACTCTCCATAACTAGCGCAGGTGATGGAAATTATAGCCCCAGGCATTTGACAGACGTCACTTGCTGCAAAAGGCCTGGAGTCGAATAGAAACTGATAAAAGGTGTGCCCCAACATTCCAGGGATGATTTTCAGGAGACCAGGGTCTTGCAAAAACCAGAGTCTTTATCTCTTGTAAAAGAGAAGAAAGAGTGAGTGCAAGTGGATATAAAACCCTGGTCTCCTGCAGATCACCCCTGGAATGGGCACACCTTTTATCAGGTTTTATTGGTACAGGAGAGGACAAGGTGAGGAAGCAGCATTACTGAAAAAGCCTCCAGGCCTTTCCTAATGTTTGACTAGAATGTATCAACCTCATTCCTGAGTCCCACTTGGTCAGCATCCTCCCCCCATTTCGGTCAGAATCCTCCCCCCATTTCCCCGCCCCGAGATCAGGCTTCTTGCCCGATACTTTGGCAGAAGAGGGAGGAAGCTAGACGTTCTTCAAGGGGAGCCTCAACCGTATCTCGGATCCCTTCAGCAACTTAGCGAAGCAAGGTCTTTGAGGATCCCCCCAGCTGGCGCAAAGGCAGCAAAGGCTGCTTCAAATGCGCCGCAGTCACCCCTGCGCTAGGGAGAGACGCCCGAGGCTCGTACCCTTCCCCATCGCAACATATCTTCTTTCCCGCCCGGCCCGATCCTTGCTACCGCCGCAATGCAGCTAAAAGCAGACGCGCCTTGTCCTGGGACACTCACGCTTGAACCAGCTGCAGTTGTAGAGATGCAGGGAAGCCGCGAAGAGCAGCACGAAAAACTGCCGGCTGCCACCCATGGTGAAGCTGCAAAGCCGTACGACTTGCTGCGCTCTCAGACGCCCGGCTGCCTGCCGCTGGCCCACGTGTGCTCCGCCAGCCGCCGCCTGCTGCCCCGAGCAGCCAGACGCGCGCTCCACTGCGGTGGTGCGCCTGCGTATACCTACCAAGGGATACCTGGGGAAGTAGGCTAGATGGCGATCAAAGAGCACTCTGCGGTGGCTGGGAGGCGCTCTTCGTCAGCGTTATCTTCGAACCAGCCTGTAATGGCTTATTCATAATATTTATTTCATGTACTCTTTTTCTCTACAAAATTAAACTTCCCCGGCTTCTGTGTAAGGCGCTGAGTTTAATGCCCTCCCAGTAAGTTGCAGTTTAACTATCATCAGTCTACTCCAGTGGTAGTCAACCTGGTCCCTACTGCCCACTAGTGGGCGTTCCAGTTTTCATGGTGGGCAGTAGGGGTTTTGTCCCATACTGAAGCACTTTCCTTTTTTTAATTTAATTGACTTCCCTACTTTATAAATCACCATTACTATGGAACCAGTGGGCGGTTAGAAAATTTTACTACTAACAGAGATACAAAAGTGGGTGGTAGGTGTAAAAAGGTTGACTACCCCTGGTCTAATCAATACAGTATTATATTTGGAAGCAGAGTATTATGTGGAAAACTGGAAATCTTTTATATATTTTTGTGCTGCCTTTCAGAGAATTGCTCAAGATGGTATATAGAGCCAGTTTGGTCGAGTGGTTAAGGCACCAGGCTAGAAAGCAGGAGTCTACCAGGTCAAATCTTACCTTAGATGTCAAAAGTCAGCTGGGTGACTATGGACCAGTCACATTCTCTTAGCCCAACCCACCTCACCGGATTGTTGTGGCAACAATATGAGGAGGCAGGTGTGTGCAGAATGTTCACCAACTTGAGTTTATTTGTAAAAATAATAAAGGTGGGGTACAAATTAAATTAATAAAATAAATTGTGCATCTGCCTCCCATTTGTCTCACAAGTCCTGCGGGAGAGAATGAAAATGATCCAAAATCACTTGGTGAACTTCTATGGATGCATTAGGACCTGATGCCAGTCCAAAAGCTCAACTATTATCTGATGCACCTTCACCTGTCAACTTAACTCATTATTAATTCATTGAAAATGATAACATAAACATGGAACATCCCTCCTGACATGAATAGTTTAAGCGGGAGGGTATTTCAAAAACTAACAAAGCCTCAAAGCATTCCGCCTGGGAATTTTGAAAACTTTATACTGATATCCCTTCATTATTTCACATGAAGGAATGTCATATTAGAGGAGGCTACCTAAAAAGGAAGGTGGGGGAAATAATATGTAAATCAAACTTTTAGGTATTCAATTAACTGATTCCTCTATCCCGTTGCTGTTATTCTTTTCCATCACATTCCAGGTCTTATCCTTTATAATGAAATAAGGTCTAAATTATAATGCGAGTGTGTCACATTAATGTTTACTTTTAAGAGGCCAACATTAATGGGGAAATATATTCTTCATAAATCCAGAGATGCTTTCTCAGAGATTTCCTACAATGATCAAAACTTGTAGTCCTGGCCAACTCATTTGAATTTTTAGCATCTTTAATGTCTCTTACTTACTTATTCATTCATGATAAATACTCTTTCCATTTTACAGACAGAAAAAGCTATGTCCCAAAGGTGCTTTTCCAAAAGGCAACTGGACTTTCTTGTTTTTTTCTTTAAAAACATTTCACTTCTTATCTAAGAAGCTTCTTCATTTCATTTCAGGAAAAAAGTCCAGTTACCTTTTGGAAAGGCACCTTTGACCTGGATGATGGAAAGTCTCCACAGTCAAACAAAGTCTATAAAGATGTTCTATCTGGTTGTGTACACTTGAATCATCATGGTTTGTTGAGTTAACCCAATTTTCTAGGTTTATACAACACAAAGGATCATTATCTAAGTATAAAAGTTCATGCAGCAGGCTAGATTAAAATATGTTCGCTAGTGTTGAATATGCCATGGACGTCCAGTCATATTGATATACTGGTAACTTTCAAGCATGATCCAAAAATGTACTCAGAAGTAAATGGCACTTACTTCTGAGTACATTTTTGGATCATGTTTGAAAGTTACTAGTATATCAAGTAAATGCCACTGAAATGGATTGGATTTATGACAATTGGGATTGCAGCCTTCAGTTGGTTTTGCACACTTTTTTTCAGTGCCATTGTAACTTTGAAGAGTCACTAAATGAATAGTTATAAATTGAGAACTACCTGCAAACCACATTTATTGTGAATCACAGTAGACATTTATATCATGATAAACTAAAACTCAAAGTCTATTTATGTGCAACATGTGAACCAGTGGTGGGATTCAAAATTTTTTATTACCAGTTCTGGGGCTTGGTGGGCATGGCGTGGCTTGGTGGGCATGGCTTGATGGACGTGGCAGGGGAAGGATATTGCAAAATCTCCATTCCCCCCAACTCCAGGGGAAGGTTACTGCAAAATCCCCATTTCCCCCCGATCAGCTGGGATTCAGGTGGCAGCAAATAGATGGGGGCAGGGCCAGTCAGAGGTGGTATTTACCAGTTCTTCAAACTACTCAAAATTTCTCCTACCTGTTCTCAAGAACTGGTCAGAACCTGCCAGACTCTTACTCACATTTTCCCTTCATCTTTTCATCAGTCTTTTCTATCTGAAAATTGAAGGATTAGGACTTAAACATGTATTGTAGATGGATCGGTATTTCTTTTTTTTGACTGAGATAAAACTATACCAACTAGCGTGGGAAAAAGTGTTGGGTACCTAGAAAAGGGTAGATAGATGATGCATAAGGGACTCAAGATTGGAGAGACAAGCGATTCTTGACACAAATATAGTGAAAGGAAGAAAAAGACGTACTGCAATTATAATTGGCTTTCGCTATTGCCTGCCTTTGTAAATTAATTTTAAGCAGAGAATAGAGAACAGCCTCAAGTTTTCTATGCAATATTGTACCCTGCAATATAGAGTTAGATATTCAAAAGTTACTTATCAAATTAAAATATCTACAGTATGTTATAAAGAATTATGTCTGAGTTACTGACCCTAGAGCTGGGATGGTGAACCTATAGGTTGTGTGCCACAGGAGGCACGCAGTGCCCTCTCTGTGGGCATGCAAGTCATCGTCCCAGTTCAGCTCTGCCACGTATGCGCGCATACCTCCTGCCGGCCAGCTGGTTGTTAAGTCTCTGCCGTGCATGCAGAGGGCACATGCAGGAGGGCATGCATGCATGCGAGGGGGCGGAACACATGCAGGGATGCAAGAATGTGCAGGGGTGGGGCACATGCAGGGGGCATGCATAAGTGGGCAGTGGGCATGTGGTGGGACCGTGCACACATGCACATGAGGCATGGTGCATGCACAGGGGCTGCATGCACATTGCATTGGGGGGGTTCGCATGTGCTTTGGGCAGTTGACCCAGAAAAGGTTAGCCATCACTGCCCCAGAGTTTACACTATTCCTCCAATTTGCAGAAGAATATTGGTTCCTGAAGGCAGAAGGGTTTATGGAAGTTAAGTTGTAAGTAATCAGGGTGGCTAAAATCAAACCTTTGTCTCTATAATAAAGGAAGCATTAACAGATTAACAGAGTTGGAAGGGACCTTGCAGGTCATCTAGTCCAACCCCCTGCCCAAGCAGGAGACCCTACATCTGCCTCTACCTAGGATTGAACTCACAACGTCCTGCTTGTGAGGCAAGAGCTCTACCTCTAGGCCACAGCAGCAGGTGCTGTGTTAAAGCATCTACTGTAGTTAATGTGGTGAAAATCTATTTTAAAACCTTCAGACACAAAACAAGTTAAAGAAAAAGGATGGCATGTTAATCTAAGTAATGGGGAAGAAAAAGGGTGGATCAAATGCTAAGGATCACAGGGGTGGAGTTCCAATCAGGGGCCAAGCCCTCTCCACCCCTTCGTCTTTTGTTGTTTGGATGTTTAGCCAAGTCATATTGAAGCACCAGCCAGCAGCATCAGGCCAGAATTCATTCGTGCAACAGCACATTAGGGTCAGTGAAGCTAGCTGCAGTATGGATTATTTTAATGTAATGTGTTATTGTTTTTTAATAGTTTTATTGTTATATTATAATTGCAGTATAGATTGTGCTTTATTTTTATGGCCCAAGAGCTTGATCATGTAAGTTTATTCTGGGATGAGTGCTTCTCATATAAGATCCTGGGCTGGAGGGAACAGCTGATGGAGATCAACTCCTCTAGAAAAGTGTTTTTCAGCCCTTCTTCCTTTTTTGCCTCTTCAACTTTCTCCTATGCTTTTGACTTTGCTACCTAAAATCTTAACGCTTTTCACAAAGCAGCACAAAAGCTAAACAGCCTTTCCCAAGAATCTAGCCCTTGGCATATGTCCTCCTGCCAGATTTGGCTATCCAGAAACAAGGAATTGCTCCAGCGTTGTAATCCTCTGAAGTCTGCTACCAGTTCGATGAGTCTGCTACCTAGGGCGCGCTTTGTGCATGGGTGCCTGAGGTGCATCCGCGCAGCACTAAAAAAGGAACATTTTGAAGCCTTCAAGTCTGCAAAGTAAGTAGAACCGTGAGGAAGGGGAATCCACTGTGCTACGCAATTTAGATTAGCTAGAAAGCAGTAAATCCAACGATTCTAGCAAATATAAATTGCGAGTCACAGTTGATCGTCACCTAGTTGATCGTCAGAAATACCGGTTTGCCCAAACCGGTAGCATTTTTTATTACCGGTTGAGGCGAATCAGTCCAAACCGGTCCAAACTGATAGCATTTTACCCCTGGATTGCTGCTTTCTTCTTCCTTTCCTAGTAAACCAATTTCTGAGAGAGGATTTCTCTGGAGTAAGGTAGCTAGATAGACCCGGACTTAGTCTGCTTTTCCCAGGAGGTGTGGACAGAGTACAACAATGGGGGAAAGCTGGTGTAGGGTTTCTTGCTGAACTGGGAGGTTCAGCTAGAAGACCTCCAACGTCCCTTCCAATGCTGTTATTCTGAATCATTGACGCCAAGGCACTATATCATATGCAATTTACATCATGCCCCATTTCATGGCAGCAGGCACAGGGTGGATTAGACTGTTATGGAGAACAGCAGTTGGTACCAACACAAGCTAACTGAAGTTTTTTTAATCTGTTAATTTATTTGAAGTTAGAAAGTTTGGAGGAATTCCTCCTATTCTCAAACTTAAGTGGAAAAAAATCCACAAAGAATCATAATCAGGTTTATGGCTTTTTCTTTCCTAAAATCTGATGAATGATGAACATTTATAACAGAGTTAGAGAAGTAATCATCTACATTATATATTTTCGAGGGGAGATAAAAGTATATAGAATGTCAACCCTAAAAATGTGAGGAATGAAGATTAGAATGTTTGACCCAAGGGAAAATTTCAACAAAAGCCAACTGCAGTTGCCTGAGAACTTGTAGACTACAGAGTGACAGGTAATGGAGGGCAGAGAATAAGCTCCAGAATCTTGAATTGAAACCAAAATGTGCAGCTTGACCAGCAGAGAGAAAACACATTGCTGAAAGGGAAGACTTCACTGTGGATCTTATGAAAGGAAAGATGTCCAACTCTGAATAAACATGTAGGGAACATAACATTTCCCAAGAGCAATACGCAAACTGCACTTGAAATTGGCATCAGCCTTGGAAATTAGAGCCATTAGCCGATATAAGATGACAATATCAGCTGAGCCATAGAAAGTAAGAATAACTTTTAAAATGTCAGAATACTAGATAGTAAGGAAGTCTTCAAAGAAGAAGCCATTTGAAATAAGAAATAAATATCTACCATAGTAAACATTTCAAAATGTTTTAACAGTAGCTATATAAATTAAATTAACCTAGATATTTCCATATCAATAAGAAGGTTATTATTTGATAGTACCTTGCAAATCTTGTATACTGCTGCCCAAACTGGGCCAACTGTTAAAAGGAGCTGCCATCAGTCAATAGCATTGGGTTGAGCAATCTGACATCCTAGTCAGAAGTAGAAAATAAGAAAATATAAAACTGACAATATAGAAAAAAACATGTTAAATTTACTCAGCTTATCCATTACTACAGGGAGTACTAATATACCTTTATTGCATCTTGCTTCTAATAAAGCTGAGGGAAGAGCACCACCCTGAGCTAAAGTAGAGGCTTTTTTCTGGGACTGTTAGGTTTATAAGATACGTACTGCTTCAAAAGTGATTATCATGTTAAGAGGTTTGTTTATTCATGTCAGAAGCATCACAATCCAAATAAGGCATACTATATGACCTAAAATATAAAACACAAGATTAAAACAACATACAAGTTAAACAGATCTTGCCCAAAAGCTAGCAACATTAAGTGTGTTCTGTTGTGCTGCCATGACAGATCCTCTAATGTACACAGATTAGGACACAAAGTACAGGTATACAGATGTGGTGGGGTCTGCATGTTACCACAATCACAAAATAGAGAATAGGTTGCAACTAAATCAGGCAAGAATAAATCATCCCCAGGAGCTTTTTCCGGATGTCAGATGAGAAATCAGACCCATAATTTTAGAGACTTTCACTGTTGGTCATTAAGGGAGAACCTTTGTATTTTAATTGATTAGATGTATCGTTTAAAACGGGGGTCTCCAACCTTTGCAACTTTAAGTCTGAAGGACTTCAGCTCCCAGAATTCTGGGAGCTGAGTCCTTCAGACTTAAAGTTGCAATGGTTGGAGACCCCTGGTTTAAAAGATCAACCTGGTTCTCTAAATGGAAATCTACCTGAATTACATTTCAAGAAATTTGGACAGTGAAAGAGTTAAAACAAAGTGGTGACCTGGTAATCCAAGTAATGGATGGAAAAAAATAGAAGCTCAAGAAAATAAGATCCTGAGGAGCCATTCAGGAGAGTAGGCTTCCCCTGCCAGATGGACTTTTACAAAAGGTTAGGCCCTGTTCTTTTTGGCATTTGTTTATCTTCTCCAAGATTGTCTGGAAATCACATACTGTAAAAGTAAAGCCTCCAATACTGAGGGTTTGGTTGATTTGGGCGGGGGGAAGGTCCATCTATGCCCCTCTCATCAATCTTTCTCTCCTTCCAAGCTATAAAAAGATAAGAACATGTTTGAATCAAACTTTATTTCTTATCACTGCATCCATGAAATTATCTTTGATAAGGTTATGGCAGTTTGCCATTATTTTCCTTTTTTCTCTCTCCTAATTAACAGTTCTGAAAACCATAGGATATGTTCCACAGGGACATAAAATAGCTTCTAAGATCAGCTCACTTCAGCTAGTCCTGCCATCTACAAATATTATTTTCAGATTTAACCTGATAAATTTGATGCAAATTCAAGTCCTAGTTCAGTTTTCAAGAATAAAATCCACAATGGAAGGACACTTCAATTCCTACTATAGACCAATGGTTGCAGAATTTGATGGAGTTGGCTGAAATGGCAAAATGGACTACTTTGTTTAAATATAAGTACTTTTGTTTCCACTTGGAGGCCGCTTAAGAACTTCGTGCTTGAACTGGAAAAGAATGAAACTTTGATTTTGGGTTTTGCCAAGTAGATTGATAGATCTCTGATTCATATTATTACAAAAAAGCAAAAAGTTGTGATTTGATGTTAATGCCTTATTTTCCTGCAACGGAGAAAGTTGGAATTCATTGTTTCTTTTTCTTATCTTTTTCTTATCTTTCTCATTTCTCCTTACACTTCTCCTCTCTTCTCTTCCCCACCTGCTTTTCAATTTAATTTTGTATTTCACAATATCTTATAACTCAATGCAAATGTTAAACCTAAAAAAAAAAGAATAAAATCCATAAAAATGATTTTGGGAAGGCGTGTTTTAAAAGTGACAAAGAATTTCTCGGCAAAACAGAATCCTGAAACAAAAGACTAAATGCCACAGGGTGTTAAGCCAAAGCTTGTTTCATCATATTTTTGAATAAACTGCAATTGACTAAATTTTGAAAATATGCCAAAAATAGACGAACTACATTTTTATGTAAATTGAAAATTTTGCTAGTCTTCTCTACCAGGCTCTATGTGATTAAACTTTCTTTCTTTCTTTCTTTGGTAACATTTGGTTGAGCAGATTCATTATCAAGACCATAGTGAAATATGAAATAACATTTATCCCAAATATTTGGGATCCTTTCAAATGCATTAAAATATATATGCTTTAGAACATTATTTTCATTCCAGTATAAAATGAAAGGTTGTCTCTAAGGAGTCATTTGGAATGGAGCACTTTTGCCTGAATGTTTCCCAGGAAATCAGTGGACCAAAGAAAAAACTTTCCCATATATTTTACTTCTAGATGTACTAAATTCCATGCATAGGTAGCCATCCAGGGCTATAAAATGTCTTAAAAGTTCTACGAAAATGATTTAATCTGAAGAATAGCCGGGGGGAAGGATGGAAACTGTTTTTGAAACACCACATGTTCTCACTCCCAACTCTTAACTTTCTCATACCAAAAAACACCAAAAAAAATGGACTTATTTGGTCCAGTTGGTGTCACCAAGTTGCCAGATGAATTGTTTTGACTCCCTGATATGCTCCCAAGTCCCAACGCCTCGGATCTTGCCCCTTCCCTGCTGTGGGTACAGAAAATCGTACCTACTTACTCATAAGTACATTGTAACCATTTCCTGACATTTTATTTTAGAGCAGGGAAAATTATAGTCATGATATTAATGTGCCCATCGTGTGCTTTAAAAAGTAATGACTGATCAGTTCTGGCATTAGTTATTCAACAGAATCATAGTTTCAGCTTATTCTCATTTTGTAATGTATGCTACTTGTCCCAGAAGTAGTGTCTTCTGTGAAGGTTTTTAGAGGAAATTCTACTGAGATTAGAAAGCAGAAAAAAGTATTCAGAGAACATATCTTTTTTTGAAATATACAGAGATATTTCAAAAAACCCTATATTCAAGAAGTACAGTGGGATGGTCACTAGATACTGATCAAATCCACAAGGCAAAATCTGCTTCACATAGAAATTTGCAAGTAAGGAAAGTTATTTTATAAGAACTGGGTAGTCTAGTCAGTGACAAATCCTGGTTCACTCTTGATTGATTGATTGATTGATTGATTGATTGATTGATTGATTGATTATATACCATCAATTGTTAAGTCTGATATATTGGTTTTTTTTAATCTAAACTTGAGGAGAATGATTCCCACAGTTAAAAATACTGTTCAGCCCTAGTTGGTCCTCTCTTAGTTTTTTTAAATATATTTCTTAGTTTAGCTTTAGGGAATCGTATCTTACATTGCCAAAGTTCCTTACATTAGTGTCTAGTTTCGTTGAATCTGTGGCTGAAGAGTGAGGATGCATGCTGAGACAAGGGAGCAGTCCCTCAATACCCTGGTACTGTATGTATTTATTTCTTTGATTTATATCCCGCCTTTCTCCAAAAGGACCCATGGCGGTGCACAGGAGTTTAAAGTACATACAAAATACAAAAATACAAAAATTTAAAAACCTATTAAATAGTCCTGCGCTAAAACCAAATAAAATCCCCAATTAAAACTATCTACATAGTTCCAGCAGAGGTTATGTTAGGCTGGCTTGATGAAAGAGATGTGTTTTTAAACACTGGCGGAAGAGGCGGAGGTCGGTGATGGTACGGAGTTCTGGGGGTAGGTCGTTCCACAGGGCAGGGCCTGCCACAGAGAAGGCCCTTCCCCTGGGTGTCGCCAGTCGGCATTGACAGCACCCTGAAAAGGCCCTCTCTGTGGGAGCGTATCGGTCTAAGGGATGTATGGGGCAGGAGACGGTCTCGCATATAACTAGGTCCCGAGCCATGGAGCGCTTTGAAGATGGTCGTAAAACCTTGAAGCGCAGGAAGCCAGTGCAGCTCACGCAGGATCGGTGTAATATGGGAGTGCCTCGAAGCTCCCGTAATCACCCGCGCGGCTGCATTCTGAACTAACTGTAGCTTTCGAGTGCACCTCAAGGGAAGCCCCATGTAGAGAGCATTGCAGTAGTCGAGTCGGGATGTCACGAGGGCCTGAGTGACTGTGCGAAGGGCCACCCGGTCCAGCAAGGGGCGCAATTGGCGCATCAGGCGTACCTGATGAAATGCCCCCCTGGCCACGGCCGCCACATGGTCCTCCATGGACAGAATCCAGGAGGACACCCAAATTGCGCGCCCTCTCCACGGGGGCCAGTGTTTCGCCCAATGGCCAGAGTTGGAGTAATCTGGCTGAACCGGGGTGCCGGAAACCACAGCCACTCAGTCTTGGACGGGTTGAGCTTGAGTTTGTTACTACCCATTTCTGCTTTCTATAATGATAGAACAAACCTGAACAAACCTTTTACTTTAAAAATAAGAAACTAGTTAGGGCTACAATATATTTACCCAAAAAATCCACATGAGTCTAGATGGCAGCAAAGCAAAACAGGAAAAAACTTCATTTAGAGTTCATCTGATTTTTATAGCTCAGAAGTGGCAGACTTAAACTAGTTAGTTAACTATTTCATCCAGCACAGAGAGATTAAAAATAGTTCAGTATTATTCTTGCAACTGAAACAGAATATAGGATAACAGAGTTGGAAGGTGCTTTGTAGGTCCTTTAGCCCAGCTACCTGTTCATACAGGAGACCTTATACCATTTCAGACAAATGGCTGTTTAGTTTCTTAAAACATTTTTTTTTGTATCTTGTTTACCAGAATTGATGCACTATTCCAAGTGTGGTCCTACCAAATCAGTATATAGCAGTACTAATACTTATTATCTTCATACTATTTCTCTGTTGATGCAACTTAGGACTGCACTGACTTTCTGGAAGCTGCAGAATACTGCTGTCTCATACATAGGCGATTGTCCACTACAACTCCTAGATCCCGCTCACAATTACTACTGTTGAGCCAGCTACCATCTATTCTATACATATGCATTTGGTTTTTCTTGCTTTTCTTGTCACTGAATTGCATTTTGTTGGATAAGACCTGGTGTTCAAGTCTGTCGAGATCTTTCTGGCTCTTGAGCCTATCTTCTAAAGTTTTGGCTTTTCTTCCTAGTTTGATGTCATCTGCAAATTTGATGAGTTCCCCTTCTATCCCCTCATTTAAATCATGAAAAAGAACCCTAAGGTTCTGCATATGTGGAGGTAGAAGGTAGAAAGAACCCTCAGGTATTCAACTGCATACTTCCCTCTATGTAGATGTAATTTTATTGAGGACTGTATCTTGAGTGTGTTTCATCAGGTAGTCAGCCAGAAACATATCAGTTACTTCTATTTGTTGCTCTTAGGTGTAGCTGACTCAGTTTATATTGATATGTGTCAGGAAATACAACCCTCCAACATATTAATCAGTAACCAATTTCATTGTAATTTTAGTATGTTTAGTATGCTTGTACTGGCATCCTGGGAGGTGACACGAGGCTGGCTCCAAGAGGTTATCAACGCATCCTTGAGTGAGGGTTCCTTGCCTGCCTCCCTAAAAGAGGCTATGGTGAGGCCCCTCCTCAAGAAGCCCTCTTTGGACCCAGCTCTTTTGAACAACTACCGTCCAGTCTCCAACCTTCCCTTCTTGGCGAAGGTTGTTGAGAGTGTGGTGGCACAACAGTTTCCCCGTCACCTGGAGGAAGTTGACTATCTAGATCCGCGCCAGTCCGGCTTTCGGCCCGGGCATAGCACCGAGACGGCATTGGTCGCGTTGGTAGATGATCTCTGGAGGGCCAGAGATGGGGGATGTTACTCCATCCTGGTCCTATTAGACCTCTCGGCGGCTTTCGATACCATCGACCATGGTATCCTATTGCATCGGCTGGGGGGGTTGGGGGTGGGAGGCACCGTTTTACGGTGGTTCTCCTCCTACCTCTCTGGCCGATCGCAATTTGTGCGGTCAGGAGAGCAGAGGTCGACCCCGAGACCCCTCACATGCGGGGTGCCTCAGGGGTCGGTCCTCTCGCCTCTCCTGTTTAATGCATACATGAAGCCGCTGGGTGAGATCATCCGTGGTTTTGGGGTAGAGTACCACCTGTACGCTGATGACACCCAGCTGTACATATCTACCCCAAACCACCCCAACGATGCCGTAGCAGTGATGTGCCAGTGCCTGGAAGCCGTGCGGATCTGGATGGGAAGTAACGGACTTAGGCTCAACCCGACCAAGACCGAGTGGCTGTGGTTTCCGGCTGCCCGATTCAACCAGCTTTCTCCAACGCTGGCCATAGGGGGCGAACATCTTGCCCCTGTGGATGGGGCGCGCAATTTGGGTGTCCTCCTGGATACCCGGCTGTCTATGGAAGAGCAAGTGACAGCCGTGGCCAGGAGGGCGTTCTACCAGGTTCGCCTGGTTCGCCAATTGCGCCCCCTATTGGATCGGGACGCCCTTCGTACAGTCACTCATGCCCTCGTGACATCCCGACTGGACTATTGTAACTCTCTCTACATGGGGCTCCCCTTGAGGTGCACCCGGAGGCTTCAGTTAGTTCAGAATGCAGCCGCGCGAGCAATTATGGGGACCACCAGGTTTACCCACGTTACACCGCTCTTGCGCGAGCTGCACTGGCTACCTGTCGTCTTCCGGGTGCGCTTCAAGGTGTTAACTATCATCTTTAAAGCGCTCCATGGCTCGGGACCTAGCTATCTGCGAGATCGGATCCTGCCCCACACATCCTCACGACCGATTCGCTCCCACAGAGAGGGGCTTCTCCGGGTGCCGTCCACTAGACTTTGTCAGCGGGCGACGCCCAGGGGAAGGGCGCTCTCTGTGGCGGGCCCGGCCCTCTGGAACGACCTTCCCCCTGATATTAGAACGACCACTGACCTCCGCTCCTTCCGTGTAAAATTGAAGACCTATCTCTTTCGACTGGCCGGCCTTGAATAGTTCTCTCTGTCTATTGATTCCAAATATTTAAATGGGTTCTTAATCTTATATTTTTAGCACGGGTAATACTGTTTAATTCTATTTTAAAGTATGTATTTTGTATTTATTGTATATTGTTTTTAGCTCTGCCTGTGCACCGCCCCGGGTCCCTGTGGGGAGAGGGTGCGGTTAATAAATTTGAATTTGAATTTGAATTTTTGAGTATAGTGACAATAAAGATTATTATTATTATCAGCAAATAGGTTTTTTTGAGGGTGTCTTCACTTTATTTGTTCACTTGGCAAGTTACTTTGAGGATCCTGTGCCTTGATGTGTGGGTTAACTGATAGACTTTGAGGGTGAAAATGAGAATAAAAAGTTCCAGGTGTTGTTAGATGAAACCAAAAGTTGTTAGTAAAATAATAACTTTGTTTAAAAGACCGTTTCTGAAGCTCCTTCTACCTAAGAGTAGTGCTTCAGTTGTTGAATGCTAAACAGCTTTGAAATTGCTAAAGATATAAGAACCATACCAGGAAATACCATATTATACGCTGGCAATCAGTGTGAATACACATAGTAAATTAATCCATAACCATTGACTATTGAAGAATCTAGAGTAGGTGAGTGTATATACAGTACTAGGCTAAACTATAATTTTGATTTACAGGCCGTAGTTGGCTGCATTCCATTGATAGTATTTTTAATGTATTGTTGTCCTTCAGCCTAAGAGGTGATACAAATTAAGTCAGCATATGATTATATTTGCCAATCTGTAGTTCTCATCAACAATGAAGTCAGCGAGTGAGTATCATGAATACTGTGATTTACTATTGTTATGGGACAAAAAATAGTAGTTATATATGAATTTCTCTGACAGTGGCAAGAACATCTACCAGCTGCTCTTGTTACATGGGCTAACAGCAATGTAGAGTCAGATAATGACTAAAGCAGTAGATTTAGATATCTTCAAAACCTAATTGGGGGGGGGGGGTGGAGAGGCCTAGTACAATAAAAGCCAAAAAGGGTCTCCTCTCCAGTTTTAACAGGAGGCCCTTATTTACTCCTAAATATACGCATATTTACGTATGCCAGAGGTGTCATGCAGAGCCCTTTCTGTGGGCATGCATAGCTTCGGAGGCTGCTCTTCTTGTTTCTGCCAAGCACATGCATGTTGCGCATGCTGGAGCACCATAAACCCAAAGACCAGCTGGCCAGTGTGTATGCACATGCCGGCCACCTGTTCTTCAGGTTTCCAGCGCTCCAGTGCATGAAGACCAGCTGGCTGGTGTGTGCCAGAAACCCAAAGACCAGGTGGCCAGTGTGCATCCATCTGGTCTTAGGTTTCTGGTGCTCATGCATGCCTCTGCATACCAGTTTGGCCACTCAGTGCTGAAAAGGTTCGCCATCATTGCCCTAGATCCTCTGAGGTGCCTGATCCATGTTGGTCAGTGATATAGTCTAGGCCCTCTGTCGTCCTACTTCCTTGTATCAGGACCTAGGTAGAGCAGAAGAAGCTTCATCTTGTCCCAAAATCATCCAGTTTCCATGACAGTTGGATATTGTCTCTCATCTTCAAGACAAAAAAAAATTAAATTCAGGAAGATTTTTGTTGTTGTTACGTCATGTAGAAAACAAGTGGAGAACATTACCTACCTTCTTTTTCTTCTCCAAAAAATGTGAGACGAAGCATTTAGTTTGTAAAGCTAAACCAAAATATTCATGGAGCCAAAAAATGGGGAAGATATTCCAGGATTATACACGCTGAAATCCAAAAACGTATTAAGACTAAAGCCAAATATTTTTCAACTGAGATGAAGAATAAAGTCATGTTCTCGTCCCCACCCTCTTTTAATTTATTAATGAGGAAATGACTCTAATTTTACTTTAAAAAAAATAAAAGCTAAAAAATAAAAGACTAGAAGAGATTGGAAATGAAATCCTAAGAGACAGGCCTTACATTTATTCCTCCTCACTCTAAAAGCTGGGGAAATATGTGGTGCTTCTTCACTGCCATTACCTCTTTCATGCTGCATATTGCTATATTCTGGAGTCAAGTTTTAGCCTTCAGATAAGCTGCTTTCCGTATTTAGGTCAAATTAAGAAAGAGGGCAAGTAAACATCTGCCACCAACATTTAGAAATATTACATATCTCAATAATGCAGAACAGTTGTACTGCTGCTTTGAGCTTAGAGAATACCTTTTTTAATTTTCACTTATTCTAGGCTATATATTAATCCTCTGAGTTCCCATATTAATGAGAATAAATATAATGACCAATAAACTCTGGCAGGATATTCTCTTTCCTAAGACTAGCACTCCAGCCAGCCTTAAGCAGGAGGGTCTATTTGGGTCTCTTCAGATCTAAACACATAAAAAAGCTTCCCCCCCCCTTTAAGTAGCCAATGGCTTTCAACTGTGCACTAGTTGAGGATTTGTGGATGCCCAGATGTTGTCGAGTTACAATCCCCAGCATTCTTTTTTATTATTTTAAAAAAGTAAAAAGTAAAACACAACAGAGGTATAATGTAAATACAAAGAAAACTATACATAAAAAGGGTTTTAAAAATGAAAGCATACAACAAAAAGAAAACAAACAATATAATGTATTATTACAGCATTACTTTACTTTACTTTATTTTGATTTATATACCGCTCCCTCTCCCCAAAGGGACTCGGGGCGGTGTACAGGAAATTTAAAAGCATATAGACATCCTAATTTATAAATATTAAAAACAAATTAAACAAGTTAAACCTGTACTAAAAGATTAAAATATAAAACCTAGAAAATCCCTAAAAATCCCCATTAAAACAATTTAAATGTCAGTGTAGGCTGGTGCAATAAGTTAAGCCAGGCCAGCAAGATGGTAAAAGTGTGTCTTTAATTTTTCGCGGAAGGAGCGGAGGTCCGTAGTGGTTCTAATATCGGGGGGTAGATCGTTCCAGAGGGTTGGGCCCACCACAGAGAAGGCCCTTCCCCTGGTCGTCGCCGGCTGGCATTGCCTAGCAGACGGTATTCGGAGAAGTCCCTCTCTGTGGGAGCGAATCGGTCGAAGGGATGTGTGGGGCAGAATGCGATCCCGTAAATAGCTAGGTCCCGAGCCATGGAGCGCTTTAAAGATGGTAATCAGCACCTTGAAGCGCACCGGAAAAGCCACAGGCAGCCAGTGCAGCTCGTACAGGAGCGGTGTTACGTGGGAGAACCTAGAGGCTCCCAAAACTGCCCGCGCGGCCGCATTCTGGACTAGCTGTAGCCTTCGGGTGCACCTCAAGGGAAGCCCCATGTAGAGAGCATTGCAGTAGTCTAGACGGGATGTCACGAGCACGTGAGTGACTGTGCGAAGGGCATCCCGGTCCAATAAAGGACGCAACTGGTGTACCAGGCGAACCTGGTAAAACGCCCCCCTGGACACGGCCGTCACTGGGTCTTCCATAGACAGCCGGGAATCAAGGAGGACACCCAGATTGCATGCCCTATCCACGGGGGCTAGATGTTCGCCCCCTATGGCCAGTGATGGAATCAACTGGTTGTACCGGGACGCCGGAAACCACAGCCACTCGGTCTTGGACGGGTTGAGTCTGAGTCTGTTCCTTCCCATCCAGATCTGCACGGCTTCCAGACACCGGGACATCACTTCGACGGCATCGTTGGGGTGGTTTGGGGTAGATACACACAGCTGCATGTCATCAGCGTACAGGTGGTACTCTACCCCAAAACCACAGATGATCTCGCCCAGCGGCTTCATATATGTGTTGAACAGGAGCGGCGAGAGGACCGACCTCTGAGGCACCCTACATGTTAGGGGTCTCGAGGTCGACCTCTGCCCCCCTGTCAACACAAATTGCGATTGACCAGAGAGGTACGAGGAGAACCACCGTAAAACGGTGCCCCTCACCCCCAACCCCTCCAATCGATGCAATAGGATACCATGGTCGGTGGTATCGAAAGCCGCCGAGAGGTCTAATAGGACCAGGATGGAGGAACAACCCCCATCTCTGGCCCTCCAGAGATCATCCACCAACGCGACCAATGCCGTCTCCGTGCTGTGACCGGGCCGGAAGCTGGACTGGCGCGGGTCCGGATAATCAATTTCCTCCAGGTGACGAGGTAACTGTTGTGCCACCACACTCTCTACAGCCTTCGCCAACAAGTGAAGGTTGGAGACCGGACGGTAATTTACTAATAATGCTGAGTCCAGGGAATGCTTGTTGAGGAGGGGCCTCACCACCGCCTCTTTCAAGATGGTAGGCAGGACTCCCTCACTCAAAGAAGCATTCACTATTTCCTGGAGCCAGCCTCGTGTCACCTCCCAGGATGCCAATACAAGCCAGGAGGGACACGGGTCCAATAAACATGTGGCGGCTCTCAGTCGCCTACGTAACCTGTCCATATCTTTGGAAGTAACAGAGTCAAACTCCTCCCATAAACTTGTCTCAAGACCTGCCTCTGGCAATCCCTCTCGACCACTTTCAATGGAGGCCAACTCACTCCAAATCTGAGCGATTTTATCCTGCAGATACTCTCCAAATTCCTCTGGTCTACCCTGCAATGGGGCTTCCCGCGGCCTCTGATGAAGGGCGGCAGGGCGGTTATCTGCGGATGCGATAAGAGTGGCACAATGATGGCGTTTAGCCACTCTTATCGCCACAAGGTAAGTCCTCAAATGGGCTCTTACCTGTGTTCAGTCAGATTCAGAGCGTGTGGATCTCCATTTCCTCTCTAGGCGTCTCTTGTGGCGTTTCATCACCCTCGACTCCTCGGAAAACCAAGGAGCTTGGGTGACTTGCCGGTGCAAGAGAGGCCGCAAGGGTGCGACCCAATCCAAGGCCCCCGTGGCCGCGGTACTCCATGCAGCCACTAGGTCCTCCATCGGGGCGCGGGTCAGGGTCACAGGTAGTGGCCCAAGCTCCGTATGGAACCTATCTGGGTCCATCAGGCACCTGGGGCGGAACCATCTAGGAGTTCCTGGTTCCGCCTCCCCATGGTGGGGTGTGGCGGCTGGAAAGTTGAGCCGGAGAAGTGAGTGATCAGACCATGACAGGGGTATGATAGCTAACTCCCCTATACCTAGATCACTCATCCACTGACCAGAGACAAAGATTAAGTCCAGCGTGTGTCCTCCCTCGTGTGTGTGTCCCTGAATTACCTGGGTCAGGCCCATGGCTGTCATGGAAGCCATGAACTCCCAAGCTCCCTCGGATGTCTCGCCTACCAGATGGCAGGTTGAAGTCCCCCATGATTAACAGTCTGGGGGTCTCAACCGCCACCTCGGTGATCACCTCGAGGAGCTCGGGCAGGGCTGCTGATACATAGCGGGGAGCCAGGTATACTATCAGCAAGCCCAACTGCCTCCCTGGGCCCCACTTCACGCAGAGGGACTCACAGCCGGTAGTCTGTGGTACAGTGGTCTCTCTCGGCTCAAGACTTTCCCTAACAATAACCGCCACCCCCCCACCCCTGCCTAGGGCCCTCGGCTGATGGAACGCGCGGTAACCTGGCGGGCACATTTCCACGAGAGGAAGTCCTCCCTCGTGGCCCAGCCAGGTCTCCGTAATTCCCACCAGGTCCGGCTCCCCCTCCGACACAAGGTCATTAATGAGGGGGAGCAACTACAGTTCTATATATAATTATCTAAATCTAAATACCTTATTATTCAAGTACATATAAGGTATATTAATGTATAATACTCATTCTTTAACCTACTCTATTTTTTATAAATGTGTTCCATATTTCATAATACTTGTGTATACAAAATCTATAGGTAATTCACTCATAGAGGGCAAGCATAATCAGATCTTTAATCCGTGTGTGAGTGGATTATATATTTATCTTTCCATTGTTGCAAGGTCAAATTTTAAACCATAGTAACGACATTGAGAATCTATTTACATTGTCCATGGAATCCATGGTATATATTTTATGTTTTCAATTTTCACTAGGAAGCACCATGTTACAGTAGCAATTTTATTCTTACTAGGAATCTTGAGACAAATAGGACCTGGATAGTTAAGCTAATGTCCTATATATAGTCATTTAAAGTGCAGAAGTCCATGACTTCAATTCCTGGCAGAGAATTTGAACTCCATAGAATAACAATATCTGGCTACCAGCATCTGAAGTAATATGATGCCTTCTAGTAGTCACTTTAAAGTCACTTTAAGACTAAAACGGAGAACGGTTGCAGGAACTGAGTATGTCTACTTTAATGAAAAGAAGGACCAGGGTAGACATAATAGCAATGTTCCTGTATCTCAGGGGCTGCCACAAAGAAGAGGGAGTCAAGCTATTCTCCAAGGCACCTGAGGGTAGAACAAAAAGCAATGTATGGAAACTAATCAAGGAGAGAGCAACTTAGAACTGAGGAGAAATTTCCTGACAGTTAGAATAATTAACCAGTGGAACAGCTTGCCTCCAGAAGTTGTGAATGCCCCAACACTGGAAGTCTTTAAGAAGATGTTGGATAGCCATTTGCCTGAAACGGTATAGGGTTTCCTGCCTAGGCAGGGGGTTGGACTAGAAGACCTCCAAGGTCCCTTCCAACTCTGCTATTGTATTGTATTAACTTATATTCCATGCTCGTTTTGTGTTGTGCCCAAAGATAGAAGGATATTCCTCATTCTGTTGAGGAAGATTATGTAGGAATAGTTGCACTTGCTTGAATTCCAACTATATTTACAAAAATATTTGATTTCTCCAGTGATGGGCTTCTCTTTCTTCTGCTTCTGGTTTTAGATAGATAATAGGTTTTTTTTTAAATTTCACACTACACACTGGATATGGTCCTTCTTAACCATTAGCTCCCACATTTTCTTTTATTACACCTACTTTTAATTCCCCCTAATCTCCACCTCAGTTCCCCCAATTGTCACAAGTGAAAGAGCAAACCTTGTCTGTGCTACTATCTCTTGTGCAGTGTTGTTTTAAGAAAACATGAAAGAACTGTAGAAAGATGGTGATGATTGCTGTCCAAAATACTTGCTTCAGAGCAGTAGCCTCTGTAAATCTGACATTTACAGCCAGAGGTGGAAATAGGGGCCTTCTAGGTCTTGCTTGATGTCAGTTCCCATCAAAACCAACTGGCATAGGCAGAGATCAGGTGGGTGGGAGTTATCTATTGAACGTGAAGTATCTTCAAGCTCAAAACTCACATCAAAGAATCCATCTTCTTGTTTTAGAATTACCTTATGTATAAGGTTGCACTCAATTTTTATACATTGTGCTATCCATCAGATTTTGACTATGTAACATCTATGGTTCATAATCTTCAGGCCACAGCTACAAATAATTTATCTAAGAATAACACAGCCCAGCTCTTTCACTATCAAACAGGGGAACAGTCCTCTCAGTATCAGCCACATCACTCCTATCCTATCACAGGATAGTCAACTTAAAACAAGCCTTAAATAATATTTGTAGACAGCAAACTGATGAGGAACAATAATTTGATGATGGATGAGCAGCTCCAATTTCAAGTAAGTAGGAATATACTTGTTGTTAGGAATGGCCAAGAAAACCTCATCCTCTGGAATCCCAGGTCTTGCCTTCAGCACAATGCAAAATAAGATTAGAATAACCTTTTTAATACCTATCTCAGGCATCAAAGGCTCCTCAAACTGTTTTTGCATTGAGTTGTTGGCGGCATACAGAGTTAATTAAATGTGAACTCCTCAATCTCTTCTAATTTAAATGAATTTGGAATAGCTAGCATTCAGTTTGTATTTGACTTTTTTTGTTATTATTTACTACTAAGGAATGGGCATTAAGATTCAACCAGTTTTATAAGCAGATCTCTATATGTTATATGGTAATATATAAGGATTTAAACCAAATATTCAAAACTTGGAGTTTAACAGTATGCTTTATTTTACTTTGTTCTGATTAAATTAAAAATTAGAATAATA
This sequence comes from Rhabdophis nuchalis, assembly GCA_039707465.1. Classification (NCBI taxonomy): domain Eukaryota; kingdom Metazoa; phylum Chordata; class Lepidosauria; order Squamata; family Natricidae; genus Rhabdophis; species Rhabdophis nuchalis. The sequence goes on from CM077647.1 coordinate 114,516,377, forward strand.
AGGAACTTTATATGGAAGAACTATAAACTGTATTTCATTTTAATTCTGTTTGCACCGATTTTACAAGTTTGTAGAACTATAACAGTTGAATGAAAAGCAATGTTTCCATTTTCATAACTTTAGTTTAAATAAAGATGTGTTAATTAATGAAACAGGAAAATACCCCTCAAAATTTTCTACAGAAACTATCATTCACTATACACCTCTGTCAATAATGGGGAAGCTTCTTAAAACCATTGCAAAAGAAGTTAACATTTTATCTCTTCAAACAAGTCCAGATTTTGCCCCTTCAAGGCAAACAGAAGCCCATGATGGTGTTGGTTCACTTTTGAGAAAAGGTATAAATCACACACAACGTAGCATTTTGAATTGATAATAATGCCAAGGTGTTTAAAAAAACCAAAAACCTACGTGCAACACTATCTGCATCCCAGAAATTGGCAATTTTGTGTTTTCTTGCCAAAGCCTGGCTTTTGAATTTGAATGATTGTCCTTAATCAGATCATTAGCCCTTTCTATGTAATACTTGATGGTTGCTTTCATTTTTTTATGGTCAGCAAGGCATAGTATATCAACTTAGTCTTCACCATAGATAATCTGTATTGAGCAATCAAACCTCATTTAGCAATAGAGCACTGAGGAGTAAACACTGCAGGCTTTCATTTCATGAACAGGACAAACTTTTCTCACAGTACTGGAATGTTCACAGCAATGAAAGAACAAATGCTAGAGAACAGATCATAGCTTTTCAGCACTTCAATACATCACTAGTGCCAGTATTGGCAACTTAAAATGTTGGATGCATTGCTTCTCATTCCACCATTGCAATTAATGCCATGAAAATGAATGAGTGTATGGAATGAGGAAAAAAATTAAAAGTAAAAATAATATCTTTATGATAACAACTCAGCCTTTCAAAAATAATGTGTAGGCTTTTGATGCACAAGAGTTGATTACAAGACCAGAGCAAAAACAAGCAACAATGACTAAGTGACAAGAACCAGGCATTCTACATAAGCCAGAATTAAAATCTGGTCTGAAAATTACACTTTACAATCTGCACCCTGATAGTTTTTAGTTCAAACTGAGCCTTGCTCATTTTTTTTTAAAGATAAGAGAACTACTGTTCAAGGATGAGAAACACATTTGTCTTAGAGAAATCCTGCTGGGAATTCCAGCACGGGGGTAATATTTCCGGGGGGAAAAGCTTTGTAATAGCGGCAACAAACTAAAAGATATACCATTGCCAGGGCCACAAATCACTGAGGAGTCTATGTCACTACCTGTATTTTGTTTAACATGTATTGAAGAGCAGCGTAGAGATGCTTATTTTCTCCCCTCGCTTGCAGGAACAAGATCCTTGGGCCAGTGAGCCTCCAGTCAGCACAGAATGGTATCCATGGGACCTGGAGACATTCCCATCAGACCTGCCAGAGTTATGTGAAAAGAAGGCTATCCGCATGGTGGCACGTATCTATCTTCCAGTCATAGTTGTCCTGTTCTGTGTTCTGGGCTTTCTTGGCAATGGGATTTTGCTGTTAGTTCGTGCCCGTTACCATCGAGTCCAGTTCCTTGGTGACATCCTCCTCCTACATCTGGCTATCTCGGACTTGCTGCTGCTCTTGACTCTACCAGTGGGCGTGGCTGGGATGATGGGCACTTGGTACTTGGGCATGACTGCATGCCAGGTTCTGCAAGGCTTTCATGCCCTGACCTTTTACAGTGGCTTTCTTTTTCTAATGAGTCTTACCCTCGACCGCTACATAGCCATAGTGTGGGTACCTGTTGCCTGCCGCGTGCGCCCCACTGCCAGCTTCTGGGGCAAGCTTTGCGCAGGGTTGATGTGGCTATTCTCAGCAGCTCTAGCAGTGCCCAATGTCATGTATGCTCATGTGGAGGATTACAAAGGCTTTCAGCTCTGCAGGGTGACTGTTGTGAGAACTACTGTTTGCTTAGTGCAAGTGGGCTTTGGTTTTGTGTTACCATTCGCTATCATGGTAATCTGCTATGCAGCCATCACACGTACTATTTGGTCCTCTCCTTATGCCCAGTCACACAAGGCCTTGTGGCTCATTTTGGCCCTGGTTTTGCTGTTTTTGGTTTTGCAACTCCCTTATGCCCTACTCACCTTATTAGATGCAGCAGATTTGATAGGCCAGCAGGCATCAAGCTGCACAGTAAGTCTTCAGCGTGATCTTGCCCTCCTCATTACCAGCGGCTTGGTTTTTGCTCGCTGCTGCCTAAATCCTGTGCTTCATACTTTCCTGGGGGTGCGGTTCCGTAAGGACCTGCAAAGGTTAAGCAGAGAGTTTGGCTGCTTGGGGCATTGGGCATGCTGCAATGATAGACCCAGGAGTGGTAGCCGTTGTGCTTCATTTACTACCCATCTGGAAGGACTATCAAGAACCCCATAAAAACATCGGCACTGCCCACCTCAAAAGAGTCTTGGCATTCTGGAAGCCCGGCTTTTGCATTCAGGGAAGTGTGCAACTTAACATGGTCTCTGCAACTTTTGACAATAAAGCTTCAACTTTGGATAATGCTAAAACTTATGTTTTGTTTGTTTTTACATCTACTACTACTTGTGTACTGGGCAGGTTATTTGGTCTGTGTCTCTGAATGTGTGGAATGGAAATAATCCACAACTGAGACAATTAGCAGTCCTGCCCAATTCTGGACCCAGATTGGAGAATATCTTTTGTAGCTCAAGCCCATGTGGTTAGTACCAATGGATCTGTGAAGGAGGAAGAAGATTATGTCCTGTTGAGCATGTGAAGGAAAGATTTATAGAACTACCGTGTGTTCTTGGACTAATTTCAAGTTCAAATCTGCCTTCAGCAATGGAGATTCACAGTGTAAGTTTGAGCCAGCTACCCTCTCTCAGTAAAACCTACTTCATGGGATTTTTGTGAGGAGAAATAGAATTGGGGAATTGTATGAAATTATCAAATAAATACCTCCTAATTTTTTTCTCTTGACCATATTCCATTATTCCCCTCCTAAAGAGAACTCAAGGGTCATGGTGGTTCAGTGGCTAAGATGCTGAGCTTGTCGATCAAAAAGGTCAGCAGTTCAGTGGTTCGATCTCTAGCGCTGCATAATGTAGTGAGCTTCCGTTACCTGTCCCAGCTTCTGCCAACCTAGCAGTTTGAAAGCATGTAAAAATGCAAGTAGAAAAATAGGAACCACCTTTGGTGGGAAGGTAACAGCATTCCGTGCTCCTTCGGCATTTAGTCATGCTGGTCATATGACCTCAGAGACATCTTCGGACAACGCTGGCTCTTCGGCTTAGAAACGGAGATGAGCTTCGCCCCCTAGAGTCGGGAATGACTAGCACAAATGTTCCAGGGGAACCTTTATCTTTACCTTTAAAGAGAACTCAAGTGACTTTGATTTTTTTATTCAATTGTAAATCAACCTAGCAATTAAATAATTCATTCATTCATTCATTCATTCATTCATTCATTCATTCGACTTATTAACCGCCCCCTCTCCCCAAAGGGACTCGGGGCGGTGCATAGGCAAATATAAAAATACAATACATCACAATAAATACATAAATACATTAAAACTATATTAAATTACACCCTGTGCTAAAAACTACCCGATTAAAATTCCTAAAGCCCAATTTAAAATTTCTCTACTAAACAACTAAGGCTAAAAACGGTAGGTTAGGCCAGGCCGGCCTGTTGGAAAAAGTAGGTTTTTAGTTCGGGGGGTAGGTTGTTCCAGAGGGTCGGACCCGCCACAGAGAAGGCCCTTCCCCTGGGCGTCACCCGCTGGCATTGCCTAGTGGATGGCACCCGGAGAAGCCCCTCTCTGTGGGAGCAAATCGGCCGAAGGGATGTATGGGGTAGGATGCGATCCCGCAGATAACTAGGTCCCATGCCATGGAGCGCTTTGAAGATGGTAACCAGCACCTTGAAGCACACCCAAAAGACCACAGGCAGCCAGTGCAGCTCACGCAGGAGCGGTGTTACGTGGGAATACCTAGAGGTACCCAATATTGCCCGCGCGGCTGCATTCTGAACTAGCTGTAGTCTTCGGGTGCACCTCAAGGGGAGCCCCATGTAGAGAGCGTTACAGTAGTCCAGACAGGATGTCACGAGGACATGAGTGACTGTGCGAAGGGCGTCCCGGTCCAATAGGGGCCGCAACTGGCGTACCAGGCGAACCTGGTAGAATGCCCCCCTGGCCACGGCTGTCACATGGTCTTCTAAAGACAGCTGGGTATCCAGGAGGACCCCCAAGTTGCATGCCCTATCCACGGGGGGGTAGATGTTCGCCCCCTATGGCCAGTGATGAAGTCAACTGGTTGTACCGGGATGCCGGAAACCACAGCCACTCGGTCTTGGACGGGTTGAGCTTGAGTCTGTTCCTTCCCATCCAGATCCGCACGGCTTCCATACACCGGGACATCACTTCGACGGCATCGTTGGGGTGGTTTGGGGTAGATACGTACAGCTGGGTGTTGTCAGCATACAGATGGTATTCTACCCCAAAACCACGGATGATCTCGCCCAGCGGCTTCATATATGTGTTGAACAGGAGCGGCAAGAGGACCGACCCCTGTGGCACCCCACAAGTGAGTGGCCTCGAGGTCGACCTCTGCCCTTGTGTCAACACAAATTGCACTCGACCGGAGAGGTAGGAGGAGAACCACCGCAAAACGGTGCCCCTCACCCCCAACCCCTCCAGCCGATGCAATAGGATACCATGGTTGATGGTATCAAAAGCCGCCGAGAGGTCTAATAGGACCAGGATGGAGGAACAACCCCCATCTCTGGCCCTCCAGAGATCATCCACCAACGCGACCAATGCCGTCTCCGTGCTGTGACCGGGCCGGAAGCCGGACTGATGCGGGTCCAGATAATCAATTTCCTCCAAGTGACGTGGAAACTGTTGTGCCACCACACTCTCAACAATCTTTGCCAAAAAGCAAAGGATGGAGATGGGACGATAGTTAGCTAACAAAGCTGGGTCCAGGGAAGGCTTCTTGAGGAGGAGCCTCACCACCGCCTCTTTCAAGACGGCCGGCAAGAACCCCTCACTCAAAGAAGCGTTGACTAACTCCTGGAGCCAGCCTCGTGTCACCTCCCAGGATGCCAGTACAAGCCAGGAGGGACACGGGTCCAATATACATGTGGTGGCTCTCAGTCGCCTACGTAACCTGTCCATATCTTCGGAATAATACACATTCTATTTAAATTCTAAACTCATTTTAGCTCTTTTTAAAGAGGAAATTTAATATGATGAACATCTCCAGTAGGTGAATGGTATGTACCATCATCTGACCCTTTGTAGTGCTCAGCCCTTTGTATGTGTTCTGGTGCCATAAATGTCTTTAAAATTGGTCAACTGCTTTTGTTGATTTAGGAAAGAAAGTTAACAATATTTATAGTTTCTTAAATCAGGAAAGTAATGGGCGAAGAGCTATATATATTCTGCAAAAAATTAGTAGAGGACAGGAATGATAGGAATTTCCGGTTGGAGAATGTGCTATTATAATTAATTTAGGCAGTTTTCCAAGGACACAGTACAATTCATGGAAAATAAGACCATGAGATTAATGATCTCTGATATTACCATGAGCTTATTTTTCAATTAGCTACCAGTAAGAGAGCAAGAGGCTGCTCCTGCACTTATGTCTGGTGATTACTGCAGGGAAAAGTTACATTTTGTCAGACAGAAAACAACTCTTCTTAGATTTTGCTTGTTTTCTTTAATTCTTTGACAGATAAAATGTTTAATGTATTAAACATTAATTAATGTATTAAAAATCTATACAGTAAACAATAAAGGGTTTAATTTCTCTATATTTCTTTTCAGTTGGCAGTAGTAGGTTTTCCACACTTTAGTTTTTGTTTATTTTGGCCAAACATGGGATATGATCTGAGTCAGAAATGGGCCTACCAGTAGGTTTGCTTGGCACGTATGTTTTCAGATCCAAATCAGAGCACAAATGCTACCTAATTATTTAAAATATTCCCCTCTGAAACCTTGTCTAATCATAGCTCAGAGTGTCTTCCACACACAGATCATTCGTTTATGGTTAGCTAGATGTTTTCTGGAAAAATAAGGCAAGATGTAGGAGCAGCTGCACAGCAGATGGGATTCCTTCTGAAAAAAAGAAAAGGAGTGAGAAAACTAAGACCTATAGCTTGCCCAGAAATGCTGTGAGTCCCACAGAACCAGTACGGATCTGGTATTTTGATTTGGGGTTTTTTTGCACTATACTTATAAACAGACAGTCACAAGTCCCCACAAAGTCAGTAGGTTTCAGCCTGGCAGCAAAAGAAGCCTCAAACTGAAGAAGCCACAGCACCTTCAACTCATAGTTCAAGTAAACATGTTCATTTGAGGTAAAAGGGCAGAAAATGTTTCCTCTCAGAAGCAGATCGTCGACTTCAAACTGAACCTGGCCTTTTTCATTGCCCACTGTATTACAGCCTATATAATGAAATGTGATAGATGTGTGCCAAAATAGCACCGTTCTGCTGCCTGCCTCACAGTATTCAGTCATTGTTTCTCAGCTCTTGGATATTAATAAATGAGACATATGTGAGGTGAAAGTTTTCCTGTTATGAGTTATTCTGTGCACCAAAAAGCATGGTAAAGAGTAAAAATGACTGGATAGTTTCAGTCTCAGCTCTGCTTTTTATCTTATTTTTCTCCTCTTCCTTTGCCCTTCCTGCATGAGCCAAATGACTCTCTTAATTACATCAACTTTAGAAAAACCAAGATATTAGATTAATAGAGTTGGAAGGGACCTTGTAGGTCATCTAGCCCAAGCAGAGGATCTTACATCTGGCTCTACCTAGGATCAAACTCACAACCTCCTGCTTGTGAGGAAAGAGCTCCACCTCTAGGCCACAGCAGCAAATCTTTTACTTCCTGTTTAAATAATGTTCAGTCTCCAAGTCCCATTGGTACCATTCTGTGCTGACTGGAGGCTCACTGGCCCAAGGACCTTTTTCCTGCAAACGAGGGGAGGAAATAAATAGGGCAAAAGACCTTATTCTTGGTAACCATAACATGAGGGAGTGGGAGAATCAGTAACAGATGGAACAAATGAGGAAAGGTTAAAAGACTCATCCAGAACCTGAACCATCACAGTGTAAACTTATAAATGTGAACACGGTACTGTTGCAATTAACCCTTCTGTGTGCATGGGATTGTTTAGTCCAACAAAAAACAAAAACCAACACTTTACCACTGCAGCCAGAATAGTATATGCACAGTTTTGGAAAGGGAAAGAACTACCATCAGACCAACTAATTATCAACAAAATCTTCTGGTGTGCTGAATGCAACAGACTAACATATATTCTCAAAGACAGACAATAACCAATATTTTATCAAAGTTGGGAAAGATGGTATGACTGGATGAAGGTAAAGAGACTACGGGATGAGAGATAGGGAAGGATATACAATGTAGATATATAGATAGTAAATAAAATGAATGTATGGAGCAGTGGCAGTTATGGGGAATTGATAAATGTAAGAAATAATAATAATAATAATAATAATAATAATAATAATAATAATAATAATAATAATAATAATAATAATAATAATAATAACAACAACAACAACAACAACAACAACAACAACAATTTAATTTATAGACAACAACAACAACAACAACAATTTAATTTATAGACCGCTCCCTCTCCCCGAAGGGACTCGGAGCGGTGCACAGGGGAATTAAAATATACAAACATAAATATACATAAATATAAATAAAATCAAGATTAAACAATTTATCCCTGCGCTAAAAACCCAAAATACTAAAAAAACTAACCCCTTAAAAATCCCTTAAAAACCCAATTAAACAATAAACAGATGACTAACCTAGGCCGGCCAAGCAGAAAAAGTGCGTTTTTAATTTTTGACGGAAGGAGCGGAGGTCCGTCGTTGTTCTAATTTCGGGGGGCAGGTCCTTCCAGAGGGCCGGGCCCGCCACAGAGAAAGCCCTTCCCCTGGGCGTCGCAACAAATAGAAATAGCTGGAATATCTAGGAATGTAGTAAGATGGTATACGATATTACTTGGTAACTGTGTAAACATATAGAGGGTGGGTTACTCCCAGTTGTATCTGTGTAGTTTTGCTTTGTCTTGTCAATGTCTTATTTATGTTCTTTTTTCTGTTACTAATTTAAAAAAAATTAAAAATATTTTTTAAAAAAAAACCAATGATGGGATTTGCCAGATGAGCTGTTGAGGAGGGAACAAAACTGAGCCAATATGCGCAGGTAATGATTCCAGGTACTATCATAATTCATTTTCTCTCTGGAGTCTGCAGAGTATTCTCTGTGGACCCTCTCCATTCTCATGGTATTTTGTGATCGTTGCTGTGTGGTATTGTTGTGTAAAAGGCATTAATCAGGTCTGGGAAGCTTAAGAAATGAGAGTCATATGCATATGTAATTCATTTTCTGGGCCTACTTGATGCTGAACTGAGCTCCTTGCAACTGCTGCAGAAGCATCATCACTGTCCTCCACAACAGAAAGTTTTCTTTCTCTAGATCAGGGGTCTCCAACCTTGGCAACTTTAAGATTTGTGTACTTCAACTCCCAGAATTCCTCAGCCAGCTTTGCTGGCTGAGGAATTCTGGGAGTTGAAGTACACAAATCTTAAAGTTGCCAAGGTTGGAGACCCCTGCAGTATAGGACCCTGGAAGGTCTTGTTTTTGGCTCTTCCCAAGTAAAGAAACCAGTAGTTCATGGTAAGCTGCTGGCTTTGGAAATTAAATCCATCATTGGCTCTTCTCCCCTTGGGGTTTATTGGGTGAGTTTGTTTATTTTTTTTACTCTGCTGCAGTTTAGGAGAATCTCTGCAGCTTAGAAATACAACAGCAGGCCCGTAGAAAATAAAAATGCAAAGACACAAAGAAAAACTAAAAACATGAAGCATACAATACCACCACACCAGCTCTCTACCATTCAGCCAAGAATGGCAAAGGGTCGAACTGAATTCCAAACTACCTGAAAACTTGTTTATATAGAATGAAAACTTCATTGTCACTTTAAATGTACACTAATCAGCATATATTAAAGCCAGGGTCTCCAACCTCGGGGATTTTAAGCCCGGCGGACTTCAACTCCCAGAATTCCCCAGCCTGCTACTATGCTACGCTGGCTGGGGGATTCTGGGAGTTGAAGTCCGCCAGGCTTAAAGTTCCCAAGGTTGGAGACCTCTGCTCTAGATAGAATAAGGAAACTTGGTTTAGGGGTGTACAAAGATTTCCAAGGAAAACATTCAATGTTCTGGAATTTAATGCCAAACTTTAAGCAAAATATTTTGTGTTTGTCCAGATCTTACGACCAAATGGTACGTTTCATTTCATTTCACTGTTTTGAGTATTCCAGCTTCCTGTGATTCCTTTCTTTTTAATTTTTCCCTGGAGATTCATTAAGCAAAAGAAGAACAGGCAGGATTCCAACCTCACAGATATTGGCTTGAACTAATGAGGGGGAGAGGTGAATGACAACCAAATTACATTTTAAATATTTAAAAAGCATTATACTGTAAACAGTTTGAAAATAGTTTGTAGACAAAAGACTGTTGCTTGCTGCTTAAGTGAATGTATTTGTTTATTTAAAAGTTTAAGTGTTACAGCATATGCATTGCATTACAAGTATGCAATCACTTGCATTATAGGTATTACATTGTTGAACTTTCTGATTGCAAATGCTGAAGTTACGTTGCTTTGTTGAGCTTTGCAGATGATTTGTCAAGTGCAAATTGTGCATTTTAATGCATATGCATTAAAGATATTGCTGTGCAGTTGTACTTCAAATTAATAAAGGGATAAATTTGCTCCTTTGTTGGTTCTTGTAGGCTGAGATAATAGTTTTGCTTTTATGGTAATTGTTCGTGGGTTGTATTAAAATGAAACAATCGATTATTTGGTTTTATTTATTTATTTGTTAGATTTTTACATAATAAACCCTCCTCCTCCTATGTTCTCCATAACAGCAGCACTGTGAATGGATTGGAAGCAAAAGGAGTGACTAGCCCAAATTCATGCAGCTGGCTTTCATGGCTAAGGTGGGACTAGAGCTCACAGTCTCCTTATTGCTAGATTAGCATTTTAATTATAATACCAATCTAGCTCTCAGAGTTGCCTGTTCAAACTGTAAAAGATGTTCTTGGATCTTGTTTTCATTGTTTGCTATAGGCTATTTTTAAAAAAAATTTAAAAAGAATTTCGCACATTTTTAGGCTGATAGATGGCATTCATCAAGGACTGCTACCTTACCTAACTTAATGACCATAATGTAAAAAACAAGGAAAAAATTATCTGGTTGTGGTTTTTTTTTTTTTCCACCGTTTTCTAAGAGGAAAATAGTCGTGTTTGTTGTAGTTTTCTTCTACTGGAATATAGGAATGCACTATAACAACTAAAGCAATTTTCTAAAGTGGGAGGATTTTTTTTTCAAGGTTTCACATATTTGTTCTATTTCATACATATCTCTGATTCAATTCCATGCATGCAGAGAATTGTGCATACTTCCTGCAATGGTAAATTTGAAAGTATTGTAATTTGTATTGTAAGATAGATTGCCATCTTCACAAAATAGATTCCACTATGATTGATTGTGATGGAGGAATTGATAGCCCATGATCAGCTAAAAGCTGTAAGATTTCCACAGAGGCTAAGTCTTGGTATATCCATGTGCATATTTTTGGGGTATTCTGTTAGTGGCATATTTTTTAAAAATCCCTAATTTATGTATGGATATGATCTTTTCCATCAAAAAAACATCTTAGTTTAGAATATGATTGAAGGTCAACATGCCAGATTGTAAACTGGAAATGATCCAACTGTATTTTGTATAATTACAAAAACAATTTAGAATCTTCAAGTCTCTTCTATCGATATATCAAATATATAAAGTGGGGGGGACTTCATTTCTTTGAACCTTACATTTTTAGAGGAAGTTCATCTGTTTAATTAATAGTTTTAAACCAATTTTCTTTTTAAAATTGATTTTTTAATTACCGGTATCCTCCTTCATGAATCCTTAAAACTGTTGTAGTAGAGTAAAATGTCAAGACATGGTATGTCTGTGTAGAAGAATTGTTGTTTTCTAAAATCACCTGCAGGAGGCAGCAAACTATAAATCATGCCAATTATTTGCTTTCCTAATGCTTTCCTATCTGAAACCAAAAGGCTACATATAATTTGTAAAACGATTCTTTTTATATTTTACACAGTGATTCTTTTAATGTTTTTAAAGACATGAAACGTACAGTTTTTTGTGTTTCTGTTAGGAATTTTGACAATTTGCTTTACCCCTCTGCAATCCTGTTGATAGATAGATAGATAGATAGATAGATAGATAGATAGATAGATAGATAGATAGATAGATAGATAGATAGATAGATAGATAGATAGATAGATAGATAGATAGATAGATAGATAGATAATATAGCAGCCGGCTTCTCTGAATTATAGCTCATTTCATCAGGCCTATAAAATATCCTATTATAAACATGCAATTTCACATAGTTTTCAGGGAAGAGAATAATTAAATATACCATTCCAGATAAGTGATAAATTGTCAGTCTCGCTATTTCTGGCTTCGCTGCCATGGAAACGGGGAGGGTGGGGGGTTTGGGGTGAATGTGTTCTGCTGGTGGACAATGTTGATGTTTCGTGTTATCTCCTGCTAACGGACCTGCATTCCAGGATGGTGAAGACCTGCCCACCTGATGTTGGAGATGGCTGCATATTGGACAATGCACAGGGGGGGTTTGGGGATTGGGATGGGCTTAAGCTTAATACTTTCTGTTCGCGCCTAAACTATTCATTCTCAGCTTTACTTGGTCTGTACGCTCTCGTAACTTAGTAAAAGTAGCCTTAACATTTCAAAATAATGTCTAAGTGTGATCTTTCCTGAGTCAACGAAGAAACAGGCCTGACATTAAGCTGAGAATCAACAAAACCAAAAACCTGCCCTGATGACGGACCCTTCACAAGAGGAGCCTCCGTTGGTGGAGGTCCTGCCTGAAACCATTTTGGGAGCTGAAGCATCGCATCCTCCTGCTCAATCTGAAGGGATCAGGTCAGTGATGGAAGGTTTGGCTGGCCTAGATCTAAATCTGCCTGCTGAAGAATCAGTCAAACCTAAACGTTGGTCTGAAGGGGTTGGAATGAGTGGGGTAAACGTCTCCAGGCGTCGAATTTCCCCAAAGAAAGTCATTCCGGAGCTCCTAAGAGAAGAACGGGAACTAAGGGAGATGGCTCAGGACCTACTCCGCCAGGCAGATGAGAAAAATTTAGCCCTGGAAAAAATCTGGGGGAGGGAGGCGGATCGCCCACAGCCAAGAGGTTCACAGGCAGCTCCAGACAGACGAAGCAGGGCTTCAACACCCTGCGATGTGCAGGCTCTCATTGATTCTGGGTGTTCAAAATGTCTCATAAGCCAAGACATCGTGTCTTCGATGGGTTTTCACCTTAAGACCCTGAAAACTCCCATAGCCTTTTGCCAAATGGATGGTTCTGTAGCTGGGGGAACCCCAGCATCTTTTATCACCGAACCAATTCATGTTTCTATAGGCACAGGCCATACTGAGACCATCAACTTTATTGTAACTGCCATTGCCGATAATGCTGTAATTTTGGGGGTCAATTGGCTTCGAAAATGGAATCCTCTGATAAACTGGAAGGAAGGTTGGGTGCGCATTCCTTTATCCCTCCCGGAAGATACCTCTCTTCCATCAGAAACTGATCAACCCCCACGCCATCAGCCACCCCCCCATATTGAATCTGCTGCGCATTTATTGGATTTCCCATCACCCGAGGTCATACCAGGTGAGGAGAAAATTCCCAAAGAATATTGGGACCTAAAGGATGCTTTCAGTGAAAGATCTTGTGACTCCCTTCCTCCTCATAGGGCTACTGACTGTTCAATTGATTTTCTTCCTGGGGTTCAATTACCCAAACCTCGTATGTATTCAATGACCCCACGGGAGATGGAGGAATTACGTAAATTCATCGATAAAAACCTTCAAAGGGGTTTCATTGAACCAGCTAGGCCCCGTGTAGCTGCACCAGTTATGTTTAGAGAAAAGAAAGATGGCACTCTAAGATTAATACAGGACTATTCATATCTCAACACCATTTGTGGACACAATATTTACCCCCTTCCGCTCATGAAGGACATGCTTGCTCACCTGGCTACCGGTAAGATTTTTACGAAGCTGGACTTACGTGAAGCATATTACAGGGTTAGGATCAAAGAGGGGGACGAATGGAAGACAGCTTTTAACTGTCCACTCGGATGTTTCCAGTTCAAAGTCCTCCCTTTCGGTCTTCAAGGTGCCCCTTCAGTGTTTATGCAACTGATCAATGAGGTTCTCCACGAGCACCTTTACAAGGGAGTAATTGTTTACATTGATGACATCGTCGTCTACTCGCAAACCCACGACGAGCACGTTAAACTAGTGCGCTCCGTATTAAATAAGTTGCGTTCCGCTGAACTTTATGCCAAACTCTCTAAGTGTGAGTTTCACCAGGAAAGAATTGACTATTTGGGTTACCGTATCTCCTCTGAGGGAGTTGAAATGGATCCTGCTAAAGTCAAGGCAGTGACGGAGTGGGCCCCTCCCCGTACCCGTAAACAATTGCAAAGTTTTTTAGGATTTGCGAATTTTTACCGCCAATTTATTCCGTCATTCGCTGATATTGCCTTACCCATTACAAACCTTCTGAAAACAAAAGGCGAAGGCAAATCTCGTCCTGGAGCCCCTCTCAAATGGACGATGGAATGTCAGGCCGCTTTCGAAAAGCTTAAACGGTTGTTTGCGGCTGAGCCTGTTCTTAAACACCCAGATGTGAATTCCCCATTTGTGATTCAGGCGGATGCTAGTGATGTCGCGGTAGGCGCAGTCCTGTTACAACTCAATCAACATGGCCAATTACAACCCTGTGCTTACACATCTCGGAAACTCACTGCGTCCGAACGCGGTTGGGCGATTTGGGAAAAGGAGGCTTTTGCTGTTCGGTGGGCTCTCATGACTTGGCGACATTTTCTTGAGGGTGCCCCACATCCTTTCGAGGTCTGGACGGACCATAAAAATTTGGAAGCGCTTACCTCTTCTCGGAAATTGTCCCCAAGGCAACTTCGTTGGTCTCATTATTTCCATCGTTTCAATTTCCACCTCAAATACATTCCTGGGGGGAAAAATTTTATGGCTGATGCACTTTCCAGATTGCCTCAATATGATGTATCTAAGCTCACCATTGTACAACCGATAATGCCACTCACTTTACCTGCTACTCCAGTATCTAATATAGCCCAAACTACTGTCCAGACTACTCCACCTGCTGACCTAATTGCTCGTATTAAGGATGAATTACTTACTGATGATTGGTATTCGGCTCATTCTGGTGATTGTACTACCAGAGACGATCTTCCCTGGATTGGTTCTAAAATATATGTTCCTGCTACATTACGTCCTTTTGTCTTGCAACGAGCACACGACTCACGTTTAGCTGGTCATTTCGGTTTCGTTAAAACTATTCATCTTATCAAGAGACAGTTCTGGTGGCCATCAATGAAGAAAGATGTTGAATCGTATATTGCCAGTTGCCCTGTATGTGCGGCCTCAAAACGTGCGCCGGGTAAGCCGCAGGGTCTTCTCCAGTCTGTGGCTACCCCGGAAAGGCCTTGGAAGGAAATTTCAATGGACTTTATAGTTGATCTTCCACCCAGTCAGGGTTATACCGTTATCTGGGTAGTTACCGATCTTTTTTCTAAACAAGTTCATTTTGTCCCCTGTACTAAGATTCCTTCTTCCAAATCTCTGGCTAGACTTTTCGTTTCCCATATCTATCGTTTTCATGGAGTCCCGCAACGCATCATCTCCGATAGAGGAACCCAATTTACTTCCCGTTTTTGGAAGGAGTTTCTGAGACTAATTGGCTCCGCCCAAAGCTTAAGCTCCGCCTACCACCCTCAGACGAATGGATCTTGTGAGAGGGTTAATTCCGTCCTCGAACAGTACTTACGCTGTTTTATTAATTTCCAGCAAGATGATTGGGCTGATCTTCTCATACACGCCGAAGTTGCGTATAATAACTCTGTTCACTCCAGTACGAATATGACCCCCTTTAAAATCATCTACGGACAGGACTTTGTGCCCATACCCGAACTGCCTCACGTCTCGGCGACAGTTCCCTCTCTATCTGAATGGTCCTCTCGATTATCTTCTGTTTGGCCGCTTCTCCGGGAAACTGGGTATCGCCAACCGGCATTGCCCGGCCGACGGTACCCGGAGAAGACCCTCTCTATGGGAGCGGATCGGTTGAAGGGAAGTATGGGGCAGGAGGCGGTCTCGTATGTAGCTAGGCCCCGAGCCATGACTATCCCCACTCAGTTGTGCTCTTAATTAAAATTATTACTAAAATAAGGCCTTTCCTCTGTATGCCACAGGAATAAAGCACTATTAATTGCTAGAATAAATAATCCAGCAAATTAATATTTAATGAGCATGTATAATTTTACGTTTTTTAGAAAAATCTGTGATCTATTATTCTAAAATCTTGCTTTGAGTAGAAAATTAATGTCTAGTTTCCATTATTTTCCTGCACTAGTTAGAATAGAAATCACTGCTGTATTGTTCAAATATTTCCAGCCAAGATTTCTATGGTCATTAACAGCTGCAATTCAAGTGACACAGCATTCCCTGATTATTCAGACATTTTAAGCTATATGCAATTTAAACACATAAGACTGGTCGCTCTGGGGAAGCAAAAAGAGCTGAACGCCTGTTTGCCAGGCCCTGCCAGAAGATAAAAATGCCAGCGAGTTGCTCACAACCATTGTGCTGCTGTGACTCTGTCACTTCTTTGGTTGAATGAGCACTCCAGGCCAAAAAGCAGGAATGGCAAAGCCGCTGAACCAGTTTGGCTGCCTTTGCCACCAGAAGCCGGGGCAGGCCTGGAGTCGTCCTATACCAGACCCAGACTGCAAAGGTTTGTCTTTCTCTCCACAAAGTCGCAAAAATCCAAAGGGGTACACCCAGGCTTTAAAAGAGTGCAATTGAATTGATGCCCTGTGAACTTGAGTGGGGTACAGTGATGATGTTACCATTTTGGGATGATGGAATTTCTGCAAACAAAAGCCAAGCTCAGAGAACACCAGGGACTCCAACAGTTATTCAATGATGAGGGAAAGCCCTTCTCCACACTTCCAAAACTGTCTTTTGATCTATACATATGTACATGGTTCTTAACTGGAAAAAGGGAGATCCTGAGGTAGAAGAAGGCAAAGCAACATCTCCAGGGGTATTCTTCTGGCCCTCTCACCTGAAAGTTTCTTGGAACGTTGCCATTCCCCACAGCTGGCACTTAAGTGGCAACATTTGCATGATGCTGAATGTCTTGGTTTATCTTCTCCAAAAATACAAGAGAACACTTAGAGGGGTAAAAAATCTTGACTCAGCAGGCAGAGGCACAGCTAGCCAAGACCACCTTGTTTGTGGGACACCTTGCATCATTTTTCTTTCAGGACAAAAATCATGCAAAGTAACAGCAAGTTGTTAGATTGTGGATCGTCTCCTCTGCTCCCATTATAAGTTCAAATATAGTGAAGGATCTAATCTTCTCCCAAGTACTGAAAATTCAACTTCCTGAGCAGTTGATCTCTAATTGTAGCCACAGAGTGGAGATGGATATTATTATATCCTTCATGTAGAGTAAGCAAAATATTTTCAATCAGTTCTGACACTTAAGTCTTAGAAGAGAGCAAAGTTTTCAGAAAATCCCTATCAAGTCAATTGTAGAAAAAATGCTCTCTAGAAGGAACTTTTTTTTAAAAATAATTGTGTGGCAGACCAACTCAAGCCTTCTTACGGCCATTTTCCCACTTCGTTGTAAGTGACAAATTCAATCAATCAGAATAGACCTGGAAAGGAAGTTGGAGATCTTCTAATCCAATCCCTTGATCAAGCAGGAGACTCTATACCAGGGGTGTCAAACTCAAGGCCCAGGGGCTGGATCCAACCTGGGGTGTGTGCTTAGATCTGGCCCACAGGGCTGCCCTGGAAACAGTGGACTGGTCCGCTGTGCCTCTGCCAGGAAAAATGGAGCTCAGGAAGGCCATGCACTGAGCTCTGTTTTTGGCTGTGATAGCCTCCTACAACCCTCTGCCAGCCAAAGTGGAGCTCAGGAGGGGTGCAAGCACTCAGGCCACCACAAGAGCCCCTGACATGACTGACATTGAGCTGGCCATGCCCAGCCTGACCATGCTCACCTGCCCCCCCCCCCGAGGTCAAACACAACCCTGATGCAGCCCTCAATGAAATTGAGTTTGACAGCCTTGCTCCATACCATTTCAAACAGGTGGCTGTTAAGTCTTTTCATAAAAACCTCCAGTAATAAAGCATCTACAACTTCTGAAGACAAGCTGTTCCATTGTTTAATTGTTCTCACTGTTAGAAGTTTCTCCTTAATTCCAGATTGCTTTTCCCCTTGATTAGTTTCCATGCATTGTTTTTTTTTCTTGCCTGAGGGTGCTTTGGAAAATAAGTTGCCCCCTCTTCTTTGTGGCAGTCCCTCAAATATTGGAATACTGCTATCATGTCACCCCTAGTTCTTCTTTTCTCTAGACTAGTCATATCCAATTCCTGCAACCATTCTTCATATGCTTTTGTCTCCAGGCCTTTAATTATCTTAGTTGCTCTTCTTTGTATTTTTCCCAAAGTCTCAATATCTGTTTTGTAATTCAAAGCTGGATGCAGTATTCCAGGTGTGCTCTTAGGATTTATAAAGCAGTACTAATTCTTCCTGATTTTGATCTACGCCTCTGTTTATACAATCAAGGATTGTATTCGCATTTTTTGGCTGCTGCCACACATGGCTGGCTCATGTTTAAATGATCATCCACTAGGACTCCAAGATATCCCTCACAGTCCAGTGGTGGGTTTCTACTGGTTCGGACTGGTTTGGCCAAACCGGTAGTAGCTTGGTGATCTGGGTGCCTGCTATGCCCCTGAACTAGTTTGCCATCTTGTTTTTGGCTTCTGCGCATGCACAGAGCAATTTTTGTTGTATTGTGCATTGTGTGTATTCCACACAGTGCGGCGTTGAGCAAACTGGCAGTAGCCACTGTCAGAACCCACCACTGCTCACAGCTGCTGTTTTTGAGCCAGGTTTTACCTAATCTATACTTGTATTTTTGGTTTTTCCTACCTTGGTGTAAAACCTTGCTTTTCTCACATTAAATTTAATTTTGTTGGCTAGATCTATTGTTCAAGTGTGTTGAGATCCTTTTGGATCATGAGCTTGATTTCTGGGGTGCTGGCTATTCCTGCCCGTTTACTGTCATCTGCTAATCTTACGAGCTCCTCTTCTATTCCCTCATCTAAGTCAATTATGAAGATAAGTTCATGCAGGTGTGAAGAAAAGTTTCCAATTACCTCTCCTTAAGTACGGGTTCCCCACAGGGCTGTGTTTTGAGTCTGTTACTGTTCATCCTGATGGCCCATGACTGCTGTGCCAAGTCTGCCATGAATCATATTGTGAAATATGCAGATGACAAGGCAGTGGTGGGTCTTATCCAGGATGACAATGAAGATTCTTATAGAGAAGAGGTGAAGCCTTTGGTGGACTGGTGCAATAAAAATAATCTGGTTTTGAATGTTAATAAAACAAAGGAGATTATTGTTGATTTTAGAAAGAGCTGGCATAGCCATACTCCACTTTGTATCAAGGCTGCACTTGTAGAGGTAATCAACAGTATTAAGGGGGTGCAGTTAACTAACTATCTGACTTTGTCTCTTCATACGTTATCTTTAGTAAAGCGTGCAAATCAGTGTTTGCATTTCCTGCATCAGATAAGGAGCGCACATCTTTCTCCCTGTGTCCTGGCCACTTTTTACAGAGGCATGATTGAGAGAGTTTTAACAAACTGCCTCACTGTTTGGTTGCTGGCAGCAGTGCCTCAGATAGAAGGTCCATACAGAGAGTGGTAAGGACAGCTGAAAAGATTATAGGAAGCTCACTTCCTGTCACTCAGGATACTACTTATAAGCGCTATGTGCTTAGAGGACAAAGCACTGACAGAGACCCCTCATACCCACCGCAGTCTTTTTCTGTTGCTCCCCTCTGGGAGGAGATTTCAAAGTATTTATAGCCGGACTACTAGATTCTGTAACAGCTTTGTTCCCTATGCCATCCGTCTGGTAAATTCACAGGATTCGTTTTTTTCACTATATATGTATATATGTGAAGTGGTGTTTATCTGTATCATATGTGTGTGTACGTGTGTGTGGGTATATGCATAATGGTTATCTTTTGAGAACTGAATGCAATGGACTTTTATTTTAATGTATGCTGATTAGTGTACATTTAAAGTGACAATAAAGATTTAATTCTTATTCTATTCTATTCTAAATCTAAAACAGGAACTTGTGGTATTCCACTGCTTACCGTGTTTCCCCGAAAATAAGACAGGGTCTTATTTTCTTTCGGCCCCCGAAATAAGCACTTGGCCTTATTTTGAGGGAGGTCTTATTATTTTTGTGGTGCAGGAGGCGGTGAGCGTGGTCACTTCATGGCTGCTGCTATGTTGCAATATTTTCAGGGAGGGCTGAAAATATTTTTGGGGGAGGTCTTATTTTAGCGCATGCACTCAAAAGCTCGATTGGGCTTATTATCTAGGGAGGTCTTATTTTCAGGGAAACAGATTACTTCTGTCCATGTAGATATAGTCCCATTAAGGTGGGACTAAGGTGGTATGTCAGCCAGTTACAAATCCATCTGGTGATGATGCAAGCTATCTCACATTTTTCTACTATTCCAAGATATAAGTTGTGGTCTACTTTGTTGAATGCCTTCCTGAAATCTAAGTATACTATGTCCACAGCACTTCACTCATCTACTAATTTAGTCATGTTGTCGAAGAATGAAATAAGATTTGTTTGGCAAGCTCTGTTTTTAACAAACCTCTGCTGGCTACTAGTTATAACTTTGTTTCTAGATGTTCACAGATCTGCTTTCCCCCCAGTATCTTACCAGGTATTGATGTTAGTTAATTGGTCTGTAGTTTCCTGGGTTTTTTTTAAATGGGAACCACATCAGCTCTTTTCCAATCCTCTGGTAATTCCCTGGTGCTCTAGGCTTTTTTAAAAAAATATGGTACAATGGTTCTGAGATAACATCTGGCAGCCCCTTCAGAACTCTGGGAAGGTAATCCATCAGATCCTGATGATTTATATTCATCAAGATCAGATAGGTGTTCTCTTCCCATTTTTTGCTCATTTTAATTTTTATTTCTAGTCTCTTTTACAGTTAACTTTTTGGTAGGTTGGGCTGTAGTTTCTTTTTTGCCTGAAGACAGATGCGAAGAATTGGCTCTGCTTTCTCTCTTCTGCCTGTCACTTTCTTGCCATCTTCTCTCTTTAATGGACCAACTGGTTCCTTGACTTTTTTTTTTCTTGTTTATTTGCAGGCAAATTTGCAGACATGCTGCAACATGTGCAGTCAACAAATGCACTTTTTTCATGAAGTACAGATGTTTCTGATCTTAAATTCAAACTAATCTATTGTGTAAGTTGATAAAACAGAAACAATAAGCTGCTAATAGCTTTGAGACTATTATTTTTAATATTTTCTTTTGCCTTCTCAGAGTAAAAAGGAGAAGTAAAACAATTTATATTCTAAATACAAGATGTGGCATTTTCACTGATTTTGCATACATGTTACACAACTGATTCTGCATACATGTTGCACAATTTACAATAAACTACTATTTCCAGAGCCTCTGGAAATTCTAGCTTTTTAACAGTTGGCACTACTTCCCACATATGGATGAAAGGAAATGTAAACTATTCTAATTGACTCTGTCATCTTGAATACAAATAATTTACAACCAGGGTTGTTTCCCATTCCAACTTATTTTACCTACATGGAGATCAGATAAATAACTTTTTGCCACAAATTTGAAGACTTCAAAAATATTCTTTTGAAAAAGCATATAAAACGTTAGCAATACTGAAGTATTGGTTGGAAAATCAAGGTATAAAGATAAAGGGTTTATGATAAAAATGGAATATGAAATAAGAAAAATCACCAACCCTGGAAGTCTTTAATAAGATGTTGGCTAGCCATTTGTCTGAAATGGTATAAGGTTCCTGCCTACGCAGGGGGTTGGACTAGAAGACCTACAAGGTCCCTTCCAACTCTGCTATTGTATTGTATTGTATAATTAATGCCCTTTTGCCTCAATAGGGTTAGAGTTAAAAGAGATTCAAGGATCAAGAAGAAAATAGTAAAAACTATATTTTATGAGGAACAAAAACAAAATTGCCACTAAAAAACATCGGAATTTACTTTCCCTGATGCAACTTTCTAACCATTTCCAGCCCTTTGTCAGAAATAGTGTAGGGTCTCCTACTTGAGCAGAGTGTTGGACCTGAAGACCCCCAAGGTCCCTTTCAACTATGTTATTCTGCTAGAGTACAGAGAAAGCAAACCCCATGGATTAATTAATTACATAAATAAATCTATAGCAATCATTTCTATGCTACTGTTTCTAGACAGTTATCAATATAAAAATACCTGTAAAATCAACTAATACTAAATAATTATTTTTAAAAATAAAAGTCTGTTACTGTTTTCCATTCAAAATCAGTCCTTGAATGTCCTGAAGAAGATTTTGGTTTAAATCTATTTATTAAAGAATAAAAGGATAGGGGCAAGAACTCAGACCATGGACTATTCTAAAATGAGGAGGGTGCCATGGAGATTTATGTATTTTTTAGTGTCCACACTCTCTTTAGGATGTCTATCCACAGCATTGTCCCCAAGGAAAGTAGTGTAAGACTGTGGATTCTATCTGGAGAAGGCAGCCCCAAAATAACTAGAATCCAGATTATATAGGACTTTGAAGTGGCTCTAAAGCAGGGGTGGGCAAACTTTGCAACTTTAAGTCTGAAGGACTTCAGCTCCCAGATTTCTCCAGCCAGCTGGGAGCTGAAGTCTGGGAGCTGAAGTCCTTCAGACTTAAAGTTGCAAAGTTTGCCCACCCCTGCTCTAAAGCCTAATGGCAACCAGGAGAGTTCTCATAAAATGGACGTTATTCTGCTGAACTAAGTGTAGCTTCTCAAGAAAACACATAGCTGCATTCTGTGCAGCAGCTTTCAGCCTGGCACATAGAAAACATGTGAATATCGCAATCTTAGAAATGACAAAGATATGAACCATTGCCTTGAGCCTTTTAACCAAGGGACTGATTCACTTGGCACACTCACTAAGACCAGCCACAGTCTCTCAAAGCCAGGGTATCTAACACATTGCTATAGCAAGGCTATGAGTCCAGAATTCCCAAACTGCACCCCAGCTTTTCCTGGGGACGTGCAACCAAAGCCAAAACAGTAAATAGAACTTCCATGGAACCAGAGGGCTTCTGTTCTAACTGTGCTCTTTTCTTCCTAGGAGTTAATTGTAGTCTGTTTCATTACACCCAGACCTTTCTGAACCTAGATCAAGATTTCTACCACATATTCTGTTTGACCTAATAGCAAGAGATAAAGCTACAGTGTATTAAGGGTACTGGGCAGTGGTGGGATTCAAATTTTTTAACAACCGGTTATCTGCCCTAATGACTGGGTGGATTGGCATGGCCGGGTGGGTGTGGCTGCATGGTCATGTGACTGGGTGGGTGTGGCCAACTCAACATCACTCACATTAAGGGGTGCCTCATCTAGCCCCTCCCCTATCAGCCACTCCTTGTCACCCCTGGCCTCAATGTATCTATAGTTCTGTAAAAATGTTGTTCAGCTTTTTTAGACTTTATTATCTGCATCTCCATACTATAGATGTACTTTCATGGACCACTGAAAAGAGAAAATGGCTCACATGTTTTGCCCAAGAGTGCGGTAGGCAGGTCACAAAACAGGCTTTTGAGGGGCTGCCACAAAGAATGGGAAAATGTATTTTCCAAAGCAGCAGAAGGCAAAACAAGAAGCAACGGATGGAAACTGAACAAAGAGAGAAGCAACCTGAAACTATAAGGAGAAACTTCCTGTCAGTGAGAACAATTAACCAGCAGAACTGCTTGTCTCCAGAAGTACTGGGTGCTCCAACATTGGAAGTTTTTCAGAAAAGACTGGATAGCCATTTCTCCTAAATGGTATAGGGTCCCCCCACACACACACACACAAGGTCCCTTCTCAGTGTTATTCTGATACCTTTCCCAGGCCTGCCACTCAGATTGTGGCATCCTCAATTTTTCTGCCTGTGCAGAGGGGGATTGGACTAGAAGACCTCCAAAGTCCCTTTCAACTCTGTTAGTCTGTTATTCTTTGCACAACTTCACATAGTGTGCCAGTCGCAACCTCCCCTGAATCAGGAATCCTGGGGCTCAGTCATTCAAGCCCTGGTCATATCATGTCTGAACTACGGCAATGTGCTCTACATGGGGGCTACCTTTGAATAAATATTCAGATGCTTCAACTAGTGCAGGGTGCAGAAGCATAGGCAGTTCTTGGGGCCCCTGGGGTGGACCATGTTGCACTACTGCTCTGCAAGCTGCACTAGCTGCTGGTTTGCTGCGAGGTGCAATTCAAGGTGTTGCTATTACCCTTAAAGTCCTGCAGGGCATGGCTGCTTGAGGAACTGTTTCATCCCCTGGGACTGGACTGTCCCATCCATGCCAGCAGAGGAAGCAAACTGTGGGGCCCAGATCCTGCTCCTTCCCCCTCCCCATCTTTTAACTATAATTTATTTTTGATTGTAATTTTGGGATTTGTTTAAGAAATATTTATTTTATTATGTAAATGCTTTTAATGCTGTGAGCTTCCCAGAGTTGCTTTGAAAGGGGGTGGGTAAGGTAGGTAGCAGTGGTGGGTTGCTACCAGTTCGCACCAGTTTGGGCAAATCAGTAGTGGAAATTGGAACTCTGTTGCTGAACTGCTAGGGATGGCAGGCTGGCCATGCCCCAGAATCGGTTACCGGTTCCCCGGTCGCTGCTGCCGTTGCTGCCTTGCATGCGCAGAACAATTTACAGTCAACTGCACATGTGCACACAAAGCAAACCGGCATCAATGCTGACAACAACCCACCCCTGCTGGGTGGGTTGGGTGGGTGGGTGGGTGGGTGGATGGACGGACAGACAGTCTCCTCCACCCTAAAATCACAAACTAGATGCTTCTGAGATGAATTCCAAACCAGGCTGTAGCTGCCTCTGAGTTGTGACTGTGACAATTTAAAACACAGACCATGAGTAGTCATAAATTCCCAAGCCGGTAACCTGTGATCATGCAACCAAAGTATGTAGGTTGAAATTCCTTAGCACAAAGGGCCTGGGGTAAATTGTCTGCTGGAGGTAAATTACCCGCATAGTAATGAAGCTGAGTGTCTCGAAAAGGAGCTATTTAGGCAGCAAAGGAGGCAACAGTCTAGCAAAGCTCCCCGATTCTAATGGAACTGTGAGAATGACCTTGGGGAACCAGAGGAAGGGAACAACCCTAGGAAACAATCAGACACAAGAGGCAGAGATCCCAGTGGCTTAGTTGTCACAGAAAGAAACTTAGAAAGGATCCGCCTTAATGGATCAAGCAGTTAAAAGTGGTGTAGGAAGTTAGCACCTAATCAACAGAGAAGACTCTCAAACAGACTGCCAAGGCCTTGTCTTGTCTGGTCCTTTTCCTCTCTCACCTTTTTGGAGATTGTTCAGTCACACCCTTCTTCAACTCTTGCAGTTCCTACTCATGTGTCTCCTCATCCCACCAGTTACAGATGCACCACTCTACCTCTCATATGGAAGGATGATTCACACACACACACACACACACACACGGAAAAAATTGGCACAGCCTACAAATGGAAGCAAATGTGCTGTACCTTTATATCCTGTGTCCACAACTCAGGCTAAACACACCTAATTTCACTGAGATGCTGCTTGACCCAACTTGTGAGCCAGGGCAAGCTCCAGCATGTTTGGCATCTGCTAAACCTTAATGGTGGAAACTGCTAGATTCAGAGGTTTGAATCATGCCAGGCTTCTAGTATGAATAGGGCAATGTTATTTTTCAATTTGTTGTGCTCTGACAACCTTTCATGTTTTTATTTAAAGATTCAAAAAAAATTTGAGAATTGTTTAATACACATAAGGAAGGAGAGAGACTAAACCAGCGCTCACCAACTGGTGGTCCCTGGGCCATTGGTTGTCCGTGGGAAATTTTTGATGATCCACAGAAAAAATATTTGAATTTTTTATATTGCACTAAATCAGGGGTCCTCAAACTACGGCCCCTGAACGTTTGTATTGCTGCAGAGTCTCCCCCATTGGGGTCTTTTTGTGGGGGTCAGATGGGGCAGAAATTCCAACTTAGGGTCTGTTGGCCTCCTGGTGCAGGGCTTTGGGCAAAGGCTGGAGGGAAGTGCCGCTGGTGGCGAAGAGCCAGAGGACATTGTTCCAGTGGGACAGCATCATGGCCTGGAACTGGCTGACCAACTCAGCCCTCTGAGCCTCCAGGCGCCAGTACCTGGCCTTGTACTCCTGCAGGTCTTTCCTCTGCTTGGAAAGCCTATGCTTGTAGTCCTCAGTGAGGTGCTTCTACTGAGCCTCCTTCTTGATCAGATCCAATTTGAACTGAGCTGTTTTGCCAACTCTTTCTCATGGTGGCTACCTAGCTCCAACAACTGCTTCCTGTTGGGGCACTAAGGAGTCCAAGTGGGGAGGGGAGGAGAGGCTGGGAGGGGAGGGGCGAGTAGAGGCTAACGAGGTGCCCCCCAATGTGAGTGACTCCCTTAAAATTCTATCCAATTATTGTAGCAACAACCATTTGCATATTAGCCATTCTAAAGTCCAAGATTATGATCTTTTCAAGAAGCAGGAAACTCTATCAGTGGAAGCTTGACAGCATACCAGTGGAACAGGTCCACAGATTTCAATATCTAGGCATTTCCCCCCCCCAATCCAATGCCAAATGGCTTGCACAGGTTGAGTCCCTTTGCAACAAGGCCAAGATCTCCTTGCAGGCTCTCCTGTATTTTTTCTACTCAGAGGGAGCCCATCATATTCCCTCAGTATTAAAAGTATATAGAGCAAAGGTGATAGCTGCCATTACATAGTCCCTGAGGGACCAATTTAGTGGTCTCTGAGGTCCAAAGATTGGTGACCCTGGACTAAGCAACACCTGGAAGGTGGTTTGACCTTGACTCCATTCCAGAAGGTGTTTAGGATATTTGGAAATACTTTTTGAAGATTTCAGAATTTGAACAATTGGGAAGGTGAATAACTGGAAAACTATAAAGATTGTAAATTACTAATGAGCTCTAAGGACTATAAATTCAAGGGACTTAGAGGTACAACTGATTAAATTTTATTAATAATTGGCTTTGTTTTTAGATATTGGGACATTGGAACATCAGAGATATATTGAGTATTTTTAATATATCAAATAATTATAAAATGACTCAACGGGGGATAATAGAGGGGTATGAAAAATGTTATTGATGCTTTAAAGCAGTGTTTCTCAACCTTGGCCCCTTGAAGATGTCCGGACTTCAACTCCCAGAATTCCCCAGCCAGAATTCGCTTCAAGGGGCCAAGGTTGAGAAACACTGCTTTAAATTATACATGAAACAATAAAGAACAATAAGGAGAAAAGGAACTGTTGAAAAATAAAGAAATGAGTGTAGAAGATGTTCAACAAACAGGGGGGAAGAAAAAGATGAACACAATATTCAGAAAATAGATGAGAAACCAGAAGAAGTGGTGGAGGAGACAAAGCAAAATAAGATACAAGAAGTTGAAGAGAATGAAGAGAAAGGAATAATAAACATGAATCATAAGTTTATAATAGAACAGAGGGGAAAAAAGAAAAATATCCTCCAAAAAAAGAAAGGGCTATCAGGGAGTGCTCAAAGGACACATGCAAAAGAAGACAAGGGCAATATTTAATGGGTATAAAAATGTTAGAAAGTGATATAAGATTCCAAGAAAAAGAAAGAAAAGAATGACCAAAAAGTCAATAAATGATGGAACTTCAAAGAGGGTAAGAGATGATGGATAGAGATGAAAGATAAAAAATAGAAACCACAAAGTGGAAAATAGTAGCATACATATCAATATATAACAGAATTTATTATAATCATTAAAACTAAAGTTAGAAGTTGGAAGTCTAGGATTAGGCAACCTAATTGTATTATTCTTATTAACAGTGTGTAAAAACTATATTGGAAACTATAATTATTAGGGACTAGAAATTTTGTGGACTTTGAAATATAATCTAGGGACTGATTATATTTGGTTAATAATTGGCCTTATTAGTGTTTCTAGATATTAGAATTATGATGGAATTGAGTATGATGGAATTGAGTAATTTTTAAAATATTAAAATATTAAAGATTCAGCAGGGGACAACAGACATGACACCTCCGCTCCTTCCGTCTTAAATTAAAAACTCATTTCTTCTGTCTGGCCGGCCTAGGATAGTCTCTCTGTCTTTGGGGTTTTATTGGGATTTTATAATATAGCTTAGTTTTAATGGGGAATTTTAGCGCAGGTTTAGATTTAATTTATTTTTAATGAAATGTTTGTATGTATTTATTGTTTTATTGTGCCTGTGCACCGCCCCGAGTCCCCGAGGGGAGAGGGTGCGGTTTAGAAATATTAAATTATTATTATTATTATTATTATGAATAAAGAAATATTATTGATGTTTAAATGAAAAATGTGATAAAGAATTTTTGGAAGAAGTGTCCTTCTGGTTTCAATTCCAAGTGGGGAAAAAGACACTGTAGACCTGAAGGTTACTTGGAAAAATGGTTTAATGGTGGACATGATCACATGGCTTGAGCTCCTGAACAGAAAAGGGGGACCACCTGCTTCCAGATGTTGGGTGAAGAAAAAAAATAGAAGAAGATACTGAAAGTTCCTGGTTTTATGCCCTCTCTGGCCTTTGATCTTGAGCTTGTATTCTGATTGTCAGAGTCCCATGGGTCCAAGCAGGGGCAACTCTGTATGCTGTGAGTCCAGGTTTGGTTGAGCATTGCTTCTTCCCAGGGGCCCTGTGGTGAGATGGGTAAAGGGCTAATATTATAATGCCTTAATTCCATCACTCTGGAGCTGAAGGGAGAGGTCTTTGTTATGTAGAATAGATGGCTCAGGCATTTTAATGATCCATTGACAAAGGTGCGGGCTATTAAGTATAGTATAGTATATAAATAGCCCGCTATATATAGTCTATATAGGTAGGAAATATACCTGAGTATATTTCCTGTCTAAAAACATGTTTCTCCATTTCTTATCCAGGGAAATATAATATTCTGCCTTTTCAATATTTCCCAGGATATTTCATTTTTTTTAGGAGAGGGGTGGGTTTTAACTTCCTACAGAATCATAAAGATAGAATGGTATTGCTTAAATTGGAAGATTAGGATTATTGAATATTGAATATTTATTTGTATAACCGCGTCCTCTCCCCTAGGGGACTCGGAGCGGTGTACAGGGAGGAATAAAACAGCATAAAATATATACATAATAAATACAATAAAAACAAATTAAATTTAACTATCCCTGCACTAAAATTCCCATTTAAAATTAACAAACCCTAATCCCTGGGCAGAGACTAACCTAGGCCGGCCAAGCAGAAAAAGTGAGTTTTTAATTTCTGACGGAAGGAGCGGAGGTCCATAGTTGTTCTAATGTCGGGGGGCAGGTCGTTCCAGAGGGCTGGGCCCGCCACAGAGAAGGCCCTTCCCCTGGGCGTCGCCCGCTGACGAAGTCTAGTGGAGCAGTCCCTCTCTGTGGGAGCGAATCGGCCGGGAGGATGTATGGGGCAGAATCCGATCCCGCAGATAGCTAGGTCCCGAGCCATGGAGCGCTTTAAAGATGAGAACTAACACCTTGAAGCGCACCCGAAAGACGACAGGTAGCCAGTGCAGCTCGCGCAAGAGCGGTGTTACATGGGTATACCTTGCGGTACCCATTATTGCTCGCGCGGCTGCATTCTGGACCAGCTGAAGTCTTCGGGTGCACCTCAAGGGGAGCCCCATGTAGAGAGAGTTACAATAGTCCAGTCGGGATGTCACGAGAGCATGGGTGACTGTGCGAAGGGCGTCCCGATCCAATAGGGGGCGCAACTGGCGAACCAGGCGAACCTGGTAAAACGCCCTCCTGGCCACGGCTGTCACTTGATCTTCCATGGACAGCTGGGCATCCAGGAGGACACCCAAGTTGCGCGCCCCATCCACTGGGGCAAGATGTTCGCCCCCAATGGCCAGCGATGGAGTCAACTGGTTGAATCGGGCAGCCGGAAACCACAGCCACTCGGTCTTGGTCGGGTTGAGCCCGAGTCCGTTTCTTCCCATCCATTCTTCCCATTATGTATATTTAATGGTATTATTACTGCTAGCATTTTGTAAAAAGGATATTTATTCAGTCAATGTACTGTCCACAAAATATGAATGGTGTTAAAGGAAAACTACTGTGAGAAGTGTACCCTGGAGGCCGGGGGGGGGAGGGGGAAACGGACATTGCCAGGGATCTCATAGCACCAGAAACTAAGAGACTCAAGCCTAGGAATGAACCTGGAAAATTTCTTCCAATGCTACGAATAAAACATACCAAAAAAAGGAAGAGAAAGCAGGGTTGGGAGTTTTTTGTTTGGTTTTGTTGTTGTTGTTGTTGTTGCTCTCCTCTCCCTTAAAAGCAGCCATGTGGAGTGGTGTATTTGGTTTTGAGATTGGTGCTGCAAGAGAATGGTAATTTTTATTCTTCCATGAGACTTTCTGGGGTGAAGTCATACTTTCTTAAAAACTATCTTGTCTGCTGTAAGCTTCTGGAGCAGCTCCTTAATTGGGAAAATAATGGAATTAATCACCCTCTGGCAACTCCACAGTTTGAGTAAATCCCTTACAGCTGCTGAAGATCTTCAATGATCATGGTCAGATCACTCACTTTTCCGACTCGACTTTCCCACCGCTACACCCCACCGCGGGGAGGCGGAACCAGAATCTCCTAGATGGTTCCGCCCCAGGCGCCTAATGGAACCTGAAAGGTTCCAGACGGAGCTTGGGCCAATACCTGTGACCTTGTCCCGCGCCCCGACGGAGGACCTAGTGGCCGCATGGAATACTTCGGCTGCTGGGACCTTGGATCGGGTCGCGCCCTTGCGGCCTCTCTTGCGGCGCCGAGTCACCCAGTCCCCTTGGTTTACCAAGGAGCTGAGGGAGATGAAACGCTGCAAGAGACGCCTAGAGAGTAGATGGAGATCCACACGATCTGAATATGACCGAACACAGGTAAGAGCCCATTTGAAGACTTACCTTGTGGCGATGAGTGGCCAAACGTCATTACTGTGCCACTCTTATAGCATCCGCAGAGAACCGTCCTGCCGCTCTGTTTGGGGTGACCCGCTCCCTCCTTCAACAGAGGCCGCGGGAAGCCCCTCTACAGGGCAGAGCTGAGGAATTTGGAGAATATCTGCAGGATAAAATCGCTCAGATCCGGGATGAGATGGTCTCCATGGAAAGTAGTCTAGGGGGAATTCCGGAGACAGGTCTTGAGACTCCTTTGTGGGAGGAGTTTGACTCTGTTACTTCCAACGATATGGACAGGTTACGTAGGCGACTGAGAGCCACCACATGTTTATTGGACCCGTGTCCCTCCTGGCTTGTACTGGCATCCTGGGAGGTCTCACGAGACTGGTTCCAGGAAGTTGTAAATGCTTCTTTGAGTGAGGGGTTCTTGCCCGCTGTCTTGAAAGAGGGGGTGGTGAGGCCCCTCCTCAAGAAGCCTTCCCTGGACCCAGAATTATTAGTTAATTATTGTCCTGTCTCCAACCTTCGTTTTCTGGCGAAGGTTGTAGAAAGTGTGGTGGCACAACAGTTTCCCCATCACCTGGAGGAAATTGACTATCTAGACCCACGCCAGTCCGGCTTCCGGCCCGGTCACAGCACTGAGACGGCATTGGTCGCGTTGGTAGATGATCTCTGGAGGGCCAAAGATGGGGGTTGTTCCTCCATCCTGGTCCTATTAGACCTCTCGGCGGTTTTCGATACCATCGACTACAGTATCCTATTACATCGACTGGAGGGGTTGGGGTGAGGGGCACCGTTTTACGGTGGTTCTCCTCCTACCTCTTCGGTTGATCGCAATTTGTGTTGGCAGGGGGGCAGAGGTCGACCTCGAGACCCCTCACATGCGGGGTTCCTCAGGGGTCGGTCCTCTCACCACTCCTGTTCAACATATATATGAAACCTCTGGGTGAGATCATCCGTGGCTTTGGGGTGGAGTACCATCTGTACGCTGATGATACTCAGTTGTACATATCTACCCCAAACCACCCCAACGTTGAAGTGATGTCCCGATGTTTGGAAGCCGTGCGGAGCTGGATGGGAAGGAACAAACTCAGA
Source organism: Rhabdophis nuchalis (assembly GCA_039707465.1). Classification (NCBI taxonomy): domain Eukaryota; kingdom Metazoa; phylum Chordata; class Lepidosauria; order Squamata; family Natricidae; genus Rhabdophis; species Rhabdophis nuchalis. The sequence goes on from CM077647.1 coordinate 114,547,757, forward strand.
CTCAACCCATCCAAGACCGAGTGGCTGTGGTTTCCGGCGCCCCGATACAACCAGTTGATCCCATCACTGGCCATAGGGGGTGAACTTCTAGCCCCCGTGGATCGGGCACGCAACTTAGGCGTCCTCCTAGATACTCGGCTGTCTATGGAAGATCATGTGATGGCCGTGGCCAAGGGGGCATTCTGCCAGGTTCGCCTGGTACGCCAGTTGCAGCCCCTATTGGACCGGGACGCCCTTCACACAGCCACTCATGCGCTCGTGACTTCCCAACTGGACTACTGTAATGCTCTCTACATGGGGCTCCCCTTGAGGTGCACCCGACGACTACAGCTAGTCCAGAATACAGCCGCGCGGGTAATTATGGGTACCTCCAGGTACTCCCACGTAACACAGCTCCTGCGCGAGCTGCACTGGCTACCTGTGGCCTTTCGGGTGCACTTCAAGGTGTTGATTACCATCTTTAAAGCACTCCATGGCATGGGTCCTAGCTATCTGCGTGATCGTATCCTACCCCACACATCCCTTTGACCGATTCGCTCCCACAGAGAGGGACTTCTCCAGGTGCCGTCCTCCTGGCAATGCCAACAGGCGGCTCCCAGGGAAGGTCCTTCTCTGTGGCAGGCCCAACCCTCTGGAATGACCTACCCCCCGAGCTTAGATCTACTACGGACCTCCGCTCCTTCCGTCAACAATTAAAGACCCATCTTTTCCAGCAGGTGGCCTGGCCTAACCTAATCTACCGTACCAGCCTAGTTGTAGTAATTGGGTTTTTACGTTATAAATATTTTAACACAGGGTAAAACATTTAATTTAGTGTTATTATTTCTAATTGTTATTTATGTATATGCTCTAAATTCTTGTACACCGCCCCGAGTCTCTTCGGAGAGAGGGGGCGGTCAATAAATCCAAATAAATAAATAAATAAATAAATTATTCTAAGATGTTTCAGATCAATCTAAAGAGTAAACCTACATTTGTTTTAGATAAATCTAGACAGTAAACCTATATTGTTTTTAAACTGCACCGTTTCACTTTTAAAAAGCACACAGTATTTGTGGTGCTAATGGAAAGAAAGAAGTTGAAAAGTTTGAATGTTTTTCAGTTTAAAAATATGTGCTTATATCTGGCAGAGAAAAAAAGATTTGCAGGAGAGAGCTCTACAGAACTATCCATAACCCAATAAAAAATCAATAATGAGACAAGCTGAACAGAATGTCACTTTCAATAACTACAAATCTCACTATTCAAAAATAGCTAAGGAGAAACAAGAGTTAACAACATAACAAGAAGCTGAAAAAGCCCCCAAACTGATCCAGTCCACATCCTGTTTCCCATAATGACTAACCAGAAGGGAAGCTCCAAGTCAGGTCATGAAGCATGCAAACACAGAGGGGGGAGGGGCGGAAGGAGGGAGGGAGGCATGTAACCGATGTTCCTTGTTACTTAATAATACACTGAGTATGAATCTGCAGGCTTAGTGCATGTGATTCTCAACTACTGTTTTTGGTTACTGAGAGCTAACCTACACATGTTGTAAGTTACTAAATTCAATTTCCAAAATGATTATTTCAGGTAAAGGTGGCAAATTGCAAACATTAATAAAACTGCATACAATCTGAAGAAGGGGATAACATGAGGTGAATGCATATTTGGTTTATGGATTTGTAGCTGAAAGCATAGTATGAATACTGCCAAAGGAACATTCCTGGAGTGGACGTCCAAAGACCCCAAAGATATCAAAGTTGTACTATAGAGAGATTCCAGAAAGTCCCATTGGTAAAGGGATTGGTACATTTGCCCTTCAGCTTCACTGCCATCATTGCAAAAAACCTGGCAACTGAAAGTGCGGGCCTTCAGCTCTGCAACTAAAGAATACCTGGGTTTAATGTTGTTTTTAAATTTAAATTGGCCTATCTACCTGCTATGTGCTACCGACCTAGCAATCCAGAATCTTTAAGTGCTAGTTCTAATCATTCAAAAAGAATAAAATACCTTTTGTTTCTTCAAAATAATTATTTTTCACATACATTCGGTGTCACACCCCTTTGATTTTGCTTCAAGGTCACCTGGAAACCAAGGCATTCTCTACAATAGTAATTCCTATAGGAAAGTACTTCAGTTTATTAGCCGCGTTCTCGTGTTATCTTAATTTAGATCACTTAACCCCATTTCTTGGGACTGCAGGAGAGAGCCATTATTACTGTACTTGACCTTCTCACAAACGCTAGTCGAAAATATAGTTGGCCAGTATGAGCGTCAGTAGATGGTGCAGACAGTCCCAATGATTTAAGAATGATGCCTTTTATTGTCCCGGGTTTCCTGCTGCCCTGCAGAGTTTCAGATCTCTTGGTACCCGTTCCCATTCCCGCCCTCCGCTTTCCATTCTCCGGGAAATAAATACTCCATCCTGTTCCAGTGACGCTTTTGGTAACATACTTTATGCTTTTCATGAAGCATTCCAATGTTGGCAGCCAACTACAGCTCCGTTTCCAGCCAAAGGAGCGAGGAAAGAGAACGCTCCCGGAGTGACTGACCGGCCGTCCCTTCCCGGCCAACCCAACCCACGTGAAATATACCGCCGCCGCCGCCGCCTCCCCCCCCCCCCCCCCGGAAAGGGTGGCACTTTCTTGGGCAACCGGCAGGGCCTTGCCTTGCCCCTCCCCCGCTCCTGGACTGGGGCGGAGAGAGCGGTGGCGGGGCAAAAGCCCGGTTAAACAAGCTGAGCAGACGGCTAGGTCAAGGCGCCAACAGCTTTCTTTAAGTTTTCTCTAAGCGCGCCCTGGGCGCCTCAACTAACCCAGCCCAATCCTTCCTTCCTTTCCTTCCTTTTCCTTCCTTCCTTTCCTTCCTGCCCTGCTTTTACTGCACAGACCCAAGCTACGGATGCCGTTCCCCGGCGGCTTATGGTGGCTGCTGTGCTGCAGGCAAGGTTTCACCTTGCTGCGACGTGACTACTGTGAGGCAAGCAAGGGGGTGGCCGGTGAGGAAGAAGTTGAAGAATCCTTTGAATTACGCAGGCAAGGCGATGAGGTGAGCTGTGCACGGGCGGGAGGAACATCAGAACTTCGCTCCATTCTTTTGGGAGTTCTATCGAGAGCTAGAAGGAAAAACTATGATTTTGGTGGTCTGGGAAGAAAATGCGTGCCTCGATGCGTTTCACACCCCTCTGCTGGGGACTCAAAAGATATTATGCAAATACTAACGATGCAATAATAAAAAGAGAGTAAAGTGGTCCTTGGAAATTTTTCCGGTTTGAAAGGTCTTCTGATACCACTAAGTATCAACTTAGAACGTGCTGACTGGATCGAGTCAGATGAAATGTGGACCAACATTCTTCTTCGATTGTTTTATTTTAAAGAGTTGCAAAGGAGCATGCCTTGATGTTGCCTTTCTAGCCTGGTGTCCTTCAAAGCTATTGGCATTACAGTATAGCTGTCATTAATAAGATAAGTTCATATGTTCAGATTCATTGTTGGAAAAAATGATATTATTCTGGTGGAAGAGTTCTATCTTTTGTTGTTTTTGTTAGTTTAATTCTCATCCTAATCCCCCCCCCTTCTAATTTGATTGATTTTCTCAGTGTTAACCCACAAGGATTTTATTATATCTCATTAGCTGATTTCCTTCTAATGTATATAACAGATAAATTGAGAATTTTAAGTGCCGAAATCAGGTTTGGATTATCCATTAATGGATTTATCCACAAGTATGTGCAGTACATTCTCCATTTTCAAACTTCTCTAGATAAAGCAAATTAACCTCTAAGTGGGAAACCTGGGAGCTTCTAGGTGTTGCTGTATGGTAGCTCCCATCACACATCAAAATGGACTATGCTGACTGAAGCTGTTACAACAGCAAAATCTGGAGGGTAAATGTTCTTCACCTTTCAATTAATCCAATTGCAGGAGTGGTATGCTGACCTAGGTGAGCAGAAAAAAATATGTTTCCTCATATTTATGCAATGCCTGTGCCATGAATTATATAGGACAAGCTGTTGTCTTGGATGCTTGGAATTTCTTCCTTGTTTCCTTTTAATTACGACAGAGGGTCAAAGAGCTGAGCCTCAGAGTGATGGAGAGCAAGGCTGTGTATTGATTGGCATGAACAACTAACATATAGAGCCCATCTAAATGTTACCAAAGTGTTCACAGTAGGGCCTTCAGGTCTCTCACCCCATATTTTGTTTTGCTGTTTTTTCCCCTTACAAAGCAGAAAGAACATTCCTCTGCCACCACCATTTGAATCTGGTCACTCCCTTCAGAAAAAGTAGCCAAGTTAGCAAGGTGAACTGTTTCTTCCATTCTTATGTACCAACTGTCTGCACAGGTATGCAAGCAAGGATTTCTTGCACTCTTTAAAGCAGTCACATCTTTTTCTAGAGTTCTTTTCTAGAGTTACAAACAGATGCTATATTTGCCCTCTGCTCCAAACTGGATTTTGGGAATCAAATACGAAGCACATAACAGCTCTGTGTATTTCTAGAAATTACATTCAGGTTTTCTTGGCAACTGCAAGGGACAGTTAGATTTTCATAGATGCTTTCTACCTACTTAACATTGGCTTTACGGCATATCTAAAACCTTTCTCATTCCAATCGGGTTCAGATTGCTGAGCTCTGGTTCAAATGAAACTATGTTTTAAAGGCATGACGATGCCTATACTAGGGCAGAAAATTTTCAGCCCCCAAGGAAATCTTTCCTTTGTCTGGATAATCTTTTTCATGGCGTCACTTCTTGGCACAGTAAAAAGGCCAAGCTGTCCTCTCTGGCAAAACTAAATTGAGGTGTGGGTGGCTGGCTGGAGGACCGGCTAGTTTTAAATCCCCAAGGGATCTTTAAAAAGTTCAGTTTAATTCAGAGCTCAGATGTGCTGGATACATTTTCTTTTCCGGGAGTTTCTCTCTCAAGCTTTCTTTCTTAGGTAAAAAAAATGCATCTTCAAGATGAACGAGACATAACATGTTGAGGCAGTTCAGAATAGCTGCTAGAAGAAACTGGCCTAGAGTTCTTTTGTTTTGTACAAATCTGCTATTAGAACTCCCAAAGTCGGAAGAAAAAAACCCACCTGGTTTTCAGAGAATCATCTGCCCGGTGGATAATAACCTTGACCGGCCTGCCTATCCCCCTACATTTAGCTGTGTTTCAATTGGGCCTTGCTCCCCAAACATCAGCCTTGCTCCCCAATCATCAATTAAGGAGAAATTATGAAACTATATTTCGATGGCAAGTTGGGGATGGGGGGACAAAGAGGCCCTGTGCTAAAAGTATGCTACAGGGAAGTGGCAAGTGGTTGGTGGGGTATTCGGATGCAGGTTGTTTTTGGAGCATTTCCTCAACCCCACATTGTCTTGAAGAAGCCGAGGAGCATTTTCCGCTTATCCTTCTGATTAAGAACATGGGAAGCATGTGGAGTCAATTAAAAGAAAAGGATAACCAATGTTCCAAATCTAGTCTATACCCACCACGACAATGGAATTATTCTGAGAATTGAGAATCTTGACAGGGCCCATATCGGGTAAAATGCGGAGTGATTCTGGATAAGCTCCCAATCCATCCTCCTATTTCCAAGTAATCAAATAAAAAATACTGGGAATCAACAGCCCTCCTTCATTCTTCCTTGATATGAAAGGAAAAGGTTACCTTTGAAACCAACTTTTTGATTTCACTCTAAGACCCTCTGCTAAGACTCCCCCCCCCCCCCCCGCCCCATAAATTGATTTGTTTTAAAACCAATGACTGGCTGAGGATTACAGGAATAGCATCTAGAGCTGTGATGGCGAACCTATGGCAGGTGGTGGCACACAGAGCCCTCTCTGTGGGCACGCTCACTGTCGCCAGCTGCTCTTCTTGTTCTTTGATTTTCTAGGGCTCCGGCGTGCACACATGCATTCCGTTTTGGGCATTCGGTGCTGAAAAGGTTTGCCACCACTGATCCAGAGTGTATGATAAATGCCAAGTTAAAGAAAACTGATTTTAAATCCATAGCTACTGCATTTTTTGGTGCATCTACACTGAATTGAATATGCAATAATTTAAAAATCTCTTTTTTTGCTACTTCTGAATCTTTTGCCACGTTAATAAAAAAATTCTGAATATTTCTCCCTCTGTATCACGCTTATTATCTAAACCTCCATCACTATCCCGCTGTTATTTTTTTTGACTCCTAAATTATATGCTCATACTGTGCTATCCGCGGATGACTTTTGCATGAAGCTACTAGGATCTTCTCGTCAACGGGAACTTGACATTTGTCAGGTTGGAGAGATCAGAAACTGAAATCAGTTGTGCAGTGGTTGTCAATTAGGCATGCTGAAGTATCGTCTATGCCATGCTTGAGATAGATAGATCATTGACTCAACCCCCCCATTTGGGAGGGGGGGCAGAAAGCAGAACTGAAAGATGGAGCAAATGGAAACAGATTCTTAATCAGAAAACAGAAACTTGGAAATACATTGACGTGTATATGCTATTTCAACCAATACTAATTGCTTAAAAGGGCAGCTTTTTTTCTTTCTTTTTTTTTTGTACTTTGGAGGCTATTATACTCTTGGAAAATTTCTTCCTGCCATTGTTTCCATTGTAGAAAGGCAATACTCTATAAATCTTTAACATTTGAGGTTTTGGTCAAGCATTCCCTTTCAGTAGTTTTTATTTAAGTTTTATGTTCTAGTTATGTGATATAATCGGCGGAATTTTTTTCCAGGATAAATAAAAGTTCTTGCATTTTACAGCCCATAGAATTCTACTTGACAAAATTAGTGTCGTGGTATTGCATACAATTATGAAAATGTAGCTCAGGAGCAACTCTCCCACTTTGAACTCCTTGTTCTATATTTATTGATAGTTTTGCTCACTACTGATTTTTTTTTTAAGTACATTCGTCTCAGTATTCCACATATAGTCTTTACTTAAATTTAAATGCAGTATTTTCGTTCCATTTTTCCTGTGTAAAATTCCAAATAAGGGGAATATTGATTTGAGGCCAAATCAATGTCTATTTTAATTTCCTGCTCATTTTTTAAAAATCCTAATAATGACTGGTTTTTCAACAGAAGTCGTGATTCAAGAGGTTAAGATATTTTAAAAATAAACATTTTTACACCGTAAGTCTTTATTACCGATAAACAATTTTCTACTAAATTCCAAATAAGGGGAATATTGATTTGAGGCCAAATCAATGTCTATTTTAATTTCCTGCTCATTTTTTAAAAATCCTAAGAATGACTGGTTTTTCAACAGAAGTCGTGATTCAAGAGGTTAAGATATTTTAAAAATAAACATTTTTACACCGTAAGTCTTTATTACCGATAAACAATTTTCTACTAAAACCCTCTGCCATGGGAATTTGGATAAGCTGCTCTCAATTTTAAAAATCGGAATTCGTAACTGTAATAGAATGGCTAAGCCTGTGATGAGGCTTTTCGATTCTTCCCCTTAAGCCAGGGATGTCCAAACTTGGGAACTTTAAGACTTGTGGACTTCAACTCCCAGAATTCTGGGAGTTGAAGTCCACAAGTCTTAAAGTTCCCAAGTTTTGACATACCTGGCTTAAGGGGATTGTCTCCACATCTCCTATTTTGGGGTAGCATCAGGTGTCATCTCCTGTTGTCACTTCTTTGTCTCTGGAACTTCACCTGTTAGGTATGTTACCCCCTACCTTTGTTGTAGGAGAGAAGTAGGGCTCTCACAATCTGTGCTGACTTTCTGGTCAGTGAAGGATACAAAATACAAGAAAGCAGCATGATTTCATAGCACAAACTCCTGGCCATGTAACCTAGAGGTTTGTGTGTAAAAAAGATTCGTCCCCTTCTTCCTTCTTTGAGATCAATCCCATTAAATACAAACAAAATCAAATTGAACTTTAAAAAAAAATGAAAAATGCAACATGCACACACTTTTTAACTTTAAATATAAAAATGCAAGTATTCATTGCTGTTAAAGATAAGCAAAAGCCGTTTGGGTATCAATGCTGTGGTCACCAATTTTAAAAACGACAAAGAAAATAAAGTGCTCCCAGTGGACCATGAGGTGGTACTGGGTTGTTACAAATTGCACATTCTCTCCTTTTCTAGCTATTTTTTGGTGCGATACTAAGTCAATCCTGATGTTCCCAGTACAAATAAGGAAGCTGAATGTGTAACATCAGCCGTTTGTCTATGCCAGGCTGGACATGATGGTATTTATTTTATTTATAATCTGTATGCAACCAAGAGCCATGCCTTGAAAGGTGGATTGTATGTCAGAGCCTGAGAAAATGTGTATTGTATATCTGAGTTGGCAGCTTGTGCAGGCAACAGCCTCAAACAATAAATATACTTTTGTCAGGCAGGTATCTTCATTTAGGTAAGAACTGGGCAACGGCTGCTTTGCCAGTGGGCATGAGCCTTATCTCTTTGTTTCCAGTATTGTTGAGGGAACCACACATAGAGAAAGAGTTGCAAGCAAATAATGGCAGTCGCAAGGATGAGGAAACTGCTCTGCAAGCGGTCAGATTTTTCCTCATCCACTCTTTTCCTGCCACACATTGTGTCATTGTTAGCTCTGAGTGTCTCAGATGTATGATCCATATCATTCATTGTTTTAATGAAAATCTGTAGAGCGTCCTAAAGATTTCAAGTTTCATATTTCTCTTCTTAATTGATGGGAATTAAATTCCAGATAAGTTACTGTACATTTCTGACAGAAGCTTTTTTTAGAGATACCGGTATCTGCCTCCTAAAATAAAGTGACTGTCAATCAGCTGCAGCAGGAAGAGTAGCGGATAATTGAAGGAAGCATATATTTCAACCTTCGTATTCTAAAAGTTGTAAGAACAATGTTGAGTCAGAATATGACCAAATTTTAATAGGATACAATGCTATACTCTTGATTTTGATTCACTCCGTTATAAAAGTGGAGAATTTTAAAGTTGTAAATTTTAAATTTTAAAGCATTACTGAAATATCAGATTTGTTTTGGTCCACTTACAAATTACAAATTCAGTAATTAATTCAAACAAAGCTAGCTTGTTGCAAAATTAATCCCATGAACGTTTGGATGTGCTTTGCTTTTTTCAGTGTCTTTTTTGCTCATAATAATAAGGACACTTACACATCATGCCTGTTTTCAGAAGTGCCTCTTTCTATTCACCCTCAGTCTTCCCCCCCCCCTACTTTCCTTCCCTACATGTGCATGCTACTGTCAATAGTAATGCATGCCATTATTCTCATCCAGAATGAAAATATTGAAAATCAGTTAGATGGCATTAATAGTCACGAGCGCTCTGGTGTCTCGGTGTTCTGGGGGACTGGAACATGAGAATTGTGGCTGAGAAATGTGAAAAGCACTATATAACTGCAAAAAACTAAGTTTCAACCAAGAATATCATTTGAGAGTATAAAATGTTTAATAGTCCTTGCTAGGTGCCTCAGACATAATTTAAACCATATTTTAGAGTTTACAATCCATCCATATCTGCAGCTCAGAATACAATTTTTAGAAGTGAATTATGAGGGGAAAATTAATTTTTGAAATTGTTTTCTAGATATTTTAATTTTTTTTCCAGTTTTGATGTTGCTTAATCTTTCCATGCTCTGTTGAAATGGTTGCTAGTCTCCCTGCCTTACAGGAGCATGATGATCTATGCCAACTTGGGCCAAGTTACAACAGGTGTTAAAATGGCACAGGACAGTTGGTGTCCTGTCCATTACTCGATACCTGTGGCAGCAGCCCCCTACTTTTTGCCATTCAGTTTGACTTTATATATAGTCTCGTCTCATTCCCTCCCTCCCTCCCTCCCTCTCTCTCTCTCTCTCTCTCTCTCTCTTCCGCTCCCTGCAGCTTACAGCAAATCCAGCATCATTTTTTTTTTATTTGGGGCACCTTTGTGGGGACTGTGTACAAAGTGTACGATCCTATAGTTCCACCAAACTATCACAATTGAATCTCAAACTCGCTTACAATTTTTGCCAACATTAGGGAATTTGCATGAATTAGGTGCCTGAGACTATAGTTTCCTGTCTTCTGTTAGGACTTGTCTGCTCCCTCCCCCTCTCTCTTTGCAGGGGAAGGGAGCCTTGGCTACAATAGGACTTTTTTTTTTTTTTGGCTGTATCTTACCCAACAGAGTGCTTGTGCAATTCTGAAGAGACTGCAGCCCAACACCGAGGTCGGCTGAGGATACAGGAACTTGTTCAGCTGCTGCAGCTTGCAGGATGTGAGAAGGTTGATTAGCCAGACTCTGGCTTGGGAGGGGCAATAGTGCAGACTAGGCAGCCTGGGAAAGGTGCAAATTAATAATTTACTTCCTTGTAGGGTTGGGAGGCGTCATGCCTGTATGAATGCTATTTATGCGTTCCCATTTTCTGTTAAATAGCCTCTTACTTTTGAATACATAAAGGATGAAATTACAGGATGACGTATTATCTATCTTGGAATTCTAATTTCTAAGTCTTCCAGAGTATCTTCTGCTCTCATTTGTCTTAAATCTAACTCTTGTGCCTTTTACGTTCAATTCTGAATGAATCCTGATGATATTCTTCTTCTTTCTCTTTCCCTCTCTCTATTCACCCCATTTTTTCCAGGACTCTACCTTGCAAGTGAATCTCACTCAACCCAGTCGTGCTAGCAGTTGTTCTGAAAGGTGAGCATAAAGGAGTTGTATATGAGGCAGGGGGCAACTGGTATTGCAGTGGGGAAGGTACTGTGTTTTCGTGGGGGAATGCTGCATGTTAGCCAGAGTCATATTTCTGGCTATTGTTCTCATAAAAGAAAGGGAGATTCTTAACATTCTAAAACATTAAAACTTCCCCTGTTTCCGACCAGAAACTTCATATCGCTCCTTTCCCTATGGTTTTCCTCTTGAGAAAGGTTTCATCTTCAGGCTTCAAGCTGACACTTCGTTAAACTGAGAAGCAAAAAGAGGAGAAAGAAATGGAAAGCATAGTGTTCATGATTACTTCGCACTTTAGGGTACAACCCTAGTATTGGGTATAATTCCCAGGTCTCCCCTAAGCGTCTGCTGTGTTCGATCCTGATGTTTTCCGTTTGTTCTCGGCTGGAAAGCCAAGAAAATCCATGGAAAGAATTCTGCCTGGTGACCCACACATCTCCCACTCTGCTTCAGAGCTAATAGTTCCCAGCTGGGGTCAGGCATAGCCAGGCAGGAAGTAACTTTTTGGGCGAGTGATTCTTGCTTCTTATCTGTTGCCAAGGTGGGCCTGGGAAAAAAGGGAGGGAAATAGAAGTTTCTTTTGTGAGGCTGAGGCCACTAGAATTCTGCTCCAGGAGGTTGCTGGTAGAAAGGGACAGAAGCAGGGAGATGTGAGAGGGGAGGCTATAAGAAGAATCTGGGAATGTACTTAATTCTTACTTGAGCCCCAAAGCCTAGGACATTTAGGTAATTTTGGTAATAGAAATAGAAAAATAGTCGATAATGCCATGAACGCCTGCAGAGACGAATTTGCTTATCTGCAGTAATTTGTGGGGTTGGACTATCTGCAATTTGCTATAAAGAGTCCTGAATAGGGAGGAGGAGGAGGAGGAGGAGGAGGAGGAGGAGGAGGAGGCATTCTCTTCCCTTTCTTCTCCGCCCCCTCCCCTCCACGCCTTTCTCCGATGCACAGATGCCAAGACCTCTCTTTCTGTATCTCTTCCCCGCTCATCTCAGGCAATCCAGCCAGCATCCTCTCCTCAGCTGAGCTCCTTCGTTTCCCAAATTCTTGGCAGCCCTTCTGTATAAACAGCTTATTTTTAGTCTGAGGTTAACAGTGCAAAATCTCAGACCAGTTTCCCAGAACTATGGAAGAAAAGGGATTTGGGGGGGGGGGGATATTCTTCCTCTTTCCTTAAAAAAAAAGAGGGAGACTTGGGAATTATATCCCAATATAAGCATAGAAGAGTGTGACTCCATTGAGAAAACACCTGAAGGTTTTCCAAAAATTCTCGGGCTCGTATTAGTAAAACTATGTGTGTTGGTAATGCAGTGCTGCTATTAAGACTTAAAATCTGGCTGTCATCAGTGGTGGCCCCTGATCCATCAAATGAAAATCCATAGAGTGCGATAGATAACATCAGGATCCCAGCAAATTGGAATTTTTTTTGAAGTAAGGAGGGGGGGATTGAAAGAGATAGGTCTACTCTTAAGCAAAGATTAATCAGTCACCTTTCATTTGTATTAATGTAGATCTGACTGATGCCTGTTGCTTCTTCTCTTTTTGCTGTCTTCAGGTCTTTGCCAGTGACTGAAGAGACACACAGTCTTATTACAGAGAACTGTGGAAGGATGCAACATGAACCTGATGCTATTGTGAAAGGTGGGAACTTAGATTTGCTTCTCTCCTCCTCTGCCCTTTGAAATTTAAAAAAAATTCTAATCTAAACAATTTTAAAGCTGAAGGGACTCAGCTTTTTTCCATCTTCCAGGCTGGCTGCAGAGAGAGGTCCGAGGAGGTATTAAAACTCCCTGGCTGCGTCCTCGCAAATACTGGTTTGTGTTGACAGAGGATTCTCTGGACTACTATAGCGGGTGTGAAGTGAGCGCCCAACGCCTTGGATCCCTTGTTCTCACCAGCCTCTGCTCTGTGTTGTGGCCTGACAAGCAAACCTATAAGGAAACAGGTAAAGATTGTCAGCTTTTGAATTGTTAAAGAATTTTGTGCTCAGATTTCATACTATTGTAGTTTCTATGTGGCAACAGGAATGAATGATTTCAGCAAAGGCTTGATTTTTTTTTTTAGTTTTCTTAGTCAGCCACTAACATATCCATAGTCCATTGATTTATTTAAGAAGCATTTTTAATTTTTACCCCCTTTTTGCATAGTGAAAATATAACCCACGCATTTTAAGAAAGTAGGTCAAATTTCCTTATACTTATCTATGATTATCTTCATGTTAATTATATATGAGTACTTCTCTCTCCCATTCCTGCAGGCTACTGGGCAGTGACAGTTTTTGGCAGAAAGCACTGCTACCGACTGTATACAGAACATTTAAATGAAGCTGTACACTGGGTTTGTGCTTTGCAGAAGGTTATCATCAGCAAGGCCCCTTTGCAGACCCCCACACAGCTCCTCATGCGGGACATTGAGGTGAGGAACCAAATGAGCACAAGGACATGCCATTGGGAGTAGGAGTGGGGGCATGGTTAACTAGCAGTAGGGATCTGGGAGAGAATTTTGGCAGAAATAGGCAAGGGAAACATGCAACGATTTTTCTCTGGAGTGGGGACAGAAAAAGATAATCCCATGCAATGTTTGGAGTGGGCCAAGAACTCAGTCCTTTATGGTTAAATTGGTAGCTTTGATTTCAGAGTCATTTTAAGTGCATCAAAATATTTTCATGTTTGCTTTTTAAAACCACATGGCAGCGAGCAGATCTTGTTCAAAAAGGTGCTATGAATATTCATTAAATTCAATTTCAGTTAGTCATTTGTAAGTGTAATGGTACAGATAGTCCTCAACGTTTGACCACAATTGAGCCCAACATTTCTGTTCCTAAGTGCGACAGTTGCTAAGTGAGTTTTGTCCCATTTTACACCATTTCACTGTTAATTGAATCACTGCAGCTGTAAAGTTAGTAACATGGTTGTTAAGTCAGTCTGGCTTCCGCATTACCTTTGCTTGCGAAAAGGGGATCACATGACCTTGGGACACTGCAAATGTCATAAAGTTTCGCCAAGTTTCTGAATTTTGATCACATGGCCATGGGGCTGCTGCAATGATCATAAATGTGAACAATGGTCATAAGTCGCTTTTTTAGTTCTGTTTTAACTTCGAATAGTCACTGAATGAATAAATCGAGGACTACTTGTATTTCTCTTATTTAATTTCAATTCATCTCCATAGCTGTACTATTGTACATATACATTACCCATTCCTCCTAAGATTTCCATTATAAAATACAGATGGAGATTGGAGGTTTTTGAAGCCTCTGCCTCAATCACAGATATTGGCAATTACTGAAGTGCCACGCCATTTACAAGAAGAACAGCACTCTTAGCACACTGTGCTTAGGGAGGGTGCTATGCTGGAATGTGGCAACTCCAGAGATTGGGCCCCAGTTCTAAGAGTGAAGAAGGTTCATGAAGAACCTGGTGTTACTTTTAGTAATCTTAATGAGTAGAAATATAGACTGGATCTCTCTCTTCCCTCCCACATTTTCCTCTCTATTGCAGGAGAACCACAACAGCCCAGAAATCTTGGATCAAATTTATCGCAATAATCCCATCCTATGTTATACAGCTGGCCCAATTTATGCACCTCTTCTGCCCTTCCCTTATGCAGGTGGGTGGTGTTTCTTGGCTAGTGATCAGAATCCTTAACTTATTGACTTCATTATTTGTTATATGCTAAAGTTGTGTTGCTTGTGGTTTTTCAGGAGCATGGCCTTGAGGGACCCTCCAAAACTCACCACCCCACTAAAATTTAAGATGCCAGAAAGGGAACATTGTTAAATATTTAAAAAAATATTATATCAACTGCATTCAATTTAAATGAAAATAAATTCCATGCCACTCAATAATTAAAGTACTTGACCTAAATACAAACGGTATGCATGAAATATATTAGTTCTCTGCCTACAGAGAAAATGAGAGCAAGAGTATAAACAGATCTTAAATGTTGTTTTCTTATCTTTTTCCCCTCACACAAACCTCGCCCAATTTTGCAGCTCAGGGTGGCCAAGGTTATGCAGGTCTTCGTGATGAAGCCGTGAAACTCTTCCATTCACTGCAGCAGCTTGAAGAATTGCGAGATCCAATCCTTCTCATGCAGGGGGTGCTGCAAACTTGCCATGACCTTCCAGCCCTGGTGGATGAAATATTTTGTCAACTGGTGAAACAGACAACAGAGCCACCTATTCCAGGAGCACCCACAGATTTGCGCTATTGGCAGCTGCTTGTGTGCATGAGCTACACGTTTATACCTTCTGTGCCTATACTGTGCTATTTGCATCTGCATCTGCAGCGGTGAGCCAGGGAAATGGGAAACATGGTAAAATATGTCTAATGCAGAAATGGAAACTTGGGATATTCCACCTGTTGAGGAATTAAAACTCCTAGCATCCTTCACCATTAGCGCTTTGCTAGTGGTGCTGCTGGTAGCTGTAGTTCAGCCACAGTTGGATGGCCATGGGTTCCCATTCCTAGTGAAAGCCTTTGGCCATACACTGTGGTCTGAATGCAGAGCAACTGGCAAAAACTATTTCACCCAATCGGAGGAAAATGAAAGGTGTGTGCATGTGTGTTTGGGGAGTGTCTGTGTTCAACATCCTTCCTTGTTCTATATGCAGGAGCTCTTATTCACAAGGGTGTGAATAAAAATCCCTCCCTTTTTAATGTGTTCAGAGACAACACAGTTCCAGTTTGCCAATAAATTTCCATTAAATCAGCTTATGGTCTAGTAGGCAGGAAGTGGATTAGAAAGATAATTCATTTGACATATTTGAGCAATGTGCAAAGCAGACCTTTAGAAGGATTTTTTTTGTAGGTGCAGTATTCTTTACGTATCCATTTCTTTATTCTTCAGTTTGATTCAGAATGTTTAATGAACAATATTTGAAAAATAGCTTCAGTCCAGCAGGAGCCTCTAAAACCCTGAAATATGCCCTCCACTTAAAACCTTCCAAACAATTTCATGTGTTAGTAATTTTTTGCATTTTTTAAAATTTTGTTCAAAAAGTTAAAATATAAATTCCCCCCAAAATTAATAAGCAACCAAAAAAAACCCAAAATGGACAGAACATTAAAAATGTGCATTAAAAAGACAAAAAACAAACATTTACAATTATTATCCCCTCTGTTTGATTACTGAAAAATATATTGCAACAGTCCTAGTTTCTCCCTCTTGTGAAGCAGGCTCATTGTCTATAAATTTCTACATTTATTTACTATAGGTAAAAGCAAAATAATTAACAAGTAAATCAACGGCAAAGTTCTATTTCAAAGCCCTTTGATAACAATCTGTCATTGTATTTAACTCATAGAAAATCTATAGTGGCTTCTTATCTCCCACAGATCACCACAATCATTATCTCTGATCCACTCAGGATCAAATATGTTCATTTGGTTCTTAATAATAAAACTTTCCCTTAAGATTTTTAGTGGAAGTTTTCCCAATAATATCTCATTTTGCAATAAGCTAAACCTCTGCTGTAAATGTATCCACCACATCCATTGTTGAACCAATCTCACTGTGAACCAAGGTATAAAGTCTCTTGTCTCTTGTTTTGGTGTGTTTAGGTATAACAAATCCATTTTCAAAAATCAATCCATCTTCCTGGGAAAATCTCATCCAAATTATTTAACAATGTGATATGATAAATTCATCTTCTTAACAGAATCCAGTTGATTCAATCATCACATTTGCCAAGTATAAGTCTGTAAAATCCAGATGATCTTCAGATTTCTGCCACAAGCCTCCTGCTTTCCAGCCAAACTGCTCCTTTTATAAATCTGCGAGCAATAACTTAGATTCTAGTCCATCCATTTGTTGGTCGGGCTTGGAAGGATATTCTCTTTAGGTTTATTTAATTAATTTTATTAAGTTAATTTTATTAAGCTTTTAACCAAAGGTTTTGAAGTTGTAGGTTAAAAAACTGGTTTTTTTCTGTGAAGATGACCTACCAGGCTTTATCTTTAACTTGGTGCGTTATTTGCATTTTTAATATAAGGCAGATTCTCTTGTAGTTGAACTTATACAACAAAAGAAAACAAATTCGTTCAAAAACAAAAAGGATAAATGTACTGCAACAAAATAGAACATTGGGGAGGGGAGGGGAGGAAAAGGAAAAGTTCCATCATAAATTTAAAAAGAAAAAAATCCAGTCCAGAGCTTTTTGAAAGTTTAATTATGTAGCAAAATCCCATATAGATGTGAATCCAGTCTGGTTGGTTTACTCAGAAAGTTGCCAGTTAGCTTTATAATAAAAGCCAAAGTAGCTCTCAGAGCAGAAAACAAAAACAGTAAAGCAAGGAAGGAAATTTAACATTAAAATCCAGCAGGCAATTAAGAGTAAATTAGCCTTCAACCAGTCAATTAACTTTTAAAAATAAGAAAACAAAACTTTGAAATGTGCAGTTAGAAGGTGTGCTTAAAAAGCAAATAGCTGAAAGAAAGATGGAAACCAGAACTCTACAACTGCTCCTACTAGGAATTGCAACCTCCGGGATTCCTCTTCCCAGGAGATTCCACGAGCCCAAGAATTGTCTTAGGTCATTCCTAGCTGCTCCCATATGAGCTGGCAGTCAAGGTACCTGCTTTGGCAGCAAAATCAGTATCTTGTAGGCAGGAGAAACAAATCCCCACCAACACCACTATCCAGCATGCCATCTTGGAGGGAAGTCAGTGCAGTATTCTTATTAATGAAACTTAATGGAATCGCTCACTTAATGCCATATCTTCCCTGACCCAATAGGATGGAGAAAATGTTTCCAAGATCACCGGTAACCCACTATGGACATTTAATCACACAAGCCCTGCACAAAAGCAAAGGGCGGGAGTGTGTGCCCTCCTTGGATGAGATTGCAACACTAATAGGAAGCCAGGAAATCCCACACTCCACGCATTGTCCTGGTACTACTACCTGTTATGTGGCCATCACATCTAATGCTACAGCCCAGAAGGTGAGAAGATTGCTTAATTGGTGGGATGCAAAAAAGGGTCTGATACTAGTACTCTAACTTCTATCTCCTCTTAGAAATAGCAAGTTCTACAACTCTAGTTTCTTACCAACAGCCAAGAGTTAGTCTTACATACGATAGTATCATTTACCTATGTAGTCTGGTAGAACAATTACATTTAGCTTCTTATTCTCCATATGAATGGCTAAATCAGTTTCTTCCTTCCCTTATCCCGTTTATCTTTCTTCAGCATGTTTGACACCGTGACGTTTGCAGCATTGAGTACTTACCTACTGGACATTACTAGGCCTTTTGTCATCCCCCCCTTTGACACCTTATCCCAGGTGACTCAAGAACTGATGTTGCATATGGGTGTGACTTGTATCCCCAACTTACTTATTTTCCACATGGAGAACTGGCATTATAAGCAACCCTGTTCAAAGAATGTATTAAATAGTTTTATCAGGTATGGAAAAAAAATTTCCCATTAAAATATGTGTATCAGTTATAGCTAAATTGAAAAAAGGGATCAAGAGTTGACTGTGTTTGGGCGGGGGGGGGAAGCAAAGTCTGGAGCCTGTCTGGCTGCAGCAACCATTATGGCATCAGACTGGCTTATATGAGGGACCACTTGTTTCCAATTACATCCACCAATCCCATAAGATTCTTCAGAAGAGACGGGATCTGGGTCCCATCCGTAAGGGATCCAGGAAGGGAAGCTTTTTACAGTTTGGTTGCAGATTGTGTTATGTAGGTTTTTATTTATAATTTTTATATTGTATTTTGTTTTTAGAGGATATTGGGCAACAGATAATGTATTTAAGAGATGGTTGTATAAAATAGATGAATGAAGGAATACATAAATGAGAGTAGCAATAGCACATAGACATATATTGCTTCACAGTGTTTTACAGATCTCTCTAAGTGGTTTACAGAGTCAGCATATTGCTCCCAACAATCTGCAACCAACCATTTTACCCACCACGGAAGCAGAGGTGGGTTGCTCCTGGTTTGGCCCGAATTGGGCGAACTGGTAGTGGCAGTGTTGGGAGCCTCCGCCTGGACACTTCTGTGCATGCGAAGAAGTGTTTCTCGTGTGCACAAGCAAACGGGTAGTAAAAAAAAACGGAAACCCACCACTGCTCAAAAGGATGGAAAACTGAATCAACCTTGAGCCTGGTGGGATTTGAACTGCCAAATTGCAAACAGCCGGCAGAAGTAACCTTCAGTATTGCATTCTCACCACTGTGCCACTATGGCTCTTGTAGCATGATTTTGCAAGGGAAGAGCCTCCCTTTGTCAAGTTGGAAAAGAACTAAGCAAAATAAAAATTCAAGTTTGCAAGACTTTAAAGCTACAATTTGGAAACAGTGCATTCTGTAAGTCAGAAACCACTCTTGTTAACTTTGAAATAGTAGGAAATAGTCACTCAAACTAAGGAGATGTCTGTCCCTACCCCAATTTCTTACCTAAAGGTGTAGCTATGGTAGTCAGGCATTCTAGCTGTGGTGAGCAGGCATTCTATTGGAAACTTAAGAAACTATGGTTTCTCAATGTCTCAATGCGAGTTAAATCCTTTGCAACAGCCAGCAATGTGCACAGTTTTTTAATGCTGGAGATAAGGTCATCCTGTGTGAGAGGTTAAGCCCAAAGTGGGTAATTCTATTCCAAAATTAACATGTATTTTCTGCCAGTTTGTTGTTTCAGCCATATAAACTGTCCACCAGTAGTAGTATCCTATCTTTAAGGAGATAGAATTTGAAGGGCAATTTTGCTATGCCTCGGCTTCAACCAGCTGTTTTGTATTAACCTGCTTTATTCTTATGATCTACTACCTTCAGCATCATATAACTAATACTATTACCTATCTCCAGGATCTTTTTTGTTAGGGCACTGTCTGTTGGACTTTGGATCTTCTTTGGCCAAACAATAAGTAGAGAAGCAAGAACATCTACACAGTGGTACTCTGAAGGCTATTTTTCTGATATGGGCCATCATGAACAATCAGAAGAAATGAAGTATGGGACAACTGAAGGTCATGGAAGCCTCTCTGAACAAATCTGGAAAGTGATTAACTCTGCCCTTTCCAGGGTATTGTCAGGTGAGTTACTCCATTGGGAGAATATGAAAATAGATTGGCACCAATTTGGACAAAGCCACTTATGTGAAAGGGCACATGGAAATATTTTAGGAGTTTGGTTGGGGTCTTAATTAGGACTAAGAATTCTTCTTCTTTCTATTAAGAATAGTTGATGCATATGAGAATTGTCCAGAGGCAACTTAGATAATGTGATTTCATTTTAATATCTCTTGATGGATGAATTTTGCTTTAATTAATGTATTGCTGCAACCATTCACTGTTCCTCCACCTTTATACATACTTAGCCAATGTATCTTTTTCCCAACCCCTGTGGCAACTTGTTCTACACCCAGGGGAATGCTAACATTTAGGACTTTCAGGTGAGCTACATAATATTCCTCAATATAATAGGCCCATATTGCTTAAGCCTTGAGTGATGAAATTCCTGTCATTCACACTACATACAGTAACCCAGCAGGGAAAGTCGAATAAGGTTATTTGACTTTGAAATAATGCCAATCTATAACTGAAGTGCTGCTCTTGGTAAGTAGTTACAATCATGTCTTTACCATATATTGAGACTATTATGGAAATTTGATACAAATGAATAAATGTAGGTGTACACATTATTTGTCCTAGTCTAACTTTTTTTAAAAAAATATGCTAATTCTTTCTGTTAACAATCTGTACATCTGTACGTCAAGATGAAAGTCTGTCCAGTATGATAAAAGGGTTCAGTAACAAATGCAGGGGTGTTGACAGAAAGCTCTGCCCTCCTGTGCCATTCTGAGTCCAGCTGTACTACAGTGTGTGACATTTGATTAATGCATATGTTAAATATTTAACATAGACGTGTAAGAACATGGTTGCTTGAACTCAGTGTGTATATCTATAAACCCCATATGTGGTTTGCTTAATATGGCAAGTTGGTTTTACACAACTTTGACAAATTTGAATAAAAAATGTATTCTTACTAGTTTGCTAATTAGCTATGCATGCAGACTGATTGAAGCAAACTAAGTTCCACCAACAGTTCTGGTATTCAGAACATTTCTATACGTTCTGTGTCCTTAACATTTCTCTAGATTTTCTGATTGGAAGGATATATACCAAATCCTTCTTTAATTTTCTCTTTGTTTTGGGGTTGTCCAAGAGGCAGAAAGTATTTGGAAGGCTGTTATGTTCTGGGAGGACCCTAGTATTTATCTGACACCAAAAACCTGCTGTTTTCTTTTTTCAGATGAAAGTTCTGCAGCATCAACAGACAAGCATGTTCAACATCAAGAACTCCCAGAAATCACATGAACAGGGAAATATTCCCCAAAATGTCAGTGGTAGTATTTTGAGTTGACTCCTAGGTATCCTGGCAAATGTTTTGGATCAGCATATATTCTGGTCATTTGAAAAGAATAATAGTGATACTGTTTGCTCCTAAGGAGCCGATAAACTTATGTCTTCTATTCAGAGGAATTCTGTTTTCCACATCTGTTCTGATTAAATACTTTTTATACAAAATGTCTTCTTGTCTCCTGGGTAAAAAAACACCCCTTGTTGCAAAGAAAGCTGAAGAGTTTTACTCTTGATGACCCTTTTCTTCATCTGGATGATACCTGGCGCACTATTCCTACTGACAGAGTCTATCAAACAAAGGATAAAGAAAGTAGCCAGAGTCGTTATTTTCTTTGTCTCTTAAGAATATATATTGAGAGATGAATAGCAATTATTTAGAAGTAGTCCTTGATTTAACTGTTTGAATAATGATGCTGCTCAACAGAGGATCTTACAACCCCTGCCCAAAGTTACAGGCACTGCAGCAGTCCTGCATCATGTGAACAAAATTTGGGTTTTGGCAAGTCCTCCTGCCTTTATGAATTGCATTATGGACATTATATTGGAGAAGGAAAGCTGGCTTGTCTGCCTCTCAGCTTCCCTGCATATTAGGAGATTGTGGCCTCAATACAGGAAGTCCACATGGTAAGTGTGACAAACTATGAGAAGAGTGGTGACCCAGCAGGATGGGAAGCAGAGCATGGGCTTTTTTGGAGAAGGGGAGTACTAAGGGCAGGGCATATGGGAGCTGGAGAGGTGCAGCAATTCAAGCTTGGCCTGCAGTAAGTATCACAGCACCTCCACCACTGAAACACCCCTTGGTTCATTTGATCACCCATGAGAGGAGCAGGGATTGGGTTTGTTAAGGCAATCATGGGGCTCCTTAATGACTGTCACAACATGTGATTAGTGGTGGGCTCCATTATTGTAAGTCAGGGACTACCTGTAGCCTTATTGGGGGGTGTTGCAAGATATATTAAAAGGATGGCTGCAATCCTTACACATTAAAGCTAAAGAATACCAACATATTTTTCCAAGCACTTGTACCTTCTCCGTTAGATAGTCAACATCATAACCTACTTTATATTTTTTCCATGGGAATCCAGAAATTATGAACATGTTTTAAAGGCAAAAAGGAAAAAAAAGCTTCTAAATGCTTGCAACTATTTTCCACATAAAGAGACTGGCTTATCCAATAGATAAAATATTGTTTTAAAAAAACTAGCAACTTTCTTAAAATTAAGCCATGCTTTCCTGATCAACACACATTAAATCAGAATATACAAACTCCCCCAAGTAGGAGGATGCTGACTTTTCACAAAACCCCGATATACACTATGCTATAATAAAGCATTATCTTTTTATTTTACTTTTCCCAAAAATTAGGCTAATGGCAATCTGGCTTCTAAAATTCTTTCCAAGCCTGCTCCATTTTAAATCACATGACTAGAAGAGGAGGGAGGGGCTTAAAAACAGCAAGGTCAGCAACATTCAGAGAGACTGCCCTATAGCCTCTCCCATGGATATGTATTGGCTGAAGATTCTCCAGATTGTTTTTCTCCAGAGATTAGATTGCTTTGGCTTATTTTCTAATCTTTATTTGGCCAGATCCCCCCCCCCCCCCTCCTCATAGCAAATCTGGTCCCATTCTGTTTTTGGAAAACTATCCTGCTGATTGGCAAGCAGGCAGGCAGAGTCCCAAGCTTCTTCACATACTTTTCTTTCTGGCATTCCATTAGGCAGGAAAGCATAAAAAGGATATCCCTCCACCCACCCAGGCTACCATAGGTTTTTCTGTCAGCTGTTGGTATTCTGGCTCTTTTAAGCAAGACTAGTTTAGTTCTGGGAGAAATATGGAATTGGTATAAAACACCCTTTCCAAGACAGGATCATTTACTTGCCACTTTTAGGGAGTAGAAAAGATGGGGGAAGGGGGGGGGGGGAATTAAGCAGAACTCTAAAAAGAAAATGTAAAAAAGTATTAAAAAATGGTCCCAGCTACCAGATGACCACCTGAAAGTGACAAGGGCAATAGAAGGATTAATAACACAGGAGCAGAGCAGATTAACTGAAAATCACTGTGGCTGGTAAACGACAGAAGAATAAAGTGAGCTGTCTCAAAAGATATGAAATCTTGGTTATTACGGCAATTGTAATTTCCTGCATGTATGTCTTATAACACCTGCAATATATAAGCATCATTGAGGAATAGATTGAAAAAATAAAACATAAAAAAGTCCCTCTATCAGTGACAAAATGAAGCAATTATTTGCCGAAGTAGGTTCACTATCAGTTACTGTTTCTTCATTTCTAGCATAGATTATTACAGATACCCAGGCCTCTCCTGCCTATCTTACCCTTCCTGTTTTAATCTTACTTCATCTATTATATGCTAATGGATCTGTGGATTAAATGCTGAGTAATACAAAATTGCCAGAAATGTATGCAGGAAATACAGGTTTGGATTATTTTAAAATGCCTGTAGATATTTCTCTTCATTATCCACTGAGGCTTCCTCAGCAGAAACATAAGGGCAAGTGCAAATGAACATAGCTTAACATAGAACAAGCATTTTAAGAATGTTAAAAATAAACAAAAGAAATTGGTATATTGCTTGACGTTAATTTAAACAGATCCCTTTAGAAAGGAAGAAGCTGGGCTTAATGATAGCTCACCAAGTATAGGTATCCTGTGACATATAATCAGAACCGAGTCCAAAATTTCCATTGCTAAGCAAAGAGTTTTTAATGAAGCTTTGCCTCATTTTATGACCTTTTTGCCACAGTTGTTAAGCAAATCACTGCAGTAATTATATTAGTAACATGGTTGTCAGGGGTGGGTTCCTAACGGTTCGCACCGGATCCCGTGAGCCGGTTGGTCAAATTTACTGATCCGTAGCGATCCGGTTGGACCGTGGACCCGGAAGTAAGTCCTCCGCGTTCGTCCCCGCCCCCCCCCCCGCTGCCCAGCCAACCCTAAAATCGCTGGACGCCGGGGGCTTGGAACTCGGAGGGGTGCCCGGGACCGCTTCTCCCCGCCGGCCAGGGAGCTTAGCGCCAAGCGACAATGAGAAACGGAGAGACGCAGGCCGTGTGCAAAGTTCGCATGCTGCCCCTCGCCTCTCTGCTCCGCTTCTCACTGCCGCCCAGGGAGATTAGCGCCGGGGCGCGTGAGAAAGGGAGAGCCGCGGGGCATGTGCGAAGTTTGCATGCTGCCCCTCACCTCTCCATTTCTCACGCGGCCCGGCGCTAAGCTCCCTGGCTGGCAATGAGAAGCGGAGAGGCGAGGGGCAACATGCAAACTTCGCACACACCCCGCGTCTCTCCGTTTCTCCCGTGGCCTGGCGCTAAGCTGCCTGGCCAGCAATGAGGAGCAGAGAGGCGCGGGGCATGTGCAAAGTTTGCATGCTGCCCCTCGCCCCTCTGCTCCGCTTCTCATTGCCACCCAGGGAGCTTAGCGCCGGGGCACGTGAGAAAGGGAGAGTCGCGGGGCGTGTGCAAAGTTTGCATGCTGCCCCTCACCTCTCCGTTTCTCACGCACCCCGGCGCTAAGCTCCCTGACTGCAAAGGCCGCATGGCGCAGGGCTTCCCGGCACTTCCCAGCGCTAAAAGTTTAAAGCGCCGGGGGCGGGGGGAGCCCGGCGCCCTGCTGCCTTTGGGGCCAGACCGGCCATCGCTAAACTCGCTAGCTGGCCTGGCTGCAAAGGCCGCATGGCGCAGGGCTTCCTGGCGCTTCCTGGCGCTAAACGTTTAAAGCGCCGGGGGTGGGGGGGACCCCGGTGCCCTGTTGCCTTTGGGGCCAGACTGGCCATTGCTAAACTCGCTGGCCGGCCTGGCTGCAAAGGCCGCATGGTGCAGGGCTTCCCGGTGCTTCCCGCCGCTAAAAGTTTAAAGTGCCGGGGGCGGGAAGCCAGACTATGGAGCCAGACCAGCCATCGTTAAAAGCTGAAAGCGCTGGCTGGTCTGGCTCCAAGGGCATCGGGGCGCAGGGCTTCCCACTGCTGCCCACCGCGCTAAAATCGGTGGTCGTCGGGGACGCCCCCTTGCTGCTTCTCGTTGTGCCGGGGACTGTTCCCACTGCCTCTTCTGTATACGCCGCTGCTGTGTTGAGGACTTACATTCTTATTTGTAAGTAAATCATTGAATGTTGCTTGTTTATTTAAATGATTTATGTGGCCACCTTACTTGGGATTGGGACTCTGACCTTTTACCGATTAAATTAAATGAGGAAAATATGTCAGTTTTACCTTATAAATTATTTCAGGGTTTTCCTCTTTTGCAAATTGATTGTTTTTTATCAATCAATCAATCAATTCAATTTAATATTTGTAAACCGCTCCCTCTCCCCATAGGGACTCGGGGCGGTGCACAGGAAGAATAAAAAACAATAAATATATACAAACATTTCTTTAAAAAACAAATTAAACCTAAACCTGTGCTAAAATTCCCCATTAAAACTAAGCTATACTAAAAAACTTCCCAATAAAACCCCAGAGACAGAGAGACCATTCTAGGCCGGCCAGACAGAAAAGATGTGTTTTTAATTTAAGACAGAAGGAGCGGAGGTCCGTGGTCGTCCTAATGTCGGGGGGAAGGTCGTTCCAGAGGGCCGGGCCCGCCACAGAGAGAGCCCTTCCCCTGGGTGTCGCCCGCTGACAAAGTCTAGTGGACGGCACCCGGAGAAGTCCCTCTCTGTGGGAGCGAATCGGCCGTGAGGATGTATGAGGCAGGATCCGATCCCGCAGATAGCTAGGTCCCGAGCCATGGAGCGCTTTAAAGATGATAATTAACACCTTGAAGCGCACCCGGAAGACGACAGGTAGCCAGTGCAGCTCGCGCAAGAGCGGTGTTACATGGGTAAACCTGGCGGTTCCCATAATTGCTCGCGCAGCTGCGTTCTGGACTAACTGAAGTCTCCGGGTGCACCTCAAGTGGAGCCCCATGTAGAGAGAGTTACAATAGTCCAGTCGGGATGTCACGAGCGCATGAGTGACTGTGCGAAGGGCGTCCCGATCCAATAGGGGGCGCAATTGGCGAACCAGGCGAACCTGGTAAAACGCCCTCCTGGCCACGGCTGTCATTTGATCTTCCATGGACAGCCGGGCATCCAGGAGGACACCCAAATTGGGCGCCCCATCCACAGGAGCAAGATGTTCGCCTCCTATGGCCAGCGATGGAGTGAGCTGGTTGAATCGGGCAGCCAGAAACCCCAGCCACTCGGTCTTGGTTGGGTTGAGCTTGAGTCCATTACTTCCCATCCAGATCCGCACGGCTTCCAGGCACTGGCACATCACCGCTACGGCATCGTTGGGGTGGTTTGGGGTAGATATATACAGCTGAGTGTCATCAGCGTAAAGATGGTACTCTACCCCAAAACCACGGATGATCTCACCCAGCGGCTTCATGTATGTGTTAAACAGGAGAGGCGAGAGGACCGACCCCTGAGGCACCCCACATGTGAGGGGTCTCGAGGTCGACCTCTGCTCTCCTGCCAACACAAATTGCGATCGGCCAGAGAGGTAGGAGGAGAACCACCGTAAAACGGTGCCTCCCACCCCCAACCCCCCCAGCCGATGCAATAGGATACCATGGTCGATGGTATCGAAAGCCGCCGAGAGGTCTAATAGGACCAGGATGGAGGGACAACCCCCATCTCTGGCCCTCCAGAGATCATCAACCAACGCGACCAATGCCGTCTCGGTGCTATGCCCGGGCCGAAAGCCGGACTGGCGCGGATCTAGATAGTCAACTTCCTCCAGGTGACGGGGAAACTGTTGTGCCACCACACTCTCGACAACCTTCGCCAGAAAGGGAAGGTTGGAGACTGGACGATAGTTGTTTAATAGAGCTGGATCCAAAGAGGGCTTCTTAAGGAGGGGCCTCACCATCGCTTCTTTTAGGGAAGCAGGCAAGGAACCCTCACTTAAGGATGCGTTGACAACCTCTTGGAGCCAGCCTCGTGTCACCTCCCAGGATGCCAGTACAAGCCAGGAGGAACACGGGTCCAATAAACATGTGGTGGCTCGCAGTCGCCCACGTAACCTGTCCATATCTTCGGAAGTAACGGAGTCAAACTCCTCCCAAACAAGATCTGTCTCGTGGCATCCCACTGGGCCATCAATGGAGGGTAGCCCGTTCTGTATCTGAGCGGTTTTCTCCTGCAGAAAAATCACAAATTCCTCTGCTCTACCCTGTAGCGGGACTTCCCGCACCCCCTGTTGAAGTAGGGAGCGGGTCACCCTAAACAGGGTGGCAGGGCGGTTTTCTGCGGATGCTATGAGAGTAGCACAATGATGGCGTTTGGCCACTCTCAGCGCCACAATGTAAGTCCGTAAATGGGCTCTTACCTGTGTCCGTTCAGATTCAGATCGGGTGGACCTCCATCTTCTCTCTAGGCATCTCTTGCGGCGTTTCATCACCTGCAGCTGCTCGGTAAACCAAGGAGCCAGGGTGGCTCGGCACCGCAAGAGAGGCCGCAAGGGCACGACCCGATCCAAGGCTCCCACGGCCGCACTATTCCATGCGGCCGTGAGGTCCTCCATCGGGGCACAGGAAGTGGCCCAAGCGCCTTCTGGAACCCATCCGGGTCCATCAGGCGCCTGGGGCGGAACCAGATTGGTAACTCCGGTTCCGCCTCCCCGCGGAGGGGAGCAGCGGTCGGAAAGTCGAGCCGGAGAAGTGAGTGGTCTGACCATGACAAGGGCGTGATGACTATATCCCCTATACCCAGATCCGGGTGCTGCTACACCCCCCCCAAATGAATAATAAAACATCTGGCATCCTTCACCTGCATACTATGCTTGCTATCCACTTTTCAAGCTTATAAAAGACATGTAAATTTCCAGCACTTCATATCTGGGAATCTGCTTTTAATATCAAAAATAGAATTGGAGTATTTTTTTTACCTTGATACATTATTTGCCTTGTTTTAATTTTATTATACTGTATTGTGCACTATACTATACTATACTATACTATACTATACTATACATATTAATACTATATTATTTTTTTTAAAATAAATATGCTGTCCATCTCACTGATGCAGTGACTCTGGGTGGCTTATAGTTTATTATGACTTTATATACATAATCTAACACCTTTCTGATGTTATTTTTATATTTCTTTGCCCAATAAAATATTGTTGCTTGGGATAACACAATTAATTATAAAATCATAAAATATTTATTGAGTGGCAACTATGTTGACCTTTTTCAGGGTAAATTTTCAGAGTATTTTTCTTCATATATTTTCTTAAAAATAGACCGTTAAAGGTATATTTATGCGTAAGAAATCACTTTTTATCTGGAAATCAGTGGCCCTTGGCTGATGTGAAAAAAATGTAAGTTGCATTTGATTAGTACTTGATTGGGAAGTCACTACAAAAGAACAGGCCTATAAGTGGCTAGGCAATTAAAAAAATAAAATAAAACAGTGACAACCACTTCTGTAATGCTGCCACATCCCTGTGTAGGGATGTGCCACACACGTCATAAGCAGTGGAGCTCAACTTCACTTACAAGTTTAAGAATGGTAATTGAGGATGTAATTGATACCTAGGATGTTGGCAACAACCTGTATCAACCTTATAGAATATCTTTTTTTTACATTATTTTAGGGAATTTCTATTTTTTAATTGTTTATAAAATATATTTACTACATGAAATGTTATTCCTTTTTGCAAATGTTTTCTTTGAGATGCAATATGTTGCTTTTAAGTGTTCAGACCAGGTTTATAAAGTGGCTGCTTTTCTATGGGCTGCCAGGTTGGTGCATTTTAGTGACCTTTCCTTACATAATTGGTGTTGTCTTTCATACTTTTGGATTTCTATTTTCTGTTTCTGTAACTTAGCAATTGCTAAAACAAATCACACGTGAAAAAATATTCAAAGCCTTCTTGATTTTAATTGTCACTTTATTTATTCCTGCACATTGTAGTATTTATTCATTTTCATATCTGTTTTTCCACTGTTGTACAAACATAATTCCAGCAGCTGCTAACATTCCCACCTGGTCACATGGCTGGCAAGGCACTCCCACCCGGTCACATGGCCGGCAAGGCACTCCCACCCGGTCACATGGCCGGCAAGCCACTCCCACCCGGCCACATGGCCGGCAAGCCACTCCCACCCGGCCACATGGCCGGCAAGCCACTCCCACCCGGTCACATGGCCAGCAAGCCACTCCCACAAAGCAGGCCACACCCACAGAATAGGTTCCAAAAATTTTGAAACCCACCCCTGATGGTTGTTAAGTGAATTTGGCTTCCCCATTGACTTTGCTTGTCAGAAGGTCACAAAAGGTAATCACATGACCCCAGGATACTGCAGCCATCATAAATATATGTCAATTGCCAAGTATCTGAGTTTTCACAGATACCCCATGTGACCATGGGGATGCTGCAACGATCCTGCAATGATCCTAAAAAACATAAAAGTCACTTTTTCAATGCTTTTATAATTTTGAATAGTCAAAGTTAAATGAACAGTTGTAAACCCAACAGTATAGAAGGAATCTCTTCCCTTGGAGAAAGATCTGCAATTACTTCCAGATATAAGAAAGAGAAAATCTTGACAGTTTGAAAGAATTTATTGTTACAAGAAGAAAATACTCCATAGAGATAATATCACATCAAAAATTAATTTATTGTTCCTGAGTGCCCCAAGAGATATAGTCAGGCCGAGTGGCAGCATGATATTCATCAATCAGCTCCTGGACAAACTTCCGGGAGTCATCAAGTTCATCAAAATTATCTTTGAACATGTCTTCTTTTCGGAACTGTTCCAGGAAGGCTTCACGCTTGCGCAGTTTATCATATTGATGGCAGGTACGTTCAAAGAGCTAGATGAAAAGAACAACTGGTCAAAAAAGGCATAGGGAAGGATTTACAGAGAGGGAGTAGAGTAATCATATAAGCCTCTAACAATGCCAAGCATCCTTCACTGGAACAATAAAACAAAGTACTGGATTGTTCTTTTCCTTTCCAAGTATTATATAGTAAGAGCAAGAGTATTCCTTACTATGGTTGATGCTATTTTTCTTAAAAGGGAGAAGAAAGATGTAGTTAGTAAATGGTGCCAACACCAGAAATTACTACACTCTGCAGATTGAACGAGCCAGAGCCAGAGCCAGAGCCAAAGCCAGAGCCAGAGCCAGAGCCAGAGCCAGAGCCAGAGCCAGAGCCAGAGCCAGAGCCAGGCATACAGTGGGATCAACTGGAGCTTTATTTTGAGAAATTAGGGTTTATTTCTATTTTGCTCTTTTTTGCTATTTTGCTAGAGGCGTTTGCAGGATTGCTGCTGCCGATCTCTACCGCCTGGAACTAGCCGAATATATGACATGCAGAGGCCAAAAATGGCACATGCAGAGGCCAAAAATGCACCATGCGGAGGCCGAAAACGTGACACACAGAGGCAGAGATCAGCTGCTGTGGCTATCCCTGCAGCCTGGAACAGCTGATTGGTGGTATTCCGGGAGGCCGATCCAACCGTCAATCAGCTGCTCATGCTGAATCAGGCTGTGATAACATGCTAAGCTGATTGCTGCAAGGAGGCTAACCAAATGAATACCAATGGATCTCAGCTTGTTTTCTTGCAGACATGGCATTACCTAAATTGGGTATCATCAAAGCTAGTAAGGAGTGCAGTTTGCTGTCAGTTTAAATTCTAGTGGCTTGCCTATCAGTATTGGTGGAGAGTAATTTATAGGTTCTTTGGTTGGGCTGTTTGCTTGTTTGGCAGTTTCTTGATTAGGGTGTTGTTTACTTGATTGTTGGTCTGATGTTTATCTTGAGCTCAGATTGTAAAAACAAAACACTTTTCGATTAATCAGTTTCCAAATGCATTAAGGCAGTCCCACAAAAGTTTTGGAATAATGTAGTTAGTGATATGAATAAGTATGGTCATGTTTATGCTTTTGGAAACTGACTTTACAATACAATAGCAGAGTTGGAAGGGACCTTGTAGGTCTTCTAGTCCAACCCCCTGCATAGGCAGGAAGCTTATACCATTTCAGACAAATGGCTAGCCAACATCTTCCTAAAGACTTCCAGGGTTGGGGCATTCACAACTTCTGGAGGCAAGCTGTTCCACTGGTTAATTGTTCTAACTGTCAGGAAATTTCTCCTTAGTTCTAAGTTGCTTCTTTCCTTGACTAGTTTCCACCCATTGCTTCTTGTCCTGCCCCCAGGTGCCTTGGAGAATAGTTTGACTCCCTCTTCTTTGTGGCACCCTCTGAGATATCGGAACACTGCTATCATGTCTCCCCTGGTCCTTCTTTTCATTAAACTAGACATACCCAGTTCCTGTAACCGTTCTTCATATGTTTTAGCCTCCAGTCCCCTAATCATCTTGGTTGCTCTTCTCTGCACTCTTTCCAGAGTCTCCATGTCTTTTCAACATCGTGGTGACCAAAACTGAATGCAGTATTCCAGCTGCGGCCTTACCAAGGCATTATAAAGTGGTATTAACACTTCACGTGGTCTTGATTCTATCCCTCTGTTTATGCAGCCTAGAACTGTGTTGGCTTTTTTGGCAGCTGCTGCATACTGCTGGCTCATATTTAAATGGTTGTCCACTAGGATTCCAAGATCCCTCTCACAGTTGCTACTATTGAGCAAGGTACCACTTATACTGTACCTGTACATTTTGTTTTTCTTTCCTAAATGTAGAACCTTACTTTTTTCACAATTGAATTTCATTTTGTTAGATAGTGCCCAATGTTCAAGTTTGTCAAGATCCTTCTGTATCTTAAGCCTATCTTCTGGAGTGTTGGCTATTCCTGCCAGCTTGGTGTCTTCTGCAAATTTGATGAGTTCCCCATTAATCCCCTCATCCAAATCATTGATGAAGATGTTGAAGAGTACTGAGCCTAAAACAGAGCCTTGGGGTACTCCACTGCATACTTCCCTCCATGTAGATGCCGTTCCATTGAGGACTACACGTTGAGTGCGGTTGGTCAGCCAGTTGCGAATCCATCTGGTGGTGATGCTGTCTAACCCACATTTTTCTACTTTATCTAATAGTAGGTTATGGTCAATTGGCAAATTAAAAGTTAAAATTACTACACGAGTCTCAAAAAAAGAAATATAATCCATCAAGAACAAGTTGTACAACCTTTCCCAAACTGCTATAAATTCTGACTTATCAGTTTCTTCAACTTATCAAGAAGGTATTTCATTTGTTTAACCCTCCCTATGATGTAGAACTGTGGTAATTTAATAAATGAAAATTGGAAGTACAGCCCACTGTCATCTCCATGTTTATGACACTTCAATTCAAGGTTTAAAATAGAATCATCCAGCAGTTTCAGGAGGCTTAAATGCATAGATGGAACCTGTAATATAATGCAGTTGAAAAGTCCCAAGCTACAGAAGCTGTTTTCTCTGATTGATTTCCAAGGAAATGATGCAACCATCAATGTACAATGCTCTTTAATCTCAAGAGAAGAAATTATGATAGATTCTCCACCCATATTAATATTCTCAGTTCCTCAGATGACTATGCAAAATATTTCTTCAATTCAGAAGATTGAGAAAAATGTGTGGTTCTCTATTCCAGAGGTGAGCCAAAATACAAATATTACCAATTAAAGTATAAAAATGGCTATTAGAAATCTTCACTCTCCAGAACATCATCCCAACAATTGCCCTCCCTTGTGTAGAAAAAACATTGCTGATAATCTGATCCTAACTGCATAATAATTTCAAGCTTCTTGTCTATAGTAACTTCTTATCAAAGATATCACCATGTTTTTGACCTATAGATCAAATGTATGCCCCACAAAATATATCTGAGACATAGCTATTGCCATTGTTAAGCCTCCTAAACTGCACTAGGTTAAGATTGTCTCAGCATGTTCCCCCAAATAGTACACTGTAACTATTTCAAATAAGCAGCTGAGATCTATCTCCCAAGCAAGGAAAGTTAAATATAAACATAATCCTGGTATCAGATTCACATATTGTGATGACTCCCCCATGCGTCCCCAGATGTCAGTTTGGAGGAGGATGAACCAGTCGCAGTTGGTCAATGGCTGTGAGCAGCCGCCTGAGAGTGATTTGGCTGAAGCACAGCTGCAGCAGGACAGTCCTTGGGCTTCGGATGGGGAAAGCATGCAGCTGCAGCTGGTTAGGGATGAGGAGGAGGAACTGCCTTCTGCACCTAATCCAATAATATGTAAGGCAGAGAAAAGGCAGTAGCAGCAAAGGTCAGCCTGATTACATACGAGGAGGCAACCCTGCCCCTCTTGATGGGCTGTACCAGAGGCTGGCACAGACAGATGGAGATGATGATGGGAACAATATGTTCATTTCCTAGCTGCGTGTTTCCTGGTCATGTAATTCTTGCCTTGACTTTGGATCGTGCCTTGTGAATCCTTTTCTTGCCTTGTGAATCCTTTTGTATTGTGGATTTAATTTAGCCTGGAGGATTTGTCTTGTTTGGGAAACTTTCAAGTGCCCTGTGGACTCATTGTGACCATTGCTCGGTAGACTAGCATTGGTC
The DNA here is from genome assembly GCA_039707465.1 of Rhabdophis nuchalis. Classification (NCBI taxonomy): domain Eukaryota; kingdom Metazoa; phylum Chordata; class Lepidosauria; order Squamata; family Natricidae; genus Rhabdophis; species Rhabdophis nuchalis. The sequence goes on from CM077647.1 coordinate 114,581,263, forward strand.
TGATTTTGGCTGGACATAATTGGGACAGTTCTGGAGTTTTAGTGAAGGGAATTGCTGAGGAATATTAATAAACCTAAACCACTGTTAAATGTGCATGCAAATGAGCAGGACAACAAACATATTCAGTCTGGAGGGATCACTGAACAGAGCATTTGGAAATAATATCCAATTACAAAGGACAAGGCATTTTCCAATCAAAAGCCACTGCTGTATTCTGAAGTCTAATTAGCCCTATTTGCTCAGTCACATTTCTGCAGAAATATTAGATCAGCAAACACATCCAGGATCAAGTCCATGATGGTTGGTATTTACTGTATTTTTCGAATTATAAAATGCTCCAGACTATAAGACACATCTAGCTTTTGGGGAGAAAAACAAGAAAAAAATCAGCCTCTGCCTCCTTGCAGCAAACAGTCTAGTCAGCTTCAGCACAGCCTGATTTGCGGTTGGATATGTCTCCCAAAGTACCTCCGATCAGCTGTTCCAGGCTGCAGGGATCGCTGTTGCCAATTGCCCCATTTTCAGCCTCCGCACATCCCATTTTCAGCCCGTTCCAGGCAGTAGAGATAGGTGGTGGCAGCAATCAACGCCACCTGGAACGGGCCATAAATGGGACGTGCCAAGGCTGAAAACGGGGCATATGGAAACTAAAAACAGGACGTGCAGAGACTGAAAATGGGGCATGTAGTGGCGGCGATAGATGGTAGCGGCAACGGGTGACGGCAGCACCAGTTATCCTTGCAGCCTGGAACAGCTGATCAGAGGTATTCCGGGAGGCAGATTAACCACTAATCAGGTGTTCGTGCTAAATCAGGCTATGCTGTAGCTGACCAGGCTGTTTGCTGCAAGGAGGCAAATTACTGGGAGGAAGAGACTGGTGGGGGGGGGGGCTGGCGGGTGGGTATGCCTTCGGCAGCATTCGCTCTATAAGACCCACAGACATTTCCACCCACTTTTGGGGGGGGAGGGGAGTGTGTCTTAAAGTCCAAAAAATACAGTACCTTTATTCTCTTGGTGTTAAAGAACAATTCTTGTAGATCAAATAGGCTTATTTAAAGGGAGGGAATCTAGAAAAGTAAAAGACTGAGTAAAATCAGTCATCAGAAACCCCATGCTACATTACCAAATAGCCCCTCTCAATCTATACAAAAGATGAAAGTGTGCTATATTTCCCCCATAATCATTCACCAGAAATTTAATGACATAAAATATTTTCTCAAGTACTGTCACATTTCCTAAACCTGTATTTCTTACTCCTCAAGGAATCAATGTAAACTATTTCTGAATCATGAACTCTATACTTAGAAAATGGATATATTAGCTCAAAGCCATTGGTGAGAGAAAGTGAGAAATCATCTACTAAATTCTGAATTTAATTTTAAAAAGAGCACAGAACCAATGTTATATAGTTTCTTGCGAAATAGTGAGATGTCAAAACAATGGAGGCAATGGTATGGCTAGTGTCAGTTGTTCAATTGTTCTGTTTCAGTGCTGTCCTCTTTTGGGCCACTGTAAACAACTCAGTCTCTAGCAGTCGCATATAAATGGGAAGTGACTGGAATGGTAGATTGATGGAAATAATTAAGAGCTGGGCAGAACCTTCAAGTCAATATCCAAGAACTGCTTTGGTTTGTATCAGAGAATGGGTATTACTGCAAAGTTTTACAATTATATCTTTCCACAAATGCAGATCTTGGAAAATGGCATGGTTGTTTTACAAGAGTATCCTATATTCTCTCTCCTCTGATTCCAAAGCATCTTTGGAATATAAAATCTGAATTGCTGCACATCTCCATGCTATTATCTCAGATACAAAAATACTAAGATCCTAAATAAATAATTACAACATGAATGGTCCCAATCAAACTTACCGAGGAAATGTTGGTATGATTAGCCATCATGAGACCACTGACTCTGTGGGCTGATGGTAAGTATGGAGATTTCCTTGAAAGTGCCACTTGGATGCTGGCAGGGCCCCAAGGAATGAAGTTGGCCAATTTCCTCTCTCGGATCCGCTGTAAGCTTTTATGGACCTGATCAGGGGTAAATAGCTTGTAACTACGAGTATGTATATGAAGACAATTATTCAACTTTAGTGACAAACAACAATAGTAGAAAAGCTTATTGAAAAAAGTAATCTTGAAAAAATGTTCATTCAATGGACCGTTAATTTGAGAGTGTGACCAAGAATAATGCATAGGATTTCTAATTCATCAACACAGAAGGTCACAGAAGCCACATTTGTGGCTATCCCTGCCACAAATCAACACTTGTACATTATGTAGATTTGACATAAAAAAAAGCATAATTATTTGATCATTGCTATTATCAGAAGCGATAGGTCTTAATAATACAACTAAAACAATTGCCCAATGTTTCTCAAGCTATTGACCTGGGTTGGATCCACTTCCCCTTGGATGATGTTAAGAATGGCAATGTAACAATGGTTTGTCTGCCTATCACGGCCCATAGATACCATCACATTTTTAGGCTGCAATAATCGACGCATGACATCTAGAACAGTAGTTTTCCTCACACTGGCCACCTATGGGCAAAATAAGACAGAAGTATAGCATTTATTTGGTGGAAGAACTGAAGATTGTCTTTGCACACAAAAGAAAAAAAGATTACACACAGAGCTTGGGAGGATTCTTCATTTAAAGACAATTTATGCAGAGGCCTATAGCCTGATTTCATGCATTAAAGCTATGAAACAACATTCGTTCCAATCCAAAACTTTGGCCAAATTACAGAATCACACACCACTTATACAAGATGACTTTTCCTGAATCTGGAAAATTAAAATTCCTTCTGTATACTATTTGTTTCCTTAAATAGTAAGCAACAGGGAAAAAAAGAGAAATATAGCTATTTTATATACAGAGTATATAATCACATTTAGAAAAGCAGACAAATAATGTAAGAGCATCCCATCTCCAAAAGGAAGGTGGTGAGAAGAGAAAAAATGCACAGCAAAAATCTTGTGCACCCCCACCCCAAAACACCATGCAACTGATACCCTTTGAATCATTAGCCTTTGCAATCTGCCCCTTGGCATCCTGTCCGGTTGCTTGTTGAAAAGAATGAAAAATGAAGACAGCTGTTTAGCATTCTGGGAACATGGCTGTGGGAGAGCTAATGCTTTTATTGCTAGTACTGTATCTTCAATAATTTCATCACAATGCATGTAGGGCAGTATGGTCAATTCAAACAATATCAAAATACTATAGTCTTGCTTGAAAACCTTAACTTGCTGTGTGAAACCAATCAATGGACTTTCAAATCAAGGTTATTTTTCTTTGTGCCCATCCTGAAACTTTCAATGGAGAAGAATAATCACACTGGGACATCACTGAGTAGGTAACATTTGATTTGAAGGATAGATACACAATCTTCTACAATATTTAAGGCACCCACTATTTTTCTTAAGCCCATCAAAATATTAAAAGAACAGAAAAAGGTACTCCCTAATGTATTATTTTATTTATTTTATTAAATTTATACCCCGCCCTTCTCCTTGTTAGGACCCAGGGCGGCGCACAGGCATTATTAAAACCACAAAAATACAATAAATATCAATTTAAAATATATTAAATTAGTTAACCCGTGCTAAAACCCATGTTAAAAACCTTCCCAAATTATAATTTATTTTTAAAAAGTCAGAAACGGGGGGCTATCCTAGGCCGGCTTGTTGAAATAAATACGTCTTAAGACGTTGGCGGAAGAGGCGGAGGTCCGAGATAGTGCGAAGGTCGGTGGGTAGGTCGTTCCATATTAGCCCTGTTTGTGTAAGTTGCAAGGATAAAAATACAGTGCTGTTGGGATGTATGTAACTATGGGTTTATAATCTGTAATTCATGGCAACTATTGTGTTTCATTCAATAATTGCTGTTAAGCAAAGCATGGTCTGACAGGTGAATCTAATCTTTGGCCATCCTTTTAACATGGAAATTGTCCAGACATCATTTCTATCCAATCTCATATCATCTGAATATATAACAGAAAATATAATGTGAAAAACTGTAATGGAGTACAAAGACTCCCAGATCTTGGTTTAAAGTCAAATCACTTACAGCCTGGTCAGTGGTGAGAGGTGTATATCCTGTGATAAGGAAGTGCAACCTAGGCGTGGGAATAAGAGAGGCAATCAGCCCAATCAAATCATTGTTCATATAACCAGGGTAGCGCAATGTGGTGGTACTGGCAGACATTATAGTAGAGACCTACACAGAAAAGACAAAAGTTTCAGGACACCCTCCCAAGAAATCAAGGAGACAGCTGTAGTTTCTAACATTCTAAAAATGTAGCCAAAAATCGCTACGGTACAAACATTATATTTGCATTTGCTAGCTCTTTTTACAAATTATTATGGCTAACAAGTCGGCATTGTACACAGGAGAATCAGTTAATTCTCTGATCACATGTAGCATTTCTTAGATATAGACGCTTGTTGTATGGACAGCAATACTAAAACAACCTGAAAATTGTCTTTGTGAGTGTCATCTATAAATGGCGTAAAAATTATCCTCAAAACTGGAATTTAAAAAGAAATTGGGAGAACCAAGAGTCAGCATTTTAGAATAGCTTACTGTTGACAAAAAGTGACCTTACCATAATTTTAAGACAAGAGCATAGAAAATGAATAAGTCACCTATTCTACATTTCAAAGCTCACCTTTTTTGTTTTAAATGTATGTACAGTCTTCTTCAGAGTGGTATTAATGTTCCAGTTTTAAAATATAGAAAACCAGAGCATTGATGCCTAGAGAATAATGTTCACTTCAGAATTTCTTCCTATCATCTTCATATCTCTGCTCAGCTCTGACTACCTTATGAAAATAGTCTTGACTTCCGGTTCCGGCTCCGGCGGCGACGGGCGAACTTAGGGTTCGCTCGCCGCTTTGTTTCTTTTCCTGCCCCCCCACGGGGGCGAGAAGCCCCTTGTTTGGGGTTTCTCCCGTAAAGCCGGCTCGACGGGGAAGCCCCCCCCACGGCAGTGGGGAAAGCGACCCCGATCCTCGGCTTAGGCGGAAGAGGACATGCTGCGGGGGGCTTTTCCTTCGCCAAAGGTTGGCGGCACCATTTAATTCTATGCAGAGAGACGATCGGAAGAGTCGGGAGGCTTTTCGGGACCTCAGCTGCGAGCGGAGAGTGAGCTATTAAAACTTTTTTTTTTGTACTGTCAGCCGGGCTGAAAGGGACAGGAGGGGGGTGTTTGTTCCCAAAAACCCCCCCTTGGACTAAAAGCGGCACTTGGAAATGCCTCGTTGCGAGGAATCGGAAACTTTCAATCCGGATGGTTTCTAACAAGGGAAAGTATTTTGCGGCTTGTTTGCAATTATGTCTCTAGGTCTGGCTGAAACAGTTTCTTTTTTGCTTTTTAACCGCTTTCTCCCTCGGGCTCTGAGTTTGGGCGGAAAATGGCTTCTCTTTGTCCCCGACTGACTATGACCTATGGAAAATTACCAGTGTCTCTTTGTGTTTTGGACTTCCTCTAATTATTGATGAAGAATTTTTCTCTTTTGGATTTGTGTTTTCCTTTCTGGATTACCTTCGTTATTATACCTATGGAGTTGGAAAAGTGTTTCTCTACTGGTTTCTGAATTCTGCAGCTCTACAACTTTGAGAACTTTGGATTCCTGATCTGCCTCACCAGCCCCACCCTAAAAACGCCATTTTACTGGCACGGATTTTAATAGCTAAACATGGCACAAGAAGCAACGCTGGCAAGCCTTGAACAAAGAATGACTGCCCTTGAATCTGTTATACAAAATTTGGTATTAGAAATTAAGGCCCAGAGGGCAGAAAATGTCAATTTTAAAAAGGAATTACTGGACACTCGAAAACAAGTGCTTGAGAATACACAGAAGAATGAAGAATTGAAAGGGGGGCTGGAGGGGGCTAAGGGAGAGATTAAAAATGTTTCTAATGAGGTTGTGGAAATAAATGGGCATGTGACTAGGATAGATATGGAAAGGATGACATACTTTTTGAGATTTCAGAATGTTTCTGAGATGGATGGTGAATGTCTCCCTGATCTTATGAGTACAATTATTGCAGACTATTTACATAAACCAAAAGATGAGATCAGAGGGGACATTGACCTAGTCTACAGAATAAATTCTGCATATGCCAGGATGAATGAAGTACCCAGAGAGATACATGTAAAATTTGTTAGAAGGTCAACCAGAGAGGAAATCTTGAAGGCGCAAAGAGGGAGTCCTATGATTTACCAACAAAAGGAGGTTACCATCTTGAAGCAGATTCCAAGAAAGATTAGAGAAGCCAGAAGGAAATTTTCCTTCTTGTCTAAAACATTGTTTGAGCATGGGATCTGGTTCAAGTGGGTGATACCCGAAGGGATGCTGGTGTTCTGGGAAGGAGGTAGAGTGAAGATTAAAACAGTTGTTGAGGCGGAAGCCTTTCTTAAAAAACATTCCTCTGTCCTGGGAGAAGATCCAGGAGGGGCAGGGGGAGCCATGGCCCCGCCCGCTGGGGGCCCGGGGGAGAAGGTGGAAGATACAATTGCCAACAGACTTAGATCTAAAAAATAACTTTGTCCTGGTTTTTTTTTTTTTAGTAATATTGTATGATATTTGTAATCTGGATTTTTGTAATTGACTGACAGTATATAACTGAAAAATTTAGGAATATGTACTTGCTCCCAGCTTGTAGTGTTATGTGAAATGTTTCTTTTCTTTCTTTTTAATAATGTAAATTGAGGTACCGGAGGAGGCGACGACTTTGACGTGACCACTCTCAAAATTTCTATGTATCCCTTACCCTACCCCACAAAAAATGTAAACTCAATAAAACTTTTTCAATATAAAGAAAATAGTCTTGTGCATGACTCAGATCTTAATCTTTCTTTTTTAGAAGCCTGAGGAAGCCTCCCTAGGTGCTTACCAGCTGGTTGATTTGGGAAAAGGTGGGATTTGGGATGTGCAACCTGTCAGTAGCAATACGATTCAGAGCTGTATTATCTAGAACCACCTGTTTAAAAAAAAATTGATTTAAGTATTATTAGACCAAAAAGACAAGAGAGGGCACACTTTTCCTGCAAAGTAGAATTGTGAGGTTTACCGAACAAATAAAATGAATAAATAACATTTTTTAAAAAGTTAAATCACAGATAAAGGAAGAAAGAGAAAATGAATATAAATAATTATTATTTTAAAGAGCAAAGATTTAAATATCTATGTTAAGTTTTTCTATTCAGAATAACAGTTCTGCAGACAAAAATAACATGAAAGGGAAAATCTAAATACAGCTATCAAATTAATTCCTAAATTAAGAATTTATCAGCGTTCTTTGCAGTTTATTTTTTAGCTGAAGAAAATTCTTAACTATCATTGATCAAAGGAAAAATTAAATTTCATGAAAGCATAAACTTCTGCAATTTCTTTTGTAGCTACATTGTTTCTGTATGCTTAAATAATAATATAATAAAATACTTAGCCAGAATGTGATTTCAAACAGCTTCCATATCTTGTTGCCAAAAACTATATGGACATTCCACCAGGAGTCAAACTTGGTTCACAGAAAATTTATTTTACCAAACAGAATCAATAGGAAATAGAACAGGCATTAGTAATGAGATCTTGGATGGTAAGCACCTCATGTCATGCCAACTTTAGCCACACAAGAAAAGAAAGCCTACGTAAACTATGTTTTCTTAGCAATAAAATAATCCTACTATAATGTACCCATGTTTAGGTATATGATGATGTGCTCAGGGTGCTATGACTAGATGAAGGGAATTTCCTTTCTTTGCCAGAGGGAAGTACTAGCCTTTTCCTATCAATATTTCTTACCACACAATCTGCATTCTCTGTCAGCCGTTTGAGTGTCAAGAGAGAGTTATATGGCTGCACCACTACATCACTCATCTCATCCTGGTTGGGGAAGACAGAATATGTCTGCACCAGCTTCTTGGGATACCTATAAAAAATGGTTACATTCAGTATTACAATAAAAGATGTAACATATTTCTTTGATGTACTCAGACACCTATGATATCATGGTAAAATATATATATATATATTCACAACACCCTATTAGGGCCCCAATTAAGGGAGGAAGCATACTGTTTCCTTATTTATTGATCAGCTCAAAAACGTCACACACACACACACACACACACACGTATATAATTGTTTCCACAAGTAGATCTATCCTAGCCTTCCTGCCTTATTTATTGATCGGCTCAAAAACGTAACACACACACACACACAAACATATTTTTTCTGCTTGGCCGGCCTGGGGTAGTCTCTCTCTATGGGGTTTTAGTTGTATAGTGGGAATTTTAGCTTAGATTGGGTATTTTAGCACAGGTACTATTTAATTTGTTTTTAAGATGTCTTTGATTGTATATTTATGGTTTTAGTTTCCCTGTGCACCGCTCCGAGTCCCTACGGGGAGAGGAGCGGTCAAGAAATTAAACTATTATTATTATTTTTTATTATTATTATATATATTAAAAATGTCCATCGTGGGTCGGGGGACCGTGGCCGCTGGTTACAAGTGGTCACTTGCCCCAACCCCGTGCTCCGCTCGTGGGCTAGGCGGTCAGGGACTACAGAGCCGGGGCCCCAGGCTGATGTTCTGCAACGCCAGGTCCGTGGTGAACAAAGCCCCCCTCATTAATGACCTTGTGTCAGAGGGGGACCTGGACCTGGTGGGAATTACGGAGACCTGGTTGGGCACCGAGGGGGGTTTACCCCTCGTAGAAATGTGCACACCAGGCTACCATGCATTTCATCAGCCTCGGGCCCTAGGCAGGGGTGGGGGGGTGGCGGTTATCGTTAAGGAAGGTCTCGATCCGAGGGAGACCACTGTGCCACAGACGACCAGCTGTGAGTCCCTCTATGTGAAGTGGGGCCTAGGGAGGCAGTTGGGCTTGCTGATTGTATACCTGGCTCCCCACTATGTAACAGCAGCCCTGCCTGAGCTGCTCGAGGTGATCGCCGAGATGGCGGTGGAGACCCCCAGACTGGTAGTCATGGAGGACTTTAATCTGCCATCGGCGGGCGAAATATCCGAGGCAGCTCGGGAGTTCATGGCTTCCGTGACGGCCATGGACCGGACCCAAGTAGTTCAGGGCCCCACTCACGAGGGGACACACACGCTGGATCTTATTTTTGTCTCTGGGCAGTGGAGAAGTGATCTTGGAACAGGATTTAGCCATCTTACCCTTGTCATGGACAGATCACTCCCTCCTTTGGATGGACTTTCCAACCGTCACACCCCACCACGGGGAGGCGGAACCGGAGATATCTAGATGGTTCCGCCCCAGGCGCCTGATGGACCCTGAAAGGTTCCAGAGGGAGCTTGGGCCAATACCTGTGTCCTTACCCCGCGACTTGACTGAGGACCTAGTAGCCGCATGGTATAGTGCGGCCACGGGGGCCTTGGACCAAGTTGCGCCCTTGTGGCCTCTCATGCGGCGTCGAATCACCCAGGCTCCCTGGTTTACCGAGGAGCTGCGGGAGATGAAACGCCGCAAGAGACGCCTAGAGAGTAGGTGGAGATCCTCTCGGTCCGAAGTTGACCGAACACTAGTGAGAGACCATATTAGGACTTACTTAGTGGCCATAAGAGTGGCCAAACGTGAGTATTGTGCCACCCTTATCGCGTCCGCGGATAACCGCCCTGCCGCCCTGTTTGGGGTGACCCGCTCCCTCCTTCATCAGAGGCCGCAGGAAGCCCCTTTGCAGGGTCGAGCAGAGGAATTTGGAGTCTATCTGCAGGATAAAATCACTCAGATTCGGAACGAGCTGCCCTCCACTGAAAGTTGTCCAGTTGGTTTATCCGATGCTAGTCTTGAGACAACATCTTGGGAGGAGTTTGACTTTGTTACTACCGAGGATATGGACAGGCTGTTGAGGAGCCTTAGGGCCATCACATGTTTATTGGACTCATGTCCCTCCTGGCTTGTACTGGCATCCTGGGAGGTTACACGAGGCTGGCTCCAGGACATTGTGAACACGTCTTTGAGTGAGGGGTTCTTACCTATCGCCTTGAAAGAGGCGGTGGTGAGACCTCTCCTCAAAAAGCCTTCCCTGGACCCAGCATTGTTGGAAAATTACCGTCCGGTCTCCAACCTTCACTTTCTTGCGAAGGTTGTAGAGAGTGTGGTGGCTCAACAGTTTCCTTGACACCTGGAGGAAGTTGATTATCTAGACCGGCGCCAGTCCGGCTTCCGGCCCGGTCACAGTACCGAGACTGCATTGGTCGCGTTGGTGGATGATCTCTGGAGGGCACGGGATAGAGGTTGCTCCTCTATACTAGTCCTATTAGACCTCTCAGCGGCTTTCGATACCATCGACCATGTGACGGCCGTGGCCAGGGGCGCGTTCTATCAGGTATGCTTGATACGCCAGTTGCGCCCCTTACTGGACCGGGTGGCCCTTCGCACAGTCACTCAAGCACTCGTGACATCCCGGCTGGACTATTGAAACGCTCTCTACATGGGGCTCCCCTTGAGGTGCACTCGAAGGTTACAGTTAGTTCAGAATGCGGCCGCGCGGGTGATTATGGGTGCCTCAGGGCAATCTCACATAACACCTCTCCTGCGTGAGCTGCACTGGCTACCTGTGGCCTTTCGGGTACGCTTCAAGGTGCTGACGACCATCTTTAAATCGCTCCATGGCTCGGGGCCTAGCTACATACGAGACCGCCTCCTGCCCCATACATCCCTTCGACCGATCCGCTCCCACAGAGAGGGCCTTCTCTGGGTACCGTTGGCCGGGCAATGCCGGTTGGCGACGCCCAGGGGAAGGGCCTTTTCTGTGGCGGGCCCAGCCCTCTGGAACAACCTACCCCCGATCTATGCACTACCTCGGACCTCCGCCTCTTCCGCCAGCATCTCAAAACGTATTTATTTATTCCAACAAGCCGGCCTAGCATAACCCTCCGTTTCTGACTTTTATTCGGATAAATTTTAATTCATAGGGTTTTATAAGTGTTTTTAGCACGGGATATAATTTAATAGTTTTTAATAATGTATTTTTGTAATTATGTATGGTTTTTAATATTGCCTGTGCGCCGCCCTGGGTCCTTGTTAGGAGAAGGGCGGGGTATAAATTTGAAAAATAAATAAAAAATAAAATAAATAAAAAGGGAGTGCTCTTGTTGCCTGGTTACCACATTGAAAGATGTAAACAGATGCAGAAAAATCAGATGTTGGTGTATGAGTACTGTAAGAAACTTGTTCTTTGGCAGGACAGCTAGTATTGCCTCTAAAGACCAATTCCAAGTTTGTAATTAATATAAGAGGACTAACCATCAAGAAACTACCAATGTTCCATTTCCATTTAACCAGAAAAGAGCATTCAGTACTGAAATGTACAACTGTAGTAACCTAACTGACCAAGCTTAGCCTTACTAAAGCCCAACTTAATGAACAGTGTCTCACATCCAGAAACCTCTCATGCAGTGCCCCTGGAGACCATAAGGGACTCTAGGATGACACCTGCCACACTGCAATTCCTGCTCTAGAGACTGATACTACATTCAAAACCACCTGGGCTCAATTCCAAAAGAGCAAACCCCTCCCCCTTCTGAGCCCAGCTAGGTCTTGGAAATGCATGCCAGGATGACTCTCTCACCATTGATTAAATTATGAATAAGGGAGGTCTTATTGCAGACTGACCTGACATTCATTAAGTAGTAGCAACACATAGAGGCCGAAGGCTCCCTCCTCAACTGCTGTTACGCACTGCAAGATGGTTCCCCTGCAACAACCACCAGTTCCTCCCCTAGCTCTTACCTAGGAGGCAATCATTCATTCACACTTAAAACCAGGGCATTTTTTAAAAGGAGAAGAATAAAGCCATGCTACTTCTTCATTCCTGCCCAGGGGCAAGCAAAGTAATCTCTCACAGGGGGAGGGCATCCAAAGTAGCCTGACACTCTATGGTTGCCCGTCCCCTCAAAGATCCAGCATCCCAGAAAACATCAGTAATGAAGAAAAAAAACAAGAAGTGGCAAGTCATCAAGCAGCAGAAATGCTAAAATAGAAGCCGCAACAATCAGAGATGTCTGGCGGTAGCCTCTCAGTTCCCTTAAAAGTTCATCCTAAGCATTCAGTAGCATCCAACACCAGTGGATGCTACTGAATGCTCAATAATCCTCAACAATAGCAGCAGCCTTCTTCTGAAAAATCAGTCCAAAGCCAGCCCTCTTGGTGAAAAAACTGCAGTCCAGCCTGCAATAAGATGTCATAACGCAGTCAATCATCAGTGATAGCTTAGCTGGCATAGCCAATAAGATGTCACAGTACAGCATAAAACATTGAGAAATGCTGAGAACCTCAATGAAATGACAACCATAGACAACAATGAAGCACGTATGAAAAACTGAGCAAAGCCACAAACACATCTGTTCCCTAGGATATGACCAGAATGCCCTCAAAAATGTATAACACTGATAAAAGGGTTGATAGTTACCAAAACAATATGTTATTACAGTTGTTACTCAACCATCTTCATTTGTACTCTTCCCACACTGGGCCCCCAAGTCAACTGGCACAGTCACATCTTTAGACCCTTATAAAAAGATAGGAGGGTTGGGGCCAAGCTCACATTTGGGGGCAAGATGTTCCAGAGGGGAGAAGCAGAGAAGGCCCTTCCCCTGAGCCCCACCAGCAGGAATAATTGGGTTGAAGGGACCTGCAGCATGCCTCCTCTGTCAGCACAAGTGATAGCCTATCTGTTGCACGGTGATCCAATTTACTAAGTCTATCATCTGACTCCTTGTTCCTAATCTTTCAGGAGAGTCTAACTCCTGGGGAGAGGCAAAGTTACTCAGCTGCAGTATTATGGTAAGGATAGAGGAGTAGGGAAGTTCATATTAAGGTTTTGTATGTTAAGGTATTGTTGGTGAACTGAAAAAAATAGGTGATATAAAATTGAAACAGAAAAAAAATGTGTGCCCACCTGAATTGTCAAGGTGTGAAACTGTATCCCACAGAATTTCTAAATTAATCTGTGCTTGTTCTGAATGGACTATATTTCTAGGAAGTGCCTCCACTGCTAAAATGCTGTCTTTATTGCAAGCAACTCTGACCAAAAAGTCATATTCATTCAGCTGGTAAAAACAACCTGTAATAAACTGCAAATGGCAGAAGATTCATCCCTTTCTCTTTCCCCCATTCTCTGCTTGGAAGACAATGGTGTGAAATGTAATGTTTGATGCATCTGTTTAGACCATGAATTGGCAAGAGGACTTTGGATGCTTGAATACCAGTTGTAAAAAGGATGCTTGGTTTCTGAAATATTGCTTGCTCAAGTAAACATTCATCTTTTCTTTAAAATTCAAATAGCAGTATTGTCTAGTTGCAAAATTAAAGATAGATCTATTAAAAATTAGAAGTGCTTGGAAAATGCTATGCATCTGCTACATTTTTAGGTTTTTTACATGAAATTATAAATTTCACTTTTGCGGGTCCATTTGAATTCCTTCTGTAGAGACCTAGTAAGCTAAAGAGACTGTTGGGATAGCTCAAATGTAATTTTTTCCCAATTTAGTAAAAGGTTGGTTTACAGAATGTATTTAAGCTCTTGAAAAGATCGGTATGTTTTCCATGTATACTTGTCCAAATTACCCATTCATCTGGAAAAAACTAGCCAGAGTTGTTTATTTAAACTTGTCATATCTTATAGCAAATGCAATTAATTATTCATATCCTTCTTTCATTTTGATCAAATGATAGATTAATTTTGTGAAAATGCATGCCACCTGAGCATACTCTAGAAAATCTGAAATAAGAGACAATGGGTGAGGATCCTAATGATCTTATGGTTTAAAATCTATAGCCAGGCACAAGTCTAACACAGGCGATTCAAAACAAACCCTTTCTTCAAATTGTCACCCAGAAATTCTTTTAAAATAGATACAAATGTTGCTTTTTAGCCAGAATTTGGGCCTGACTTCAAATTGATGGCACAGTCACAAGTCCAGTAAGAAAACAACACAGTTGTTTCTTTGTTCTCAAACACAACTACAAAATCCAAGTATTTTTTTGGCAATGAAATGGAGTTTGTGAGCTGACCAGGCAAGTATGAAGCATAAAAACAGAAAGACTACAATCGTACTATTTGTACTTTGGAAAGAAAAAAGAAACTGTTCTTTTGTCCCTATGTACATCTGGGTTATTTGCAGCTAATCAGTTCCACCACATGAACAAACAAAGAAGCAACAACAATAGAGTGGTAAGAATTCTATAGTATGTGATTCTTTATAAAGGTGTAAGCATTGTAATACAAAAACAGGCTTGGGGTTTGCCTATCAATCATTTCTACCAGCTTTTGTTTTTCCACTGTCAGTGTAAATAAATCAAATTTTTGCACTATAGCCTCATTTGTGAAATTGGCTTTGGCTGTCAAAATTATTAGGCCTAAGAGTTGTATTTCCCAGTCAGAATACTTTAAATAAGCAAGAGAAACAGTAAAATATACTGTATTTTTCAGAGTATTGCGCACCGGAGTATAAGACGCACCCAGGTTTTGAAGAGGCAATTTTTTTAAAAAAAGTAGGTAGGTAGAGGGATAGAGAGGGTGAGAAAGAGAGAGAAATACAGTAGGTAGGGAGGGAGAGAAAGAGTAGTTAAGTAGGTAGGCAGATAAAGGGAGAGAGAGGGGGAGAGAGAGAGTGAAATACAGTAGGTGGGGGGAGAGAGAGAAGGTAGGTAGGTATATAGGTAGATGGAGGGGAGAGAGAAATACAGTAGGTAGAGAGAGAGTTTGTGTAGATAGGTAGGTAGTTAGGTAGAGGATAGAGAGAGAAATAGAGAGAGAAATACAAAAGATAGGGAGAGAGAGAGAAGGTAGGTAGGAATATAGGTAGATAGGGGGGAGAGAGAAATACAGTAGGTAGAGAGAGAGTGTGTGTAGATAGGTAGGTAGGTAGGTAGAGGATAGAGAGAAAAATAGAGAGAGAAATACGATAGGGAGAGAGAGAGAAGGTAGGTAGGAATATAGGTAGATAGAGGGGGGAGGAGAGAATTACAGTAGGTAGGTAGGTAGATGTTTCCAGGTCTATTTATCCATGTACTGGAGAAGGAAATCATTGTGGCACCTAAGACTTTGTTTCTGCTGGGACAGCACTTGACCAATGTAATTCTCACCAACCACTCTAACTAAACAACTTTCCGAAAGAGGGGAAAAAGGTTTTTGCAGTCTGCAAACCTCCCCAAAACAGCCTGTTTTTTCACGAAAACAGGCCCGTTTTTCCCCAAATAAAAGGCATGAATAGCCTTGGAGATGCTTGCAGATTGCTCCTGGGGGGCTGGGACCCCCAAAACGAGCAAACAAATGGCCTGTTTTTTTGAAAACGGGCCATTTTTTTGTCAAAAAAATTGCATGCATAGTCTTATCTCCATAAGCTTATAGAGTGTTGCTGGGGGCTGGGGGGGGGAGGGAATGGCCCATTGTAGGCTCATTTCTGCCCTCCCCAGCCCCCAGGAGCTCTCTGGAAGCCTCTATAATAATAATAATAATAATATTTAATTTTGTATACCGCGTCCTCTCCCCAAGGGGACTCGGAGCGGTGCACAGGGAAATTAAAACATATAAAAATATATACAAACAATAAATACAATAAATAAAAGCAGATTAAATTGATCGTCCCTGCGCTAAAAACCCCATTAAAACTAAATTCCCTAAACACCCCAGAGGTAGAGATTAACCAAGGCCGGCCAGACAGAAAAAGTGTGTTTTCAGTTTTCGACGGAAGGAGCGGAGGTCCGTAGTTGTTCTAATGTCGGGGGGGAGGTCGTTCCAGAGGGCTGGGCCCGCCACAGAGAAGGCCCTTCCCCTGGGCGTCGCCCGCTGACACAGTCTAGTGGACGGCACCCGGAGAAGTCCCTCTCTGTGGGAGCGGATCGGCCGTGAGGATGTATGGGGCAGGATCCGATCCCGCAGATAGCTAGGTCCTGAGCCATGGAGCGTTTTAAAGATGACAACCAGCACCTTGAAGCACACCCGAAAGACGACAGGCAGCCAGTGCAGCTCGCGCAAGAGCGGTGTTATATGGGCGTACCTTGCGGTCCCCATTATTGCTCGCGCGGCTGCATTCTGGACCAGCTGAAGTCTTCGGGTGCACCTCAATGGGAGCCCCATGTAGAGAGAGTTACAATAGTCCAGTCGGGATGTCACGAGAGCATGGGTGACTGTGCAAAGGGCATCCCGATCCAATAGGGGGCGCAACTGGCGAACCAGGCGAACCTGGTAAAACGCCCTCCTAGCCACTGCTGTCACTTGATCTTCCATGGACAGCCGGGCATCCAGGAGGACACCCAGATTGCGCACCCCATCCACAGGGGCAAGATGTTCGCCCCCTATGGCCAGCGATGGAGTGAGCTGGTTGAATCGGGCGGCCGGAAACCACAGCCACTCGGTCTTGGTCGGGTTGAGCCCGAGTCCGTTACTTCCCATCCAGATCCGCACGGCTTCCAGGCACTGGCACATCACCGCTACGGCATCGTTGGGGTGGTTTGGGGTAGATATATACAGCTGAGTGTCATCAGCGTAGAGATGGTACTCTACCCCAAAACCACGGATGATCTCACCCAGCGGCTTCATGTATGTGTTGAACAGGAGAGGCGAGAGGACCGACCCCTGAGGCACCCCACATGTGAGGGGTCTCAAGGTCAACCTCTGCTCTCCTGCCAACACAAATTGCGATCGGCCAGAGAGGTAGGAGGAGAACCACCGTAAAACGGTGCCTCCCACCCCCAACCCCCCCAGCCAATGCAATAGGATACCATGGTCGATGGTATCGAAAGCCGCCGAGAGGTCTAATAGGACCAGGATGGAGGAACAACCCCCATCTCTGGCCCTCCAGAGATCATCGACCAACGCGACCAATGCCGTCTCGGTGCTATGCCCGGGCCGAAAGCCTGACTGGCGCGGGTCTACATAATCAACTTCCTCCAGGTGATGGGGAAACTGTTGTGCCACCACACTCTCAACAACCTTCGCCAAGAAGGGAAGGTTGGAAGATAGTTGTTTAATAGAGCTGGATCCAAAGAGGGCTTCTTAAGGAGGGGCCTCACCATAGCCTCTTTTAGGGAAGCAGGCAAGGAACCCTCACTATGGCCATTTTGATGAAGGGGGTGGGGTTTCAGGAGGCAAAAAATACTGTATTCAATATATAAGACACACCCAGATTTTCAGCCTCTTTTTAGAGGAAAAAGGGTGTTTTATATTCCAAAAAATACAGTAGTTTCCTGCTGTCAGCTGGTTAACTATCAGAGTGGCCCCTTGCTAAGCTCTTGGGAGAAGTCTTACTTCTCTGCAGTAACTCAGATATTTGTTTGTTAAACAGCCGACAGGTCCAAATGTGCAGCATTTCACAGCTGATTCAGAAGCCTGAACTTTAATGGTGCAAGTTCCAAGTGGAAATCCCAGAGTACCACAGTAGAAACCTGAACCAAGATCTCCTCTGTTTCTCTTCTTGGGCAATGATCTCTTCCAAATTCTTTAGGAAGAATTCTCACCAATTCGTAGTATCTTAGCTTGTCAGCAAGTCATTCTCAAAATTGGCTCAATCAGAGTCAAATAATTCTACCCACATCTCTGGCAAATAATTGAATATCTGATATGTATAGACAAATTCTTCAGTGACTCTTCTAGACTGTGGATCTTATACTTGTTCTTGCAAAACCATCAGAAGCATCTCTAAATCTGTGTATGAAATGCTGGTAATTGTCCTGCACGAGATCACCTTGTTCAATGATAAATACAAATATTTGGCTGCCCCTACTTTCAGCAAGTTCTCAACAATTATCTCAGTGTGATCTGTAGGAAATTCTGCCAGCCATCTGACCATAAACAATTCAGATTGAGTATTATACATCAGAATCAATTATGAGGTCTTCCAAACTTCTCTGGCAAGCTTCCATGAGTATAGTAATATCAATTATTCTGTCAGCTGCAGTGCTGTGTTAGTTGCACCATAGCATTTTGCTGCTTAGTTATTTATAAAATTTAATTAGACTGGATTGGGGGGGGGGGGCTTCTTCCATTCAATCATTAAGACATTATTGAAGACTACCAGGGCAAATCTTGTAGTTTTCCTGGCCACATTTTTCAGAAATGGTTTGTCATTGCCTCCTTCATTGGGCTGAGAAAAAATGACTGGCCCAAGATCACCCAGCTGTCTTTGCGCCTAAGGCAGGACTAGAACTCTCAAAACTGTTCCATGTGATATTTTAGCAAAAAAATTAGTTAATGTACTTTTAATCCAAAAACTAAAAATGAAGCAGAACATTTTAAAAGTAAAGCTTACTTTGCATTATATTTCTCAACTAAGTTCTTTATTAAATATATTATCTATACTGTTGTAATGCTATCCAGCTATCACAGGACTGCCAGGTACACTTTAGACATAGAATCAAAATTTCTCCAACTTTCTAGCCTGATGCCTTATCTATTACGCCAACCTAAATTGGTCAAGTGCAAATTTTGATTCTATGCCTAGAATGTACCTGGCAGTCCTGTGATAGCTGGATAGCATTACAACCGTATGGATAATATATTTAATAAAGAACTTAGTTGAGAAATATAATGCAAAGTAAGCTTTACTTTTAAAATGTTCTGCTTCATTGTTAGTTTTTGGATTAAAAGTACATTAACTAATTTTTTTGCTAAAATATCACATGGAACAGTTTTGAGAGTTTTGTATAGGTAATAACTAGCAATTCTCTTCCTACAGAATAACATATAACATAAAAATGTATTTAAAAAACATTATTAAAGTCTATTGAAATATTGCTGAAAAGATTTAAAAAATTTTCAAACAGTGTCTATATTTTGCCCACTTAGTTAAGAAGATCTTAATTAACAATCTCCCCACTAATGTGGAAAATCAACTGTAATTCTAACTGTAAATTACTTCACAGGAACAACTGAAAACATTACAAACGATCCATTCTGCAATATCGCATGATAACACTAGGGGATAGTGTCTCCACTGAGAATTACAACTTCTGTACGTTCTTCCATTTTTGATTTAAAAAAAATATAATTTATCCATCTCTGCATGCTTACCTACAATTTTGTCAGTCTCTCAATAAAAGAGTTGCTATTCACAACCAATAAGAATTTTTTTTTTTTTTTAAATTCAGCCCAACGTAAGACTGCCTCCATGTGATCCAGCATTCTTAGAGGATGGAAGGAAGTGAATAGTACAAATATTAACTATAAGCAGTGGCTAGGGATAAGATTAAAAACATTCTGTGGATCTTTGGGAAGAACAAAAATATTGCTCCTCTGAAATCATCTGATAATGAAAACTGGTTACATTTAAATCAGGGGTCTCCAACCTTTGCAACTTTAAGTCTGAAGGACTTCAGCTCCCAGAATTCTCCAGCCAGCAAAGCTGGCTGGAGAAGTCTGGAAACTGAAGTCCTTCAGACTTAAAGTTGCAAAGGTTGGAGACCCCTGATTTAAAGGATATTTGGCATGTTATTGATCAGCCTAACTTAATTTTCATCAAGTGCCTGTTTATCCTTCCTCACAATTTCTGAAAGTTCTATAGTTATAATTCTTACAACACTGTTACCCAACAAAAATAAATGTGATTTTCTTTAGCCAACACTGAAGAACACTTCTTGCCTGAGGGATCAAAACTGATTGTTTTAATCTTTTTCTTGTTTCAAGTTACAACTGTACAAACCACAAGGCTTGTCCAAGCTGGTGATTGGGTGGGGCAGACCTTATTGAGTCAGCTATGTATCTTCCAAGTCTGCCAGTTAGCAGATTTCCCCCAAGTAACTTGACTGCTTTATAATTTTCCTACCCAAATGGAGAATAGACACGAGCACAAATACATTTGTGGCCATCACTCACCTGTCATTTAACCTCTCCAGCAGGTAAGAACCCAAGCCAGAGCCAGTCCCACCAGCAATGGAATGACACAGCACAAAACCCTGAAAGAAACAACATAGGAAAAAGATACATACTATCCTCTTATGGAATAAATAGCAGTGCACATAAATGTATCAAGAGGAGAGACAAATAAATACTAAAGCTGTATAACCACTATGTACATAAGGCAATTTTCTTCCTAAGCACTAATGTCCTAAAAGTTAGTTATTCTTCTTTTCTGCAGCCAAATAATACCCATGCTCCTCAGCAATGAACTGGGACAATTAACCATGGGCATATATGGCTGCCTCCATTTCACTCTGCCTTCCCCCCATCACAAGCATGTATCGTCGACTGGTCCTCTGCCAGCACTTCTCTCCTGCCAACACACCCTCCTTCCGGGCAATTTGCCAAAGGATACTAGTCCCCAGCCAATCAGCAGTGCAGGACGAGTAACCATGCATCCCACTCTGCCTTCCAATTGGAGCCAGTCCCTTTTCAGCTCACATTCTTGAAGTGGAAACTGGAACAGTTGGGGTGGGGGAGAGAAACGTGTGGTTTCCCTGGCAAGAAGCAGAATAATAGAACTATGAATTCCCATATGATTATGTTATAAAACAAACTGCTTCTTTCTTTAATAAAAGCTGCTTATTCCAAATTTATTAGGACTCCGAACACATTGCTGTCCTGATGTGATTTGGGGAGTGGGGGGAACATGGGAGGTTATGCCCGATATTGATATCCATGCCTGATTTTGAAATTCTAGTGGATTTCAATATCAGGTGTATCCTTGCTCTCCTCCCCAGTGATCACATCAGCGCAGTGATGTGTTCAGAGTCTAATAATTTAGGGATTGCAATCACTGCCTTGATCAAATCCAATCTCATAAATTCCACAAAGAGAAAGAGACTGAATTGAGAAGAACTTATGGTCTGGACACTTGAAAAGAAGTAAATTATAATTCTGTTTCAAGCTGTGGCAAACCCCTTAAACTTTTATTATAGATAAAAGCACTTAGTTTTATAACATAGTTAGAGCTTAATCTTATATGGGGAACTGCTAGTCCTCGTTTTTTAAAAAAGAGATTACCATGTTTGTGGAGGGAGAAAATGAGGAGGGGGAGAGAAAGGAGAAGGCGAAAGAGGAGAAAATGTGTGATATTGAAATCGACCAGAAACATCATCCTAAAAAGGTCAAGGAAAACATGACCTAAAAAGATTAAGGAAAACGTAGCAGCTAGGAGAATAATTGTCTGGATTAGTGGTTTATGCTTCTATTACAAGAAAACATTGCCTTTTTGGGATTGCAACATTTGTTGCAAACAACTTTCTGGACACTTCCATATGCATAATGTCATTTCATCCAATTCCATCTGTGCGGGGTGGGGAGGTTAAGTTTTTTCCCCCCCTCTTCCCCTTTCTTTCCTTCTTCTCTCTCGGAGAGAATGTTTTCATTTTATTTTCGCTGACTACAATTACAGAGAATGAGCTCGGTGGGAGACGCTTTCAGGGCACAGTTGATAGTTCTCTTCACATATATCATGCCTCTTCCTTGGCCTCTTTGTTATGCTAACTTTTTTGATATATTCTTCAGAATGCAGGAAGCCTGATCCTGAAACTGAAAACAAATTCCTGGTTTCTGGATGACATTAGTCAATCTCTCCGTTTCAGAAGCACCACGAATCTCTGACTGGCAACACTGCCTTGCCATGAATCTGCAAAGTGGGGACACACAGTTATTTGTCCTGTGCTTTGTACTAGCTATGGACAAGTATCCTTTGGCAAATCGCTCAGAAAGAGGATGTGTTGGAGGAACACCAGCAAACCATTGGTGGGGAAGAAGTGCTGGCAGGGAGACAGCTGATGATAAATGCCTGTAATGTGTCAGCTGCAGAGGAGGGGGAAGTGGAAACAGTCATGTGCCCATGGTTAATTGTCCCAGACCAGACACTGCCCAAAATGTAAAAAATTACATAAATTTGTACTGTAAGTCCAGCAGAAAACAGAATTCATTCAAAAATCTATTTTAGTAGCAGAACATAAAAGTGAAAAATGTCCAAAGTAAAAATCATAAACAACATTTTGTTATCTACTAGTTAAATAAAGTTAATAACTAATTAATAACAGATGGTTAACAGAAGGATTTGAAGTTTAGTGCAATATTTGAGTTAATCTATTGCCTAGGTTTTTTACATTTTATTTATGTGTATTATGATTAGATATCAGGTGGATTCAATTATCAGATAGAAATCTCCTCATCTGAAATAAATATTTTCTGGCAGACTTATATATATGAAAAATTAAATAGTTACCTCTAATACTTTGGCAGTTTTTAACACTAATATACAACAACATGCAAGTAGTTCTCAATTTATGATCATAATGTAGCCCAAAATTTCTATTGCTAAGTGAGACATTTGTTAAGTGAGTTTTGTTCATTTTACTACATTTCTTACCACAGTTGTTAAGCAAACCACTATAGTTCTTACATTAGTAACACAGTTGTTAATTGAATCTGGCTTCCCCATTGACTTTATTTGTCAGAAGGTGGCAAAAGGTGATCACATACCTCCGGGATACTGCGACTGTCATAAATATGAATCAGTTGCCAAGCATCTGAATTTTGAAAATGTAACCATAGGGATGCCGCAAAGGTTGTAAGTGTCAAAAACTGTCATAAGACCTTTTTCAGTGCTATTGTAACTTCGAATGGTCACTGTTGTAAATTGGGGACTACCTGCAGTATAAATTTTGTTGTTGTTTTTTTACAAGAAGTACTTATATTTGATATCATTAAAATAGAAGTATGCTCTACTTGGAATCTCTAGTAATATCATATTGAGTATTCAGAGATTTATTCACAGTCTATTCAAATACCGTATGTTTTAAATATATATTAAAGCTTTGTTTTTAAAAAAGGATTTTAATATGACAAAAATTGTCTAACAATATCTAAGAAATTAAGTGCCACTGAATGATTATCTGAATGAGTGGTGGTAACCTGAAGGCTACAACAATCCTGTTGTTTTATATCATCTTATGCCCATATGATTAAAATAGTGTCACATGCTATGCTTATTCTTTTATCATTTACCTTACATGAATCACTTTCTATCTCTAACCCACTATAAAATTGCCATTTTATGTGCTTTTATAACCTTTCAGTCTATAAATTGCAGCTCAGAGAAACTGTTTTTGAAAATATGAAAACCTAATCCAGAGTCAGGAGAGTGATATAGATTAAAAAATTCCTTTTCAAAGCCAGGATTCCAGTTCCATCATTCAAAATGGGAGGCCTTGACTTTTAGACAAGGAGGCTAGAATTCAAAGCCCTAAGTAACAATTTAGTAACCCTAAAATTGTCGCTGCTGCTAGACCCACCTAACCTATGCCACAGGATTGCTGTGTGTGTGTGAGAGAGAGAGAGAGAAAGAGAGAGAGAGAATCTCTATCATAAGGGAAGACAAATATTTCATTTTTTTAAAAAAGTCAGTTTAAATATACTGCATCAACATTTATCCTGATTCCTTCAATCTTCCAGAAGAATGAAATATATTTATTATTAGATTCTAGTAATAAGTATCTAGTAGTAGATTATTACTAGATTATCAGATTGTCTACTTTCCACAAGTTTATTTTGCGGTGAGTAATCAGAAGACAGTCTCCACATTACCGATAGTCCTCAATTTACAACTGCTTTTTTAACAACCATTCACAATTAAAACAGCCTGGGAACAGGTACTTTACAGTCCATAAAGCATTTTTGGTCATCATGAAACTATGTCACATGATCACATTTGGTAACCTCTTTGCATTTATAACCAAGTGCCCTGCAATCGTGTGGTTTCCATTTGCAATCTTCTTTGCCAGCTTTCCCAGAATGTCAATGAGGAAGCTGGCAAGGAACATTAGATTTGGGAACTGTTCCCCCTGCATGCCAAGGGATTTCCCCTTAATTCTGAGGCTAAACAGATGGCCATTGCAGTCCAGTTCTGGCATTCTACAGATCCAGAAATCTATAAATAATCTAAGGGTCAGCACCACAAGTCTGTCTTACCTCCAGACTGTCACTGCCATCAGCTTCTCTGTCTATAATGTCAAAAATATCTTCATGGATCTTTTCTCCCTGTAAATCACGAGACAAGACTAAATATTTATTCTAGATTCAGTTATAAATCAAAGTTCTTTCTTTATAAATTTAAGTTTATAAACCAATCAATTTTATTAAGGTCACAGACCAGCAAATAAAAGCATTAAAACAATGATAATAGTAAAAATAAAAATAAAAAACAGGCAGAATAACATATTGCAATTTGTGATGGAATAACAGTGTACAGTCTAGTTTTACATACAGCATAGCAGAATTTGGTCACATTCAGAGAAACTACTACATACTGAGTCGATTACAGCAATTGCACATGAAAAGATCAGTATTTCTCAAATTATTTTATTAGGTAAGGTATTATAAATTGAGTGTGAGTCTTTGCTCTGGGAATTAGATTAAATTCAGACCTGAAATCAATAAATGTAGTATATGATGAAACTGGTTTGGAAGTGTATTTTTCAGCCAGGTGTTGAAGAATAAGGGCATGCCCATAAATAATGTGTTCAGATCTGAAAACCCACCCTTGCTCATCTGCCAGTACATGCTCTAAATTAATCCAATGAACTAATTTATTGTATAAATGTCTATCATAGACTTACTTATTATACTTAAGAGGCTGATAGGCTGATAGTTAGCAGGGAAATCTCAGATGTCCATTTTTTTAAACAGGCATAATAATAATTAGGCCCCAATGTTCTAGAATTTGTACAGTCCGATCAATATACATAAAAGGGGGGGGGGGCACTATGCCAGATTGTTTCATTGTATTTCAGGCTTGATAAAATCATTGCATGGAGCTTTACCAGACGTTAGCTGATTAATGAGCGTCTTTATTTTAGCACTTGTAACTGGGGCCCAATTTGGGAACAGATTGGCATTGAGACATAAATCGAAGCCAGGAAATTCTTCTTGTGAATATAATGTTTTAAAATGGTCCTCCCATGCAGAGGCAGGAGTAAGATAAGGGAGTGAAAAGGGCTTATCAAATTAGTGTCTATCAGGTTCCAAAACAAAGTAGAATTCTTGGGATGCTACTAAGTTTATAAAATTATGCCCAAGAGAGGAATCAAAGGACATTCGTTCCACACTTCTTGGCTACTTTACCTGTGAAAAGCCACTAGCCCAATTATTTCCAGCTCCACCACCATCCTCAGATAGGTATATGTTCTCAGGATTGTAAAGATTGGCATATGGAGAATTCAGAATGGAATGGATCACTCGTGGCTCCAAGTCCAAAAGAACAGCTCGTGGGATATAATGTTCATCATCTGCCTATAAACAGGGAAGAAAATACCATAAGCAACCTGCAGAATTACCCTTCAAATCTGCTGAAATTCAGTTCCCATAACTCTTCACCCATAGGCACTGGTTATAGATAACAATCAGCAAGAATGATGTGCACAGAAGAAACAGTGGCCACTAGAGGGCACAGTTATTATTTATTCTATGCTTCCTATCTTCATCTTTTTTGACTTTGAATAGGTATCTAAACTACTGAAGGCAGCTAATCCCTGATATACTCAATGATGGTGATGAAACTAATATCAATACCAGAGTGGCTGGTAATTCAATAATTGCAGGATTCAGGTTCTCCCCATCTTTTATCATGTACAAACAGTTATAGAAGTTCAAATGTCTAAAGAGAATAGATGTAGAAGGTGTGGCGAAAGGTTTTGCCCCTCTTTCTTCCTATATATACTATATATATGCTGTCATGGCAGAGGGGTGTCTAAAAATCGGGGACGAGATAATGCTTAGAGGTTTTTCATTGAAAAGAGAGAGAGGGAGGTGTGTGTAGAGAAGAAGAGGAGGAAAGGGTGAAGGACAAGCAGTGATTGTTTCATGGCAGTGAAGAAGTCAGATTGCATATTTTAGGTTGTGTAAATGTTTAAAGTAATGTATCCATCATAAATTTAATATTAAATTTTGAATTTTAATATTATTCAAAAAAAGGTATTACTATATTTAGAAGAGTTCTCCATTTTACTAGAAATCAGATTCTACCTGCAAAGTATTTTAAATGTTTTCTTAATATTTAGCAGAAATCTGTTTTGCTCTAGTTTAAGATGATCATTCTGAACTATAGCTGTGGAAAATAAGATTTGGTGTTCTCCCTGACATGTTATCTTATCACCTTCCAGTTTTCTTTTCGCATTTTTTTCGCCTTAACTGCCTTACTTTTCTCATCACTTAATTTCTCATCACTTAATTTCTCATCGCTTACGTTTTGTTATACCGAGTGTTCAGGTCTGTCAAGATCTTCTTGTCTGTTTTGATTTATATTCCTGTTTTTTATGGTACTATTTTTGATAGGTTGGACTGTTGTGTGTGTGTGTGTAAAAACAGATAGAAAGTACCAATTAAACTGTTCCACTTTCTCTTTGCTGCTTGTCACCTTCTTGCTATCTTCCCCCATTAGTGAACCAATCACTTCTTTGACTTTTTCTTGTTTACACATATTGAAACAAACTTTACTATTATTATTATTGAGATTTGTTCCAAGCCCAAATTCATTCTGAGTCTTAGCTTTCCTGCTTTATCTTTGCAAGTTTGGGCATTCTGCCTTAATTGTGTCTTTCTTTCCACTTTTTATAATTGTCCCTTTTATCTTTCAATTTGCAGGAGAGTTCTTTATGCAGTCATCGTGGGTTTTTTTGGGAGCTCTTATTTTTTCCCCAGAAAAAAATATGTTCAAAAATATATTGTGCTAGACTGGGCTTTTATAACCTCATTTTTCCCAAGCTTCTTGAATTGTTTTTTCCTTAATAATTTCAATCTATGGAATCCTCCGCAAGCTCTCTTAAAAGTCTAAAACATTTGCTAGGTTCTGTCTATTACATGTGCTTTCATTGCATTGTATTGCATGATCACTCTACCGCAAAGTTTCTATAATTTCAACCACTTCTATTATTTAATCTCTGTTAGTGAAAATTAAGTCTAGTATAACTGACCCTCTAGTTCCCTTCTCTAACATTTGGGAGACAAAGTGTCCTACTATGAATCTTCCACTAGGTGTAGAGCAGCGATGACGAACCTTTTGGCTTGTGTGCGGGGGAGAGCAGGGGGGGGTCATGCATGGGCATGCTGCACCCATAATGCAATGCGCAACACCCCCAGTGCGCATGCATGCATTACAGATGTGACACCCCCATTTTTTGCATGCTCTTTTCACTCTCCCCAGGCTCCAGAGGCTTTATAGGAGCTTGGGGAGGGCGAAAACAGCTTCCCCCGCCCCACCCCCAGGCCCTCCGGAGGCTTCAGCGACCTTCAGGAGGCTTCCCTAAAGCCTCCGGAGCACTCAAAATGATGCGCCGCCGAAACCAGAAGTGACATCCTATTTGCTTGGAGCGTCATTTTGAGTGGTCCAGAGGCTTCAGTGACCTTCAGGAGGCTTCCCTGAAGCCTCCGGATTACTCAAAATGACGCTCCAAGCAAATCAGACATCACTTCCGGTTTTGTCAGTGCGTCATTTTGAGTGCTCCAGAGACTTCAGGGAAGCCTCCTGAAGGTCGCTGAAGCCTCTGGAGGACCTGGGAAGCCTCCAGAGCACTCAAAATAATGCACTGCTGAAACCGGAAGTGACAGCCGATTTGCTTGCAGGGTCATTTTGAGTCATCCGGAGGCTTAAGGGAAGCCTCCGGACCACTCAAAATGACGCTCCAAACAAATTGAATGTCACTTCCAGTTTCGGAGGCGCATCATTTTGTGTGCTCAGAGGCTTCAAGGAAGTTCATGAAGCCTCCGGAGGGCCTCCAGGAGGAGGGCGGGGAAGTTCTTTTCACCCTCCCCAGGCTCCTATAAAGCCTCTGGAGCCTGGAGAGGGTGAAAAGAGCATGCAAAAAAGGACGAATTCACTTATGATTGTTGCAGCATTCTTATGATCATGTGATCAAAATTCTGATTCTTGGCAACTGGCTCATATTTATGACAGTTGCAGTGCCCTGGGGTCACGTGAACACATTTTGTGACCTTCTCACAAGCAAAGTAATGGGGAGGCCAGATCCATTTAACAAATGTGCTACTAACTTAAAGACTATAGTAATTCACTTCACTACTGTGGCAAGAAAAATCATAAAATGGGACAAAACCTACTTAGCAACTGTCTTGCTTAACATACATTTTGGGCTCATTTGTGGTTGCAAGTTGAAAACTATCTGTACCCAAATGAAAACAGTTACATGTGAACAGCAAAAAAATAATAATGATGATCTTGTCTTTGGCACTACAGCTAAAGTATATATGCATATATATTAAATGACTAAAACTTCATAACACCATCATAATCTATGATCAGATGTTGATATCTCAATGCTTTATCATGGTTGATTTTGGTATTCTTATCCCAAATACTTTACAGATTTTCAGGAAGAAACACCACAATAGTATGACCCTTGATTGCCTCCTGAAAATAGGCGTTTTGAAAAAAATCATTTTTATTTAATAAGAATGGTTCACATCTATTCTAGTTTATGCTGTGGCCTAGAGGTGGAGCTCTTGCCTCCCAATCAGAAGGTTGTGAGTTCAATCCTAGGTAGAGGCAGATGTAGGGTCTCCTGCTTGGGCAGGGGGTTGG
Organism: Rhabdophis nuchalis; assembly: GCA_039707465.1. NCBI lineage: Eukaryota > Metazoa > Chordata > Lepidosauria > Squamata > Natricidae > Rhabdophis > Rhabdophis nuchalis. The sequence continues at coordinate 114,609,810 of CM077647.1, forward strand.
ACTAGATGACCTGCAAGGTCCCTTCCAACTCTGTTAATCTGTTATATAGGTACAGTGGTTTATATGATCAACCTCAAATATACATAAAAGGTAAACATTTTTACCTGTTGAAGAAACAATAGTTTTCAAGTTTCTGGTGCATAAATGAATTTATCAATCATAAACTGTCTTTTTAAATCTTGAGTCTTTTTCAACTAAAAGTTTATTTACCCCCCAATTGGATAACTTCCTAAAACTACTAAAAGTAAAGCAAACATGAATAAATTGAGATGAGTTGTGGATTATGTTTTAACAATCAATGCTCTTTCAATCCCTTGCGCACAACCCACAGACCCTATGATAGGAATGAAAGAAAAAAAATATTTTACCTGATAGAAAAAGACATCCTTGCGATCAGTGCCTTCAGTGGCAAACTCCTCTACAATACCTTCAGGGCTAATACCATGTTCAGCGCAGAGCTGTTTCCAAAATTCAAATCCAACTGCAAAAACATAAAAATACAAAAATAGTCATTTTTCTTGTACCTTACCGGAGTCAGAGTGACATGGTTTCAAGAGGCAATGGAGAGAGATGGGTTTTATTCAGAATTCCACATCACAGTATCCCGATATGACAGTATTTATGTTTGACATGGTTCTTATGACATTTCCTATACTTTAAAAACCTGGAATTACATCAATTACCGTTTTGCCCTGATTAATAGCCGGGGCAGAACATAATTTAATGTTCTGTTTTTTAAGAAAAATATTGGACAGCAGCTTCTTCTCCTTCGAGGGACAATCTCCCCTGTTTTCAAACAGTTCTACCCATAAACCAAGTTCCGATTCCACTGCTACACACACACACACACACACACACACACACACACACACACAGCTATACACACAACACACATACATCACACACACACACACACAGCTATACACACAACACACATACATCACACACACACAAGGGTCCCATAGGCCTTTTCTCCTGGCCTTACTTTGGTTGCCACACTGCCCCAGCTGCAGAGTAATAATCTCCCGCGGCATAGTGAGTGTGGATTAAAATCCGAATCCTCTTCTTCCGGGAGTTAACGCCGATCCTTCCCTGAGTTGTTCCCGCTTTCCTTAAAAAAAACAAATCACAAATAAGCCGTTGCTAATCGCACTGCCGCTTTCTATCCCTGCTAGCTTTTTGCCAACACGCATGCGCTGAAGCCATTAAAACAAAAGCATGGGGCGCTTGTGGACACTGACTCGAGTTTTCCGTACAACAAGATGGCGCTCCTAACGCTGTCACTTCCTGTGCTTTAGGCCGGCACGTGAGCGGCCATGGGAGTGTGCGTGAATTGTTAGGGTAGCGGCGACGTTCGAGCTGCTACGGTGGCGACCGAAACGGTTGCTGGCGAAGAATGGTAATCCTACCCTTCCTTCCACTGGTCCCCCGGTGATGCTAGGCGAAGGAAGAATGGCAGCGGCGGAAGCAGCAGGACGGGCTGCCGGCAATAGTAACAGTACTAACCACGGCGCCGGCGGAGACCTGGTTACTGATGCCCAGGCCCCGTCCTCGGAGCGGGAGCAGCGAGTGCGCGCCTTGAGCGCCTTCTTGAGGACCTACCTCGGGCCTTACGAGCCGATCCTGGCAGCTCTACAGGCCACGCTCAGCTGGGAGAAGCCAGTAAGGAGCGCCCTTGCCTGGGTTGCCGCTCATGCAGCCTTCGGGTGAGAGCAGCCTTACAAAGGAGGAGGATACGGGGATGTGGAAGTGAAGGGATTTCTGGGCATGGAGGAAGAGGCAACAACCCTTTCGGTACCAAGGGTGAAACTCTCTGGTTAGGGGCTTGCCAGGATGGCATACTGTACATACATAGGGGGTCCTTGGTGCTCTCTGAATTGCTTGTTTTTTTGCAACCGTGAGCTACAAATATTCTTCTTTATTATACAGACACACACAGAGAGACGTGGGCTTTGTACCAATGGGAGAAATTGGAAATCAGGGGGGAAAGGAACAATAAGGCGATTCTTCTCCTCTAGAAAAGCAGGGCAATGTTGATGTTGTATAGAGGATGTAAGATTTCATTCACAGGCTTCTGCTCACAACAGCTCTGATTCAAAAGCCCCATATAATTAGGAGTGCAAAAGAGTAATCCTATTTCCATTATTATATCTAATTGAAAGGGAATGAGAAAATAAATCACAGAAAAACTTGTCCTGGACCTAAAAAGCTTTTGATATCTTGTTTATTCCAGGTGGTGTTGGTGTTTGGGGGAGGGTCTGTGTGTGTGTTTGTAAAGTGAAAGTATTTGTGTAAAGGTCACTGTTTTAATGCATACTTACCAAGAGAAGCCTGTAAAAGCCATTGCCTAGTAGTTAAATGGCCTCTTAGGCAAATTAAACCATATTGAGTTCATGAAGTTTTGCTTTTTGCTGAAAATGCATATAGATTAAAGGGAGCATTGGCTAAATCTAAATTAGAATTCTTTATAGACTTAATGGAATTGTTAGAATGCTGTTTCAGAAAGAGGATGTCGTAGGTTCATAGTGCAACAAGGTCAGTAATTAGAGAAATACAGAGGTTTTCCATTCTTTTTAGCAGTATCCTTTGAACTTTAGGTATTTTTATAGATTTCCTTTACATTTCTTATGCTGATTCTCATCATCACCAATGAGAAAACCATGTCCTTGCATGGGCAGATCTAATTCCATCCTGTAACTGATGTGCTTCAGTCAGAGTTGTTCTAGAGCAAGGGTGTCAAACTCATGGCATCACGTCGTCATGTGACGTATTGCGACTTCCGCCCACCTTTTGATAAATTGGAGTGAGTATGGCCAGCATGTGATGCATCTGAGCCGTGGGCCGCGAGTTTGACATCCCTGTTCTAGAGCAGGGGTCCCCAACCTTTGCAACTTTAAGTCTGAAGGACTTCAGCTCCCAGACTCCCAGAAGTCTGGGAGCTGAAGTCCTTCAGACTTAAAGTTGCAAAGGTTGGAGACCCTTCTTCTAGAGGAATCAGCTTGCTGGGTTGTTAACCACTTTTTTTTTTTTTTAACAATAGAATAGAATTCTTTTTTGGCCAAGTATGGTTGGACACATAAGGAATTTATCTTTGGTGCATATACTCTCAGTGAACATAAAAGAAAATAGAATAGAATACATTCATCAAGAATAATAAGATACAACACTTAGTGATAGTCATAGGTTACTAATAAGCAATCAAATCATACTAGGAAACAAACAATATAAATTGTAAAGATACAAGCAACATGGTTATAGTCATAAGTGGGAAGAGGTAGTAGGAAGGATGAGAAGAAGAATAGTAATATAGCCTTAGTAAATAATTTGACAGTGTTGTGGGAATTAGTTGTTTAGCAGGTGATAGCTAGCCAATAATAATGGAACAGAGGATTAGGTCAGGAAAATAGTGGAATATTTATTGAGAACTTTAAGAAGTTTTTGAAGTTTGGTCTTGTCACTGTGCAGCAGAAAGTTTGTTTTTCTGAAAATGTGTCATTGGATTGTATTTTATTTGTGATATTGTTATTTTCTGTATTTATTAAGTAAGCACTTTCCAAGGCATATTCATTCTACAAGGAAGATAAAAAACAAATTATCATTGTTATAGATGGGAATTTGAATTTTTTAATGAATATTTCTGTTTTTGATTAAATCATTGTAAGATGAATGCATTTAATATCTTGGTAGTTCAAATTGTTGTCATAAGTGGATGCAGTTCTATCACAATAATGCTAGTTATGTTTGGCAAAGAATTGAAGATATGGTTTCTATTCACTGAGGAACAAGCATGTTTTCAATTCTTTTTTCATAAAACATGCTAATGTGCCATTTGATGACCACTGTTGAGTGATACTGTCTCTCATGAACTTAACACTGATGCTCAGTTTAGATTTGAATAATAATAATAATAATAACTCCTTTAAAAAGCATTATCAGTAATTCTGATTCCAACAATGAAAATACACTTCAGTTATTTTTGTGTGTTTATTGTGTAATTATCCTTAATACAACATTATACATTGATACAATGTTCTTTCATAATCAGTTATACAATGTCAAATTGATAATTCTAAGTTATATATTTTACATTTTTATTAAAAGATTTTACAATTTTTTAAAAACTACGGAAACATAGAAGATATTTTTAAGCCAATGCCGGCCCAGGCATAGAACCGAGACGGCATTGGTCGCGTTGGTCGATGATCTCTGGAGGGCCAGAGATGGGGGTTGTTCCTCCATCCTGGTCCTATTAGACCTCTCGGCGGCTTTTGATACCATCGACCATGGTATCCTATTGCATCGGCTGGGGGGGTTGGGGGTGGGAGGCACCGTTTTACGGTGGTTCTCCTACCTCTCTGGCCGATCGCAATTTGTGTTGACAGGAGAGCAGAGGTCGACCTCGAGACCCCTCACATGTGGGGTGCCTCAGGGGTCGGTCCTCTCGCCTCTCCTGTTTAACACATATATGAAGCCGCTGGGTGAGATCATCCGTGGTTTTGGGGTAGAGTACCATCTCTACGCTGATGATACTCAGCTGTATATATCTACCCCAAACCACCCCAACGATGCCGTAGCGGTGATGTGCCAGTGCCTGGAAGCTGTACGGATCTGGATGGGAAGAAACGGACTCAAGCTCAACCCGACCAAGACCGAGTGGCTGTGGTTTCCGGCAGCCCGATTCAACCAGCTGACTCCATCGCTGGCCATTGGGGGCGAACATCTTGCCCCAGTGGATGGGGTGCGCAACTTGGGTGTCCTCCTGGATGCCCGGCTGTCCATGGAAGATCAAGTGACAGCCGTGGCCAGGAGGGCGTTCTACCAGGTTCGCCTGGTTCGCCAGTTGCGCCCCCTATTGGATCGGGACGCCCTTCGCACAGTCACTCATGCTCTCGTGACATCCCGACTGGATTATTGTAACTCTCTCTACATGGGGCTCCCCTTGAGGTGCACCCGGAGACTTCAGCTAGTCCAGAATGCAGCCGCGCAAGCAATTATGGGAACCTCAAGGTTTACCCATGTAACACCGCTCTTGCGCGAGCTGCACTGGCTGCCTGTCGTCTTCCGGGTGCGCTTCAAGGTTCTAGTTATCATCTTTAAAGCGCTCCATGGCTCGGGACCTAGCTATTTGCGGGATCGGATCCTGCCTCATACATCCACACGGCCTATTCGCTCACACAGAGAGGGACTTCTCCGGGTGCCGTCCACTAGACTTTGTCAGCGGGCGACGCCCAGGGGAAGGGCTCTCTCTGTGGCGGGCCCAGCCCTCTGGAACGACCTTCCCTACGACATTAGAACAACCACGGACCTCCGCTCCTTCCATCTAAAACTAAAAACATATTTGTTCTGCTTGGCCGGCCTAGGGTAGTCTCCCTTCTATGGGATTGTTAATAATTTTAGATGGGGATTCTAGTAATTTTTAACTGGGAATTTTTAGCGCAGGGATATTATTTAATTCGTTTTTATTATGTGTGTATATTTATTGTTTTATTTGCCCTGTGCACCGCTCCGAGTCCCTTCGGGGAGAGGGAGCGGTCAACAAATTAAATTTATTATTATTATTATTATTATTATTATTATTATTATTATTATTATTATTATTATTATTATTATTATTATTTTAAGCGGTCTCGCCTAGTTATATGCGAGACCGCCTCCTGCCCCATACATCCCTCAGACCGATACGCTCCCACAGAGAGGGCCTCCTCAGGGTGCCGTCAGCTGGACAATGCCGACTGGCGACACCCAGGGGAAGAGCCTTCCCTGTGGCTGGGCCAGCCCTCTGGAACGACCTACCCCCTGAACTCCGCACCATCTCTGACCTCCGCCTCTTCCGCAAGTGTCTGAAGACACATTTATTCCATCTAGCTGGCCTAGCGTAACCCCCTGTATTGACCATTAGACAGTTTTAAATTTGGGATTTTAATTCGGTTTTTAGCACAGGTTTTACTAGAATAAGTTTTTAAAATTTTATATGTTTTGTATGTATTTTAACATTCCTGTGCGCCGCCCTGGGTCCGTTTGGAGAAGGGCGGGATATAAATTTAATAAAATAAAAAATAAAAAAATAAAAGTAAATGTATCCATATTGATCCAAAAAGAAAAAAAACTCATTATACACCATATGAAAGTCACTAAAAGGCTAATGTGCTTTCAGGTTTATCTAAATCAGGGGTGTCAAACTGGTGGCCCGCAGGACAGATGGATCATGCACAGGCCACGCCCACCCCAGCTCCGCGAAAAGGAAAGACATGATACATCACGTGACAGCATTGTGATGCTATGAGTTTGACACCTGCCATCTAAATCATCACAAGTCTTTTTGTTAAGCCAAAACACTGAATGAAAAATATCTTAAGTAAAAAAAAGTTAATAGAAAAAAAATGTAAAACACCCAATTTAGCAAAGATGATGTCCTGTGTAATTTATTCTTAAAGAGCTATTTTAGTTAGAGTTAGAGTTTCGTGTCATATCATTCAAAACTGGATTAAACTTTTAACTAGGAATTTTGATTTATAGAAAACGATAGAAAATGAAAGAGAAAATTTAAAGGTTCTTTGGGTTATTTTTGTTCAATATCTTCTGCTCTCTGGTAATCTAGAGTTGGTAACAATGCAGCATTATTTATCCTGATTTCTTTTTGGTGGCCCAGGTAAGTTTTCCTGTTCTTTTTATATAATAATCCCCACTAAGAAAAAAACAGTGTTTCACTAACTAGATTTATTTTCCTTTAGGTTTTTTGCCCTGACCTCTCTTCATCTGATATTCTTAGTTGCATTCACCCTAATACTAATAGTATGTTTAGATCAGTGGAAGAATAGAATCTGGCCTGAAATAAAAGGTATGCTCATTTTCCTTTTGGTAACTACATCTCATTTATAATTTCTCATCTAATATAATTATATTATTACCAGGCTCTGTGACTGAAGGTAAATGAGAATTTTGGAATTCCTCAAGGTTCTTCTATACCAGAAAATAGATTTGTGTGCCTCCTCAGGTTGTACAATAAAGGATTCCTTCCACTGCTAGTCTGTACACAACAATATCAAGAGAAAAATAATAGCATGTTACAGAAAGCCAAGTTTACAAAGAAAATTGTAGTAGTTTTCAATCCAAAAATATATTAATATTGGATAAAAGAAATAGCACTATTCATTTTTAAATGCCTGAATACGTAGAAAGTAATTATGTAGTTTACAATTGAAGAAAATACATAGTGTAGGCCAGGCTGGGAGGAAATATTTTCCCCCCCTTATGTTATGGAACTGTAAATTAAAAAAAAAAATCAAGTGACATAATATAGAAAAGGTTTTTTATACATTCGTTTCCCCCAAAATGTGGATCAAAACCTGTTATAAAGTTGTAATTTTTATATAACAAAAAGAAAAAGAATGTTGTAATCATTCCTGGAGAATTATCAGATTTACATTTAGATTTAATTAAAATAAACATTGTTAAATTAAATGGCAACCTGCCATTCAAAAGCCATGTGCAACCTTCAGCCTAGAAAAAAATATGCAGCCCTGATAGAGCACGCTAGTCATCTGGAGGGCACCAGTTGAAGAAACAGGCATATATTAGTGTGGACTTAGGAAATCAAGATTTGATTTTTTGATTCCATAGAACACAATAAGAGAATTTGTTGAGCTACCTGCCTATGGATGCATACTTTTTTAACCATTTATTGAATACACCATAATTATTGGTAAATCATTGGCTACAAACTGCAATTCACATTTCACAGAATATATCAAGTGAAAGCAAAAAAACTGCATTATGATTTAGTGGGTTGTATATACTTGCCCATATACTTTCAATCCAATCTCTCTCTCACTAAATTCTTCTAAGGACAAAAGGCCACTCTAAGTTCCTTAGAAAGATTCAAGTCTAATAGATGTTTAGATGCTTTCTTCCAAAACAGTTGTTGACATTTATTGTAGGTCAACAATAGTTTTCAAAGGTGATGGACAAGTAAATAATGTATGATTATAAGAGGTCTATTTAGTTTCTTCCCAGTATTGTCAACTGGTAAAGACCCAAATACCAGTCAACCTGGTACTTGTTGATTGAAGGATAGTAGGTGGGTCTGGATCATAACTGAAATCTCTGTATTTCCAATAATGCAGTATTATCAGTCCAGTGCAGTGTTTCTCAACCTTGGCGACTTTAAGTCCTGTGCACTTCAACTCCCAGAATCCCCCAGCCAGCAGCTGGCTGGGGAATTCTGGGAGTTGAAGTCCACAGGACTTAAAGTTGCCAAGGTTGAGAAACATTGGTCTAGTAGTTAGTATAATGATATTTAGTAAAGGAATTAGCATTATTTTCCTAAGAAACTGCAGAAAGAAGGAAAGGAGGGTATGTAATTGAGTTTTTTTAACAGTTTACAAACCACAATGTCCATCCTGTTTTCTCTTCATGACCACCAGTAATAAAATGCCATTTCAACGTATGTTTTAATTATTAAGCTTAGTATATTTCTAGGCATTATTTTCACAACTAATCCTGATTGTATCTTTAATGTTTTAGCAGTAAGACCTGATCAACTAGATAATGAAAGGTATGAAAAATCAAGTCACCTTAATTATGTATTTTATTGTCTGTACAGGTAGTCCTCAACTTACTACCACAATTGAGCCCAAAATTTATGTTGCTGAGTGAGAAATTTGTTAAGTGAATTTTGCCCAGTGGGTTTTACAACTTTTCTTGCCACACTTATTAAGTGAATCACTGCAGTTGTTAAATTAGTAACACGGTTGTTAAATGAATCTGGTTTCCCCATTGACTTTGCTTATCAGAAGGTTGCAAAAGGGGATCACATGACCAGGGACACTACAACTGTTATAAATATGAATCAGTTGCCAAGCATCCAGATGTAAATCACATGACGATGGGGATGCTGCAATGGTCATAAGTTGAAAAATGATCATAAGTCACTCTTTAGTGCCAAGAGAAAAAAAACTTTTTTGCTGCTTTTTAATTGCTCTTAGTACATAGTCAAGATTGTTTACTGGAAATTAAATATTTCTTTCAAATGCAAACTAGAACTATCTCCAAAGATGAATTCTTTGGTTCATGTCCAATTCAAACTATTCATGAAAAGTCTTATTAACTTATATGAATTTGTTTGCAAAAACACCATTTGTTAATGTCTAATACTGCTGTAACAGATTCTTAATGCAGAAAATATTTTCTCTGCTTAAGTACCTATGCATTTTAATGAAAAGATAGATGATATTTTATCCATTAAGATTGGAGATCAGTAAACCACAGTAAAAGTTCTATTGTTGTTATGGATTTGAGCAGGACAAATAGCACTTTAGCTTTTATCTGTAAGATATACATCACACGTATTAATGATCTTTGTAAGTGAAATGCAACTATTTGAAAACTCTGCTCAGTGTATTTGTATTTTACAATGAATAGTAGTTTTTGACCTAATTTTAATCTGATTTTTTTCAGCTGGGGTTTTGTCCATCCTCGACTTTTGAGTGTTCCTGAACTATGCCACTTTTTGGCCAAAGGATGGATCACAGGAGACAGCTTCATGAAAAGCCTGCTGAGTTTCAAAAAACAAAATCCTGGCAAGGTGAAAAACAATTCCAAATAGTAGTAGCAACCGTGTGTTAACTGTGTGAGGGGGGAAAAGCCACCCCAGAGCAAAAACCTGAGAAAAGGAGATGTTTGAACATTTCTGCATAAGAATATAATATACCGACATCTGTGTTATATAATTTATACACATAAGAAAAGGAAAATTGAAAAAATAAGGGTGTACAAGAATAGAGAATATAGCATATCCCATTTTTATTTGATGCAGCTTTCAACCAACATCCCAGAATTGTCCTGATTCTGTCCCCATTACCTATGCATTGAAGGCAACTGATAAATTGCCATGCTCCAACCTCAGTTACATACATAATTTCAATTTGATACCATTTCTCAAAAAGCAGTTTATTGGCAGCAGTCCAAATATACCTACAATTGTCTTGAATCATAACCAGTTTGCCTAACACAAACTGATTTCAAGTTTTTGTTTTATTTTTGCAGTTCTGCCTTTTAGCTTGTGGTGTCCTTACATTTTTGGCTGTCTTAGGATACTACATCCCTGGTGTCTGTCTTGCCTATCTCATAAGTGAGTATCAAGGGGATGGCTGGATACTAGAACACTTTTCTTATAAAGGGGGGGAGGGGAGATCATTTATAAACATCTTAAAATGCAGGGTCAAAAAGTAAGCTAACCATACTCAATTTGAATTTGCTCTGGTGCATTGTAAAATGTTCATTATAGCAACCTCACTTTTTACCCACCTTTTCCAAAATATTTGGAACAGGTGGGTAAAACAGGAGGTGTTTATAGACTAGTAGTCTTCTAATCACTCTTTTTCTCAGTGCTTTCTTTCTTATTGTGGCCACTTGCTGTATACCATAACCTGAGTCAACATCTGTACACCAAACTACAGCCAGCTCTGCAACGGTTAGACTTCAGTGTTCGTGGCTATATGATGTCCAAACATAAGGAGAGACAGTGTGAGTCTGACACTAACTTTCACCATTCTTTGAGTGCAAGAGGCTTTTTTTTTACATTTTATCTACTGTATCTTTTTATTGTTACATGGAAGACTTGGCATCTTTGTGCTTTGGGTGAAATTATTAATCTTGTTTTGGTCCTTTCTTCAATTTACTTCTGTGATGATAGATCTCTAATTTTATTTTAGCACGTCGCCACATTTGGAGGGAGCGTCCTGCTGGAGCCGATGAGAGTGACAGTGAAGAAGAGCTTGCTGCTTTTTGCCCTAAGGTAAAAGTAGCACAGACTTTGGTAAAGAGTAGCATATTCTTGAAATTTGTAGAAAGAGTGCAGTGGGGAGTGTTTTCATGACTTGAAGAATGAAGTATCTGTAAATGATTATTTAATACAGAGGTGATTTTTTTTTAAAAAATGATGCTATTGGGTATCTCAGGTACGGACTCTTCTTCCTTGGAGTAGTTAGATTTTCACCAATTCCAGCAGTTTTGTTTATATTTTTATAGGCCAGTGACCCCCAACCTTTCTGGCTTCGTGGATTGGTGATTTGGGGGGGAGGGGGGGTCCCTGCTGTAGGCCACATTTTCAACAGAATACAGAGAAGCAGACCAAACTTGTGACCATTCATATTTATTAAAAGTTATTCAATAAACATACAACAAATCTACAACAAATAAAAGTGTGCAGTAACCATTATGGCGGTTGTTTGCTTTCAAGATTTTTTTTATACTTACACATAACTGTATTCTGTGGTATGATTCCCTTAATATAGCATCTAAATACTTCTTGGGCAAATTTTTATTTATGATTAATGTATATAAATCAGTTGTTAGTACATAATATTTAAATTTCATTGTGAGTAGAGTATTTTAAAATATGCTTATTTTTGATGTTCTGAACTCAAGTGAACTATTGGACAGAAATAGAATTATTTACAGTTCTGTATAGTTCTGCAAAAATTGGCATAGTTAAGTGAGTAGAACTTACAGTATATATAATTTTTATTTTGCACCCAACTCCTAATAATTGGGTGGTTTACAACAATCAATATGAAGCAATAAAACAAAGAAAAAGAAGAAAAAGGATGACAGGAATAACTAACTATGTACAATTGCCTTTGTCAAAAGTATTCAAACTAGTTTTTTCCCTCCCAAGTTGGATGATGCTGTGGTTGCCAAAGAACTGACTTTCTCTGACTCTGAGCATTCTGATGCAGAAGTGTCTTATACTGAGAATGGGACCTTCAATTTATCCCGGGGCCAAACACCATTGACCGAAGGTTCTGAGGGTATGTAGATGTATGGAAAACATGCAAGATGCATTTGACATTAAATATCATTTAAATCATTTTGAAGGTCCATTGGGATAAAAAAGCAAAACAAAACAAAACAAAAACCAAACTATCCAGTATGAAAACATGATAGAGCTGCTCTAAAATGTTTGCACTTAAATTGGATGTTGAGGAGTGACATTGATATGGGAAGATAAATGCTAAGATCAACTGATAATATGACTTTTTTATTTGTTGAACAAGAACCTTTCAGAACTCAATATCTTTAATTTAATTACCTATTAAAATTCTCTTTAGACTTTGATGGCCACAGTGATCCAGAGGAATCTTTTGCTCGGGATCTTCCAGATTTCCCTTCTATCAACCCTGAGATAACAGGCATAGATGATGAGGATGACACAAGCATTGGCATTCCAAGCCTTGCCCCCCGTAACCAGGCCCAGGAACAGAACCAACTGTCTCATAAACAGGAAGAAGTGACTTCAGAATTCCTCCTGAGTGAGCTTCCATTAATGCATAATCTGACAGATGACTTAGCTGGTTTTGTGACCAGGGGAATGATTCAGCTAGCCTTGTCAGGAACTTCCCAGTCAGGTGCTGTGCACAGCAACAGACAGCAGCGAAGTGCCAAGGCCTTCCTTCGGACCTCCAGCTCAGAGCTAGATACAGATGCTGAAGGAGATGATTTTGAACTATTGGATCAGTCAGAGTTGAATCAGATGGATCCTTCAAATTCCCGGGGCCAATAACAATTATCTGACATTTGTTTTCTGGCTCCTTTATCTAATGGACCAGAATTAGAAGAGCCAGGTGCAGGAATAAGATATACAGTTTTCATATCTAATCTCACTTGGCAAATTTGGGAAATTGTATAAATTTTAGAACAAAAGACTACTATAGCAGAATCACAAGAATTTGGCTCTTGTGACCTACACCTTTGTACTTTGCCATATGTTGCACTCCTAATTAATAAAAGAAAGGAAAAAATCCTGCCTGATTTATTACATGGGCCTAGTAGATAGGCTTCAGATCTTGAGACACAAGTCAGAAATTGTCTTGTAGTTAACAAACTGAGTTCTTGAGCAATTCAGGTGAGTATTTTTCCCAATTTCTGTTTAGGATTTAAATTTTCAGTACTACTAGAAATATATATACACAGAAACACTGTATATGTGTTTGCATCTGTATATACATATACATAAAGCTTCCAAGATCTCAGAGCGATGGTGGCGAACCTATGGCACACGTGCCAGAGGTGGCACGCAGAGCCTTCTCAATAGGCAAGTGCGCCCTTGCCAGCTGCTCTTTTGGTTTCCGTGGTGCACATGCGCACCAGCCAGCAGGTCTTTGTGGACTCTGAAGCTCCTGAAAACAGCCTGAAAAATACCCCCAAAATAGGCATACGTGCACTGGCCAGCAGGTCTTTGGGTTTTCGGTGCTCTGGCATACATATGCACAAACGTTCTGGTTTGAGCACTTGGTGCTGAAAAGGTTCGCCATCACTGCCTTAGAGGTACTAGAAATTACTCCTATCTCTGGCAAATATTTGCATGTAATGATTCCAAGTACAGAATTTATTTAAACCCTAGTTGAGATAGTCTCACACAAAATAATAGCAATAAAACACACAAAGAGATCCCTATAAACTTTTGAATGAAGATTTCTTACCTTCTCTCCATCACAGTTCATGAAAGAATTGCTCTATTTCACTTTAGAAGTCATCAAGTCTCTCTAATTATATTGATTTCAAAATTGGAATAAATCTAAATTACTTATACCCAGCAAGCAATCTGTCATACAGATTTATCCCACTATTGTTGACATGCTCTTATTTCATGTTATCTGTAGCTGTTTAACTCTCAGATGGATTCCTACTTTCTGAAGAAAAATATATTGCTTATTAAAGAAGCTAATTGATTTCCACTGAAAAATGATAAAGGTCAGAATCCTAATAACAACTGCTCCAAGCTTTGAATGCAGTTTTCAAAACATAAAAATGGGCTACATTGCCTAATGATAATTCTTTTAGGGAAATTCCCTAAGAATATACTAAATGGGAACAAAATGACATGAAGTGGAAAGGAGACGTATAATTCTGAGAGCAGAAACACTCCATTTGAAGACCAATTTCACCAGACTTAATAGAATAGTTGATATATCTTGGTTGTACTGTTTGCATTACTGTGAAGGTACATTCCATCACAGTAAAACATCTGCTAATATCTGGATGTTATAAATACTATGGCACTAGAATGCTGCTTACGTCTTTCTGTTTTGAGTAAAACCAGCACTTTTTTTTTTGCTGCATTCATCTTAAATTTTGCAGGCCTACAAAAAACAAGCCGCCTTTAAATAGTTCATACTATGAGGAATTTATGAGTTAGTTATTCTGGTGCTCTGTAATTTCCTGTACAGAATTCCATACACAAACTATTTCTATACTAAACTATTGGAAGATTATACCTTAGAAGTAATTATCCTTGATGGAAAGCCATCATGGTGATTCTCTGAACAAGAGAGACTTGAATAAGTGCTGTGCTTTTATATTTTAAACATTTATTTAGATTTGAACTACTTATAACAACTTCTGCATTTGCATATCCAGTTAGAAGGCCTTGCTCCATATTTCTATAGTAGCAATTCAATCTGTATGGTTTTTGCAGACTGAGTAGTTTTGAGGTTACCTATTTTTTCCCAACATACAGCATTAAAAGACCTTCGTAAAATACTGCCTATTGTTTTATTGGCCAGTAGTACTGTGATGTTAATGCTATATGACTAATAGCACATTCTTGCAGAGAATATTTGAGAAGGTAATAATACATTGTAAATTTAAAACAGCTTGGTTTGATAGTATTTGTGTGGCAATATCATAGTATTTAATTGCCTTTTTGAGTGTTTATAAATCAACCAATATTGTAGAATATTTATAGTAAATTGTCTCATTTTTAAAGTAAATAAATTTTTGATTTAAATGTATTGTTTATCATAGAAAACAAAATACAATACAGTAAAACAAACAAAATGGAAATGGAAAACTGACTACTTCATTAGATTTTATGTGATGTGGAATAAAAATCGTTTAGTGCAATAAGATCATCAAACACACCTCCATTGTATTAATAGTTAAATATATTTTAAACATTTTATTGAATGTTTTTATTTGCTATATCTGCTGCAAAATAAAGTATTTGAGGGGAAAAATCCTGTTTGTTTCATTTCTCTAACAGTAAGATGTTTCTTTGAATACTTTTCCTATTGGCCCCCAGTGTCATACAATTGTTAACTTAGCTCAGGTGCTATTTTTGTACTGTTTCTCATATAAATAAAATAATTTAGATCTGATAGTTATACTCACATATTGAGCTATGTCATTTAAGTATTAGTTATTGGAATGTGATGTATTTATGTACAATTAGATTTATATCCTGCATTTCCTCCAAAAGTGCAGGACAAGCTGTACGGGGATCTTTCATTTTATTCCTCATGTTAACAGTGTTATATTCACTTGAGATGAGAAAAAGTGATTGACCCAAGTCACTTAATGAATGAGAGTGATTGAAGATAGATTTGAATTCCATGTTGGCTATTTGTGTATGTACCTTTTTTGGAGAAGTTTGCTGTTTGAAAGATTTTTTTAAATGTATATTCTCCCATTGTTTTACCATCCATTGTCTCTCAACATTATACAATTATTGTCTCTCAGTTTAATACAGCTAGTCTTATAAAAGTATGGAAGCCCAAGAGAAACTAAATTCAGTATATCTTTGGCTTCCGCACAAGGGCTCTTCAAATTCTATTCAGCTATTGCCATCCTTCAGGATATGGTAAGCTCATACAGCACCAACAGAGAACCATTACTTTTAGAGTTCCTGCTTTTTTCAACCTCTGAATTGAGGGAACCCAGAGCATCTCTTCTTGAACAGGACAGGCTCTCCAGAGTTAACTTGAAAGTTGCAATCTCATTGGTATCCTAAAACTTACCTTTGAAGAGTCACATTGGTAGTGAGATGGGTGGCATGAAAATTTATTAAATAAGATTTTACTATATACTGATCTAGAAGTGAAAACTACCATCTGAAAGTTGTACTCAGAAACCTGCAATATTATTTTGCTGAATCAACTTGTATCCATTATATACATTGTTGCACTTTTATGCATTGCAGATTTCAGATTGTAATCCCAAATAGACCACTTTGCCATACAGGTAATCCTCATTTAGCAACTGCTTCAGATAGCAAATGCCATTACAATGGTAATGAAAAAGTAACTTGACCAGTGCCCACATTTGTGACCACATTGTCTTTCCATTAGTTACATATTCACCATTAACAAATCAGTAGACATTGTCCTGTGTCCTGTGTTGCTTTTTCTTTCTCCCTTTGCAGAGAGGGAAATGCTTGGGTAAGTACAGTAATCTCCTTCTGAACTGCTTTTCTCTGTAGTACAATGCTCCCCACAAGTTAACAAGCTCAGCTCTTAATTGACTTTTGCCTCCAGATACTACCTGAAATTGACAAGACCCTAATCAATTTCATCTTTTTTTTCCTAAGTGGAGCTTCACAGCCCAGAGGCCACTAGGCAAACAGCAGAGGCCATTTATTTCTCATTGCATACCTACTCACACTCTTATAGTCCATTTTTCTCCAACTGAAACAAATACATATATTAATTCCTTTCTTACCATTATACTAGTACCAGGAAAAGCATCCCAAATCTGGGAAAGTGAAGAAAAGAGTCTATAGGATTTTACCCAGCTGTCTCGTGACTTGAATTCTGGAAACATTTCTGCTATTTGGGGTCTTAGTCATTTTGAAGCCGTAAAGCAAAAGAAAGGAACTAAAACCACAAATCTTAGTATAACCCCTTCAAGAGACAATAGAGAAGACAAGCCACCCAATACCATAGAACAATCTATTTTTGCCAGAATTCAATCTCAACTTGTTATACCATCCAGATTCTTACAGTATTTGCATAGCAACTAGCATCTATATGAACCAGTTTGGGGAGAGGGAGGGAATCATAAGCAAATTGATGATACTTCAATCTAATTTGATGACTAACTTTCTCCAGATACTTCACACGAACTAATTACAGGTGTTGGACAAGGTGGGAAGACCTGAGTTCAAGTTTTCCTTTATGTAGAAAAGATAGCTGGATGATTATGAGCTAGTTGCAGGGGATCTCTCTATGCACTCACCAGAAGTCGAAGTCCATTTGAAAGAATGCAAACAATAGAAGCTTTATAAATATTTTAAATATTATGGTAAAGAAAAGGAGCAATGTTATGTTAAAACTGCCACTAAATCCCAACCTGAATAATGATTTCTAACTTTCAACCAACATTTTTCTTCTGCTTTCAATTCTATTTTAGGAGCTCAGTCTATACTATCCAGTAATCTACATATATGGAAGTGACAGTGTCCTGAGATAATTTAGCTGGATCTCATTGATCTCATTTAGCTGGATCTCATTCTTTCAGCTGATGTTCTAATTCTCATTTATTTCTCTGTAGGATTATTCCTGTGTAACTGCCTTCTTTTAGGAATTTACCCAACATCCGAACTGCCCACTGCTATTATGGCAGGTTATAGATGATATTGTTGAAGAACCCACTGCTTTTTGCTGTCATCAGAATTCTCACCCCATTCCTTGTTTTGAGAGAATGGACGGAGTGATGTGCAGAGTGACTATGCCCCATCCCAAGTTTGTAATAAACTGTAGCCTATTATCAATCTTCGTGGTCTGGAATGGAGAGTATAGAAATCAGTTTTAGTAAAATTTGGGAGTCTTTTGTGGAAGGAAGCTGATATGATGATCTATGTGTTAAAAGTGCAAAAACTGATTCAGAAAAAAAGGAGGCATCAACAGTGAAGGCCTGGCATGTGATGCCTTGGATCAGCATCTGCTTGGTGGAATTCAATGGTGATTTTAGCACCCAAGATTGTTGCCGTGATCTCAAAAAAATAAAATGTTCTGGGGAGATTACTAATAAGACACATAAAGGTGACTCATCTGGTGAAATGTAAACTGTGGCGAGCCTAATCTAAAGAGAGTGGATAGATCAGAGCTGTGGTAGAGGAATACCATTCCTAGTCGGCACTAGGAGGTGTTCCAGGCTACCAGCTTGAATCTCTATCAGCTTACTTATTGAAAATGAAGCTAGTAGAAACTGTATTTATACCTGAAAGGTGTAAAAAGGGAAAAGCCAACCTGAATGATTCACCAGATTGTTAGCTTCTGCTTGATCCACTACTTCGTATGTTATAATAAGATAATATATGTTTTATTAATTATTGGATTATTGATTATTTTTGTGTAGTGTAGTGCTGATTCAATATTACCTTATTGCAGGATGTTTTACTTGGGGGAAGCATTCCAATCCTGATTTCAGGAGGAATATATGTATACTAGCGGGCACTGGAGGAGCCATTCCAGGGAAAACAGAATCACCCATGTAACCTCAATCCTTACTTCCATTCTAATGACCCTAATCTTGAATCCTACAAGTCTCAAGCTCTGAAAAATAAATGTCTGGTTTGTTTATAATAAGTTTCTATTTATTTATTTATTTATTTATGATTTGGCATTGCAAAATGTGATATATGTTGCAAACCTTGTTAGGCAAGAATGATGATGAATGTCAGATTCTGCCCTCTTAGGTTTTACGTCAATCCTTATGCAAAATGTGGAGGAGAGGAGTTTATTTATTTTAATTAAGTAAGTAATTAAAATACTTATAGGTTTTATCTATAAAAGCAACTAGGTGATCAAGCTTTTAAGACGGGGGTATGAACATCTGTAGGGACAAATTAAAGATCTTAGTGGGATGGTCACCCTACTGCTTATATTAATCCCACAGATATTTTTAAATATGCCTCAATTCCTTTCTAATAAAATACAAAATAGATTCACAATTCAGATGGCTAAATTCTTGCAAGGCAGAGGTAAATACATTCTCACTTTCCAATAGAGTGAGAATTTTATCTGATCATGGAAAATGTAGTTCTCTCAAATAATCCTGCTACTGAAGAAGAGTTTAGATTGTTGTAAAATACTGATGATTATGATACTGTTTAGATCAGGGGTATCAAACTCCCAGCCAGTTGTTATCATATGATGTATCAGGACTTTTAACCCCCCCCCTTCGCTAAAATAGCTATGGGCATGGCCAGCATGTGACGCATCCAGCTGTGAGCCTGGAGTTTGACAGGCCTGGTTTAGATTAAAGCTTTCAGGAATATTTAATTGCTGAAGCTACAAAAATAGCATGATACTGAGAACATAGAGCATAAGAAATACAAACATGGGAAGATTCAACACAGTGAAAAATTAAATGATTCGGCTGTACATTGGCTTCTGAGGCATCAGCAAATTGAAATAAAATGGAATTAGTTACTTTCAATCCAAAGATCCTATTATCTATAAACAGAATATGACAAACAAAGAAGGAATGTTGTTGCTTCATAGACAACCTAGTCAAGAATGATATAGCAAAGATAGCATTTAAATAGAAAGCTGTTGCTGACTAATAGCACTTAGATTTCATAGACAACCTTTTTGTATGATGGTTATTCAAGTGTATATCCCAATCACTGATGCAAAAGAAATGAGGTAGTTGATCAGATTCAATCTGAAATAGACAAAATGTACAAATAAGATGTGTTGCTTGTGGTTGGAGGCTGGAATGTCCAAGTTGGAAAGCAGCTAGTCCCAATTTATGATCACAATTGAGCCCAAATTGCTAACCAAAACAGTTGTTACATGAGCTTTGCCCCATTTTATGAACTTTCTTGCCGTAGTTGTTAAGTGAATCACTACAATTGTTAAATTAGTAATATGGTTGTTAAGTGAATCTGGTTTCCCCATTGACTTTGCTTGTCAGAAGGTTGCAAAAGGTGATCTGGGCACACTGCAGCTGTCATAATATGAGCCAGTTACCAGGTTTCTGGATTTTGATCACATAACCATGAGATGCTGCAACGGTTGTAAAGTGAAAAATGGTCAAAAGTCACTTCTTTCTGTGCCACAGTAATATTGAGCAGTCACTTCTAGATCCTGACGCCCTACGCACGGTCACTCAAGCCCTCGTCATCTCCCACCTGGACTACTGTAATGCTCTCTACATGGGGCTCCCCTTGAGGTGCATCCGGAGGCTCCAGCTAGTCCAGAATGCGGCCGTGCGGGGGATTTGGTGAGTTTCTAGATACTCCCATGTAACACCTCTCCTGCGCGAGCTGCACTGGCTCCCTGTGGCCTTCTGAGTGTGCTTCAAGGTGCTAGTAACCATCTTTAAAGCGCTCCATGGCACGGGACCTGGTTACTTGTGGGATTGCCTCCTACCACACACCTCCCTTCGACCTGTCAGCTCCCACAGGGCAGGTCTCCTCAGGGTGCCGTCAGCTGGGCAATGCCGGCTGACGACACCCAGGGGAAGGACCTTCTCTATGGCAGGCCCTGCCCTCTGGAACGACCTGTCCCCCCGTCCCCCCCGACCTTTGTACAATCATGGACCTTTGCCGGCGGACATTAAAAACTTACTTGTTTCAGATGGCCGGCCTGGCATAATTTTAAGATGGTTTTTGTAGGGTTTTAAACTTATTTTAGCACAGGCCCATATATTTAATTCATTTTAACTATTTTGTATTGTATTTATTGTATTTTGTTTTATTCTCTCCTGTGCACTGCCCTGAGTCCCTGAGGAGAGATAGGGCGGTTTATAAATCCAAATAATAAATAAATAAATAAATACTAAACAAACTGTTGTAAATCAAGAACTACCTGTAGCACTGTAGGAAGTTAGCACCCAGCCCTCTCCTAGAAAATGAAATATCCTAGGAAATATAGAAAAGGCAGAATATTATATTTCCCTAGATGTGAAGAGGAAGAAACGTGTTTTAAAAGACAAAATAGCTCCCTGCAGTTTCCTCCCCCCCCCCCCCCCCCAGTTTGTCAATGGGCCATTAAAGCCTGAGCTAGCATATTTACATAATAAAGGAAGGATTAGTCTTCCAGAGAATCTCACCACATGGTATCTGGAAACTCAAACTTGATCCCATGGGAGTCTGACAACCAATTAGAATACATTTCTTACACAGGAACGTAAAACAGAGAGGTGGGGCTGAACCAGTTGTGGGTTCCGGATCCTGTTCCAACTGGTACCGTTGGAACGGGCCCGGTGGCATCCACATGGATGCATGCAGCACGTGCGTACACATGCACAATGCGCACATGCATTTTAGCGCCTCCACAAGCCTCTGTAACGCTCCAGCTGCTCAGTAGAGCATCACGCAGGCACTGCAGAAGCGCTGAAGACTTAAAAGGAGCTTGGGCGGATGGCTCTCTGGAGCACCATACCAGAACGTTATCTGGTGCTCCAGGCAGGCTGCGGTATGATCGTACTGGGGTGTACCACCTGCAACCCACTACTGGGCCGGCAGAGAGTATAAAGCCAAGAACTTTCAGCCCTTTGCTTTCTTCTTCTTCACCCAACATTGAAGCATGTGATCATCATCACAGAGCCTTCTCTGTGGCGGGCCCTGCCCTTTGGAACGACCTACCCCCTGAATTGCGTACCATCTCGGACCTCCGCCTCTTCCACCAGTGTCTAAAAACACATCTTTTTCAGCAAGCCGGCCTAGCCTAACCCCGTTGGGACTATTTTAGATAGTTTTAAATTGGGGATTTTAATTTGGATTTTAGCATAGGATTATAATTTAATATGTTTTTAAATTCTGTATTTATTGCTTTTGTATGTTTTTTAAATTCCTGTGCGCCGCCCTGGGTCCTTTGTGGAGAAGGGCGGGATATAAATGTGATTAAAATAAAAAATAAATCTTTTCTGTTCAGGCCTCAAGCCATGTGGTCCTGACCACCATTAAACCATCTTTCCAAGCAGCCTCCATGTCTTTTTCCCCACTTGGAGTTGAATTCAGAAAGACATTTCTTCCAACAGTACAAAGGAAAATGTAGTTTTACTTTGCAACCTATGATAATAAAACAGTTGGATAACTTACCAGTTTCTGACAGTATAATTATTTCTTCAATGTTAACAAATTCTTAAAACTATTAATATATTGAAGATAGATAGGTAGATAGATAGATCACAATTTTGTTTGTTTTTTTCTGTAATGGTATATGGATGTTTTACATCTTTAGGAAATTTCAGAATGCCCTAGAGCAGGGGTCCCCAACCTTTTTTTCACCAGGGACCGGTTTCATTTTAAAGAAAATTCTGCGGACCGGCTGAGGGGCTCAGCAGTCATGTGACTGGGTGGGCGTGGCCAACTTTGAAAATGTGAAACTCACTTAACAATGATCTTGGTTAGCAACCAAACTTTTGGCCTCAATTGTGGTCATAAGTTCTTTCTTTCTTTCTCTCTCTCTCTTTCTTTCTCTTACTTTGTCTCTGTCTCTCTTTTTTTCTCTCGCTATTTCTTTCTTTCTCTCTTTTCCTTTCTCTCTATTTCTTTCTCTTTCTCTCTTTCTGTATCTTTTCCTGTCTCTTTCTTTCCTTTCCGTCTCTTTCTCTCTGTCTTTGTCTCTCCCACTTTTTTCTTTCTCTCTCTCTTTGTGTCTCTCCTTCATCCGCCCATTTCTGTCACTCTGTGTGTGTGTGTGTGCGTGTGTCTGTCTGTCTTGCATTCATTCAATCACTCCTTCTGTATCTCTGTCTGACTTTCTCTCCCTCCCTCCCTCTGTCTCTCTATGTGTGTCTGTCGTCGTCATCGTCGTCCAGTCCCCCCGCCCCCAGCCTCCTCATCCCGCCTGCCACCTTGGTCGCTCGTTCAGGCTCCGTGGCTGGATAGGTGCCGGGCTGGAGAGGAGGAGGAGGGAGGGGGGCAGCCCATTGGGTAGAGCGCACGGGAGAACGCAGGAGGATGGTGGGGGCTCTTCCTCCACCCTCGTCGACGGAGGGACTCCTGTGCGCCGCCGGAGCAACCCGCCAGTTCCCTCCCCAGCCCGCAGAGCCTCCGCAGTCCCTGGAAGAAAATGAGTGGCCGGCATGCCAGCAGGGTTGGGAATCGGTGGCCGGTCCGGCGGCGTCCAGGAATCCTTCCGTCGACGAGGGTGGAGGAAGAGGCACACTCCAACGGCGCGAACAGCCGCGCCTGCGTTCTCCCGCGCGCTGTGCTCAGGGGGCTGCCTCCTCCTCCCTCCTCCTCCTCTCAAGCCCTGCGGCCCGGCTCCCATCCAGCCACGGACCGGCACCGGTCCGCGGCCCGGGGGTTGGGGACCCCTGCCCTAGAGTAGACAGATCATTGTCTGTAGAACTCTTGAGAGTTTAAGTCCATACAACTTGAAGATGCAAACACTTCCATGGATGCAAACTTTGGACTTTGAAGAAGAAAGAAAGTTTGCTGTTGGAAAAGACTCCTGAGAGTATCATAGACAGCCATGAAAATAAATAAATGGATCATAAGAACATAAGAACATAAGAATAGCCTTGCTGGAACAGGCCACAGGCCATCCAGTCCAGCATTCTGTCTCACACAGTGGCTCCCCATTTGCTTCAGGGTCTTCTCAAGCAGATGTCTTCACCTGCTTATGATTCCCTGCAAATGGCATTGAGAGATATCCTGCCTGTTTTATGACATTTGATTTGTCATAAAACAAATCAAATCAGGATTGTCATTCAAGGCATATGAGACATATATCGACCTCATATTATAATATTCTTTATACATGGGAAAACCCAGTCACATTAGAAATCTGTTATGTGGAAAAAGCGGGAGGAAAGTGACGTTTGGTCTAGTGGTTAAAGCACCAGGCTAGAAACCAGGAGACTGGGTTATAATCCCATTTTAAGAAGGAAAGCCAGCTAGATGACTTTGGGCCAGTCATTCTCTCTTAGCCCAAACCACCTTACAAAGTTGTTGTGGAGAAAATAGAAGGAGGAAAGAATATTAGGCATTTCCACCCCCATAAGTGTTATTTGTTTTAATAATAATAATAATAATAATAATAATAATAATAATAATAATAATAATAATAATAATAATAATAATAATAATAATAATAATAATAATGAAGAAGAAGAAGGGATATAAATATAAATATCCCCAGGAATTTCTGTCACTGGTTTCTAACAAAAACAGAGGTTAGTAACATCCATCGTAACTATCTCTCAGAAAACGGCAGAGGAAAATCTAATGTTCTTGGCTCTTTTTTTCAGTCCCTAGGAGATCAAAGGCAGCGTTCAATCCCGCCAGCCGAGAGGCTTAGATGAGCCAATACTAATCATTTTAAATGGCAAAAGGCAGCTTTGGATCGCCAACCGTATCCCAAATGACGTTGAAGTTCAACCCGGAAGTCGATTTTTTTTGACATGTGTCTATTTTTGGGGGCTCTGTCTCAGGCAGGAGCTTCCGTTTCCTACAGGAGTCCCGCCCTGATCAGGATGAGCGGAGGAGGGAAGAAGCGCGACGCATCTGATGGTAACGCAACTAGAAATTCAAAGAGGGTGTTGCGCGGATCCCTAGTCCTCTTCTGCTTTTCATATACAAGGCAAAGCGCGCTTATCGTGAAATCCGCATTATTAAAAAAAAAAAACTCCCTTGTTTCCAGCATTTGAAAGTACTTCGTGACGAACCCAACTATTGTATGCAGAGTGTAGGATCTTCGCATTCCCCTTCTTTTCTTTTTTTTTTAACAACACCCTAATCGGACATTTCCCAAATTTTACATTTCCCACCATCGCCAGGAAATGTATGGGAGTGCTGCTACTTTGGAAAGGTTTACAGTGGAACGTGTTTTTCCCGTCTTTGTCTGATATATACTTATTTTGTAACAAGACAATGTTTACTCTTTAAAAAAGGAATTTAAAAAAATACCAGCCAAAAATGCAAACTAAGAAGCAAAAGAAAAAAAATATTCTTATACTTTTCAATGGTCACTGGTCTACCAATGAATTCGCTATTGTAATATAAATAATACAAGAAATTATATTGTAGATATGACAGTCTACCATAATAAGGCATATTGTTGGAATATTGACAAAGCTGTGTGGCGTTTAGTAGCTTAGCATTAAGCTTCTCTGCTTATGGCCTTGCAGCCTAGCATTTTTTTTAATAGATGGAGAATGTTATTCATTCTCCAAATATTAAACTATCTATGAGAAAAGATTCTTTCTGTTTTTATGCGATTTCCTCATATGCTAGCCTGTTATTATAATTTTCTTTTTCCCTTTTTGATTTGGAGAATGTGCTGCCATCCTGCTACGTTATCTTCAGGAGCAGAACCGGCCTCATAGTGCTCAGGATGTCTTTAGCAATTTACAGAAACAACATGGATTGGGCAAGACGGTAAGACAAGATGTCAGCATTGTGGGATTTGTGTTAGCTCCAGCGGTCAAAATAATATTGCACTTCACTTTGCAAATGTACGCTACGTATCTTAAATTCTCCAAATTGGGTATTTTAGTTTAACATAAACCTAATCTACAAGAATAATAAATGTTCATAATGCTCATGACATGAACCATCATTGGAAAAACTGATTGGTTAAGAAATATTATTGTTTCTCTGCTTATGGCATCAGTTTTTATTTGTATTGTGTTATGCAGCATGTTATACTTTAAGCAGACACATTCACATATTGGCATTAACGCCCAACTACCTCCACCACCTGGGCTGGCAGATTTCTTCTGAAATGTCATGTGTATTTTGAACAATTGTGCTTAGTTCTCCTATAGCAAATAATTTTCTCTGTCAAATTTTCATCTTCCTTTGATGTTCATACAATTTGCAGTTTTCATTTCAGTCCTCCATTTTGTTGTGATTTTTTTTCATTTTGCTTCTTCTTGTTTTGTTTGATTTAGGCTGTAGTGAAGGCACTGGAGCAGTTGGCTCAGCAAGGGAAGATCAACGAAAAGGTTTACGGGAAACAGAAGATTTATTTTCCAGATCAGGTGAAATGCCATTCTGTGAAACTTAAATTTAACTTCTAGCACTCCAGGGAAAAAAATAGAAAACAAAGCCTCTGCAAGAAAACTAACTCAGTCTGTTTCAGGGCTGCCAAAATTCATGCACTTTTCTAAAACCAATAACCAATATCAACAACCAGAGCTATCTAGATCCATCTTATATACCAGCTATTACGCATCTTCAACTTTTGTTTTCCAGGGTCTTTTAGTAACTTAAAAGACTGTGATGCCAGCCCAACATTTCTACAGTTAGAATTAACTTCTGATCTCAGTTTGTTTTTTTAGCTAGCTACATTAAAAGAGTTTTGTGGCTTGGTGACCCAGCTGGGGGGCGGGAGAGGGGAACTGGGCTGCATGAGCACATGCATATGCAGCTGAAGTACAAGTCAAGCTGCGCATGCACCTGCCTGCATGCCAGACTGCCATACACATGTTGAGCTATATGTACCTGTGTGTGCACCAGCCCACTGCTTGAATGAATCAAGCTGCACATGCACACGCATGTTGCCAGCCTGTGGCCCAGTTGCAAATACACCACAGCCTGATAATGGACTGCGGCCCAAAGATTGGGGATCCCTGATCTAGACAGCTCTGGTTTTTGATGCATGGCTGGATGCACGCCATAAAAGTATTGGCCTGGGACATAGGAATCCCACATTCACATCTCTTATCCCCCAAGTAACTTTAGGCCAGTTACTGTGTCCGCCAATGAATCTCATGGAGCTGCTCTTTGCAGAGGTAAATTGAGGGAGCGCCATAATTCTTCATGTGTTCTGAATTTCTGAAGGAAGATGGGATACAAATATAACAGAACAATTACATAAATAAAAATATTAGTTATCAGGAAACTATAGTGGAAAGTTATTACCCTCTAGTAGAGGGTGAGCTTACCAGATGAATTCATTTAGCCAGCAGTTGACAGAATACTAAACTGATGAGAAGATGATGAAATTTTCTTATATAATGGTGAATTAAGTTGAAGCTTAATATTACAAGACAAATAGTTTTATACTTTTGCACCAAATTTTTAAGCACCAGAGAAAGAAGCTTGATGGAAATGCTGTTTTACAGTTTTATTAAATAAGCAAATTGCTTTTTGGTTGAAAATTATTTCCTTGTAAATAGATAATGACTGTTTTGGAAGAGAAGCTCATTGGCTAAACATATTATAAGGATAGTACAAGGATATATAATGAAGGTTTTATTGTCACAAAAACTTGATTGCTTGGAATGTGGTTTATTCCATCTATATAAATAAAAATGTAAAATAGTTTGTACGAATCCACTAATCTAAAAAACTACTGGACCGATTTACACCAAACTTTCACACAATGTAGCCAAGGACTTCCGATAATAGAATAGCTACTCATTTTGTGCCTAGCACGCATGTATCGTGTGTAAAGTAAACACAAATAAAAGGTACTAACTGAAAAATGTTTTTACTCCCTGTAACTCCGCCCACCAATAGTCATTAACTAAGGAGGCCTCTTAGGACCAAAAAGGCACTGGAGTCAAACTATTCACCAAGGCACCTGAGGGCAGAACAAGAAGCAATGGGTGGAAACTAATCAAGGAGAGAAGCAACTTAGAACTAAGGAGAAATTTCCTGACAGAACAATTAACCAGTAGAACAGCTTGCCTCCAGAAGTTATGAATGCCCCAACACTGCAGGTCTTCAAGAAGATGTTGGATAGCCATTTGTCTGAAATGGTATAGGGCTTCCTGCCTAGGCAGGGAGTTGGACTAGATGACCTCCGAGGTCCCTTCCAACTCTGCTATTGTATTACAGTAGGTAGGTAGATAGGGGAATAGAGAGAGAGGGTTGCCACAAAGAAGAGGGAGTCAAACTATTCTCCAAAGCACCTGAGGGCAGAACAAGAAGCAATGGGTGGAAACTAATCAAGGAGAGAAGCAACTTAGAACTGAGGAGAAATTTCCTGACAGTTAGAACAATTAACCAGTGGAACAGTTTGCCTCCAGAAGTTGTGAATGCCCCAACACTGCATGTCTTCAAGAAGATGTTGGATAGCCATTTGTCTGAAATGGTATAGCCATGTGTCTGAAATGGTACAGAACAGGAAGCAATGGGTGGAAACTAATCAAGGAGAGAAGCAACTTAGAACTGAGGAGAAATTTCCTGATAGTTAGGACAATTAACCAGTGGAACAGCTTGCCTCCAGAAGTTGTGAATGCCCCAACACTGCAAGTCTTCAAGAAGATGTTGGATAGCCATTTGTCTGAAATGGTATAGGGCTTCCTGCCTAGGAAGGGAGTTGGACTAGATGACCTCCAAGGTCCCTTCCAACTCTGCTATTGTATTATTGTGTTATAGTAGGTAGGTAGATAGGGGAATATATAGATAGGAAGAAATACAGTAGGTAGTTAGGTAGGTAGGTAGATAGAGGGATCGATAGGGAGAAATACGGTAGGTAGGTTGGTAGGTAGGGGGATAGATAGATAGGGAACAGCACAGTACGTATGTATGTAGGTAGGTAGATAGGGGGATAGATAGAGAGCAAGAAATACAGTCGGTTTGTAGGTAGGTAGGTAGGTGTATAGATAGATAGCGAGAAATACAGTAGGTAGGTAGGTAGAGGAATAGAGAGAGAGGGAGAAATACAGTAGGTAGGTAGGTAGAGGGATAGAGAAGGGGAAATACAGTAGGTAGGTAGGTAGGTAGGTAGAGGGAGAAAGGAAGAAATACAGTATGTAGGTAGGTAGAGGGATAGATAGGGAGAAATACAGTAGGTAGGTATGTTGGGGGTTATATGGTGGTTGTGTGTATGTGTGCAGGTGTAGATCTACACACAGATTGGTTGGCCATTTAACCAGACTGGGCCACAGCAACGCGTGGCCGGGTATAGCTAGTCTATATAAATAAAAATGTAAAATAGTTTGTACGAATCCACTAATCTCAAAAAATACTGGACCGATTTATCTCAATTTTTCACACAATGTTCACAAGGACTTCCGATAATAGAATACCTACTCATTTTGTGCCTAGCACACGTGTGTCGTGTGCAAGGTACACAAATGTAAAATGTACCCACTGATCATGTTTTCAACTCCCTATAGCCCCGCCCATCAGACTCCTTTTCAACTGTCAGTGTTGGAAGAGGCCTCATATGGAGGCCTCTTAGGGCCAAAAAGGCACAGAGGATAGCAAACTCCCAGGTGGCCCATAGAGAGAGGGGGGGGGGAGAAATACAGTTTAATGAAGAGAAGGACTGGGGGAGACAGGATAGCAGCCTTCCAATATCTCAGGGGTTGCCACAATGAAGAGGGAGTCAAACTATTCTCCAAAGCACCTGAGGGAGTTGGACTAGATGACCTCCAAGGTCCGTTCCAACTCTGCTATTGTATTATTGTATTACAGTAGGTGGGTAGATAGGGGAATAGAGAGAAAGGGAGAAATACCGTTTAATAAAAGAGGGACTAGGGGAGACAGGATAGCAGCCTTCCAATATCTCAGGGGTTGCCACAAAGAAGAGGGAGTCAAACTATTCTCCAAAGCACCTGAGGGCAGAACAAGAAGCAATGGGTGGAAACTAATCAAGGAGAGAAGCAACTTAGAACTGAGGAGAAATTTCCTGACAGTTAGAACAATTAACCAGTGGAACAGCTTGCCTCCAGAAGTTGTGAATGCCCCAACACTGCAAGTCTTCAAGAAGATGGTGGATAGTCATTTGTCTGAAATGGTATAGGGCAGTGATGGCTAACTTTTTTGGCTCGTGTGCCAAAAGCAGAGGGAGTGCAGGGGCGATGTGCACAGGTGTGATAGAGGGATAGATAAAGAGGGAGAAATAAGTTAGGTAGGTAGGTAGGTAGGGTGATAAATAGAGAGGGAGAAATACAGTAGGTAGGTAGAGGGAGAAAAGAAGAAATATTGTAGATAGGTAGGTAGGAGGATAGATGATAGATAGATAGATAGATAGAAAGAAAAAGAAAGAAAAAGAAAGAAAGAAAGAAATACAGTAGGTAGGTAGGTGGATAGATAGATAGGGAGAAATACAGTAGGTAGGTAGGTAGGTAGGTGGGTGGATAGATAGGGAGAAATACAGTAGGTAGGTAGGTAGGTAGGTGGATAGATAGAAAGGGAGAAATAAGGTAGGTAGGTAGGTAGAGGGAGAAAGGAAGAAATATAGTAGGTAGGTTTATAAATATATAAATATAATAAAATAAATAAATAAATAAATAAATAAATAAGGTGCCTACCTACAAGAAGAAATATTGTAGATAGGAAGGTATGTATAGACAGAGAGGGAGAAATACAGTAGGTAGGTAGGTAGGTAGGTGGATAGATAGATAGGGAGAAATATAGTAGGTAGTTAGGTAGGTAGAGGAATAGAGAGAGAAGGAGAAATACAGTAGGTAGGTAGGTAGGTAGAGGGATAGAGAGGGAGAAATACAGTATATAGGTAGGTAGAGGGATAGATAGAGAGGGAGAAATACAGTAGGTAGGTTGGGGATTATATGGTGGTTGTGTGTATGTGTGCAGGTGTAGATCTACACACAGATTGGTTGGCCATTTAACCAGACTGGGCCACAGCAACGCGTGGCCGGGTATAGCTAGTAGCATAATAGAAAATATACATAAAACATCTGCTGACCATCTTAGATTAATGCTCTGTCCTTACATGTTTTTCCAGAATCGTTTTGGTAATACGAGTGAATCAGATCTCAAGGGCTTGGACAATGAGATTTCAGAACTGTCTTGCAAAGTTCAGACACTCCAACAGAACTGTCGCCACATGGAATCAGGTGTGTTCAGGAAGGTTATATCAGTTTGATAAGTGTGTGAATACCTGTGCAAATGAGTGCTTGAATGGCACGGAAACTTTGAGAACTGTTTGTATTTGAGCTGCAGCTGGAATGCCTGCAAGCCTTCCCACTGACTAGTGCTATTTCAGCTATTCTAACCAGTAATTCCATTCCAGAACTAAAAGAACTGAAGGGCTCTATGACAACCCCAGAGATGGTTAAAGAAATTGAAGAGTTAAAAAAAGATTGTGCCAATTATACAGAGAAATTGGAACGGATCAAATCTGCTGCCAATCATGTGTCCCCTGAGGAGAAAGAAAAGGTAACAAAGCTGCAAAGGGAGGTTCCAATGGCAGAGAAAGATTGCCCATTCCGGTTGCCTCGCTATCCTATAGCAACCATATATAAGGGCAATGGAAGTGCTGAGTACTCCAAAATTAAGTCAAGCATCAGAGAGAGGAGAGTCCCAGGTCTCCAAAACACATTATTCTTTGCTAACAATCAAATCTTTATTATGGTCACAAACCAGCATATAGAGGGTTAAGGTGCAGTCAGTTAAAAACAGATTTTAAAAAAGCTAAAGGATATAAAATAGAAAAAATATATAAAAATCTAAAGGGAAGAGTAGAAGCATTAAGTATAACATAAAGCTTAGTATGTGGAAGATTATTACATAGTATTCCAATATAATAAGCTTTATGCTCATTAAGTTTAGTTTATGGCACATATCATTAGCTAATGAATTGTACAGAAATTTACAACATTGTAAATATTTATTTGCTCACAATTCTTCATGGGATCTGGGGAACTCCCACAACCTGGCATACATCAAGAGCATTGAAAATCTAATTGTCTAATTAAAATCTAATTCTAATTAGCATTAAAATGGAAATAAACATGAATGCTCTTTTAAGGCCCTTTTCTTGCAGGTAGTTTGTCAACACTCATCTGTTTTGGATACTGCAGCTTTTGTTCCTAAATCAAAGCTGGCTGCAGTGTGAGCTGTTTCATTGGACCTGAAAACATAAGGATTGCTTTGGTTTTGTTAATTGCAGGTATGCAATGAGAAAAAGCTGTACTGCAGAGAATGGCGTCGCCGCAAGAGAATGGTAAGTAAGACACCATTATTTATGGTTTTAAAAATGTGTTGAGTGTGTATCTAGGAAACCAACAGAATACATTTTAAATATCCTATTTTTCAAATGTAAAAGATAAGATTCAAATGATGTCATGATATATAGCTGCAGACTCACTTTTTATGCATAATTTAATCTGGTTATTGAATGCAGGGGTTCCTGCCTATTATCTGTTAAACTAAATGGTGCATGCTTCCTCTCTTTGTGTTGAAAATAATTTGCTTATTTGTGTCAGAAGCATCAAAATTAAAATAAAACATGGCATAAATTTTATAATATGAAATACAAGATTAATATATGTACAAGTTAGTTGGAAATAAAGAGTATAACTTTCTTGGCACGGATGTTTTGGGAAGCTTCAGATGTTGAAAAATGTAGCAATATGGAAAGTTATGTGTGCTCTAAGAACTGCATGTTCATTTTCTTTGTGTAAATTGTTAAACCACAGGATTCTTGGAAACCAAACACTTGACCTTTTGGATCAATTATAATAAAAATATAGGAAATATTAAATGTTAAAAAGATAGCATAGCAACAAATAATTGTGAAAAATACTTTTTCTTAAATCAGTCTTGTTTTTTAACAAAATATTTCCAATTGATTTTTCTTTTTAAAAAGAATTTAATATGAAGCTTTGTATCTCCTTAAGATGGAAGTTCCTGTTTTTTTTTCTTACTTCTTTTGGAATCATATTTAAGTAAAATAATAGAAAAAGTGTTATAACTTACAGATTTTGATATATATTTTATTTATTTATTTTTATTAATTTAATTTGTATACCGCCCTCTCTCCCGTAGGGACTCAGGGCAGTGCACAGGGATAATAAAGGATAAAATACATATAAATACAGTCAATAGATAAATTTAAAATTAAATTAAATAAATTTAACCTGTGTTAAAATAATAAGAAACCCTATTAAAATGATAGTAAAAACACACTATGCCAGGCTGGCCGCATGAAAAAAGTAAGTCTTTAATGTTCGCCAGAAGAGGCGAAGGTCTGTGATGGTATGAAGGTCGGGGGCAAGTCGTTCCAGAGGGCTGGGCCTGCCACAGAGAAGGCCCTTCCCCCAGAAGCCGCTAGCCGGCATTGTCCAGCGGACAGCACACTGAGGAGGCCCTCCCCCTCGGAGCGGACAGGTCAGATGGAGGAATGTGGCAGGAGGCGGTTCTGCAAATTACCAGGACCCATGCCATGGAGCACTTTGAAGATGGTCACCAAAACCTTGAAGCGCACTCGGAAGGCCACAGGCAGCCAGTGCAGCTCGCGCAGGAGAGGTGTTATGTGGGAGTGTCTTGGTGCTCCCAAGATCCCCCGCGCGGCTGCATTCTGCACTAACTGGAGTCTCCGGGTGAGCCTCAAGGGAAGCCCCATGTAGAGAGCATTGCTGTAGTCTAGGCGGGAAATGACAAGAGCTTGTGTGACTGTGCGTAGGATGTCACAATCTAGAAAGGGGCGCAACTGGCGTATCAGGTAAACCTGATAAAAGGCCCCCCTGGCTACGGCCGCCACATGATCATCCAAGGACAGCCGAGAGTCCAGGAGGATGCCCAAGTTGCGAACCCTTTCTGCGGGGGCTAATGACTCGCCCCCGATAGCCAGGGATGGAACTAACTGGCTATGTCGTGGCGCCGGAAGCCACAGCCACTCGGTCTTGGACGGGTTGAGTCGTAGCCCGTTCCTCCCCATCGAGACTCGCAGGGCCTCCAGACACCGGGACATCGTTTCAATGGCATTGTTGGGGTGGTTAGGGGTAGAGATGTACAACTGGGTGTCATCTGCGTACAGATGAAATTCTATCCCAAAACCACGGATGATCTCACCCAGCGGCTTCATGTAGATGTTAAACAGGAGAGGCGAGAGGACCGACCCCTGCGGCACCCCACAAGTGAGGGGCCTCGAAGTCGACTTCTGCCCCCGTCAACACAAATTGCGACCAGTCGGCGAGGTAGGAGAACCACCGAAGTACGATTCCCCCCAACCCTAACCCCTCCAGCCGGTGCAATAGGATACCATGGTCGATGGTATCGAAAACTGCTGAGAGATCTAACAGGACCAGGATAGATGAGCAACCCCTATCCCGAGCCCTCCAGAGATCATCTACCAACGTGACCAATGCTGTCTCTGTGCTGTGTCCGGCCCGGAAACCAGACTGGCGCGAGTCTAGATAGGCAGTTTCCTCCAGGTACTGGGGGAATTGTCGTGCCACCACACTCTCAACAACCTTCGCCAAAAAGGGAAGGTTGGAGACTGGACGATAGTTTGATAGTAGAGCTGGGTGCAGGGAGGGCTTCTTGAGGAGGGGCCTCACTACCACCTCTTTTAAGACGGCCGGCAAGAACCCCTCGCTCAAAGAAGCATTTACAACCCCCTGGAGCCAGCCTCGTGTAACCTCCCGGGAGGCCAGTACAAGCCAGGAGGGACATGGGTCCAATAAATATGTGGTGACCTTCAACTGCCCCAGTATCCTGTCCATGGCATCGGGGGTCACAGGGTCAAACTCATCCCAAACAGTGGTCTCAAGGCCAATCTCTGTCACCCCGTCCAGACTAGTCCAATTGGAGGCCAGCTCGCTCCGGATGTGAACGATTTTATCCTGCAGATAAGATCCAAATTCCTCTGCACAACCCTGCAAGGAAGCCTCCCGCGGCCTCTGGTGAAGGAAGGCACGGGGGGTTATCTGCAGATGCGATGAGGGTGGCGAGATGGTCTCGCTTTGCAGCTTTTATCGCCACTAGGTAGGTCTGTAAATGCGACCTTACCTGTGTTCGGTCAGATTCGGCGCGGGTGGACCTCCAGATGCTCTCTAGGCCTCTCTTCTGGCGTTTCATCCTCCTCAGCTCCTCGGAGAACCAAGGAGCTAAGGTAGATCGACGCCGAGTGAGGCTGCAAAGGCACGACCCAGTCCAGGGCCCACGCGGCCGCACTATTCAAGGTGGCCAGTAGGTCCTCAGTCGGGTCGCGGGTCAGGGATTCAGGTATTGGCCCAAGCTCCGTCTGGAACCTTTCGGGATCCATCAGGTGCCTGGGGTGCAACCATATTGGCACTTCTGGCTCCGCCACCCCACGGTGGGGTGCAGCGGTTGGAAAGTCAAGCAGGAGGAGAGAGTGATCTACCATGACAGGGGTTCGATGACTAATTCCCCTAATCCTAGATCACTCGTCCACTAGCCAGAGGCAAAAACAAGGTCCAGAGTGTGTCCCCTAGTGTGCGTGGGGCCATGAATTACTTGGGTCAGGTCCATGGCCGTCATGGAGGCCATGAACTCCCAGGCCATCTCAGATGTCCCGCCTACCGATGGCAGGTTGAAATCCCCCATGACTAAAAGCCTGGGGATATCAACCACCACCTCAGCGATCACATTGAGGAGCTCGGGCAGGGCTGCTGAGAAGCCAGGTACACAATCAGCAAACCCAGCTGCCACCCATGACCCCACTTCACACAGAGGGACTTACAACTGGCTGTCTGCGGCACAGAGGTCTCCCTCGGCTCAAGACCTTCCTTAATAATAACCGCCACTCCCCCACCCCTACCCTGGGCCCGTGGCTGATGGAATGCCCGGTAACCTGGTGGACACATTTCTACGAGGGGTAGTCCTCCCTCGCGGCCCAACCAGGTTTCAGTAATACCCACCAGGTCCGGGTCCCCCTCTGATATTAGGTCGTAGATGAGGGGGGCTTTGTTGGCCACGGACCTGGTGTTGCACAGCATCAGCCTAGGGTCCCGGCTTTGAAATCCTTGACCTCCTGGCTTGCAGGAGGAGCTCTGAGGATGGGAGCGCGCAACCGCCCATAAGTAGCGGGAGCGCCCCCCCAATGATCCTCGGCTCCTGCCATGCCTACCCTTCCCCCAGACCGTCCTGATTGGAAGGTCCCCTGTTGACTCGACCTTAGCCCCCCCTCCAATATCGGACCTAACAACTTCCCCATCGAGATCGCGAACCGGCCTGGAGATGTTAATTTGTGGGGCAATTCCTTTACCCACATCTATTTTCCCAAGTAACCCACCCCACTCCCTGGGAGCCCTTAAGAACCGAATTAAATAATTCCCCAAAAAGCTTCTTATGTTCCGTTGTCGCCACCTCTCGGGATTTGCCCGTTATTCTGAAAATTTTTGTTTTCAGATTTATGGAATAACTTTCCAATTACTTACTAGCCATGTTTTCAATTAGTTAAGATAAATTCATATATTTTCTCCTATAATTACGAAATGTGTTATTTCTGTCTGCCAATCTTTTTTGTAGAAAGGATAGCAACTAAACATATGACATAACTAAACATATGACATTTCTCAACAGGCAACAGAATTACTTGATGCAATCCTTGAAGGCTACCCGAAAAGCAAGAAACAGTTCTTTGTGAGTATTACATATAAACTGATATTGAAAGCCACAGGGATGTAAGCAGGCTATTGGTCAGTTCTAACTATAGATTGCTCAACTACTGGGCCAGATATGGTCTGCAGAATTCTTATTTTCATTTATTACATCTTAAAAGAATATGTGTTGTTTCTTGTTCAGGAGGAAGTTGGCATTGAGACAGATGAAGATTTCAATGTTACAGTACCTTCTGTGTGAACCAAGATCTCACCTGCGTAATTTAAATCTAAGCATTCAAGTTTCAGTTTCTCATTCTATATTGCTCCGATTTTCATAATTTAAAAATATTTGCATTCATTGGGGATCAGCACACTTCCCATTTTGCACTGTTTAGTTTTTTCCTAGTATTTCTCCATAGGACTTCCTAATCAGTCTGATTGTTTTGTTCTTAAAGTAGTTAGAACAAAATGTTAATATGCACTTGAGAAAATGGGGGAGGAGGCTCAAAGTACTTGAATTTCTGATAGTATTTTCTCTGTAATTGGCCTGTATATTGTATTAACAGCATATTATGCCATTAAAGCAACACTACTACTCAGAGTGAGCTAATTATCCCACCAAGAATTGGGGAAATTTTAATGTCAGTTGTTATTTAGCCATCATGCTTTGCTTTATGCTATGAGTCACCTTGTGAGATGCAAACTCAGTGAATACATTTTCTCCAAGCTAATTGGGAAATTGTGGGAGGGAGAACAGCTGGGTTTACCTCTTTGTTACATGGAAGAAAAACAATGTACCTTGGAAAATTGATATTAAAAGATTAGTTTCCTGACTTGGGCAAGTGGCTAATGGATTAGATCAAAGATCAGCCTACTCATGTATGGTTCCGTGTGACTGGCAATTGCACTACAAGATCATATTTCCAAAGTCTGGGAGTAAAATACAAATTTTCAGGAGCACAAGGAGTTTATTTTTCCTAAAGGTTGCCTTAAGCCAGATGTATAATATTCACTTTCACATTTCAAGTTGCTGACCCCTCTTCAAATAAGGACCAATATTGTGGAAATTCCTACATGAAGATGTCAGTGGAACCTTATATATGATTCAGAATCCAAAATAATAGGATAGCCCCCCAGTCTGGAAATTAGCATTTTATACAATTACCATGAAATAACTAAAGTAATTTCAACCTAAATACTTAGGTCCAAAGTCTCTTAAAATATTTTAGATAAAATCAGGCAAAGCCAATGTCATTCAACCACATAGCAAATTTATTAGAACTGCTTGTCATAATAAAAAAAATAGCAAGTTCTTGTCTGATTTAATGTCCTTCTCCACCAACCAGCAGTAGATCCAGAAAGCAGTGCCTATAAAAGACAGTGGACCCACCTTTGCAGCAAAAAAAGAAACAAAAAACAAAAAAAAAAAACCAAGGAGCTGCAGAAGGGAGTTGGCTTAATTCACTTCATTGCATTATTATAGAAACCAAGGCTGCAAGAGACTAAAAGGTATTTCCCCTTTATTGCTAATACAACATAATTGATAAGCCTATCCAGACTTTTAATCCATAGAATTGAAGTGAAGGCAAATAATGATTGCATATAGGTTAATTTTAAAAAGCTGAAAGTTGGCGACACAACAGAAGGTTATTGCTAGATGACTTACTAGCCCTTACAAGGCTATCAGTATGTATTATACAAAGGAAGGCAGTTTATTGCTTAACTTCCCTGGTTCACTGCCCTTAACTCAAGGTAAATGCCACATGGAGCCATGGTAGTATGTAAAACAGCTTTGTTTTTATAATCATTACACTAGCTACTGGCTCCTTGAACCAAACCTTAGATATAACATCTAGGCATTTAGAAAAAGTATTTACCAAACTGAGGTAAAGAGACATTAAAAAAAGAATTTGGCTCATTGTGAAACCGTGGTGCATTGTAAATACATTTCTATCAGATCCACTACATTTATGCATAGGAACAGGTAGAGCCAAGGCTTGAAAAAAAGATGGCAGCAAGCAATCCCCATGAATTGAGAGCAGATTATTTTTCTGCTCATCTGAAGAGCTTGCAGTGTAAACTGAGGGGATTCCAGAGGTAAAACCAATCTGTAGCCCTAAAAAAGCTTGAAATGGAATTACTGGAAGGAATAAAGCTTCTTGGCCATATATCTCCAAATTAGGCCCCTTCAAAGCTTTCTCTTTGATTAGTAGAGTTGGCTTTTCAGTCGTTGCAGTACACCAATGACAATGTCTCGCAGGGTCTGTGGAAAAAGGCACAAAGTAAGTTCATAGCAAACAGTTTCTGGTATAATCTATCGTTTGAAAGACATGGCAGGTATAGAATTCTGCCTGAATTAAATCACCAACAATCGCCGTTCTATTTCTGACGTCTGACTGGCAGTTTCTCAACCTTTTAGCATTGGAATAGAACTTTCATCACCTACACTGCAGCAAGATTATGGGGAAAAAAACCTGCTGCTTCCATTCAAGTGTTTTATTTTCCTTCTAAGCAGTGCCAAGAGGACTTTTGTGTAAAAGATAAGACCATTTCGGCCACTGTTAGGCTATTTAGTAAGCACAAAAGCCAGCCAGAAAAGCTGACCAATGTTATTTAAGGGACAGCAATGGATATCTACATTATGACTTTTTTATATGATTACGTCTGAATCCAGGATTCCACGAGCAAATCAAGTACAGGTGAAAGTTGAAAAATTAGAATA
The DNA here is from genome assembly GCA_039707465.1 of Rhabdophis nuchalis. NCBI lineage: Eukaryota > Metazoa > Chordata > Lepidosauria > Squamata > Natricidae > Rhabdophis > Rhabdophis nuchalis. The sequence continues at coordinate 114,648,484 of CM077647.1, forward strand.
TCGTGCAAAAGTTCATTTATTTCAGTAATGCAACTTAAACGGTGAAACTAATATATGAGATAAGACTCATTACATACAAAGCAAGATAGTTCAAGCTGTGATTTGTCATAATTGTGATGGTTATGGCGTACAGCTCATGAAAACCCCAAATCCACAATCTCAGAAAATTAGAATATTACATGCAATCGATAAAACAAGGATTGTACATAGAATAATATCGGACCTCTGAAAAATATAAGCATGCATATGTATTCAGTACTTGGTTGGGGCCCTTTTTGCAGTAATTACTGCCTCAATGAGGCGTGGCATGGAAGCTATCAGCCTGTGGCACTGCTGAAGTGTTATGGAAGACCAGGATGCTTCAATAGCGGCATTCAGCTCTTCTGCATTGTTCGGTCTCATGCCTCTCATCTTTCTCATGCCTCTCATCTTTGCCTCATACATCCCTGCGGCCGATTCGCTCCCACAGAGAGGGACTTCTCCGGGTGCCGTCCACTAGGCTGTGCCAGCGGGCGACGCCAAGGGGAAGGGCCTTCTCTGTGGCGGGCCCGACCCTCTGGAACGACCTTCCCCCCGATATTAGAACTACGGACCTCCGCTCCTTCCGTCAAAAATTAAAAACACATTTCTTTTGCTTGGGATGACTTAACTGTTTTAGGGGTTTTTAGGGGTTTGTTTTAGCCTTGGGATTTTAGCACAGGGTTTCGTTTAATTCTTTTTAACATTGTATTGTCTGTAATTTTATATGCATTTTTAATTTCCCTGTGCCCCGCCTCGAGTCCCTTCGGGGAGAGAGCGGGTTATAAATTAAATTATTTATTTATTTATTTATTTATTTTCTCTTGGCAATGCACCATAGATTCTCTTTGGGGTTCAGGTCAGGCGAGCTTGCTGGCCAATCAAGCACAGTAATCCCATAGTCATTGAACCAATCTTTGTTTTATTGATTGCATGTAATATTCTAATTTTCTCTGATTGTGGATTTGGGGTTTTCATGAGTTGTACACCACAATCATCACAATTATTACAAATCACGGCTTGAACTATCTTGCTTTGCATGTAATGAGTCTTATCTCATAAGTCAGTTTCACCTTTTAAGTTGCATTACTGAAATAAATGAACTTTTGCACGATATTCTAATTTTTCGAGTTCCACCTGTATATTTTTCCTATATGTGATATTGGTCATGTATTCTTATGTTCTGGAATTACCTGTGGCTTACAGTGCTCTTCTATCCAGCTGAAAACACAAGCTGAGAGCTCCTGAAAGCTTGTTACTGAGATGGAGGCATTAAAGGATTGGAACAAGGAGTCCATTATACCCTGGAAAACATTGAACTTCACTTGGTCAGAGATCTGATTCTTTCCTTCACTGGGATTGTCCTGGTGAGCTTTAACAATCTCTTCATAGTTTCTGAAATACATATATGTAGTTAGTTAATTTAGCAGAAAACATGTGGAATAATCGGATCTGGAATAATAAATTGATTATTTTGTAGAAAACATTTCTTAATGATAGGATGGAAGAGCTGTAACAATAAATGATAATCATGTAACAGAGTAAACATTTCTCAAAGACAAAATGGAATTTACTGTTAAACTAAAAATATCTGTCTCTTCTCTTCCTCCCTGTAGACATACATATTCAAGGTAACATATGTAACATTCTTTACTATTTTTCCTGAAAATCAAAGCCCTGATTGAGCTAAGAAAATCAGCCTGTGACCTTCCATGACTGAAGGTAGTTTAAAACATAGGTCTCCCTGCTCTTCTTTCTAATGCCACATTTTGGGGAGGTCAACTAGTGAATCATGAATATACAAATGCACAAGTCTTACACTTTCATGATTTTCAAGGCCTGCACATCTTTCCGGAGAGTGGAGACCTCTTCCTCTTGCTTCTTTTTTTCTTTGTGCAAGAATTGAATATAATCAATAGCTGGGTAGCAGAGAAAGCAACAATTTAGAAAAGGAGCCATTAAGTCTTTTCAAAGCCCAACACACAATACTTGGCTATTCAAATATTTCTAAGCTCAGTTACATTAAATTTGCCATTCTATTGCCTAGAATGAAGTTAAATGAAAAAACACTAAGACTAACAAATTTTGGAGAACCATGTTAGTGTATGATGGCAATAATAAGTGTCTTTTTATAACTATTTTTTATTGTTAAAATGTACATTTTAGTTAAAAAGTATAATCTTACATCAGCTGCAGGTCACTCGTAAATGCACAGAACAGCTAAACTGACAAAAGATTTAAACTGAAATTAAGCAACTGCTCAATAGCTCAATAGTAGTAGACTGTTGGGAAATAAGACACATTTCCATATATAGCCACTATATATCTCCTACAAAATGGGTTACAGAGCTCATGAATATTTACACCTTTTATTAAAATATATTAATCAGAAAAGTGATAATTCTATTCTATTTTGTTCTAATTGTTAGAATACAGTAGTAAGATTCATCTATTTGCAGAATTTAATAGTTATATAATGCAAACTCTGAAATTCGTACACATTTCTGGGAATCTTATAAGGGGTCTTGGAGAGAGGCCAAGAAATACAGATAATTTTGGGAGCCCTACTCACTCTTCTGCAGCACAATCGCCTTGCTTAGCTTCTGGGAGCCTATTGAGAAATCTTGCTGCTGGCATGTGGGTACAATTGCTTGCAAATCATCATAACCTTTCTGTTAGAAAAACAAAAACATTACAACTCACATATCAAATCTGCCACATAATACAAGAAAATTAACAACAAGTAGTAGTAAATCTATTCCTTTACCTGTTCTTCCAAAGTGGAAGCTTTGTAAACTTCTTGTAAGGAATTTGAGATGCAACAAAAAGTAAGCATACATATATATGGTTTGTCATATTCTCACCTTGATAGCATCCCTCCGCTTTTGCTCAGCTTGTGTATGAGCACGGCGACGGCGATCCTTGTATGATTCTTTGTAGGTATCTTGTTGGTAATCAGAGTCTTCATCATCTGTGGCATGAAAAGAGTCTTTGTTGGCAAAGCAAGGAAGGGAAGTCATTGTGAGTGCTTCCAATAATTTCCTAATCACAAAGTTTCAATTTATTGAAAGAAGACCCAAGAGTCTATTTAAGAACCATTAACAACATTGCTTAGCCTCAGATTTATTTTTCAAAGTCAAAGAGGAGTAATTTGACCTTAGCTTTATAACTTAAGAAAATAGTCCCTAAAAGGCGCTTTCCTTTCAGCATAGACACTTAAGAAAATAATTCCTTCAGCTTTCAGTTGCAAATGAAAAATTTCTTACTTCTATATTGCTTATTGCTATATAATGTTTAAGTGAAATGTGAAGAACCAAATTGTTTAATAAAACTAACAAACCTTTGGGATACTTAACAGAAAGACTCAGATTAATAAAGAATACTATGTAACTGATGCTAAATAAGGCAGCAATCAGCAATGCGGTGTCCATTGGTATCCTGAAAGGAGCCCACAAATCAATTGCAGTTAATATAAAAGAATCAGTTTAAAATGACTAAGATTTTTGGAGGATCATGTGGAAAACCAGAAAAGATAATGTGTACCCGAACTAATGAATAAACTGGTTTGCAACCTATCTAAAACAGAAAAAAAACAACACTGAAACATAATAAAAAGAATCTGTCATTTTCAAATATTAAATATATATCAGTGGATATTAATTCTTCAAAAATAATAAAAGTAGAATTCAGGAAAGATTTCCTGGACCAGGGGTGTCAAACTCAATTTCATTGAGAGCCGCATCAGCATTATGGTTGCCCTCAAAGAGCCAATTGCATGTAAGACTATGAGGACTCACAGCAGCCAGGTAGGCATGGCTGGGTGGTCACAGCTGGGTTGCTGCAACTAAGTGGGTGTGGCTGGTTCAATGTCGTTCACTGAGCATGGTTGACTTGGAATGGAACAAGTTGCCCCAGCTAACTCAATGTGGGGACAATTTGGTGCTCCACAAGCTCCTCACGTCCCCACATTGCTGGCAGCCAAGTGTACGCCCATGCCCACTACAGTCTCGGGACTTTGGCAGCAGAGGCAATGTTGGCAGGTGCAGTGCTGCTGCTGGGACTATGTGCTGACTGCTCCAGCACCAGGTGGCCACCATGAAATTGTTGTAGATAAGTGCATAGTAGAGCCTCGGCAGCAGCACTGCACCCGCCACCAGTTGCCTCGATGGCCTGCTCATCGGCCTGGACTACATCTTAGCCTTGCAGTCACCAAGTGCTTCCCTTTCACAGGGGATGCCAGCCCCCATGTGCTCGCCACCTCCTGTGTGCATGCCTAGAGGGAGCACCCTGCCAGGCGGCAGGGACTGGCCCATCACTATCTCCAAGGTGGCAGGGGCTGGTCCATCACTATCTCCAAGGCGGCCCTGCGTGCCAAATCTAATCATATCATGGACCGGATGTGGCTCATGGACCTTGAGTTTGACATGTCTATCCTAGACCCTCTTTGAATGACTAATACAATTGCAAGAACTATTCCAATCTCCACTTGTTTCAGATATTTTTTTATGATGCCAGAATGGGAGTACTCAATAAATTATTTGAAAATGACTTATTGTTGTTTTTGACCCCTTTCTGTCTTTAAAAAATCTAAGTTGTGACTAGGGTGATGAGGAACAATAATAAATATGAATGTGTTTAGAAATAAAGGAATATACTAGTAGACAAAAGTATTCTAAAATTTCAGGAAGCAACAGGGAGAAATCCATCAGAAGGTTATGTGATTGGGGATGAGGTGCTGAACTGTTCAGTATCTGTCTGCACAATTATTTCAATAGCTATAAATTAATTTAATATCAATCCGAAATTTATGAGATAACATCTGTTGAAAATAATTGTGGATCGTGTAGACTTAGTTTTTTCCTACACAAACTTTAGGAAGGAACTATTTAGAATTATAGATGTTGGTATAATAATTAAGAAATGTCATTTCTAAATCTACAGTTAACAATTTTCACAAAGCAAGGTTACACTGACAGGTTAATTTCCAAAATGTTGGGTTTGTGTTGTACAAATAAAAAATAGATTTAGTATTGCCACCTTATTATAAGATATTCCCTACTTACAAGAACCTTTAGTAATAGAAGACAAAATTAGATCAACACTCTCGTCATTACCAAGTCAGAAGGCTATAGGAATTGACGGGATATCTAAAGAAATATGGCAACAGAAGAAGAATCGGTCCAGATTCTAACCAATTTATACTAGCAAATCCAAAGATTGATGCATAGATTGGAAGAAGTCTACCTAAATGCCAATATCAAAGAAAGATTGCTTAATAGGATTTGCAAATCATTATATTAATATCCTTGATTTTACTAGTAAAATAATATTTAGAATCATCCAATGCAGATTACAGGATTACATGAAAAGAAGATGCTAAATGTTTGAGGTCATTTCAGAAACTGCAGAGGAAGAAATATATTATTGATGTACACTAAATAACTGAGAAAGCTAACAAATAACTAATAAAAGTCTGCATGTGCTTCATTAATCATAAAAAAAACTTTGATCATTTCAAGATACAAAATATGTTTAGACAAAAAATCCAAAACCATCTCACTATCTTATGTGGAACCTATACACAAGTCAGGAAATCAAATTACAGACAGAACATGGCAAAACAAACTGGCTACAGGGTGGCAAAGAAGTGAGGCAGGGTTGCATACTCTCTGCTTATTTATTCCACCTACCTGTGAAATATATTTTGAAGGAAATTGGATGAAAGAGGATGGGGATGATTTTAAAACTGGAGGAAGACACATCAATAACTTAACCTATGCTGATGATTGTACTCTGATAGCTGAAAGTAGAATGATATGCAAAGTCTAGCAATGAAAGTCAAGGAGCACAGTGAAAAATGGGACGAAGATTAAATATAAAGACCAGATAAGGACAACAAATACAACAACTAAAGTAAGAACTAATAAAGAAGATATTGAAGTAGTGGATAGCTTTTAGCATTTTGGATCGCCTATTTACAACCATTTAGAAACAGATTAAGACTATAAGACAAAGGTATATTTCATTACACACTTAGAATAGAAAACTGAGTTTTACTGAGAGGAAAGAAAGCAATCCATACCTGTATTTGGTACTGAAGAGGCACTGGTAGAACCAATACTATTAGCTCTTGATACAATCATCACTTTTTTTCTGTTTTCCACAAAGAGTGCTAGAAGATAAATACAAAAGTATTCATAACTCAAACTAATCTAGTAATCCTTTAGATACCATTTGCTGTTCAATAAATTATATATTTAAAAAAATTGATAGCCTTGCTTATATTTGAAGCAGCGATTCTAATAGGTATTGATTGCAATTATGCCATACAAAAGAGTAACTGTTTAGTCAGCAAGTATTCTATGCACTGCAGTGAATGCCATTAACATTTGCAAAATTAGTTTCTCCTTCTTTCCTTCCCCTCCGCTGCAATTGGTTCTTCTGTCATTTTTATTTCAAGGCAAGGGTACTATTCTCTCCCTATTCACTCCCTGTTTTATTAGGAATTCATTCAAAGCACAATATAAAGCATAGACTATGTGCTTCTTGAATAGTCTCATGTGAACAAACTGGGAAAATAAGAAATGGAAACAACCATAAATAATTCCTAACTACTAAACTAAAATGCGTGAACTCCCTAGTATTAATTCTTCATAGAAGAATTGCAGGGAAAGAGAATGATAAAAGGGATTAAAACTTACCAGAATCCAACCCATTGTCATTATAAGAAATGTCAACCTGTTGAATTATGTCACAAAGAGAAAATATAAGAGATCATTTCTCCATTGTTCAACTTTGATAACTCAGGTTGTGAGTTGTATTAAATACATTTCCCTAAGCATCGCTTAAAGGTCCATGGTGAATATACAAAGAGGTATATTCAGTGGATCTACTGTTATCTCACATAGAATATATAAAATAAATAAACACTGCCTATAAACACACATAGAAACAGCCCAATTTGTAGAACAGTTTTTGGCCTATTTCTGAGCAAGAAACTAAGGCATATTTTTACAATACTAAGCCAACATTTTGTATACTTTCCTCTGAGGAAAAATATCCCTATGGAAAGTGTTAAATTACAATGCAAGTATATAGTCCCCTAAAATGCTTCAGTCTTATCCTTGCACAATTTGTTGCAATAGAGAAACAAGACAGGAAGCAATGACATGTTGCAACATTAAAAGTTATAAAGTTCAAACTCTAGGTATGAGGGAAACAATACTTTGCCTCAAAGAAAATATAGTAATATAAATTAGAAAGTTGGTCACATTTCTGTTCTATCTAGCATGCTAGTGACAATAATACTTAATAAAGTGCAATCAATAAAGTCTCAGATAAATATTTTTCAATAAAGATAGCTTTGAGCATTCCAATCATGTTTACATTTGCTATCTATAATTTTAAGGTGGGAATAATGTTTTTCTGTCTTCATTTCTGTTTTATGTAGGATAGTTTGCAATGAGATAAGCAGCAGCAAATTTACTAGCTCACCTATATAAACAAACATCGTCATCCGCACCTTAATTATCATGGCAGAAAAAGCTACTGCTATCAATGAAGCAACAGTCTTATTAATTTCAGGAGTAATCTCTTTAGAATCTTAAAGTGTCCGTTTTATTATGCTATCTATGCAACAAACCAAATTCAACGAATCTTGGCATGAAATATTCCTAAGAAGCCAGTGGCTGTGTTTACACAACTTATTACTCCATGGCTTATTAAACCATCGTGTACCCAATTAATCCAGTTGAGAGTTTGCACAACAAAGAGCGCAATCACACCGGCTGCATTTGCTCACTGAACCAAACTAATGTATCGGCTACCTTCAGCCTAGCATATTGCAGGAACCTAACCTAAATATCACTCCCATCCCAGTTACAGGCAACGAAAAGGTAGGAGTTCCTCAACAAAGACAACTTTCTACGGCTAACTCAACACGGCAAAAAAAAATAAAAAAGCAACCTTCCTATGTTCAGAGAGGTTCGCTAGACTACTACTTTATAATACTGGATCCCAACAAGCAACTGAAATCTATCCTAAAAATCACTGTCTGCTCTGACAGCTGATTTTGCCCCTCGCTTTTCCTACTCGCATCGCTCACTTTTCCTCCCCAAGGAGCTTCCGAAGAGACGCTCGACGGCTCCGCCATCTTTTCCCCCTACCTTTGGCACATGCTCACGTATCGCCTCCAAAGCGGCCAATCAAGTTCGGGGAGCACACTTCCGGGAAGGAGCTTGGATCGCAAGGGATGCTGGGAGAAGTAGTTTCTTTGGTCTCTCATTAACTCTCTGCTGTCTCCGGCATCCTGGAGCTGAGAAATCGCGCAGGCCTGTCTGTTGTCCATGGGCTGATGGCTGCGGATTCGCATCTCCTTTTAAATCCGTCCTAACTTCATCTTGGCCGAGAGGGAAGATCGCTGGAAATCCTCCCCAGAGGCTTCTCCCAGACGGCCTTCGGAGGGCGCCGTTGGAATAAAACCCGCCTTGTTCTCTAAGCCTTCTGGATGGAGCGCGTGTAAGGAAAGGAAGCCGGAAGTGTTCGTTGCTGGAGATCGGCCGGACGGGGAGGATATTTAGGGGCGTCATGGCGGATCCTACGGATGAGCTCGTCAAGCTCGAGTATCTGTCGCTCGTTTCGAAAGTTTGCACGGAGCTCGACAACCATCTGGGCATCAACGACAAGGATCTAGGTGGGTCTCTTGGCCTGGAGGGGTGGGATGGAGGGGAGCCAAGGCTCCAGTGGGGTATCGTGGCTGCTGGGTTCTGGCAGGCACCTGATGGACGGTCCCCATGGGCCAGGGGTCTCCAAAGTTGGCCACTTGGTAAAACTTGTGGACTTCAACTCCCAGGATTCCCCTGCCAGGCTGGCTGGGGAATTCTGGGAGTTGAAGTCCACAAGTCTTAAAGTGGCCAACTTTGGGGACCCCTTCCTTAGTATGTCTTCACCACCTTTTTTTTTTTAATCCCCGGCCTTCTGTTGGTTTGCACAGTAAATTCTTGTGGCAGAGCTGCTTGGGCCTCTGAATTTCCTCCAACGAGCTTGTTGTTTCTTTGACTGCAGTCTTGTGAGGTAGCTGTGCCTTTTTAATTTACTGGAGAACTCAATCGCAAAAATGAGGGTTGTTTTGCTTCAGTTGGTTTCGAAGAAGACAGAGGGAACCTGTAAAACAGTCTGACATAGCATTAAATTTGTTGTTGTTAGTTGCAAAGTTGTGTCCGACTCATCACGATCTCATGGACAACATTTCTCCAGGCCTTCCTGTCCTCTAGCATCTTCTGGAATCCATTTAACCTCACACTTCAGTGACTCCATCCAGCCACCCCATTCTCTGTCGTCCCGTTCTTCTTTTGCCTTCAATCTTTCCAGCATTAGGCTCTTCTCCAGTGAGTCCTTCCTTCTCATTAGGAGGACAAAGTATTTCACTTTCATCTTCAGGATCTCGCCTTCTAAAGAGCAGTCAGGGTTGATCTCCTCTAGGACTGACCAGTTTGATTGCTTTACAGTCCAAGGGACTCGCAGGAATCTTCTCCAGCACCATAGTTTAAAGGCCTCAATTCTTTGGCACGCATACTTTCTTATGATCCAACTTTCCACAGCTGTACATTGCAACTGGGAAAACCAAAGCCTTGACTATACGCACTTTTGTTGGCAAGGTGATGTCTCTGCTTTTTAGTATGCTGTTAACAGATGCATTTTGAGCATCTGTTAACAGATTTCCTAAGAGAGGCAGAATTGTATGTTGCCCTAAATCAATAGAAAATTTTTGCTTTCTTATGTTTGTTTTTATTTTATCTATATTATATTTATGGCAAAGAAGTTAGAATAGCAATATATGTAGAAAATATGTCATTAATTATGGCTGTTCCAAGATACCCAGTACAAAAATTAAAATCCCAGGTCCTGCATCTTTCCGTATGTCAGCTTGATTAATTATGTTGAACATTTTCTCTCTTTCATGACCTTAGTTGTATGGATTGCTTGATGGCTATCTTGAGTTATTTTGTATCAGTGGTATGTATGCCCTATTTATATGTTCTGGCTTACAGAAATTAACTGTGATGCTCTGGTTCTGTTAACAATCAATGACAGAGGTGACCTATCCTAATTTAAGTATTTAAGGTATCCCAATTTAAATTTTTAAGAGCACTGTTAAAATACTGTAATTTGCAGATGATACAACAGTCATTGATCTCATTTGAGATGGTGATGAACCTGCTTATAGACTGGAGGCTGAACAACGGTCCCTTTGGTGCAGCGGAATAATCTGGAGCTGAACACACTTGAAACTGCAGATATGATAGTAGATTTTAGGAGGAGCCCTCCTATTTTATCACATAATATTAGACAACACAGTATCAGCAATCGAGATCTTCATGTTTCTGGGTTTTATAATCTTCTACAATAAGGATTTGAGATGGACAACTTACATTAGAATCATTAAAAATACACAACAAAGAATGTTTTTGCTCTGTCAACTCAGAAAGCTCAGGCTGCCCAAGGAGCTGCTGATACAGTTTTATAGAGGAATTATTGACACTGTCATTTGTACTATTATAATTGTCTTATTTGGCAGCAACCAAACAGGACAGTTACAGACTTCAACTGATCATTAGGACTGCAGAAAAAACATTTGCAACTAGCCTGTTTTCCATTGAGAATCTGTATACTGTACGAATTGGAAAAAGGGCTGAAAAAGTATCTACAGACCCTTCACATCCTGGACATAAACTGTTTCAACTCCTTCTTTCAAAATGCCACTATAGGGCATTGCATGCCAAAACAATTAGACACAAAGACAGCTTTTCCCTCATGCCATCGCTCTGTTAAACACCTAATTCCCTGTGTTATACCTAAGAATATTTACCCATATAGTAATGTTGTATTGCTATTATCCTTCTCATCTTTCCTATTACCATTTCCTATTGATCTCTAATGACATCACTGTTGTTTTATCTTATGATTTATGATTCATCATTTTGTTGTTTGTATGTATTCTGTACTATACAGATACATACTATTGTATGTATTTGTCCCGGAGACAAATTCCTTGGGGATCCAATCACACTTGGTTAATAAAAAATATTTTATTCTATTAAGATTTTAGTCCTAAGGAAGTGAATAACATCCACAAATCTGTGAATCTGTTTACATCCATGTCCTTCCTCAATGGTTAAGGCCTCCCATGAAACATATAGTTATAGCCATGTCATGATGATTTCGTTCTTAAGTGAGTGCGTAGTGCCACTAACAATTAAGTAGGAGATAATTCATCCCAGCCTCAGGAAATTGTAACTGGACCAAATGCTATTGGAGAATTCTTGCCCTTCCATTCTTGGTGAAGAATTTAGAAAAAGTGGTCAGGCTGAAACTTCAGAGAACCCTGGAAGAAACTGATTATCTAATCACCTTTCATTAAGGTTCAAGACCTGGAGGTAGTGAGATATTAATTGCACTTGATCATCTACGGAGAGAATAACAGAATAACACTTGGAAGGGATCTTGGAGGTCTTTTAGTCCAAGCCCCTGTTCAAACAGGATACCCAATAGGGCCTATACCATTCTAGACTAGTAGTTGCCCAGTCTCTTCTTAAAAGCCTCCAGTGAATGGAGCATGCACAACTTCTGAAGGCAAGCCATCCCACTGATTGATTGTTCTGCTGTTAGGAATTTTTTCCTTAGTTGTAGTTTGGAATTCTTGATTAGTTTCCATCCATTGCTTCTTGTCTTGCCTTCAGGTATATTGGAAAGTACGTTGACCCCTCTTCTTTGTGGCAAGTCCCTCAAATATCTGCTATGATGTCACCCCTTGTCTTTCTTTTCACTAGACTAAAGATACCCAATTACTGCAACAGTTCTTAATTTTTTATCTTCTAGTCCCTAATAAACTTTGTTGCTGTTTTCTGCACTCTTTCTAGAATCAAAGCATCTTTTTTATAGTATGGTGACAAAAACTAGATGCTGTATTCTAAGTATTGTCTTTTGACTTTTTAAAGCACTACTAATACTTCACATGATCATGATTCTATCCCCCTGTTAATATAACCTAGGATTGGCTTTTTTGGCTTCTGCTGTACACTTCCACCTCATTTTTTCTCCACTAGGACTCCAAAATCCCTTTCAAGATAACTGGCATTGACCCAGGTTTCATCTAATGTAGTGATAAATACACTCTGGCCCTCCTTGTTCTCTTGGCAATTTTCAGTATCCTTGCTCTTGCTATGCTATGCTATTCAGGATTCTGGTTAAACTATTCATAGCACAGAACCAGGTTATTTGTGCCACTGTCTTCTTACTATTTCTTCCTATGCCCTCTACAAGTCTCTTTTATCAAACAGCATCATGTAATGGTACATATAAAGTGTGCCTTCTCTATTATGGTGATTGTCCTATGGAACAGCATGCTCCCAATCTTTCCAGCCTTTTCTAAAACATTGAAGACCTGGGCTAAGATACTAGTGGGGTTATTTTAATAGAAATATTTGTGTGGATTTTTAATTAGGAGTCATGCTAAAGATTATGTTTAATTGGTTTTTTAATTATTTCCTTATTGTTTTCAATTGATTATTGGCCACTGTTACTCACAATGGGCAACCATAAAATTAAATGAATAAAGTAGAATTGAGTGGTTAAATAATTTCAGCATAATAATTTCTCTTAATTTTTCTGTTCACAGCCGAATTTGTGATAAGTCTTGCAGAGAGAAATACAAACTTTGATACTTTCAAAACAGCTCTTATGAAGAATGGTGCTGAGTTCACAGTAAGGAATTGTTAAAATCTTTTGAAGATATCATGCGGTATATGAGAAATACATAATCTGAGACTCCCAAATACTTGAGTACAAGCTCCAGACATATTACAAAACTGTAACCTCTAATATTCCATGAAAAGGAAATAATTCAATATATAATAAAATTATTCATATTAACAATATTCAATGTAAAATTTTTGTCTGCCTGCTTACTTTCTTAAGTGGATCCATATCAAACCATTCAAAGGTCAAATATGTCATCAACCAAGAAAAAAATACAGTACAATACTCTTTAGGGAGGGATGTTGGCTCTATTGTTATTAAACTTTACTAACATACTTTTTACTTTACTAAAAAATTTGCAGCTCCTAGAAATTTTGTTTTCTTTTTCTTTATTTATCATTTTAGGACTCCCTTGTCAGCAATCTGCTCCGTCTTATACAGACAATGCGGCCTCCTGCAAAAGCTTCCACTAGCAAAGGTTAATATTTTTTGCTGTTCATCAATTGTAAGACACATGGATTCTTATGGACATAGATTAATTTGTTTAACTGAGAAAAGAAAGTTGCAATTAAAAATTGATTTTAAGTCATTGAAATTTTAAAATTTTAAAATAAATGGGGCAGACAAACCTGCCCTATATGTTTAGAGGCCAAAACAGGTTATGGAGTAGCTACATCAATTATTCTAAGGATTATTGTTCTCCTGTTATTTAATCTTGCAAATGGATTGCTGCCATTACTTGCAGACTTTCAATAAATGATTCCTTGATATCCCAAGCATTTGATCTTGTTAAAATGAAGGTAACCTCTTCAAGTGAAAAATGCCTTCAAAAAATAAGCACTTGCCTTTCCAGAGGTATATGGTACAACATAATCAGGATATATAAATGAAAATATAATTTTTCACTTTGTGAAACTGTGAGGAAAAAAATATTCCCACATTTTAGTAGAACAGTAGATATTTTTGAGTTGCTTATTCCTAGTAGTGACTATATTATAAGTCTCTCTGGAAACTTATTTATTTATATTCTGTGAATATAAATTTATTTATTTCTTTCTGTGAATAAAATTTATTTATTTATTTCTGTGAATTTATTTCTGTGAATAATTGGGCATACACTTTATCTCGTAAATATCATTTTTCCTATCCTGTTCCCATTGTCAAAGCTTTCCAATATGACTAGCAAACTCATGCAAGCAGGAAAGAAAAATAAAGAATATTTTTAAAATAATATATATTTTTTATTTTTTTACTAATACAAAAAGGAAAAACCATCATTCTACATTGTATCCTGTGGAAAGCGTGTCAACTGGTTACAAATAACTCTTGTGCGTTTCGAGAACCATCATTGCTCATAAGTAATCTCAACTTATAGATTTTAAATCAAAAAGTTCATTATATATCTTAATATCATTATACCAAAATTCTCCTCTAATATTCCATATTTAGTCTATCTTCTTCAGACAAGTGATAAAAAATAGATTGTTTCATAAAGACCAGCCTCTGACCTTCCAGTGGCAGTGTTGCAGATTTTCACTTTTTAATGTATCTTTCTTCTTTATTGTTAAAAAAGGTAAAAAGTATAGTTCTTGTTGGGTTTTAAAAATAAGTAGTAGGTCATAGGAGGAATTATAGAAATCATCCAAGATTCAAAAAATTTGAGTAACAAAAAATAAAAGAAAAAGAAATAGTCCAGTCGCTTTAAGAGGGAGAAAAAACCTTGTTACTGACGCTTCAATCCACAATTACAGAAAAATAGAAAAGGAAAAAAACCTCCCAGTTCAAAACATATTAGATTAATCCCTCTGTTTATTTTCTTGTTTAGAAGCTTTAGTTTTACAAAAAAAAAAGTTTATTTAGGCAAAATGTTTCAAAAGAAAAAAAAATATCTTCCCGGTCTCGCATTTTCCCTTTCAGCTTCCTTTCTTCCGGAGCCGCCCCGTCTTTGTCAGCCCAGGGGCTGCCTGTTTGCTGCCTTGCAGAAGCTCTTCCCTTGGGTCAAACAGGGGTTTTGCGGTACCCCTGTGACCAGCAAGGCTTTGTCTTCCTCGTCGCCATCCCTCCAGGACAGTTTAGGTCCGAATGGACCAAAGGGTGGCAAAAGTGTCAACGGAGGTCTCAGAGTGCCGAGACCCGGCATTGTGCCGATGCGACACAGGCTCCTCCCTCAATAAAGAATATTTTTCAAAGAGTTTTAAAAAGTAGAAATGTTTCTTGTGACGTAAGAAAAATACATTTAAATTTATATGGGTTTTTGTTTTGTTTTTTGCTATCATATTAGATGTAATTAAACCAAAAACAGAAAAAGATAAGATGAAGGACTTGTTTCCAGCCTTGTGTCGGCCAGATAATCCCATGGTCAGGGTAGGTGTGTGAGTTTCCTTCTTTACTGACAAATACATTTAGGGTAAAAGAAGTTGGGAATACTTACTTGCTGATATTAACTGAGACCAGGAATTCTGTCATTAAGTAATATGTCATAAGTTGGAAAATCGCAGTTACAACAGCCCATCATTAAGCAAGAACTGTGCAGATTATTAAGTACGGACCTCCCTTCTGACTTTCTGGGTGATTCCCCATTAATTTTGTTGGTGGGAAGCTGGCAGAGAACATCATAAATTGCAGTTACATAAGATATTGTGATGACCATAAATATAAAATCCATAAATATAAAACTATCAGTACCAGTGTCAGTTGTGTAAGAATGAGAAAACAATTGGGAGCAAGATAGCAAAAATTCTGTGCAAGATACCACACATAATGTTAATTAAAAGGGCATCGGAGGGAAGAAGTTATATATAGCCAAGTTTTCAGGATGAATAAAAAAATGCATTTTCCCAAAGCAATAGAAAAATGTCTGCTGCCTTAAATTGATGGAGATCTGTTATTTAATCACTTTCTCTCTTCGGGTTGGTAGTACTTTGGTTTGAATATATGTCTTGTTAGTTTCTTGTATCTATTCAAAGAATTACTTGGAAATTAGTTTATTAACTTTATTTATTTACTTAATGAACTTTAACTTGCACAGTTGCAGGGGTGGGTTCCTGGGGGCTCGCAGGGGTTCGCGCGAGCCCTTTCGTCAAATTTCCGGATCCCAAGCGAGCCCTTTGGATCGTGGACCCGGAAGTATCTAAGGAACACGTGGCTCGCTTGTGTATCCCTAGCAGGGAAAGTTTCAAGACCCAGGCGCTTTAGTTTTGAAGCTGCCGGGTCTGCTTTCCCTGTTGGCGCGGGGGGCGGGGGGGTGTCGCGCAGCCTAGCGCGCTCTTCCGCCCCGCCCCTAGCCGGAAGGCTTCAAAGGCCGAGCCCTTCAGCCAGCGCTCGGCCTTTAAAGCCTCTCTCTGTCTCTGTGTGTGTGTCTGTCACTCTCTGATTCCCCCCTCCCTCCCTGTCTCTCTCTGTGTCTGTGCCTCTCTCTGTCTGTCTGTCGTCGTGCCCGCCCGCCCGCCCGCCCGTCCCCCGCAGAGCCTCTTCATCCCGGGGCCGCTGTGCTCACTCACCTTAGCCTGCCCTCCCCGCCGCCTGGCCGCCTGCAGCTGAGAAGCGTGTGTGTGTGTGTGGGAACAGGGAAAGTTTTGCCGCGAGTGGCGGGGGGTGGGGGTTCGCGCAGCTTAGCGCGCTCTTGTTCTGCTGCCCCTAGCCGGCAGGCTTCAAAGGCACCGAGCCTGCCGGCTAGGGGCAGCAGAACAAGAGCGCGCTAAGCTGCGCGAACCCCCACCCCACCCCCCGCCACTCGCGGCAAAACTTTCCCTATTCCCACACACACACACACGCTTCTCAGCTGCAGGCGGCCGGGCGGCGGGGAGGGCAGGCTAAGGTGAGTGAGCACAGCGGCCCCGGGATGAAAAGGCTCCGCGGGGGGCGGGCGGGCGGGCGGGCACGACGACAGACAGACAGAGAGAGGCACAGACACAGAGAGAGACAGGGAGGGAGGGGGGAATCAGAGAGTGACAGACACACACACAGAGACAGAGAGAGAGGGAGGGAGAGAAAGAGAGAGACGCAGAAAGTGATTTAAGTGCGTGAATGCGAGACAGACACACACACACACAAACACAGAGTGATAGATGGGCGGATGAAGGGGAGAGAGACAGAGAGAGAAAGAAAGAAAGAGAAAGAAAGAAAGAAAAAAGTGAGAGAGAAGAAAGAGAGAGAGAAAGACAGAGAAAGAGAGACAGAAAGGAAAGAGAGAGAAAAAGAGAGAAAGAAAAAGAGAAAGCGAGAAAGAAAGAGAAAGAAAAAGAGGGAAAGAAAGAGAGAAAGAGAAAGAAAGAGAGAAAGAAAGAAAGAGAGAAAGAGAAAGAGGGAAAGAGAGAGAGAAAGAGAGAAAGTGGGAAAGAGAGAGAGAAGGAAAGAAAGAGAAAGAAAGAAAGAATGTATGACCACAATTGAGCCCAAAAGTTTAGTTGTTAACCAAGACCATTGTTAAGTGAGTTTCACATTTTCCAAGTTGGCCACTCCCACCCGGTCACATGGCTGGCAAGCCACTCCCACCCAGTCACATGGCCAGCAAGCCACTCCCACAAAGCAGGCCACACCCACAGAACCTGTTCCAAAAAATTTGAAACCCACCCCTGCACAGTTGACTCTATACTGCTAACATAGGATTAAAAACACAAAACAAAACAATAAATACATAAAGCATAAAATCCCTGCAAACCCTATAGCCACTGGGGCTAAAATGTAGTTGAAAACATATTTTTATTAATAATGTATTTATATGCTGCCTGACTACTAATAACATTGGGTATTTTTTAAGGCCTTTTTCAATCATCTGCATGATTTTCAAAGCCTTTCAAAAGGGAAGCAGGGTTGGGACTATCCAAATATTGTGCAATTTGATTTTCTAGAGGGCAGATATTATATGTCCTGCTTAGTGATGTAGTTTCATAGAAGAGACCCAAAGCCTGCCCATCCTGTTGGATCCTCTGAAACAATCAAAGATAGGTGATTACCGGTCCCTTTACCAGAATATTTGTGAGGATTTCAAGATATGACAATTAAATATCAAACGTAACATATTTAAGGAAAAAATAAAAAGATCGTTGAAAGTTGTAGGCAGATTGTCTTAGAAAAGTGAATTGCAACTTGATTTGACTCCATTGTTTGTACCAGATTGTATTTATTCACGGTGATGTTACTTAATTGGTCACTCACTGCATTTCTGAAAATGAAATCTGTTTACGGAAACGTCACGTAGCTATGCCCCAAAACAAAAATGTCTAACATTTCCCAAGGCCACATGGCAACTGCCATCATATAGGTGTGAGAGAATCTTGCTGTCTTAAAGACTTTTTCTTCTTCTTGAATAGACAATGCTGGATGAAGATGATGTGAAAGTGGCTGCTGATGCTCTCCAAGAGCTAGAAGCTTTAATGCCATCTGCGGGCAGGCAGGAAAAACACCGACATAATGAAGATCAGTAAGTTTTCTTTGTCTTATTCCTCTGAGAAAGAATTTTTTCACCTTAAAAATTATAGATCATCTAGCTTAATATTTTTATATTAGGTGAAGCATCTTTTCAAAGAATTGCAAATAGATTAGGCAAAATAAGGATGTAGTCTGTAGTAAAGATCTAATACAATATTTTAGTTTTATTTCTGTGTTTAATAGTTATCGATATTCTTCTGTTAGTAGCTTTACATCAAGTGTCAGTTTGGTATGGTGGTTAAGAGACTGACTTCTAGTCCCATGTTAAGCACAAAACCAACTGAGTGATCTTGTGCCAGTCATTTTCAGCCCTAAAAAGGAAGCAGTGGCAAATCACTTCTAAAATCAGGAAAACTGCAGGGATTTGTCCAGGCAGTAGCCCAGAATTAAGAATTGACTTGAAAACACACACACACACACTCTATTGCAATGGAATCAAATGGCACCTGGTCTCTTGCTCACATTTCTAATGACATGTCTGAAATAAGAAGCAGTTTTTACTTGTTTTCTCTCTGTGTTCAAAGTATTATAACTGTTATAAATATATCTGATGCAACAACAACAAAAACCCATAAAATAACAAAATAACACTGTAGACGAATAAAGGAGTCTCCATTGAGCATCATAGGTAATCATCCAAGCAATAGTGATTATTGGAATCCATAAAACCGACTTTAAGTTGTATTATAGTGATTGCAATCTAAGTAGAAATGAGCATAATTTCAGTATGTTTTGTTGGTAGAGCCAAGAAAAAGCATAGGAGTCGCAGTCGTAGTAGAGATCGAAAGCGGAAACGAAAATCACCCTCTCGCTCCCGGACACGGGAACGACATAAGGGTAAATCCAGATACCGCTCCAGGAGCAGAAGTCCTAGCTGGGACCACAAAGAAAGAGAGAGAGCTGGTGAGAAAAGCAGTGAAAGATGGAGGGATAAGCATGTGGACCGGCCTCCACCTGAAGAGCCTTCCATTGGTGACATCTACAATGGCAAAGTTACCAGCATCATGCAGTTTGGGTGTTTTGTTCAGCTTGAAGGGCTCAGGTATATGATGTCATCATTTCCCTATCCTGCTGAGAATTGATACAATTTAAAAATATTATAAATTAGGCAATCTTTTTAGTATATTTAGTGTAGTGTAGCCATTGCTTCAAACTATTTGAATTTTTATGATTTCATATACTGTATATTGTATATGTTAACTCCTGAAGAAAGATTGTATGTTTTAAGGCTTGTTTGGCAGTTTTTATAAAATTGCCTTACATTTTAACTGAAATCATTAGCCAATACTCAGGAAAGTTATGTAGGAGTGAATTGCTTCTTGTAAATGTTAAAGGATTAATTTTTAAGCAACTTTTTAAAAGTTAAGAATATAAATCAAATATGTCAGCTAATTGCATTACTATGGAAGAACTAATGTTTCTAAAATAGTTTGTGCTTTTGGTATTAGAAGACAGCACTGAGTTATTCTTGCTCCTCTTCCTGGGCCTTACTTCCTTTAGGAAACGCTGGGAAGGACTGGTCCACATCTCAGAATTACGTAGGGAAGGAAGAGTTGCTAATGTGGCTGATGTAGTGAGCAAGGGCCAGCGGGTCAAGGTCAAAGTACTCTCCTTCACTGGCTCAAAAACTAGCCTTAGCATGAAAGTAAGTTAAGACCTCTCTATTGTCTATTAGATAATTTGACTTTTACTCTGCTGACTTTTAGATTTGTAATTGTTTTCATGTCAGTTTCTCAGTAGAATGGGTAAAATACAAACCACCATGAGTACAATTAGAAAATATTGTATGACAGCTATGACATTTTGGCATCAGAAACAAATAGAAACTTACTTGATTTTTAGCCAGAGCTCTTTTGTATTTCCTGCTATTTATGTGATGTTAGAAAAGAAAGTGTTTATTTATATGAAGATTTATGTGCTGCATTAATCACAACTTGAAAAATGAAGGCGTAGCTTTTTGATTCTTTTTGGAAATAATGGCTGAGTAGCAGCATTAATTCTTTAGTTCAACTTATTTGTCAAGCTATTTTTTTAAAAAAACATTTGAGTTATCGTAAGAGGAATTGTTAAAAATGGCTAATGGCAGTATATTTAACATGTTCTTGATTTCACTGCTTGGTCAGGATGCTAATGTCTAAAACCCTTGAAGTACTATTAGTTTCAGAATATGTTGTAGATGGCTTTGAATCTAGAGTTTTAAATAAACTATATAACTAAAGTGGATATTAGGAATTTTGAAATAAAAAGTTGGACTGTTAACAAGTGAGTTGTTTAAAGAATTTTTAGTATATTTCTTAGGATTTTAAGATTCAGAAATAAAACCCTCATATCTATCAGATATTGAGGCTGCTGAGCGCCACCACATGTTTATTGGACCCGTGTCCCTCCTGGTTGGTACTGGCCTCCCGGGAGGTTACATGAGGCTGGCTCCAGGGAATTGTCAACGCTTCTCTGAGTGAGGGTTTTTTGTCGGCTGCCTTGAAAGAGGCGGTGTGAGACCCTTTCTCAAGAAGCCATCTCTGCATCCGGCTGTTCTGGCCAACTATCGTCCTGTCTCCAACCTTCAGTTTATTGCGAAGGTTGTTGAGAGTGTGGTGGCGCGGCAGCTCCCTCAGCACCTAGATGAAGCTGTCTATCTGGACTCACGCCAGTCTGGCTTCCGGCCCAGGCACAGCACAGAGACGGCATTGGTCGCGTTGGTCGATGATTTCTGGAGTGCTCGGGATAGGGGCTGTTCCTCTATCCTGGTCTTGTTAGAACTCTCAGCGGCTTTTGATACCATCGACCATGGTATCATGCTGCACCGGTTGGAGGGGTTAGGGGTGGGGGGCACCGTTCTACGGTGGTTCTCCTCCTATCTCTCTGATCGGACACAGTTTGTGTTGGCAGGGGGGCAGAGGTCGACTTCGAGGCGCCTCACATGTGGGGTTCCACAGGGATTGGTCCTCTCGCCCCTCCTGTTCAACATCTATGTGAAGACGTTGGGTGAGATCATCTGTGGTTTTGGGGTAGAGTTCCATCAGTACGCTGATGATACTCACTTCCATGCCGTGGAAGTGATGTCCCGATGTCTGGAGGCCGTGCAAGTCTGGATGGGGAGGAACAGGTTTCGACTCAACCCATCCAAGACCGAGTGGCTGTGGCTTCCAGCGTCACGGTATAGTCAGTTGACACCATCTCTGGCTATTGGGGGCGAGTCATTGGCCCCCACCCTTGCAACTTGGGTGTCCTCCTGGACTCCCGGCAGTCTTTAGAAGAGCACATGATGGCCGTGGCCAGGGGGGCCTTCTATCAGGTTCGCCTGATACACCAGTTGCGTCCCTTTCTGGATTGTGACGCCTTACGCACTGTCACTCAAGCTCTCGTCACCTCCCGCCTTGACTACTGTAACACTCTCTACATGGGGCTTCCCTTGAGATGCACCCGGAGGCTCCAGTTAGTTCAGAATGCGGCCGCACAGGGGATTTTGGGAGCATCTAGATACTCCCACGTGACACCTCTCCTGCGTGAGCTGCACTGGCTGCCTGTGGCTTTCCGGGTGCGCTTCAAGATACTAGTGACCACCTTTAAAGCGCTCCATGGCAAGGGACCTGGTTATCTGCAAGACCGCCTCCTGCTGCCAAATACCTCCCACCGACTAGTCCGCTCTGTCGGCTGGCGACCCCCAGGGGGAGAGCCTTCTCTGTGGCAGCTCCTGCCCTGTGGAATGACCTCCCTCCTGAACTACGCACGATTGCAGACCTACATCTCTTCCGTCGGGCCCTGAAGACATATCTATTTTGTGCAGCCGACCTGTCATAGTCTTTTAATTGGGTTTTAGTATTGGGTTTTATAATAATAATAGGCCAAACTATTTAATATTTACTAATTTGCTATTTTAACTTTTGTATTTCCTCTTTTTATTGTGGCTGTTCACTGCCCTGAGTCCCGAGAGGGAGAAGGGCGGTATATAAATTAAATAAATGAATGAATGAAATGAATGAATTCCAAATATTATTTTAAAAAGACTGTCAAGCTCCTTATCTCCCCTCTCTTGCTATATTGTGAATACTATTTTATTAATAATAATTTTTTCTGGAATATTTGAAAGAAACAATGAAAAAAATGTAACTGACTCTATTCCAAAGCATTATGCGAGTTCACAGGCCAAGATTATCACAAGATTATCGTCGAATTATATAGGTACAAACATAGAAGCTCCTGCTATTTTCTGTTATGTGATGCAGTTGTGGTCACTATTGGACATGTTATAAATTGCTCATCTGGGAATATACCTTGTTGCAGATTAAAGAAGTAAACTCTCTGTGCCCTTATACAAAGGTAAATTCTTATTATACTATGGAACTGTCTCCCATGTCTGTATTAGGATGTAGAGCAAGAGACAGGAGAAGATTTGAACCCAAATAGACGTCGCAACCTCATTGGAGAATCTGAAGAGACAGCCATGAGAAATCCAGACAGGCCCACTCACTTATCTTTGGTCAGTGCTCCTGAAGTAGAAGATGACACATTAGAACGAAAGCGTCTCACTCGTATTTCAGATCCAGAAAAATGGGAAATTAAACAGGTAATAATATTTATTTATGAAATATGTAACTTTTGGCTGCTATAAAAACAGAACGTTTTGCAATTGCTAAGCAGCCTGTGGAATTCATACCCCAATTCGGACCTGACAGCTAACAAAAAGCCCAAGATTTTAAAAGATTTTCTTTTAAATACATATTTGCATCTCCTCCTATTGATAGCAAATCAGGCTTTTCAGTCATTTTCTCAGAAAATTGGATATTCCAATATGAATCAATGGCCAACCTAGTATCCTGCGATTCTGCTCTATACTGTCAGCTGATCATAAAGCTTGGCCATTGTTTACCATCTTCTAATAAAGACATCTAGCTTAACTATTGCAGTAGGTGATAACGTTGACCATTGAAGGCTATTACATCCTCACGGCCTATTCGCTCCCACAGAGAGGGACTTCTCCGGGTGCCATCCGCTAGACTTTGTCAGCGGGCGATGCCCAGGGGAAGGGCTCTCTCTGTGGCGGGCCCGGCCCTCTGGAACGACCTTCCCCCCGATATCAGAACGACCACGGACCTCCGCTCCTTCCGTATGAAACTGAAGACCCATCTTTTTCAACTGGCCGGCCTTGGATAGTCTCTCTGTCTATAGATTTCAAATGTATTTTTAAATGGGATTTTAGTCAATAATTTTAGCACGGGATAAATTGTTTAATTGTGTTTTAAGTTATGTACTTTTGTATTTATTGTTCTTATTGTTTTATTTTCCCTGTGCACCGCCCCGGGTCCCTGTGGGGAGAGGGAGCGGTTAATAAATTCGATTATTATTATTATTATTATTATTTTGAAACCATGACTGATAAATAATGTGATAACTAGATTATATTTGAGACTGCCCAGAGAATACATCTTATTAATGAGGATGCTAATTTTTTTAATTTTAAGCTCTCTTTATCATACTTTACATTTTGATATGCAATTCAGTATTCAGTATAATTTTTAAAGCTCTATATAATATGGGAGTTGGATAGTGGATTGAAGTCCTTACTATTATGCAAATTAATCTATGTCTTGTTTAAGACCACACAGTCCTTGAGTCTACTTTTCCCTTCACCGGGTCCCCACAGGATTTGGGCCTCTTCTGCACTCTCTCATCACCCATTGTGCACTTATTTTTTGAAGATCTCTAGAGCTCTGGACCTCATGATGGGGTAGAATGGCAGGCCTTCCCTCAGTGTTTCTGGGCCATGCAGCCATAGAAGAAACCGCAGTGTGATCAGACCACCATGACAGTGCTGTACAGACTGGATTAGGAAAACAGTGAACGCTACTCAATGAAATTGCAACTGCTTCTGGGACATGGTCATGCAGCCCAGGAATGCTGAGTGTTGTCCTTCCCTAATGGGAAGTCCAGAGCTCTGGAGATTTTCAAAAGGTTAAGGGTGCAATCTGTGACAGGAGAGGGGAGGAGGCCTACGTCATGAGGGGACCCGGTCCCCATCTTCTATCCAAGGAGCCAAAGCTTGCAGGAAAAGGACGGTGAGGGAGATTGGCAGGGGGCATTACAGTTCCCTGTAGTTGAAATATGGAATAAGGGTGAATTATTGTGGGGACATTGCAATGGCTGTAACTTCAATATGGGGTTATCAGTAGTTTTTGGGGCCTCTCTTTTAACTTCAAGCAGTTGCTAAGCAACTAGTCATAAGATGAGGATTCCCTGTATGTAGTAAGTCATCTTAAGAAATCCTTATCCTCTTTTCTAAGATGGTATAAGTAGTATGGCAGAACTTTCCTATTGTACTGTTTCCTGTTAGGCCATTGTTTGAGATACTTCATACTCCCTTGCAATGAAATTGAACAGATGACCACAAAATCTGGGTAGCTTCCTTAGCTGTGCTATTTTTCATATTAAAAATTCTTCCTATAAGAATTTGGGATTTATGTTGCTGCTACACAGTATTAAGATAATTTATTGCATTTTTCAAATACTCATTGAAGCAAATAACACAGAACAATCCCAAATTCACCCATTCTCAAATTGTTAAAGGGAGGTGCCTTGCTCTGAACATGACTTCATTATAGTTACTATGGTTCTTGGCAGTTCTATGAGATTCTATGTCAATAGGAAAAGAAGGTTTTTGGGTTGTTGTTTTTCAAAATTTGCTTAGAAAAAGTAGTACCTCTTTGTTGTGTCTTTGAGGATACATATAACCCTTTGCCTCACTCTCAGATGATTGCTGCAAACGTGCTTTCCAAGGAGGAGTTTCCTGACTTTGATGAAGAAACTGGAATCTTGCCAAAGGTTGATGATGAGGAAGGTAAAACCATGATAGATCTAATAATTGTGTAGATATGATGCATCAGTGTATTTCATAAAGTAGTACCTCTTTTTGCTCCTCATTTGTTTGAATTTGGGAATGCTAATTCAGATTCTTTTCAGCAGATTACTGTCAATTGAGGTAACTGCTTAAGATACGTTCATGTTATGGAAGAGAGATTGTTCTTTCATAATCTTTCTATCTTCAGCAATCCAGAGTACAGAACTGTGGGTTGTATTGAAATAAAGTTACAGCAGGTTGTATTGAAATAAAGTTACAGCAGAGCTGTTTGGCAATAGAAAAGAATGCCACAAGTGTATGATGGTTAGATTTGTTTGTTGGTAAATAAAGAGTGGAGGAATTGGTTCGCATAACTAAGAAACTTTAAATTAAAATTGGAGCTGAATTTAATTTGTTATTCTAGATGAGGATCTGGAAATTGAATTGGTAGAAGAGGAACCACCATTTCTGCGAGGTCATACTAAACAGAGCATGGACATGAGCCCCATTAAAATAGTGAAGGTAAAAAAATACTGTTCTTGGGTCTCTCCATAAAAATGGGGAAGTATGTTTGAATAGTGGATTCAGATGGATTTGTGAAAAGTTAAAATGTTTTTGGTATTCATTCAAAGTACAGAAGGACAAAGAAAGGGGATTAAAAACAAATTAATAATCTTTCCCATCATGTTCTTCCATATACATGTGCAAAGCACAGTATCATCTTTCCCTTATCTACATCAGTTCCAGGAATCTTAGCAGCTTATCCCTTTTTTATTATTTGTGTTAATGGCCATTAACAGAACATTAATTAACATTAGTTAAACAAATTGCAAAAAAATAACATTAATTCTGTTTTCTGACTTTGCCCTCTTCATTATTAAAATTGTGTACGATTGTCAATTTCTCCTTGCTTTTTTATATTCATTTCTGTTTTGGATTATGGTTGAGAATCAGTCAGGATCAGATTCAGGAAATCTGAAGAAAGAAGTAAGACAACATTTTCTTGTTGGTTCCAGAATCCTGATGGCTCCCTATCTCAAGCAGCCATGATGCAAAGTGCACTTGCTAAAGAGAGGCGGGAACTGAAGCAAGCCCAGCGGGAAGCAGAGATGGATTCTATTCCCATGGGGCTCAACAAACACTGGGTGGATCCCCTTCCAGATGGTAATCCCAAACCTTTTTTCAGTATTATTTGTCTTTCATAAGCAATTTATTTGAAACCATCTAACACTCATATTTATTTCAAATCTAAATACACACAATATGGTAGGAAATCTGCTTGACAAAACAGTTGCTATTAGTTTGTGAAACTGCCCAGTATTTTCCCCCTATTAGTCTACTATGAAATAGAACCGTGATGGCGAACCTATGGCACGCATGCCCGAAGTGGCCCTATAGTGTTCTCCATATGGATATAGCAATAGCACTTAGACTTATATACTGCTTCATAGTGCTTAACAGGACTCTCTAAGCTGTTTACTAGTCAGCATATTGTCTTCAACAATCTGGATCCTCTTTTACCAACCGCGGAAGGTAAAATAGAATAGTATTGCTCATTCATCATCATCCACCATTCCATTCAAATATTAACAAAATGAAAAGAACATAATGTTTTCCCTCCCATAATTATTTTTGAGCAAGGAAAGGGGAGGATCTTACATTTGCTGAAAAAAAAATACAGAATGGCTAAGGAACTGCAAGCTTAGCTGCCATTGAAGAGAGATAGTATGAGAGGTGCTCAACTAGTGAAAATAACTTCTTTGTAACACATAAATCTTTTTTTGCTCACTTTCCTTTTTTCTTCAGCTTCCCTTGCCAGTTTTGTCCCTACTGCTTTCTTTTATATTTCTAGTGTAGCTATTTCTTCAAATTGCATCATACTTTCTTCCCTTTTTCTGATTGAGGGATATATTTGTAGGCAATAGCAATAGCACTTAGACTTATATAAAGTGTAAGAGAGGTGTAAAGAGAGATGCTTCACGGCCCTCTCTAAGCGGTTTACAGAGTCAGCATTATTGCCCGCAACAATCTGGGTCCTCATTTTACCCACCTTGGAAGGATGAAAGGCTGAGTCAACCTTGAGACTGGTGAGATTCGATCTGCCAAATTGCAGGCAGCTGGCAGTCAGCAGAAGTAGCCTGCAGTACTA
Source organism: Rhabdophis nuchalis (assembly GCA_039707465.1). Classification (NCBI taxonomy): domain Eukaryota; kingdom Metazoa; phylum Chordata; class Lepidosauria; order Squamata; family Natricidae; genus Rhabdophis; species Rhabdophis nuchalis. The sequence continues at coordinate 114,675,672 of CM077647.1, forward strand.
CATTCTAACCATTGTGCCAACATGGCTCAGGCAAACATACATTATATTTCTGCGTATGAGAGTAACTGAGAAAATGGTTAATAATAGACATGTGGTGAGTCAATTACTTTTAATACATGCTCTGTTTCTGACAAACACACATAGAAACAATATTTTGGAAGCAGGAATATTGCAGTTTAGGCAGATATCAGCAGACAGGAATGTGATTCAAATGCCTATCAGAGAGTGCTTGTCAGAAGAGAGCCAAAGACAGTCCAAGAAGCAATAATGTAGTCCTAGCTTAATAACCAGTTGTTTAGCAACAGTTCAAAGTTATGACAACTTTCCCAAAGATACTTACCACCTAGTTTTGGCATTCCGATGGCTGCTTCCCTCCCCACATGACTGCATTTCAGATGCTTAGCAACCAGCTCACCTTTACAACCAATTGCAATATTCTGCTGGAAACTGGCCTTCTGTTACGGGTAAAAAAAGTTGCCCTTGGAAATACATTAATTCATTTAATGACTGCAGTGCTTAATTCATCTGCTGCAAAAAAGTTGTAAAATTGGGTCTGTCATATGGGTGCCTTGATTTTAAAATGTGATGACTCATGGCAGAAATAGGAGACTTCCTTACAGTCATAAGTTGAACACTACTTATAGTCCAAAACAAGAGTCCCAGGTTGCCAAGTCAGCTCATCAGTTAATCCAAAGGTCAAGAGTCACAAACAAGAATCAGGAACACAATTGAGGTGCTAGATAGCCAAATTGTTATCCAACAAGGACTGCAAGCACATGATGTAAATCTGTCTGCTGCCAGCTAATTGCAATCACTCATGCCTTACCCTTCATTTTGCAAGTAGCCTCACTGAGAAACATTATTCTTCTGTCTTCTGTATACTCTAAACCTGGGGGTTGGGGATTGTGCCTCAGCATCTGATTGCTCTAGCTGAACGGGAAATGCCTGTAACTTATCAGCTTCAATTGAATTCTGATTTAGTGATTCCTGAGGCTGACAGTTTTGAAGCATAGGCCCAGCTGGAGCAATATCACCAGATTCAAGATCAGAGTCAGACTCTAAATACTTTATTATTGTAATGGAATAAATAACTACCAATTAATTATTTCAATTGTTGTTATTAAGTTAATACAATTTCTTTTCTGCTCCTTCCCTTCTTTGAAATAATTTTGCTTCTGGCAGATGTATGTGCATACTTTTACATTTATATATATGATACTATGTCTCACATATATTGGGTAGAAAAGAATTCCAGTATTGGCTTCAGCAGAAGTTGGAAATCCCTCATGGGTAACGCTGGATACTGCACATATTTTTTATTGTGATCCTACAAATCATTTTGGTCCTTCCTTTAGATTAGAGATTATCTTAAATCAAGATAGTCCCTCATTCTGTTAAGTGCGTTATTCAAATACAATTTAGAATTCCACCTGAGCGATGGATAGTAGAACAGGGCAAATGAAGCAAACCAACATATAATATAAATCTTCTCAATATGGTTCTGTTTGTTCTTGATATGATGACTCTTGTTCCTTCCTTCAATGACTATCTCTTTCTAGTGCGTCCCCTCAGTAATTTTACGTTGCAATATGGATCTCAGACTCATGGTTTTTCTTCCTTCCTTCATTCCCAGTGGATGGAAGGCAAATTGCAGCCAACATGCGGGGTATTGGCATGATGCCCAATGACATACCTGAATGGAAGAAGCATGCGTTTGGAGGCAACAAGGCTTCTTATGGCAAAAAGACACAACTGTCAATAATTGAACAGCGAGAAAGTCTTCCAATTTTTCGTCTGAAAGATCAGCTTATCCAGGTAAATCTTTAAGAAAAGCAATTGACTTGAATCATAGTAAGGATCATTAAATACAATATCTTAATACATATCATTAATACATCGACCATGGTATCCTATTGCATCGGCTGGAGGGATTGGGGGTGAGGGGCACCGTATTACGGTGGTTCTCCTCCTACCTCTCCGGTCGATCGCAATTTGTGTTGGCAGGAGAGCAGAGGTCGACCTCGAGACCCCTCACTTGTGGGGTGCCTCAGGGGTCGGTCCTCTCGCCTCTCCTGTTCAACACATATATGAAGCCGCTGGGTGAGACCATCCGTGATTTTGGGGTAGAGTACCATCTCTACGCTGATGATACGCAGCTGTATATATCTACCCCAAACCACCCCAACGATGTCGTAGCAGTGATGTGCCAGTGCCTGGAAGCCGTGCGGGCCTGGATGGGAAGTAACAGACTCAGACTCAACCCGTCCAAGACCGAGTGGCTGTGGTTTCCGGCATCCCGGTACAACCAGTTGACTCCATCACTGGCCATAGGGGGTGAACATCTAACCCCTGTGGATGGGGTACGCAACTTGGGCGTCCTCCTTGATGCACGGCTGTCCATGGAAGATCAAGTGACAGCCGTGGCCAGGAGGGCGTTCTACCAGGTTTGCCTGGTACGCCAGTTGCGTCCCCTATTGGATCGGGATGCCCTATGCACAGTCACTCATGCCCTCGTGACATCCCGACTGGACTACTGCAACGCTCTCTACATGGGGCTCCCCTTGAGGTGCACCCGAAGACTTCAGCTTGTCCAGAATGCAGCCGCGCGGGCAATTATGGGAACCTCGAGGTTTTCCCATGTAACACCGCTCCTGCGCGAGCTGCATTGGCGGCCTGTCGTCTTTCGGGTGCGCTTCAAGGTGTTGGTTATCATCTTTAAAGCGCTCCATGGCACGGGACCTAGCAATCTGCGGGATCGGATTCTGCCCCATACATCCCTGCGGCCGATTCGCTCCCACAGAGAGGGACTTCTCCGGGTGCCGTCCACTAGGCTATGCCAGCGGGCGACGCCCAGGGGAAGGGCCTTCTCTGTGGCGGGCCCGGCCCTCTGGAACGACAGACCTCCGCTCCTTCCGTCAAAAATTAAAAACGCACTTTTTCTGCTTGGCCGGCCTAGGTTAGTCATCTGTTTATTGCTTAATTGGGTTTTTAAGGGGTTAGTTTTTTAGTATTTTGGTTTTTTAGCGCAGGGATAAATTGTTTAATCTTGATTTTATTCATATTTATGTATATTTATGTTTGTATATTTTAATTCCCCTGTGCACCGCTCCGAGTCCCTTCGGGGAGAGGGAGCGGTCTATACATTAAATTATTATTATTGTTATTGTTATTGTTATTATTATCTTGCCTATCCCTAGTCATCTAATTTAGACATATATTGAATTTTATTTAATCTTTGAATCCTGCATTCAAAAATCCTGAAATAGGGATTTTTGATGTAATTATTTAATACATTGTTTTCATTTATCAAAAATGCACTTAGCATGTGGTAACACCTGGCTGACATTTGGGTTGAGACGCTAAGCAGGGTCACATCTCACTATTACATGAATGGAAGATCACTACAGAGAAACAGGGCTATACACTAGGAAATAAACAGAAGGGAAACAAAAAGGCTATGTATTGTTTTCAGGATAATTGCATTGATGTATTCATGATATCACCAGAATGAAGCTTTACGCAAATGAAACCTGACTTTTTATCTGTTAAATATTTTTTCTGCTTTTTATCAAATATCCAAGATGACTTATCTGAATACCAAACAGCTCTCAGTAAGAAAGTAATGAAAAAATAAACTGTTGCAAACTGTGTCCGTCCTGACATTGCTTAGCCAGAATTCCCAGGTGCTGTTGGTGCAAAAGTGATGGAAATTGTATTTCATTCACAGTTGAAAACCTTCAGTGGTTACCCTGTGGTTAAGTAAGTTAGTCTAAAACTTCAAACTTGTACAGGAGATTTGATCAATGAAAATTCTGCCCAGAGTTGCTTATATTTTTCAGTGTGGTCAATTTTATTTTCTCCCCTCTTATCTCTAATAGTTAGAACCAAGATTTGAACCAAGATCTGTAAGATTAATTAACAAATTCCTCATCTTGATCTGACACACTCACTCTTCTGCTTGTTTGTTTTCTGCACTGTGGTGGCTATTGATTTGATATTAAAAGCAAACAACACCAGCCAGATTCCTCCTGAAAACCCATCTCTCTTTTAAATGAGACTATTTCAGTGCTTCATCCTACTTTTTTCAGGCAGTTCATGATAACCAGATTCTGATTGTCATTGGTGAGACTGGCTCTGGGAAAACTACACAGATCACACAGTACCTTGCTGAAGCTGGCTACACCACCCGTGGGAAGATTGGCTGCACTCAGCCTCGTCGAGTAGCTGCCATGTCTGTTGCTAAGAGGGTTTCGGAAGAATTTGGTTGTTGTCTAGGACAAGAGGTAAGATGTATTCTGCTGTTTTGTGAATTAATTCTGCAATGTACTGGGGGGGGGGGGGGAAGGAATATAACAAGATTTTAAAGCAGCTGATTTTAAAGTTAACTGTTTTCAACAAATTTTTACAAGCTATATCACTCACTCTAAATTAGCCATGACAAAACTTTCTCTTTGAACTGTACAGATTTACTCATTAGACTTTAGATCTGGGCTTGTACACAATAATCACTTTTCTTTCTCAGAGATTTCTTCACCTTTTGTTAGTACCTGCTGTTTTGAGAATCATGCAGAATAAAAAAAGAAAACTTAATTTGCTTAATTTGAAAGAAATGTATATTTTGGTTTCTGCAATTTGCTTATTTTGAATATATTAATTTACAAATTTTATTTCAATTAGGTATGCAAAACATGAATATCTTCATCTTCAATTTTAAAGACTACAAACTTTACTTGTTTCAATAACTATACTTTCTGAAGTTATGTGATGTGGTTCTTAAATTGTAAAATTTACATAAAGTAATGAAGCATGTTAGAAAATAAGATATGCATCTGTAATCCAAATATCCCACATATCCAGAAAAAAAACCTTGAGTGGCAAAGAATACTCTATGTGAGAACTCGTTCTCATGATCAGAAGTAAGCCTGTATCCATTACTAAATAAAAAACAGATAGAAAACCAGTCTCCTTCTTGAAAGAATAAATAGGGCTGGCATATGATGCATAGCAGTTGCTGGAATTCTTCCAAAATGGCTTCTTTAGTTTTTTCACAATAAAACTACTGATCTGAATTTTTATGTTCTTGGAATTCTATACTTGATCTTTCTGCCTTGCCAGTTGAAGACGTCTCCTATCCTGTGGGGCTAGAGGGAGTAAGTAGGTTGCGTCATAGTGAGTATTTGTAATTGGCCAGGCTTAGTAGAGCAGCCATGTTGTAAAAGACAACTCTCAACCATGTAGTGATTTTTATAAGTGGGTCCATAACAAAGTCTCAAATTCTAGATGTACCACCAAACTAAAGTGTCTGTCTGTCCTTGTTCTGTTTGTATCTCCTGCCTCCAAACAAATTGACTTTAATATCACTCTCTAAGAGTGAAGGAGTTCATCACTGATACTAATTTTGCTGTATTTTTTTAAGGTTGGTTATACTATCCGATTTGAAGATTGCACTAGTCCTGAAACTGTGATCAAGTACATGACAGATGGGATGCTGCTTCGTGAGTGCCTCATTGATCCGGATCTGACACAGTATGCAATCATAATGTTGGATGAAGCCCATGAACGCACTATACATACTGATGTACTCTTTGGTCTCTTGAAAAAGGTATGAACTCTTTCAAATCATCCACAATGCTAAAATGATGAAGCAGAAAATTGCTCAAAGAAAGCAAAGCAGCAGGTTTGTCCTGAGGTTCAACCATATGTTGATCCTTCTGTTTGTATTCTGTCTTTTTTTTAAAAAAAATGTGTCCCATTTTTTTCTTTGCAGACAGTTCAGAAGAGACAAGACATGAAATTAATAGTGACCTCAGCTACACTGGATGCAGTTAAATTCTCTCAATATTTCTATGAGGCTCCTATCTTTACCATTCCTGGTAGGACATACCCAGTCGAGATTCTCTACACCAAGGAACCTGAGACGGATTACTTAGATGCTAGCCTGATTACAGTCATGCAGATCCACTTGACAGAACCTCCAGGTGAGCCATGGCATGAGAACTATGTTGAGAGTCTATAGAAGTTGCTTTCAACCTGGGAAAATATTCATTTGCACTTAGTGTAATTATATTGGTCATATTTGTTATATTGAATTTGATTTCAATTTAATTAAAATTTGAACTAGCCCAGAATAGTTTTACAATCTCTCTTCATTCTCCTTCTCAAATGCCCAAGTGAGCACTCCAAAGTTTAATATGGGCCTGAGACTGAAAAAGGTTGCATGCAGGCTTCTGTAAAGCCTCTTTTATTGTCTAAACTCTTTTAGCTTTCAACCCCTATTCATTTTATACTAGTTAAGTCAGAATGGGATTTTCATTTTTAATAATAAATGCAAAAGATTCATTATTCAGGTTTGGCCTCCAGTGGAAGTTATACAATTTTTATAGTGAATATACCTGTTCCTTGAAATAGAATAAAAATATCTGGTGTAAATGCCATATTTTTTGGAGTATAAGACGCACCTTTTTTCCTCTGAAAAGAGGCTGAAAATCTGGGTGCGTCTTATACATCGAATACAGCATTTTTTGCCTCCTGAAACCCCGCCCCTTCAGCAAAATGGCCACGCGCATACCCTTATGGAGGCTTCCAGAGAGCTCCTGGGGGCTGGGGAGGGCCGAAATGAGCAAAAAAGGGGCGTTTTTGCCCCCCCCCCAGCAGCACTCTATAAGCCTCCATAAGGCTATGCATGCAATTTTTTTGACCAAACAACGGCCCCTTTTCACGAAAAAACACGTCATTTTTTCCTCGTTTTGCCTCCCCCCAGGAGCACTCTGCAAGCCCCCCCAGGCTATTCATGCCTTCTATTTGAAAAAAAACCAGGCCCATTTTGGCGAAAAACGGGCCGTTTGGGGGAGTTTGGCAAAGTGCAAAAGGATTTTTTTTTCCCTTTTGGAAAGCTGTTTATTTAGAGTGATTGATGAGAATTACATTGGTCAAGTACTGTGCCTGCAGAAACAAAGATTTTTTCCAAAGGTGGTCAGTGATTTCCTTCTCCAGCACATGGGAACACCTGGAAACATCTACCTACCTACCTACCTACCTACACTCTCTGTCTCTCTCTTTCCTACCTATCTACTGTATTTCTGTCTCTCTCTATCTCTATTTCTCTCTCTCTATCCCTCTACCTACCTACCTTATCTACACTCTCTCTACCTACCTACCTACTGTATTTATCTCTCTCTCTCCCTTCCTCCCTCCCTCCCTCCCTCTACCTACCTGCCTATTCTCTCCTTCCCTCCCTACTGTATTTCTCTCTCTTTCTATCCCTCTATCTACCTACCTACTTTTTAAAAAAAAATTGCCTCTTCAAAACCTGGGTGCGTCTTATACTCCGGTGCGTTTTATAATCCGAAAAATACGGTACCTCTGATAGGACACCTTTCTTGCTCTTGGGAGCCTAATTTGCCATTTCTAGTGTAGAGAGTAAGTTTTTTGTGGACAAAGTAATTCCTGAGGAGATATCTGCTATTAATTTAGACTCTTTTTAACATTGTTGGATTTCTTTGGCAGTCGCAAACACAATTCTGATATTGTTAAATGAGAACTTTGCTTAAATACAAATATAAATCTAAACCAGCTTATATATTAAAAAGAGAAATATTCAATATGTTACTGAAGAATAAAGGCAGATTTTCTGTATAAAGTTAATAGATAAAAAGCAAATTTTTATATAAGTTTTTCTGAGAAAGAACTGGAAATATCAGGGAAAATCTTATCATAAAAAATTGTATTTATTAAATTTATTTACTGCCTGTCTTGCCATACTCTAGTCTTACCACTATATTTTCCCCATCCATAGTTGTAGGATATTTCCTAATTTTAAATTTCTTCTATCTGATTTATATAACCATTATTGATTAGTAAGTAGGAGAATGGGTACCATGCTCTGTTTAACATATCAACTTTATCTAATTTTTCATCTTTACTCAGCAAAGATCTGTCATTGTGTTTCTTTTTCTCCTGAATGATTTATAGTTCCCTTATTCAGAACAAATAATTAAAATCAGCAGATTTTACTCCATCCACCTTTTAGTGTAATCTCACAACTGTAAAAGCCACATACTTGCTTTTGTTTTATAAAATCAGACTGAAAAACAAATCACAAGAAAAATCTGAAATCTCACGCCATTATCTCTTTTTCTTAATTGTAAGTGTTGTTTTTATATTGGCCTGACTATATGACTTGCTTTTCTTTCACGCAGGAGACATCTTGGTGTTCTTGACTGGCCAGGAAGAAATTGATACAGCTTGTGAAATTCTCTACGAGCGAATGAAGTCCCTCGGACCGGATGTTCCTGAACTGATAATCTTGCCTGTTTATTCAGCATTACCTAGTGAGATGCAAACACGGATCTTTGATCCAGCTCCCCCAGGAAGTCGAAAGGTGTCTATTCCCACATGTGTGGTTTTAGCTTTTTTGGGGGGGGAGGGGGGTGGGGGGGTTTCTTCCTAGATTGTGGTTATCTTCCAGTATAATATAATTAATAATCAGATCTTTTCTAGATCAGGGGTTCTATTGAGCATCTTGTTCTCAAAAGTGAAATGTTTCTTTGAAACCTGTTAAAAGGCTGGAAGACATTTTCCAATTCCTATTGTCTTTTCGTTCTATAAATATGGGAATTCCTGATCGCTTCATTAAGAGGAGGGGAGGGAGGTGATATGTTTGAGGTGCTGAGAGAAAGTTGCAGATATTTGATGATAAATCGAAGACAGAATAGAGTCGCTTGACAGTGAGATGGGCAGCATATAAATAAAATAAATAAATAAATCAGGAAGTTTACATAGAGTGAAAAATTAAAGTGATTCTTGAGTATTTCTTGTTATCATTTTAATAGCCTCAGTTAACCCTAAAGCTTCATTGTTGTTTTATTCTTCAGATGCCTTTTGGGGGTGGGAGGGAATAAAATCAGATTATAAATTTAGCATCTTCTCAGTGAAGATATTTACAAATTCATTTAGATTCTATGTTAGAGTACTATGAATGTTAAGCTTATTTTTTGTGGTTGTTGTCACAGATAGGATTTTGCTGGACTAAAAAGGAACAGTAATGGATTTGCTTCAGCACAGTCTATCTGAACAACATTAATATCAAAATTTTAGTTATTCCCTCTTAGGTTGAGGCTTCTTCTGAGTAGAGTCTTTTAATATTAATCAGAAAAAAAGTAGCTTAATAGTAGTCCTGTTTTCACTCGTGTCCTGTTTTCACTTTTTTCTTGCTATAAACTGTGTGCCATTCCTTTTTGTCCCCCTACAGGTGGTCATTGCCACAAATATTGCTGAAACTTCACTTACAATTGATGGTATCTATTATGTAGTTGATCCTGGTTTTGTAAAGCAGAAAGTGTACAACTCCAAGACAGGGATTGACCAGCTGGTTGTGACACCAATTTCTCAGGTATCCTGTATTTGTTGGATACTTGAAGCTTTTACTAAGGGTAGTGTGCACACAGCACAATTTCTATAGTGAATGAAAATGTATTTATCTTATTCCAATCTTAGATGAGCAACAGAGGTGGTCCCAGTTGGCTCTGGGATTGCTATTACTATATGATGTGGTGTGATGCCATGTGGCCACATCATTTAGCAATGACAATTCCAGCAATCCTGATTGCTCTCGTAACCATAAGACACATAAGTTAAGCGATCCCAAGTAAGGAGTCCCAAGTAAGGAGTGTGGGAGGCCCAGTGCAAGGTTGCTTGCAAGTTAGGCTAGGGTGCTAAAAGAGAATCAGGTGGGTGGATGGCACAGCAGGGTGTAGGAGGGCTAAGGACGATGGCAAAGCAGAGCACACATTATTAGATAGAACAGACAGGAAACATGATTGGATAAGGTAATTGTACTTTATTATAAGTACATTATCAGAATCTCGCAAGTCTGAAAGGACTAGTCTCACTATCTCATTTTACAACCTGATAAATTAGGAAACTCCTTTCTGAGTTTCTTTATCTGCCTGTTATACAGTGACAGGCTTCACCCTTCTCAATGTGATCATTCCATAAACAGCATCTCTCCTCCAGCTCCCAGGGTCATTCCCATATACCGCAGGGAGGAGGGTGTGGCAGGGTATGTGCACAGCAATCCATGGAGGGATTTACCAGAATGACTTATGTCCTTCCCTGTTGGCTTCTCCATTTACTTTTCTTGTGGGAAGCCGGCATGGAAAATCATAAGTGGTGATCATGAGTGACTTTGGGATTCTGCAACCAAAGTGAGCTGGTTGGCAAACACCCGAATTGCAGTCATGTTAAGGGATGATGTAACTTTGTAAATATCTCTTGTTCAGTGCTGTCATATCTTCAAATGGTTGTAAGCAAGAACTACCTGTACATAAATTCTAAAAACGTGCTGTTACCTTGTTCTCTGTAACAAGCTTTTGCCATGAAATGGCCTTATTATGGCACTGAGTCTTTGTTTATTATATCATTGCGGGCCATAGTGACACTATAAAAGAGTGACCACTTGTCAGAATTCAAACAGTGGTACCTCTAATATTCAGTTCTATTGTAAAGGCTGGAGGTTTGGGTTTTTTTTTAACTGAATGAGTGGTGCGGTGGCCTAGAGGTGGAGCTCTTGCCTCACAATCAGGAAGCTGTGAGTTCAATCCTATCTAGAAGCAGATTTCTCTCTCTGAACATGATGAGAATATATCTACTGAATTTAGTTCCGGATTGGAACAGGAAGGGCATCTGGCCAGTAAACACTCAGCTCCATTCAATTGCCCAACTCCACCCTTCATGGGATTATGGGGTCATTAAAAGATGAGGATGATGAGGGTTTTTAAAATGAATCTTCACCTCCTTTGAATGCTAAATGTATGTCCATATTATATAGAATATATAAAAATCTTTGCATGAGTTCCATAGAGCACTTCTTGAACTGTTTTTGTAACTTTTCACTTCTATGTTATATTCTACTATACATGATATCTGCCACATTTCCTCTGTCTTGAGTCCAATTTTGATGCAAATTAAAATATGTGGGGGGCAAGCAGACAGAATAAATTCCCCTATATATCTTTTAATGTGTGATTCCTATAGGCCCAAGCTAAGCAACGCGCTGGAAGAGCAGGAAGAACAGGCCCTGGCAAGTGCTACCGACTCTACACAGAGCGGGCCTACCGTGATGAGATGCTGACCACCAATGTGCCTGAGATTCAGAGAACTAATCTGGCAAGCACCGTATTATCTCTTAAGGTGAGCATTGGCACCTCCTAAATGACTTTCAGGCTTTGTTCAACATCTTTAAAAAAAAGGCTTGCCAGCTGTCTTTATAAAGAAGGAAGTTGGGGGGTTTCACACAAATTAATGTATAAAATTGAGAGTAATATTTTGGGGAGCAGGCCTGGGAAATAACTTGTGTAAGTTACCAGATGTGTGAACAATGCTTGTTATCTTTTCTTCCCCTCTGATACACTCAAGGCTATGGGTATCAATGATTTGCTGTCTTTCGATTTCATGGATGCCCCCCCAATGGAGACTCTGATCACTGCAATGGAACAACTGTATACCCTGGGAGCTTTGGATGATGAAGGGCTGCTCACTCGACTGGGGCGCAGGGTAGGATCAGCATTGTTCAGATTCTTTTTAGTGTGTGGTTGAACAAAGGAAAGTAATATCCAAGGTAATGCAGCCTTGGAAAGCGGTGTGTACAGGATGCCTGTCTGTGCACCACACTGGTGTCAACTATTTGTGAAGTCCGTCAGCAGTTATAGGTGGAAAGCTATTGGAACATTTATAGATGGAAACAATTAATTTTTTTTTACTATACCCCTAAGCAGGTAGATTTATTGTTGGTTCTCACACAGTGGTTTGATGCAGGGACTGGAAGAATCTTTAGCAGCAGCAACAGACGATGATAGTACCTTATTCTGGACAGGTGTTTTTCCTTATGGAGCTATTGATCTATGTGTATTTTTAACATAGGGTTGCGAGTTAAACCTTACTTGGGGATATTTCAACCAAATTATGTTTTTCTCCTTTTTGGCAGATGGCAGAGTTCCCACTGGAGCCTATGCTTTGCAAGATGCTCATTATGTCAGTGCACCTAGGTTGCAGTGAGGAAATGCTCACCATTGTCTCAATGCTGTCTGTGCAAAATGTTTTCTATCGACCAAAGGTAAATTGGCAAGCATTGGAATGAAAAAGATTGCATGTTACACAGCAGCCATGCTCTGCTGGCAGCTGGGCTAGGCCATGGGAGAAGAATGGCTGATCTGATAAAGTGCAGACTTGATGTGTGAATGGGAAATTTGATTTCCATCCTTATCTTTATCATGCAACAGCTTCTTGATTTTAGAAGATGTTATTTAAGTTATCTTTAAATGTTCACGCATTATTTGATTATGCTTCTCACTTATTTTTTAATAAACATTAATAAGTTATACATCAATTGTTAGGTTTGTAAAATCTAATATATTGCAGATGAGGAAAGAGCACTAATTCCAATAACATATCGACAGAGTAGAGTAATTCTGAAATGTGCACAACTTTGTTCAATTTTAGTTTTAAGCATTTCGTTTCCTAAGTCAAATAAAGTAATGTAAAAGGATGGTTGACATGTTGATATAAAAGGTTGCATGTTCTGCAGAATAAGATCTTTAATAAAAACTTAACTTCCTGTTTTCTTTGAAGATCTGCTTACACAGGTCTCTTGGTATTGCCAGTTATTTAATATTTGGTAATTTATTTTGTAATCAATGTAAATGACTGTGTATATTTCAATAATTTGCTCACAATATTTTAAAATTCTCTTTTATCCCTTTCTTGCACTTGGCTGTTTTAAATATACTTACTAACATTCCATCACAAAATATATTTACCACTCTAGAAAGATGTATATTTTTATACTTAAATTAAGGCTAATTTTGTTTCATATAGGACAAGCAAGCACTTGCTGACCAGAAGAAAGCTAAATTCCACCAAACTGAAGGAGATCATCTCACACTTTTGGCTGTGTACAACTCCTGGAAGAACAATAAGTTCTCCAATCCCTGGTGCTATGAAAATTTTATCCAAGCCCGCTCACTACGTCGTGCCCAGGATATTCGTAAGCAAATGCTGGGAATAATGGATAGGTGAGTTAATGAAATAGGAGGGGAAATTGTTTTTTTTTTCAGCCAAAAAAACAGGCTATATGGAAAACTATATTTGGCAACATCTGGGCTTGAGTATAATTAGTGTTATATTTGAAGATTACCTTCTGGGAGGGGGCTTCATGCAAAGCAGAACATCTAGATTCAGTCATACTTTTGTTCTATATAGCATCATCTTTGAGATCTCTTTCCGCCTTGTATTCAAAATAGGCAGTGATTAGTGTGTGTGTGTGCGCGTGCGCGTGCATGCATGTGCATATATATATATGTGTATGTATCTAGCCATGTATGTATGTGTTAGGTTTGTGTTTGGGTAGATATATACTCTTGAGAATATATGTAGAATATATAGAGTACATAGAATATATACTCTTGAGAGCAGGCAACAGAATTACATTTTTAATGTGAGCCACTCTAGAGTAAAAAACATGACAATAAAGTAATCCTATTACCTTATCTGAATTTTTTTTGAAAAATAACTAGATGTAGAATATAACAAGAAATTGACAGAAATTGATTGATTGATTGATTGAATCAGTTTGCATAATCACTCACTCATGTGTGATTTAGGACAGCATAGGCAAGTAAAATCACACAAAATATCTGGAACTGGTAACACACTTTACTAGAGACAAATTCATTCAACTGAAAAACACCAACAGGACCCTAATCTCCCAGCTCAGTGTCTAGAGTAATACCCAATTACAGACCAGGTTTATCTGGAATAATGTGAACCTTCTCCATAACAAAATATGCAAATTACCAGGATTTGGTGATGCTATACCATGTAAACTTTCTCTGGGATCTCCTCCTCTAATCTAGCCTTTAGTGTCTCACACAAGTGCATTCATTGATGTTGTAATTAAGTTAATCTACCTTGCTGCTGGTCATCCTGTCTTTATTTCCACTTTTTCTGGTATTAGGTATTTTTCAAAGTAGCTTCATATAGTGTCCAAAATATAACAGCTTATGCTGATCATTTTTGTTTGATTGATGATAGACTTAAGAGTCTTCTCCAGTACCCAAGTTGAAAAGCATCTTCAAATTTTTATATCTATGATGTATCAGAGAAAATCATTGCCTGCACAATTATAATCTTTCTAAGGATAGATACATCATGGTATCATGAGGTCAATGAGGTATTTTTTAAAATTAATATTCTTTTTATCAGTGTATATAGTAAAATCACTGAAATGATGGGTGGTTTCAGTCCTTTGCGACTGAGTAGTAAAGGAAGCAGTGGTACATCACATGTTTGAATTCTAATGGATTAGGATTGTGCTCACAGTAGGAAGCAATATTTAACAGGATGCACCAGAGGACCCCACTATTGAACACATTGGTCCTAAAGCCTTTCATCACCCCTTGACTTTAATAGGCACAAGTTAGATGTGGTATCTTGTGGAAAAGCAACAGTACGAGTCCAGAAAGCCATTTGCAGTGGTTTCTTCCGGAATGCAGCCAAAAAGGACCCACAAGAGGGCTACCGGACCTTGATTGATCAGCAAGTGGTCTATATTCATCCCTCAAGTGCCCTCTTCAACCGCCAGCCTGAATGGTAAGGACATGGATTGAAATCAGAATTATGTCTATTTGAATATCTGCTGAATTTCCTTTAAGTAGGTAACTAGAAATTACACTTTATTTTGTATAGCATACCTTTGTTAGGAAGATCTATATTTTTACAGAATAGTCTTGACAGCTTAATTGCTGGTTCATTCAGTTAGTGCCTGCGCACTTATCCATGGTGCTCCATTGGAGGTGAACTAGCTTGCACTATCTGGTTAGCAGTGTTCAGGTTGATGACATCTTCTGGGGCTTCTTCTGTCAATCTCTCCGACTATCATTCTCTTCATGCAGTTAGTCTTTCCCATTAGAGTGGTACCCATTTAACTACTTGCAATAAGCTTTCAAACTGCCTGGTGGATAGGGCAGAAGCTAGAGACAATTGACAGGGCCTCATCCTGTCCCGCAGAGCTACCAGGGCTTGAACCGCTAGAATGCCGACCATTTCTGGTTAGCAGATCCAGTGTCCTTAAGTTGCTGCGCCACAGTGCTTCCTTCACAATTGCACAGTGAAACAACTATATTGATAGAAATTTGGAAATAAAAAATACTGCTATGAACTTGAGGAATTTGTATGCATTGAGAATAATAGTATTTTGTATTTACAAATGTATGGAGATCATCTTAGTCTAAATGCCCCTAGAATATCATAATCCAGAGAATTTATTGAATTTGCATCATTTCTTCTATCAAGATAATAAATCCTACCCTTTATTATGGTATGATCCAATTCTGCTTTGGTGTGATACAACTGAAAGTTAGTGGAATCTTACAGAATAAATACATAGCCAACTGTCTTATGTGACATGCTGTGTAATTGAGAGATTCAGCTATAAAGATTCCACAACAGCTTTTAGATTATAAATCAGATTCAAGATTTTGCTTTCAGTTTATAAAGCTTTAAATAACACTCAGTGACATGATGGCTGTTGTCACCATTACAGGTAGACTTCAAATTACAATCTCAATTGAGCCAGAAATTACTGTTGTAAGTTCTGCTGTCATTAAGCAGATCACCATGTTCAATTTTATCTTTGTTGCAGCAGTTGTTAAGTGAATACCACAAAAATTAAGAGAAAATTTATCTAATATTTTAAAATTTATTTAAAAGTCTACAGCTGGGATTCTTAAACTGGGGCATTGGTCTTACCTTATACGCCCCTTCTCGAGGCAGGTGGAGACAGTGGTCATAGGCGGGTTTACTCAGTCGGTATCCAATAGAACTGAGTCTATTAAATGATGTCATCACCACGCAGGAGTATCTTCCCGCTTTTGTTGACGAAGGAAATCATAGACTGCTGTGGATAAAAAAGATCGCTCTCTCCTGCCAATTAATAAGGAAGACACAGCTCCCCGAGACCTGACAGCCAGATCCAAAAAGGGTGGGGATGACCACTGTCTCCACCTGCCTCGAGAAGGGGCGTATCAGGTAAGACCAATGCCCCATTCTCCAATGTTGGTGGAGACAGTGGTCATAGGCGGGATGTACCAAAGCTGGACGTGTCCCCGGGAGGGAAGGAGACTGGCTAGGAGGTGGAAGAGGGGAGTACTTTTTGTAGAACCTGCCGCCCAAATGTCGCATCTGCAGAAGCGTGCCTATCCACTTTGTAATGGCGGATAAAGAGAACTGGAGAAGTCCAGGTGACCGCCCTACAGATTTCCTCCACCGGTGCGTGGGTGGACCATGCCGCTGATGTGGAAGTGCTGCGTGTAGAGTGAGCAGTAATGGATGGAGGAGTCGGAAGACGTTGAGCCGAATAGGTCATGGAAATAGTCGAGCGGATCCAGCTGTCAATCATGGAAGAGGAAGCCTTGAGCCCTTTGTTTGAAGGGAGAAAGGCCACAAAGAGGGACTCCATACATCGGAAATTTGCTGTAGTGTCTACATAAATTTGGAGAGCCCTCCGAAGTGTGAAAGTGTGAAACTTGCGTTCAAGTTGGTGGACAGGTCTGGGGCAGAAGTCAGGAAGAGTGAAGTCCTGTGAGCAGTGGAAGGCAGAGTTCACCTTGGGGAGAAAGGTGGGGTCCAGGCGAAGAACTACCTGGTCAGGGTGAAAAATACAGAGGTCAGAGCGAGTAGAGAGGGCCGCCAGTTCTGACACCCGCCTCGCGGAGGTGATAGCCACGAGAAAGATACTCTTTAGGGTGAGATGGTGCAGGGAGATGGTGAGAGGCTCGAAAGGCGGACCCGTAAGATAGTCCAGCACCTTGGGAAAGTCCCAGGTGGGAAAGCAGTGAATAGCTGGAGGACAGAGATTTGAGGTGCCCCTGATGAAGTGTCTGATGTGGGTGTGTGAAAGGGGATTATCCCTGTGTTGAGATAGGACCGAGGAGAGGGCGGAGACCTGCCTCTTTAAGGTGTTGGGTGAAAGATGATTGTCGAGACCTTGTTGTAGAAAGTCCAAGACCTGAGCCACGGAGGCCTCCAAGGGCACATAGCCCCTAGGAAGGCACCAAGCGATGAATGCTTGCCAAGTGGCTTCGTATATCCGGTTTGCGGACGGACGGCGGGAGGCCTGAATAGTCTTAATTACACTATCCAAGAGATTGGAGGCTCTCAGGACCGCCTGCTCAGCCTCCAGGCAGTTAGGTTGAGCCACGGGATGTCTGGGTGAAGGATGGAGCCCTGAGTGAGGAGGGACCTGATTTTGGGGAGGCGCCATGCCAGGCCCACCGACAGATTGATCAAGTCGGCGAACCATGGTCGGCGTGGCCAATAAGGAGCGATGAGAATTAGCTCGGCTTTCTCTTCCAGCATTTTTCGAATCACCCTCTGAATCAAGGGGAAAGGAGGGAAGGCATACAGGAGACCGCGAAGCCACTTGCATCTCAAGGCGTCCGTCCCTTCCGCACCTGGTGTCATGTAACATGCGAGGTACCTGGACAGTTGAGCGTTGGATGATGTCGCGAAGAGGTCCATCTTCGGAGTCCCGTACCTGGTCGACAGCTGGTTGAATATCCGTCGATTGAGGGAGCACTCCGCCGGATTGATCGTCGTGCAACTCAGCCAATCTGCGTGGGAATTGTTGATGCCGGAGATGTGTTCAGGCCGAAGAGAGAGAAGATGGACCTCATGCCCAGGACCCTATCTAAAAGGCAGACTCCATGAGAGACACTGCTTGAGTGCCCCCCTGGCGATTGATGTGAGCCTTCGCCGTTATGTTGTCTGTATGGATCAGCACGTGAGAGTGTAGGATGAATTGTTGGAAGTGGAGGAGGGCAAGATGGATGGCCCGCAGTTCCAGGCAGTTCATGCTGTGGGCTAGGTTGGATTCGGACCAGAGACCCTGAGCTACCTGTTCCTGCAGGTTAGCCCACCAGCCTGACAGACTGCCGTCCGTCATGATGACAAGCCTGGGGGGCTCCCTGAAGAGGGTTCTCTGAGCTATCGCTGGGGAGGACCACCAGTCCAGAGACTGAAGAACTTCTGGTGACAGAGACACCTGCACTAGGGAACAGCTGCTGTTGGTCTTTTGGTATGGAAGGAGGAACCATTGGAGACACCGGCTGTGAAGCCGGGCCCATGGGACTATGGAGAAGCAGGAGACCATTTTCCCCAGCAGTTGAGACAGCTGGAGAAGGGACACCCGCTGTTTCCTCCGTACCTCTCGGGCCAGGTCCCTGAGGCTGGACTGACGGTCGTGGGAGAGATAGATCTTTCCTCGGGAAGTGTCTATGAGGGCACCAGTCGAGATGTTGGAGACAAGTGGCTCTTCTCCTGATTTATGGGGAAGCCCACCTCCTGGAGCACCTGAAGGGTATCCTGGAGATCCCTGTTGGCTTGACTGTGAGACCTGGACACCAACATAATGTCTTCCAGGTAGCAGAAGATTTGAATGGGCATAGTGCGGAGATGCGCAGCCACGACTGCCAATACCTTGGTAAACACCCTCTGGGCCGAGGAGAGCCTGAAGGGGAGTGCCCAATATTGGAAGTGGCAGCCCCCATAGACAAATTGAAGCAAATGGCGATGGGATCCGTGAATGGGGATGTGCAGGTAGGTTTCAGTGAGACCCACTGATGTCAGAAGGTCGTTGAGACGCACCCCCTCCAGGATAGACAGGAGGGAGTGCATCTTGAACCTTCTGTACCTGACAAACAGGTTCAGGAATTTTAAGTCTAGGATCGCTTGCCAACCCTCCGAAGACTTTGGCACGATAAAAAGCCGAGAATAGAAGCCTAGACCCTTTTGGTCTGGGGACATGGGCTGAATGGCCCGAATAGAGAGCAGATGTTGGATGGCCTGCTCTACCAGATTCCTCTTGTGAGGATCCCGGGACATTGGGCAAGTGACAAAGTGGTTCGGAGGGCTGGAGCGCAGATCCAGGAGAAGGCCGAATCGGATTGTGGATGTCACCCAAGCATCGCTGGTTATGTCGCCCCAGCGGTCTGCAAATGCCGTTAGACAGCCCCCTATAGGAAGATCCTCCAGGCAGTCACTTGTGATGCTTGAAGGATCGAGAGTTGTTGTCCTTGAAGGACTTCCTAGGCTGGAAACGCTGGTTATTTCTGCCAGACCTGTTGGAGAAGGAGAGGTCCTGTCTACGCGGAGCCTGTCTCTGGGAGCGGGAGGTGGAAGCACTTCCGTCCTGTCCATGAAAGGGCTGCTGCCGAAAAAAGGATTGCAGTCTGGAATCCTGTTTCTTAATGGCCAGCTGCAGCACCTTTCTATTAACCTTGAATTCCACTAAAAGTGGTTCCAGGGGGGCTCCAAAAAGGTTGGAAGGGGAGTAGGGGGAGGAGGCGAGATGCCACTTGGCCTTAGCCTCCACCTGCCACTGATTGAGCCAAACCAAGCGCCTGGTGGAGATAGAGGTAGCAATTGATTTGGAGGCAAAGCGAGCTGCATCCAAAGATGCATCTGTGATGAATTCCAGGGCTGCCTTGATCTTATTTACGTCGTGGCATACCCTGGAATCACGAGGAGGACGCCTGGCCTGGAGCTGTCTAAGCCATAAGAGGGCAGCATGGCTAAAAAAGGAGGCCAAGGTAGCGGCCCTGACTGACCAAGCCGATGACTGATGGGCTTTGACCAGAGTCTGTTCGAGTCTTTTGTCCTCAGGACGTAAGGAATCTTCAGGAGGTGCTGAGGCTGCTTTGGGAGAAGCTAAAGCCACAATGGGCAGGTCAACAGGGGGGACCTCCAGGGCCTTAAGAAGGTCAGGGCTGGCGTTATACAAATGACGATCCAGATTGTTAGGAAGAGGACCAGTACCTGGGGAAGTCCACTGGTTTCGGACAACATCAAGGAAGAGTCGGGGTGAAGGAATCACCTCTCTTTCCACCGTCGGCTGGGCGAAGAGCGGGTCGGTGGTGTCTGGGTTGTCAGCAGTGGCCTCTTGCGTGACCTTGGGTGGAGGAATGCCTGAAATCTTTTTCGCCTTGAAAAGGAGAGATTTAAAAACAACAGATTTAAATAACCCCACAAAGGCAGGAGGGTCAGGAGGCAAACCTTAGCCCTCAGACAAATCAGACTCATGACCAGGCTCTTCGTCCTCCCCGAAGACAGAAGCCTGAGTGGAAAGGCCAGAAAGATCATGGCTCAAGGAGGCAGAAAGGTCTCCATCCCTGCGCCTGGAGCTGGAAGCAGATGAAGATCTGCGCGGGGTAGCATGGGTGGGAGACTTGTGTTTGAGGCCTGCAGCTATGCCCCTTTCAATGGCATCTGAAATAATGGTTGCCATGTCAGGAAAATAAGTTGCCTGAGGTAAAACCTGACAGTGTCCTGGAACAAAGTTTCACCCTCTGGAGTAACACTCCTGCCCCCATTCGATTCCTCCCCACCTGTCCGTCAGCTCCCCAGCTCCCCTGGCCTCCTTAGGTTGGATGATGGAGGCAAAAATTCACGCCTAAACAAAATGGCCGCTGAGGCTATGAGGCTATGGGCCAGGCGCCACGAGGTGGTCGAGTCACCTCGGATGCAAAAGGCCCAGTGGAGGGCTGGAACTGCGAGCGCTGGAGGCGTCCGGCTGGTGGAGGAACGAGCAAAGGCTGGGCTCAAATCCCTGCAGCAAGGCTGTAGAAGGCCCTAAGCTGCTGTTGGAGGTTGCCGACGCAGTGCGGAGGTGGCGGCTGAGGCAACAGGTGGCCGGCGGGACGGAGAAGTCAGTGGCAGCGGCGGCTGGTAATGGCGGTGGCGGAGGCCGGTGGTGGTGTTGGGGCAGCGGTGGCAGCGTTGGTGGCGGTGGCAGTATCAGCGGCGGGTGGCGAGAGGGGGCTGGCTGGGATGGAAGTGGCCGCAGCGGGGAGCCGATGGCACCAAAAGGACAGTGGCAAAGCCGCAAACGTCCTGGGTGGCCGGGAAGGTCGGCAAAGCCCTCAAGGGGCCGAAGCCTAAGAAGGCAGGCTCCAAAGAGCCTAGGAGGCTGCTGGAGGCTCGAGGGAGGCTTGCAAGCCTCGGATTAATTCAAAGAAAAGGAAAGAAAAATTCTAGTAATAGAAATTTTTTTTTTGGAAAAATAGGCCAATTGAAATTTAGTTAAAGTTGTGGAGAGAACTCTTCACACAGCCAGTTCCAATAGAACTGAGTCTAAAAAAGTGGGAAGATACTCCTACGTGGTGATGACATTATTTAGTAGACTCCGTTCTATTGGATACTGAGTGAACCTCGCCTGTGACCACTGTCACCACCAACATTGGAGAATGAGAGTAATTACTCCCAGGAAGGTAATTTGGTTATATCCTGGGGGTAATGAAGCAATTTGTAATTGCTTCTTTGTGAGTTAAGGATCCTATTTGGGACTGTTGCTGCAAAAACGCTTGGGTTTAAAAAAAACCATTTTGTCCATCTATTTTGTGGGACTAATGCATTATTTGAGACTTGGAACAGGAGTAATTGAGTCAAATGATTTAAGAACCTCTAGCCCAGTGATGGTTAACCTTTTTGGTCCCAAGTGCTGAAAACATGTACGCACATCAATAATGCATTGTGCGTGACCCCTCCACGTGCCACGCCCCCATGTATGTGCACACAGCCCCCCAGATGCGCCCCCTAGCATATATGCCCCACACCCTGCACATGCATGTGCAGCCCCCCATGTGCCTTCCACATGTCTGAATGTCTCCTGCATGTGCCCTGCACATGCACAGCAGAGACCCGAAAACCAGCTGGCCGGCAGGAGGCGTGTGCGCAGGCATGATGGAGTTGAGCTGGGCAACGGTTTGTGTTCCCACAGAGAGGGCTCTGTGTGCCACCATCACGGCTCTAGCCTAACTTCTAACATCTAAAATAAGATGTCTGTAGTTAAAAGAGCTGAGTCATGGAGCTATGCCTTGCTGTGAATGATGATCTTCCTCCTTTCTTTAAAAGACAAGTTCTGCCACTTTGGAATGGTTCTTTATTCAGCCCTGGACCACTATACTCAAGTGGATGCTAACTAGATTGCTTTTATATAGTTTTAAATATAAAGCATCTGCACTCCTTTTTAAATTTAATTGAGCCTGAGTGTTGTTATGTGTGTCCTTTAAGAAGGGCAGTATGCCTATAGTATGCCCAGGGGGAGGGCTCTCTCTGTGGCGGGCCCGGCCCTCTGGAACGACCTTCCCCCCGATATTAGAACGACCACGGACCTCCGCTCCTTCCGTCTTAAATTAAAAACCCACTTTTTCTGTCTGGCCGCCTGGGATAGTCTCCCTGTCTTGGGGTTTTTATTGGGTAGTTTTTAGTATAGTTAGTTTTATGGGAATTTTAGCACAGGTTAGTTTAATTTGGTTTTAGAACTGTTTGTATATATTTTTTATTGTTTTTATTCTACCTGTGCACCACCCCGAGTCCCCATGGGGAGAGGGAGCGGTTTATAAGTATTAAAATTATTATTATTAAATTATTATTATAATGTATATGCAAGGCAGAAGAGTTCTGTTTGAAAAGAAAATGACGTTCTTATCTTTTTTGTTTTATTATTAGGGTGGTGTACCATGAGCTTGTGCTCACAACCAAGGAGTATATGAGAGAGGTTACCACCATAGATCCCCGCTGGCTGGTGGAGTTTGCCCCAGCCTTTTTCAAGGTTTCTGATCCCACAAAGCTAAGCAAGCAAAAGAAGCAGCAACGCCTGGAGCCACTTTACAATCGCTACGAAGAGCCCAATGCCTGGAGGATATCACGGGCATTCAGGCGTCGATGAACCTCATCCTTGTGTGGCCACAAACTGTTCGATATCTCTATAACATACACTCTGATTTAAGGCATATTTGGCCATGTATTGTCATTTTTCTTAAATCTCAAGACAAGCGATGAAATGTGGCACTTGAAAGTCATTACCTTCATCTAATTGGTACCATTGTCAATTTCAGAGATGTCACTTATTGTTAGACAGACTTTTTCCTTCTATTTCTACACTGTCCATGGATCAAAAGCTATCAAACATGTTGGTTAATAAATTAATATTTCAGTGTTAATTTGTGGGCAAAGGTTTTTTTTTGTTACAAATTTAAAATTATTTTGGAAACAGTGTTGCCGTTTTCCCCCTTTAACATTCTCTCATGTACATAATTCATTTTATATTATATTTCCATTTCCAATTTTAGCTGTATTATTTTCTTCCCATATTTTCCATCTTAGATTTAATTTTTTCTTAACACATAAACAATATCATTATTTGTCCCTTCAGAAATAAACCAAGTTTATCATTTCATTTTCCATCTATTTTGTATAAGTAGCACACTATATATCCTCATATTCAGTTTTATATAATAAACATTTTACTTATTAGTTTCCACAATTAATGATGTTAATATAATTACTCACATCTTAATTAGCTACATATCATTACCAGTATTAACATATTTCATTTTATTCTTCTAATCTATCCCTTTCTTTCCCTTTCTCCTTGCCTAATCATTTTCTCTTTTTTCATCTCTTTACTCTCTTTAATGTTCCACCTTCCATTACTTTTTCTAGTTGTCCCTTTATCCCCTGTTCTTAGCTTCTCTTTTTTTTCCCTTTTTATATGTATTGTGTTTTTTCTTCCAAATCTTATTCTATTACTTTTCGATAGATTGCTTGAATAACCCTCCCCAAGATTTCTCTTTTTCACTTCCCACTATTTATTTCTCTTTTTGTTTTTGGCTTGTTCCTTTTTTGGATACCATTTTCCCTTTTTCCTTTCTGCTCTTTCTGTGTCTCTGTAAATCTCAATAAAATTGTCTAACTGGTTTTTATTTTCAGCTTCTTTTTCTACAATGTTAACTTTTTGCTTCACATTTGTGTTCCTCTTTGCCAGTTCCTCTCCTGTTCTATGTGTTTCAGTGATTTTTCTGGTTCTTTATTATCTTTTAGTGTTGCGCGTTCTTTTAACATTTCAAGTAGTTCTTCATACACCCCACACTCCATTTCAAATTTAACAAACTTTCAAAATATTTTATGCTTTACCACAATTAATTAAATCCCTCTTCTTGTTTCCAATTCCAATTTTGATATCAAGTCCCCCAAATAGTCCAGTCCACTTCAAAATGTGTTTTTTAATTTTCTTTCTCAGCCTTAGACAACAATAGGGAAGGACCATACACTCCTTAAACATTCTCAGTATATTCAACTTTTCTTTTCTGTGGCCCATTTTTCAGAGGTGATAACACTGACTACCATTTTTTAACCTAAGCAGGCCATTTAGAGGGTGGATTTTTACATTACAATTAACATTTTTACACTAAAATGTTAATTTGCATCATTATTGCATTAAAGCAATATTCCTGTATTTTATCTGTTATTTTTCCAAGCTGTATTTTTGGGTTGCTAATTTTCAATAAAAAAGCAATAATGCTTGGCTACCCTTCTATCTTTTCT